>JAUMJM010000087.1:0-1369614 GCA_033558235.1 Neomorphus geoffroyi
GGGGGGCTTAGAAAGTGGGGGGGCACCCCCAAGTTCCCCCCCCTTGAACCCCACTTTCCCCCCCCCTCCAGGCTCTTTACGGCTCCATCCGCAGCGAGAAGCTGGCGTGGGCAGTGTGAGTGTGGGGTTATGGGGGGGGGGGTGGGTTATGGATGGAGGTGGGGGGGGGGGGGGGGCACCCTGTGATGCTGAGCATCCTCTAGGGATGAGGAAGATGAGGAGGAGGAAGGAGGGGGCGGGGGGGGCAGCCTGGCCCCCTCCCCCAGGCGGAAAAAAAGCAACCCCTTCGTGGAGCTGCCGGGGGGCAGCAGGGCTGCCACCTACCGGAGGGGGTGGCTCGCCAGGAAGGTGCTGGCAGAGGCTGATGGCAAGAAAAGTGAGTTGGGGGGGGGGCGGGGGGGGGTGGGGGTGAGGATTTGGGGAGTTTGGGGTCTGGGGGGGGGCAGATTGGGGGTAGTTTGGATGGTTTGGAGGGGGGATATGGGGTGCAGAAGGAAGATTTGGGGTGGGTTAGGGGGAGATTGAGGGGGTTGGGGGCAGATTTGGGGTGATTTGGGGGGAGGTTAGGGGGAATTTTGGGGGGGTGGGGTTTGGGGGGGGCAGATTGGGGATGGTTTGGGGGGATATGAGGTGTTTCGGGGTGCAGAGAGGAGATTTGGGATGGGTTAGGGGGAGATTGAGGGGGTTGGGGGCAGATTTGGGGTGTTTCGGGGAGAATTTTGGGGGGGTGGGGTTTGGGGGGGCAGATTGGGGGTGGTTTGGATGGTTTAGGGGGGTGTTTTGGGGTGCAGAGGGGAGATTTGGGGTGGGTTAGGGGGAGATTGAGGAGTTTGGGGGGTTTGGGGGGGCAGATTGGGGGTGTTTTGGGGGGAGGTTAGGGGGAATTTTGGGGGGGTGGGGTTTGGGGGGGCAGATTGGGGGTGGTTTGGATGGTTTGGGGGGGATATGGGGTGTTTCGGGGTGCAGAGGGGAGATTTGGGGTGGGTTGGGGGGAGATTGAGGGGAATTTTGGGGGGGTGAGGTTTGGGGGGGGCAGATTGGGGGTGGTTTGGATGGTTTGGGGGGGATATGGGTGTGTTTTGGGGTGCAGAGGGGAGATCTGGGGGGGGAGACTGTGGGGGTTTGGAGGGTGTAATGGGCAGATTTGGGGTGTTTTGGGGGCAATTTGGGGGGGGGGTCCAGGGGGGGCAGATTGGGGCTGGTTTGGGTGGGTTGGGGGGGGGGGGGGGGAGGGGGGGGATATGGGGTGTTTTGGGGTGCAGAGGAGAGATTTGGGGCGGTTTAAGGAGGAGATGGGGGGGTTTGGGGGTGTAGGGGGCAGATTTGGGGTGGTTTGGGACATCCGGGGGGAGCTTGGGGTCCGGAGGGGGGATGGCAGATTTGGGGGTGCCTATCTTGGGGGGGGGAGGGGGGAGCGGGGGCAGATTTGGGGCCACTTGGGGTTCCTTGGGGACCTGGAATTGGGGGGGAAGGGGGAGGAGCCCAACACCAGGTTCTGTTGGAGCTGAGGGGGACCCCAGATTTGGGGGGGGTGGGGTCATGTTTTGAGGTGCCCCTTTGAGGTCCAACCGTGCCCCCCAACTGCCCTCCCCCCTGGCAGCGCCGTGGGGCAGGCGGGGCTGGAAGCCCTTCCAGGTCCTCCTGAAGGGAACCGTCCTCTACTTCCTCAAACCCGGGGGGCGAGCGGGGGCTCTCGGCGCCCCCCCCGAGCCGGGACCCCTGGCGGCCCCCAGGAGGAGGAGGGAGGAGGAGGAGGAGGAGGAAGGAGGAACCGAAGTCGAGGAGCCCTTGGGGATCCACCACGCCTTGGCCGAACGCGCCAGCAAGTACACCAAGCGCCCCAACGTCTTCCGCCTGCAGACGGCCGACTGGCGCCTCTTCCTCTTCCAGGCTCCGTGAGTGACCGACCTCCTGCCCCCGGGCGCGGGCACCAAGGTGGCTCCCAGGGTGGGGACGTCACCCGGGACCTCGTCGAGGGGACACAAGGGGGAAGGGCATCAGCCAGGACCTCATTAAGGGGGCTCAAAAGGTGTCCCCAAGGAGTGAGGGCATCACCCATGACCTCCTCAGGGGGACACCAAGATGGCCCCAGGGGTGAGGGACATCACCCATGAACCTCTTCAAGGGGACTCAAAGGTGTCCCTAGGGTTGAGGAAATCACCCATGACCTCATCAAGGGGACACCAAGATGTCCCCAAGGGTGAGGGCATCACCCATGACCTCATCAAGGGGACACCAAGATGGCCCCAAGGGTGAGGGCATCACCCATGACCTCCTCAAGGGGACACCAAGATGTCCCCAAGGGTGATGGCAATCACCCATGACCTCCTCAAGGGGACACCAAGATGGCCCCAAGGGTAAGGGCATCACCCATGACCTCATCAAGGGGACACCAAGATGTCCCCAAGGGTGAGGGCATCACCCATGACCTCCTCAAGGGGGACACCAAGATGGCCCCAAGGGTGATGGCATCACCCATGACCTCCCCAAGGGGACACCAAGATGGCCCCAAGGGGGACACCAAGATGGCCCCAAGGGTGAGGGCATCACCCATGACCTCCTCAAGGGGACACCAAGATGGCCCCAAGGGTGATGGCATCACCCATGACCTCCTCAAGGGGACACCAAGATGGCCCCAAGGGTGATGGCATCACCCATGACCTCCTCAAGGGGACACCAAGATGTCCCCTAGGGGTAAGGGCATCACCCATGACCTCTTCAGGGGGACTCAAAGGTGTCCCTAGGGTTGAGGAAATCACCCGTGACCTCATCAAGGAGACACCAAGATGTCCCCAAGTGTGATGGCATCACCCATGACCTCCTCAAGGGGACACCAAGATGGCCCCAAGGGTGATGGCATCACCCATGACCTCCCCAAGGGGACACCAAGATGGCCCCAAGGGTGAGGGCATCACCCATGACCTCCTCAAGGGGACACCAAGATGGCCCCAGGGGTGAGGACATCACCCATGACCTCTTCAGGGGGACTCAAAGGTGTCCCTAGGGTTGAGGAAATCACCCGTGACCTCATCAAGGAGACACCAAGATGTCCCCAAGGGTGATGGCATCACCCATGACCTCCTCAAGGGGACACAAAGGCATCCCTAGGGTTGATGGTGTCACCCATGACCTCATCAAGGAGACACCAAGATGTCCCCAAGGGTGAGGGCCCCCCCCATGACCTCCTCAATCCTGGCAGGACCCCGGACGAGATGTTCTCCTGGATCTCCCGCATCAACCTGGTGGCCGCTCTCTTCTCCTCGCCCGCCTTCCCGGCTGCCGTCGGGTCCCAGCGTCGCTTCATCCGCCCCATCCTCCCCGCGGCCCCCAGCCGTTGCCCCCGGTGAGGACCCCTGGAACCCCAAATCTACCCCAGAACACCCCAAATTTGCCCCCTCCCAATCCCAAACGACCCCAAATCTCCCCTCTGGACCCTCCAACACCCCTAATTCCTCACTAAACCTCCCAAACCACCCCAAATTTCCCCCCCACCCCCGACCCTGCAGATGCCAAATTTGCCCCCAAGATCCCAAAGCACCCCAAATCTTCCCACCCCCCCCCCCCCGGCAGGAGGAGCAGCACCGCTCCCACGAGGCGTGGATGGAGAGGGTGGTCCAGGAGCTCTATGAGCATCAACGCAACCTCCCCGAGAAACGAGGACGAGCCCGCGGCCTGGACGAGTACCGCTTGAAGAAGGAGTATCTCCTCTACGAGGTGCGGCAGATTAATTCCTAATTAATTTAATGAATTCCTAATTAATTTAATTACATGGGACACCCCCCCCCCCCCCCAGGGGCCATGGGGACATCCCCATGGTGGTGGCTTCATCTCCATCCTTCTCCCCACGGCAGAGACGGCGCTACGAGACCTACGTGCAGGTGTTGGAGACCTGGATCAATGCCGGTGCCCAGGACTTGGAAGGGTGGGAAGCCCAAGCAGGGCCAGTGGTGGCCCCCCCGGACCCCCCCACTTTGACCAAAGCCCATTCCAGCCCCTCGCTTGTCCCCGAGCCCCCCATCGCCCCCACCATCCGCGTCAAGAGGAACATCTCGGAGCGCCGGACAGTGAGGAAGATCGTCCCCAAACGCAAGAACCTGCTGTGATGGACATGGAGGGGGGACATGGGGACATTACTGGGGGGGGGGGTGTCACCCCCTCCTCATCCTGGTACGAGGTTCCTTTGGGTACTGCCAGTATTGAGCCAACTCGGGGGGGGGGTGGGGGCAGCTTGGGAATAAGGATGGGGAAACTCAGGGAGACCCCCCCCCAAAAAAAAAGGGATTGGGGGTCAAAACTCCCCCCCAGAAAGGGATTTGGGGTCAACCTCTCCCCAAAAAAAGAGGGATTGGGGGTCACAGCCCCTCCCCCCCCCCCCCGAGTGTCGCCGCTGCGCCCCCTCCCCGCGCCCGCTGCCTGCTGCTCTCTGTCGTGCAATAAAGGTGTGCGTCCCACCGCTGCCACCCCTGTCCCCAAATCATCCTGGATGGGGGGGGGCACACAGGGCCTCTGTCCCCAGGGGTGCAGCCCCTCCCCCCCCCCCAAATCACTGAACACCATTTAGAGCGGGGGGGGGGAATCAGCCAACAACCTCTCTAGCTGGGATCCCCCAGCATCACCCACTGTGGCACCTCCTGGTGCCCCCTCGCAGTCCCCAAAGCATCAGTGGGGACATTCCCACCACCCACCCCCAGCCCACTTGCTGTCCCCCCCTGGATGAGGAAGATCAGGGCTCCTCCAGCACGAGGGAGGATGAAGGCTCCATCCTCCAGGAGGACGAAGACCCCAACAAACCCCAAAACATGAGGAATCCCCCCCCCCCCCAAAAAAATCCTTCCATGGGGCAGGTTGGTCCCACTCCTGGCGCTCGCCCTCATTAACGGGTTAATTAGCGACGCTCCCCCCGCCTTTCCCAGCAGCAAACGCGGATGCTGCAGGGATGAAGGGACCAAGACACTCGGGATAAATTTATTTAAGGTGGGGATTAATATTTATATCTAATATTTATCATAAATTGGGGATGGGGGAGGGGCGATCCCAGTTAACGCTGCTGCAGGGTGAACCCCCCCCAACTGGGAGAGGGACCCATCCACCAGCCCCAGCGGGGTTCGTTAGGGAGGGAAGCCAATTAGGGTTATTAATTAGCATCCTGCTGCTCCTACAGCTCCCCCCAACTCCAAAAGTTGATGCTGCCTCCTCGTGTCACAATCCAGTGGGATGAGCCCCCTGGGAGCCAAGTGGAAAGGTGCCCCCCCCCCCCCCCCCCCATCAAACCCACCCCAAACCAGCATCTTTCTCCAGTTCCACCAGTTCAGGCTGCCCCCACCCCAGTTAACGCCGTTCCCAACTCATGGATTGAGGGGGCTGAAGGGTCTTCTGGTGTCACCCTGAGATGGTGACATCCTCATCCAGCCGCCACGGTGCAAAAGCCGAACCCCAAAATACTCCAGGCTGAGAATTGGAAGAGGGATGAGAGGAGGAAGAGGAGGCAGAGGCAATGAAAAGTGGGGGGGATTTGGGGTGGGTTTGGCTGTCTGGAGGGAAAATATTTACCGGTAAAGAAGAAAACTGATCACACGAGATGGGATTCCATCAGCCTGGCCACGAGCACACACGGCGCGGGGGACAGGAGCCCCATCCTCCCGCGGGAGCAGAGCATGGGAGAGGAGATGGGAAGGGAAAAACTGAGCTAAACTCTCACGGCAGCACGGCACGAGTCCCTCTGCAGAGCCTGGTTCCTCGTCCTGGGGCCGGAGGAGCCAAGGTCCGGTTCCTCATCTTGGGGCCGAAGGTTCAGCTCCTCAGGGGATGGAGGAGCCGAGGTTCAGCTCCTCGGGGGATGGAGGAGGTTCAGCTCCTCGGAGGATGGAGGTTCAGCTCCTTGGGGGATGGAGGAGCCGAGGTTCAGCTCCTCGGGGGATGGAGGTTCAGCTCCTTGGGGGATGGAGGAGCCGAGGTTCAGCTCCTCAGGGGATGGAGGAGGTTCAGCTCCTCGGGGGATGGAGGAGTTGAGGTCCAGCTTCTTGGGGGATGGAGGTTCAGCTCCTCGGGGGATGGAGGAGTTGAGGTCCAGCTTCTCGGGGGATGGAGGTTCAGCTCCTCGGGGGATGGAGGAGCCGAGGTTCAGCTCCTCGGGGGATGGAGGAGTTGAGGTCCAGCTTCTTGGGGGATGGAGGAGTTGAGGTCCAGCTTCTCGGGGGATGGAGGTTCAGCTCCTCGGGGGATGGAGGAACCGAGGTTCAGCTCCTCGGGGGCTGCAGGAGCCGAGGTCCAGCTCCTCATGCGTATTCCAGCTGGGCCGGGCTGCAGGTCCCATCGCCTTTGTGCTCGGCTGCCGCCACGCTCGCCTTCCCGTCGCTGCCGCCGCTCTCGATGGGCTTGGCAGACATATAGTCCCGCACTTCGATCTCCATCTTTTTGGCTTTCAAGGCCGCCGTGTGCAGCTTCTCCAGGAAATCCGGCATCCCTGGGGGGGAAGGACAAGTGGGAGAGGGTGAGCATCTGCTCAGCACCGCGGCCACCAGGCTCCGGGGACACCAGAGGGAAGGATCCTCTTGGCTTTCTCCTTCTCCAGCTTCATTCCTGTCTTCCTTGATTTTCCTCCTCCTTTTCCCTCCCCCCTCGATCTTCTCCTTTTCCCTCTCCTCGATTTTCCTCCTCCTTTCCCCCCCCTTGATTTTCCTCCTCCTTTCCCCCCCTTGATTTTCCTCCTCCTTTCCCCCCCCTTGATTTTCCTCCTCCTTTCCCCCCTTGATTTTCCTCCTCCTTTCCCCCCTTGATTTTCCTCCTCCTTTCCCCCCCCTCGATTTCCTCCTCCTTTTCCCTCCCCTCGATTTCCTCCTCCTTTTCCCTCCCCTCAATTTTCCTCCTCCTCTTCCCTCTCCTCGATTTTCCTCCTCCTTTTCCCTCCCCTCGATTTTCCTCCTCCCTTTCCCTCCCCTTGATTTTCCTCCTCCTTTTCCCTCCCCTTGATTTTCCTCCTCCTTTTCCCCCCTCGATTTTCCTCCTCCTTTTCCCTCCCCAATTTTCCTTCTCCCTCCTCCTGCCCGTTTTTGGGGTCTCCTGGCTTGTTCTGGGGGTCTCTGCTTCTTTTGGTTGTCCCTGTGCCTATTTTTGGGGTCTCCAGGCCTCATTTTGGGGTCCCTGTGCCTATTTTTTGGGTGTCTGAGCCCGCTTTTTGGGATCTTCAAACATGTTGGGGTCTTGGAACTTATTTTGAGGGTCTCCTGGCCCACTTTGGGGGGGTCTCTGGACCCACTTTTGGGGGTCTCCTGGCCCACTTTGGGGGGTCTCTGGACCCACTTTTGGGGGTCTCCTGGCCCATTTTGGGGGGGTCTCTGGACCCACTTTTGGGAATCTCCCGGACCATTTTGGGGGGGTCTCTGCACCCACCTTTGGGAATCTCCCGGACCATTTTGGGGGGGTCTCTGGACCCACTTTTGGGGGTCTCCCGGACCATTTTGGGGGGGTCTCTGGACCCACTTTTGGGAATCTCCCGCCCATTTTGGGGGTCTCTGCACCCACCTTTGGGAATCTCCCGGACCATTTTGGGGGGGTCTCTGGACCCACCTTTGGGAATCTCCCGGACCATTTTGGGGGGGTCTCTGGACCCACTTTTGGGGGTCTCCCGGTCCATTTTGGGGGGGTCTCTGGACCCACTTTTGGGAATCTCCCGGACCATTTTGGGGGGGTCTCTGGACCCACTTTTGGGGGTCTCCCGGCCCATTTTGGGGGGGTCTCTGGACCCACTTTTGGGAATCTCCCGGCCCATTTTGGGGGGGTCTCTGGACCCACTTTGGGGAATCTCCCGGACCATTTTGGGGGTCTCTGCACCCACTTTTGGGAATCTCCCAGCCCATTTTGGGGGGGGTCTCTGGACCCACTTTTGGGGGTCTCCCGGCCCATTTTGGGGGTCTCTGGACCCACTTTTGGGGGTCTCCCGGCCCATTTTGGGGGGGTCTCTGGACCCACTTTTGGAAATCTCCCGGACCATTTTGGGGGGGTCTCTGGACCCACTTTTGGGGTCTCTGGACTCACTTTTGGGGGTCTCCCGCCCCATTTTGGGGGGGGTCTCTGCACCCACTTTTGGGGGTCTCCCGGACCATTTTGGGGGGGTCTCTGCACCCACTTTTGGGAATCTCCCAGCCCATTTTGGGGGGGGTCTCTGGACCCACTTTTGGGGGTCTCCCGGACCATTTTGGGGGTCTCTGGACCCACTTTTGGGGGTCTCCCGGCCCATTTTGGGGGGGTCTCTGGACCCACTTTTGGAAATCTCCCGGCCCATTTTGGGGGGGTCTCTGGACCCACTTTTGGGGGTCTCTGGACTCACTTTTGGGGGTCTCCCGCCCCATTTTGGGGGGGGTCTCTGCACCCACTTTTGGGGGTCTCCAGGACCATTTTGGGGGGGTCTCTGCACCCACTTTTGGGAATCTCTCCGCCCATTTTGGGGGGGTCTCTGCACCCACTTTTGGGAATCTCCTGGCCCATTTTGGGGGGTCTCTGGACCCACTTTTGGGAATCTCCCGGCCCATTTTGGGGGTCTCTGGACCCACTTTTGGGAATCTCCCGGCCCATTTTGGGGGGGGTCTCTGGACCCACTTTTGGGGGTCTCCCGGCCCATTTTCGGGGGGTCTCTGCACCCACTTTTGGGGGTCTGCCGGCCCATTTTGGGGGGGTCTCTGGACCCACTTTTGGGGGTCTGCCGGCCCATTTTGGGGGGGTCTCTGCACCCACCTTTGGGAATCTCCCGGACCATTTTGGGGGGGTCTCTGGACCCACTTTTGGGGGTCTCCCGGCCCATTTTGGGGGGGTCTCTGGACCCACTTTTGGGGGTCTCTGGACTCACTTTTGGGGGTCTCCCAGCCCATTTTGGGGGGTTTCTGCACCCACTTTTGGGAATCTCCCGGACCATTTTGGGGGGGTCTCTGGACCCACTTTTGGGGGTCTCTGGACTCACTTTTGGGGGTCTCCCAGCCCATTTTGGGGGGTTTCTGCACCCACTTTTGGGAATCTCCCGGACCATTTTGGGGGGGGTCTCTGGACCCACTTTTGGGGGTCTCCCGGCCCATTTTGGGGGGGTCTCTGGACCCACTTTTGGGGGTCTCTGGACTCACTTTTGGGGGTCTCCCGCCCCATTTTGGGGGGGGTCTCTGCACCCACTTTTGGGGGTCTCCCGGACCATTTTGGGGGGGTCTCTGCACCCACTTTTGGGAATCTCCCAGCCCATTTTGGGGGGGGTCTCTGGACCCACTTTTGGGGGTCTCCCGGACCATTTTGGGGGTCTCTGGACCCACTTTTGGGGGTCTCCCGGCCCATTTTGGGGGGGTCTCTGGACCCACTTTTGGGGGTCTCTGGACTCACTTTTGGGGGTCTCCCGCCCCATTTTGGGGGGGGTCTCTGCACCCACTTTTGGGGGTCTCCAGGACCATTTTGGGGGGGTCTCTGCACCCACTTTTGGGAATCTCTCCGCCCATTTTGGGGGGGTCTCTGCACCCACTTTTGGGAATCTCCTGGCCCATTTTGGGGGGGTCTCTGGACCCACTTTTGGGAATCTCCCGGCCCATTTTGGGGGGGGTCTCTGGACCCACTTCTGGGGGTCTCCCGGCCCATTTTGGGGGGGGTCTCTGCACCCACTTTTGGGGGTCTCCCGGCCCATTTTCGGGGGGTCTCTGCACCCACTTTTGGGGGTCTCCCGGCCCATTTTGGGGGGGTCTCTGGACCCACTTTTGGGGGTCTGCCGGCCCATTTTGGGGGGGTCTCTGCACCCACCTTTGGGAATCTCCCGGACCATTTTGGGGGGGTCTCTGGACCCACTTTTGGGGGTCTCCCGGCCCATTTTGGGGGGGTCTCTGGACCCACTTTTGGGGGTCTCTGGACTCACTTTTGGGGGTCTCCCAGCCCATTTTGGGGGGTTTCTGCACCCACTTTTGGGAATCTCCCGGACCATTTTGGGGGGGTCTCTGGACCCACTTTTGGGGGTCTCTGGACTCACTTTTGGGGGTCTCCCAGCCCATTTTGGGGGGTTTCTGCACCCACTTTTGGGAATCTCCCGGACCATTTTGGGGGGGGTCTCTGGACCCACTTTTGGGGGTCTCCCAGCCCATTTTGGGGGGGTCTCTGGACTTGTTTTTCGATTCCCTGCGCCGGTTTTGGGAGTCTCCCACCTGTCACCGTTTCTGGTGTAAAGAGCGGCGCTGAGGAGGCCGCGCGGCGCAGCGACACCCAGCCTCCCCGCAGCTGCAGCCGCATTTTTAGCTGCATTAAAGAGCGCACGCCGGAAGAAAAGAGGTTTCAGTGGTCGGCGATGCAGGGAGGTGCAAGAAAAAAAGCCAGGTGTGATGCTCAAACCCATCTCTTTTCCTCTGTAGGCTCCACCAGGAGGGGTAAAAAAAAAAAAATCACTTGTGTTTTTAACCCCTCCCTGCCCTGATGAATAAATCAAGAGTTAAAGATGCCCAGAGCCCCTTTTTCTCTCAGTCCCCCCAAAAAGTGGTGCCCTCCATCCCTCCCCTGCTCAGGGGCATCACAAGGCCAAGAGCACCCTGGGCTCTGCCAGGTTTATTCATCGGCAGCTCAGATCCTTTAGGGTCAGGTCCTCTAAAAGCTGGGGTTTGGCCCTCCAGATCCTTTAAAAGCTGGGGTTTTCTCCCATATCCTTTAAAAGCCTTTTTTTTTGGCCCCCCAGATCCTTTAAAAGCCTTTTTTTTTGGCCCCCCAGATCCTTTAAAAGCCTTTTTTTTTCCCCCCAGATCCTTTAAAAGCTGATTTTTTCCCCCATTATTATTTAAAAGCTTTTTTTGGCTCTCCAGAACCTTTAAAAGCCTTTTTTTTGGCCCCCCAGATCCTTTAAAAGCTGATTTTTTGGCCCCCCAGATCCTTTAAAAGATTTTTTTTGGCCCCCCAGAACCTTTAAAAGCCTTTTTTTTTGCTCCCCAGATCCTTTAAAAGCTGATTTTTTTCCCCCCCTTATCATTTAAAAGTTTTTGGCTCTCCAGAACCTTTAAAAGCTTTTTTTTTGACCCCCCAGAACCTTTAAAAGCCTTTTTTTTGGCCCCCCAGATCCTTTAAAAGCTGATTTTTTTGGCCCCCCAGATCCTTTAAAAGCTGGGGTTTTCCCCCCCATATCCTTTAAAAGTTTTTTCTTGGCCCCCAAGAACCTTTAAAAGCTTTTTTTTGGCCCCCCAGATCCTTTAAAAGCTTTTTTTGCCCCCCAAGATCTTTTAAAAGCCATTTTTTGCTCCCTCAGATCCTTTAAAAGCCATTTTTTGCCCCCCCCCATCCTTTAAAAACTGGTTTTTGTCCCCCCAGATCCTTTAAATGCCCAATTTTGCCCCCCCAGGCAAAGCCAGGCTCTGCTGCAGGAGTCGCTGCATCTCTGACCACGAGGAGTCCTCTTCCCCTGTGCAGCGCGAGGGGGGAGGAGGCGATGGCAGAAACTCTTCGCTGCTCCAAAGGAAGCAAAAACCACCTCATTCCATTAAAACCAGGGAGATCCTGCTGGTTTTCCCTTCTGCCTGGGCTGGATTGGAGAGAAGGAGCATCCCTGGGCACGGACACCTTTCCTCCTTGCAGCCAGGAATCCAGGCAGGACTCCTTCTCGCTTCCAATTATTGAACATCCCGAGTTGGAAGGGACCCACAAGGACCACCAACACCAACTCTTGCCCCCAACATTCACCCCATCCAAATGGACAAAAGAGCAACCCGAGGCCCCAAAAACCACGTCAAGATCCTCCAGGTCTCATTTTTTTAAGCTTCTCCATTCATTTTCTGCCCCACGCAGGACGGGGAAGGCAGGAGCACCCTGGTTTGCTCCCGAGGAAGAAGTCAGAGGGATTTCTCCCCAAGGGGTGATTTTTTCACCCCCCGAGCTCACTCACCGCTCGAGACCATCCAGCTGACACAGTAGCGGGGGAAGACAGTCTGCGGGTTGTCGCTGTAGGTCAGCAAGTAGTCGAAACCATTCTGGGAGAGGAGAAGGTGAGTGAGCAGAGGAGCTCTGCACTCAAATTCCCTTTAGGGCACCTCGTGTAGAATTATGGAATCACCGAGGTTGGAAAAGACCTCACGGCTCATCCAGTCCAACCATCAGCCCAACCCCACCGTGCCGACTGAACCGTGTCCTGAAGTGCCACAGCCACACGTTCTTTGAACCCCTCCAGGGATGGAGACTCCACTGCTGCCCTGGGTGTCTGGTCCAGGGCTTCACCACTCTGTCAGTGAAGGAATATTTCTAACGTCCAGTCTGAACCTCCCCTGGTGCCACTCAAGGCCATTTCCTCTCGTCCCATCTCTTGCCACTTGGGAGAAAAGCCCAGCACCCACCTCACCACACCCTCCTCTCCAGGGGCTGCAGAGAGCCATGAGGTCTCCCCTCAGCCTCCTCTTCTCCAGGTTGAACACCCCCAGATCCCTCATAAGACTTGTTCTCCAGCCCCTTCCCCAGCTCCGGTCCCTTCTCCGGATGCGCTCCAGCCCCTCAAGGTCTTTCTTGGAGTGAGGAGCCCAAAACTGAACCCAGGATTCGAGGTGAAACCTCACTAGCACCAAATACAGGGGGATGATCCCTGCCCTGCTCCTGCTGGCCACACCATGGCTGATCCAAGCATCCCTACCAGCCCTCAGGACATCGATGGAAGCATTAAGGGGGTGATGCAGACCCAGACACCCCAAGAAAGCGCACAGGGTGGGTTTTTGGAGAAGGGGACATCATTCCTGCAGTTCTCCACCAACCCAGCACGCTCCCATCAGGCTCTGGATGCCGTGCAAAGAGCTGGCGACGTTTCCCTAAGAGCATTAAGTGCTGGGAATGCAACTTACGATGCTTATGGCTTTTTAAGAGCAGCCTGGTGCTCTGAAGCAGCACATTTGGCTCTCCAGGAGCACCACGCTCCTGCAGGAGGTCTCAGGCTACCAGGACAGAGCTTCAGATCCTTCCAGAGCCACCCATGGATGGGTTTCCCTTGCATTTGGGAAGCAAATTGACCCCTCCTTTCTGACTCTGGAGTTCTGACCCCAGCTTAGCGCTACGGATGACGACCAGGGTACAGCTCCACTTGGAGCAGCGGGAAGTTCTCTTGGGACAAGCTTTCTGCTCCGTTTCCCAACCCAAAACTCACCTCGTCGAAGGTTTTGTGGGGACGGATGACCATTTGGGATTCATAGGTTCTCACACGAACGTACTCGGGGTCTTCGGGGACGCTGGGATGCTCCACTGCCCTGGAGAGAAGAGGGAAGGATGGATGAGCTCTGGGTGCGGACCACACGGAGCATGTGCTGACAGATGAGTACTTGGAGAACACCTTGGAGAAGGTGGATGGATTTTTGAGAGATGCCTGAGGTTTCGACTCGGTTTAAAACGAAGCTTCTGAAATTTATGCCCAGCTGTCAACTTCATTTCAGAGATGGAAATGGAAGATCAGCCTGGGAATACCTACCGTGAAACCAGTACCATCAGGTTGTTCTCTTTGTCCACGCTGTAGCGTCGGACGTAGACGTAGTCTCGCGAATACATGGGGTACTGGGGAAGAGAAAGAACAGCATCAACCCCACTGGGAGACCGGTTGAGGGAGGGGATTGTCCCGCTTTCCTCTGCACTGGCGAGGCCCCACCTCGAGCACCGGGTGATGTTTTGGGCACCACAGGATAAAAAGGACATAAAGCTACTGGAGAGCGTCCAGAGGAGGCCACAAAAGGTCTGGAGGGGGAGTCGTGTGAGGAGAGGCTGAACTCACTTGGTCTGTTCAGCCTGGAGAAGACTGAGAGGGGATCTCACAGGTGTTTGCTGCCTTCTCACAAGGGGAGGAGGAGGAGGTGCTGAGCTCTTCTCTCTGGTGACCAAGGACAGGACTTGAGGGAATGGCAGGAGATGCCAGGGGAGGGTTAGGTTGGACATCAGGAGAAGGTTCTTCCCCCAGAGGGTGGTGGAGCCCTGGAACAGCTCCCAGGGAAGCAGCCACAGCCTGACAATATTCCAGAAGCCTTCAGCCAACACCCTCAGCCCCACGGTGTGACTGTTGGGGTGTCCTGTGCAGGGACAGGAGTTGGACTTGATGGTCCTTGTGGGTCCCTTCCAACTCAGGGCATTCTATGAGGATCCCCAGAGCAGGGAATAAGGAGCAGCTCACCGGGAAATGAGTGACCCAGTGAATCACTTCCGAGCCAGTGGCCAGGTCTCGCTCGATTACGTCCAGTTTGATGACCAGAGAGTCCCATTTCTTCCTATATTCAGTGTCCAGCTGGCAAGAAAGAGAGGCTGAGTCACAACAGAGCCCAGCAGTGGTGTTAACAGAACGTGATGGGACCTTTCTCCTCATCCTGTGGAAACAAGCTGTGTCACGGTCACGCGTTTTACCCACCAGGAAATGATTAAAGACTCTGAAAGCCACCAGAAGGGGAAGTGCAGGGGCTGGAAGGGCAGGTAGAGAGCGAGCTGGGAGCAGAAACACCTTGCTCTGGTTTGAGCTAAAGCAGAAAGAATCAGTTTTATAACTTCAGCTCAGTCTCATCTCAGTAATTTCATCCTCTGGAAGTTCACTGCGTGTGTTTCAGACAGGGTTTCTCTCTAGGAGTGATCACACGGGACACTGGGACACAGAAAGATCATTGCTGATCCTCTTCCCTACAGAAACCAAGGCCATGGAATCATGGGATGGGATGGGTTGGGTTGGAAGGCACCTCCAAGCCCACCCAGTGCCACCCCCTGCCATGGGCAGGGACACCTCCCACTGGATCAGGGGGCTCCAAGCCCCATCCAATCTGGCCTGGAACACCTCCAGGGATGGGGCAGCCACCACTGCTCTGGGCACCCTGGGCCAGGGCCTCTCTGTCCCCATCTAAATTTCCTCACACCCTCTTCAAACTCCCCCAAAACACGATTTTCACTGCAAATCTCCTCAAAAATGCATCAAAAATGCAATTTTTCACTCCAGATTTCCTCACAGGCTTCCTCAAACTCCCCAAAAGCATGACTTTCACCTCTAATCTTCTCAGATTTTATAGAATCATGGAATGGGTTGGAAGGGACCTCAAATCCACCCAGTGCCACCCCCTGCCATGGGCAGGGACACCTCCCACCGGATCAGGGGGCTCCAAGCCCCATCCAACCTGGCCTTGGAACACCTTGAGCTGCTGGAGCTTTCAGGAAAAGAGGGAAAAAAAGGGTTGCCCTGCAAGGAGGAGCAGACAGGGGGTGACCCCAAATGGACCAGCAGAGAATTCCATCCCCTACACATCTATAAAACTGAGGGATGAAGAGGATATCGCTCTCTTCTTCGATGGCCAACATCCAGTGAGAACCTCATCTTTCTTTTTGCCCCTGATGCTGGATCTGTGCATTCCTCAATCCAGCTCCCTCCTGCCACTCACCTTTTTCCCATGCAGCATCCCTGGTGATGGAGTCATCGAGGGGTTGAGGGAGCACAATTTCATATATCTGTATGTTTCCAACCCACAAGCTTTCTTCCTCTTATTCCCCTTTCCCTGGGGATAAGGAGGGAAGGGAATTGGGAGCCCAACTGCTCATTTTTAGCTGCCAAATTGGGCCAAACTGGGGCTGAACCGTGGGCACCCACCGAGCTCCCGCAGCCCATGCGTTGCCGGTCCTTGGTTTCCAGCAGGGCTGAGCAGCAAAACCCAACTGGGATGCGGGATAAACTCCCCCTGCTCCTGCATCAGGATGGGCTCCAGACCACGTACGTGGTGTGAAGAGATGGGAATATTCCTCATTTCTCTATCCCACCCCTCCGGCCGAGGATTTCGGAGGTGCTCACCTGCACGTTGAAGAACTGCCGGGGAGTGACATCCGTGTACGACCCAAACACTGCAGGAAAGAGGAGGTTTTGAGGCACAAGCAAACCGTGATCGCGGCGCCACGAGATTTATAAGGAAAGGGCACTTTCTAAGGCTGTTGGTAGGGCTGGGGACCCCTCCAAAGGGTCAAGGTGGGGGCAGGATCCACGGAGAGGGACACAAGGATGGCAGTTCCCACTTTTTTGGTTTCTTTCATCTTGGGATGCAAGGAGGACACTCCCTGAGGATGGAAAACAGGGCAGGGTACGGGGAGTGCCGTTACCTCGGTACTGGTATAAGTGGGTGCCCTCGATCGGCCGCCGCCAGAGCTTAAAGTGCTTCTTGTCCATGATCATCTCCCAGGGCTGCTCACCGGCGGCGACGACCGCGTCCCGGTCTGGGCTGCTGCCCTGTAACAGGCTGGAGATGTTCTCCATGTGCTTCATCTCCTGCGCAGACCTGGGGGAAGACAAAAAACAAGGGGTAACCAAAGTTTTGTTGGAGCCTTTCTGCTTAAGGTGGAACCTTCCGGGAGCAGCAAACCCTTCCAAGCACGGTCCAGGCTTCATCCAGAGGGGTTTTGGTGTGGGAAGAGCAGCCTGGGCTTCTCCCTCTGCCTGGGTCACTCATCAGCACAGAATCATGGAATCATTACGGCTCCAAAAGACCTGACAGCTCACCCAGTGCAGGTTGATCAGGGGGCTCCAAGCCCCATCCAACCTGGCCTTCAGCACCTCCAGGGATGGGGCAGCCACCGCTGCTCTGGGCAACCTGTTAGATGAAACTTGGAAGAGGAGGTGGGGAAGAAAGGAGAGAAGGATCCCTGCTGTTCTGGGGGTGGGATGGCTCCTGAGAGCCCGTCTTGGCTCAGAGAAGCAGCAAATCGACGGTGGCAACCAGAGGTTGGGAGGCAGCAAAGGAGAACAACAGCCTCTCCTGCCAGAGGGAAGCAGATGTGGCTTCCTACAAATGTGGCTCCATGGTCCATCAGCCCCGAGGTTCAGTGCCCTGTGCCTACAGAGACTGGAACTGGATTCAGATCCTGGGTCTCAGAAACACGGGGAGAAGAGGCCAGGAAAAGCTCCCTCTGCTGGGATAAACCCTTCTGAGCTGTGGCTTCAGCCCCTCAGAATAAAACATTGGAGAGGAACCCAGAATAGAATGTCCTGAGTTGGAAGGGACCCACAAGGATCACTGAGTCCAACTCCTGTCCCTGCACAGGACACCCCAACATTTACACTGTGAGGCTGAGTGCACTGGTCAAACCCTTCTGGGATACTGTCAGGGTGTGACTGCTTCCCTGGAGAGCTGTTGCAGGGCTCCACCACCCTCTGGGGGAAGAGCCTTCTGATGTCCAACAAAAATACCCAACGCTTCACAAATTTGCGAGTCATCCTTGTGTGCAATAAAACATTGGAGGGGAACCCAGAACGAACCCCTAGAGAGGAACCCAGAATAAGACCCTGGAGAGGATGGGCTGATTTAGCTGCGCCTGGAGTCCTCAGCCTCAGGGAAGGAGGATCCCTCGCTTTCAACCCTCCTGGCAGTGCCCAAAGTCCCTAATTACACCAAAGCAATCAGCATCGGGCAGAACCTGCAAGGGAGGTCTCACCCGTCTGGCTGAATTAATGCTCCCTGTCCCTTGAAGTCACCCAGCTCCCAGTTTCTCCTGGACTGGTCCAAAAGCTTCGCAGGAAAAACCTGATCCCCAAATCCATCTTCCTCCACGTCTGGAGGAACCTAAATGGTTCTCCACAACCCCACAGCACTATCCTCACCACCTCCTTCCAACCCAGCTTCATCCACTCCCTCGCTCCGGGACCTGGCACGAGATGCAGCAAATCCCGACTGGCTGAGTCAGCAAATCCAGATGGGGAATTGCAGAGGGCACGGAGCCTGCGGGAGCGGTGCTGAGCTGGGGAATCGGGACCAGGAGTCCCTCACGAGCTGGGGAATTGGGACCAGGAATCCCTCCCGAGCTGGGGAATCGGGACCAGGAGTCCCTCCCGAGCTGTGACGAATCGGGACCAGGAGTCCTTCCTGAGGTGGACCATCTCCACGATGGCAGATGAGCTGCTCCATGGAGAGGGATGGGATGAGCATGGCATGGGATCAAACCAAGGGAGGGAGCAAAGCCTCCACGCTCCTGCTTTACCACCTCCATCCCCATCACAGATGAGTTGGAAAAGGGTTTATCCGCATCAAGGCACGAGGCTGCTACCGCGTCCCTCCTGACCATCTCACGGTACAAGGAACAAACCTTCGGATCCCCTTTCCTAACAAAGGGGCACAGTACCACAACACCTGGAATCCACACTCCCTCGGCAGCGCTGGAATGGCTGCAGAACCCCCAGAGCTCAGCCCATGCCTTAATTCTCCTTGTTTTTATTTTCAAACGAGGCTTATCACAGAACCATGGGATGGGTTGGGTTGGAAGGGACCTCAAACCCATCCAGTCCCACCCCTGCCACGGGCAGGGACACCTCCCACTGGGTCAGGGGGCTCCAAGCCCCATCCAACCTGGCCTGGAACACCTCCAGGGATGGGGCAGCCACCACTGCTCTGGGCACCCTGGGCCAGGGCCTCCACACCCTCATCACGAAGAACTCCTTCTTAAGATCTCATCTCAATCTCCCCTCTTGCAGCTCAAAACCATTCCCCCTCGTCCCATCACTCCAGACCCTTGGGAAAAGCCCCTCCCCAGCTTTCCTGCAGCCCCTTTCAGCCCCGGGAGCTGCTCTAAGGTCTCCCCGGAGCCTTCTCCTCTCCAGGCTGAACAACCCCAACTCTCCCAGCCTGCCCTCGTACAGGAGCTGCTCCAGCCCTGGGATCATCTCCGTGGCCTCCTCTGGCCTCGCTCCAACAGCTCCAGGTCCTTCCTGTGCTCAGGACTCCAGAACTGGACCCAGGGCTCCAAGTGGGGTCTCACAGAGCAGAGCAGAGGGGCAGAACCCCCTCCTTCACCCTGTTGGCCACACTTGGAAGCTCCACAGGGGCTCCCACACACACCCGGTCGGTTGCACGAGGACAACGCATCTTCGTTAGCCAAGGCTCCTTCGTTAGCAGCTGAAGGACAGGCGGACACCACTGCCCCCAGGGCTGCGTCGGATGCTCAGCACCGGGATCAGGATGCCACCACAGGGGACAGGCTGGAGGTGACCCTGGCCATGGGCAGAGCCCTCTCAGACCATTTGTGACCCCTGATGGCTACAAACCCCGTGCCGGAAGGTGGGGACGGCACCACCAAAGCAGGGATTTTGGTTTTCCCAAGGTAAAAACCTCCCCTAAAGTTAAATAATGAGGACAAAGGAGACAGCGAGGTGGAAGGGGAACAGAAAGCCGATGCCAAAGCTCGGGCTATTTTAAACCTTGGGGAGGAGACGCAGCTGACACGGAGCGACCAGGAGGGCAGAGCCAAGTGGGAAGAGTTTCCCCGTGCAGTTTTGACCCGATTTATGTATTTCTGCCCTCACTTTGAGCCTGTGAGTGGCGTGGTCCCACCTGCTGTGTCCAAACCATCTTGGTTGTCCAAGAGGAGAGCAAAGCTCTCCAGCCAAGACCTCCTTCAACTCCAGGTCAGGAGAAGAGCGAGCAAAGCCCTTCCTGGGGCTCCTGCAACCAGACTGGAGAGCCGAGAGGGAAAGAAAACGATTAAAGCAACAAGGAAGGAAGGAAATAATAAAGAGGATTAACAAAAATGAACTGAAAGAGTCCTTGGATTAAGAAGGAGGCTCAAGTCTGCAAGGAATAACCTTGAGCAAGGAAAGACCGGCTCTAATTCTAATCCCAAGCCTAAGATGAGCCTGCTGGAAAACCCCAGGCAGGGGGGGGTTTCCACCCTGGGACCCCAAAAGGTGGCGCGATGTAAAGCGGCGCCGCCTTTTTAGGGGATAAACCCAGGATTTGGTGGGTTTCGCAGTGTTGGAGAGGTTGGGGATCACCCTAAAATGTTGGAAGGTGCCACAAAGCAGGGCGTGAGGGCTGCTGCTCGTTAGCTCCAAGGTTTAATTAAGCTGCAGATAAGCTACTTAAACAAATAGCAGGTAATTAGTGCCCATGGGATGGTCTGGGCGAGGCACCCGGACCCAATTTGAGAGCGGGGAACCCCAGCGATGCCCAAGCTTCTCTTTAAGCTTTAATTATCCTCTCTTAATCACACCCGCCCCCCAATTTGGGACTGGGTAATTAAGCCTAAACGAAGCTGCACGCTGCCACCGCCATCCCAAAGCACAACCGGAAAGGTTGGAGGGTCCCATCCCATCAGATCGGGGGGCACCGCGTGTGTCCCCCCCAGTGCCAGCACTGGGCCCCAGTGTAAATGCTCCGCGCAGCAGCACGATGCGGGGGAACCAGTATGGGGGGGGAAGAACCAGTATGGGGGGGGGGGAAGGGGGAACCAGGGGGAGAAGGAACCAGTATGGAGAGTCACCCAGTATTGGGGGGTAGGAAACAGTATGGGGGGGTACCCAGTAACCAGGGGAGAGGGAACCAGTATGGGAGGTCACCAGTATGTGGGGAGGAGGGAACCAGAATGAGGGGGCACCCAGTATCTAGGGGGGAGGGAACCAGAATGAGGGGGCACCCAGTATCTGGGGGGGAAGGAACTACTAGGGGGGGCACTGGGGTATTGGAGAGGAGGAACCAGTACTGGAGGGGACACCCAGTACTGGGGAGGAGGAACCAGTGGGTGGGGGGGGGAGGGCACCCAGTATCTGGGAGGAGGGAACCAGTATGGGGGGGGCACCCAGTAACTGGGGGGGAGGGAATCAGTGTCAGGGTGGGGAGGGTGGGCAGGACAGCCAGTACTGGGGGTAGGAACCAGTATGGGGAGGGGGGCACCCTGTGCAGGAAGTACACAAGAGGGGCACCCCCAGGGCAACACAGGGGGTAGAACCAGCCAGGGGGGCACCCCCATGCCCAGAAGGGTTTGTGAGAGCACCCATCCACCCAAGAAAACTGGGGGGGGCTCGAGCTTTAGTAAATTGGGGCGCACCCCTGGGGATGGAGGAGCTGGGGGAGGCATCTCCAAACAGCTTGGTGGGGTGGGGGCCCCCCAAGCACCGGGGGCACCTGGAGAAAGGGGAGGGGGCACCCTGGTGATGTTTGGGGTCACCTGGTAAGGGGGGGCACCCTGAGGATGTGAGGGGGCACCCTAGGCCTGGGATGTGCCTGGAGGGGGACGCTGGCAAGGTCAGGGGGCACCCCAGGCTCAAAGGACTGAGGGGGGGCAGAGAGGCTGGGGACTCCAAGCTCCCAAGAACCAGGGGTGAGGGGGGGGCCCTGTCCTTGCAGAGGGGACCCTGTGACTAGGGGGTTTGGGAACAGGGGGTGCTCCCCATACCCGAGATTGGGGGGGATTGCCCTGTCCCCAAGGTGGGGGCGGGCAGGTCCCGGTGCCCAGGGAGGTTGGGGACCATGGGTGGGGGGGATCCCTGTCCACAAGGAGGGGGGAGGTCCCTGTGTCCCCGGAGAGTGTCCCCATGTGCTGGGGGTTTGGGGACCGGGGGGGGTGCCAGAGGATTCCCTATCCCCGCAAAGAGGGTCCCTGTCACCACGGCGGATGGGGATTCTTTGTCCTGGGGGGGAGGGGGGGGGGCGTTGCCCAGGGGCTCTGGGGACCGAAGGATCCTGTACCAGGGGATCCCAGGCGGGGGGGCGATGCCAGGGGTGTGGGGAGTCCCTCTCCCTGCAGGGGCGATCCCGATGCCCGGGGAGGGGGTTCCCTGTCCCCATGCCTGGGGCGGGATTGGGGACCGAGGAGTTCTCGTGCTAAGGGGTTCCCTGTGGTGGGGGTTGTGCCCTGTCCCGATGCCCGGGGTCCCTGTCCCCAAGGGGTGGGGGGTGTGCCCTGTCCCCATGGCGGGTGGGGTGGGGGGGAAGGCTGCTGTCCCCAAGAGGGCCAGGGGGGTGTGTCACTGTCCGCAAAGGGGGGGTTGTCCCCGTCCCCGTCCCCGTCCCCGCTCACGCACCGCCGCAGCTCCTCCTCCTCGATGCGCCGCCCGTCCCACACGAAGACCCCGGCCAGGGTGGCCATGAGGCGCCCGGTGGCTCCAAACGCGAGGCGGCCTCTCGGCGCCCCTCGCCCTCCCCCGCCGCGGTGCCGGCCCCGCCGCCCCGGGGCGCCGCCCAGCAGCCCCGGCAGCCCCCGCCGCCCCGCGGGGGGCTCGGGGGGGCGCGGGCCGGGCCGGGCGGCGCGGGCGCAGCGGGCGAGGAGCGCGGCGAGCGGCGGCTGCAGCATCGCGGCCTCCCCGCGCGGCCCCGCCCCCCCGCTCCGCTATTGGCCGCGGCCCCGCCACGCCGACATCCCATTGGCTGCCGCCTCGCCGCCTCGCTGCGCCATTGGCTGCTGACTCATCGCCCCGCCCCGCGTCGACATCCCATTGGCGGCCGCCTCACAGCTCCGTCTCGCGTCGCTCTCAGCGCGTCGGCTCAGTCCGCGCTGTCATTGGCCAGCGCTGCCCCAACCCGCTATTCCATTGGCTACTGCCCCACCGCCTCACCACACCATTGGCTGCTGACTCATCGTCCCGCCCCGCGTCGCGCTCAGCGCGTCAGCGCACCCCACTGAGCACCGCCTCCCCGCGCCACCACACCATTGGTCACCGCCTCATAACCCCGCCCCCGCGCCGCCACGCCATTCGCTGTCGCCTCTCCTTCTCTCCACGCCATTGGCTGCCGCCTCGCCGACCCGCGCAGCCATTGGCCGGCGGCGGAGGGAGCGCCCGGCCCATGCTCGAGCGCGGGGAAGAGAGGGAGAGAGGGAAAGCAAGGACGCGCGGGGCCAGCAGGGCGGGGCGAGAAGGGGCGGGGCTTTGGGAGCGGGGGCGGGGCTTGGTGTGCAGGCAGGGCCGGTTATTGGGGTGCAGCGGGGAGCAGGGCGGGGGGATTATTGGGGTGCAATGGGGTGCAGGGCACCAGGGTGCGGGCAGAGTGGGTTATTGGGGTGCAGTGGGTGCTGGCAGGGGGATTTATTGGGGTGCAGGGCACCAGGGTGCAGGCAGAGGTGGTTATTGGGGTGCAGTAGGTGCTGGCAGGGAGGCTATTGGGGTGCAATGGGGAGCAGGGCAGTAGGGGGGCAGGGCTCTAGGTGTAGGAGAGGGATTTTTTAGGGGTGCAGGGCAGTGGACGCAGGCTGTAGTGGTTATTGGGGTGCAGTGGGTGCAGGCAGGGATGGTTATTGGGGTTCAGTGGCAGCAGACAGGGCTGGGTTTTGGGGTGCAGGGTGATGAGGAGTTTGACAGGAATCTTTTCTGGGGTGCAGGGCACCAGGGGTGGTTCTTGGGGTGCAGTGGGGAGCCGGGCAGAAGCATTTATTGGGGAGCAGTGGGGTGCAGGCAGAGCCAGTTGTTGGGGTTCAGAGGCAGCAGGGTGCCAGCAGGGGTGGTTATTGGGGTGCAGGACAGTGGGGGACAGGGCTTTAGGTGTAGGGCAGGGATTTTTTGGGGGTGCATGGCAGTGGGTGCAGACAGGGCTGGTTATTGGGGTGCAGTGTGTGTAGACAGGGTCGGTTATTGGGGCACAGGGGCTGCAGGCAAAGAGGGTCATTGGGGTGCAGTGGGTGCAGGCAAGGGGGATTATTGGGGTGCAATGGGGAGCAGGGCAATAGGCAGGGTGAATTATTGGGGTGCAGCGGGAGCAGAGCAGGGGAGTTTATTGGGGTGCAATGGGGAGCAGGGCAGTGGGGTGTGGGGCTTTAGATGTGGGGCCAGGCTGGTTATCGGGGTACAGGGCAGGCGTGGTTATTGGGGTGCAAAGGGGAGCAGGGTGGGGGTGTTTATTGGGGTGCCAAGCAGAGGGGAGCAGTCAGAGGTGTTCATTGGGGTGCAAAGGGGAGCAGGTTGAGGGTATTTATTGGGGTGCAATGGGGCAGAGGAGCTCTAGGTGTGTGGCCGGGCTGGTTATCGGGGTGCAAAGGGGAGCAGGGCAGGAGTGGGTTTTGGGGTGCAATGGGATATGGGGAGCAGTCAGAGTTGGCCATCGGGGTGCAAGAGGGCAGCGTTGTTTCTTGGGGCGCAGCACAAGGAAGGGGCGGGGGGGGGCGCACCCTCTTTCCATAACAAAGCTCACGCTCCCACAAGCAGCTCCAGGCACCCCCTTTATTTCCTCCGGAGAAGGGCAGGGGGAGCCCCAAAACCCGCGGCACCCGCGGCCCGTCTGGATTCCATGGGGAAGGGAGGGAAATGACATCATTTGTCCTTTTTTTTTGGGGGGGGGGGGGGGGGGATTTCTTTACAGAAATTGTGTGTTTATGCACTATTTACACCCGAGCCCCTCTCTTGCATATGGCACCGCTGGGGAACCCCAAAACCCTTCCCAGCCGGATCGCTGGGTGCCGGGGAAGCGCCGGTGGGGATGGGATGGAGGAGGAAGAGGAGCCACCAAACAGCCTGACCACCACCACGCTGCCACCTTCTCCATGGCAACCCCGGAGCTGGTTTTCCTCCTCCCGTGTCCCGCTTGGGCGATGCTCTCGCCAGGCTGAGTTTTCCGGGAACCCCGGAGAGCGGCCGAAGCTCTTGCATAGTGGGGTGCAGGGTGGGGGGGTGGGGGGGAATGGGATGAGCTGGGGAAGCAGGGAAAGAAAAAGCAGCTGAAGGATTGCTGGGAATCTACAACCTGTCCTAAAACTCCTTCCTTAAACCACGGTGCCCTCGGCGGTGCCAGTTTTCCAGGGATGCATCTCCGCGTGGTTTGCCCCGTTCGGTTTGGTTTCAGCAGTCCCAGCAAACCCCGCTGGGTTTAATCCCAGCTCCGTGGTTCGGAAGCGTCGGATCGGCTTCGCAGGGAAGCGCTCGCTCCTTGAGGTTTGGGGTTGCGGAAGGAAATAAAGGGAAAGAGCGGGAGAGAAAACCACGGAGAACAAAGTGGGAGCCAAAAGCAGGAGAGCGGGGACGGAGGTTGGGAATTGCATAAAAGCAGAGACGCCGGTTTTCCAGCGCAGGCTCTCCCTGCTTCCCAGGAGCCGGTTTTATCCCGGCTAAAAACACCCCAAGATTTGCTCAGGAGGTGCTGGTGGGAGCTGGGAGCCGCTGCGGTGGGGATGAAGCTCCCCAAAGCGCCGCCGGCATCGGCCGCTTCGGAACCAGCCCACGCCGCGTGCCAACCCCGCTGGGGTTTTGGGCGGCGACGGCGCTGGCAGCGCGTGCCGAAACCACCTCTGCAATAAATAAAGTGCAGAATGCTCGCGCGGCCAGCGCTGGGTGGGAGGGAGGAGCAGGCAGAGCAGGGTTCCTCTACCCTCCTCGTGTGGTTTGACCATGATAAACAGCCTCTCCTCTCCCACCAGCGCCGCGGCGGCCGCTCCCTTCTATATTCCTTTCTCCCGGCGCACGTTACGCCTCGGTGGAAGAAGGAGCCGATCCAGCATGATTTCCCCCTCCTTGGCGGCGCAGGGTGGGGATGGGATCTCCAACAGGGAAGAGCAGATCCCATCCCTCGTGCCAGGGGATGATGCCGTCGTCGTTCCGAGCTGGTAGAGGGTTCAAAATCGCATTCGTGGAGGTCATCAAGTTAAGGGATGGGAAGAAAATGTTGGTCAGTTGACCCAAAAAGTTCTTTCAGGATCGGAAGAGTGAAGGAGGTGCTGAGAAAGTAGAGGCTGGGGTGGAAAAATGACCATGGTGGCATCATGGGGTGTACGCCGGTGGCGGCTGGAATTGGTTGATGACTTCGTACTCAGCTGGGTAAGGTTCGTTCTCCTCCATCTCCGAGAGCAGCTCCAGGGCTTGCTCCTCCTCCTCGGTGGGGTAGTGGCGCAGCAGGTTGGCGGCGGTGGCGAGGATGGAGGCTCCGCCAGCGCCCGCCACCAGGTAGAAGCTGACGGCGAAGGTGACGTAGACTTGGGAGCCGTGGTATTTTTTGTGCTGCTGTTGTTGGGCGAGGATGAGCTCAGAGGCCCAGTAGCAGAATCCGATGACGGTTGCACACTGTAGGACTGGGAGAGACACCAGGAGAGAGGCTGAATCAATCAGATTGAGAGAACCTTGACATGAACACCAACGTGCGCTCCCAGCCCAGACCCCGCCGTGTCCTGGGCTGCATCCAGAGCAGGGGGAGCAGCAGGGGAGGGAGGGGGTTCTGCCCCTCTGCTCCGCTCTGTGAGACCCCACCTGGAGCCCTGGGTCCAGTTCTGGAGTCCTGAGCACAGGAAGGACCTGGAGCTGTTGGAGCGAGGCCAGAGGAGGCCACGGAGATGATCCCAGGGCTGGAGCAGCTCCTGTACGAGGACAGGCTGGGAGAGTTGGGGTTGTTCAGCCTGGAGAGGAGAAGGCACTGGGGAAACCTTAGAGCAGCTCCCAGTGCTGAAAGGGGCTGCAGGAAACCTGGGGAGGGGCTTCTTACAAGGGTCTGGAGTGACAGGATGACCTTAGAGCAGCCTCCCAAAATCTGCAGTAGCTGAAGGAAAACCCCATCCCTGGAGGTGTTCCAGGCCAGGTTGGATGGGGCTTGGAGCCCCCTGACCCAGTGGGAGGTGTCCCTGCCCATGGCAGGTGGTGGCACTGGATGGGCTTTGAGGTCCCTTCCAACCCATTCTATGAAATCCAGCCCAGGAGAGGAGAAAATATGGTGAGGGATCACAAGCTGAGAAGGAACCTGGCCGAGCGGACGGGTCAGCAACACAACGCAAAGCTGGAAGGTCTGGAAGGGCTTTGTTGTGACCTAGAGGAGCAGCAGGGGCATTCAGAGCTTGGGGCAAGCTGATAGCTCAGGCTTTGCCCAAGCCGCTCAGGTCTGACGCGGGTTATTCCACCACGGATAAGACAGATTAAAGCTCTTTCGACCTCTGCAGGCCCCTCAGGTTCTTTCTCAGGAAGTGCAGGGATGGGATGAGGGGGAACGTTTTTCAGCTGCAAGAGGGGAGACTGAGATGAGATCTTGGGGAGAAATGTTTTGCTGTGAGGGTGGGGAGGCCCTGGCCCAGGGTGCCCAGAGCAGTGGTGGCTGCCCCATCCCTGGAGGTGTTCCAGGCCAGGTTGGATGGGGCTTGGAGCCCCCTGATCCAGTGGGAGGTGTCCCTGCCCATGGCAGGGGGTGGCACTGGGTGGGCTTTGAGGTCCCTTCCAACCCAGCTCATTCCAGGATTCTATGAAAAGCCGACCTTCAACCCAGGACAGTGCTACAGGATTTCTCTGGAAAACAAGACCCATGAGCAGACACTTTGTGTTCATCCTCCTCCTCCTCCCATGATTTAACTTTGATTTTAGCTGTGTGGGGATTTTGGGGGGGCTTTTTGGACCCAAAATTATGGAATCACAGAATGCCCTGAGCTGGAAGGGACCCACAAGGACCATTGAGTCCAACTCCTGTCCCTGCACAGGACACCCCAACGCTCACCCCGTGGGGCTGAGGGTGTTGGCCAAATGCTGCTGGAATATTGTCAGGCTGTGGCTGCTTCCCTGGAAGCTGTTCCAGGGCTCCACCACCCTCTGGGGGAAGAACCTTGTCCTGATGTCCAACCTAACCCTCCCCTGGCATCTTCCTGCCATTCCCTGGGTCCTGTCCTTGGTCACCAGAGAGAAGAGCTCAGCGCCTGCTCCTCCTCCTCCCCGTGTGAGGAAGCAGTAAATGGCTACGAAATCCCCTCTCAGCCTCCTCTTCTCCAGCTGAACAAACCAAGGGACTTCAGCCTCTCCTCACATGATTTCTCCTCCAGACCCTTCCCCACCTTTGTGGTCTCTGCACACTCCCCAACAGTTTGATGCCCTTTTTATACCGCGGTGCCCAAAACTGCCCCCAGTGCTCGAGGAGGAGCCTCCCCGAACACCACAGAGGGGCAGCTCCGCAGCACCGAGCCAAAGGTTGAGGAAAGCCCTGAGGGGCTTTTTCTCCATCTGAGGGCGGAAAAAAAGGAACCTGGGGTGTTCCTGCCACCTGGATTTACCTGTGAGGATGTGGGCGAAAGCGTAGCGGCGAGTGATCTTCAGCGCCGGGTGCTTGGGGCCGAAGACATCGAGGAGGAAAGCCAAGAGGCTGCAGATGATTCCCAGGAAGCAGAAGGCGGCGATGACGCGGAGCAGCAGGACCGTCTGGGGGTTCATGCAGTAATCTGCCCCGGAGAGAGGAATCCTGGACTGCGATGGGCTGGAAGGGACCCCAAACCCAGCCAGTGCCACCCCCTGCCACGGGCAGGGACACCTCCTGCTGGGCCAGGGGGCTCCAAGGGAAGGGGAGGGGAGGGGGAGGAGAGGGGGGAGGAGAGGGGGGAGAGGGGGAGGAGAGGGGGAGGAGAGGGGAGAGAGGGGGAGGAGGGGGAGGAGGAGGGGGAGGAGGAGGGGGAGGAGGAGGGGGAGAGGAGGGGGAAAGGAGGGGGAAAGGAGGGGGAGGAGGGGGGGAGGAGGGGGAGGAGGGGGGGAGGAGGGGGAGGAGGGGGAGGAGAAGGAGAGGGAGGGGGAAGGAGAGGGAGGGGGAAGGAGAGGGAGGGGGAAGGGAGGGGAGGGGAGGGGAGGGAAGGGAAGGGGAGAGGGGGAAGGAGAGGAGCGGGGAAGGGGCTGCCATCGCCCCCCCTGCTGCGAGCCACGAGGGAGGTGAGTGAGCAGAGCCAGGCTGTGCGTCAGTGCCACGCGAAGCGGCGCTAAAGACGCTCTGGGGACACAAACACCTCCACAGAGGAACAACACCACCCAAAGGGGAGACACGACACAGGGGGAAGGGCACGCACTGGCGGGGGTGACACCTCACCTGGGGGGACACGACACGAACGCACAGTGGGGGGGGCACGGCACACCTGGGGGGGGGAAGGGACACAGGACACGCACCTTGGGGGGGACACGAGAAACACCTTTGGGGGGGGGGGGAGGGGACACACGGCGCACCTTGGGGGGGGCCGGACACGACGACAAGACACACTTTGGTGGTGGTGGTGGTGAGACACGACACACCGTGGGGGAGGGGAGGAGGGGACACCTTTGGGGGGACACAGGACACACCTTAGGGGGAGAGGGGACACACGGCGCACCTTGGGGGGGGGGGGGGAGGACACACACACACACCGCACCCTGGGGGGAGGGTTCGCTGCGGGGGAAACGGGGCAGACGCCACATTAGGGGGGTCCGGCCGCGGCCCTCACCTCGCAGCAGGTCGGGCTCCACGAAGCCCAGAACATCGGCGACGCCCAGGTCCTGCCGGGCGCAGGTGCCGCCGTGCACGCGCAGCCAGGCGGGCTCGGCCAGCGCCGTGCACAGCGCCGTGATGGACAGAGCCCCGGGAAGCGCCGAGGCCAGGCTACGCTCCGGCTGCTTCGGCAGCGCCGCCCCCGCCGCCCCGCGCCGCCGCCCGGGCCCCGCCGCGCCGGGCATGGCTGCGGCACCGCCACTGCAGCGCTTCCGCTTCCGCTTCCGGGTCCGAGCCGCTTCCGGCGCCGCGCAGGGGCCGCTTCCGGTGCCGCCCCGCCATGAAGGAGGCGCTGCAGCCGCTGGGCCGCGTCCCGGGGCACCCGGACTCGCGCTGCTGGTTCCTCGCCTGGAGCCCCGGCGGGGGCACCCTCGCCTCGTGCGGCGGCGACCGCAGCGTGCGGCTCTGGGGCAGGGACGGTGCGTGGGGCGGGGGGGGCGGGGCTTCGCGGACGGGGCGGGGCCTCGGCGGCAGGGAGGGAAGGGCGGGGCTTCAGAGGGAGGGGCCGAGAAGGGGCGGGACCAGAGGGGCAAATATGGAAGGTCTGGGAAGGGGCGGGGCTTCAGGGACACGAAGGGGCGGGGCTTAAGCGGGAGGGGTTGGTGAGGGGCGGGGCTTAAGCGGGGCACGACTGGGGGATGGAGGGGGCGGGGCTTAAGCGGGAGGGGTTGGTGAGGGGCGGGGCTTAAGCGGGAGGGGTTGGTGAGGGGCGGGGCTTAGGCGGGAGGGGTTGGTAAGGGGCGGGGCTTAGGCGGGAGGGGTTGGTAGGGGCGGGGCTTGGGCGGGAGGGGTTGGTAGGGGCGGGGCTTAAGCGGGAGGGGTTGGTAAGGGGCGGGGCTTCAGAGGGAGGGGCTGGTAAGGGGTGTGGTTTAAGAGGGAGCGGTTGGTAAAGGGCGGGGCTTAAGATGGAGGGAGGGGCTGGGAAGGGGCGGGGCCAGAGGGCCAGTTTTGGTGGGGAGGGGGCTGGGTGCCCCCCCAGGGCAGGTGCCACGGGTGTGTCCCCCCCCCCCCCGCAGGGTCCGGGTGGTCGTGCCGGGCGGTGCTGGGCGAGGGGCACCAGCGCACGGTGCGCAGGGTGGCCTGGTCCCCCTGCGGCTCCTACCTGGCCTCTGCCAGCTTCGACGCCACCACCTGCATCTGGAAGTGGCAAGAGGATGGCTTCGAGGTGACACCCCCACCCCCCAACCCTGCCCTGGCACTGCCCCCCCCCGCGCCCCTCCACCCCACATCTCCCCTCTCCTCGCCCTGCGCAGTGCGTCACCACGCTGGAGGGGCACGAGAACGAGGTGAAGTCGGTGGCCTGGGCACCCTCGGGCACCCTGCTCGCCACCTGCAGCCGAGACAAGAGCGTCTGGGTCTGGGAAGGTGAGGGACACCAGAGGGGACAGCTGGGAGGTGGCCTGGTGTGAGTGTGTGTGTGTCCCCCCCCCCGTCCTCTGGCGGTGACAGCTTGCTCGCTCTCCGCAGTGGATGAGGAGGAGGAGTACGAGTGCGTCAGCGTCCTCAACGCCCACACGCAGGACGTCAAGCACGTGGTCTGGCACCCAAACCAGGAGGTGACGGCGGGGGGGGGGGGGGGGGCCAGGGTGGGGGGAGACCCCCATTTCATAGAATTATGGAATTGTTAAGGGTGGAAAAGCACTCGCAGCTCATCCAGCCCAGCCCCACCGGGCCGGCTCGGCCCTGTCCCCGAGTGCCACGGCCACACGGCCCCTCTCAAAGGGTGGAGACGCCAACCCTGCCCTGGGTGTCTGCTCCACGGCTTCACCGCTCCTTCCATGAAGGAATCTTTCCCGATATCCAATCCAACCCTCCCCTGGTGCAGCTTGAGGCCGTTTCCTCCTGTCCCATCCCTTGGGAGCAGAGCCCAGCACCCACCTCACCACACCCCCCTCTCCAGGAGCTGCAGAGAGCCATGAGGTCTCCCCTCAGCCTCCTCTTCTCCAGGCTGAACCCCCCCAGGTCCCTCAGCCGCTCCCAGAACCCCTGTTCTCCAGCCCCTTCCCCAGCTCCGGTCCCTTCTCCGCACGCGCTCCAGCCCCTCAAGGGCTTTCTTGGAGCGAGGGGCCCAAAACTGAACCCAGGATTCGAGGTGCTGAGTGCAGGGGGACGATCCCTGCCCTGCTCCTGCTGCCACCCCATGGCTGAGCCAAGGCAGGTGCTGGTGGCCCTCTTGGCCACCTGGGCCACCGCTGGCTCATGTTCAGCCTGAGCAGTTGTTGTACTTGGGGACAAATCCAACAAGTCCAACCTGGGGACGTGGTGCGGTTGGGAACTTGGCAGGGCTGGATCGATGGTTGGACTCGGTGATCTTAAAGGTCTTTTCCAACCCAAACCATCCTGTGGTCCTTGGCCACCTGGGCACATTCCCACCCCAGGGCTGGTGGGCAGGAATGTGGTCCTGTTCTGGTTCCACCAACCTCACGCTGCGGGCAAAGGGCATCTTCCCTGGCACCCGGCTGATGCCTCCTCCCTCCTCCCTCAGCTCTTGGCCTCAGCCAGCTACGACGACACGGTGAAGCTCTACCACGAAGAGGAGGACGACTGGGTGTGCTGCGCCACGCTGGAGGGCCACGAGTCAACCGTGTGGAGCGTGGCCTTCGACCGCAGCGGCGAGCGCTTGGCTTCCTGCAGCGACGACAAGACGGTGCGCATCTGGCGCCAGTACAAGCCGGGCAACGAGGAGGGTGAGGCAACTGGCCCGTCCTTGCGTGGTGCCGCAGGGCTCGGGGCTGCTCCAAACCTGCTGGAAAGAGCGGGCAGGGAGCCAAGGTTCTTCCCTTCCATTCCAGGCGTGGCCTGCAGCGACAACGACCCCACCTGGAAATGCGTCTGCACCCTCTCCGGGTACCACACGCGGACAATCTACGACGTGGCGTGGTGAGTGGGGATGGAGCTCGGTGCAGTTGGAGGCCGGTGAGGAGAGGTGTCCCCAGGGCTCCGTGTGGGGCCACTCCTGTTCAACGTCTTTATCAACGATCTGGATGAAGGGATTGAGTGAACCCTTGGCAGGTTTGGGGGTGACACCAGGCTGGGTGCAGGTGTGGATCTGCTGGGGGGGCAGAAGGCTCCGCAGAGGGACCTGGCCAGGCTGGGTCCATGGGCTGAGCCCAACGGGATGAGGCTCAACAAGGCCAAGGGCCGAGTCCTGCGCGTGGGACACAACAACCCCAGGGGCGTTCCAGGCTGGGGGAGGAGTGGCTGGAGAGCTGCCTGGTGGAGAAGGACCTGGGGGTGTTGGTTGGCAGTGGCTGAACATGAGCCAGCAGTGGCCCAGGGGGCCAAGAGGGCCAGTGGCACCCGGGCCTGTGTCAGCCCCAGCGTGGGCAGCAGGAGCAGGGAGGGGATTGTGCCCCTGTGCTCAGCGCTGGGGAGGCCGCACCTCGAGTGCTGGGGTCAGTTTGGGCCCCTCACTCCAAGAAGGACCCTGAGGGGCTGGAGCGCGTCCAGAGAAGGGACCGGAGCTGGGGAGGGGCTGGAGAACAAGTGCTACGAGGAGAGACTGAGGGAGCTGGGGTTGGAGCTTGGAGGAGGCTGAGGGGAGACCTCATCCCTGTCTGCAACTGCCTGAAAGGAGGCTGTGACGGGGTGGGGGCTGGGCTCTGCTCACGAGGGACAGCGATGGGACGAGAGGGAATGGCCGCAAGTTGTGCCAGGGCAGGTTCAGCTTGGAGTTTGGGAAAGATTCCTTCCCTGAAAGGGTTCTGGGGCCCTGGCAGAGGCTCCCAGGGAGGTGGTGGAGTCCCCATCCCTGGAGGGGTTCAGAAGCCGCAGACGAGGTGCTCGGGGATGGTTGAGCAGTGGACAGGAATGGTTGGACCCGATGATCTCAAAGGTCTTTTCCAACTGGAGGGTTCTATGAGCGAGGGACAGTGGTGGGACGTTTCCTCCCGCTGGCAGCGTGGTTGACCCCCTGGTCACTGCTCCCCCTCTAGGTGCCACCTCACTGGGGCGCTGGCAACGGCTTGCGGCGATGACGCCATCCGTGTCTTTGAGGAGAGCGCATCCTCGGACCCGCGGCAGCCGACCTTCAGCCTCGTCGCCCACGTTCCCCGGGCACACTCGCAGGACGTCAACTGCGTGGCCTGGAACCCGAAGGAGCCGGGCTTGCTGGCATCCTGCAGCGACGACGGCGAGATCGCCTTCTGGAAGTACCAGCGCCCCGAGGTGTGCTGAGAGCTTCAGGCCTTTTTGGTGTCCCCATGCCATCACCAGGACCCTCTGGTGATGCCACCAGCGTGCAGCCCCCTGCCAGGGTGGAGAGTGGGGTGCCCAACCTTCCTCTGCCCCACGAGTTGGACTTTTTAACGCCCAGGACCCCCAGGAATGCAGGTGGGACCCAGCGGTGGGAGACGGGGCAGGAATTGGCACCCCTGCTCCTGCCCTGCGCTCAATAAATCCATGCTCTCCTGGCAAAGCCTCCGGCTTTTCCTTTTGGTGCCCTCACCGATGTGCCCGGGGGAGCGGAACGGGGTGCGGCGGCTCCTGGCGAGCTGGAGGGGTGGCCCAGGAGAGGCCCCTGCGAGCTGGTTTTGAGCCTCCCAGAACTGGTTTTGAGAATCCCAGAGCTGGTTTTATGCCCCTCTAGAGCTGGTTTTGAGTCCCACAGAACTGGTTTTATGCCCCCAAAACTGGTTTTGTGCCCCCAGAACTGGTTTTGAGCCTCATGGAACTGGTTTTGTGCCCACAGAACTGGTTTTGAGCATCATGGAACTGGTTTTGTGCCCACAGAACTGGTTTTGAGCATCATGGAACTGGTTTTGTGCCCCCCAGAGCTGGTTTTGAGCCTCATGGAACTGGTTTTGTGCCCTCCAGAGCTGGTTTGGAGCCTCATGGAACTGGTTTTGTGCCCCCAGAGCTGGTTTTGAGTCTCACATTATTGGTTTTGCACTCCCTGGCACCAGCTTCGTGCCCCCTGGCACCAGCTTTGTGCCCCCTGATGAAATGCAGCCCAAAGGGATGCGTTCAGCTCTGCCAACACCAGCTTAAGCAGCGACTAAGTCAACTCTGCCTTAATTAGTTCTGCTAATGAGCTGCTTTGGGCTCCACGGGGAAAGAACAGATCTCAGTGGGTTGGAGACACCCCAGGGGTGGCACCGGTCTCCACCTCTTTCCCACCACCAACCCAGCTGCCCAAGAGGCCAAGATGGGGCTCCAGGTTTATTCCAGCTGCCGCAGCCGAGCTTCAACATGCGGCTCCCGTCTAAAAAACACTGTACAACGCGTCAACACCTTAGAAAAAGGGAAATACACAAAGTCGGGCCAAGGGGGACAACACAAGCGCTGGGGTTTGGTGCCTCAACTACAGGGAATCCTTGCTGGGACATCCAGCCCCGCGTCACTCGGAATCGCTGTCGCTTTCGGCCTCTTTCACGTCCACGCTGAACTTGTACTCCTGGTCGCAGCCCATGTAGGCGTCGCTCATGAAGTACAAGGTGTAGTTGTGCGTCCCCGTAGCCGGGGCCACGAAATCCAGCTTCACCTGCACCGCAAGAATCATGGAATGGGTTGGGTTGGAAGGGACCTCAAAGCCCATCCAATGCCACCCCCGACCCCTCCCACTGGATCAGGGGGCTCCAAGCCCCATCCAACCTGGCCTGGAACACCTCCAGGGATGGGGCAGCCACCACTGCTCTGGGCACCCTGGGCCAGGGCCTCCCCACCCTCATCACGAAGAATTTCTTCCTAAGATCTCATCTCATCTCCCCTCTTGCAGCTCAAAACCCTTCCCCCTCGTCCCATCCCTGCACCCCCTGATCCAGAGCCCCTCCCCAGCTTTCCTGCAGCCCCTTTCAGCACTGGGAGCTGCTCTAAGGTCTCCCCACAGCCTTCTCCTCTCCAGCTGAACAACCCCAACTCTCCCAGCCTGCCCTCGTACAGGAGCTGCTCCAGCCCTGGGATCATCTCCGTGGCCTCCTCTGGACTCGCTCCAACAGCTCCAGGTCCTTCCTGTGCTCAGGACTCCAGAACTGGACCCAGGGCTCCAGGTGGGGTCTCACCAGAGCGGGGCAGAGGGTCAGAACCCCCTCCCTCCCCTGCTGCTCCCCCTGCTCTGGATGCAGCCCAGGACACGGGGGGTTCTGGGCTGGAAGCGCACGTTGCAGCTCACGTTGAGCTTCTCATCAACCAGTTTCCCTCAGGGAAGAACTGGGGTTGGAGTGGCAGCAGGGAGACCTGGCACGCGCCCAGCTCAGCCAAACCACAGCCATTTGGGTTCCCACTCACCTTGGCTTTCTGCTGCAGCGTCAGCCGCTTGATGGAGATGAGGCTGTTGGATTTGGAGTCGCCGATCACCACCCACCAACCCTCCTCACGTTTCTGCCAGAGAGGTAAGAGTTAATAGGCTGGGGTCAGTGGGGGACACTTCTGCCACCCTGGTGTCAACAGATTTGAATCACAGAATCATTTGATTGGCAAAGACCTTTGAGATCATCGAGTCCAACTGTTCCTGTCCACTGCTAAACCACCCCTGAGCACCTCTGGCTTTTGAACACCTCCAGGGACGGAGATGCCACCACTGCCCTGGGCAGCTGTGCCCGCTCTTCACTACTCTTACAGTGAAGTAATTTTCCCCAATATCCAATCCAACCCTTCCCTGGTGCAGCTTGAGGCCATTTCCTCTCGTCCCACCCCTTGTCACCTGGGAGCAGAGCCCAGCACCCACCTCACCACACCCTCCTCTCCAGGAGCTGCAGAGAGCCATGAGGTCTCCCCTCAGCCTCCTCTTCTCCAGGCTGAACCCCCCCAGGTCCCTCAGCCGCTCCCAGAACCCCTGTTCTCCAGCCCCTTCCCCAGCTCCGGTCCCTTCTCCGCACACGCTCCAGCCCCTCAAGGGCTTTCTTGGAGTGAGGGACCCAAAACTGAACCCAGGATTCGAGGTGCTGAGTGCAGGGGGACGATCCCTGCCCTGCTCCTGCTGCCACCCCACGGCTGAGCCAAGGCAGGTGCTGGTGGCCCTCTTGGCCACCTGGGCCACTGCTGGCTCATGTTCAGCCACTGCCAACCAACACCCCCAGGTCCTTCTCCACCAGGCAGCTCTCCAGCCACTCCTCCCCCAGCCTGGAACGCCCCTGGGGTTGTTGTGTCCCACGCGCAGGACTCGGCCCTTGGCCTTGTTGACCCCCATCCCGTTGGGCTCAGCCCATGGACCCAGCCTGGCCAGGTCCCTCTGCGGAGCCTTCTGCCCCCCCAGCAGATCCACACCTGCACCCAGCCTGGTGTCACCTCCAAACCGACTGAAGGAGAACTTGATCCAGATCATCAATGAAGATGCTGACCAGAACTGACCCAACATTTGGCACCTACCTGGGGGAAAAGGGGAGCGATGACAGGCCCGGTGACCTCCTCTTCACGCTCCAGCTGCACCAGCACCACCACGGGCCCACCACTGCGTCAAGAGAGGAGACCGTAGGTCACGACATTGTCCTGGAGCCACCACAACACCAAGAGGGGCCACCACAGCGTCAGAGAGGCCACCAGAGTACCAAAAGGGGCCACCACAGCATGAAAGAGGGCTTTGTCACCTGTCCCCACCTCACCTGCGGATGCTCTCCTTCTCCACCACCTCGTAGGAGAGCTCGATGTTGGGGTAGCGGTTACAGAACCGAGCGACGTCGGCGATCTGGGCGTCTGAGAGCTGCAGCAGAGCGTTCCGGTCCTCATCCTCCATCTCCATGATGTCAAAAACGCTCTCAACTCCCTGCAAGAAGAAGTTTTCAGCCTTGCGCTGACCCGTGGCTCCTCGGTGGGCGAGGGCAGGGTCACAGCTCTTCCCCCCAGCTTTACCTTGTCCGTGCAGCGCTTGATGTGCTCAGAGGTGAAGTGAGGCAGCTGCTTGAGGTAGGAATCCTTGGACCACATGGCCTGTGTCACCATCTGTGCCAGCTCCATGGCGGCCAGCGCGGGGCTGAGCCACCCGTTGCTGGACAGAACGTCCACGCAGGCCTGGATCAGCCGGATCGCCTGGACAGGAAGGATGGGGACAGGTCAGTAGGATGCAGGGATGTCCATGAGGTGACCAGGTTGCCACCCACCCCATGGTACCTTGCTGAGGATCTCCTCGGTGTCCGACTGCAGCTCGGCGCTCAGCTGCATGCGCGACAAGTGAGCCTGCAGCAGGAGGTTGGTCTTGACGTGAGGATCGTTGAATTTGGGGTTGGTCAGCTTGTGAGGAACCTTTTGGGACAGCTACAAGGAGAAAAGATGAACCCATCAATGCTTCAGTCCCAAAATAAAAGGGACACCTTCATTCCCTTGACCCTGCAGGAACCAACGCGGTCCCTTCTGGTCCCAGATTGGCCGCGCCGCCACTCACCTGCCGCAGCAGATTGTCCTCGTGATGCCTGATGGGGATGTTCTCGTACTCAGCAGCGTTGGAGATGATCTCAATCAGCCCTCGCACCTTGGTTTTGGCGTTGAGGGACATGCTGAAGAGCTCTGGGCAAGGTGGAGACAGAGAGGGCTCATGGAAAACCAGGCAGCACTAAACCCCACGGTGGAAGAGAAGCCTTCAAGCAGACAACACCCAGGCTCGTGCTAAAGGACAGCGTTTTATGCCCTGACCACACACACGGCACCTTCTCTCCACCACCTGTGGCACAAGGACTGATGGGACAGAGAGCAGAAGAGCCAGCGAGCGCGTGGGCGCGGTGTTCTCACCGATGGTGGTGTAGTTGATGTAGTAGTAGGCAGCGATCATGCCCAGGTTCAGGGGAGCCACGTCCATCTCGTCCTCGATGCTGATGCACTTGGACTGCTCCAGGTCACTGAGGGTCTGTTCCACCAGCTCGGAGAGGTGATCCGAGAGGTGTCTGTGGGACACACCTGCGGGGACAACGGAGCTGTGGTGGTGCCCAAACTCCCCAGGACGGAGAAAAGCTGCTCTTGTGAAAGCAGAGCCCACACAGAGAGGAACATCTGTAGCAAACAGTGTCCTCTCCACCTCCCTGAGTCTTAGAGGTTTGAAATCCTTCTCTGTGGGCCAGAATATCTTTGATATCGATTTTGATATTTCATTCGAGAGAGTTGGGGTTGTTCAGCCTGGAGAGGAGAAGGCTGTGGGGAGACCTTAGAGCAGCTCCCAGGGCTGAAAGGGGCTGCAGGAAACCTGGGGAGGGGCTTTTCCCAAGGGTCTGGAGTGATGGGATGAGGGGGAACGGCTTTAAATTGGAAGGGGAAGATTTAGATGAGACATCAGGAAGAAATTCTCCAGGATGAGGATGGGGAGGCCCTGGCCCAGGGTGCCCAGAGCAGCGGTGGCTGCCCCATCCCTGGAGGTGTTCCAGGCCAGGTTGGATGGGGCTTGGAGCCCCCTGACCCAGTGGGAGGTGTCCATGGCAGGAGTGGAACTGGATGAGCTTTGAGGTCCCTTCCAACCCAACCCAAGCCATTCCGTGATACTCCAAGCCCGTATCCATGGACGCAGAGCTCTCTGCTCACCTTGCAGGTTGTAGTAGTTTGGATTCTGCGTCATCCTGCGATACAGGAAGGTCCAGGTGAGATAGTCCACCGCATCCTGCTTGTTTTCGATGGTCTTGGTGACAATCTCAGCGTTGAAGTGATCATGCATGCAGTGATCCAGGTGCGACTCCACTGGCAGAGGCTCGTAGAGGAATTTCTTGAAGAAATCCTACAGCGGGTCAGGAGTGGGAAGGGGTAAATAAACCCCAGCACCTCCAAAATCCTGGAGCAGGGCTCCGAGTGAGGGTTCTGTGTCAGCTAGGAGGAGAAATCCAGGCCACAAACGGTGCCTGGTTCCTCACCCACCTTCTTGGATCCCTGGCACATGATGACACAACGACCTTCGTCGTCCTGCAGCGGGCGATTGGCGTGGCCCACCATCTGTAGGACATCATAGATGGGGTAATCCACGTACCTGGGGCACAGAGAAAGGAGTTAATGATTCCATGGAAAGCTACCACCGCCCTCCAGCAATTCCCAGCCTGGATAGGGATGAAGCCCTTTGGGATTCAGGCGTTGCTTCCTCGTGCTCGGTGAACTCAGGTGGACACTGAGGAAGCCACGGTCTTGCAGGACACTCACGCGTGGATCTTGCCGTTGTAGTACTGCGTGTCCATGATGATCACCAGGTGAGCGGCGATGTTCATACCCCAGCAGAGGCTGCGGGAGGCGACCATCACCTGCACAGCACCTGGAAAGCGCAAGGGGACAGCGCTCAGGAGGTGGAGAACCTCTCCAGGTCAAGGGAATTGGGGGGAGAAAGGTCTGGGGGTTCTGCGTGCAAGCGGAGGAGTCTCGGCACACAGGGAGGTCCAGGAGAGATGGAGAACATGCTAGTTCAAAGGATCTGGACAAATTGTATTAAACCTTGGTATCAATAAAGGATGAGAACGATGGGATTGAGAGCAGCCCCAAGGAGAAGGACTTGGGGTGCTGGGGGAGGAGAAGCTCAACGTGACCTGCAAGGTGCGCTCCCAGCCCAGAACCCCCTGGTTCCTGGGCTGCATCCAGAGCAGGGGGACCAGCAGGGGAGGGAGCCCTTGAAGATGATCCGAGGGCTGGAGCAGCTCCTGTACGAGGCCAGGCTGGGAGTTGGGTTTGTTCAGCCTGGAGAGGAGAAGGCTCTGGGGAGACCTTAGAGCAGCTCCCAGGGCTGAAAGGGGCTGCAGGAAAGCTGGGGAGGGGCTCTGGATCAGGGGGTGCAGGGATGGAATGAGGGGGAAGGATTTTCAGCTGAAAGAGGGGAGATTGAGATGAGATCTTGGGCAGAAATGTTTTGCTGTGAGGGTGGGGAGGCCCTGGCCCAGGGTGCCCAGAGCAGTGGTGGCTGCCCCATCCCTGGAGGTGTTCCAGGCCAGGTTGGATGGGGCTTGGAGCCCCCTGATCCAGTGGGAGGTGTCCCTGCCCATGGCAGAGGTGGGACTGGATGGGCTTTGAGATCCCTTCCAACGCAAGCCATGGTTCTGTGAAATTGGAAAGCTGGGTTATCACCAACTGTATGAAGTTAAACAAGGCCAAGTGTCAGGCTTTGCACCTGGGATGCTGAAACCCTGGATGGAGAGACAGACTGGGGAGCAAGAGGCTGGAGAGGGAAGGGATCTGGGGGTTCTGCTTGACGGCAAGTTGGCCACGAGCCAACAGTGAGCCCTGGCAGCCAAGAGGGCCACCGTGTCCTGGGGTGCATCCAGCACGGCATCATCAGCTGGGAGAGGGAGGGGATTGTCCCGCCCTGCTCCGCACTGGTGAGGCCCCAGCATGAATAATGTGTTCAGTTTTGGGCACCGCGGTATAAAAACGACGTCAAACTGTTGGGGAGTGTGCAGAGACCACAAAGGTGGGGAAGGGTCTGGAGGAGAAATCATGTGAGGAGAGGCTGAAGTCACTTGGTTTGTTCAGCTGGAGAAGAGGAGGCTGAGAGGGGATTTCGTAGCCATTTACTGCTTCCTCACACGGGGAGGAGGAGGAGCAGGCGCTGAGCTCTTCTCTCTGGTGACCAAGGACAGGACCCAGGGAATGGCAGGGAGATGCCAGGGGAGGGTTAGGTTGGACATCAGGAGAAGGTTCTTCCTCCAGAGGGTGGTGGAGCCCTGGAACAGCTCCCAGGGAAGCAGTCACAGCCTGACAATATTCCAGAAGGCTTTGGCCAACACCCTCAGCCCCACGGTGTGAGTGTTGGGGTGTCCTGTGCAGGGACAGGAGTTGGACTCAATGGTCCTTGTGGGTCCCTTCCAGCTCAGGGCATTCTGTGATGGTTAAGATCACAACCTCTTTGGACCCGTGAGGCAGAGAAGTGACAAGAGGCTTGGGCAAGCTGTTGTCTCCAGCCCAAAGACTGTAGGCACTGTCAGGCTCCAGGGATAAGGGTTTATGGGCAGGGAAAGTGGCAGAGCTCCATCCCACCCCGCTCACCAGAGCTGAAAAGCTGCTCCACCACGCGTCGTTCCATGGTGGTCAGGCCCTCGTGGAGGTAGCCCACCCCGTTCACCAGCGTCTCCTTCAGCGTGTTGTCGTTCAGCTTGTCCAGGTATGGAACCAGATCCTTCTCGGCGCAGTGCAGGAACCTGACGGAGAGGGGCAGCGACACAGAGAACGGGAGAGGCAGGGGGGGGGGGGGCAAAAGAGAGGGGGCAAAAAGACAGAGGGGGGGAGCAAATGGGGGGGGTGGAAAAGGAGGGGGTGGAGCAAAGAGAGAGGAGGAGCAGAGAGGGGGAGAAAAAGAGAGGGGGAGCAAAAGGGGAGTCAGAGAGGGAGGGAGCAAAAAAGGGGGGGAGCAAAAAAGGGGGCAAAGGGGGGAGAGCAAAGGGGGGGGAAGAGAAAGATGGAGCAGAGAGCCAGCAAAGGGGGGGGGGGGGGGGGCAAAAAAGGGAGGGGGGGCAAAATGGGGGGGCAAAAGAGAGAGGAACAGCAAAGGTGGGGAGCAAAGGGGGGGAGTAGAGGGGGAGAGCAAAAGAGAGGGGGAGTGGGGGTGGGGCAAAAGGAGAAGCGGGGAGCAAAAGGGGAGGGGGGCAAAAGGAGAGGGGGGACAAAAAGAGAGGGGGAGCAGGGGAGGGTAAAGAGAGAGGGGGAGTAAAGAGAGAGGGGGAGTAAAGAGAGAGGGGAGTAAAGTGCTTGCTACCAGGCCCAGCACGCCTGACCCTCCCTGATGCCACCAGAGATGCCCAAGGGACGTGCAAGGAGACCTTTCCCCAGCACTAGTTGTCCCTCAGCCCAGCAAAACAGCCAAGAGCCCCGTCCCTGCCTCGCTCAGAGGGGGCCCCGGGGGCCTCACCTTTGCCTCTGCACGTCGGAGGCGCACGTGGTGAGGATGTTGATGGCCGTGAGCCGCGTTTGCTTGCGGGACGGGACGAAGACGATGACCGGCTTCTTGGGCGAGTGCTTCATGATGGCGTGGTAGACGGGTTTGGCCATGGAGAGCAGGCGGGTCTGCGTGTGGCTGATGTTGAAGCCCTGCAGGAGGAGAGGAGCAGGCTGGGACGTTGGCTGGAGCCGCAGCAGAAGGGAAAGGAGACGAAGGTGGCCCAAACCCTACCTGGATGTGCAGCTCCAAGGGCACGGGGCGGACGTTGGGGTGGAAGTTGAAGGTGGAGGTGGCGCTGCAGCCCAACCAGTGAGCCACGTCCTTGGCGTTGGACAGGGAGGAGCTGAGGGCCACGATGCGGATGGGTCGCTCGATTTGGGAGGAGATGTAGCGCATGCGGGAGCAGATGACCTCCAGCACCGGCTGCGGGTGGAAGAGCGCGGGTTGCAGCAGGAACAGGAGGGGAAAGCCAAGCTCAACGCACCGTGGCCTCCTCTCCTGGCTGAGCTCCAGCCACTTCAGCTCGAATTCTCCCACCCATGGACATCCCAACCATCCCATCATAGAATCCTGGACTGGTTTGGGTTGGAAGGGACATCGAAGCCCACCCAGTTCCACCTCCTGCCATGGGCAGGGACGCCTCCCACTGGCTCAGGGGGCTCCAAGCCCCATCCAACCTGGCCTGGAACACCTCCAGGGATGGGGCAGCCACCACTGCTCTGGGCACCCTGGGCCAGGGCCTCCCCACCCTCACAGCAAAACATTTCTCCCTCAGATCTCACCTCAGTCTCCCCTCTCTCAGCTCAAAACCCTTCCCCCTCATCCCCTCCCTGCACTCCCTGTTCCAGAGCCCCTCCCCAGCTTTCCTGGAGCCCCTTTCAGCACTGGGAGCTGCTCTAAGGTCTCCCCAGAGCCTTCTCCTCTCCAGGCTGAACTACCCCAACTCTCCCAGCCTGGCCTCGTATGGGAGGTGTTCCAGCCGTCGGATCATCTCCGTGGCCTCCTCTGGACTCGCTCCAACAGCTCCGGGTCCTCCCTGTGCTGAGGACTTCAGAGCTGGACGCAGGGCTCCAGGTATTGGAGTCACACGGCCCTCCTATCCCAGCCCATCCTGCAGCTTGAGGCCACTCCCAGCAGGAACCAGACGTTAGGAGTGAGCAACATCCACCCGAAAGCAGCTCTGCTACCCAGACCAACACAATGGTGAACATCACCCTAACCAGCAGCGCCCTCCTCTCCTCCCAGACGCACCCCATTTTCGCCTCCAATGAGATGCACTTCATCCACGATGAAGAGGTTGACGTTCTGGACGTTCTTGCGTTGCTTCCAGCGTCGCGAGAGGATGTCCCATTTCTCAGGGGTGCTGATGATGATGTTCCCTTTGCCCAGCAACTTTAGGTCGGTGCTGGTTTCCCCCGTCAGCAAAACCACCTTCTTATTGAGACGCTCCTGGAACTTCTCGTACCAGTCCATGAAGACCTGCAAAAAAGACAAGGGATGGGGTTGTCATCTTCAAATTAGAGCAAATCCTACCAAATCCTTGGAGAGAAACAAGGTTGGCAGCGCGATGGTATCTCCGCTCCCTCAGAGAGACCACAACTACTCCAACAGCTCTGGCGTCATCCCAAGGGATGCGACAGCAAAGAAGGGATGAGGAAAAGGGAAATATGAGATAAGGATGCAAGTCTAAGCCAAGGTGAGACCCTTGTTGGCCCCAGGATGCCGGGCTTACCTGCTCTGCCAGGGCCTCCATGGGGGTGATGTACACGCAGCGTCCCTCCGAGTTCTGCAGCAACATGCGCAGGATGGCAAATTCAGCACAAATGGTCTTTCCGCTTCCCGTGGGGGCACCCACAAACACGTTGTCGTCGCTGTTGTAAACTGTGTTGAACACTGGGGACAGGTGGACAGCACAGAAGAGCAGTTGAGGCAAAATCTCCATGGGTTTCTATCAAAGATCTGAAATGGGCAGGGAAAACACAGCCAGGACCAATCCTGCACACGGAGGAGCTACAGGAAAGAGTTTTAGCTTTGGATCCACTGAGGAAACCCAGCTCTCATCTGTCAGAGTGGGCTGTAAGGGGGATTTCACCACTCTGGGGAAGGCCATGGACAGGGCAGCTTTGGTTCGCTCACAACTCCATCCCTACAAGCAGCACAGATGGAGAAGCCTGGTGCCAGCTGGCTCTGTGAACCTGAGCCGTGGTGGGACAACAGACAGAGCTTCCAGGAGCAAACCCGCTGCTGCCAGACAGCCCCCGGCTGGCTGCGTGGTGGGGACGTATCATAGAATCCTGGAACGGTCCGGCTGCTCGATGTACTTGAGGGATACCATAGAATCCTGGACTGGGTTGGAAGGGACCTCAAAACCCATCCAGTTCCACTCTCCATGGGCAGGGACACCTCCCACTGGATCAGGGGGCTCCAAGCTCCACCCAACCTGGCCTTGAACACCTCCAGGGATGGGGCAGCCACCACTGCTCTGGGCAACCTGGACCAGCACCTCCCCACCCACATCATCTGATGTCTCATCTAAATCTTCCCCCTTCCAATTTAAAGCTGTTCCCCTCGTCCCATCACTCCAGGCCCTTGGAAAAAGCCCCTCCCCAGCTTTCCTGGAGCCCCTTTCAGTACTGGGAGGCTGCTCTGAAGTCTCCACAGAGCCTTCTCTCCAGGCTGAACAACCCCAACTCTCCAAAACCAAAACCAAAACCAAAACCAAAATCAAAATCAAAATCAAAATCAAAATCAAAATCAAAATCAAAATCAAAATCAAAATCAAAATCAAAATCAAAATCAAAGCTATCCCGGCCCACAGGGAAAGATTTCAAGCCACCAAACCTCTAAGGCTCAGGAGGTAGAGGTGACACACTTTCTGCTACACAAGTTTCTCACATTATGTTAACACACCCCCAAAAAACAAGGCTATGGGATTGTGAGCTCCGAAACAGTTGGACTCGGATGATCTCAGAGGTCTTTTCCAACCAGATGATTCTATGACTGCCCTCGCTGTCTGGAGGAGGGGAGCAGCAGTGATACCCACCCTGAGTCTGGATAGGGTTGAAGAAAGGGAACTTGTCCTGGTAGAGGCTCTCGAAGGCGCTATTTCGCAGAGCCGACACGGGCAGCGGCTGCAGATCCAGCAGCTCGGTCGGAGGAGGATACTTCTCAGGGAGGATCAGGTGGCGGAAGGAAACAGGCAGCTGGGTCTCACAGGCTGTCAGACACAAGAAAAGACATCTTCATCTCTGAAAGCACCCAAACGGTTTCGTCTCTCAGCTCCCATGGGATCTCCAGCCCTGCTGTCACTTGGATGTCAGAAACCACAGCACCAGGAGAGGGCTGGAACCACCCCCTCCGACCCCAAGGAGAACCGAGGTGCTCCTGGCAGGATGAGACTCACAGAGCCAGCGGTCAGAGACCACCCGGATGAAGTACTGCGGGGGCAGCGGCTCAAAGACGGGCACGAAGAAGGTGACGAGGTGCTCGTCCTGCGCGTACTTGGCTTTCAGCAGGAAGTACTCGTGGTGCAGGATCACTTCGCTGTCCACATCCTCCACCAGGATCCAGAAAGCTTCGGATGAACCATGTACCTGGGCAAAGAGAGCTGTTACCTTCTGATTAGGAGTCCACATCCCCTCCTTCCAGATCTCCAGGAGCTGAACACCAGCCATCCCACAGCAATCCTGCCCCAGGAGTGCCCTCCTTCCCAGTTTAACCCTCGAAATTCAGCTGCACAGCTCACCTTCTCATCCCACTGGAAGTCGGGGGCAATGGTGAGCTCTACTTTCAGGGTGGAACGGGTAATAGGCTGCAGGTGGACCGAGAGCTCCAGCTTTGGGAACAGGTGAACGTATTTGTGGATCGTTTTGCCCATCTTGGGCATTCGGATCAGTTCTCCTGCAATAAAAAAAGCGCTGTTGCTAGGACAGACGGACAAGAGGGTGACAAACAGCTCTCAAACCAAATCATGTTCAGCACTGGTGTTCAGATCCAGCCCCTGCCCTCCTCAGGCTGCACCAGTTCTGCCTCTTCAGAGAGGAACGAGCCCCCCAGTTTCACAGAATCAGGTGAGAAAAGACGTTTAAGATCATCAAGTCCAACCATAAACCCAGCAGTGCAAACTCGACCACAAAAGCACCACATCCACACGGCTTTTCATAGAATCACACGGTTGGAAAAGACCTTTGAGATCATCGATTCCAAGCGCACCTGTCCACTGCTAAACCAGATCCCCAAGAAGCTCATCAACCCGTCTTACAAACCCCTCCAGGGATGGCGACTCCACCCCCTCCCGGGCAGCTCTGCCAATCCCTGACCACCCTTGCAGTGAAGAAATCCTTCCCAATGTCCAGTCTGAACCTCCCCTGGTGCAACTTGCGGCCATTCCCTCTCGTCCCATCGCTGTCCCTTGTGAGCAGAGCCCAGCCCCCACCCCGTCACAGCCTCCTTTCAGGCAGTTGCAGACAGGGATGAGGTCTCCCCTCAGCCTCCTCCAAGCTCCAACCCCAGCTCCCTCAGTCTCTCCTCGTAGCACTTGTTCTCCAGCCCCTCCCCAGCTCCGGTCCCTTCTCTGGACGAACTCCAGCCCCTCAGGGTCCTTCCTGGAGTGAGGGGAACAAAACTGAACCCAGGATTCAAGATGTGGTCTCACCAAGTCCAGGGGCACAATCCCCTCCCTGCTCCTGCTGCCACGCTGGGGCTGACACAGGCCCGGGTGCCACTGGCCCTCTTGGCCACCTGGGCCACTGCTGGCTCATGTTCAGCCACTGCCAACCAACACCCCCAGGTCCTTCTCCACCAGGCAGCTCTCCAGCCACTCCTCCCCCAGCCTGGAACGCCCCTGGGGTTGTTGTGTCCCATGCGCAGGACTCGGCCCTTGGCCTTGTTGAGCCTCATCCTGTTGGGCTCAGCCCATGGACCCAGCCTGGCTCTGCAGAGCCTCCCTGCCTTCAAGCATCAACACTTCCACCAAGCTTGGTGTCATCTCCAAACCTGCCAAGGGTTCACTCAATCCCTTAATCCAGATCATTGATAAAGACATTGAACAGGACTGGACCCAGCACTGAGCCCTGGGGACACCATTCCTGACCCCTCCAGGATGACAGAGGTGAACAAGGCGGCAGAGCCCTCTCCCAGCCTATCTGCCCGTGTCTCTGTACCGATTTCGTTGTGGTTCAGGTCGTAGAGCCGCTCAAACGGGAAGTTCTTCTTCTCGATTTTCTTCACCACTTCCTCGGGCAGCTTCTTGAACTGGCGCAGAGGGCACATGGACTGCCACCTGCAGGGACACCACGCCGTGAGACAGCCAAAGACACAGAGATGAAGCCTTCAGAGCACCAAGGTCTCCAACACTGTTGAAGACCCACCCTTGGCCAGACACACGTGGCAGCAACCTTACATCTTGACAGGTACAAGCCCTCCCCCTCCCAAACACCACAGACCAAGCCACGCTGCGCTCAAGAATCTTATCCAACCAGGAAACACCTCCAAGATCTCACTTACATCCGTTTGTCAATCATCTTGCAGAGGTTGAGGGTCTTGTCGGTGAGCTGGGCCCAGCCGCGGTTGAGGACGATCTCGAAGATGGCACGCATGAGCCGCCCGGCAGACTGGGGAAACAGAGAGCAGCGCTCAGAGCTTGGTTGCCACCATCACATTCCACTTTTCCTCCTTTCTACCCATTTTCTGCCCAGCCACGTGGTAACAGAACGGTTTGGGTTGGAAGGGGCCTTCTAAGCATCGTCCAGTCCAGCCCCCTGCCAGGGACATGTGTCACTGGATCGGGTTGCTCTGAGCTGTGTCCCAATGCCTCCAGGGACGGGGCACCCACAGCTTCTCTGGGCAACCACATCATGTGTCACCACCCTCACCATGAAAAAATCTTTATACCCCACCTAAATCCCCCCTCTTTCAGCTTAAAACCATCACCCCTTGTCCTATCTCTACCTCAGTAAAAAGGCTTTCTCCACCTTCCTTTTAAGCCCCCTTTTTAAGTACTGAAGGTGCTTCCAGGTTCTTCATCCCAAACACCTAAAGGTGGAGCAACTACTTGATTCCCAGCCTTGGGAATTTCATCGTTGTGGTAGAAGAATAAAGCTGTGCCGTCTTTCTCCCCTGCTGAATTATTTGGTGACAAATTGGAGACTCCAGTGAAGATCTAATTTCCATCCCGACAGGAACCAGACCTTCTCACCGCTCACAGCTCTGGTTTCTCAAAGCCATTCATGACCACAAATTGAATTTCCCAGGCGCAAAGAGTTCAGGTGTGGCTGGACTGGGCACACGTAAGTGGAAAGAGAGGTCCCAACCGTACCTGGGTAACGTACACCATGTCTGCCATGAGAGCAAACCCTTCCAGCTTCAGCTGGGAGATGAAGGCCTGCAGGAGGACGTTGATCTGGGGAAGCAGAACAGAGAGGATCTCACTCTCCGCACCAGCATCTGATCCCAGTGGGAAGACAGAAGCAACGGGCAGGGATTGACTGTCCTGCACCACAGCACTGCGCTCAACCAGAGACAAGAAGCTCTCCTAGGACCTCCAACACCATCCAGGATGTCCCACAGAGGGAAGAGAACAGGAATTTGTCCCCAGAGGGGATATTTACTGTGACAGCTCTCTCCCAGGGGCCACGGCGCCCCTCAAGACAGGCAGAGAAGTCCCCTCAGTGAGGCAAGCAGGGCTCACCTTGGCACTGGGCTCCTCTATGCTCTCCTTCACCGGGATGGGAACTCGCTCCAGCAACTTCTGAAGCTCGAGCTTCTCCTCCTGCAGAAAACCAAGGCAGGAGAGATGAGAACGGTCCCTCACAGGGCAAGCTCTGCATCTTCCCCTGCAGCAGCAAGACCGACGCCTCAGGGCTGTCACCCAGGACGGGTGTCTGGCTCCGTACCTCCCTCACGGTGATGTTCCTGAACTCGGAGGAGAGCGAGAAGACCCGAAAGAGTTCAATTTCACTCAGGGTGGGTTTCAGGAGCTGATTATAAGTTTGTATCGTCTCGTTGGTGATGTAGTAGTGGCTGGCGATGCGGCCCAGCTCTGTCACCTGCCACAAGGACAAGAGCCAGTGTGAAGCAGCACAAAGACATCCGTCACTCACGGCACGGAGAGAAGATGCTGAAGGGGAACAAGGCTGCAGGAGGGGAAGCATCTCCAGACAAGCCAAGTGTAAACTCTCAGGCTACAAAGCACCCAGGAAAGCTGCTGGCACACAACTCCACCCATCACAGCCCCCCCTTTCTCATCTCGCTGCCTCCAGAGCAATGAAAAGGCAACGGGAGCGTGAATTTGTTTCGGAGGCAGCAGCACACACAGCAGTGACTGACTGAGGGTCATGTCCTACACCCGCTCTCTCTACGCCCGCAAACACCTCCCTGGAATCACAGATGGGCACAACAACGCATCTGAGCAATGCAGCGTTCCCTGGGATCTGTATTTAATCAGGGAGATGCCTCTTGCATCTGTCCTTTCACCCAGAGGATGCTCTTGTCCAGCTCTGCTTGGTGACAGTACCTTTCCCAGCTCCTGTCTCACCTGGAAGTTCCCCGTCTTCTTGTCGTACTTCACCAGGTTGTTCTTGTCCAACATGAGGGCTGCAGTGTGAACCAGGTCCAGGCGGCGCTGGTCGAGCAGTGGATCCCCCTTCAGATCATCGTGGGATATCCCGTAGAGAGTCGGGGAGCGCAGCATGCGGATGTACAGGTAGGTGTAGCCCAGCCAGTTCACGGCATCCTGAGGGAACACCACCGCGTCGTAAGAACAAGGGAGACGCTCTGGCTCGGAGCCCGGCACAGCACTCAGCGGGCAGAGCCCAGCTGGACCACAGGACCATTAAAGGTTGGAAAAGCCTTCTAAGCTCACCCACTCCAACCATCAGCCCAACCCCACTGTGCCTGCTAAACCACATCCCAAAGTGCCACTTCTACACGTTCTTTGAAACCTTCCAGGGACTGAGATGCCACCGCTGCCCTGGGCAGCCTGGTCCAATGCTTCACCACTCGATCAGTAAGGAAATTTTCCCAATATCCAATCTAAACCTCCCCTGGTGCAACTTGAGGTCATTTCCTCTCATCCCATCCCTTGTTCCTTGGGAGCAGAGCCCAGCACCCACCTCACCACACCCTCCTCTCCAGGAGCTGCAGAGAGCCAGGAGGTCTCCCCTCAGCCTCCTCTTCTCCAGACTAAACAACCCCAGGTCCTTCAGCTGCTCCCGGAACCCCTGTTCTCCAGCCCCTTCCCCAGCTCCGGTCCCTTCTCCGGACGCGCTCCAGCCCCTCAAGGTCTTTCTTGGAGCGAGGGGCCCAAAATTGAACCCAGGATTCCAGGTGCAACCTCACCAGCATCGAGTCCAGGAGGGACAATCCTGAGGGGCAATGGCTACACGTTCTTTGAACCCCTCCAGTGATGGAGACTCCACCACTCCCTGGGCAGCCTCTTCCAATGCTGCACTACTCTTTCAGTAAATAAATCATTCCTAATATCCAATCTAAACCTCCCCTGGCAGAACTTGAGGTCATTTCCTGAGGAGTCAACATTAAGCGAGAGTTTGAAAGCCCAGAAGTGTCACGAACAACCCTTCTCCCAGGAAAATATTAGGGAATCAAAAACCAAAACACTGCACCCTCCACATAAAGACTTTTCCCCAGTGTCCTCCTCCATGTGGTGAACCCTGCTCTGAACTGCAGAAGCACCTACCCACACACCTCAAACACCAGCCAACCCTACAGACTTGTAGTTCTTGGGGCTGCCCTTCCAGATCTCTTAACAATTTTGCTCTCCGTGTACCAAAGGCTTCTTTGGTCCCGCCCAACGACAGCCTCTTTCCCCGACACCGATCATCTTGTGGTTCCTTCATCCTTTGGCTCCTTCTCTTCCCACCAACTCTCATCCTTTGGCTCTTTCTCTTCCAACCAACTCTCATCCTTTGACTCCTTCAATTCCCACCAACTCTCATCCCTTGGCTCCTTCAATTCCCACCAACTCTCATCCCTTGGCTCCTTCAATTCCTACCAACTCTCATCCCTTGGCTCCTTCTCTTCCCACCAACTCTCATCCCTTGGCTCCTTCTCTTCCCACCAACTCTCATCCCTTGGCTCCTTCTCTTCCCACCAACTCTCATCCTTTGGCTCCTTCAATTCCCACCAACTCTCAACCCTTGGCTCCTTCAATTCCCACCAACTCTCATCCCTTGGCTCCTTCAATTCCCACCACCTTTCATCCCTTGGCTCCTTCAATTCCCACCAACTCTCATCCCTTGGCTCCTTCTCTTCCCACCAACTCTCATCCTTTGGCTCCTTCAATTCCCACCAGCTCCCTGGGTGCACCAAAGGGCACAGATACGTGGGGAACGCAAAGATTCGCACTCGCCTTTGCGTTCTGGACGTTGCCAAGCACAGCCTCTGCGTTCAGCATGTCTGGGAGCTTTGACACCATCTGACTTTCTATAGGGAGCTGCTGGTTGAGCAGGGACAGGTAATACTGCAGCTCGCCGTGGGATGTGATGAGGATTCCTTCTCCTTTGGTATCGTACTGAGGCCTCCCAGCACGTCCCAGCATCTAAGAAACGTGAAAAGCGAGGTCAGCAAAACAGAAAGGCTTTGAGCTTGGCAGTTCCTCCTTGCTGCCACGTCCCGGGGCTTTGCTGCCAGACTGCTCAGCCTGCTGTTAATTCGAGCTGGCAGGCGACACACAGAAATATCTCTGGATGAGATACTGGGAGAGGAATAATTTATCTGCTCTCCTGCAGCTCTGTTTCTCCTCTGCCCTCACAGCAGAGCTGATGCCAGAACAGCTCAGACAGCCTGAGAGCAGAGAACAGGGAGCGACACAAAATCAGACCCCAAATGTGGGGAAAGGAAAACCCTGCCCCAGGTCCTGGCAGCACCTTCGTTGGCAGAACCTCACCTGCAGGATGTCCAGAGCACCCAGCTCGGTCCAGCGCCCCTTCTCAGGGCTGTACACCTGCGTCCCCTTGATGATGACAGTATGAGCGGGGAGGTTCACGCCCCAAGCCAGCGTGGCCGTGGAGACCAGCACCTGCAGGGGCAAAACAACCATCAAAGCCAGGTAGAAGCCTCTTCCTGGAAATAAAAGAGATGTGAAATGCTGACAAGCGCAAAGCGGACAAAGCCTGAGAACCACGATGGTCCCCACAGCTCAGAGGCAGAGCAGATAAACAGCAAGGTCTTTGCCCAGAACTCCCACCTCACTGCATGACCCCGAGAGCATCCTTTGTCTCCATTCCTAACACAGCCAGGGAAGTGCTTGGATGAGGTTTTACCAAAGTGGCAACTGTGGAGGACACACCTCTGGTTTTAAACATTCAGCTAGGCCTAGGGGAGAAGTTCTTCCCCTCTCTGCTCCTGGCCACTTACTTTTAGTTTCTAATATTTACACAAAAATCAAGGTTGCTTTCATCGGGGTGGGGGTTGGCTATGCTTGATTCCCTTGATTTTGCCCAAAGGGCTCCTGGAAAACATGGTTCAAGCGTTTCTAGTGAAGTATTTATCCCAAACAAACCTGCAGCTGCTCCTGGGAAGTGAGGCTCACCTGAATGTGCTTGTCAGCAAACAGATCCTCCACCAGCGTCCGGTCCACGCGCGTCATCCCAGCGTGGTGAATGGCGAAGCCGTAAGGAAGGAGATCCTTCAGCTCCAAGTTCTGCAGCAGAAACGCAATCAGCTCCAGGTTTTCCACCCGAGCCAAGTGACACAAGGGACTTCTTACAAACGCTTGAAGTGATAGGAAGAAAGGGAACGGCTTTAAATTGGAAGGGGAAGATTTAGATTGGACTTGAGGAAGAAATTCTTCACGCTGAGAGTGGGGAGGCCCTGGCCCAGGTTGCCAGAGCAGCGGTGGCTGCCCCATCCCTGGAGGTGTTCCAGGCCAGGTTGGATGGGGCTTGGAGCCCCCTGATCCAGTGGGAGGTGTCCCTGCCCATGGCAGGGGGTGGGACTGGATGGGCTTTAAAGTCCCTTCCAATCCAAACTGTTCTGTGATTCTAAGATTCTATGTAGAGAAGCAGCAGAAGGTGGTGCACATCCTACAGGAAAGGCTGTGTAACGGCATCAAACTGGCAGCATCATCGTAGCTGCGCTCCTGCCTCCACTGTGTCACAGTGGTTACCTTGCACTGCTCAGCTTCCGTCCTCAGGACCTCGGTGGAGGCTGAGCCCTCCCGCAAGAAGAGTCCCAAGGTGTCTTTCTCCAGGCACATGTCCCTGATGGCCCGGGCTGTCTTCCCCGTCTCCTTCCTGGAGTGTACGAAAACCAGCACCTGTTAAACAAGAGTGGAATCACTACGGCTGCAGCTGGAAAAGATCCCTGACTCAGCCTGATCCTGGTCTTCAGGGGGGGATGAGATCTAGAATGAACGCACATGCCCTGTGAAGCATGCACAGAGCTCCTGATGCGATAGAGTGGCATCACAAGAGCTCCCTCATCCTAAAGGATGAGATCTTAGGGAGAAAAGTTTTCCTGTGAGGGTGGGGAGGCCCTGGCCCAGGTTGCCCAGAGCAGTGGTGGCTGCCCCATTCCTGGAGGTGTTCCAGGCCAGGTTGGATGGGGTTTGGAGCCCCCTGATCCAGTGGGAGATGTCCCTGCCCATGGCAGGGGGTGGCACTGGATGGGCTTTGAGGTCCCTTCCAACCCACACCATTCCATGATGCTATAAGGACAGGTCATGTATTGGTCAGACAGCTGGCACAGAGAGAAAACCTGTGCTCCTTCCTCTCTCAGCTGCCGCTGACCACCCAAACCCGCCCTCTTTTCCACCACAGTGACAGAAACTCAGAAGAATCTCACTGGCAAGACGATTTAGTGCACCAGGAACAAGAAAATCAAGTATCAAACCTGGTTCTTTCCAGCATGCTCCATAATCTTCTCATAAACGATCTCATTCATTATCTGGAAGCGTTTAATTGCTTTCTTCTCGGTGATCCCCACGTAGGTCTGCTCCAGGGGCACCGGGCGGAAGCTGTGAAGGAAAACCCCATGTCCATAAGAGAGCAGAAGAAAGAAGGAGCCCTGGTCCTATCAAAAAGCATCCTGTTCCATTGTGCTACCAAGTTGAATCCCTTCCTTTGTGCCTCAGTTCACTCTGAGATTTGATGGCTCTACTTCTGCCTGGTCAGATTAAACAGCAGGAGACAACGAGGTGTATTCCTGTCTCCTGGAATCCACTTGCACACACTCAGGGAGCAAAAATGGCATTCCAGGAATAACCTTAATCCTATTTTAGGCTTCCTTCAAGCAGGCTCTGCAGCAGGCAGGCGCAGCAGAGATGATCTGCCCATCATCTCACGCGTGTGACAGCGCAGGAACCCAGGCATGAAGGCTGAGGCTGTATTTAACTACTCAAGTCCTGACCGCGCATTTGCAAGTCTAAAAGCAATTAAATGCACGTTGAGATCAGGCTGAAGGTCTGGTGAGACCCTGGCACCATCTGAGAGGCAAACACATGAGGCAAGACTTGCCCAGCTCTCAGCAGCCACCCAGCATCTCACCATAAAGACCTCTCGCAGCTTCCCACGGTACCTGTTATCAAAGTAGAACAAGCCTTTGGCCGGGTCCACCCTCAGGAACGTAGCCACGTCCTCGTAGTTGGGGAGAGTGGCGCTCAAGCCAACCAGCCTCACGTCCTCCTGAGTCATCTCGATGTTGCGGATGGCTCTGGCCACCAGAGACTCCAGGACAGGTCCTCGGTCGTCATGCAGAAGGTGTATCTCATCCTAAAGAGGGGAAGCAGGAACAGAGTTACCCCTGCTCCAAAATGGGTCTATTTACCCACTTTTGGGTTAGTTTCTTGCCAAAAAACCCCAAATCTCTCCACAACCAAGCACCAGAGACATCTTCAACCGCTAAGGCACGTTGAGGAAACACAGTGCCCTAAGACCCATCGTCACGTCCCACCTCCACGCCAGGGTTTGCCAGCACCACTGCTGCTCACCAGGATGACCAACCGCACCAGCTGGGTGTAGGTGCGCTCTCCGCCCTTGCGGGTGATGATGTCCCACTTCTCTGGGGTGCAGACAATGATCTGGGTAGCGCTGATTTCCTCCTTGCACAGCTGGTGATCCCCCGTCAGCTCGGCCACGTTGATGCCGTAGGTCGCCAGGCGCTAGGAGGGACCCACAGGAGGTTAAAGCCGGACAAGCGTGTGTTCCCTGGGGCAGCCTTGGAGCAGAGCAGCCCCAAGACATAGAGTCGTGGAACCATGACATAGTTTGGGTCAGAAGGGACCTCGAAGACCACTCAGTTCCACCCCTGCCATGAGCAGGGACATCTCCCACTGGAACAGGGACTCCAAGCCCCATCCAACCTGGCCTGGAACACCTCCAGGGATGGGGCAGCCACCACTGCTCTGGGCACCCTGGGCCAGGGCCTCCCCACCCTCACAGCAAAACATTTCTCCCCAAGATCTCACCTCAATCTCCCCTCTTGCAGCTCAAAACCCTTCCCCCTCATCCCCTCCCTGCACTCCCTGATCCAGAGCCCCTCCCCAGCTTTCCTGCAGCCCCTTTCAGCACTGGAAGCTGCTCTAAGGTCTCCCCAGAGCCTTCTCCTCTCCAGGCTGAACAACCCCAACTCTCCCAGCCTGGCCTCGTACAGGAGCTGCTCCAGCCCTTGGATCATCTCCATGGCCTCCTCTGGACTCGCTCCAACAGCTCCAGGTCCTCCCTGTGCTGGCAGGCAGTTTCATACTTGTTCCACTACAGCGGTGGAAGGAGTCCAGATCTCACAGCCTGCAGTGACACCCCAAGCCCATATCGACACTCGCTCAGAGCCCAGTGAGCGCAGACAGCACAGAGGTTAAAGGCACAACCCAAACTCAACCCCTCCTGACAGCCTTCCGCCAGAGCTCACATCCTTCTGCAAGACTAACACCAAGAAGCCACCCCAATAAACCCCAACTCCCCCAGCCTACAGCTCAAGCAGGGCAGGATCGGACCTCTCCTTACCTTCCCGAAGCTTCCCACCATCTCCTGCACCAAGGACCTCATGGGTGCGATGTAGATGATCTTGAAATCGTCCACGTTGATGGTCCCGTCGATATTAATGTGTTTCCCTATTTCTCTCAACATGCACATGAGCGCCACGTTCGTCTTCCCAGCACCCTGGAATGCAAGCAAAACCAATTCCATCAAATTCCTGTCCTCTCCAGGGTAAAGGTTCACCCACAGTGCCAGCCTTTTCCACCCAAACAGATCATCCTTCTGGCTTCGCCATCAAAGAGGGCGCAAATATCAGGGTCCTTACCGTGGGCGCACACAGCAGTAAGTTCTCATCCGACTCCAGAGCGGCGCGGTAGAGCTTGCTCTGAATACGGTTCAGTGTTTTAAACCCCTCAAATCCAGCCTGGGCATATTTGGGCAACTTCTCCACAGAAACCAGTTGCTGAAAAGAGAAAACACCAAGCTCGACGCCTTTGTTTCCGTACCTCGCAGGCTGCAGGGCATATGTGAGACTCCAGAGACGTCCCGGAGAGTAGAGCAGGGTCATGTTGTCTCCAGATGGCCGGAAGGGAAGCCCCATGCCCACGGGTCACGTTAGGAACAGATCAAACAAGGCTCATTATAGAATCACAGAATGTCCTGAGTTGGAAGGGACCCACAAGGACCATTAAGTCCAACTCCTGTCCCTGCTCAGGACACCCCAACACTCACACCGTGGGGCTGAGGGTGTTGGCCAAAGCCTTCTGGAATATTGTCAGGCTGTGGCTGCTTCCCTGGGAGCTGTTCCAGGGCTCCACCACTCTCTGGAGTAAGAACCTTCTCCTGATGTCCAACCTAACCCTCCCCTGGCTTCTTCCTGCCATTCCCTGGGTCCTGTCCTTGGTCACCAGAGAGAAGACCTCAGCGCCTGCTCCTCCTCCTCCCCGTGTGAGGAAGCAGTAAACGGCTCAGAGGTCCCCTCAGCCTCCTCTTCTCCAGCTGAACAAACCAAGGGACTTCAGCCTCTCCTCACATGATTTCTCCTCCAGACCCTTCCCCACCTTTGTGGTCTCTGCACACTCTCCAACAGTTTGACGTCGTTTTTATACCGCGGTGCCCAAAACTGAACACATTATTCATGCTGGGGCCTCACCAGTGCGGAGCAGGGCGGGACAATCCCCTCCCTCTCCCAGCTGATGATGCCGTGCTGGATGCACCCCAGGACACGGTAGCCCTCTTGGCTGCCAGGGCTCACTGTTGGCTCGTGGCCAACTTGCCGTCAAGCAGAACCCCCAGATCCCTTCCCTCTCCAGCAGTTGGAACTGGATGGGCGCTGGTGAGTACAAGTCATGGTTGCCTACACGATCAGAAAAGCAAATCCCTGCCACGTTCTCCTGATGGGACAGATCAGAGCACATTGCTGCTGCCAGAGCGGATCAGAAGAGGTGATTTGTCACCCGGCAGGCGATGAATCAGCCCCATCTCTAACCCACGCTGTAAAGCACAGCGCGATGGTAGCAAACACGGAGCACGCAAAGCAGCTCCAGGGGGCAGGAGAGCCCCGAGGCAGAAACTGTCAGCACAGGATATGCATTCCAGAAGTGAGAAATGGAAATCAGGAACCTTCTTCAGCCACGTGAAATCTTTTAGCTTAAAATAAGGATTCTTGAAGAAATCTGAGAGGGGGTCACAGCCACATCAGAGCCTGTTGAGTCCCAGGAAGTCACTGTCACGATATCAGCAACTAAGGGTCATGGGAGCTTAAGGGAGCTGGGGAGAATCCAAGGGTGCCCTGCTTGGTCTGGCAGCGCTGAGTGGAGACCCAAGGAGGTCAAATCCTGCCTCTGAGCAGCGGGATGACACCAGGTCCTGCTCCTCCTCCCAGCCCTCCAATCACCCTCAGGTTTCACAGAATCATAGAGAGAATCCTGGACTGGTTTGGGTTGGAAGGGACATCGAAGCCCATCCAGTTCCACCTCCTGCCATGGGCAGGGACACCTCCCACTGGATCAGGGGGCTCCAAGCCCCATCCAACCTGGCCTGGAACACCTCCAGGGATGGGGCAGCCACCACTGCTCTGGGCAACCTGGGCCAGGGCCTCCCCACCCTCACAGCAAAACATTTCTCCTTAAGATCTCATCTCAATCTCCCCTCTTGCAGCTCAAACCCTCCCCCTCATCCCATCCCTGCATTCCCTGATCCAGAGCCCCTCCCCAGCTTTCCTGCAGCCCTTTCAGCACTGGAAGCTGCTCTAAGGTCTCCCCACAGCCTTCTCCTCTCCAGGCTGAACAACCCCAACTCTCCCAGCCTGCCCTCGTACAGGAGCTGCTCCAGCCCTCGGATCATCTCCGTGGCCTCCTCTGGCCTCGCTCCAACAGCTCCAGGTCCTTCCTGTGCTCAGGCCTCCAGAACTGGACCCAGGGCTCCAGGTGGGGTCTCACAGAGTGGAGCAGAGGGGCAGAACCCCCTCCCTCCCCTGCTGCTCCCCCTGCTCTGGATGCAGCCCAGGACACGGGGGGTTCTGGGCTGGGAGCGCACGTTGCAGCTCACGTTGAGCTTCTGCTCCATCAGCACCCCAAATTCTTCTCAGCAGGGATAAGGACCATCCATCTGTATCCCTTCATCCCCCCAGCCTCTATCCATGTTTGGGATTGCCTTCACCCATGTGTAGAACCTCGCACTTGGCTTTTTTGAACCTCAAGAAGTCCATATGGGTCCACTTCTCCAGTTTCTGCAGGTCCCTCTGGATGCCATCCAGTTCCTTAGGTGTGTTTGTCCCCCAACTCCGCTTGGTGCCATCTCAAACTTGCTGTGGGTGCCCTCAACCCCACTGCCCATGTCACTGAGGAGATTAAACAGCACCAGTCCCAGAACAGACCCCCGAGGGACATCACTTATCCCTGATCTCCATCTGGACATCGAGCTGTTGACCACTACCCTCTGGATGCAACCATCCAGCCAGTTCCTCATCGTCTGAACCGTTCACCCATCAAATCCAGTTCAGAGAGAAGGATGTTGTGGGGAACCATGTCAGAGGCCCACAGAGCCCCAAAGAGACGACACGAGTCACCCAGTCACTCATGCCTAGCGCTGTGGGAACAACGCAGGTCACCTACCTCTTCGGCACCAAAAGGCTTCGGCTTCAGGGCCGGCACGTGCACCTCCTCGTAGCCCTTACGCTGCCGACGGAAGGAGCCATCAGGGAGTTGGCATCGCTTGTTGGCCATGAAGTGACTGCCTTGGGCAAACACCAGGTCCTCCAAGTCCAGCACCTGTCGGGGAGCCAGGGCCTGGGAACAGCAACAGGGAAGGGACAAGGATTAGAGAACAACCCTCTCCTGCCATTTTCACCCCAAGACCAAAGGAAAAGCAACTGCTTCCAACTGGCAACCGCATCTGCAGAACTTCAGGGGATTCTTCTTGGTGTCTTCCAGCCCACGACACTTCCAGTCATCTTTCTTGTTTTACTGGGATTGCCTTTCAGAAGGGCTAAGAACAAATCACTTCAGAGAGTCTTACCTCTCCTCCTTGGTCCAGATCCATGGTCTCCAAGTCAGTATCCATCCGGGATTGGCGAACACGTTCCCGGCGAGACCGTTCCTCCTGTGCGAAGAGATGAGAGTTCAGCCCTGGAGAAGAGCTTCTGAGCCTCCTCCGTGGACCGTCCGACTCTGCTCCACACCGTGCGAGTCTGCACGACCAGAGAAACACAACCTCTTCCCAACAAAGGTATCCACACAATCACAGCAGGTCACTTCTGGCAGTAGAAACCTGTGTCCCCAGGGCCAGGACATAAACCTGCCTTCCAGGAGACCAGATGGCAGGAAGCAGGGGGTGAGGACACTCCAACCTGTAGCTCCTCAGCTAAAGCCCAGCCTGCTCCTCACACAGACACCACACTGGCCCCTCGCACCAAGATGGAATCATGGACAGGTTTGGGTTGGAAGGGACCTCAAAGTCCATCCAGTTCCAACCCCTGGGTGGGCAAGGACATCTCCCACTGGGTCAGGGGGCTCCAAGCCCCATCCAACCTGGCCTGGAACACCTCCAGGGATGGGGCAGCCACCACTGCTCTGGGCACCCTGAGCCAGGGCCTCCCCACCCTCACAGCAAAACATTTCTATCTCAGATCTCATCTCAATCTCCCCTTTCCAGATTAAAAACGTTCCCCTTGTCCCATCCCTGCACTCCCTGAGCCAGAGCCCTTCTCCAGGTTTCCTGCAGCCCCTTTCAGCACTGGGAGTTGCTCTAAGGTCTCCCCGGAGCCTTCTCCTCTCCAGGCTGAACAACCCCAACTCTCCCAGCCTGCCCTCGTACAGGAGCTGCTCCAGCCCTGGGATCATCTCCTCTAGCTCTCATAACCAGGGTTTTTTTTCAGCAGCAAAGCAGGAATATGATATTAATCCCCTCAAAATCAATGCCCACATCAGTGATGGAAGTGCTATCACCCAAAAGCCAAGCAGAGCTAATCCTTCATGCCAGTAATGCTAAGCATCACATTCCAAGTAATCAGGAGTTGATCAGAGGTGACCAGGCTGGTTGATCACCAGGAGCCTCACCTCAAGGAGGCCCAGAGGTGAAACGGTGACGTGACAAGACAGTTAACACCGGCTTAAAATGTGAAACTTGCAGATATTGACCTTTTCCTGGGAAAGCAGGCACCGCAGTGACTCAAAAATAAGAAGTGGTAAATATTTCGCCCTCTCAGCTGAGTCTCAGCCATCACCTAAGCAACGTTTCCCATGGTTTCGAGATCCCAGCTGAGTCAGCAGGCTCCTCGCTCACGAAGAACAAACAAAACCCACAGCGACGACCGCAGACAGCGGCAAAGACCCCACAGTCCCTCTCCTCATCCTGCCCCGAGGTTCCCTCCAGCCTCACCCGGATCAGATCCTCCTTCTCCGTCTCGTGCAGCTGATACAAGAACTTGGACAGCTCGGGATCCGCTTCCATCTTCCCCATGATCCTTTCTTTCTCAGCTTCGCTTTGCGCGCTGGCCAGCAAAGTGCAGTAGAGGACTGATGGAAGAAAATTATGGGATGGCAGAAGGGTTAAGGGTTGAACCACAGTGTCACAGTATCATAAGGTTGGAAAAGACCTTTGAGATCATCGAGTCCAACCTACGACCCAACACCTACACCTACTCCTACTTGTCAACTGCACCATGGCACTAAGAGCCTCATCCAATCTCTCCTTAAACACCTTCAGGGATGGTGACTCCACCACCTCCCCGGGCAGCGCATTCCAATGGCCAATCACCCTCTCAGTAAAGAACTTCTTCCTAATATCCAGCCTAAAGCTCCCCTGAAAGGAAGGGAGCAAATAACAAAAGTCCAAGCTTCACAAAACACCACCAATGGCAGTGGAAAAGCCTTGGGTTGTGCTAGAACCACGTTGGAACAACATGGAAAGGCAAGGTGGGACAATTAAAGTGAACATCACTCACTCATCATCCGGTGCTGCCGCAAAACTTTGATGAAGTCAAAGGTGTTAAAGCCCAGGAGCAGAACAAGCTGGTTCTCACATTCTCGGTCGTCACTTGCAGTCTGGAAGGAGAAGAAACAAGGAATGATGAGTTCTCTCTGTGCCCCACAGAAAGGGAATCCTGCTCCACTCAGAACTCGAGCAGAGCTGAAGAGCAGCTCCACACCACACCCGGTACCCAATGCAGACCGCAAATAAGACCCCCATCCTCTCCAACTCCGCTTCTTCCCAAGGAGAGGCTCTGCCAAATGCACAGGAGCACCAGCAGGCAAAGAGACCCTATTTACTAGACTTTCCTAGCAAACACTGACAAAACCCCAATCATCTTCCCCTTAGAATCCTGGAATGGTTTGGGTTGGAAGGGACCTCAAAGCCCATCCAGTGCCACCCCCTGCCATAGGCCGGGACACCTCCCACTGGACCAGGGGGCTCCAAGCCCCATCCAACTTGGCCTTGAGCACCTCCAGGGATGGGGCAGCCACCACTGCTCTGGGCAACCTGGACCAGGGCCTTCCCACCCTCATCCTGAAGAATTTCTTCCTGATGTCCAACCTAAACCTTCCCCCTTCCAATTTAAAGCCGTTCCCCCTTGTCCCAACATTCCAGGCCTTTGGAAAAGCCCCTCCCCAGCTTTCCTGCAGCCCCTTTCAGCCCTGGGAGCTGCTCTAAGGTCTCCCCAGAGCCTTCTCCTCTCCAGGCTGAACAATCCCAACTCTTTCAGCCTGTCCTCATAGCAGAGCTGCTCCAGCTGTTGGATCATCTTTGTAGCATCCTCTGGATTCCCTCCAACAGCTCCATATCCTTCTAGAAGGCTTCTCTGTGAATTAAGACCTAGTCCAGCACTTATCTCTTTGTCTGGTCAATGTGGGGCACCCATGAGTGCGTTTAATGATTTAATTTGAAGAAAACACAGAGAATAAGTTGTTGGGGCAAACTCCTGACTTCCAGGGTATTCAGAGAGGCCTGCAGATCAGATGGCCACCGACCTTCAAGATCTCCAGCACCTCATCTGCTTTCTTCTGGGAAACAATGGCATCATCGTAGAAGCGGCTCAGCTGCCGCTGAAGCCAAAAGGCGTCAATGTCTCGAGGATGCAGATCCTTCTTCTTTGAACTCATCAGCTCCCCCGATGCCACGAGCTTAAGAAAAAACAGCAATAATGTCATCTTCCTCCAAAAGGAAAGCAGGAATGGGACCTCTGGGCTGCGGAACGAGTGTGTGTGGCCTCTCTCCACCCGGACTGAGAACCAGCAGATGCAACCATGCAGCTTCCAGCCTCGTTAATTTAATTAAACATTCATTTTGGCCTCTCTGAGCCAACACCTTTGTGCTCCCCTCCACCCACAAACAACCTTAACTTCAACCACAGACCAACAGGACCCCTGTCCAAACAACCCCAGACCACGTTCCACATCTTCCGTGGTGACTCACGTTGGCCGAGAGGGTGCACCGGACAACGGCTTCATCTCCTTCCATGTCATCATCAGACGCCTCGTCACGCACTTCGCCATAGATGTCCTCGTCACCTTCCTGTCAAAAGGAATCCTTCCAGTAAGCGGCTTTTGCCAACATCAAAGCTTTTCCTCAACAAGAATGAATAATCTGGCAACTCATTCCCGAGGAGAAACAGCCCGCCTTGTTCTTTTAGCAGGAACACAACGGAGCCACACAGGTAGAGGACCACATGACGATGTTATTTCTACTCTACAGGGAGGTTTTGCCAGCGACTCCTCCAACAACCTCGTGTTTGTCTCTCTTATCGCTCCCACAGCCTCTTCCAGGGAGGGTTTCTATGAAACGCTTCCAGCCAGCGCATTTGAATTCCTCTCTTCCTCCCGATCTGTCAAGTTTCCCCATGAGATCTTAAATATCACCATCTGTTTTTCATCCTCCTGACTCATGATAAGCCTCGGATTAGCAGGATGATCAACAAATCCTCCCCTGAGCTGGGAAGCAGCATCTAAAATAATCCGGCTTCTCCTTGCAGGCAGAGACATCCCAGCCCAAGCCAATTGTAGAACCACGGGATGGGTTGGGTTGGAAGGGACCTCAAAGCCCATCCAGTGCCACCCCCCCTGCCAGGGGCAGGGACACCTCTCACTGGGTCAGGGGGCTCCAAGCCCCATCCAACCTGGCCTGGAACACCTCCAGGGATGGGGCAGCCACCGCTGCTCTGGGCAACCTGGGCCAGGGCCTCCCCACCCTCACAGCAAAACATTTCTCCCTCAGATCTCATCTCAATCTCCCCTCTTGCAGCTCAAAACCCTTCCCCTCGTACCATCCCTGCACCCCCTGATCCAGAGCCCCTCCCCAGGTTTCCTGCAGCCCCTTTCAGCACTGGGAGCTGCTCTAAGGTCTCCCCAGAGCCTTCTCCTCTCCAGGCTGAACAACCCCAACTCTCCCAGCCTGCCCTCGTACAGGAGCTGCTCCAGCCCTTGGATCATCTCCGTGGCCTCCTCTGGCCTCGCTCCAACAGCTCCAGGTCCTTCCTGTGCTCAGGACTCCAGAACTGGACCCAGGGCTCCAGGTGGGGTCTCACAGAGCGGAGCAGAGGGGCAGAACCTCCTCCCTCCCCTGCTGGCAGTGCTTATTGGACGCAGCCAATGCCCATCTCCCAACATCATCGAGTAAAACGGGACAATCACAGTCCCTGCAGAGTGGCTTGGACAGGGCAGAGGCTCCACCACCACCCTGCAGCCTCTGATCTCGTACCTCCTCATCCGACTCGAACTGCACGTTCACCCCGTACGTCTCATCAATGTTGTCATCTGCAAAGAAGAGTGAAACTCATCCATCAGAAAGCCCAGGCACCATGTGCACCGTTCAGACACCCTCACGGCCACCAAAAGGATGGAAAGAGGTTTGGGGCTTGGAAAGCACTCCAACGATTTCCTGGCCCCTATGTGTGCACACCCAACCCTGGAGCAAGGCCAGGTTGAGCCCCAATAACCCAACTTTCCACCATCCCCATCCCTGACGCCACAGCCGATGCCTTCCCATACCCATGTTCTGGATTTCCTTGTCTCCACCGTAGTCCGTGATCTTCTTCCCAAGGTTCACCAGCACGTGGTAGCGGGTGTCATCGGTCTGGCCCAGGAGCAGGTCGATCTCCTTCCGCCTCTCCTTATCCCGCAGCTTCTCATTTTTCAGCACCGCCAGGACCTCATCGGCCGCTCCGCAGAGGATGTCACGTGGCTAAGAAAGGAACGTCACCATGTCATATCGAGAAGGAATTTGCTACCTTGAAGGAGACACAGATGGTGCCTCCTATTTCCCAACCTTCCCATCGGCACTGAAAGGACACAAAGTGTCATTGCAACGTCCCTGAGCCCAGGAGCCAGGACCGAGGGACCGAAGGTATCTCATGGGATTACAGGGAAGGATTAAAACATCCAAGGGCCTGGATCTAAGAGGCTTTGAGTCCTGGGCTGGAGCAGGGACCCCTGTCCTGAGGTGTCGCCAACCTTACCTGGTCCCCCAAAGCCGCCTGGATGAAGCTCAGCAACACCTCGTAGGTCTCACGGGTCTCCTTGGTTTTGGGTTTGTAGATGATGCCCACCATCTCGTCGATGCCCTCAGAGAGCAGGGTGTATCCCTTCATCTTGTTGATGTCGTGCCTGTCCTCGTCACGCTTCCTTCTCCTGAGGAGAGCGGAAGGGAGGAAGGAGCCTGGGTCAGCCCTGCAGCAGCGGTGGGGTTGGAAGGGCCCTCTGGAGCTCATCCAGTCCAGCCCCTCTGCTACAGCAGGGTCACCTCCACCTCGTTGCACAGGAACGCATCCAGGCAGGGCTGGATGCCTCCAGGGGAGGAGACTCCACACCTCCCTGGGCAGCATCTTCCAAATGCTCCATCACAGGGAAGCAGCTTTTCCTCACATCCAGGTGGAACTTCATAGAATCCTGGAATGGTTTGGGTTGGAAGGGACCTCAAAACCCATCCAGTGCCACCCACTCGAGTGAGACACCTCCCACTAGGTCAGGGGGCTCCAAGCCCCATCCAACCTGGCCTTGAACACCTCCAGGGATGGGGCAGCCACCACTGCTCTGGGCACCCTGGGCCAGGGCCTCCCCACCCTCAGTGTGAAGAATTTCTTCCTGATGTCTAATCCAAATCTTCCCTTTCCAGTTTAAAGCCGTTCCCTCTTATCCCATCCCTGCACCCCCTGATCCAGAGCCCCTCCCCAGCTTTCCTGCAGCCCCTTTCAGCCCTGGGAGCTGCTCTAAGGTCTCCCCAGAGCCTTCTCCTCTCCAGGCTGAACAACCCCAGCTCTCCCAGCCTGGCCTCGTACAGGAGCTGCTCCAGCCCTCGGATCATCTCCGTGGCCTCCTCTGGACCTGCTCCAAGAGTTCCACGTCCTCCTTATGTTGGGATATTCCAGAACAGGACAAAATACTCCATGTGGGGTCTCACCAGAGTGGAGCAGAGGGGGAGAATCCGCTCCCTTGACCAAGATCTCTTGTCCAACACCTTCATGCACGGCTCTGCTGAGGGGACAGAGCACACACTCTGTCAGGCGTTGAAATAATTTGACTTAAGAAAAGTCAGAATCAACTTGGAGGTTAAACTAGAACCAAGTGTGTCCACTTAAAGCCTGGCATGAGTTGGCCTTGTTCAACCTTGGCATACGAGAGCTGTGAATTAACGCTGTTCGTTAGCGTGGTTGCCCAGCAGGGGAGGAGCAGGGCTCATGGGTAGAGAAGGGGGACTCATGTTTAACCTTTGTGGAGTCGCAAAAGGAGGCCTCAGGGGCCAAAAGATCAGGGGTTATAACCAGCTGAACACCTTGAAGATAAGAAAAGGGGTGGCATCCAAGGAAACTAAGAAAGGAGTAGAAGATGCCAGCCCTGAAATACCATTGGGTCAACCTGTGTGTGGACAATGTGTGAAGAACTCGTGGGTGGAACTGAAATTGCCAAGGGTGGGTAGGTGGGTTTCAAAGCCATGTGGATGTGGTGCTTAGCGACATGGTTTTGTGATGGAGCTGGCAGTGCTGGGTTTATGGTTGGACTTGATGATCTCCAAGGGCTCTTCCAAACTGATTGTGTGATGTTCCACTATAAAACATTAATACACCTGGGTCGGGGCAACCTTCAGTGTTGCTACAGGATGAGAGCAGCCCCGAGGAGAAGGACTTGGGGTGCTGGGGGAGGAGAAGCTCAACGTGAGCTGCAACGTGCGCTCCCAGCGCAGAACCCCCCCTGTCCTGGGCTGCATCCAGAGCAGGGGGAGCAGCAGGGGAGGGAGGGGGTTCTGCCCCTCTGCTCCGCTCTGTGAGACCCCACCTGGAGCCCTGGGTCCAGTTCTGGAGTCCTGAGCACAGGAAGGACCTGGAGCTGTTGGAGCGAGGCCAGAGGAGGCCACGGAGATGATCCCAGGGCTGGAGCAGCTCCTGTACGAGGGCAGGCTGGGAGAGTTGGGGTTGTTCAGCCTGGAGAGGAGAAGGCTCTGGGGAGACCTTAGAGCAGCTCCCAGGGCTGAAAGGGGCTGCAGGAAACCTGGGGAGGGGCTTTTTCCAAGGGTCTGGACTGACAGGACGAGGGGGAATGGCTTTAAACTGGAAAGGGAAGATTTAGATTGGACATCAGGAAGAAATTCTTCACAATGAGGGTGGGGAGGCCCTGGCCCAGGGTGCCCAGAGCAGTGGTGGCTGCCCCATCCCTGGAGGTGTTCCAGACCAGGCTGGATGGGGCTTGGAACCCCCTGATCCAGTGGGAGGTGTCCCTGCCCATGGCAGGGGGTGGCACTGGATGGGCTTTGAGGTCCCTTCCAACCCAACCCAGTCCATGACTCTGTGACTCCTGACATGCTTTAGTTCTGCGCTGATTGAGCACCAACCCAAACCCAGGCCATGTTACCTGGAGACAGCAACGAACAATGAACATCCCAGAGTGTTTTCTCCAGGAAAATGCAGTTCCCAGTGGTGCCCGCACCCCTGCTCCGCTCGCACTCACTTTGCCCGCCGCTCCTCCTGCATCTGCGGCTTCGTCCTCTGGGCTTTGTCACCCATGCGGGTCCCCTCCAGTTTCCCCACCAGAGACAGAACCTCCCCGGTCGGCTCATCCCGCCGAGTGCGGTCGATCAGCGAGCGGTCGGCTTGGAGGACGAGGTTGGAGTTCTGGGAGGAGGAAAAGCCAAGGACCAGAGCTCAGGCAGGGTGGTTACGGTGGCGGCAGGGGCACTCTTTAAGGGGACTGGAGGGGAAGGGAGGGGGAAAGGAGGGGAGGGGGGAGGAAAGGGAAAAGAACGAAGGGGGAAGGGAAAGAGGGAGGGAGGGAAAGGAAGTAGTGAGAGGAGGGAGGGAGGGGAAGGGAGGGGGGAGAGGGGGGGAGAGGGGGGGGAGAGGGGGGAGGGAAAGAGGAGACGGGGAGAGGAGGGGGGGTGGAGAGGAGAGGGAGGGGCGGGGGGTACAGGCCCGCACTCACCGCTTTGTACTCGTACTGCAGGCTCCGCGCGGTCACATCCGCCATGGCGCCGCGGCGCGCGGGACTTCCGGCACGACCGGAAGCGCCGGGGACGCCGACCCGGAAGCGCCTCCGAGTAGGGGTCCTGCGTAGGCGCGCTCCTTCCCAGTAGATCGCCCCGCCCTTTTAGCCCTCTGATTGGCTGGCTGCGCCTCGCCCGGCTACGCTCCGCCCCCCGCGCCCGAATCCGGCTATGATTGGCTCAGCCGATCCGCTCGGCTCCCTCGTTCTCTCTGATTGGTCGCGGCGCGCGGTGGCGCGGGTGAAGGGTGGGGCTTTGAAAGCGGCGGGTGGGCGGGGCCATCTCCACTCTCCAGCTCCTATTGGTTATCTCCATGCATATGCCCCGCCCCTTATCACAGCCCCGCCCCCTCCCCGTGGGGGGCTTCTGCCCGCCATTTCTGGGCTCCCTGAGGGGGCGAGGGCACCCCCGTGCCCCAGGGACCCCCTTGCCCCCACGGCCCTCCCCCTGTGCCCAGGTGATGGGGTGCTCAGGTGGCAGCCCCACCCCTGGAGGTGCCCAAGGCCAGGTTGGATGGGGCTTGGAGCCCCCTGAGCCAGCAGGAGGTGTCCCTGCCCATGGCAGGGGGTGGCACTGGGTGGCTTCGAGGTCCCTGCCAACCCAACCCATGCCAGAGGTGCCCTTGGGAGAGGGGGAAGAGTGTGATGGAGGCTCTGGTGATGATGCCCTCATGCCCATCACTGCCAGCTGGGGGGACACGCACCCCGTGCCAGCGTGGCCCTCACACCCTCTGGCTGCCCGCGGTGCGGGTTGGCAGTGCCAGGGGCTGCCTCCTGCCCGCTTTGTGCCTGCGCAACCGCCCGGAATAAAGGAATGAAGAGGCAGCCGCCACCCGGGCCTGGCACCGTGCCCGCTCGTCACCGAGCCACGCGGCACGGATGCCACCGCCGCTGCCTCCGTGTGGCATCACACCCACGGCGGTGGCATCGGGGCACGGGCAGAGGGCACAGGCCGAGGCACTGAGGGGGGGGGCACGGGGCGAGGCTCCCGCTGCCCTGGGGACCTGGGAGTCACCTGGGAGCCTTTGTTGGCACAGAACATACCGGAAATCACGGCGCTACGGCTGCATTTATTGGGGGGGGGGGTCGCTTCGTTAGTTTGTATTGTTTTATTATTTTATTTTTTTTATTTTTATTTTTATTTTTATTTTTTTTAAATTTTATTTTTAATTTTATTTATTTTATTTGATTTCAATTTAATTTTATTTTAATTTTATTTTTATTTTAATTTTATTTTTATATTTTATTTTTATTTTATTTTTATTTATTTTTATTTTTATTTTTATTTTTATTTTTATTTAATTTTAATTTTAATTTTAATTTTTATTTTATTTTTATTTTTATTTTATTTTTATTTTTTATTTTTATTTTATTTTTATTTATTTTTATTTTTATTTTATTTTTATTTTTATTTTATTTTTATTTTTATTTATTTTATTTTATTTTTATTTTATTTTAATTTAATTTTAATTTTATTTTAATTTTTTATTTTTATTTTATTTTTATTTTATTTTTAATTTTATTTTTATTTTATATTTTATTTTATTTTAATTCAATTTAATTTAATTTTTTATTTTCTTTTATAAAAGAGCCCCAGCTCTTACGCGATTGGCCGGATCGTTCCTTCAAGCTGAAATAAGGGAGGCAAAGAAATAAATACTGTACATTTCTTATTAAGGGGTAATATTAAAATTTATCATTAAGTGGTATTAATAAATATACTTCATTTATTTAATTATTTATTAAGTAGTAAAAGAAATAATAAGAAATAATAATAGTGATAATAAATAGGATTAAGTCATAATAATAAAGAATAAAATGATAAAAATAAAATAATAAAAATTAAAATGCAATCATAAATAAAGAAATAATAAAATAAAGAAGAAAATGAAGAAGAAAATGAAGAAGAAAATAAAGAATAAAATAAAGAATAAAATAAAAATAATAAAATAAAAAAAATAAAATAATTAAATAAATAAATAATAAAATAAATAATAGAATAAATAAATAATAAAATAATAAAATAAATAATAAAATAATAAAATAATAAAAATAAATAAATAAATAATAAAAATAATAAAAATAAAAATAAAAATCATTATAATAATAAAAAATAAAGAATAAAGAAGGAACAAATACTAAAAATAAAATAAACATTCATTATAATAAATAAAAAATAATAAATATTATATAATAAATAATATATAATAAATAATATATAATACGATATATAATGATATAAATATAATAATAAAAATAAACATAATAATAAAAACAACAATATAGAAAAATATTATAATAATGATAACGATGATACTAATAATGATAATGATAATGATAATGATAATAATAATAATAATAATAATAATAATAATAATAATAATAATAATAATAATAATAATGACGAAGTAAAGAAACAAACTCCAGACCGATTCTCGGAGACTTCCGTCGCTGGCGCTCTCGGTGCCGCCTGCTCGGCCAGGCAGGGGCTGGCAGCTGGCAGCGCAGCACCCGCGCGAGGCGGGCAAGGAGGGTGCTGAGTGCCAGGCGGGCACCGCTGGCACGGCGGCACGGCTGGGTGAGGCGGCTCAGGAACTGCAGGGGAAGCAGCGTGTCGCCAGGAGCCACCGCGAGGCACCGTGGTGATGCCCCCCCATCGGAGCCGAGCCGAGCCGAGCCGAACCGCTCCAATGGGACCTGATCCGATCCGACTGGAGCCAAACAGATCCAAGCAGATCCGAGCCGAGCCGATCTGATCAGACCGAGCCGAGCCGAGCCAAGCTGAGCTGAGCTGAGCCGAGCCGATCTGATCAGACTGAGCCGAGCCGAGCCGAGCCGAGCCGATCTGATCAGACTGAGCTGAGCCGAGCCGAGCCAAGCTGATCTGATCAGACTGAGCTGAGCCGAGCCGAGCCGAGCTGAGCTGAGCTGAGCCGAGCCAATCTGATCAGACTGAGCCGAGCCGAGCCGAGCCGAGCCGAGCTGAGCCGAGCCGATCTGATCAGACTGAGCCGAGCCGAGCCGAGCCGAGCCGATCTGATCAGACTGAGCTGAGCCGAGCCGAGCCGAGCCGATTTGATCAGACTGAGCCGAGCCGAGCCGAGCCGAGCCGATCTGATCAGACTGAGCTGAGCCGAGCCGAGCCGAGCCGATCTGATCAGACTGAGCTGAGCCGAGCCGAGCCGAGCCGATCTGATCAGACTGAGCCGAGCCGAGCCGAGCCGAGCCGATCTGATCAGACTGAGCTGAGCCGAGCCGAGCCGAGCCGATTTGATCAGACTGAGCCGAGCCGAGCCGAGCCAAGCTGATCTGATCAGACTGAGCTGAGCCGAGCCGAGCCGAGCCGATCTGATCAGACTGAGCCGAGCCGAGCCGAGCCGAGCCGATCTGATCAGACTGAGCTGAGCCGAGCCGAGCCGAGCCGATTTGATCAGACTGAGCCGAGCCGAGCCGAGCCAAGCTGATCTGATCAGACTGAGCTGAGCCGAGCCGAGCCGAGCTGAGCTGAGCTGAGCCGAGCCAATCTGATCAGACTGAGCCGAGCCGAGCCGAGCCGAGCCGAGCTGAGCCGAGCCGATCTGATCAGACTGAGCCGAGCCGAGCCGAGCCGAGCTGAGCTGAGCCAAGCTGAGCCGAGCCGATCTGATCAGACTGAGCCGAGCCGAGCCGAGGCAAGCCTAGCTGAGCCGAGCTGAGCCGAGCCAAGCCAAGCCAAGCCGAGCCAAGCTTAGCTGAGTGAGCCGAGCCGAGCCGATCTGATCAGACCAACCCGAGCCGAGCCGAGCTGAGCCAAGCTGATCTGATCAGACCAACCCGAGCCGAGCCAAGCTGAGCCGAGCCGAGCCGAGCCGAGCCAAGCCAAGCTGAGCCAATCTGAGCTGAGCTGAGCCGAGCTGAGCCAAGCCAAGCTGAGCTGAGCCGAGCCAAGCCAAGCCGAGCTGAGCCAAGCTGAGCCGAGCCAAGCCGAGCTGAGCCCAGCCCAGCCAAGCTGAGCCGAGCCGAGCCAAGCCAAGCTGAGCCAAGCTGAGCTGAGCTGAGCCGAGCTGAGCCAAGCCAAGCCGAGCTGAGCGAAGCTGAGCTGAACCGAGCTGAGCTGAGCTGAGCTGAACTGCTCCGATCAGAACCAAGCAGACCTGAGTGGACCCGAGCCGAGCTGAGCGGAGCCAAACCACTCCAATCAGAACCGAGCGGAACTGAGCCAACCTGAGCAGAGCCGACTGGAGCCAAGTGGGTCCAACTCGAGCCGAGCAGATCCATTCCAAACCCAGCTGACAGGACCCGAGCCGAACCGCTCTGACCAGAACCGAGTGCATCCAATCCAACCCAATTGGACCCGAACCGAGCCAAGCGGATCCAAACAGTGCTGAACAGGGCCAGTCAGGACCGAGCGAATCCAATCCAACCCAATCCAACCCAATTGGACCCGAACTGAGCCAAGCGGATCCAAACAGAGCCGAACAGAGCCAATCGGAACCGAGCAAATCCAATCCAACCCAATCCAATCTGATCGGACCCAAACTGAGCCAAGCGGATCCAAACAGAGCCGGTCAGAACCGACCCAAACTAAGCTGAGCCAAGTGGATCCAAACAGAGTTGATTGGAACCAAGGGGAGCCAAGTGGATCCCAACAGATCCGATTGGAACTGAGTGGACCCGAGTGGCTCAAACCGAGCCGAGCAGACTCAAGCCAACCCGATGGGATCCAACCCGAGCTGACCCGATCCAATTGGACCCGGGTCGAGCCGGTCGGGAACCAAGCAGAGCTGAGAGGACCTGAACCACTCCGGATCCAATCAGACCCCAGTGGATCCAAACGGAGCCGAGTGGATCGGTAGCGCTCTGAGTGGAGCTGAGAGAACCCAAACTGGCACGATCGGAACCAAGTGGATGCGAGCAGAGCCGAGCAGGGCCGAGCAGAGCCAAGGTGAGCCAAGCGGATGCCAACAGAGCCGATTGGAAGCACATGGAGCGGAGTGGATCCAGAGCCCATCGGAGCCAAGTGGAGCCAATTGGATCCGAACAGAGCTGATCGGAATCGAGTGGACCCGAGTGGCTCAAGCCGAGCCGAGCAGACACAAGCCAACCCGATCGGATCCAACCCGAGCTGACCCGATCCAACTGGACCCAGGTGGAGCTGATCAGGAACCAAGGGGAACCAAGTGGAGCCGAGGTAACCTGAGCGGACCCGAACCGCTCCGATTGGACCCAAGTGGATCCAAACGGAGCTGAGTGAATCCAAACTGCTCAAAGCGGAGCCAAGCGAATCTGAACAGACCTGATCAGAACCGAATGGATCTGAATGGACCCGAGCGGATCCGAAAAGACCCGAGCGGACCCGAACGGACCCAGGCGGACCCGAGCGGACCTGAGTTGGACCCAAACAGACCCGAATGGATCTGAACGGACCCGGGCGGACCCGAGTGGATCTGAACGGACCCGAGAGGATCCAAACAGACCCGAACGGATCCCAATGGACCCAAGCGGATCCGAACGGACCCGAGCGGACCCGAGCGGATCCGAACGGACCCGAGTGGATCTGAACGGACCCGAACGGACCCGAGCAGATCCGAGCAGACCCGAGCGGACCCGAGTGGAGCCAAACGGACCCGAGTGGATCCGAACGGACCCGAGAGGATCCGAACAGACCCGAACAGATCCCAATGGACCCAAGCGGATCCGAACGGACCCGAGCGGATCCGAAGGAACCCGAGTGGACCCGAGCGGATCCGAACGGACCCGAGCGCCGCCGAGCGGCCCCGCCCCCCGCGGTTGAGGTGACGTCGCGCGGGGCGGGCCCGGGGCCGCGCGCGCTCCCCCCGCCGCCTCCGCCGCCGCCGCCGCCCGAGGTGAGTGCGGACCCCCCCGCGCCCCCCGCCCCGCCCCGCATTGTTGTGCCGGAGCGCGGGGGGGCGCGCGCTTTGTTCCTCCCGGTACCGGGGCCCCCGCCGGCCCCGCCCCCGCGGTGGGGGCCGCTCCGACCGCCGGTAACGGGGACTCCCCCTCCCCCGCCTCGGTAACGGGACCCCCCCGGGAACGGGGACGAGGATCTCTCCCTCCCTCGGTAACGAGACCTCCCTCGCCCCGCTGCTAACGGGACCCCCGCCCCCGGTAACAGGGACCTCTTCCCCCTCGGTAACGGGACCCCCCCCGGTAACGGGAACCACCCTTCCCGCCACGATCCATCCGTGCACGCCCCCCTCCCCCCCCCCGGTTCGGGCAACCGGGGCCACCCCAAGCCCGGGGCGAGGGCGGGGGGAGAACACCCCCCCCCCTCCCGCAGGCACCGGGGACCCGGACCGAGCCCCCCCCCCGGGTGGCACCGATACCCCCCCCGGGGTGGCATGGGGAACCCAGCAATAGGATCCCCCCCCCCCGCCCTCCCGGGATGGCACCGCCACGAGGACCCCTCCCCGAATGTACCGGGAACCCCCCGGGGTTGGCACCGGGAACCCCCCGGGATGGCACCGGGAACCCCCCGGGATGGCACCGAGATCCCCCGGGATGGCAAAGCCATGGGACCCCTCTGGGACGGCAGCAAGAACCTCCCGGGATGGCACCAGGACTCGCTGCCAGGGTGGCAACAGGAGCGCCTTGGCACGGCGCGCTCGTGGGGACCCCCCGGGGTGGCACTGGGCACCCCCAGACATCCAGCACCAAAACTGGAGACCCCAGGGGCCCCCACCATGCCCGGGGCACCCCGACCGTGCCCATGATAACCCAGCTGTGCTGCTAGCACCCCGACTGTGCCCGTGGTACCCTGACTGTGCCCATGGCAATCTGGATGTGCCCATGGTACCCCGACCGTGCCCCTGGCATCCCGGCTGTGCCTATGGTACCCTGACCGTGCCCCTGGCACCCTGACCATGCCCATGGTACCCTGATGGTGCCCATGGCGTCCTGGCTGTGCCCACAGCAGCCTGACCGTGCCTGTGGCACCTCAGCCGTGCCATAACTGTGGCTCCCTGACTGTGCCCAGGGCACCCCGACCGTGCCTTTGTTCCCAGGGCTGTCACCATCTCACCCTGGCCGTGCTCCTGGCACCTAAGCCATGCCCACGGCACCCTGGCCATGCCCGTGGCAGCCCAGCTGTTGCCATGGCACCCTAGCTGTGCCAGCAGCATCCTGGTGGTGCCAGTGGCACCCTGGTTGTGCCTGTGGTACCCTAACCATGCTCATGGCACCCTGACTGTGCCAGTGGCACCACGGCTGTGCCAAAGGCACCCTAGGAGTGCCAAAGGCACCCTGACTGTGCACATTGCACCCTGACCGTGCCAGTGGCACCCCAGCTGTTCCTCTGGCACCCTGGCTGTGCCGATGGCACCCCAGCTGTTCCCATGGCATTCCGACTGTGGCCGTGGCACCCCATCTGTGCCGATGGCACCCCGACTATGCCCATAGCATCTCGACTGTGCCCGTGGCACCCTGACCATGCTTTTGTCCTCACGGATGTGTTGATGGCACCCTGGCTGTGCCCCTGGCACCCTGGTGGTTCCTCTGGCACCATGGCCATGCTTGTGGCACCCCATCTGTGCCAATGGCACCCTGACTATGCCCATAGCATCCTGACTGTGCTGATGGCACCCGAGCCATGCCCATGGCACCTGAGCCGCCCCTGGCACCCCAGCCATTCCCATGGCACCCTGTCTGTGCCAATGGCACCCTGACCATGCCGATGGCACCCTGGCTTTGCCCCTGGCGCTGTGGCCATACTTGTGGCACTCTGACCATGCCAATAGCACCCCAGCCGTTCCCCTGGCACCCCAGCTGTTCCACTGGCACCCCACTCATGTGCATGGCACCCCAGCTGTGCCGATGGTGCCCCAGCCATGCTTGTGGCACCCTGGCACCTTTGTCCCCATGGCTCTGCCCCTGGCACCCCAACTGTTCCCGTGGTGCCCGGGTTGTGCCCATGGCACCCTCACTGTACCCCTGGCACTCCAGCCGTGTCCCTCGCACCCCATCCCCCCTGGCTGCGGGCACCCTGCCCGGGGTGCCCCCCATTCCCACGCCCGTTCCTGCCCCCCACCCTCCCGGAAATCCTTCCCAGGCGGTTGCGGGCCCCCCCACCCCCCCCCATCCCTCCCCCCCCCTTCCTGCTTCCCGGGCAGCGGAACAATTCCCGGCCGCCCGCATCCTGCCCGGGGGGGGGGGGCACCCCGGGATAGCGGTGGGTCCGGGGGTCCCCGGGCAGGACAGGATGGGGGACACTGGGGGGGCACTGGGGCAACATCCTGGGATGGGGTGGGGGGGGGTCCCCCAGACAGGACAAGAGGAGGGCACGGGGGGGGCACCTCAAGACTGGGGGGGGGGCCCCAGACAGGACACCCCTGGGACAGTGGGGGTGGGGGTTCCAGGGGGGACACCCAGTGTCAGTGGGCACAGTCGGGGTGTCCCCAGACAGGACAGGGAGGGGGACACTGGGAGGAAACCCCGGGACAGTGGGGGGGGCGGGGGGGGTCCCCAAGGCAGGACACGGCGGGGTGGGAAGCGGAAAGCCCCCCCCTTTCCTTCCTGGTGGCCTCGTCACAGCCTGGAGGAGGGACCTTGGCTGGGGGGGGGCACAGCAAGTGGGGGACCCCGCCTGTGCCCCCCCCCCCTTTGCGTGGGGTGCCCGTGGCCTCGTGACGCGCAGCCCTCAATGCCCGCCTTGTCCCCTGCCGCCCGCGTGACGCCGGCTGCGCTGGGGTCACTGCCCCCGTCACCCTGACGGGGTGTGGCTGTGTGTGTCGTCCCCCCCCCCCCCCCCCAGGACCCTGCGTGTCCCCCCCTCCGTGGCACCATGGCCCCCCGGTGCCCGCTGCTGGCCCTCGCTTCACTGCTGGCCTTCATCACCGCCGCCAGCGCCGGGGCCTCGTGGAGCGCCGTGCCCCGAAAAACTGTCCCCTACGCCGGTGAGTAGGGGGTGTCCGGGCGGGGAAACTGAGGCACAGGGGGTGGGCTGTGTCCCCAGCTTGGGTGGCTTCTGTCCCCCCACCCCGAGGTTGTCAGCGCTGCGGGGACGGCCGGGTTGGTGGCCCCGAAACTGTGGGGAGCAGAGAGGGGATGTGTGGGGACACTGCCCGGTGTCCCTGGGCTGTGGCATCGTCCCTGTCCCCGACCCTCTGCCATCCCCTCCGTCCCCAGCTCTGTGCCATCCCCCCCCCGTCCCCAGCTCTGTGCCCTGTCCCCAGCCTGGTGCCACCGCCCCTGTCCCCAGTCCTGTGCCACCTGCCCTGTGCCCAGCCCTGTGCCCTGTCCCCAGCCCGGTGCCCACCTGCCCTGTCCCCAGCCCTGTGCCAACCTTCCCTGTCCCAGCCCTCGGTGGCAGCGTGGTGACATCCCCCTGGCTGTGGTTGTCCTCAACTTGGGTGGCTTTTGTCCCCTCACCCCGGGTTGGTGGCCCCGAAGGTGTGGGGAGCAGAGAGGGGACGCGTGGGGACACTGCCCGGTGTCCCCGGGCTGTGGCATTGTCCCTGTCCCCAGCCCTATGCCATCCGCTTGTCCCCAGCCCTGTGCCATGTCCCTGTCCCCATCTGTGCCGTGTCCCTTTCCCTGTGCCGTGCCAGCACCGGTGTCCCTGCCCCTTTGCCAGGCTGTGTCCCCATCCCTGTGCTGTGCCCCTGTCCCTGTGCCATCCCCATGCCCAAGACCCCTGCCCCATGCTGTGTCCCCTATCCCCATGCCATCCCCACACCCGAGACGCCCGTCCCTTTGTTGTGCCACTGTCCCCATGCTGTGTGCCCTGTCCCTGTGCCATCCCCATGCCTGAGACCACTGTCCCTGTGCCCCCTGTCCCCATGCCATGTCCCCTGTCCCTGTGCCATCCCACATCCGAGCCCCCTGTCCCCATGCCATGTCCCCTGTGCCTGTGCCATCCCACATCCGAGCCCCCTGTCCCCATGCCATGTCCCCTGTCCCTGTGCCATCCCACATCCGAGCCCCCTGTCCCCATGCCATGTCCCCTGTGCCTGTGCCATCCCACATCCGAGCCCCCTGTCCCCATGCCATGTCCCCTGTCCCTGTGCCATCCCACATCCGAGCCCCCTGTCCCCATGCCATGTCCCCTGTCCCTGTGCCATCCCACATCCGAGCCCCCTGTCCCCATGCCATGTCCCCTGCCCCTGTGCCCGTGTCCCATCCCTTCTCCTTGCCATCATCCCGTGTCCCCACGCCGTCCCCTTGCTGTGCCAGCCCTGCGTCCCTGTCCCTGCGCGGGGCCCCGGCTTCTGCCCCATCAATGGGGCCTTTCTGTGGGGCCTGGGGGTGGGGGGGTCACAGAGGGGGGGGGGTGCCAGGGTCTCACCAAAGGCCACTGTGTTCCCCCGCACCCGCCAGTGCCCGCTTGGGTGACAAAGAGCCCTTTGTGTGACACCAGGGGGGCTTCTGGGGGGGGGGACGGGACTGTGGATGCCCTGGGGGGGGCAGCAGTGAGGGGGGGCTGGGGGTACCCTGGGTGGGGGGCAGTGGGGAAGGGGGTGACTTTGGGCAGGGGCAGCAGTGGAGGGGGGCACTGTGGGTGCCCTGGGCAGGGCAGAGCAAAAGGGGTGACTTTGGGCAGGGTAGCAGGGGGGGGGGTGGGGGTGGCACTGTGAGTGCCCTGGAGGGGGCAGTGAAAGGGGCAACTCTGGGCAGGGGCAGCAATTGGGGAGGGGACTGGGGGTCCTCTTGGGGGGGGGAAAGTGGGGAAAGGGGTGACTGGGGGGGGGGCAGCAGTGGGGGGGCACTGTGGGTGCCCTTGGAGAGGGGGGGCAGCAGGGAAAGGGGTGACTCTGGGGGGGCAGCAGTGAGGGGGGGGCTGTGGGTGCCCTTGGGGAGGGGGGGCAGGGGGGAAAGGGGTGACTGGGGGGGGCAGCAGTGGGAGGGGGCTGGGGGTACCCTGTGTGGGGGCAGTGGGGAAGGGGATGACTTTGGGTGGGGGCAGCAGTGGGGGGGCACTGTGGGTGCCCTTGGAGAGGGGGGGCAGCAGGGAAAGGGGTGACTCTGGGGGGGTCAGCAGTGGGGGGGGGACTGTGGGTGCCCTTGGAGAGGGGGGGGAGGGGGGAAAGGGATGACTCTGGGGGGGGCAGCAGTGAGGGGGGGGCTGTGGGTGCCCTTGGAGAGGGGGGGCAGCAGGGAAAGGGGTGACTCTGGGGTGGGACAGCAGGGAAGGGGGTGGCAGCGGGGCTGCTGGTGGCTTCCCCCTGATGTCCCCGTGTGTGTGTGTCCCCCCCCCCCCTCCCCAAACCCCCGCAGAGCTTCAGGCCGTGGCCAAGCGGTTCTCGCGGGGGGGGGTCTCGCACTACCTGACGCTGACGCTGGACGAGGCCGAGGCGCTGCTCTACGTGGGCGCCCGCGAGGCCGTCTTCGCCCTCGCCACTGGCACCGTGGAGCTCAAAGCAGCGGTGAGGACCCCCCCTTTTTTGGGGGGGGGATGGGGGGAGGGATGCACCCAATTTTGGGGGGGGTCCCTTCCACCTTTCTGACCCTTTTTCTCCCCCCTCCCAGATCTCCTGGGAAGCCCCCGGCGACAAGAAAGCCGAGTGCATCCAGAAGGGCAAGAACAACCAGGTTGGGGGGCACGGGGGTTGCTTTGGGGGGGGAGGGTCGTCTCAGGGCACCCCAATGTGCCCCCCACCCCCTTATTTTGTTCTTCTCCCTGCCCCCCCCCCAGACCGATTGCTTCAACTACGTGCGGTTCCTGCAGAGCTACAACAGCTCCCACCTGTACGCGTGCGGCACCTACGCCTTCCAGCCCAAGTGCACCTACATCGTGAGTGCCACCCCCGGGGGGGGGCACCCCGAAAGCTGGTGGGACCCCCTGCCCCCCCTGCCCCTGGGTGTGAGCTCCAGGGAAGGCCCTCTGGCATCAGGAGCATCATTTAGGGGTGGTCTTGTCCCTGGCAGCGTCATTTAGGGATGTCCCTGTCCCCTTGGAGCATCGTTTGGGGGTGTCCTTGTCCTCGAGAGCATCATTTGGGGGTGTCCCTGTCAACATCATTTGGGGGTGTCCTTGTCCTTGAGAGCATCATTTCGGGGTGTCCATGTCCTCTTAGAGCATCATTTGGGGGCATCCCCGTCCCTGGGAGCATCATTTGGGGGTGTCCCTGTCCTCTTGGAGCATCATTTGGGGGTGTCCCTGGGGGTGTCATTCAGGGGTGTCCTTGTCCCCAGGAGGGTGGTCCAGGGGTGCCCCTGTCCCCTTGGAGCATCATTTAGGAGTGTCCTTGCCCCAATAATGCATCATCCAGGGCTTCCCCTGTCCCCAGAAGGTTTGTCTGGGGGTGTCCCTGTCCCTGGGAGCATCATTTGGGGGTGTCCCTGTCCCCAGAACCAGTCTGGCTGGGGGGGTGGGGGATGTGGACTGGGAAGGGGTTCAGGACCCCCACCTCCTCTTTGCCCCCCAGGAGCTCTCTGGCTTCACCCTGGACCAAGTGGCGTTCGAGGATGGCAAGGGGAAGTGTCCGTACGACCCCACCAAGGGCCACACCGGCCTCATCGTTGGTAGGTGGCACTACCGGGCACCTGCTGGGGTCAGGGGGTGCCCTGCAGTGCCCCCCACCCCCCTGAACCTGTACTTTGCAGACGGGGAGCTGTACTCGGCCACCTTCAACAACTTCTTGGGCACGGAACCCGTCATCCTCCGCAACCTGGGCCCCCACTACTCCATGAAGACGGAATATCTCACCTCCTGGCTGAACGGTAGCGTCGGGGGGACACGTGGAAGTGACAATGTGGGCACAAAACGCTCCTCCAGCGTGGCCTTACCCTCCTCTTTCCACCCCACGTCCGCAGAGCCCCACTTTGTGGCTTCTGCGTACGTTCAGGAGAGCGCGGCCAGCAGCACCGGCGATGACGACAAAGTCTACTTCTTCTTCAGCGAGCGGGCGGTTGAGTACGACTGCTACGCCGAGCAAGTGGTGGCCCGCGTGGCACGGGTCTGCAAGGTACCAGGAGGGGACATCCCATGCTGGGGACACTAGCCCCGTGTGGCTTTGCTTCACCGCTGAGCGCGGTGACCCTATCTTGATGCCCAGGGAGATGTCGGCGGTGCCCGCACGCTGCAGAAGAAGTGGACGACCTTCTTGAAGGCGCGTTTGGTGTGCTCGGCGCCCGAGCAGCAGCTCCACTTCAACCGTCTTCAGGCTGTCTTCACCCTGCCGGGGGCTGACTGGCAAGACACCACCTTTTTTGGGGTCTTCCAGGCCCGCTGGTGAGTTGGTGGGGATGCGGCAGCTCCGGGGTTCCCTATGACTGGTGGCTTTCCCTAGAAACCACGCTGGGTGGGGCAGTGGTCACACCACAAGGACAGGGTGGCATCCAGAGGGACCTGGGCAGGCTGGAGAAGTGGGGCTGTGTGACCTCCGGAGCTTCCGCAAGGCCAAGTGCAAGGTCCTGCACCTGGGTCAGGGCAACCCCCGGTATCAACAGAGGCTGGGGACGATGGGATTGAGAGCAGCCCCGAGGAGAAGGACTTGGGGTGCTGGGGGAGGAGAAGCTCAACGTGAGCTGCAACGTGCGCTCCCAGCGCAGAACCCCCCCTGTCCTGGGCTGCATCCAGAGCAGGGGGAGCAGCCGGGGAGGGAGGGGGTTCTGCCCCTCTGCTCCGCTCTGTGAGACCCCACCTGGAGCCCTGGGTCCAGTTCTGGAGTCCTGAGCACAGGAAGGACCTGGAGCTGTTGGAGCGAGTCCAGAGGAGGCCACGGAGATGATCCCAGGGCTGGAGCAGCTCCTGTACGAGGGCAGGCTGGGAGAGTTGGGGTTGTTCAGCCTGGAGAGGAGAAGGCTCTGGGGAGACCTTAGAGCAGCTCCCAGTGCTGAAAGGGGCTGCAGGAAAACTGGGGAGGGGCTTTTTCCAAGGGCCTGGAGTGATGGGACGAGAGGGAACGGCTTTAAATTGGAAGGGGAAGATTTAGATTGGACATCAGGAAGAAATTCATCACGCTGAGGGTGGGGAGGCCCTGGCCCAGGGTGCCCAGAGCAGTGGTGGCTGCCCCATCCCTGGAGTTGTTCCAGGCCAGGTTGGATGGGGCTTGGAGCCCCCTGACCCAGTGGGAGGTGTCCCTGCCCATGGCAGGGGGTGGCACTGGACGGGTTTGAGGTCCCTTCCAACCCAACGCAACCATGGTTCTATAATAAACTCGCCGTGTCCCCTGCAGGGGGGACGTGGACGTCTCGGCCATTTGCCGGTACCACATCCTGGAGGTGAAGAAGGCCTTCGAGGGGCCCTACAAGGAATACCGGGAGCAGGCGCAGAAGTGGGGCCGCTACTCGGATGAGGTTCCGAGCCCCCGTCCCGGCGCGGTGAGTGGTGGCACTGGAACTGGGTGAGGAGAGAAGGGTGTAGGACCCAACCGTGTGTCTGATGGTGGCCTCCATCCCCAGTGCATCACCGACTGGCACCGCCGCAACGGCTTCGCCAGCTCCCTCGAGCTGCCCGACAACACCCTCAACTTTGCCAAGAAGCACCCGCTGATGGACGAGCCCATCCTACCCCACCGCGGGCGCCCGCTTCTCCTCAAGAAAGATGCCAACTTCACCCAGCTGGTGGTGGACCGGGTGTCCGGGCTGGATGGCACCATCTACGAGGTGCTCTTCATTGGCACAGGTACCCGGGGAGGCCAGAAGTGGCTGGGGGAGACTCCCGGCTTGGGGACGTCCCTGACTGGCACCGTGCCCACAGGTGACGGCTGGGTGCACAAGGCGCTCGACCTGGGCACTGGGGTCCATCTGGTTGAGGAGCTGCAGGTTTTCGAGCCAGCGGAGCCCGTGGAGAGCCTGGTCCTGGCCCGCCAGAAGGTGAGTGATGCCACGGGGAAGGGGTGGCACCCAGCGTGGCCCCTCACCGTGTCCCTTTGCTGTATCCTCTCACTGTGTCTCTCACTGTGTCCCCTCCCCGTGTCCCCCTGCCCGCTCTCGCTCCCCTGGCAGAAGCTGCTCTTCGCCGGTTCACGTTTCCAGGTGGCCCAGTTGCCCCTGGCCGACTGTGCCCGCTACCAGTCCTGCACCGACTGCATCCTCGCCCGCGACCCCTACTGCGCCTGGAGCCGCAACGCCAGCCTCTGCGTCCGCGCCGACGGCCTCAACGGGTAAGGGGCTTCCCTGAGGCGGAGGGGACACCCTGCGGTGGCACAGGGTCCCCCGTCACCGCCGTTGTCTCCTCCTGCAGGTCCCATCTGGTCCAGGACGTGCTGAGCTCCGACACCCGCGCCTGTGCCCCACCGCAGGTGGCCAAGCAAGGTGAGAGCCTCCTGGTGCCACGCAGGGCTGGGAGAGGTGGGGACGCGTGGTGTCCCCCCATTCCCACCTCCCCTCCCAACTTGTCCTGGTGCCACATGGGGCTGGCAGAGATGGTGACACCGTGGTGTCCCCCCATACCCACGTCTCCTCCTGACTCATCCCCTCTCCTGCAGGACCCATCATCCCTAAAAACGTGACGGTGGTGGCGGGCACCGACCTGGTGCTGACGTGCCGCTTGGGTTCCAACCTGGCCCAAGCGCTGTGGACCTTCGATGGCCGCGCACTGGCAGCCGAGCAGGCACTGGTGCTGCGCGATGCCCACCTGCGGGCGCTGGTGGTGCCGGGAGCCGGGGCGCAGCACAGTGGCACGTACCGCTGCTTCTCGGAGGAGCAAGGTGCCCGCTTGGGCACTGAGGTGTACCAGGTGGTGGTGTTGGCCAGTCCTGGGATGCCCCTGGAGACGCGGGCACCGCTGGAGAGCCTGGGACTGGTGTGGGTAGTGGCCGTGTGCCTGGGCGCCCTGTGCCTGGTGCTGGTGCTGGTGGTGCTCTCGCTTTGGCGGCGGCTGCGGGAAGAGCTGGGCAAAGGTGCCAAGGCCATCGAGAGCACCTTGGTGTACCCCATCGAGCTGCCCAAGGAGCCCCCGAGCCCCCACTTCGTGCCCAGCACTGCTTCCGACTCGGATGAGAAGCTTTGGGACCCAGCGAGCTATTACTACTCGGACGGCTCGCTCAAAATCGTGCCAGGTCATGCCACCTGCCGCAACGGTGGCCCTCCCAGTGCCACCTCACCACCCAATGCCATCCCCGGGCAGCCCCTCCACTCGCCCACCCGCATCCACCTGGGCCCCCTGCGCGGTTCCTCCTCCAACGGGTACATCCGCCTGGCGCTGGGCACCGAGGAGCGGGCACCCTGTGCCGATTTGGCCGAGGAGCTGCGGCGCAAACTGCAGCAGCGCCAGCCCCTGCCCGACTCCAACCCTGAGGAGTCGTCGGTCTGAGCCAGTGCCGAGCAGCCGTACCTACCTCAGGGCCCTGGCACCGCTGCGGGGACCCTGGCACCGGCACCCTCTTTGGGGACAGGATCGTCACCCTGGCACCCATTATAGGGAGCTTGGCACCGACACCCACTGCAGGGACCACCACCTTGGCACCAGCACCCACCATTGGGACAGGTTTGCCACCCTGGCACCTGCTGCAAGGACCGTGGCACTGGCACCCGCCTTGGGGACAGGATTGCCACGCTGGCACCCGCTGCAAGGACCCTGACACCGGCACCAGCACCCACCTTGTGACAGGATTGCCACCCTGGTGCCCACTGTGGGGACCTTGGCACCAGCACCCGCCTTGGGGCTGCTGCATTGTGGGCACTGGTATCTGTTTTGGAGATGCCAGTGCTGCCACCCATCTTGGGGACTGCTGAGGTGACGCTGGCACCCGTCTTGGGGACACGACTGCCATCCCAGTACCCACCTTAAGGACAGGACTGCAACCCGTGGGGCTGGTGCACGTGAGTGATGCCAGCAGCGTTTTGGAGATGCCAGTGTTGGCACCCGTCTTGGAGTCAGGACTGCCGCCCTGAAACCTGTCTTGGGGACACAACTGCTACCCTGGTGCCAGCACCCACCTTGGGGACAGGAGTGCCACCCTGACACCTGTCTTGGGGCTGCTGCACCATGGGTGCTGGTGGCATTTTGGAGATGCCGGTGCTGGCACCCATCTAGGGGACTGCCACGCTGGCACTTGGGGACAACACTGCCACCCTGGTGCCAGCACCCTCTTGGGGACAGGACTGCAATGCTGGCACCCGTCTTGGGGACAGGACTGCAACCCAGATTGCCAGCACCTATCTTGGGGACAGGGTGCCACCATGGCACCCGTTTTGAGGACAGGACTGCCACCCCAGTGCCAGCACCTGTCCTGGGGACAGGGTTGCCATCCGGGCACCCATCTTGGAGACTGCTGTGCTGACGCTGACATCTGTCTTGAGGACAGGGTTGCCACCCTGGCACTCACCTTGGGGACAGAACTGCCACCCTGGTGCCAGCATCCACCTTGGGGACAGGGTTGCCACCCTGGCACCTGTCTTGTGGACAGGACTGCCACCGCAGCACCCACCTTGGGGACAGGACTGGCACCTCGGCACCCATTATGGGGACAGAACTGCCACCCTGGTGCCAGCATCCGTCTTGGGGACAGGGTTACCACCCTGCCACCCGCCTTGGGGACAGGATTGGCACCTCAGCACCTGTTTCGGGAACAGAACTGCCACCCTGTTGCCAGCACCCATCTTGGGGACATAACTGCCACCCACCTTGGGGACAAACTGCCACCCTGCCGCCCACCTTGGGGCCACAATCACCCACATTTCGAGCTCCGGTGCCCGTCTTGGGCCCTGGCGCCGCTCCCGTCACCGCATCCGCCTTCGGTACCACGTCCGGGCAAAGGGACCCAGCTTGGAAACTGCCACCAGCCTTGGCGCCTGCCCCCCGTGCCCCCTCCCTGGGCACAGAATGGGGGGGGGGGGGGCGGTTTTGGGATGATTTAAGGACCGATTGAGTTTTTTCTTCTTGAGAACTTTTCTACCACCCCCCCCCCAGGGCCCCCAAACCCCTCAGCCCTGGCTGTAAATCCCCCCCCCCCCCCCCCTTGCACGCTGCCCACCTGGGCCCCTTTTGTATAACCCCCCCCCCCCCCCCAGTGTAATTTATTTGTTACCAAATATATTTATTTGCTGTAAATACGTGAGTATTTTTATATTAATAATAAAAAGGAGTAAAAAATAAATATATATATATTTTTCTATCCAAAGCGGTGGCGACGGGGCCGTGTCCAGCGCCGCGGGGAGGGCGCTGAGCCTCCCCCCTGGGACTGAGCTCATGGAAAAAGGCCATAAAAGGGCCTCTTGGTTGTGTTTTCGGGGGGGGGTGGGGTTCGATGTTTCGTCCCCCTCCGGATGGCAGGGGTCAAGGGGGGGGCCCTGCCGGGAAAGCGAGCGGAAGCAGCGCCCAGGGGTCCCAGTGCGGGGGGGGGGGTGGGGGGGCTGGGAGAGAGGTTGGGGCACCCGGGGCGTGGGAAGAAGGGAGAGGGGGAGGGGGTGGGATCCCATGAGGGGGGTGGGGGGAGGTCTGGGACCCCATAGCTGGGGTGGGGGGGGAAGCTTTGGACCCCCTATGGTGGGGTTGGGGGGGGACACTGGGACCCCATAGACTGGGGGGGGGCACTGGGCCCCTCAGATGGGGAGGGAGGCCTAGGATCCCCCCGGTGGGGTTTGGGGGGGCACTGGGACCCCATAGCTGGGGGAGGGGAGCTTTGGACCCCCTATGGTAGGGTTGGGGGAGCCCTGGGCCCCTCAGATGGGGAGGGAGGCCTGGGACCCCATGGTGGGGTCGAGGGGACCCCTGGGACCCCCATAATGGAGTTGGGGGGAGCACTGGACCCCATAGCTGGGGGGGGAGGCCTGGGACCCCCTGGCGGGGTTTGGGGAGCACTGGGATCCCGTGGTGGGATTGGGGGGCACTGGGACCCCATAGCTGGGGGGGGGAGGGGGGGGAGATTTGGACCCCCATGGTGGGGTTGGGGGGAGCACTGGCACCCCGTGGTGGGGTTAGGGGGGCACTGGGACCCCCATATCTGGCGGGAAAGCTTTGGACCCCCAATGGTGGGGTCGGGGGGAGCACTGGGACCCCATGGTGGGGTCAGGGGGAACCCTGGCACCCCCATAATGGGGTTGGGGGGGCACTGGGACTCCATGGTGTCGTTGGGGGGAGCACTGGGACCCCATGGCAGGGCTGGGGGGAGCCCTGGCCCCCATTGACGGGGTTGGGGGGAGCCCTGGGACCCCCGTGGTGGGGCTGGGGGAGCCCTGGGCCCCATAGTGGGGAAGCTGTGAGCCCTGGGACCCCACAGTGTGCGGGGAGCCCAGGGGCGCCATAGTGTGTGCGCACAGTGCTGAGATCCATAGCGGGGGAGCCCTGGGCCCCACAGCCGGTTGGGGGGAGCCCTGGAAACCCACAGGGGGTGGGGGGAGCCCTGGGACCCCAGAGCGACTGCGGGAGCCCTGGAACTCGGGGAGGGGTGACGTTCGGCTCCTTTCGGCCTGGCTCGGCTCTTTCCGCCGCCGCTCGGCTCTTTCCGCCCTCGCTCGGCTCTTTCCGCCGCCTCTCGGCTCTTTCCGCCCTCGCTCGGCTCTTTCCGCCCTCGCTCGGCTCTTTCCGCCCTCGCTCGGCTCTTTCCGCCCCCCGGGCCGGCCATGGCCGCGGGCCGGCGCTCGCCCCCCGGTGGCTGCTGCCCCGCGCGGGTGGCGGTGCCGAGCGCGCACCAGAGCCTGGCCGAGATGGACTTCGAGAGGGGTGCGGGGGGAATGGGGGTGCGGGGGTGCGGGGGGGGGGGGGCCCTGGGCAGGGTTGGGGGTGCAGGGGGGGCAAGGTTTGGGGTACTGGGGGGCTGGGGGTGCCCTTGGGCAGGATTGGGGGGGCAGGGGAGGCAGGGGATGCTCAGGGCAGGGTTTGGGGTGCAGAGGGCCTGGGGGTGCCCTTGGGCAGGGTTTGGGGGGCGGTGGGGGGGGCAGGATTTGGGGTAACGGGGGGCTGGGGGTGCCCTTGGGCAGGGTTTGGGTGCAGGGGGCACAGGGTTTGGGGTTTGGGGGGGCTGGGGGTGCCCTGGGCAGGGGCTGGGGTGGGAGGGGGGCAGGGTTTGGGGTACCGGGGGGCGGGGGGGGCCCTAGGCAGGGTTGGGGGGGCGGGGAGGGGGACAGGATTTGGGGTAACAGGGGGCTGGGGTTGCCCTGGGCAGGATTTGGGGTGCAGGGGGTGCCCTTGGGCAGGGTTTGGGGTACAGAGGGGGCAGCCTTTGGGGTACGGGGGCCTGGGGGATGATCAGGGCAGGTTTTGGGGTACAGGGGGCCTGGGGGTGCCCTGGGCAGGGTTTGGGGTGCAGGGGACTGGGGGTGCCCTGGGCAGGGGCTGGGGTGCGAGGGGGGCAGGGTTTGGGGTACCGGGGGGCGGGGGGGGCCCTGAGCAGGGTTTGGGGTATAGGAGGGGCAGGATTTGGGGTACAGGGTGAGTGATGCCGTGGGCAGGGTTTGGGGTACAAGGGGGCTGGGAGATCCTCGAGGCAGGATTTGTGGTGGAGGAGAAGAGTTTGGGGTACAGGGGGGCTGGGGGTGCCAGGGGTGGGAGCTGAGGGGTGCCCTGAGCAGGGTTTAGGGTACAGAGGGGGCAAGGTTTGGGGTACAGGGGGGCTGGGGGTGCCCTGGGCAGGGTTTGGGGTACGGGAGGGCTGGGGGTGCCCTGGGCAGGGGCTGGGGTGGGGGTGGGGGGGCAGGGTTTGGGGTGCAGGGGGGCTGGGGGTGCCCTGGGCAGGGGCTGGGGTGGGGTGGGGGGGCAGGGTTTGGGGTGCAGGGGGGCTGGGGGTGCCCTGGGCAGGGTTTGGGGTGCAGGGGATGCTCAGGGCAGGGTTTAGGGTAGAGGTGGGGCTGGGGGTGCCCTGGGCAGGGGCTGGGGTGCGGGGGGGCAGGGTTTGGGGTGCAGGGGGGGGTCTGGGTCCCCCCAGCGTGACGCTGCCCTGTGCCAGCAGGGATCTGGGCAGCGGCGCGGGACGGGGACGAGGCGCGGGTGCTGGAGCTGCTGGAGCGGCGCGGGGAGCCCAGCGAGCGCGACGGCGCGGGGTACACGGCACTGGTACGGCGGGCACCGGGCTGGGGGGCAGGGACAGCGCTGCCACCCCCCCCCCCGCCCTCACCCCTGTCCCTGCCCCCCAGCACTACGCCAGCCGCAACGGCCACCTGGGCGTCTGCCAGCTGCTGCTGGGGCGTGGTGCCCGCTGCGATGCCCGCACACCCGGCGGTGCCACTGCGCTGCACCGCGCCAGCTACTGTGGCCACGTGCCTGTCGCCCGCCTGCTGCTCGCCCACGGCGCCGACCCCGCGGCCACCGACAGCGACGGCCACACCAGCCTGCACAAGGTGGGTGGCACCACCGGGACGGGCTCCGTGCCATGATATCGGCATTGCCTACAGCAGGATAGCAGGATGCCAACGTGGTGCTGGGCTAACATAATGCCAACATTGCCCACACCGGGATAATGTGGTGCCAGGATAACGTGGTGCCAACATTGCCCACACTGGGATAACATGGTGTTGGGATAATGTGGTGCCAACGTTGTCCACACTGGGATAACGTGGTGCCAGTGTTGGCAACACTGGGATAACATGATGCCAGGGTAACGTGCCAATATTGCCCATGCTGGGGTAATGTGGTGCCTGGATAACGTGGTGCCAACATTGCCCACAATGGAATAATGTGGTGCTGGCATTGCCCCCACCAGGATAAAGTGGTGCCAGTGCTGCCCACACCGGGATAATGTTGTGCCAATGTTACCCATGCCAGGATAACACAGTGCCAACATTGTCCACACTGGAATAAGTTGGTTCCAGTGTTGCCCACACCAGGATAACGGAATGCCAGTGTTGCCTGCATCAGAATAATGTGGTTCTGGGATAACGTGGTGCCAGCTCTGGGATAACATGATGCCAGCTCTGGGATGACATGATGCCAGCTCTGGAATGATGTAGTACCAATTTTGCCAGCTCTGGGATAACGTGGTGCCAAGTCTGGGATAATGTGGTGCCAATGTTGCCCACACTGAAATAATGTGGTGCCAGATCTGGGATAATGTGTGCCAGTGTTGCCAGCTCTGGGATAACGTGGTGCCAGCTCTGGGATATCGTGATGCCAGCGCTGCCCGTGCTGGGATAACGGCTGTGTTCCTGCAGGCGGCTGAGCAAGGGCACCGGGAGCTCTGCGTGCTGCTCCTGCACCACAGCCCCGCGCTGGCCGGTGCCCGCGATGCCCGAGGCCGACGTCCCTGCGACGTTGCCCACCCGACGGTGCAGGACCTGCTGGACACCTGAGAGGGGCACAGTGCGGCCAGGAGAACCAGAGCCACTGCGGTGCGGGACACGCGGTGCCCGCAGATCTCATCTCCGATGGACAAACAGCCCCTGGCACTCAACGTGTCCCCTGTGCCCGGTGCCCGTGGTCACCCTGTGGGGTGCCAGCGCCGTTTGTCACCACCAGCATCTCTGGTGGCTTTTGTTGGCTCAAAAAGCCGCTATAAATGGGGCAAATCGTGTTTTGTTGAAGGAGGAAATTGTGGGGTGGCCAAAACGAGCCCTCGGCTCGCCCTGCCGGGCACTGCCCAGCCTCCGCTGCTTGCTGGCATGAAGAACCGGAGATGAGTGTGATCCCACCACCACCCCCCCAGCCGTGCCCAGGGCACTATTCCCCTTGGCATGGACAGCCAAGACAAGGGGAAACGGCCTCAAGTTGTGCCAGGGGAGATTTAGGTTGGGCATCGGGAAATATTGTTGCACCAAAAGGGTTCTCGGGCACTGGAACGGCTGCCAGGGTGGCATCTCCATTGCCCATGGCATCTCCATCGCCCAACGCGTTCCGTGCCCATCCAGGGCCACCGTGCCCTCCATGGTGACTTCAGGAAGAAGGGGGCTCCTGCGCCATCCTTGTCCTCCTGGAGGGCACCTGGTGGGGCATCTCTGCCCGCGCTGGTGCCAGGATGGGGCCAAGCTTGGCGTGGGGGCAGAACTGGGAATGGGGAAGGGACAGGGGGGGCAGAATGGGAGGGGGCAAACTGGGAGGAAGGGGGGTTGAACTGGGATGAGAGGGGGGAAGAACCAGGAGGGGGGGGGGCAAACTGGGAGAGAAGGGGGGTTGAACTGGGATGAGAGGGGGCAAACGGGGAGGGGGGAGGTTGAACTGGGATGAGAGGGGGGAAGAACCAGGAGGGGGGGGGGCAAACTGGGAGAGAAGGGGGGTTGAACTGGGATGAGAGGGGGCAAACGGGGAGGGGGGAGGTTGAACTGGGATGAGAGGGGGGAAGAACCAGGAGGGGGGGGGCAAACTGGGAGAGAAGGGGGGTTGAACTGGGATGGGAGGGGGGAAGAACCAGGAGGGGGGGGGCAGGGGGGCCAAACTGGGAGAGAGGGGGTTGAACTGGGATGGGAAGGGGGAAGAACCAGGAGGGGGGGGGCAAACTGGGAGGAAGGGGGGTTGAACTGGGATGGGAGGGGGGAAGAATTGGGGGGGGGAGCAAGACTCAGGATGGGAGAGGGTTGAACTGGGATTGGAGGGGCAGAACTGGGATGGGGGGGGCAGAAATAGGACTTGGGCAAGATTGGGATGGGGGGCAGAACGAGGATGGGGGAGGGGGCAAACTGGAAGGGGGGGTCAGAACTGAGAGGGAGGGGCTTGAAATGGGATGGGAGGGGGCAGAATGTGGGGGGATGGACGCACAACTGGGGGGGGTCAGAATGGGGGGGGAAGGGATGAACTGGAAGGAGGAGGCAGAACTGGGAGGGAGGGGGTTGAACGGGGTTGGGGGTGGAAGAACTGGGATGGGGGGGGGCAGAAACTGGAGGTGTGGGGGGTCAGAACCAGGATGGGGGGGCAGAATTTGGATGGGGGGGGCAGGATTTGGATGGGGGGGCAGAACCAGTGGGGGGGACACAGAACTGGGAAGGGGGGGCGAATAGGGACGGGGGGAGGGACAGAACTGGGAGGGAGGGGGCTGAACTGGGAGGGAGGGGGTTGAACTGGGATGGGAAGGGGGAAGAACACGGAGGGGGGGGGGGAGGCACAGAATTGGGATGGGGGGGGGCAGAACCACGATAGGGGGGGTCTGAACGGAGGGGGACGGATGCACAATTGGGACTGGGGGGGGGCAGAATGGGGGAGAGGGGGCAAACTGGAAGAAGGGGGCAGAACTGGGAGGGAGGGGGTTGAATTGGGATGGGGGGGGGGTCAGAATGTGGGGGGACGGATGCACAGTTGGGATGGGGGAAGTAGAATGGGAGGGGACAAACTGGGATGGGGGGGTCAGAACCGAGAGGGAGGGGGGGCAGAACTGGGTTTGGTGGGAGCAGAACCAGGATGGGGGGGGGGGGGGGGGGCAAAACTGGGGGGAGGGGGAGGGCAGAACTGGGATGGAGGAGGGGCCGAATTGGAAGGTGGGGGGGGCAGAACTGGGACAGGGGGGTGGGGGCAGAAACAGGAAGGGGGGGGGTGTCAGAATTGGGATGGGGTGGCCAGAATTGGGATGGGGGGGGGGCAGAACTGGGAGGGAGGGGGCTGAACTGGTATGGGGGGGGGGGGAGGGGGCGGGGGGCAGAACAATCCAACTTGCCCCCCCCCTCCCCGTTGTAGAAACCAAACCCGATACAGAAATAAACAGGAATTCCAGGGCTGGAGGGGTTGCATAGAGGAATATTTAATTAAAAAAAGGGGGGGGGGGGGTTGTCTCGGTTTATTATTATTATTAATTATTATTATTTCTAGTATCTCCCCGCGGAAGGAGCCAGGACCTGATGGTCGAGATGCAATTAACAAAAATAATTAACCTTCTCCCAATAACTTACAGGGTTCACCCCAAACTTTGTGCTTTTTCCAGGAAGTGGGGGGGGGGGGGGGGGGGAGGGGGCTGTGTTTAACCTCTCCCCCACCCCCACTTCAACCAGGCACGAAGCTCGGGGATCCCCGAGGGTCCCCGAGGCCACCAAGGGATTGGGGTGGGGGGGCCACAGCGCCGGCCCCCGCTTCCCTGTACAACTTTGGTCACTAGCTTTGTGCCGCCCGGGAAAGCCGGACCCCCCTGTGCCCCCCCTGGCACGGGCACCCTGAGATACCTCATGGCACCCCAAGATACCCCATGGCACCCTGAGACACCCCCAGCACGGGGAAGACACCCCCAGTGCCAGGATGCTTTGCCATCCTTGGGATGCGGGGGGGGGGGCCCTGGGGTGACAAAGGGGTTCCAGCCACCGTCACACCTGGAAAACACCGGGAAAGGGCCAGGATGCCCATCCTGGGGGGCTGTGGCAGAGCCCCCCACATCAAAGCTCGGGGAGGTCACCCACAGTGCCAGGAGGGGTGGCTTTGCCATCTGTGGGATGCTGGGGGGGGGGGGTCCAAAGGGGCTGGGGGGGGCTCTTGGGGTGACAAAGGGGTTCAGCTGAAATCCTGCTCAGCTTCGCACCGGAGAGGCTGAGCCCGCGCCCTGGGCATTGTGCCCGCTGCCACCAACCTCACCGCATCCCCGGTGCCAGCGGGAAGGGAAACGGGCAGAGTGGTGGCACCAACCTCACCGCATCCCCGGTGCCAGCGGGAAGGGAAATGGGCAGAGTGGTGGCACCAACCCCACCACATCCAGAACCCCACGCACCCTCAGCCACCGTCACGCCTAGAAAAGGGCCGCGATGCCCATCCCAGGGGGCCGTGCCCGTGCCCCCCGCACCAAAGCGGCGTCCGAGACCTGAAGCTCCCTGAGCTGAGCGAGCGCCGTGGCCGCGGGCGGCGGGCGAAGCCGCGGTGCCTCCCGCAACATCCGTTTAAATTAATTCCAAGTTAAGCCAGTCTGGAAAGCAGCAGCAAATCCCGGCTCCGGTGCCCAGCGCCACCTCCTCCAGCTCAACCGGGCTTCTCCGGCCGTTCCTACCGGGGAAAAAGGGTCCCTACAAAACGGGGACGCGAGGTCCCTCCCGGCGCGCGCCGGCAGGGCCGGGGTCATATGGAGTTTTCCAGGGAGCTGTGGTTGCTCCGGCGGTTCAGGCAGTTCCTCTCGTTGAGGAGACTCGTGGTCTCGTCGGCGGTGCCGGTGGGTTCTGGTTTCTCCGGTAGAACGGCGTCCGGCTTCGGGGCGTTGCTGTCGGGGGATTGGGGACAACTGTCCATGCGGGACGCCGTCAGCCCGTTCTGGTATTCCTGCCGCGTGATCTGGGTGAGGGTACAAAAAGTGGGGTTAGGAGTGGTGCTGGGGCCACCGCAGTGCCGGAGCCCGTGGTGGTGTCACCGTCACCGTGCCGGCAGCACCGTCCCTGTGCCAAGCCAGCATTGCCATCCCTGTGCTGGTGTCACCATCCTCATTCCGCCAGTCCCTATTCTGGCATCACCGCCCCAGGCTGGCATCGCTGTTCCCATTCTGGTGGCACCATCCCCAAGTTGGAGTCCCTGTCCCCATTCCAGCGACACTGTCCCTGTGCCACCATCACCATCCCCATTCCTGCATCACCGTCCCCACTCCAGTGTCACCATCCCTATTCCAGTGTCATCATCCCTGTGCTGGCATCACCCATCCCCATGCTGGCATCATTGTCCTTATTCCAGTGTCCCCATGCCTATGCTGGTGTCACCATTCCCATTCCTGCATCACCACCCCCATCCTGGCGTCACCATCTCCATCTTGGCATCACTATCCCCATTCCTGTCATCACCATCCCCATCCTGGTGTCACCATCCCCATTCCAGCACCACCATCTCCATCCTGGCATCCTCATTCCCATTCCTGCATCACCATCCCCATCCTGGCATCCTCATCCCCATCCTGGCGTCACCATCTCCATCCTGGCGTCACCATCCCCATCCTGGCGTCACCATCACTGTGCCAGCGCCACCATCCCTGTGCCGTGGGCACCGGCCTCACCTTGACGAACTGGAGGTCGGTGAGGGCGCGGACGCTGAAGTCGGCCACGTACTGGGCACCGGTGCCAGCGTTGAGCTGGTTGTTGCTGCCGCTGACGGGAGAGGAGACGGAGTCGGAGCGCTCGTGGTAGCTGAGCGAGGCCGAGCGGTTGAGGCCGCTGACATGGGATGGCGAGCGGATCTCTGCGGGACGGGAGGGACGGGGTCAGCGGGGCCACGGGGACGTTGGCATGGGGACAGCACCATGGAGCCACCCTGGACCCTGGTGACACTGAGCAGGGAGTCCCCAGGGAGTCCCCAGCAGAGAGTCCCCAGGCTTTGGGGACACAGTGACAAGGAGCAATGGGACACACATCCACCCCGTGTCCCCGTGCCATCCTGCCTCTGCTGGATCTCACCCTCGCTTGGCACCTCCTGGAGGGCCACCAAGCACGGCCAGAGAGCCCAGAGCCCCTGGACTGGGCCAGGGGACACCGTGACACCACGAATGGGTGGCTCGCTCACCCTGTGTGGGGTCAGGGATGAGGTGGGGGTTATGGGGACAAGGAGGGCACCGTGATGTGCTCAGCAAGCCAGGGTGACACAGGAGCCACACACAGAGAGAGTGGCACCCCCTCACCGGGCAGATGGTGCCAGGGCAGCTGCCCTGCTGGGTTCCCTGCCCAAACCCAGCCCCACGGGGCAGCCCACGGGCAGGAGCCACCGTCCTTCCTCTGGAGACACCTGGATGTGCGGTGAGAAAGCTGATGGCACAGGGAGAACCAGGATGGCACAGGGAGACAGATGGGACAGCGCAGCCAGCCCGGCATGGGGACAGCCATGGACTGGGTTGGGTTGGAAGGGACATCAAAGCCCATCCAGTGCCACCCCCTGCCATGGGCAGGGACACCTCCCACTGGATCAGGGGGCTCCAAGCCCCACCCAACCTGGCCTGGAACACCTCCAGGGATGGGGCAGCCACCACTGCTCTGGGCAACCTGGGCCAGGGCCTCCCCACCCTTAGTGTGAAGAATTTCTTCCTGATGTCCAATCTAAATCTTCCCCTTCCAGTTTGAAACCATCTCCCCTCGTCCCATCCCTGCACCCCCTGATCCAGAGCCCCTCCCCAGCTTTCCTGCAGCCCCTTTCAGCACTGGGAGCTGCTCTAAGGTCTCCCCAGAGCCTTCTCCTCTCCAGGCTGAACAACCCCAACTCTCCCAGCCTGCCCTCGTACAGGAGCTGCTCCAGCCCTGGGATCATCTCCGTGGCCTCCTCTGGACTCGCTCCAGCAGCTCCAGGTCCTTCCTGTGCTGAGATCTCCCTGCACTCCAGTTCGTGCCCAGTGCCCCTCGTCCTGTCACTGGGCACCATGCCACAGCCTGGTCCCATCCTCCCGCCCGTGCCCATCAGATATTGATCAGCATTGATAAGGTCCCCTCTTGGGCTGCTCTTCTCCTGCCCTGCTGAGGAGCAGCCCAGACTTCTGGTGCTTCCACCACTCCTCCCAGTCTGGTGCCATCGGCAAATGCGCTGAGGGAGTTAAAGAAGAGCTCAAACCTTGGGCACCAGGGCTGGGGCAGATGGACAACCCAACACAGACAGAGGACAAGGTCAGGAGGAACCTCCTTGCAGGAGGAGCCTCCAAGGCAAAGGAGAAGGTGGCTGCAGGAACCTCTGCCCAGGTGGTCGGGCACTGGTGACAAGCCAGGCCGAGAGGGTGGGTGGGACCCTCCACCCACTGCCAGACTCGCTCAGGCACCTCCATGAGGTCAACTGGTGGCCACGTAGACCTCCAGGATGACTCAGGGGGCACCAGTTGGGACTTGGAGCCTCTGGCATCTCTTACTCCCACCGGTAGCTCTAAACCAGGGTGGGAGGGCTCTGCCCACACTGATGCCCGGGCAAGCAGGGGGTTCTTACCAGCTACTGGAGGGGGGCTGATGGCCATCACCCCGTAATAGGAGAAAGCTCCTGCTTCAAACTTCATGCACTCCTTGCCCGCCTCCACCTCCACCTTGCCCTGCGAGGAAGAGACGTTTCAGACTCTCCAAACCACATCCCGTGGTGCTGGGATGGATGAGGACCCCACCATGGCAGCTTTGCCAGGGTGATGGTTCCACCACGGGACCCCGGGTACCTGCAGGATGAGGATGAAGTAGTCGGCTGCTTTGTTCTTGCAGTAGAGGAAGTGGCGCGGGGATTTCTTGTTCTCCTCGTCAAACTTCAGCTCCTGGATGACGTCGGAGTACTTGAGGAGCCGCAGCAGGATCTTCTCCGAGATGTAGTTGGGCGTGAAGAGCGTCACCTCTGAGATCGAGAAGGGAAGGGAGTTCAGAGCCAACGTCCCCGTCCCTCTCCCATCCCACTGGATGCAGATGTGACCTCCCCATTCCTTGGGGTGGTGCCTGGATCCAGGTGGGCCCCATGGACACCTCCCTGGGGCAGAAGCTCATGATTTTGTTCACAACACCAGCACCAGGTCCCTGGCAAGGCCGGTGCCAGCCTTGGGGACACATGTGCCAGCTGGGGAACAGGCCCATCCTGGAGGGACAGGGTCGTGCTGTGCATCAGAGGCAGCTGGCATTCCTGAGCCTCATCCCTTCTCATTCTGGGGGGACAGAGGGAAGGAGGAGAGAGGGACAAGGTGCAGAGGGACCTGGCCAGGCTGGGTCCATGGGCTGAGCCCAACGGGATGGGGGTCAACAAGGCCAAGGGCCGAGTCCTGCGCGTGGGACACAACAACCCCAGGGGCGTTCCAGGCTGGGGGAGGAGTGGCTGGAGAGCTGCCTGGTGGAGAAGGCCCTGGGGGTGTTGGTTGGCAGTGGCTGAACATGAGCCAGCAGTGGCCCAGGTGGCCAAGAGGGCCACCAGCACCTGGCTTGGCTCAGCCGTGGGGTGGCAGCAGGAGCAGGGCAGGGATCGCCCCCCTGCACTCAGCACCTCGAATCCTGGGTTCAGTTTTGGGTTCCTCGCTCCAAGAAGGACCTTGAGGGGCTGGAGCGCGTGCGGAGAAGGGACCGGAGCTGGGGAAGGGGCTGGAGAACAGGGGTTGTGGGAGCGGCTGAGGGACCTGGGGGGGTTCAGCCTGGAGAAGAGGAGGCTGAGGGGAGACCTCCTGGCTCTCTGCAGCTCCTGGAGAGGAGGGTGTGGTGAGGTGGGTGCTGGGCTCTGCTCCCAGGTGACAAGGGGTGGGACGGGAGGAAATGGCCTCAAGCTGCACCAGGGGAGGTTTAGATTGGATATCGGGGAAAATTTCTTTACTGATCGAGTGGTGAAGCCCTGGTCCAGGCTGCCCCGGGCAGCGGTGGCGTCCCCATCCCTGGAGGGGTCCAAAGAATGTGTAGAGGTGGCACCTGGGGACATGGTTCAGTTGCCACGGTGGGGTTGGCTGATGGTTGGACTGGGTGAGCTTAGAGGGCTTTTCCAACCTTATCAATTCCATGATGCCGAGACACAAGCGCGTGGTTGGAGTGACTCTTCCCCACTGGGGCGACCAGAAAGGAGCCCAGGTGGCTGCCAGGAGCACATCCAGCCCAACCTGAGAGCTGAGGGGTGCCCTGTGCCCCCCAAAAAACTCACCTGTGGAGAGGAAGCGGTGGGCGGCCAGGAGCAGCTGCGGGGAGACCTTCACCTTCAACTCGTTGACGGGGTCCTTGAAGGCTGAGAAGTCCCTCTTGTTCTTCTGGTTGCCCACCCGTTTCTTGCTGCGGTTGTCGGCTGTGGGGAGTGAGGTGTCAGTGGGGCAGGGGGGACCCCAGCGCCGAGGAATGGGGGGAGAGGGGCCGAGCCCCAAACCTACTGAAGGTGTCCGACTCGTCCAGGATCTCCGACTTGATGATCTCCTCAATGACGTCCTCCAGTGTCACCAGCCCCAGCACCTCGTAGAAGGGATCGCCCTCGCCCTCGTTGTTCACCTTCTGCACGATGGCCAGGTGGGACTTCCCTGGGGACGGACAGACAGGCGGATATCAGAAGGGAGAGCACCCTGGGCTCTCTATGACCCTGGGTCACTGAATCACAGAACCATCTGGTTGGAAAAGACCTCCGAGATCATCGAGTCCAACCATGGGGTCACCCTGGGATGTCACTGGGACCAACCCTTCCCTCCTGGGCAGGAAACAATAAACCCATTAAATCCTGGCCCAGCCCCAGGTCACTGGTTCCCACTGTAATGACAGTAATTAAGCCCATGAGAGTAATTAGGCCCAGACATCATCATCGTAGGGCGCCTGCAAGGCTGAAGGCACCTCCTTGGGCTTGGCCCAGGGATTCCCAGGGGATGGAGGAGCCTGTGCCACATCCCAGTCCTGGTTGCTGAGGTGCTAGGTGAGCACCCTTGGGTTGAAGGCACCTCCGTGGGGTGTGGGATTGGACTGGGGGTTCCTAGAGGATGGGATGTGTCCCCAGAGGAGCTGGTGTGACGTCACTGGAGTGTATCATGGTCCCAGCCGAGCACCCATGGGCTGAGGGCATCTCTGTGGGGTTTTGGCTTGGGCTGGGAGTTCCCAGGAGATGGAATGTGTCCCTGGAGGAGCCTGTGCCACATCACCATCCATAACCCTATGGGTTGAAGGCACCTCCATGGGGTGTGGGATTGGACTGGAGGTGCCAGGAAGATGGGACGTGTCCCCAAAGGAGCCCATGTGATGACACCGGAGTGTGTCATGGTCCCAGTTGAGCACCCATGGGCTGAAGGCACCTCTGTGGTGTGTGGAATTGGATTGGGGGTTCCCAGGGGACAGGATGTATCCCTGGAGAAGACCTTGCCACATCACCAGAGTGTGGAATGGCCCCAGTGGTGCCAGCTGAGCACCCATGGGCTGAGGGCACCTTGGCACGGCAGCAACAATGCAGCCACGATTCAGGTCTTTGCCAGAAGCCCCATCCTCTCCCGATCTCCTTGGTGGCTCCACCGAGCTGACCCAGGGCTGTCCCCTCCTGGAGACATCGCTCTGGACACCTGGGGCCACACGACCACCCAACCCCAGAGCCAAAATATCTGGGGGAAGAGAGTCAAGGGCAGCAGCTGCTGCCCCGCTCGGTCCTGGCCAAGATCAAGGAGGTCCTCGCTGGCGGGCAGAGCTCTCTAGCCCTGCACTAACAACTCCCCTGGGGTTGTCCTGCCCCACGCAGGCAGGACATTGTTTGCCTCGTTCCAGCTGAACCCAAATCGTCGGCTCGTGTCACTCCTGCCCCAACTGTAGGGTGCTCACCAAAACTCGCCGTGAGCTGATGTTTCTCCTCCTTCATCCCCAAATCACATCGAGCCATCAGGAAAAACCTCTTGGAGGAGGAACATCCACCCCTGCCCCAAGGAGAGGAATTAAGGAGGAACATCCACCTCTGCTCCAGGGAGAGGAACCGAGGAGGAACATCCACCTCTGCTCCAGGGAGAGGAATTAAGGAGGAACATCCACCTCTGGCTGAAGGAGAGGAATCAAGAAGGAACATCCACCTCTGCTCCAGGGAGAGGAATCAAGAAGGAACATCCACCTCTGCTCTGGGGAAAGGAAAGGAGGAGGAACATCCACATCCACTTCTTTGGGGAAAGGAACTGAGGAGGAACATCCACCTCTGCTCCAGGGAAAGGAGCTGAGAGGAGAAGGAACATCTACCCTGGCTCCAGGGAGAGGAGCGGAGAGGAGGAACATGCGCCTCTGCCCTGAGGAGAGGAACCGAGGAGGAACATCTACCCCTGCTCCAGGGAGAGGAGCCAAGTGGCCATGTAGAAAAACCACATGGTGCCCAGGCCAACGCACCCGCAGGACCGGTGTCCTCAGCCTGGGGAAACTGAGGCAGGGAGGAAGGTGACGTTCCCTTTGTGACCTCAGCACAACCTGGAAAAGCATCCCTTCCATCTCCTCAAGCCACGCCCTGGCCCTCAAGACAGCAGCAAGGTGTCCTGCTCACCATCGGCTCCAGCAGATCCCACCTCTCCGACACCGTCCACGTTTTAATTCTACAGCTGGTGGCCACGGGTGCCTCCTCGCTCAGGGAGGAGATTTTAGGGGTGGGCACCGCATGGGTGTAGAGAATGGAATGGGTTGACTTGGAAGGGACATCAAAACCCATCCCATGGGCAGGGACACCTCTCACTGGGTCAGGGGGCTCCAAGCCCCATCCAACCTGGCCTGGAACACCTCCAGGGATGGGGCAGCCACCGCTGCTCTGGGCAACCTGGGCCAGGGCCTCCCCACCCTCAGTGTGAAGAATTTCTTCCTAAGGTCTCATCTAAATCTTCCCTCTTCCAATTTAAAGCTGTTCCTCATCCCACCACTCCAGGCCCTTGGAAAAAGCCCCTCCCCAGCTTTCCTGAAGGTCTTCTCCATCTTCAGCCAAGTTCATGCAGCTCAGGCAACCCCACGGCACAAAGGCACGGAAGAGAGGAGGAAAAGAACTTTAAATTCCTGCTTGGACCATAAATCCCCTTATCTCCCCACCCAACGCCCGCAGTGAGGAACCGTGTCTCCGTCGTTGGCCACGGGCGAGGTGTGGAGAGGAGGAAGGATAGGATGAGTCAGGTGGAAGCTCCTCTCCAGGATGAGTGTGGAGGGGAGCGGCCAGTGGCGAAGCAAACACGCCCTGGAGAGCCCCATCGCCCGGGTGGAGAGCACAGCCCAGGTGGGCACGGCATCACCAGAAGGGTCTGGTGGACCCCAAATCCTTGTGCCACCATGGTGACTGGAGAAGGGAGAGCATCACTCCCTGCTCCAAAAGGAGAAGGCTGGGAAGCAGAGTTGAGTGCCAGAGGTGACCGTGGGGGCTGTCACCTTCAGGCCAGCAGCTGGGACACCTCTATGGCACCAGAAAAGAGGTCACGACCAGGACAACCAGAAGTGCAGCTGGTTGATTTTTCCCTCTTTACCCTTTTTCTGGGTGCATCTCCTGCTTCTTTTAGCCTGGAGGAGACTGAGAGGAGACCTCACCACTGTCTGCAACTGCCTGACACGGGGTGGAGGTGAGGTGGGTGCTGGGCTCTTCTCTCAGGCGATGGGACAAGAGGAAATGACCTCAAGTTGCACCAGGGCAGGTTCAGATTGGACATCAGGAGAAATCCCTTCACCAAAAGGATTCTCAGGCACTGGAACGGCTGCCCAGGGCAGTGGTGGCATCTCCATCCCTGAAGATGTTTAAAAGATGGGTAGATGAGGTGCTCGGGGATGGTTCAATAAAGGACAGGTGTGGTTGGACTCGATGATCTCTAAGGTCTTGCCCAACCCAACCGTTCTCCGACTCTCTGAATCCCGGGATGCTGACGCACAGGACCAGCCCCTTCCTGAGGGTCTCGTGTGCCCAAGCCTTCTCCCCTCACGTCCCGTTGGGCCCGCTTTCTCCTTCCAGGACGATTCCCAGCACCCTGGGTGAAGGACCTGGGGGTGTTCAGCCTGGAGAAGACGCTGAGGGGAGACCTCGTTGCTGCCTCCAATCTGAAAGGGGGTTGTAGGGAGGTGGGGGCTGGAACCAAGAGGCATCCGTGGGGATCAGGGTTCCGAGAGGGACATCAAATCCAGCCCAGCCCCACGGATCCTTCTGACCTGGAGAGGCCGCGATGGCAAAACAACAACGCGGGCCCCGGGCGGCTTTGGGACCGGAAGGAGCGGGATTTAAATCCTTTAATAAGGATTCGCCGGAGGGAAAGCTGGGATAATGTCTGCTCCGGTGGAGAGCGGACCCTGCTGCCGTTCCAACGGCTTTGGGAACAGGAACGAGCCGGATGGCCACACACGGTCCTAGGGGGGGTTCTCATGGAATGTCCTGAGTTGGAAGGGACCCACAAGGACCATCGAGTCCAACTCCTGTCCCTGCTCAGGACACCCCAACACTCACCCCGTGGGGCTGAGGGTGTTGGACAAACCCTTCTGGAATATTGTCAGGCTGTGACTGCTTCCCTGGGAGCTGTTCCAGTGCTCCACCACCCTCTGGGTGAGAACCTTCTCCTGATGACCAACCTAACCCTCCCCTGGCATCTTCCTGCCATTCCCTCGGGTCCAGAGAGAGGAGCTCAGCACCTGCTCCTGCTCCTCCTCCTCCTCCCTCTGTGAGGTCCTCCCTCAGCCTCCTCTTCTCCAGCTGAACAGACCCAGGGACTTCAGCCTCCCCTCCAGACCCTTCCCAACCTTTGTGGCCTCCTCTGGACGCTCTCCAATAGTTTAATGTCCTTTTTTTTCTACCAAAACTCCACCCAATCCTCAAGGTGGGGCTGAACCAGGGCAAGAGGAACGGAAGGAAAAGTTCACGCCAAGAGGTTTTCACCAAGCAGGGCAGCTCGGAGATGATGAGGTCCCATCACTGAGATGCTACCAAGGGGCATCATTCCCATTCCAATATTTTTGGGTGCAAAGGGAGGCAGGAGCAGAACTGCCACCTCTGCCCACCCTCAGGGATCAGCCAAGCATGGACCCACAGCTCCCAAGCCCAAGCGCGCGCCGAGCTCTCACAGCGGGAGGGATTATGAGATTCCCTAAATCCTAAACATCAGCAACCCTCCCCGAAAGTCCAGGACGCAGTAAATCACCCCCACAACGTGCCCAAAGGCAAAGGAGAGCACGGGGTCACGCGTGGATGAGGCTTGGCCTGGTGTCACCTGGCACAGCTGCTCCACGGCCGGGGTTGGTGTTTTATCCCGGCAGGAGCTGCGAGAAGGGTGCCCTGCTTGGTCTGGCAGCGCTGAGCGGAGACCCAAGGAGGTCAAATCCTGCCTCTGAGCAGCGGGATGACACCAGGTCCTGCTCCTCCTCCCAGCCCTCCAATCACCCTCAGGTTTCACAGAATCATAGAGAGAATCCTGGACTGGTTTGGGTTGGAAGGGACCTCAAAGCCCACCCAGTGCCACCCCCTGCCATGGGCAGGGACACCTCCCACTGGGTCAGGGGGCTCCAAGCCCCATCCAACCTGGCCTGGAACACCTCCAGGGATGGGGCAGCCACCACTGCTCTGGGCACCCTGGGCCAGGGCCTCCCCACCCTCATCCTGAAACATTTCTTCCTGATGTCCAACCTAAACCTTCTCTCTTCCAATTTAAAGCTGTTGCCCCCCATCCCATCACTCCAGGCCCTTGGAAAAAGCCCCTCCCCAGCTTTCCTGGAGCCCCTTTCAGTGCTGGAAAGCCACTATGAGGTCCCCCCCGAGCCTTCTCCAGGCTGAACAACCCCAGCTGTCCCAGCTTGTCCCCATAGCAGAGGTGCCCCAGCCCACTGAGTTGAGCAGAAACCAAGACCAGCACCGAGCTCACCATCCCCCAGGGCAGGGAAGGACCCAGAGGAGGAAGCCAAGCCCAAACCAGGGAGCTGAGCAATTTTCCAGCACCATTCAAGGGCCTCCAGGGCCAGTAATTAAAACCAAAGTGCAATTAAACGCTCCCCAGGTGTTTCTGGAGGCTGGTGCTCAGCACCCGGTGCAATGTTCTCCCGCACGGCGCAGCCCCACGTTACAGCCCAAAGCCCAGGAGCCCACGGCAGCAACACCTGGTTCTGCCCATCCCCAACACTGTGGATCCAAGCGTTTCATTCCTTCTGGAGCAACATCTCCCAAACCTCCCAGCATGGGGAGCTCCAGCCCCAGAGGGCAAAACTCATCAGATCATGGAGTGAGTTGGGTTGGAAGGGACCTCAAAGCCCATCCAATGCCACCCCCTGCCATGGGCAGGGACACCTCCCACTGGATCAGGGGGCTCCAAGCCCCATCCAACCTGGCCTGGAACACCTCCAGGGATGGGGCAGCCACCACTGCTCTGGGCACCCTGGGCCAGGGCCTCCCCACCCTCATCGTGAAGAATTTCTTCCTGATGTCTTCCTCATCCCTAAAGTTTTGGATCTGGCATCTACCAGCCTCCACTATGTGGAAGCAACCACCACCGCGAGAAAGCATGGTCACCCCCTTTCCCACCTCACCCTTTTTGAACTCCTCCAGCATGGCATCCAGCTTGGTGTCGTGGAAGACGACGTGGACGGGGTGGTTGTAGAACTTGGTGATGGTTTTGAGCGGAGTGCAGTCATCGGGGTCAACAAAAGCCAAGTCCTTGACGTAGAGGATGTCCATGATGTTGGAACGCTCGTCCTCATAGACGGGGATGCGGGTGAAGCCGCTCTCCATGATCTCCGACATGGTGTTGAAGTCCAGGATGGCATCGCTGTTGATCATAAAGCAGTTCTGCAGCGGGGTCATCACGTCCTCCACCGTCTTGGTGCGGAGCTCCAAGGCTCCCTGGATCATGTTGAGCTCTTCCCTTACCAGGTCGTTGTAGGGCTCCGTCACCTTCAACATCTCCACCAGCTTCTCCCGGTTGTAGACAGTACCGATCTCCTGGCCCAGGATGCAGTCAAGGAGCTTGCTGATGGGGTAGGAGAGCGGGAAGGTGACCAACATGAAGAACTTGGTGACCACGATGGTGTTGGCGCCGACGGCCAAACCGTGGCGCGAGCAGAGCGCTTGGGGCACGATCTCCCCGAAGATGACGATGCCGATGGTGGAAGCCACGACCGCGCCGATCCCGGAGCCGATGAGATCATCGAGGAGGATGGTGAGGGTGGTGTTAACCAAGACGTTCCCCAGCAGCAGGGAGCAGAGCAGGTAGTTCCCCTTACGTCGGATGGGCTCGATCTTACGGGCGTAGCGCTTCTCCTTTTCGGTGCCGCAGTTCTGGACGATGCGAAGCTCCATGGGATCCAACGCCATCAACCCCAAGTTGAGCCCGCTGAACATTCCCGAGAGCACCAACAGCCCCGCGATGAGGATCACCTGAAGCCACAGCGGTAGCAAGGATTTCTTCTCCTCCAGCACCAAGATACGGCCATCGGGACCCTGGTGGGGCAACCAGGGTCGGCCAGGTCGGCGTTGGGTGCAGAGGACGTAGGTTTTGTCGTGCTCGTCCTTGCGCAGGGGTTGGACGTGGACGCGCAGCAGAGTCGAGGTGCCGTGCAGGGGCTCCGCCGGGCCGGGCTGCACCACCAGGTCCTGCGAGCGCTCAGGGCAGGTCCCGTTGGGCATCGAGGCGTTGGTGGTGGGACGCAGCTCGGCGAAGGCCACCCTCTCGGCAGTGTGGGGCCCCAGGCCGTGCCCGTAGAGGCGCAACAGCACCTCGCTGCTCTCGGTCACGCGGATGGGTCCACGGGACGGGGCTCCTGCTGGCTTCGTGCTCTCCTCCAGCCGCATCCCCAGGACCACGCTGTCCCCAGGGGGCTTCGTGGTCTCCTCCAGCCGCATCTCCAGCGCCACAGCCTCCAGCGCTGGCTTCGCGCTCTCCTCCAGCTGCATCTTCAAGGGCTTCACGCTCCGCTCCAGCCGCAACCCCAAGGGTTTTGTGCCCTCCTCCAGCCCCATGCCCAGGGGTTCCACGCTCTGCTCCATCCCCACCCCCACATCTGGGGGCTTCACGCTGTCCTCCAGCCCCATCCCTAGGACCACGCTGTCCCTGGGGGGCTCGGCGCTCTCTTCTAGCGGCATCTCTGGGGGCTTCATGCTCTCCTCCAGCCCCAACCCCATCCCCAAGCTGTCCGTCGGGGGCTCCATGCTCTGCTCCAGCCCCAGGGACTTCATGCTGTCCTTTAGCTGCATCTCGGGGGGCTTCTTGCTCTGCTCCAGCGCCACGGTGTCCCCCAAGGGCTTCGTGTTCTTCTCCAGCTGCATCTCCGGGGGCTCTGCACTCTTTTTCATCCCCATCTCCATCCCCAGGGGCTTCACGCTCTGCTCCAACCTCATCCCAAAGGGCTTCTTGTTCTCCTCCAGCTGCACCACCATCCCCAGGGGCTTCACGCTCCGCTCCAGCCGCATCTCCAGGGGCTTCGCGTTGTCCTCCACCCTCACCTCCATCCCCAGGGGCTCCGTGCTCCGCTCCAACCTCATCCCCGAGGGCTCCTTGTCCTCCTCCAGCTGCACCTCCGCCCCCGCGGGCTCCCCGCTCCGCTCCAGCCGCACCTCCGGGCTCTCCTCCCCCGCTACGTGCGGGCCCTCGGCGCTCCGGGCCTTCGCGCTCTCCGCCAGCCCCAGGGGCTTCACCTCCAGCCGCACCTGCGGGGGCTCCGCGCTCCGCTCCACCGCCAGCTCGGGGGCGCCCAGGCCGAGCCCCAGCGCCCCGCGGGGCAGGGGCAGCGCCAGCAGCAGCAGCAGCGGCGGCAGCAGCGGGGGGGAAGGGGAAGGGGAGGGGGAAGCGGCGCTCCCGGCCCCGCTGCCCCCGCACCTCCGCCCGCCGCCCGCCGCCATCTTCGCGTCTGGCGACCGCGACGCGCGCACCACCGGCCCCCCCGCGCCTTAAAGGGGCAACGGCGAAGCGGTGGGGCCCACCGGGGATGTGGGGGTGGGGTTGGTACCTGAACGAGCACTGGGACCCGGCTGGGGGGGGTGGGGGGGGAAGGGCACTAGGATCTGGTTAAGAGACACTAAGACACTAGGACCTGACTGGGCGGGGAAGGGGGGGGGGGGGGGGGGGGGGGGGGGGGGGAGGGGGGCACTAGGACCCGGCTGGGGAAGAGCGGGGGAGGGGGAGCACTAGGACCCGGCTAAGATGGGGTGGCCACTAGGACCCGGCTGGGAGGGGACACTGGGACGTGGGAGGGGAACATTAGGACCCGGCTGGGAGGGGACACTGGGACGTGGGAGGGGAACATTAGGACCTGGGGGCGCAGAACCCAGCGCTCCTCAGCGCCTCCTTTTGCAGCTTAAAGGGGCAACGGCGAAGCGAGGTGGGGCGCACAGGGGTGCGGGGCGGGGAAAGAAAGGCGGTGTCACCTGAAGGGTGGACCCGGAGCTGGGAGGTGTCACCTGGGTGTCGGTGAGGTGAGAGGTGTCCCCTGGGGAAAGGAGATGTGAGGGGTCAGGGGGCGCTAGGACCTGGGGAGGGGGCTGAGGGAGGTGGTTAAGGATCTGGGGGGGCACTAGGACCCAGCTGGGAGGGGCACTAGGATTCTTCTTACGGGGTGGGGGGGTGGGGGTGGGGGGGGCACTAGGACCTGGCAGGCACTAGGACATGGGGGGGGAAGGGGGTGCACTACGATCCAAGGGGGCACTGAGGCCTGGGAGGGGGGGCACTAGGACCCAGCTGGCGGAGCCGTAGCGCCTGTGCACACCCAGTGCCGCGCCGGGCGCTTTAAGGCACCCAGAACTCCACTGCCCAGCACCCCCCGCGCCCTCCCTCCGCCTCCACAGTTGACAGGCGGGGTGGCCAATGAGCGATCAGTAGTGGGGCAATGAGCAGCCAATAGGGGGAGCCAATGGGCGGGACAATGAGCAGCCAATGGGCGGTCAGTGAGGGGCCAATGGGCGGGGCAATGGGGGCAAGGGGCAGCCAATGGGGGGGGGCAATAGGTGGGGCGGTGAATGGGTGCTCAGTGGGAGAGGTGAATGGGGGGGGCGATGGGTGCCAATGGGTGGGCGGGGCGGTCCAGTCTAGTCCATGGGCGATCAATGGGGACCAATCGACAGGGTGGGATAGTGGGGAGCCAATGGGGGGTCAATGGGCCGGGGGGACAATAGGCAGCCAACAGGAGGTCAATGAGAGGCCAAGGGACAGCCAAGGAGTGGGCAATGAGGGGGGCAATGGGTGGCCAATAAGGGGTCAGTGGGCGGGGCAGTGAATCGATGGGCAATGGGAGGGGGCAATGGGAGGGGGCAATGCGCGGTCAGAAGGCGGGGCAGAGAATGGGCGGGGCGGTGAATGGGAGGGGACCAATGGGAGGTCGCTGCGGGGCGGTGAATGGGAGATGACCAATGGGAAGTCGCTACGGGACGGTGGGCGGGCGCGGGGCAAGATGGCGGTGGGCGCGTTGCGGGCCGGGCCGGCGGGGCTGGCGCTGCTGGCGGTGTCGTTGTCGCTGTGCGCGCGGGCCGAGCAGACCGAGGAGCACCTGAAGCGGGAGCACTCCCTGTCCAAGCCCTACCAGGGTGAGTCCTGCGCGTGGGACACAACAACCCCAGGGGCGTTCCAGGCTGGGGGAGGAGTGGCTGGAGAGCTGCCTGGTGGAGAAGGACCTGGGGGTGTTGGTTGGCAGTGGCTGAACGTGAGCCAGCAGTGGCCCAGGTGGCCAAGAGGGCCAGTGGCACCCGGGCCTGTGTCAGCCCCAGCGTGGGCAGCAGGAGCAGGGAGGGGATTGTGCCCCTGTGCTCAGCGCTGGGGAGGCCGCACCTCGAGTGCTGGGGTCAGTTTGGGCCCCTCACTCCAAGAAGGACATTGAGGGGCTGGAGCGCGTCCAGAGAAGGGACCGGAGCTGGGGAGGGGCTGGAGAACAAGTGCTACGAGGAGAGACTGAGGGAGCTGGGGTTGGAGCTTGGAGGAGGCTGAGGGGAGAGCTCATCCCTGTCTGCAACTGCCTGAAAGGAGGCTGTGACGGGGTGGGGGCTGGGCTCTACTCACAAGGGACAGCGATGGGATGAGAGGGAATGGCCACAAGTTGCACCAGGGGAGGTTTAGACTGGACATGGGGAAGGATTTCTTCCCTGAAAGGGTGGTCAGGGATTGGCACAGCTGCCCAGGGAGGGGGTGGAGTCGCCATCCCTGGAGGGGTTTAAAAGATGGGTGGATGAGCTCCTTAGGGACAGGGTTTAGTGGGGAGTCAGGCACGGTTGGACTCGGTGATCTCGGAGGTCTCTTCCAACCTGGTGATTCTATGGGGGGGGGGGGGGTGTCCGTGTGCCCGCAGGGGTGGGCGCCGCCGGCTCGGGGCTGTGGGACCTGCAGGGTAACGCCATGGTGACAACCCAGCACATCCGCCTCACCCCGGACCTGCAGAGCAAGAGGGGGGCCCTGTGGAACAGAGTGGTGAGTGGGGGGGGGGGGCGGGTTTGAGGGGAGAGGAGCTGGGCGGGAAGGGAGGGGGTTGAGGGGGAGAGGGAGCAGCGATGGGGGAGGGGGGTTGAGGGGAGAGAAGGCCTGGAGGTGGGGGTCAGTGGGGGGGAATGGTGGGGGGCTCTGGGAGAAAGGGGGCACGGGGTGGGAGGGAGTCTTCGGGGGGGCTTGGGGTGGGAGGGGGTCTTGGAGGTGAAAGGGGTGTTTGGGTGGGGAGGGGGAAGGGCAATGGGGCGGGTGGGGGGCATTGTGATGTGGAGGGGCCTTGAGGAGAAGGTGGGGGCAGCAGGATGGGAGGGGGCCTTGAGGAGGGGGAGGGGGAACTGGGGTGGGAGGGGACTTTGGGGGGGAGGGGGGGTGGTGGAGATGGGAGGGGGTCTTGAGGGGAAGGGAGGCAACTTTGGGGGGGGGGGACACACCTGGATGGGAGAGGCCTTGGGGAAGGGCGGGGGGGGGCTTGGGGTGGGAGAGGGCCTGAGGGGGGGGACAACAGGATGGGAGGGGGGCTTGACGGGGGGGTGGGGGGTCCAAGGTGGGAGGAGGGCTTGGAGGGAGGGGGCAGTGGGGGGGGACTGAGGTGGGAGGGGGCATTAGGAGGGCACAATGAGATGGCAGAGACCTTAAGGAGTGGGGTTCAGTGGGGTGGGAGGGGGTGGGAGCAGCGAGGTGGGAGGAGAGGGGGGCAGTGGAATGGGGGGAGGGGGTTGGGGGGGCTTGGGTGGGGGGAGCAGGGAGGGAGAGGACCTTGATGGGGTAGGGCAGGATAGGAGGGGACCTTGAGGAGGGGAGGAGTTGGCAGGGTGAGAGGGGGCCTGGGGGGGGCCTTGAAGAGGTGGGGGCCAACGGAGTGGGAGGGGGCCTTGGGGAGAAGGGAGCCTGGAGGGGGGTGGGTGTGAAGGTGCTTGGGGGGGGGGGCAGAGGGCAGGGAGGGGCATTGGAGGGAGGGGCAGTGCATCACCACCCTCATCTAAACCTCCTCACACCCCCTTCAAACTCCCAAAAAATACAAGTTTCACCCCAAATCCTTTCACAAATGCCCCCCAAAATGACATTCTCACCCCAGATCCCCTTACGAATGCCCCCTAAAATGCTATTTGCACCCCAAATCTCCTCACAGGTCTTTTCAAACACCCCAAAAGCATGACTTTCACCTTGAATCTCACATTTCATAAAATCCTGGAACGGGTGGGGTTGGAAGGGACCTCAAAGCCCATCCAGTGCCACCCCCTGCCATGGGCAGGGACACCTCCCACTGCATCAGGGGGCTCCAAGCCCCATCCAACCTGGCCTTGAACACCTCCAGGGATGGGGCAGCCACCACTGCTCTGGGCAACCTGGGCCAGGATCTTCCCAAGATGTCGATCACCTTTCACATCCCAGCTCCTTCTCTTGCAGCCGTGTTACCTCCGGGACTGGGAAATGCAGGTGCATTTTAAAATCCACGGGCAAGGCAAGAAGAACCTGAATGGGGACGGCTTTGCCATCTGGTACACCAAGGACCGCATGCAGACAGGTAAAGCGCCCGTGGAAGCTCTCAGGTGGCACCTGGCCACCTTCTCAAGGACCTTTGTTGGCCAGACTTCCCCTCCTGCTCTGGCTTCGGGGATTGCAGTGGGAAACTGCAGTGTTTTGAGCTCTTAGGGCTGTTTTTCTTCCACCTTGACACCCTCAGAGAGAGGAACGACCACGCACGAGGCTTCTTCTGAGCCTCAGCCCCTGAGTTGGGGTTTGAAGGGCCCCAGGGAGGCAGCTCAGTGCTGAGTGGACTTGGATTGTTGGACCTGATTTGAGAGGGGTGGTGTAACGGGAAGGAGAGTCCTCTTGCACTGGAGGCAGCTCCTTGAGGAACAGGTTGTGGAAGGAACTCCATCCTTGACCAGGAGAGGGTGAGGGATTTAATCTGGCTCTGAATTCCCTGGCTGGAGGGTCTGTATGGAATCATGGAGTGGTTTGGTTGGAAAAGACCTTTGAGATTTTGGAGTCCAACTGTACCTTTCCACGACCAAACCATCCCTGAGCACCTCATCTATTGGTCTTTTAGACCCCTCCAGGGATGGAGATGCCACCACTGCCCTGGGCAGCCTGGTCCAATGCTTCACCACTCGATCAGTAAAGAAATTTTCCCAATATCCAATCTAAACATCCCCTGGTGCAGCTTGAGGCCATTTCCTCTCGTCCCATCCCTTGTCACCTGGGAGCAGAGCCCAGCACCCACCTCACCACACCCTCCTCTCCAGGAGCTGCAGAGAGCCAGGAGGTCTCCCCTCAGCCTCCTCTTCTCCAGGCTGAACCCCCCCAGGTCCCTCAGCCGCTCCCACAACCCCTGTTCTCCAGCCCCTTCCCCAGCTCCGGTCCCTTCTCCGCACGCGCTCCAGCCCCTCAAGGGCTTTCTTGGAGCGAGGGGAACAAAACTGAACCCAGGATTCGAGGTGCTGAGTGCAGGGGGACGATCCCCGCCCTGCTCCTGCTGCCACCCCACGGCTGAGCCAAGGCAGGTGCTGGTGGCCCTCTTGGCCACCTGGGCCACTGCTGGCTCATGTTCAGCCACTGCCAACCAACACCCCCAGGTCCTTCTCCACCAGGCAGCTCTCCAGCCACTCCTCCCCCAGCCTGGAACGCCCCTGGGGTTGTTGTGACCAATGAAGGTACTCAATTACTGTCCTGCTCCGCTCTGTCTCTGCCCTTTGAAGAGGTGACAGGCTCTGTTGTGCAGAACCAGGTGGAAGCTGAGGACAGAAGATCCTTCCCCATGGATCCCCCATCGCAGTGTCCGACCCGGGTCTTCCTGACCCCGTCCGTCCTCCCAGCTCAACTCGCCCATGGGTTTTGGTGCAGAGTTACGTGACTTGAGGGCAAATTAAGTCAGGAGAGCATCTCCAGAGAACAACACGAAGGGATGGGTCACCTTTGCGATGCCTGCCTGGCCTTCCTTAATCAGAGCTTCTCCTTCCTCTAGGACCTGTCTTTGGAAGCAAGGATAACTTCCTGGGCCTGGGAGTGTTCGTGGACACCTACCCGAATGAGGAGAAGCAGCAGGAGGTGAGCTGGAGCGGACAAACGGGACGGAGCGTACGGTATGGGCAGCCCCACCGCATGGCTTGCGTCACCGCGAACGCGGCTCTTCGTCGGTGCTATGGGATCTTGTTTAAGCTCTTAAATCAGGGATGGGATCACCGAGTTCCCCCGCGCTCTGCGTAGCTGGTTTTCCTCCCTAGCGAGGCGGTAACTCTTCAGAGAGGTCAAAAGCCGTGGGGTCGTTGTGTGGGCAGCTTTACCCAGAGAAAAAGCTTCAGGGCAGGAGAAAACTGGCTGCTGCCACCACCTCTGCCTTTTGAGCTCCTGTGCTTTTTGGAGGCTGTTGGGAAACAGCGCTTGAGGTGGAACTGGACCGGGAGCTCTGCAGAACCTCAAGTGGAGCAGAACCTGAGCTGCCAGACTAAGCCTGCCGACGCAATGGGGCTGTTTCGTGGCAGGTGGTGGACAGGAGGCTTTCTCCACTCTCAGAGATGCAGCATGGCTGTGCTTGGCCTTTTGGAAGAGGCCTGGCTAAAGATCTTTGTGTTCCTGAGTGACCTGTTGGTTGTTTGGGGTTTGTTTGTGTCCGTTCCTGTGCGTAGAGGCAGTTAAACCAAGCCCTTCCCGCCTTGATACTGCAATAGAATCCTGGACTGGGTTAGGTTGGAAGGGACCTCAAAGTCCACCCAGTCCCACCCCTGCCATGGGCAGGGACACCTCCCACTGGGTCAGGGGGCTCCAAGCCCCATCCAACCTGGCCTTGAACACCTCCAGGGATGGGGCAGCCACCACTGCTCTGGGCAACCTGGGCCAGGGCCTCCCCACCCTTAGTGTGAAGAATTTCTTCCTGATGTCCAATCTAAATCTTCCCCTTCCAGTTTGAAACCATCTCCCCTCGTCCCATCCCTGCACCCCCTGATCCAGAGCCCCTCCCCAGCTTTCCTGCAGCCCCTTTCAGCACTGGGAGCTGCTCTAAGGTCTCCCCAGAGCCTTCTCCTCTCCAGGCTGAACAACCCCAGCTCTCCCAGCCTGCCCTCGTACAGGAGCTGCTCCAGCCCTTGGATCATCTCCGTGGCCTCCTCTGGCCTCGCTCCAACAGCTTCAGGTCCTTCCTGTGCTGAAGACTCCGGAGCTGGACATGGTTTCATGATTCCAAAACCAAAGCTGGACCCTTTCTCAACTCTAGCTTCCCCCCCAAAATAGGCACTATTTTACACCAAGAGCTTGGCGCTAACCCGTGCACTTCACAGGAGAGCCTTCATCCCAGGGAGAGTGGAAAAGGTGCGATCAGGATGTGCCCTGACCTCAGAGCTGCCCAGCAAACATTAACTCCCAGCTTTTGTTCAAATATCCAGAGCAGCAGCTCATGCTCAGGGCTGGACTTTGTGCTCGTAAAAGCCTTTCTGAGTGACCTGGTGCCCTGTTGCCGGGGTTGGCTTGGTGTTGGGTGCATCCTGTTGATGTGCAGGGTGGAAGCTCTGCTTTTGTGGGGTTAAGGGATGCACAACAGGTCTTAAAAGAAATAATGGTGGAACGTGGGTGTCCGGCTTCTCAGCACAAGTTGCAACCCGAGGGGGCTGCCCTTGCCTGGCCAAGCACTGAGGAAGAGAGGAATCATAGAACCATGGACTGGGTTGGGTTGGAAGGGACCTCAAACCCACCCAGTGCCACCCCCTGCCATGGGCAGGGACACCTCTGACTGGATCAGGGGGCTCCAAGCCCCATCCAACCTGGCCTGGAACACCTCCAGGGATGGGCAGTGGAGATGGAGAGGTGCTGATTGGCCAGTTGCTGTAATGATGTGTGGGTTCATGGTTGCTTTTTCTCACCTTTAAAGGACAAGAAGTGTCTCAATGTCAAGGAGAGAGGGGCCGGTTACTTGGGGGTCCCTGGGGAGTGATCATGGCTGATTTGTCCCTTGTGGGGCGCTGGCTTTTGTGCAAGCAAGGAGGAGAAATGCCCCACGTGGCTACACTCAATGCGACTTTTGCCCACTGGTGCCGGTTCCTAGCCTCGTGTGTCAGGTTTTGGCACTGAGCACCTAAACCCCTCTCTGCTTTGGTCTCTGCCGAGCTGATAAAGCGCTGGCTTCTCTGGGGAGGAGGTTGCCAGGTAACACTAAACTCTGCTCTGTGACCGTCTTGCTTCTTGCTCTTTCTTGCTTTGCGATAACCCTGGACTGGCAGGCTCAGAAGAGGAGGTACAGCCCGGGAAATCAGGTACCTGCTCCTTGCTGATCCCCAAGCTGTTGGGTTTCACTTTGGTTCACGGTTGAAGAATTCCCTTCTCCGGGTTCTGAAAAAATCCCTGTGTGAGCCCAGAAATCCCCGTGTGAGCTGGGAGAGGCTGCGTGGAAGCTGGATGTTCTCCATCCTGGATGTCTGGGAGCTTGAGCCTGAGCCTGAGGAAGGCTCGGGGATGGAGTGGGGTCATGTTGTTGTCTTGTTGAGACAGATTCTTGGGTGGGATGAAGGAGTTTGGGGTCTGTAGAGGCGTCCTGGGATGTGTGGGCAGCTGGTGGAGCTGTGCCGTGGCCAGCAGGGCGAGAGCAGAAACTCAGCCCTTTCTTGCCTCGCAGCGCGTCTTCCCCTACATCTCGGCCATGGTGAACAACGGCTCCCTCACCTACGACCACGACCGGGACGGGCGACCGACAGAGCTTGGGGGCTGCACGGCCATGGTGCGCAACCTCAACCACGACACCTTCCTGGTGATCCGCTACGTGAAGAGGAGGCTGACGGTGAGTGCTGCCCACCAGGGCAGGGCGGGCAGCGGTGCCACGGTGGCATTAAGGGACCTTCATCTTCCTCAGGTCATGATCGATATCGATGGTAAACACGAGTGGCGGGACTGCATCGATGTGCCGGGTGTCCACCTGCCCCGCGGCTACTACTTTGGGACCTCTTCGGTCACCGGAGACCTGTCAGGTACTGCCCTGGTGTCCCCAGCTTTCTTTCCCAAGTGGCTCCGGCAGCTCCTGTGCAGCTTTGGGTGTCGGGAGGTGCAGCTCGGTACCTGGTGGGACTTAGGAATCATGGAATGGCTTAGGTTGGAAGGGACCTCAGAGATCATGAAATCATAGAATGGTTTGAGTTGGAAGGGACATGGAAGATCATGAAATCATGGAATGGCTTGGGTTGTTAGTGACCTCAAAGCCCATCCAGTGCCACCCCCTGCCATGGGCAGGGACCCCTCCCACTGGATCAGGGGGCTCCAAGCCCCATCCAACCTGGCCTGGAACACCTCCAGGGATGGGGCAGCCACCACTGCTCTGGGCAACCTGAGCTTCCTTACCGTCACAGGAAAGCATTTCTTCCTATGATCTCATCCAAATCTCCCCTCTTCCAGCTGAAAACCGTTCTCCCTCGTCCTATCACTACAAGAAGCGCGTGAGGACCTTTCCATGCTTTCAGCATCCTTGAGCTGCGAGTGAGAGCCTTGTTTTCCATCTTTCAGCAACTCCTGAGGAACCAAAAGCCCCATCTGGGCTCGTTGCTCCCCTGAGTACTTTTTCTATCCAACATTTCCAGCTTTCCTTGAGCTCCGTGCGGGGCCACAGCCCGACCTCAGCCTGGCTTTCTTAACGACACGGTGGCAAAGTGGCTGAGGCTCTGTGTCCATAACACGTGCCCTGGGAGGGATAAAAACAGGATGAGCATTTAAAAACACCTCCCGTTCTCTCGTGCCACAACCCGCGATGCCTGGGTTTGTCCTGAGGGCAGTGCTGGAAAGAACTGCCAGTGCTGCAGATGTCCCAACCAAGGCTCCTGCTCTCTGGCTCTGGGACACACCTGGATGTATTTTGCTTTGGATTTCATAGCCTGAGAGCCATTCCTGCTCCGTATTGAGGGAGGCACCAGCCAGGTGTGCCTAGAAATGATGGTGCAACTCAGACCAATGTTCTCCAGCCCACGATTCACAAACGTTATGAGAAGCGGCTGAGGGAGCTGGGGTTGTTCAGCCTGGAGAAAAGGAGGCTGAGGGGAGACCTCATCCCTGTCTGCAACTGCCTGAAAGGAGGCTGTGACGGGGTGGGGGCTGGGCTCTGCTCACAAGGGACAAGTGATGGGAAAAGAGGAAATGGCCTCAAGTTGCACCAGGGGAGGGTTAGATTGGACATCAGGAGAAATGTCTTCACCAGAAGGCTTCTCAGGCACTGGAACGGCTGCCCAGGGCAGTGGTTGAGTTTCCATCCCTGGAGATGTTTAAAAGAGGGACAGAAGAGGTGCTCAGGGGTGGTTTAGTAGTGGACACGTATGGTTGGACTCGATGATCTCAGAGGTCTTTTCCAACCAAGCGATTCTATGATTCTGTATTTATTGGAGCCCGTTTCTGCTCTGCTTCCAGACAACCACGACATCATTTCACTGAAGCTTTACCAGCTGACGGTGGAGCGGACGCCGGAGGAGGAGAAGCGGGACAGAGAGGTGTATTTACCGGTTGTGGACAACCTGAAGCTGCCGGGATGTGAGTAAGAGCTGCCCCATCATGCAGGGGCAGGTGGGACCAGCAGGAATCTGGGTGGACTTGTAGGGTTGAGGAGCTGTGGTACTTGCAGAGCAGGAACCATAGAATCATAAAATTCCTTGGTTGGAAAAGACCTTTGAGATCATCAAGTCCAACTGTTCCTGTCCACTACTAAACCATCCCTGAGCACCTCATCCACCTGGCTTTTGAACACCTTCAGGGATGGGGACTCCCACCACCTCCCTGTTCCATGTCTGCTCTGGTCACACCATGACCAAAATGGGTTGTGCTGCTCCACCGGCAGCTCACAAAGGTTTGAACCTCAACGGTGTTGCCTCCCCTCCAGAAATCCCACTGCAGCCGTGCCCACGAGCCCCTTGTGTGCCCTGAGGTCTTGTAGCTCCACCCCTTGCCATGAGCTGGGCCCGAAAGCTTCAGGAAGCCAAACGCTGAGGTGGTGTGGGGTTGGTGAGGGGTGGTTAAACCCCAGTGCAGGCAAATCTCAGGTGGGTTTCGGGGCTCACGGGCTGGTTTTCTTCCTTCATCCTGCAGTGGAGGCGCCGCTGGAGCCCATGAGCGGCCTGGCTCTCTTCTTAATTGTCTTCTTCTCCCTCGTTGCCATTGTTTTCGCCATCGTCATTGGAATCATCATCTACAACAAGTGGCAGGAACAGAGCCGGAAACACTTCTATTGACTTGGGAACCCCCGGGGTGGCCCGTTGCTGGTCCTTGCTAGCCACATCCTGGCTCCCAGCCATCCTGGACTGGCCAGAGTGTGATGGACCACGATGGGGACCTTCGTGTCCTACCATAAACCCCAGTGGGGGTGGCTGCTGTTTCTTTTTGGGCTCCAGAACTCTCGCGCTGGGTGGATCCCCAGCGAGGCGTGCGATGGACTGGGAGCCGAGCGCAGCGCCGCTGGAACTACTGGACCTTTGAGTTGAGTTGTTGAGGAGGGGCTGAGCCATGGGACACCGGTGGTGCTGAGCCAGAGCGTGAACGCGGGCAGAAGTCACCCCCTTGGTTGTGAAACTGGGGCTGCGTTCCTCACCGGACTCCCACCATAACCCCTCACGGCGCTACTCTAACCCTCACCACCCCTTGTCTCAAGCGGTTTCACCTCCAGGAGGGATTTTCCAAGCTGCTTGTCCTGCTCCGGCTCTTCTCCGTTGCTTGCCTTATGCTGCCTTTGGAAACCGCCCTGCTTTTCCTTCCAGTTCCGATTCCCTGCTGCCACGTCCTGCCCGTCGCCGTGTTTTGGGGCAGGGGATGCCAATGCCTTTCACTGGTGGAGCTGGGCACCTGCTGGGCTCAGCCCTTGGGAAGCAATTGGTCTCCTCCAAAGCTGACCTGGGACAGCCCCTCGCTGGCCCACACCCCGATTTGGACTGGAACGTTGGGTTTCCCATCTTTTATAACCGTTTGCTGCTGCCTCTTGGGTTCTGGCGCCTCTCCCCGCTCCGTAGGGCCACACCAAGCATGTCACCACCTCCCGTCCCACCACGGCCTCCTGCGCTGCTTGCATGTCGTGTCGTGGCTCCTGGCAGCGTTCCTGCACCCTGAAGTCCCTCCAGGGTTCCCTCGGAGCCTGAGTTCTCGCTGCCTTTCAGGGAGTCGTGGTTTATTCCTACCTCAGTGACTGCTTTGGTCAATGATTTCTCTTGCCGGTTGTCACAGCCACCTTCACCCCTGGGGACCTCGTTGGTCGTTTGCGGAGGTCCCAGGGGACCCAGGAGAAGGAGGTATCCGGTCACTTTGTCCCAGGGGAGTGTTAGTGGCTCTGGGAACATGAAGATGGCAAAGTTGTGCTGGCCCTCATTGGCAGTGCCCGCCTCGCTGGTGTCCTGAGGAGCTGGGTCATAGAATCCTGGAATGGGTTGGGTTGGAAGGGACCTCAAAACCCACCCGGTGCCACCCCCTGCCATGGGCAGGGACACCTCCCACTGGATCAGGGGGCTCCAAGCCCCATCCAGCCTGGCCTGAAACACCTCCAGGGATGGGGCAGCCACCACTGCTCTGGGCAACCTGGGCCAGGGCCTCCCCACCCTCATTTCTTCCTGATGTCTCATCTGAATCTTCCCCTTCCAGTTTGAAACCATCTCCCCTCATCCCATCCCTGCACCCCCTGATCCAGAGCCCCTCCCCAGCTTTCCTGCAGCCCCTTTCAGCACTGGGAGCTGCTCTAAGGTCTCCCCAGAGCCTTCTCCTCTCCAGGCTGAACAACCCCAGCTCTCCGCCTGTTGTACGGGAGGTGCTCCAGGGTGTCCATGCCCCGCAGCTTTCCAGGACACCCACACCCAGGACAGGTCCCCGTGGTCTCCAGGGCGGGGGTCACACACGCGGCTGTGCTCTTTTTGACCAGGATGCTGTTGCTGGGGTTGGTGGGAGCTTCGTTCCAAGTGCCCGTGGGTGGTCGTGGCGTGAAAGGATGGGTTGGGGTGGAATTCTGCCTCTTCTGCCCGATCGTGCGGAGCGAAGGGTGGGCGCCTCTCCCTGGAGCTGTAACTGGTGTCACGGAATAAACATCGCTGTGTGTGACCGGGCCGTGCTCCTTGGCACCACAGGGACCCTGGAGGAGGGGGTTTCTCCCCAAAGTGATGGAATTGAGCATTTCCTCCCCAAAGTGATGTTGAGGACCTTGGCGAGATGGGGAGCTGCATCCCAGTGCCGTGGGGAAACTGGGGAGCCGCATCCCAGTGCCATGGGGGAACTGGGGCCACGTCCCAGTATCATGGAGAGTCAGGCAATCGGGGGGTCACATCTCAGTGCCATAGGGAGCTGAGGAGCTGCATCCCAGTGCCATAGGGAGTCAGGGAGTCGGGCAGCCACGTCCCGGTGCCATAGGGAGCTGGGGGGCCGAGTCCCAGTGCTGTTGGGAGACTCAGGGCCACATCCTGGTGCAGTGTCCCAGTAGGGATTTGGGGTGGGGGGCATATCCCAGTGCTGTAGGGAGACTGGGCACACATCCCAGTGCCATAGGGAGTTGGGGGGTTTCCTAGTGCCATTACCAGTCAGGGGGCCACATCCCAGAGCCGTGTCCCAGTACTACAGGGAGTCCAGGATCGCGTCCCAGTGCTGGAGGGTGTCGGGGGATCATTTCTCAGTGCTGTGTTGCAGTGCCAGAGGGATTTGGGGGGCCACATCCCAGTGCCGTAGGGAGCTGGGCAGCCACATCCCAGTACCATACGGAGATGGGGGGCCACGTCCCAGTGCCATAGGGATTGGGGGGACCATGTCCCAGTGCCGTAGGGAGTTGGGGGGCCAAGTCCCAGTGCCAGAGGGATTGGGGGAGCTGAGTGCTAATGCTGTTGGGAGACTGGGGGCCGTGTCCCAGTGCAGCATCCCAGTGCCATAGGGAGCCCGGGGCCACGTCCCGGTGCCATGGGGCTCCCCAGACTGGAATATCTCCTTTGCCAACGCGCCCAGCCCATGGAGTTGGGGACAAGGCTTTGACCCTTCCCAGCTGTGACTTTATTCAGGAGGTGACAAAGGTGTTTCCATTCCCTTGGTGCTCCCTGGAGTTCTGGGCACTCAGGGCTTGCCCGTGCCGTGATGCAAGCTTGGCAGAGGATTCACCAGCTTCATGGCCAAATATCCCTGCGAGGAGAGCGAGAGGGGAGCTCAGGGAGGGGGCTCTGCGGGCAGGGAGGGGGGGGATTGGGGTGCAGCCGTGCACCCTCTGCTCACCGGGGCAGAGTAGATGAAGACGAGGAGCAGGGCGAGGAGCATGAACAGGGTGAGCGTCATGCAGATGCGGCAGCGGTGGCGGAGCCAGATGGTGCGGCGCAAGGTGCGCAGCGGGGCCTGCAGCCATGGGAAGGGGTTTTCCAGCCTCCTGGGGGGTACACACAGATCAGGGACCCCTTGTCCTATCACCCCCCTGCACCCCGTGGGGACGAAGTCCTCGCCCCAAGGACTCACACGGGTGGCGGCAGTGTTGGGTACATGTTGGGGTCCCCCCGGCCTTTCCCCGCCGGCCGCTCTGCTGCCTCCTTCGCCGTCAGCACCTCCAGGCTCAGCTCCAGTTTGCCCTGGGGGGGAGCGAGGAGTGGGGGGGGGGTCAGGATTTTGTAGAATCACTTGGTTGGAAAAAAACCTCTGAGATCATCGAGTCCAACCATTCCTGAGCACCTCGTCTGTGGCTTCTGAACCCCTCCAGGGATGGGGACCCCAGCACCTCCCTGGGAGCCATTCCAGTGCCTGAGAACCCTTTTGGTGAAGAAATTTCTCCTGATGTCCAACCTAAACCTCCCCCGGCACAACTCGAGGCCATTTCCTCTCGTCCCACCCCTTGTCACCTGGGAGCAGAGCCCAGCACCCACCTCACCACACCCCCCCTCTCCAGGAGCTGCAGAGAGCCATGAGATCTCCCCTCAGCCTCCTCTTCTCCAGGCTGAACCCCCCCAGGTCCCTCAGCTGCTCCCAGAACCCCTGTTCTCCAGCCCCTTCCCCAGCTCCGGTCCCTTCTCCGCACGCGCTCCAGCCCCTCAAGGGCTTTCTTGGAGTGAGGGGAACAAAACTGAACCCAGGATTCGAGGTGCTGAGTGCAGGGGGACGATCCCTGCCCTGCTCCTGCTGCCACCCCACGGCTGAGCCAAGCCAGGTGCTGGTGGCCCTCTTGGCCCCCTGGGCCACTGCTGGCTCATGTTCAGCCACTGCCAACCAACACCCCCAGGTCCTTCTCCACCAGGCAGCTCTCCAGCCACTCCTCCCCCAGCCTGGAACGCCCCTGGGGTTGTTGTGTCCCACGCGCAGGACTCGGCCCTTGGCCTTGTTGAGCCTCATCCCGTTGGGCTCAGCCCATGGACCCAGCCTGGCCAGGTCCCTCTGCGGAGCCTTCTGCCCCCCCAGCAGATCCACACCTGCACCCAGCCTGGTGTCACCCCCAAACCTGCCAAGGGTTCACTCAATCCCTTCATCCAGATCGTTGATAAAGACGTTGAACAGGAGTTGACCCAATTTGACCCCAGGGAATGGCAGGAAGATGCCAGGGGAGGGTTAGGTTGGACACCAGGAGAAGGTTCTTCCCCCAGAAGGTGGTGGAGCACTGGAACAGCTCCCAGGGAAGCAGTCACGGCACCAATCTGGCCAACATTCCAGAAGCCAGGTTGGATGGGGCTTGGAGCCCCCTGACCCAGTGGGAGGTGTCCCCGCCCATGGCAGGGGGTGGCACTGGATGGGCTTTGAGGTCCCTCCCAACCCAACCCAGTCCATGGTTCTAAACCTTTGGCCAGCGCCCTCAGCCCCACGAGGTGAGTGTTGGGGTGTCCTGGGCAGGGATTGGACTCCATGGTCCTTGTGGGTCCCTTCCAGCTCAGGGCATTCCCTGATTCCATGACGTGTGTCCCCCACCACCCCGCTGTCCCCACGTACCGAGAGGCGCCGCGTGTCACCCTCCTGCACGGTGCAGGGCCACCACCCCCTCACCCGCCGCTGGCGGAACAGAGAGAAGCGGGAGGGGAGCTGCTTCCCCCGCCACCAGCGCCGGGGTTTCTGGGGGAGCCCCGCTGGCATTGGGGTGCAGTCCTGGGGACGCTGGGCTGGACGTGGCACCCTGGTCAGCTCCAGCTCCAGGACACCTGCAGGGCAGAGCCAAGGGGGGGCAGGTGGGTGTCACATGTGGGTGCCCCCCCCTCCCACTTATGGGTGCCCCTTCATCACCTATGGGTGCCCCGTCCCTTGTGGATGTTGCCTGTCACCCATGGGTGTCCCCCACCACTCGTGGATGCCCCCCAGCACCCATGGGTGCCCCATCACTTGTAGATGCTCACTGTCACCCATGGGTGCCCCCCAGCACCCATGGATGCCTCTGTTGCTTGCGGGTGCTGCCTCATCACCCATGAGGGCTCCTTGTCATTTGCGGGTGCCCCCCCCCCAGTTGTGGGGTGCCCCTTGTCACCCATTGGTGCCCACCACTACCTGTGGATGCTCCCCACCAATTCTGGGTGCTCCTTGTCACCCATGGGTGCCCCTCATCACTTTTGGATGCCCCACCATCACCCGTGGGTGCTCCCTGCCACATGTGGATGCTCCCTGCCACCCGTAGCTGCTCCCCATCAATTCGGGGTACTCCCTCTCACCTGTGGGTGCTCCCCACCACCCGTGGGTGCTCCCCACCCTCGAAAACTGATGGAAACAGGGTCTCACCCAGAAAATCATCGGCCGAAAACCTGTCGTTGTCCCACACTTGGAGGATGAGCTTGGGGGGCACCTTCAGCACCGTCTTGTCCAGGCTCCAGAAATGCTCCTGCAGTGGTGGGGAGGGGGAAAAGAGGGTGTCAGCCTCATCCCCGTGTGTGTGTCCCCCCCCCGCCGCACCCCGGGGTGCCCCTCACCTTGCGGGGCAGGACGCAGAGCTGCTCGGCCACCAGGTACTCGAAGGAGAAGACGAAGCGCCAGTTGAAGCTGCCGTCGCCCTGCAGCGAGCGGTAATGGATGTCTGTCCTCTGCTGCTCCTCCTCCAGCCCCTCCAGCCACCTGCGGACACACACGGGCACCCATGGGTGCTCCCTGTCACCCCAGGGTTGTCCCCACCGCTTGTGGGCGGCCCCCTACCCCATCATTTGTGGGTGCTCCCCGTCACTTCTGGGGTGCTTCCTGTCAACTATGGGTGCTCCCCACCACTTCTGGGTGCTCCTTGTCACCCACGGGTGCTCCCTACCGCTTGTGGGTGGCCCCCATCACTTTCGAGTGTGCCCCCTCATTTGTGGGTGCTCGCCACCACTTCTGGGTTCTCCCTACCACTTGTGGGTGCTCTCCATCACTTGTGGGTGCTCCTTGTCATTGGTGGGTGCTTCCCGTCAACTATGGGTGCTCCCCGCCACTTGTGGGTGCTCATTGTCACTTGTGGGTGTCCCCCATCACTTTTGGGTGCTTCCTGTCCCTTGTGGATTCTCCTTGTCACCCACAAGTGTCCCCATGACTTGTGGGTGTCCCCCATGACTTGTGGGTGCTCCCTGTCACTTGTGGGTGCCCCCCCCCCTTGCCCGTGGGTGTTGTCACCTCCCTGGCACAGTGGTGGCCTCACTCACCCGGCGACGTAAATGTCACTCATCTGCTCTCCCAGCAGGTTGGTGTCGGCCAGGTCCACGTCCTGGGTGCTCCACACCACGCAGCGCAGCTCGTACCTGGGGGGACACACACACACACAAGGACGTGTCACCTCCTGCCCCCGGGATGTCCCCGTGTCCCCTCCAGGGCCTGGCTGGGTGCTCACCTCTGGGGCTTGCGGGGTGCGATGTCAACGGGGGGGCCGGGGGGGCCGAGGCTGGCGGGGAAGACGTCCACCCACATCTGCACCTTGCCCTGCGGGGGGGGGTGGGGAGACTGGGCCCAGGGTGTCCCTGTCCCCCTGGGTGCCCATCACCCCCCCAGCATCCCACCCTGGGGTCCCCTCCACCACCCGAAGTCCCCATCACCCCCCCATCACCCCCACCCTGGGGTCCCCTCCATCACCCCAAGGTCCCCATCACCCCCCCATCACCCCCACCCTGGGGTCCCCTCCATCACCCCAAGGTCCCCATCACCCCCCCATCACCCCCACCCTGGGGTCCCCTCCATCACCCCGAGGTCCCCATCACCCCCCCAGCATCCCACCCTGCTCTGGGGTCCCCCCTGTCACCCCAGGATCCCCATGACCACCTCCCCAGCACCCACCCCTGCCCTGGGGTTCCCTTTGTCACCCCCATGGTCCCCATCACACCCCCCCCCCCACATCCACCCCCTGCCCTCGTGTCCCTCCCATCACCCCTGGGTCCCCCTCACCCCCCCCAGCATCACTCCCTGTCCTGGGGTCCCCATCACTCCCCAAGGGGTCCGTGTCACCCTAAGGTCCCATCACCCTGGGGTCCCCATCATCCCCCATGGGATTGCTGTCACCCCAAGGTCCCCAACACCCTGAGGTCCCTGTCACCTCCCACAGTGTCCCTGTCACCCCAAGGTCCTCACAGCCCTGTCACCCCCCATACCTCAACGTCCCCTCACCCTGGGATCCCCATCATCCCCCCTGGGATCCCTGTCACCCCAAGGTCCTTGTCCCCCTGTCACCCCCCATACCCCAAGGGTCCCCATCACCCTCCCTGGGGTCCTTGTCACCCCAAGGTCCTCATCCCCCTGTCACCTCCTTATACCTCAAGGTTCCCTCACCCTGAGGTCCCTGTCACCCCCCACAGTGTCCCTGTCACCCCAAGGTCCTCATAGCCCTGTCACTCCCCATACCACAAGGTCCCCTCACCCTGGGGTCCCCATCATCCCCCCATGGGATCGCTGTCACCCCAGGGTCCCCATCACCCTGGGGACCCCATCACCCTTCCCTCGGGTCCCTGTCACCCCAAGGTCCTCATAGACCTGTCACCTCCCCATACCCCAAGGTCCCAAGACCCTGGGGTCCCCATCGCCCCCCACAGTGCCCTTGTCACCCCAAGGTCCTTGTCCCTCCATTGCCTCCCATACCCCAACGTCCCCTCACCCTGGGGTCCCCATCATCCCCCCTGGGGTCCCTGTCACCCCAACGTCCCCATCACCCTGGGGTCCCTGTCACCGCCCCATACCCCAAGGGTCCCCATCACCCCCCCTGGGGTCCCTGTCACCCCAAGGTCCTCATCCCCCTGTCACCCCCTTATACCCCAAGGTCCCCTCGCCCTGGGGTCCCTGTCACCCCCCGCCCCCGCAATGTGCCCGTGCCCCGGGGCACCCCGGCGGTGCCCCCGTGCGCGGTGCCACCTGCTGGAGCCCGGGCCGGGTGGTGCTGTGCAGGGTGCGGGTCTCCAGGTGCTGCGGGACGAGGTGGCAGGAGCGCAGCAGGTGCAGCGCCAGGCGCTCGCGGGGCGCCCCAAGGGACTGCAGCAGGGGGGGGGGTCCTCTCTGCGGGGCGCAGCCGGGCCGTGGGGTGAGCCCCCACCCTCCAACCCCCATCCGCACCCCCGCACTCCCCCCCACCCTCAGCCCACTCCCACCCCCTCCCCCCAACCCCCCCCATCCCCCCTCCCATCCCCTCCCCACTTCCCCCCCTCTCCATACACACACCCTCCCACTCCTCCCCCCTCCCCCCACCCTCAGCCCCCTCCCACCCCCCATGCACTCCCCCCCCTCCAAACCGCTCCCCCCCCTTCCCCCAACCACACCTCACAACCCCCCTCCCCCCTCCCATCCCCTCCCCACTCCCCCCCATCTCCCCACACCCCCCCATCCCCCCCACCCTCAGACCCCCCCAGCCACCCCCCCACACCCCACCTATACCCCTCCAGTCCCCCACGCCCCCCCCCATCCCTCCATAGCCCTCCCACTCCCACTCCCCCCCCTTCCCCCATCCCCCCCCCTCTACCGAAGTGGCTGAGCAGGTAGGTTTGGTCCCCGAAGGTGACGGAGGTGCCATCTGCGCTGAACTGGGGCGCTGGCAGCCCCCGGGCACGGGCCAAGTGCTGCAGTGCCAGGCTGGGGGACACCTGGTCCCGCCAGCACCCAGGGCCCGTGCTGCGGGGACAGCAGGAGCGTTGGGGGCTGCGGTGCCCCCCCTCCTGGGTGTGCCCTCCCCTGGCCATCGTCTCCATCTCCCTCTGCCACCCCATCCCCTGTTCCCACGCCATCCTCAGCTTCTTGTGCCCACTCCCATGTACCCACCCCAGCTCCATCCCCTGCGCCCACCTCATAAGCATCTCATGACCATCCCTGTGCCCATCCCATCCCCATCTCCCCGTGCCCAGCCTTGTGCCCAGCCCATAACCATCTCCTCATGACCATCCCTGTCCCCACCCTGTCACCATCTCCCTGTTCCTACACCATAACCACCTCCTCATGCCCATTGCTGTGCCCACCCAATCCCCATTTCTCTGTTGCCCATCCCATCACTGTGCCCACCCCATAACCATCTCATGGCCTTCCCTGTGCCCACTCCAGCCCCCTGTTCCCTTCCCTATGCCCACCCCATAACCATCTCCTCATGCCCACCCTGTCCTCACCTCCCTGTTCCCATCCCGATGCCCACCTTCATGTCCCCACCCTGGCCCCATCTCCTTCTGAGCACCCCTGTACCACCCCATTGCTCCGTGCCCACCCCTGTGCCTGTCCCTGTGCCAGCCTCACCCTAACCTACTTGTAGGTTACCTGTCCCCATCCCTGTGCCCACCTCCACGTACCCATCCCATCTCCATCCCCCTGTACCCACATCATCCCTCTATGCCCACCCCATCCTAATTCACTTGTGCCCACCCTGTCCCCATTCCAGTGCCCATCCCCTTATGCCCATCCCTGTCCCCACCCACTCCCTCACCATCTCCTTGTGCCCACTCACATGGATCCCCCCCAGCCCCCCATGCCCACTCCATCCTCATCTCCTTGTGCCCATCCCCCTTTGCCACCCCTGTTCCCACCTCGTGCCCTCCCCTTCCCCATCCCCCTGTGCCACCCTCGTCCCCCAGTGCCCACCCCTCTGTCCTCTCCCTCCTCATGCCCCTGTGCCCACCCTATCCCCATCTCCTCATGCCCATGCCTGTCCCTGTCCCCTTGTGCTACCTCCATTCCCCAGTGCCCACTCCTGTGCCCTCTCCATCCACATCCCCCTGTGCCCATCCCTGTCCTCACCTGTCCCTACCCCTGTGCCACCCTATTCCCATCTCCTCATGCCCATCCCTGTCCCCATCCCTCTGTGCCACCTTTGTTCCCGTGTCCACTCCCATGCCCTCTCCCTCACCATCCCCATGCCCACCCTGTCCCCATCCTGTCCCCACCTCCTGTGCCACCCTATTCCCATCTCCTCATGCCCATCCCTGTCCCCATCCCCTTGTGCCACCACTATCTCCTCACCCTGTGCCCACCCCACACCCACTCCTGGCCTCAGGCCATGTCCCCCGATGTCCCCAGCCCCCCAGTGCCCTCCACCCTAGGGCACCCACGTGTGGTAGAGGGCTGACAGCCCGCAGTGGGCACGGAAGCGGGACAGCAGGCGGTTCTCAAGGTCAATGGTGGTGGTGCCAATCTCCTGGTCGGGTGGCATCAGGTCGTAGTCCATCAGGGTGACTTGCAGGTCCTTCTCCAGAGGGATGATGCCCGTCACCTCGAACATCCTGGCAGCAGGGATGCCATCAGCCTTGGGGACCCGCTGGAGGAGGGGCTGGCACCCGCTGGCATGGGGATTGGGGACACAGAGGCTTGGGGACCTGGTGGTATGGGCACCTGGTGGCACAGGACCCTCCAGCATGGTTGATGGGGCATCTGGTGGCACAACGACCTTTTGGCATAGGAAATAAGGACCTGGGGGTATGGGGACTTGGTGGCACGAGGACCTCGGTGCCATGGGGAATAGGGATGTGGTGGCACAGGGACCCCTCCAGCATGGGGAATGGGCACATGCTGGCACAGGGACCTGCAGATGTTGGGAATGGGGACGTGGTGGCACAGAGATGCATCAGCATAGGGAATGGGGCACATGGTGGCATGGGGACCTGCTGTTGTGGGGAAGGGGGACCTGGTGGCATGAGAACGTGGTGGCATGGGGACCTGCAGGTGTTGGGAATGGGGCATCTGGTGACACAGGGCCCCCCCAGCACAGGGAATGGGGACCTGCTGGCACAGGGATGTGCTGGCAGAGGAATCAGGGACCTTCTGGCATCGGGTGACTCAGGGACCCATTGGCATGGCACCTGCTGGCATGGGGACCTGCTGGCATTGAGATTTGGTGGCAAAGCGACCTTGTGGCACAGGGCCAGGCTGACACAAGAAATGAGGTCTCACCAGCCCCTCTGGGCACCTCGTCTGGGTGCCAGGGTCCCCTCTGCCTGGTGCCACCCAGGGGTGATTGTGCCACCAGGCCACCTGCCCTGGTCTTACCTGCCAAAAACGGGCTCCAGGGAGTTGGGCACGTACTGGTCCCTCTGGCCAACTGTCTTCGACCCCAGTGAGATGCGGATGTAGGGGTCACACTGCCAGCAGGGAGGGGACCATCAGGGTGGCACGGGAAGGTGGGCAGGACAGAGGACCCCTGCCCAGCACCCACGGGTGGCCTTACCAGCCCGTTCCTGTCGCGGGGGGGCAGGTCGAAGGCACGGACGATGTAGACCCGCACCAGGCACTTTTGGGGTTGGCTGGGGGGCAGCTCCTGGAAGTGGCGCGGTGGCGGAGGCACCGTGGGATCCTTGGGCAAGGGGTAGATACAGAAGAGACCCTGCGAGAGCCGCTCAGCCGTGCACCCTGAGGTGCCCCCACCGTGAGTCTGGGGTCCCCCAGGGGCTCTCACCCACCTTGAACTCGCCCATGGGCACCGGGTCCTCGCCCGCCGCGGGGTGACGGCCCGGCTGGTAGAGTGGGAAAGTCTGGCAGAAGTCCTGCAGCCCCTCGAATTCGGGCACCGCCTCCAGCTCACAGCTGTAGATCTGGGGAGCGGTTCCTGTCCTCATCCTTGTCCCCATCCCATCCCTGTCCCAATCCCCATCTTGGTGCTTCTCCCCTGTGCCCTTGTCCCCATCCCTGTCCCCATCCTTGTCCCCATCTCCATCCCATCCCATCTCCATCCCATCCCATCCCATCCCATCCCATCTCCATCCCATCTCCATCCCATCCCATCCCATCCCATCCCATCTCCATCCCATCCCAACACATCCCATCCCATCTCTATCTCATCTCCATCCCACCTCCACCCCATCCCATCCTTGTCCCCATCTCCGTCCCCATCTCCATCCCCATCTTGGTGCTTCTCCCCATGCCCTTCTTCATCCTTTTCCCTGTCCCATCTTTGTCCTTGTCCTCATCCTCATCTCTGTCCCTGTCCCCATCCCATCCCCTTCTTCATCACTGTCCCTGTCCCCAGCGTCTTCCCCTCCCAATCTCCATCTCTGACCTTGTCCCCATCCCATCCCTGTCTCCATCCCTACCTTGGTGCTTCTCCGGTGTCCTTCATCTTTGTCCCCATCCCTGTCCCCACCCATTATGATCTCATCCTTGTCCTCATCCCATCCCATCCCATCCCATCCCATCCCATCCCATCCCATTCCATCCCATCCCATCCCTGTCCCCATCCCCATGTTGGTGCTTCTCTCCGTGCCCTTTTTCATCCTTCTCCCCATCCCATCTTCGTCCTTGTCCTCATCTCATCCTCAGTTGGTCCTTGACACCATCACATCCCCTTCTTCATCACTGTCCCTACCTGTTCCCCTCCCAGTCCCCATCACAGACCTTGTCCCCATCCCATTCACATCTTGTCCCCATCCCAATCCCTGTCTCATCTCCATCTCCAACCGTGACCTCATTCCTATCCCATCTTCATCCTTATCCCTGTGTCCTTGTCCCCAACCACCCCGTCCCCATCCCTTGCTTCATTCTTGTCCCCATCCCCGTTCCTGTCCCCATCCTTGTCCTTTGTCCCCAGTCACCACTGTCCCCATCCCGTTTCATTCTTGTCCCCATTCCCGTTCCTGTCCCCATCCCCATCCTTGTCCCTTGTCCCTTGTCCCCAGTCACCACTGTGCCCATCCTATTTCATTCTTGTCCCTATCTCATCCCCATCCCCATCCCCGTCCCCTGTCCCCAGCCACCCCTGTGCCCATCCCATGCTTCATTCTTGTCCCCATCCCCGTTCCTGTCCCCATGCCCATCCTTGTCCCCTGTCCCCAGTCACCACTGTCCCCATCCTGTTTCGTTCTTGTCCCTATCCCATCCCCATCCCTGTCCCTTGTCCCAGCCACCCCTGTGCCCAGCCCGTGCTTCATTTTTGTCCCCATCCCCGTTCCTGTCCCCACTCTGTCCTTGTCCCCTGTCCCCGCTCCAGGCCCTGCCTCACCTTCACGCTGTCCCCGTCGTTCCGCCGTCGCCCCTTTGTTTTGTCCCCCATGGCATCGTAGTATTTGCTCCACCAGTCGTCCTCACCCCCATCTTCATCCTCCTCCTCCTCAGCCTGGTGGGAGCAAGGTGAGATGGGGACAGGTGGCCCCGGTGGCCCCGGTGGCCCCGGTGGCCCTGACGCCGTGCCCACCTTGTCCGCTGGCACCTTCTTGGCACCGATCCTGGGCAGCATCTGCAGAGAGCAAAGGGAATGGCTTTGGGAAACTGAGGCAGGGGGCAGGGACTCAGCGGCCAGCGGTGCCAAGGCTGGGAGGGGGCAGCTGGGGGCTTGGGGACTCACCCGGGTGATCCTGTCCCAGCGGGAGCTGCTGGGGATGCGACGAGCAAAAACACCCTCCTTGGAGTGGGCAGCGAAAGTCCTGCCTGCGGGGGGACGGATGGGGCAGAGATGGGCAGGGGGTACCAGGGATGGGGCAGGGATGGGGCAGAGATGGGCAGGGGGTACCAGAGATGGGGCAGGGGCAACCAGGGATGGGGCAGAGATGGGCAGGGGGTACCAGGGATGGGGCAGAGATGGGACAGGGGGTACCAGAGATGGGGCAGGGGCAACCAGGGATGGGACAGAGATGGGCAGGGGGTACCAGGGATGGGGCAGAGATGGGACAGGGGGTACCAGAGATGGGGCAGGGGCAACCAGGGATGGGGCAGAGATGGGCAGGGGGTACCAGGGATGGGGCAGAGATGGGACAGGGGGTACCAGAGATGGGGCAGGAGCAACCAGGGATGGGGCAGAGATGGACAGGGGGTACCAGGGAAAGGGCAGGGGGTACCAGGGATGGGGCAGAGATGGGACAGGGGGTACCAGAGATGGGGCAGGGGTAACCAGGGATGGGGCAGAGATGGGCAGGGGGTACCAGGGAAAGGGCAGGGGCAACCAGGGATGGGGCAGAGATGGGCAGGGGGTACCAGGGAAAGGGCAGGGGCAACCAGGGATGGGGCAGAGATGGGCAGGGGGTACCAGGGATGGGGCAGGGGAACCAGGAATGGGGCAAGGATGGGGCAGTGGGAACTGGGGATGGGGTAGGGATGGGGCAAGGGGTACCAGGAATGGGGCCAAGATAGGGCAGGGATGGGGTAGGGATGGGACAGGAATTGGACAGGGGGTACCAGGGATGGGGCAGGGATGGGGCAGGGAGGGAGAAAGGATGGGGCACAGGGTACCAGGGATGGGGCAGGGATGGGGCAGGAATGGGGCAGGAATGGGGCAGGGATGGGGCAGCGGGTACCAGGGATGGAGCAAGAATGGGGCAGGGATGGGGTATGGGGAGGGGACAGGGGGTACCAGGGATGGGGCAAGAATGGGGCAGGGATAGGGCAAAAATGGGGCAGGGATGGGGCAGGGATGAGGCAGGGGTGGGACAGGGGTTACCAGGGAGGAAGAAGGGATGATTCAGGGATGGGACATTGGGTACCAAGGATGGGGCAGGGAAGGATGGGACAGGGATGCAGTGGGGCAGGACTAGGGGGTGCAGGGCCATACCGGAGCCAGGCAGGAGGCTTTGGGGGTAGGGGGGCTGCCCCTCGCCAGCGGGCTGGCACCAGTACTGGCCCAGGTTCCGCACGCAGGCCTGCCCCACCTCGGGCCGGTACCCGAAGTTCCGCGTGTCCAGCACCCGCAGCCGGATGGGGGGCAGGCACGCCTCGTCCTCTGGCAGGAGCTGCACCAGAGCCACACGTCACCCCAGGGTGCCAGCAGCAACACCCAAGGGTGCTGGGTTCCTCCCACCCCCCTCCTCACCAGGGTCAGCAGGAAGGCGTTGATGGGGAAGTTGGGGTTGGTGGTGAGGTCGGTGATGGTTGGGGTCGTCAGGGTGCATCCCCCGCACTGCACCTCCAGGCTGGGCGTCCGCACACTGCTGCGCAGCCCCCGCAGCCCCCAAGCCAGCACCTGGGGGGCACCCGGCAGCCGTCACCCCCCTGGCCACCTCGGGGGACACTGAGGGCACCAATCTCCATCCTCGTTCCTGTCCCTCTCCATCCCCATCCTTCATCTTGTCTTCATCCCTCTGTGCTTGTCCCCATCTTTGTCCCCATCCTTGTCCCCGTCCCTCTCCATCCTCAACCTTTCCACATCTTCATCCCTCTGTGCCTGTCCCATCTCTATCCCTGTCTTCATCTTTCTCCCCATCCCTGTCCACGGGGGCATCTCCAGCACCTTCATCCCTGTCCCCGACCCCAGCCTGTTCCCCTCCCATCTCCATCTTGGACCTCATCCCCATCCCATCTTCACCCTTGTCCCCATCCCTGCCCTATCCCCGTTCCTGCCCCACTCCCCATCCCAGACCTTGTCCCTCTTGTCCCCATCCCTGTTCCAATCCCTGTTCCAATCCCTGTCCCCAACCAGCCCTGTCTCCATTTCCCTCTCCCTGTCCTTGTCCCCATCCAGACCTTCTTCCTCTTGTCCCCATCCGTTCCAATCCATGCCCTTGTCCCCACCCACCCGTCTCCATTCCCCATCCCACCCCCTTCTCCATCCCTGTCCTTGTCCCTATCCCATTCCTCATCCCAGACCTTGTCCCTCCTGTCCTCATCTCTGTTCCGCATCCGTGTCCCCAGCCATCCCTGTCCCCATTCCTCATCTTTCTCCATCCTTGTCCCCACCCCATCCTCCTTCCTCCCTGTCTCTGTCCCCTCCCTGTCCCAGTGGTCCCCAGGTCTCACCTCCAGTGCCACCAGCCTCAGGAGCGGCCGGATCTCCATGGGGATGCTGAAGATCCCCTGCCTCCATGGCGGGGTGCCCACCTGCGCCAAGGACCCATCCTGCAGGGGGAAGATGACGATGATGGGATCCCATCACCCAGGTGCCCCCCACCAACCCCTTGCCCACCCCTCACCTGGGCATCATGCAGCAGTTCAAAGGCAGCCAGCAGCTCCCCGGCCGCTCCCCGCGGCCCCTCCAGTGAGTAACGACGAAGCCGGGGGTGCTGACGGCGCCCCACGTCCAGCCAAACATCTGGAGTGCACACGTTCCTCCCCAGGAAACCACTGGCACCCTGTAAGGTGTTGCTTGGGTGTGGGTGCTGCCCCCACCCATGGGTGACCCTCTGCTCTGGCACCATCCCTGTTCCATTCCCTGTCCTTGCCCCTGTCCATCCCCTTCATCCCTGTCATGGAATCATGGAATGGGTTGGGTTGGAAGGGACCTCAAAGCCCATCCAGTGCCACCCCCTGCCATGGGCAGGGACACCTCCCACTGGATCAGGGGGCTCCAAGCCCCATCCAACCTGGCCTGGAACACCTCCAGGGATGGGGCAGCCACCACTTCCCTGGGTTGTCCCCACCCCATGGGTTCTGTACCTTTCCATCCTGGTCAAAGACCTCCACCACCACGATGGGGGGCTCATCCTGGATCCCCTGGGGGTCCCCGTACAGCAGCACCCGGTGAAAAAGCAGCATCTGGTCCCAGAGAGGGTCCAGGGTCCTGGGCAACACCCGGGTGCTCTGGCTGACGTGCACGAAGGAGACGTGGGCGACGGCGTCTGGGTGACAGTGGCACCATCAGCACCCTGGGGTGCCCCATCATGAGGCAGTGGGTGCTGGGGGCCAGGGGGTCCCACCTGCGGTGACCTTGGTGCCACAGGGTACCAGCTCCAGGGCCTGGAAGATGTAGCAGCGCAGCTGGAAGAAGTTGGGCTCTGTGGGAGAGGAGGGGGTTGGCAGGGGGTCAGGGTCCCCTCTCAACCTGTCCTGGTCCCCCTGTTTCCCCGTCACTCACGCTTGAAGGTGCAGAGGATGAGGGGCGCGGGCTGCCGCTCCCCCACAGCTGTGTTGTCCTCCTCGTCTGGGTCCTCCACACCCTGTGGTGGGATGGGATGTGGGGTGTGAGGGGTCCCCTTGTCTCTGCTCTCCCTGGCCTTGTGTCCTGCTGTTCCCTGTCCTGCTGCCCCAGCATCACCACATCCCTCCATTCATCCCTCATCCCTCCCTCCTTCCCTCTATCCCTGCATCTCTCTGTCCCTCCATCCTTTTGTCCCTCTCTGCATCCTTCTCTCCATCTGCCCATCCGTGCATCTCTCCATCCTTCCATCCCTCTCTCTCCCTGCATCCCTCTTTCACTCCGTTCCTCCATCCCTTTCTCCCTGCACTCCTCCATCCCTCTCTCCCTTCATCCATTCCTCCCTCCATCCTTCTTATGTCCCTCTTTCCCTCCCTCTCTCTGTCTCCCTCTCCCTCCCTCCTCTCTCTTTCCCTCCCACCATCCTTCCATCCCTCTCTCCCTGCATCTCTTCATCCCTCCATACCTCTCCCTCCATCCCTCTCTCTGCATCCATGCATCCCTCTTTCCCTGTATCCTTGCATCCCTCCCTGCATCCCTCTATCAAGCCATCCCTCCATCCATCTCTCCATCTCTGTGTCCTTGCATTCGTCCCTCCCTCCCTTTATCCCTCCCTCTCTCCCTGTGTCACTCTCTTCATCTTCCATCCATCCATCCATCCTTCCATCCCTCCATCCATCCCTCCATCCATCCATCCATCCATCCATCCATCCATCCATCCATCCCTCCATCCTTCCATCCCTCCATCCATCCATCCCTCCATCCATCCATCCATCCATCCATCCATCCCTCCATCCCTCCATCCATCCATCCCTCCATCCATCCATCCATCCATCCATCCATCCCTCCATCCCTCCATCCATCCATCCCTCCATCCATCCATCCCTCCATCCCTCCATCCATCCCTCCATCCCTCCATCCATCCATCCCTCCATCCATCCATCCCTCCATCCTTCCATCCCTCCATCCATCCATCCATCCACGCTGCCCTCTCTTCACCTCCCCGTGCCCCCCGGCCGCTCTCCTACCTGGAAGCCCTCGAGGACGAAGAGTGGTGCCACAGGCGGGGGCTGGCTGGGCACCATGTCTCGGTGCCAGCACCGCCGCCGGAACGTGTCGCCCCGCCGGCGCTGCAGGTGGAAGCGGCTGCCCCACAGTGCCCCGTACTCCCAGGCCTCGGTCCCTGCGTCTGCCTTGGTGCTGTGCTGGGGGGGCATGGGGCACACAGGGGACAGCGCGGCAGAGGACTGAGCCCTGCCACCTCCATCCCTGCCACCCTCATCCCTGCCACCCTCATCCCAGCCACCTCTATCCCTGCCACCCTCATCCCAGTCACCTCCATCCCTGCCACCTCCATCCCTGTCACACTCATCCCAGCCACCTCCAGCCCTGCCACCTCCATCCCGGCCACCCTCATCCCAGCCACCTCCAGCCCTGCCACCCCAATCCCTGCTACCCTATCCCTGCCACCCTATCCCTGCCACCCTCATCCCAGACACCTCTATCCCTGCCACCCTCATCCCAGTCACCTCCATCCCTGCCACCCCAATCCCTGCCACCTCCATCCCTGTCACACTCATCCCAGCCACCTCCAGCCCTGCCACCCCAATCCCTTCCACCCTATCCCTCATCTCTGCCACCCTATCCTTGCCACCTCCATCCCAGCCACCTCCACCCCTGCCACCTCCATCCCTGCCACCTCCATCCCTGCCACCCTCATCCCTGCCACCTCCATCCCAGCCACCTCCACCCCTGCCACCTCCATCCCTGCCACCTCCATCCCTGCCACCTCCATCCCCTCCACCCTATCCCTCATCCCTGCCACCTCCATCCCTGCCACCCTCATCCCTGCCACCTCCATCCCAGCCACCTCCACCCCTGCCACCTCCATCCCTGCCACCTCCATCCCTGCCACCCTATCCCTCATCCCTGCCACCTCCATCCCTTCCACCCTATCCCTCATCCCTGCCACCTCCATCCCTGCCACCCTCATCCCTGCCACCTCCATCCCAGCCACCTCCACCCCTGCCACCTCCATCCCTGCCAACTCCATCCCTGCCACCTCCATCCCCTCCACCCTATCCCTCATCCCTGCCACTTCCATCCCTGCCACCCCCCATCCCTGCCACCCCATCCCAGCCACCCCATCCGTGTCCCTGCTGTCCTGACCAGCTGGAGGAAGGTGGCCACGTCCTGCTCGGGTCCCTGGGTGCTGGGCTCCCTGTGGCGGATGCGCAGCCAGCGCCGGCGCCGCTGCGTGTGGTAGGTCTTCTCGGCAGGGTGCCACGCGGGCGGGGGGCTTCCAGGGACCACGTTCACCCCGTACTCCCAACCTGTGGCACCCACGTGTCCTCATCACTGCCCCCATCACCAGCCCCCTGTCCTGGGGTGCCCGGTGGGGGACACCAACTCACCAGCCTCATCCACGGCCCCGGCCATGTCCACCCGCCAACCGTCGGTGACTTGCCAACCTTGGGGACACTCCACCTCCTCCTTGGGTGGCACTGCCACTCCGCTCTGCAAAAGCGGGCAAGAGGTGAGCCGCGATGTGCTCGTGTCACCCCACTGCCAGCACCCCCAGCGCCACAGGTGGGACACCAGTGTCCCCTGTGTCGCGTTGTTGGACTTGATGGTGAGAGGCCTTTTCCAACCGGATGATTCTACGATCGCCCACTCACGGCATCGGTGGTGGCCACGGCAGCAGGTCCCCACTCCCCGCCGAGCTGGCGGCTCTCGTTCTCGTAGACCTCCTCCAATACCTCGCCCACGTTGGTCTCCACGTCCAGCAGCAGCCTTGGGGACAACGGGACAGCGGTGGCATCACCAACTCCAAGGTCCCCAGGGTGTCCCCACCCCATGGCACTCACCGCTGCTGAGGCTCCACGGTCCAGGGTCCGGCCCAGCACCAGCCCCTGGGGGGTCGGATCTGGTGGCGGGGGAGCCCCCTTTTGCCGGCGCTGTCGGAGAAGCTGGGGCACCCCAGGAGCCCCCGAGGACCCCACTTGCCCAGCAGCTTGGTCTGGTTTTCATACTGGGAGGGGACACGGGTGGTGTTGAGGGGGGCTGGGGGGCACCTTGGGGTGTCCCCCCACCCTGTCCCCAGAGCTCACCGTCTCAGCGTAGACACGCAGGGGACCCTCAAGGTGCCGCGCCAGGTCCCCGCTGTCCACCAGGCACCCCAGCCAGAGGCGCAGGCGGAGCTGCACTTGGATGTCCTTGGAGCCTGACATCTGGGGGACATGGGAGGACAGGGGGGACACGCTGGAGATCTTGGGGGGAAGAGGAAGAGATGGGGAGGAGGACACAGAGGAGTTGGGCTGGAGAGCTTCTGGGGAACGTGGTGGGGACATGGAGGGACACAAAGGAGATGTAGAGGGGACACGGAGGGGATGTGGTGAACATGGATGGGACATGGAGGGGACACAGAGTGGACATCATGGGACATGGAGGAGTCATAGAGGGGACACGGAGGGGGACGTGGATGGGATGTTTGGGGGTTAGAGAGGGGACACACGGGGGACATAGAGCAGACAGGCAGGTGACCTTGGGAGGATGTGGTGGGGACATGGAGAGGATATAGAGGGGACAGGGAGGGACACAAAGGGGACATGGAAGGGCATGGATGGGACATCGGGGAGACATGGAAGGGACACAGAGTGGACATTATGGGGACATGGAGGAGTTACAAAGGGGACATGGAGGGGGCCACGGAGCAGACATGGAGGAGACGTTGGGGGAATGTAGTGGGGACATGGAGGGGATATAGAAGAGATATAGAGGGGACATGGAGGGACACAAAGAGGACACGGAGGGGGACATGGATGGGATGTTTGGGGGCCATAGAGGGGCCACAGGAGGGACGTGGAGCAGACAGGCAGGAGACCTTGGAGGGACGTGGTGGGGACATGGAGAAGATGGGGGAGATATAGAGGGGCTGGGGTGGGGACAGGGGGCGGACACAAACGAGACATGGAGGGGACATGAAGGGGCACAGAGGGAAGGTCAAGGGTTTATGGATGGGACACAAGGAACATGCAGGGGACAGAGAGGGGACACTGAGGGACATGGAAGGGACACGGAGGGGACGCAGCGGAGATGGAGGGGATGCGGGTGCCTACTTTCAGGAAGAGGGTCTGTGTCCGGCCGCAGAGCCGGCCGCACGCGCCAGGGCCGCTCCGGGAGAACATGATGTCGGTGGCGGGGATGCGGGCGCAGGCCATGCGCCGGTCGCCCCGCAGCAGCCACAGCAGCACGTCGGGCACGGCTGCCTGCGGCTGGGGGACAGCAAGTGTCGTGCTGAGAGCGGCCACAACGCAGCACAGTGATGAACCCCCAGTTCCAACCCCACCCCCCACCCCCCCCGCCGCCGAGACCGGCCACAACTCATTACAGCAATGAACCCCCCCCAGACCCCCAAGATGGGTCACAACCCATCACAGCGATGCCCCCCCAGACCCCCAGAATGGCCACAACTCAGCACAGCGATGAACCCCCCGAAAGTCACCACCTCCACAGCCAGGGCGGCCACACGGCCCAGCCAGCTCTCAGCCACCGGTAGCAGGGTGTCCCAGCCAGCCCTTGGTGGCATCGCTGCCTCCTCCGCCATGTGCTGCAGCAGGTGAAGGCGTGCGGCATGGAGATGCGCGTCCAGCAGTGTCAGCATGGGTTGTGACTCCAGGCGTGCCAGCGCTCGCCTGCAAAGACACCCCCCCAAAAATTCTCCATTCCACCCAAACCAGCCTGGTTCCACCACAAAATGCAGCCTTTCCCCTTAAAATGCCCCATTTCCCTCAAAAAACCTCCTGGTTCTCTCCCAAAATGCCCAGTTTCCCTCCCCAAATGCCCAGTTTCCCTCCCAAAACACCCAGTTTCCCTCCTCAAATGCCCAGTTTCCCCCCAAAGCCACCCTGGTTCCCTCACAAAATGCACTGTTTCCCCCCAAAACGCTCTGGTTTGTCCCCATAACTGTGTAGTTTCCCCCCCCAAAATGCCCCGTTTCCCACCAAAACAGCCTGGTTTCCTCGAAAATTGCCTCATTCCTCCCAAAAACCAGTCTGGTTGCCCCACAAAATACACTGTTCCCCTCTGAAAATGCACCATTTTCCCCAAAAAACAGCCTGGTCCCCCACAAAAAATGCAGTTTCCCCCCAAAATGCTCCATTCCCCTCTCAAAATGCCCCGTTCCCCTCCCAAAACAGCCTGGTTCCCCCCCCAAATGCACTATTTTCCCCCCAAAATGCCCGATTTCCCTCCCAAAACAGCCTTGATCCCTCCCAAAATCCACTGTTTCTCCCCAAAATCCACTGTTTCTCCCCCAAAATGTCCCATTTTCCCCCTCCAAAGCTGCCTGTTTCCCCCTCAAAATGCCATGTTTTTCCCCCAAATACCCCATTTCCCACTAAAACCAGCCTGGTTCCTCCTCAAAATGCCCCATTTCCCCTTAAAATGCCCTATTTTGCCCCCCAAATGCACTGTTTCCCCCCCAAAATGCCCCATTTCCCCCCACCCCAAGCAGTCTGGTTCCCCTCAAAAATGCACTGTTTCCCCCAAATACCCCATTTTCCTCTCAGTTGTCCCATTTTTAACCCAAATGCCCCATTATTCTCTAAAATTCCTCATTTTTCTCCCAATTGCCTCACTTCCCCCCAAATGCCCCACTGTCCTCTAAAATTCCTCATTCCCTCCATTGTCCCATTTCTCCCTGAAATGCCCCATTTCCCCCCAAAACATGTAATTTTCCCCCAATTCCTCCATTTTCACCCCAAATGTTCCACTGTCCTCTGAAATTCCTCATTTTCCTCCCAGTTTCCCCCCAAAATGCCCCAATTAAAACCCAAAATACCCCATTTCCCCCTCAAATATCCCATTTTCCACCAAATACCCCATTTTTCCCTCAATTGTGCCCTTTTCCCCCCCCAAATGTCCCATCACCCTCTAAAATTCCTCATTTTCCTCCCATATGTCCCATTTGTCCCCAAATGCCCCATTTCATTCCCCCCAAACCCCATTTTCCTCTCAATTGTCTCATTTTCCCCCAAACCCCCATTTTCCCCTCAGTTTTCCCATTTTCCCACCAAATGCCCCGTTCTCCTCTAAAACTCATTTTTTCTCCCTATTTCCCCCAAAATGCCTCAATCCCCCCCCCAAAATCCTCATTTTCCCCCAATCGTCCCATTTCCCTCCAATCATCCCGCTCTCCTCTAAAATTCCTCATTTTCCTCCCAGTTTCCCCCAAATGCCCCAGTTTTCCCCAAATTCCTCATTTCCTTCCAGTTATCCCATTTTTCCCCCCAAAACGCCCCGTTCTCCAGTAAAACTCCTCATTTTTACTCCCAATTTCCCCCAAAACGCCCCAATTCCACCCGAAATTCATTTCCCCTCAATTGTCCCATTCTCCTCTAAAATTCCTCATTTCTCCCCCAAATTCCCCATCCGCCCCCACCCCAGGACCCCCCTGACCTGCAGTCCTGTGTCAGCTCCCGCAGCAGCCTGCGGCCGATGTCCCCCTTGCTGTCCCCGTGTGCGCCTCGCAGCTCCATCACGTTCTTCTCCTGCCAAGATGTCCCCAAACCGTCCCAACCCCGAGCTGGCGGGGGTCCTATCCCACCCCACCCCTGCCATCACCCATGGGTGCTCACCAGGTGCCAGTACAGGGTTTGCAGGAGGTTCAGGGCATCCCAGCGGTAACTGGCGTCCTCCCAGGAGGAGGTGATGGCCACCACCGGCTTGTCACCGTACCATGGCAGGTAGTGGTAGCGGTTGCCTGCATCCAGAGGACACCGAGCATCTCAGAGGGTCCCACCCGTGTGTCCCCTCAACCCACCATCCCGTTCACCTGGAGGGTCCCACCCTCATTGTCCCCCTAACCCACCATCCCAGAGGGTCCCAAACTTGTGTCACCTCCACTCCAGCATCACCTGGAAGGTCCAACCCTTGCGCCTCCCCAACCCAGAGGGTCCAACCCTTGTGTCCTCCCCAGCCCAGAGGGTCCAACCCTTCTGTCTCCCCAACCCAGAAGGTCCAACCCTTGTGTCCCTCCCAACTCAGCATCCCAGAGGGTCTCACCCTTGTGTCCCCATTCCAACTCCATATCCCGCTCACATGGAGGTCCCATCCTTGTGTTTCCCTATCCAACAATCCCAGAGGGTCCCACCCTTGTGTTTCCCAAAGCCAGCATTACCTGGAAGTCCCACTCTCATGTTCCCTCCAACCTAGAGGGCACCACCCTTATGTCCCTCTCAACTCATCATCCTGCTCATCTGGAGGGTCCCACGCTTGTGTCCCCCCCAACTCAGCATTCCAGAGGGTCTCACCCCCCCTTATGTCCCCCTCAACTCAGCATTCCAGAGGGTCTCACCCTTGCGTCCCCCCCAAGCCAGCAACACCTCGAGGGTCTCACCCTTGTGTGTCCCCCCCCACTCAGCACCCGCTCACCTGGAGGTCCCACTCTCACGTGCCCCTCAACCCAGAGGGCACCACCCTCATGTCCCCCCCACCCAGCATCCCAGAGGGTCCCACCCTTGTGTCTGCTCACCTGGAGGTCCACCCCTTGTGTCCCACCCCAACCCAGCATCCCAGAGGTTCTCACCTGGAGGGTCCCACCCTTGTGTGCCCCCATCCCGCCATCCCACTCACCATCAAAGACAGGACGACTGTGTGGGGTGATGGAGGCGGCTGGTTTGCAGGTGGCATCGCTCATGTCCCCGTAATTGCCAATGCTGATCTCAAAGCGCAGGAGCTCTTGGCCAGATGGCACCATGGTGGCCGAATAAAAGACCCCGCACAATCCGAACTGGTGGCGAGGCCACTGGTGCTGCGGCACAGAAAGGGCATAAAATATCCCAAAATATCCAAATGGCACTAAAAATTTAAAAAAGAGCCTGGGGGTGGCATCGTCCCACATCCCCGTGTCCCCATCTGCACCTGGGTGATGTCCTCAGGGGCGATGGTGCCTTGCTGGCGCCCATCTGGGCTCTCCATGTGGGTGCTGATCTCCAGGAGCACCCGGCCCCGATAAACCACATTGGTGGGCTGCGAAATGAGGACAAAAAGGGGTGAAATTGGGGTTGTTCAGTGCGGAGAGGAGAAGACTCCAAGGAGATCCTGGAGGGGCCTTCCGGCACGGAAAGGGCCTACAATAAACCCGGGGAGGGGTTTTTTCCAAGGGCCTGGAGTGATGGGATGAGGGGGAACGGCTTTAAATTGGAAGGGGGAGGATTTAGATTGGACATCGGGAAGAAATTCTTCACGCTGAGGGTGGGGAGGCCCTGGCCCAGGTTGCCCAGAGCAGTGGTGGCTGCCCCATCCCTGGAGGTGTTCCAGGCCAGGTTGGATGGGGCTTGGAGCCCCCTGATCCAGTGGGAGGTGTCCCTGCCCATGGCAGGGGTGGGACTGGATGGGCTTCGCTGTCCCTTCCAACCCAACCCAGTCCAGGATTCCATGATTAAAACAAGTAAAGCAGGGGATGGTTGGGGGTCCCCACCCATGGGTGCTGTCCCCACCCTGCCACCCACTCACGGTGCCCGATGTCCTGGCAGAATCTGGCCGGGGGCCATAGAAGGGGAGGAAGGTCGGTCCAAAGCAGGGCAAGAAGCCGGGAGTCCCTTCTAGGAGCAAAAGATGGGGTTCAGTGAGGACTAGGGGGGTGGGTCTGGATGTTGGGGAGCCCCCACCCAAGGATGGACCCTTCTCACCTTCAGGCTCCGTGCCGGTGGAGGAGATGTCAGAGAGTTGGAGGGTGGCGGTGCCCAGGACCTTGGTGCTGTAGAACAGAAAGCTTGGCAGGGAAAGGGATGGGGGGGGATCGCCCCAAAAATGGGGGGATCCTCCAAAAATGGGGGGTCCTAATGAGGGATCCTCAAAAGCCAGGAGGGTCCCCAAAATCAGGAAGGGTCACCCAAACCAGAGGAGACCTCCAAAGCAAGGTGAGTCCCACAAATTGGGAGGGGACCCTCAAACCAGAGGGGTCCATCAAAACCAGAAGATTCCCCCAAACCAGGGGAGTCCCCTAAAACAAGGGAGTCCCCCAAAGCTGGTAGAGGACCCTCAAACCCATGGAGATGCTCCAAAACCAGATGAGTCCTCCAAAGCAAGGGGGCCACCCAAAAGCAGGAGGGGTCCCCCAAAACCAAGTGAGTCCTTCAAAACCAGGAGGTTCCTCAAAATCTGGGTGGTTCCCCCAAACCAGGAGGGTCCCCCAAAGCAAGGAGGGTCCGAAAAACCAGGAGGGAATCCCAAAAACCATGAGGGTTCCCCCAAAACCAGGGAATCCCCCAAATCAGGGGTTTTCCCCAAAACCAAGGGGTCATCCAAAGCAAAGATGTCCCTCAAAACCAGAAGGGGATCCCCAAAACCAGGGAGGTCCCCCAAACCAGGTGCATCTCCCAACACCGAGGGGGACTCCCCTGCTCACCTGCTAACGATGGACAACTGGATCTCATTGCAGATGGGGGGCAGCTGTGGGGAGAAAATGTTGGGAAGGGTGTTGAAATGTGGGTGTGTCCCCCCACTTTTGGGGGTGCCCCTGCTTTTGGGAGGGTGTAGGCTGTGTGTGGGGCTGGTGGGAACACCTTACCCTCAGGGGGAAGAAGAAGACCTCGTTCCACTCCGGGTTGGCGCTGGGGGGCATCACGCGGGTGCTGAGCTGGGTCGAGAATAGGAGTCAGCACCTCCAGCAGGATCTGCCACCCCCAGGCAGGATGTGACCCCCCACCCATGTCCCCTTTGCCCAGCACCCACCGTCCTTCCAGCAAAGCTGACCAGCACAGCTGCGGACATGAAGCACTTCTTGCCACCACCTGGTACCACCAAGGGAAGATGCTGAAGAACCAGCTTTGCTGCACAAGGGATGGGAAGGGGTGGGAACGGAGGGGTCCCCAGATCCACCCCACCCTGACCCCTCCTTGGTGCCCACCCTGTGGCAGATCCTCGGCACGGTAGATGCGGAGCTGGAGCGTGGCAGCACACGGTGGTGGCTGAAGTAGGTTGGCCTCCAGGTCATCATCCTCTGCCGGTTCTTCCTGCTCCTTTAGAGGGGGGGGGGGGCAGAAAATTGGGGACTCCCCTCCGCAGGGAATGTTGGTTTTTGGGGGTGCTGGGGAGGATGGGGGTGCTCACCGGCACTGTCTCGCCGGCGCAGAGGACAGCCAGGCTGACGCGGAGGTAGCCCTGGGAGCCGGCGTTGGGATGTTTGGGATGCTGCAGGCTCAGCCACTTCCAGCTCAACTGGTGTCCTGGTGCGGTGGGAGACCCCAGCATCACCCTGGTGTCACCCCAGTGTCACTACCCTGTCACCCCAACCCTCTTGTCTACCTGGTGCATTGTAGACGGTGCCGACATCGAGCTGTGGGGGTGGCAAAGAAGGTTAGAATGGCCAAACCATGGTGTGATGCCCCTTCCCAAGCCACTGTCCCTCACCTGGAAGACCCCAATGACGGCTTTGGAACGGGTGGCCCGTGAGTTCAACACCTGTGAAGAGTGAGACACAGAGTCAGTAGCCACCCCACTGTCCCCATCCCTGCTGATGCCACCAATCGCACCCCCTGACCTGGATGTGGATGGGCTCTGCCATCAGCTGGCTGGGCGTCAGTTGGAAATTTTGGTAAAACACCTAGAAATGGGCAAAATGAGGTGAGTGTGGGGTGAGAGGACACGAGCAGGTCCTCATGTCCCCTCCCTGCGGTCACCTCGTTGTAGTAGGGATTGTTCCCCACCCGGATCCTGGTCCGGAAGCGGCGCTGGCCAATGAGGACGGTCACCACTGGCTTGATGTCATTGCCCTGGAGCTGGCGGCCCTTGATGATCCTCACTCGTACCTGTGGGACAAGCGGTGACGCAGGGGCCGCTGGATGGGACATCACCTCGGGTGCCACCATATCCATGGGTGCCATACCTGGAAATCCTCTTTACTCCCTGCTGGGGGCTTGGTGGGGTTGTGAGGTGTCCCTGGTGACACCACCTGCAGTGGCACCTGTCCTTGCAGAGGGACCATAGCATTTCCAGCCATGCCCCGGGGAACGTAGGAGCAGCGGAGGGAGATGGTGCACTGCAAAGGGATGGGTGGCACCCTAGACCGTGCCTGGTGGCACTCTGGGGTGCTGCTGGGGGGTGCATGGGTGGGTGCTCACCCCTGTGGCGTGTCCTTGGGGGTCTAGCAGTGGGACATCGCTCAGGGCCAGCAGTAGCCCAGGGTCAGCCACCAACGGGTCCAGTGAAACTGTGGTAGCACCCAGGTCCCTGTAGGGGCAGGAGGATGTGGTGAGGGTGGCTGTGCTGGGGATAGTCACCCCCCACCCATGGGCGCTACTCACCCCAGGGGTGCCGGCTCACCCCAGTGCCGGAGGCGCAGGGTGATGGAGTCTGTGGGGTGCAGAGGCTGTGTGCCCAGTGGCCATGCCAGCGTCTAGGGAGAGGTGATGAAGGGTCACTGAGGTGACCTGAGTGTCCTCGTGCCACCGCAGGCCACCCAGGGGGCAACTCACCTCATTCCAGACAGGGCTGTTATCCTCTGGCACCACCCGGGTGCTCCTGGGGACGCCTGGGGAGGCAGGAGAGATGGTGGTGATACATTGGGATGGGAACATGGGGGTACAAGGGGACAGTTGGCACTGTCCCCACATGTGGGGATGAGCAATGCTGTCCCCAGACATGGAATCATAGAAACATGGAATGGGTTGGGTTGGAAGGGACATCAAAGCCCATCCAGTGCCACCCCCTGCCATGGGCAGGGACATCTCCCACTGGATCAGGGGGCTCCAAGCCCCATCCAACCTGGCTCGGAACACCTCCAGGATGGGGCAGCCACCACTGCTCTGGGCAACCTGGGCCAGGGCCTCCACACCCTTATCATAAAGAATTTCTTCCACCTAAATCTTCTCCTTCCAATTTAAAGCCGGTCCCTCTCGTCCCATCACTCCAGACCCTTGGGAAAAGCCCCTCCCCAGGTTTCCTGCAGCCCCTTTCAGCACTGGGAGCTGCTCTAAGGTCTCCCCAGAGCCTTCTCCTCTCCAGGCTGAACAACCCCAACTCTCCCAGCCTGCCCTCGTACAGGAGCTGCTCCAGCCCTGGGATCATCTCCGTGGCCTCCTCTGGCCTCGCTCCAACAGCTCCAGGTCCTTCCTGTGCTCAGGACTCCAGAACTGGACCCAGGGCTCCAGGTGGGGTCTCACAGAGCGCAGCAGAGGGGCAGAACCCCCTCCCTCCCCTGCTGCTCCCCCTGCTCTGGATGCAGCCCAGGACAGGGGGGGTTCTGGGCTGTTTCCCCCCATGTGGAGCTTCTCCTCCCCCAGCAGACCTGGCCAGCACCACCCACTCACACAAGAATGCCAGCCCGGTGCACCAGAACCCCCAGTGCTACCCTATATCACAGGGTTGGCCACTGCAGTGTCCCCCTTGTCCCCAGGGGTACCTCTGAAGCGGGCGGATACGTGCACACCATGCCTAGAACCAGTGGGCCTGGGGACGTGGGCACTGGCCACCAGCAGCCGCAGCATGGCTGCTTCTACTGCCTCTGTGGCACCGCCCTGCTGTTACCATGGTGCTGGCAGGGGTGGTGTTACCGTGTTGCTGGGTGCCTCTGACCTCGTGCCCCCCCCCTCAGCGTGGGGACTGAGAGAGTTGGGGTTGTTCAGCCTGGAGAAGAGAAGGCTCTGGGGAGACCTTAGAGCAGCTCCCAGTGCTGAAAGGGGCTGCAGGAAACCTGGGGAGGGGCTTTTCCCAAGGGCCTGGAGCGATGGGACGAGAGGGACCAGCTTTAAATTGGAAGGGGGAGATTTAGATTGGACATCAGGAAGGAATTCTTGACAATGAGGGTGGGGAGGCCCTGGCCCAGGGTGCCCAGAGCAGTGGTGGCTGCCCCATCCCTGGAGGTGTTCCAGGCCAGGTTGGATGGGGCTTGGAGCCCCCTGACCCAGTGGGAGGTGTCCCTGCCCATGGCAGGGGGTAGCACTGGATGGGCTTTGAGGTCCCTTCCAACCCAACCCAATCATGATTCTATGATTCGATGTGCTCCCAGGTTGCTGTGACAGCATGGAATCACAGAATCATTCCTGTTGGAAAGACCTTTTAGATCATCCAAGAGTCCAACCATAAACCCAGCACTGCCAACCCCAGCATGAAACCACGTTCCCAGGTGACACGTTTACATGGCTTTTAAACTCCTCTGGGGATGAGGACTCCACCTCTGCCCTGGGCAGCCTGTGCCAGCGCTTGACAGCCCTTTCCATGAAGGAATCTTTCCCAATATCCAATCTAACCCTCCCCTGGTGCAACCTGAGGCCATCATCCCATCCCTTGTTCCAACCCCTCATCCCATCCCTTGTTCCTTGGGAGCAGAGCCCAGCAGCCACCTCAGTGATACCAAAAATGCTGACAAATATACTCTCTAAGACACATTTTGGAGTTTTAGAAAGCAGCCTTCTTTATTTCAGTAGGAAGGAACGATTCCATCGGTTGTGCGACCTCATTCATATTCCACTACTTTCCAAGATCTAATTTTTTTTTTTTTATGGTCGGCACTGGTCAGGCCGCACCTCGAGTGCTGTGTCCAGTTCTGGGCCCTCAGTTTAAGAAGGATGTTGAGATGCTGGAGTGCGTCCAGAGGAGAGCGATGAGGATGGGGAAGGGGCTGGAGCACAAGCCCTGTGAGGAGCGACTGAGGGAGCTGGGGTTGTTCAGCCTGGAGAAGAGGAGGCTCAGGGGAGACCTTATTGCTCTCTACAACTGCCTGAAAGGAGGCTGTAGTCAGGCAGGGGTTGGTCTCTTCTCTCAGGTGACCGGTGACAGAACAAGAGGACACGGTCTCAAGCTTCGCCAGGGGAGGTTTAGGCTTGATATTAGGAAGAAGTTCTTCACTGAGAGGGTGATTGGCCATTGGAATGCGCTGCCCGGGGAGGTGGTGGAGTCACCGTCCCTGGAGGTGTTTAAGGAGAGATTGGATGAGGCTTTTAGTGCCATGGTGTGATTGACAAGTAGGAGTAGGTGTAGGTGTTGGGTCGTAGGTTGGACTCGATGATCTCAGAGGTCTTTTCCAACCTTGTGATACTGTGAGATTTTAATTTTATTATGAACTTCACAACAGCCCAATCTCTGCTCACGGGGACTTTTGGAGCTGGCTCTGTCTGACCTTGTGTTTTAGACAGGGAAAAGCTGCAAACAGAGGTGGTGAGAGGAGACCCAGCTCTTCAGCACATTTCAAGACGTTACCGAACGCTTTAAACAGTGCCTGGAAAAGCCCCATTTAAATAAAACACGCAATAAGGAAAAGATGCTCTCAGAGAGCCATTGTGTGTGTCGGTGAAGAAACAGTCGCTGAGGTGGAATTCAACTGAGGTTGGTTAAGAAGACACAGTTGCCCCGCCCCCCCCCAATGCCCTCCCTGGCTGCGCCCCCTCAGGTTGGCCACGCCCCTCGCGGCGCGTGCACCGTCCGCCTCTCACTGCGCATGCGCTGCCCTCGCCCCCAGTGACCATGCCCCCTAGTGGCATTTGCACGCCTCGCGCCCGCTGCGCATGCGCGGAACGAGCCCCCTCGGAGTGCTCCCTCACACTGACCACGCCCCCGCGCAAGCTGACCACGCCCCTTTGCCTTGCACACCCCGCCCCACCGCACAGCACGACACTGCGCGTGCGCTGCTCCTCTCCCCGGTGCGATGCACATACTGCCCGCGCCCCCTGGCCACGCCCCCTCGCGCTGACCACGCCCCCTCAGCGCCTACGCGGCCCGCGCTCCTCGTGGCGCCTGCGCGGTGTGGGGCAGTGCGGGCGTTGTTGTGGGTGCGCGGGGGGGGGGATGCGGCCCCACTAGGGCGATGTCGCAGCGCGGGGACGACCATGACCGCGACGCGGAGCTGCAGTGGTCGGCGCGCAAGATGGGGAAGTCGCTGCTGCTGCAGCTGTCGGTGCACGAGCGGGAGCTGGACCTGGTGTGCCTGGACCACAGCTACGCCAAGCCCTGGAGCGCCCACCCCGACGCCAGCGCCGCCCGGCCCGCACGCCTGCTCTTCGTGCCCCCGCGGAGGCAGCCCGGCCCCGCCCCGTGAGCGACGGGCGGGGAGGGGGGCTGGGAGGAGAGGGGGGGCTGGAGGGGGGTGAGGAGGCGGCTGGAGAGGGGGAGAGAGGGGAGCTGGGGGAGAGGGGGCTGGAGGGAGGGAGAGAGGGGGCTGGAGGGAGGGAGAGAGGGGAGCTGGGGGGAGGGGGTCTGGAGAGGGGGAGAGAGTGAGGAGGGGGGCTAGGGGGAGTGAGGGGGGCTGGGGAGAGAGTGAGGAGGGGGGCTAGGGGGAGTGAGGGGGGCTGGGGGGAGAGGGGGGGCTGGAGGGAGGGAGAGAGGGGAGCTGGGGGAAGGGGGGGCTGGAGAGGGGGAGAGAATGGGGAGGGGGCTGGGGGGAGAGAGGGGGGCTGTGGGGAAGAGAGTGGAGCTGGAGGGCGGCGGGGTGAGGGGGAGAATAAGGTTGGGGGCTGTGGGGAAGACAGTGGGGCTGGGGCTTGGGGGGAGAGAGTGGGGCTGGTGGGGGAAGAATACGGGGGGTGTGTGAGGGGAGGGGGTCTTTGAGGAGAAAGTGGGGCTGGTGGGGAAGTGTGAGGGGGGCTTTGAGGAGAGAGTGGGGCTGGGGGTTGGGGGTGAAAGAGTGGGGTTGGGGGCCCAGGGAATTGAGGGGGAGAGAGTGGGGCGGGGAGGGTGCTGGGGGGAGGAGAGTAGGGCTGGGAGCAGGGGAGGGGGGCTTTAAGGAGAGAGGGTGGTTGGGGGGAGCCTGTGGGGCTGGGAGGGGTGTGAGGGGGGGCTGGGGGGAGAGAAGGGCGGGGGGTTTGGAGGGGGGAGAGTGGCTGGGCACTGAGGGTGTGTGAGGGGAGGGGGGCTTTGAGGAGAGAGTGGGGCTGGAGGGCAGAGGGGTTGTGGAGGAGATAGTGGAGTGGGGGGCTGGGGGACGGGGAGAGTGGGGCTGGGGGGTGAGAGGGTTCTGGGGGGCAGAGAGCGGGGGCTGTGAGAGAACTTGGAGGGGGAGGGAGCTAAGGGGTCTGTGGGGCGGGGTGTGGGGTCTGTGAGGGGACAGAGTGGGGCTGGGGGATCTGTGGGGCTGAGAGGCCTGTGTGGACGCTCAGAGGGTCCTGAGTGGTCTGTGAGGTGGGTGATTCTGTGGGGCTGGGGGGAGAGTGTGGGGCAGATGTGGGGGGGCTCCTGTGGGGCAGGCGGGCTGGGGGGGAGCTGGGGGCTCCTGAAGAGTCTGTGAGGAGAAAATGTGGGGCTGAGGGGTCAGCGTAGGGGCTGGGGGTGTCCTGAGGGGTCTGTGAAGGGAGAGTGTGGGGCTGGAGGGGGATGCTGAAGGGTGTGTGAGGGGAAAATGTGGGGTGGGGGGTTCTTGGGGGACCTGTGTGGAAGCTGGGGGTTATTGAAGGGTCTGTGAGGGAATAAAAATGTGGAGCTGGGGGTCTGTGAGGGAAGAGTGTGGGGCAGGAGGGGATTCTATGGGGCTGGGAGGGGCCTGTGGCGTAGGGGGGGGTTCTGTGGGGCTGAAGGGTCAGTGTGGGGCTGGGGATGTCATGAAAGGTCTGTGAGGGGAAAATGTGGGGCTGGGGTTCTGTAAGGGAGGACTTTGCGGCGGGGGCTGTCCCATGGGGGCTGTGAGGTGGTGGTGTTGGGCTAGGGGGGAGATCTGTGAGGGGAGAGTGTGGGGCTGAGGGGGTCCTAAGGGGCTTGGGGGGCAGGTGGGGTTCCTGAGGGGGCTCCTGTGGGGTTGAGGGGCCTGTATGGGAACTGGGGGCTCCTGAAGGGTCTGTGAGGGGAAAATGTGGGTCAGTGTGGGATTCTTTGGGGCTGGGAGGGGGCTGTGGGGTAGAGGGGGCTTGTGTGGGGCGGAGGGGTCAGTGTGGGGTGAGGGGTGTCCTGGAGGGTCTGTGAGAGGAAAATGTGGGGCTGTGGGGTGGCCTTTGAGGGGAGGGTGTGGGTCAGGAGAGGATTCTATGGAGCTGAGAGGCCTGTGCGGGGCTGGGAGGGCTCTATGGGGTGCAGGGGGTTTCTGCGGGGCTGAGGGGTCAGTGTGGGGCTGGGGATGTCCTGAAGGGTCTGTGAGGGGAAAAATGTGAGGCTGGGGGTGAGGGGAAAAATGTGAGGCTGGGGGTGTCCTGTGGGACCTGTGGGGTGGGGTAGGGGCTGTGAGGGGAGAGTGTGGGTCCTGAGGGGCAGGTGAAGGTCCGGAGAGGCCTGTGAGGGGAGAATGTGGGGGTGGAGGGGAATCCTTAAGGATCTGTGAGGGGAGAGTGTGGGGCGGGGGTGTCCTGTAGGGCTGGTGTGAGGATGGCGTGGGCCAGGCAGACCAGAGCAGGCTGTGGGATCCGTGGGAGCAGTAGGGGCTGTGGGAAGCAGAGGAGCAGCTGAGGGACCCGAGGGAGTTTAGTCTGGAGAAGAGCAGGCTGAGACCTCATTGCTCTCTGTGGCTCCCAGAGAGGAGGTTGTGGTGAGGTGGGTGCTGGACTCTTCTTCCAAGTGACAAGGGATGGGATGGGAGGAAATGGCCTCAAGTTGCACCAGGGGAGGTTTAGATTGGACATCAAGAAAAATTTCTTCACCAAAAGGCACTCAGGCGCTGGAATGGCTGCCCAGGAGGTGGTCCAGTCCCCATCCCTGGAGGTGTTTAAAAGTTGGGCAGATGAGGTACTCAGGGATGGTTTAGTAGGGGACAGGTACGTTTGGGCTTGATGATCTCAACGGTCTTTTCCAACCAGATGATTCTATGATTCTCTGAAGATGTGGGGGCTGAGCTGGGTGTCTCAGGTCGCACCTGGATTCGTGGTCGGAGCAGGAAAGGGATCTTGGTAGTTTGAGTTTGAGTCAGAAAGTGGGTCTGGGGTCACAGGTGAGGCTGGGAGTGCATCCAGGGGCTTGATCTTGGGTTTTGGGGGCTACCTGGGCTCAGACTGGGAATAACCGGACACCTCATTATGGTGCTGAGTAGCCGCAGAGCCCAGGGCGAGTGTCCCCCTTCTCTAAATCGCCCTTGTTCTTGGCAGCGAGGTGGACGTCCCCATCGACGTTGAGACGGTGATGCCCGCGCCCATGCTGCTCTACGACAACCAGAAGGCGCGCAGCGTGATGAACGAGTGCGAGCGCCACGTGATGTTCGCTCGCACGGATGCGGATGCCCCTCCGCCGCCGGATGACTGGGAGGAACACATCAACAGGTAGTGCGGGAATAGCAAGGAAGAGAAATCTGGGTGCTAAACAGCCACCTGTTGGTGGGCTCTTTGATGGGATTTGCTACCCTGGCATTCCTGAGCTGAATGATGTTCAAAGAAAATGGATTCTCATATGAAAATTCCTCACCTGCCGGCTGTGGAAACACTTGGATTTAATGGCCCCAGCTGTTGAACCTCTCCCACACGCTTCCCGTGAAGTTCAGAGGAGGCTGGAACAGTGAGTCGTTAGGTTACAAACAAATCCTAAATTCGGCCATGCTCCCATGACAGAAATGGAAAATGAGGATCTGCAGGGATCCCACCTTATTAAAAACCCTCCCGGGAGCTGCCGTCAGGCCAGGCCACAGTCCTGGTGTTGTGAGGAATGGGATTTTCTTTCTAGACAGTTGATTTGAGGCGTGTGGCGACAAGCCGTGCTTAAAGGAGCTGTTGTTTTGATCTTATTTATGGCTCTGCTGTTGCTCTTGGCTTTCTGATGGTTGCTGATGCACTCTACCGATATTTATAAATGAATGTTTCTTACTGAGCCATCCTACTAATTCAGTTCTCGTTAAACTCGCTTTGTCTGTAGCCGTAAATCGGTTCTCAGGGCTGCGGTCTCAGCCGATGCCCGGCTGTGCTGCCGACTGCCTTTGGGAATGGCAGCAGCTTGTGGGACATCGGTGTCCGTGTAACAGCGACCTATATTTCTTCTCTTGTTTTCTCGACAGGACGGGTTGGACGATGGCTCAGAACAAGCTGTTTAACAAGATTCACAAAGCGCTGCAGTCGGACAGGCTGGCTCGCTTGGCCAATGAGGGGGTAAGGTCTTCTGCTCCTGTTTAACTTCCCAACAGAGTCACTGTGTGGGTGTTTATCAGTCATAGTCCTTGAGGTTGAAAATGGCCTCTAACTCATCCAGCCCAGCCGTGAGCCCAACCCCACCGTGCCAACTGAACCATGCCCTGAAGTGCCACGTCTACACATTCTTTGAACCCCTCCAGGGATGGAGAGTCCACCACTGCCCTGGGCAGCCTGGTCCAGGGCTTCACCGCTAGATCAGTAATGAAATTTTCCCTGAGATCCAATCTAAACCTTTTCTGGTGCCACTTTAGGCCATTTCCTCTCATGAGAAATCACTGGTTGCTTGGGAGAAGAGACCAACACCCACCTCACCACCTTTCCGGGAGTGATGAGGTCTTCCCTCAGCTTCCTCTTCTCCAGACTAAACAACCCCAGTTCCCTCCGCTGCTCCTCATAACTTGTCCTCCAGACTCTTCCTAGTAAAGCCAGACTAAGTCAAGGTGAAAGTCTTGGCCTTTGGGTTGTGCAGCCTTAAGAAAGAGGCAGCTCTGGGCTTCTCTGGGTGATAATTTTGTCCTCCTTTGCTGCTGGAGCGCTTGGGGCTACTTAGGCCAGTACTTCCCTGTGGCTCGGGATGCACGTAGAGTGCTTGATGCTTGATTTTTCCCATAACTGTGTTTCTTTTCAACTTGCTGGTTTTCAGGCTTGCAACGAGCCAGTCCTGAGGCGGATAGCGGTGGACAAATGCGCTCGGAGGGTCCGCCAAGCGCTGGCCAGCGTGAACTGGGACACCAAACTGATCCAGTGGCTTCACACGACGTTAGTGGAAACCCTCAGCTTGCCGGTGCTGGCTGCTTACTTGGATGCTCTGCAAACGCTTAAAGGAAAGGTGAGAAAAGCAATGAAAGACTTTCCTGTCACTTAGAATGCTCCCCCTTTATAAATCTCATTGAAGGAAGCTGATGGAGTCTTTATCCTTTCTCTTTGGAGCAGCAGGGGTGATGTTTAAAAACCCCTGGAAGAGGCTGATGTGGGTTTTTTCAGTTCTTCTGGGCCTCTGGTTTCAGATCCCCACATTGATCGACCGGATGCTGCTCTCCTCTACCGCCAAGACAGGGGCAGCGGGTGCCGAGGCTCTCTCTCTGCTGCTGAAGAGACCGTGGGACCCGGCAGTGGGCGTCCTGTCCCATAATAAACCAGTGAGTACCTCCTGGGGCTCGCAGGGAGCAAGAGGCCACCCTCACGCTGGCTTTGTTCTTCCCACCCTTCTGCTGTTCTCTTCCTTTGACCTTTGTCTTGCTTCCTGGGCTCTCCTCCTGCTTGAGACTCATTCAATGAGGGGGATTCTTTCTGCTGGAAGATTCTGACCAAACTGTTGGGTGATTGTGACGGGGGAAGTCACAGAATCCTGGAATGGTTTGGGTTGGAAGGGACCTCAAAGTCCATCCAGTGCCAGCCCCTGCCATGGGCAGGGACACCTCCCACTGGGTCAGGGGGCTCCAAGCCCCATCCAACCTGGCCTTGAACCCCTCCAGGGATGGGGCAGCCACCACTGCTCTGGGCACCCTGGGCCAGGGCCTCCCCACCCTCATTGTCAAGAATTCCTTCCTAAGGTCTCATCTTTATCTTCCCCTTCTGATTTAAAGCCATTCCCGCTTGTCCCATCACTCCAGACCCTTGGAAAAAGCCCCTCCCCAGCTTTTCTGGAGCCCCTTTCAGTACTGGGAGGCTGCTCTGAGGTCTCCATGGAGCACAAGGTTACTCCTGCTTTGTGCAAGCCAGGCCACGCTGGGCAGCGCGGTCTTGGTCAGAGAAGTGGCTTTCCCTTACTTGTCTTCTCTGTTGAACTTTATAGAGCAAATTGCCTGGTTCCCCCCTCATCCTGATTGCTTCCTCCGGACCCTCCAACCCCATGTTCCCAACTTCTCGACGGCACCGATTCTGGCAGTCGCAGCTTTCCTGCTTGGGAAAGGTTTGTATTGTTGGTTTTGGAAGGAGGGAAGTTCAAACCAGCAGCGGAGCTGGACTGCAGCTGCTGAGCTTGTTTTTGTCAGCCTGCAGGGCACCAAAATGCTCGCTGCGGCTGAAGGAGGCTGGCGTGTGCTGCCTGCCGTTCCCTCTTGTCCCATCCCTGTACTCCCTGACCAAGAGCCCCTCCCCAGCTTTCCTGTAGGCTCCCTTGACTGTAGGTCACCTTCATTCTCTGCCTGGATACAGGGCTGCTCACGTGACTCCTAACGTATAGATGCACTGGGTGTGTAGGAGCGAGGTGAGCAGCAGAGGTTGTCTGCGTGGGGAAATCTGTTTCCTCTGGTTTCAGTAGCTAGAAGTGAATCCTGGGGGAAAGGGGGGAGAGAGCAAGCGCAACCTCATGCATGAACTGGGTTCCAGTCTGTGCTCATTGCTGTCGGTACCTGTTGTCCCCAGTAATGCCTTTGTTATCTACCGCTCTTTCATTCCAAATGGCAGGTGATTCCCATCGCCACCCACCTCTTGAACAATGGCAGTGGGGTGGGAGTGTTGCAGTGTCTCGAACACATGATCGGGGCAGTGAGGAGCAAAGTGGCAGAGGTGAGTAAGAGGCACGAGCCTGTCTGGGAGCCTTTTCTGCTCCCTTCAACCTGCTCTCCTTGCCCGTAGGTGCTGTCCCACCCCAGTGCCTCGTCCTGTTGGGCCTCCCTCTTCTCCATCAATGCCTTTTTCTGTCCTCTTGTAGATTCACAGCCACTTTTCCCACAAGCCGATCATCCTGATTGGGTGGAACACGGGTGCCTTGGTGGCCTGTCACGTAAGTGATTCTTCTGCGTCCTCTCAGAGCCTGCTTGACAGCTTCCATTCAGAGTTGAATTATTGTAGCATTTAAGGTCCTTTGAGGTGGTTCTTATCGTAGAATGCCCTGAGTTGGAAGGGACCCACAAGGACCATCAAGTCCAACTCCTGTCCCTGCACAGGACGCCCCAGCACTCACACCATGGGGCTGAGAGCCTTGGCCAAAGGCTGCTGGAATATTGTCAGGCTGTGGTGGCTTCTCTGGGAGCTGTTCCAGTGCTCCACCACCCTCTGGGGGAAGAACCTTCTCCTGGGTCCACCTAACACTCCCCTGGCATCTTCCTGCCATTCCCTCGGGTCCTGTCACTGGGCCTGGCTTTGGGACAGACGTCCTTTCTGGTTGAGAGGACGTAAGCAATTTGGGTCACTCGGTAGGTTTTTTTCCCTGCTGTTTTAATGAGCAAAGCAAAGTCTAAATACGAAGGAGATTTCTGTGCCCAACGAGTGCCTGGCAAAGCAGCCTTCACACCGTTGATGCACTTGGCTATTTGGGTGCTGAGTGTTGTGTGTTCTCCCCAGGTTTCAGTGATGGAGTACGTCACTGCAGTTGTGTGCCTTGGATTCCCACTTCTCTCCATTGATGGCCCCAGAGGGGTAAGGACCACGTGGAGAGGAGACCCTTTAAAGAACTGTACTTTATCTCCCCAAATCAGGCTTGCAAGTCCAGTGGTAGTTGGCAGATTTTTTTGAGGAATGTCTGTGTGATAATAGATTAGGAGCAGCCCTGAGGAGAAGGAGTTGGGGTGCTGATGGAGCAGAAGCTCAACATGAGCTGCAACGTGCGCTCCCAGCCCAGAACCCCCCCTGTCCTGGGCTGCATCCAGAGCAGGGGGAGCAGCAGGGGAGGGAGGGGGTTCTGCCCCTCTGCTCCGCTCTGGGGAGACCCCACCTGGAGCCCTGGGTCCAGTTCTGGAGTCCTGAGCACAGGAAGGACCTGGAGCTGTTGGAGCGAGGCCAGAGGAGGCCACGGAGATGATCCGAGGGCTGGAGCAGCTCCTGTACGAGGGCAGGCTGGGAGAGTTGGGGTTGTTCAGCCTGGAGAGGAGAAGGCTCTGGGGAGACCTTAGAGCAGCTCCCAGTGCTGAAAGGGGCTGCAGGAAAGCTGGAGAGGGGCTCTGGATCAGGGAGTACGAAGGACAGGATGAGGGGGAAGGTTTTTAAGCTGCAAGAGGGGAGATTGAGTTCTTCGGGAGAAATGTTTTGCTGTGAGGGTGGGGAGGCCTTGGCCCAGGTTGCCCAGAGCAGCGGTGGCTGCCCCATCCCCAGAAGGTTCTAACTGAGTTTCTAACTCACTTGGAAAGGTGTTCAGCTCCGAAGGCTCTGTGTCCTGCATCAGTTCTTCTGCATTACAGTTCCCCTTGCCCTTGCAGGATGTTGATGACCCCCTCCTGGAGATGAAGAGCCCTGTCCTCTTTGTCATTGGTCAGAATTCCCTGCAGTGCAACATCGAAGCAATGGAAGATTTCCGGGAGAAAATACGAGCCGATAACAGCATGGTGGTGGTGGGAGGAGCAGATGATAATCTCAGGTAACAGTCTGCGAGGTGGATGCTCTCTTCCCAGGAACCCTGGGTAAGATCTGAGTGTTCTGTGTACATCAACATCCCCAGATTTGGGACTGGAGCTTGGTGGAAACTCGATGATCTCGGAGGTCTTTTCCAACCTTATGATACTGTGAAGTGCATAAAAATGCTCTATGAAGATCAGCTTTGTTACTCAGAAATTAAAGGAGGTCCAAGCTTCAGCTTGGATGAAAAATTTGTTTCCTGTGATACCACTGGGAGAAACGATGCAGGTTTAAGTTAAAGATCCAGGGTACGGGGTGGTACCACACTAGAACAAGTGTTTGCTTCTTTGTGCCACCCCTGGCTCTGGAATACGTAGCTTTTGAAGGCTGTGCATGGGGTAAGGGAGGCTGTAAGAGCTTTAAAGGAGGAACTTAAGGTCTCAGTAAACTTAGGAGCTTGTTCTCCTACTACATTTGTGCATGTTTGGAATAACTGCCCCAAATATCCAAGCAGGTTGGCCTGGTGACAGAGCGCAGAGAAGGGTTTGGAGCATCTTAGAGGTCAGAAATCTACAGTAGGGATAATCAGTAACGGAGAGGAAAGAGAGCAATGTAAAACTGTGGTTCTGGATCTGAAGTCAGAGCTCTGAAGGAAAGGAAACATCATATTTCTTTCTTCCCCTCTCTCAAAGAAGGACATTGAGAGGCTGGAGCACAACCAGAGAAGGGGAACCGAGCTGGGGAAAGGGCTGGAGAAGAAGCCTTCTGAGAGGTGGCTGGGGGAGCTGGGGTTGTTTAGCTTAGAGAAGAGGAGGCTGAGGGGAGACCTCATCGCTGTCTACAACTGCCTGAAAGGAGGTTGTGATGAGGTGGGTGTTGGGCTCTGCTCAGAAGTCATAGGACAAGAGGAAATGGCCTCAAGTTGCACCAGAGGAGGTTTATCAGGACAAAATTCTTCACAGAAAGGGTTCTCAGGCACTGGAACAGCTGCCCAGGGAGGTGGTGGAGTCGCCATCCCTGGAGGGATTTAAAAGACAGGCAGATGAGGTGCTCAGGGATCTGGTTTCATAGTGGACAGGAACGGTTGGACTCGATGATCTCAAAGGTCTTTTCCAACCAAACACTTCTATGATTTTATTTCCTTTGGGAAATGCTTTGGGATGCTGGGTCTTTTTCCTCACCATCGAAGTTTGGCTTGGCATTCCGAGGGATGAATCCTGTCTCTCCAACAGTCGGTGCTCTAGAGCAGAGAGCTGGCAGAACCAGCTCCTGCCTTGCTCTGCGTGTGACAGGGAAGGGGAGCGAATCTGCTGTCGCTTGAACTTGCTCTCAAGTGAAGAATGATATTCCGAGTGTGAAAGTGGAAAACCAAATGTATGTTGGCTTCTGTCATTTTTTAACAGGATAAGCAAAGTCAAAAAGAAGTCGGAAGGCCTGACCCAGAGTATGGTGGACAGGTGCATCCAGGTAACCACAGAAATCTTCCTTTTATACCTCATATCTGGAAAATAATCTGTGCTGAAGACTCTTGGTGGCCACAAGTTATAACTTACTGCCAGGAGTGCTTACACAAAGGTAAATCTGCCTCCTGAGTGGGATTTTGAAGTGTCTGTCTCCTTTCAGGAGGAGAGACAGGAGCTTCCTGGTAGTGCACCTAAACCAAAGAGCAGTGTTCCGATTTTTCCAGTACATGTTGTTTTAGGCTGAAAGAGGAGAGATTTAGGTATTATAGAATCATGGAGTGGTCTGGGTTGGACTGGACCTGAAACCCGTCCAGTGCCACCCCTGCCATGGGCAGGGACACCTCCCACTGGATCAGGGGGCTCCAAGCCCCATCCAACCTGGCCTTGAACACCTCCAGGGATGGGGCAGCCACCACTGCTCTGGGCAACCTGGGCCAGGGCCTCCCCACCCTCGTTGTGAAGAATTTCTTCCCGATGTCCAATCTAAATCCTCCCCTTCCAATTTAAAGCCGTTCCCTCTCATCCTGTCACTTGAGGCTGTTGTAAAAAGCCCCTCCCCAGGTTTCCTGCAGCTCCTTTCAGCACTGGGAGCTGCTCTAAGGTCTCCCCAGAGCCTTCTCCTCTCCAGGCTGAACAAACCCAACTCTCAGCCTGTCCTTGTACAGGAGGTGCTCCAGCCCTCGGATCATCTCCGTGGCCTCCTCTGGACCCATTCCAGCAGCTCTATGTCCTCCTTATGTGGGGGATTCCAGAACTGGACCCAGGGCTGCAGGTGGGGTCTCACAAGAGTGACGTAGAAGGGCAGAATCCCCACGCTTATCCTGGTGGCCACGCTTCTTTTGATACAGTCCAGGATGTGATTGACCCTCTGGGCTGCGAGCGTCCATTGCTGGCTCGTGAAGCTTCTCATCCACCAGGAATTCGTTAATATATATTTCTTCCTAATATTATGAATAAATGTTTTGCTGTGAGGGTGGGGAGGCCCTGGCCCAGGGTGCCCAGAGCAGTGGTGGCTGCCCCATCCCTGGAGGTGTTCCAGGCCAGGCTGGATGGGGCTTGGAGCCCCCTGATCCAGCGGGAGGTGTCCCTGCCCATGGCAGGGGTGGGACTGGATGGGCTTTGAGGTCCCTTCCAAGCCAACTCATTCCATGACTCTGTGATCTGCCTGGGGAAGCAAGCAGTGCTTTTGGGAGCATGGGAGAAACCATTGTGTTTCTCATCCCTGTGCCAGAAATTAGTGGAGTGATGAGCTTTAATGGGAAAGCCAAGGCCTATCTGGAAGGTTTTAGAGTTTCTTTTTGTGGAATATTAAACCTAGTGAGCCTTACCTGTTTGTTGCATCAGGAATCTTCTTAGTTTGTTTCAAGCTGTGAAGATCAGTGGTTTAGGGACCACTTAGTCAAACTATTTGTTTTACCCTTCCTAGGACGAAATCGCTGACTTCTTGACTGGTGTCCTCACCCGAGCTGAGAGCCACTCCGGCTCCGATCCCCGTGACCTGGATGCCGAGAGGAAGAGGAAGCCGCGCGACTCGACCAGGAGGGATCTGTCGTTTGACTTGCCAGATAGAACCAGCAGGCCTGCCTCGCCGGCAGCCAGAGTGCCCGCATCGCCTTTGAGCTCAGAGGTGAGGCTCTCTCTGGGGTACTTTGAGCTGGGGAAGCCTGAGGTTGCATGAGGAGCTGCTTTGGTTTTGCTGAAGTCTGTGGTGAGAAGTGTGGTTTGTGTTGGAGCAGTGAGGTGAAGAATACGGAGGGGTAATGGCTTGGCAGGGCAAATGGACCTTCAGAAATAGGTCTGCTCCAGCAAAGGGCTGGGCGTTCTTGCCTGCGTGCTGCTACGCTCAGGGTTACAACTGCCTCTTGGGAAACGTGAGGGTAAGAGCTGTTCCTTCTCCTCGAGCAGGACTACTCCAGTGTCTCCAGCAGCCCCACTTCAAGCCCCAAGACTAAGGTGGCTGCTGTGTCCTGCCTCCAGAAGCCCGGCCAGATCACCACCACGCAGCTGCTGAAGAGGCAGATGCAGAGGACGGACACTGTCCTGACGCACAAGCAGGCACAAGGTAATCCCCCGCAACTTTCCCACCCTCTTCCCTCTTAGCATCCACATGTTTGGTCTTTATCTGTCCTGTCGTGTCTAGTTTTTTGTCTTCTGAGTCCTGTCCTGAATTCCAGGCTCCCCATCACAGCTCTCTCTGCGGCTCGGTCCCCCGTTGCTGTCATGCAAAGGCAGCAGCCTATGGAGGTTGAAATTAGGGTGGAAATGGTGTTTCTGCAGCTTTTGGAGCCTTGCTGCTGTTCCAAGCATGAAGGATTTTCCCTTGCTCTGGTTGACTTGGATCACCACGTGGCCATAATTCTGTGAGACTCCTGTCTCGAAGCCTGGAAGGCTGCTTGGAAGGGAGACAGAAGGTTCTCAAGAGATGATTGAAGCTATTGAATTGTATCTGAAACAGCAGGGCTTGGGTAATTAGAGTCATCTTGCATCAAAGGGCAGTGGAAAACCTGCTCTGAATAAGAAACCACTTGAGCTGTGGGACTGATTTTGTCCTGTTTGATGCTGATTTAAAACCTGGTGGTGCAGCTTCGGTCTGATTGCGAGTGAATGCAGGTCATGGTTTTGGTGGTGATGATCCCTTCTGGCAAATAGCAGCAGTACCTGGGGAAGAGTTCTCAGTGCTCCCTTCTCTCCCTGTTTCTTTTGTCGAGAACAGGGTGGTTGTTTCCTGCAGCAGTGTGACCCTCCACATTTCATAAAGTCTTTCTCTAACTTGGGATTGGCTCCAGGGGGAAGCTGAAGCTTGGATCTCCCTTAATTTCTTAGATGACAGACTAAAGGAATCCATTCTTTTGTTGTGGTGGTTGAGGGAGGAAGTTTTATGGCTCGTGGGAAGGCAGGAGGGAGGGTGTGTGGAATGAGGTGTGTCGTGTCTGCCTCGTTTTGTCGGGAGCAGCGTGGCGGCTGGCGTGTGTTTTGTGGCTGTAGCTGTTCAGGGGTGTTCTGGCTGATGTCTCCCAGCTGCTCTCAGCTTCTCAGCGCAACTGCTCGATCAAGCTAGCTGTGCCTCTCAGTCAAGCCTGCTCTTTTTCCCTGGGCACTGGACACTTTCCCCGTGGCTGTGGGGCTGGAGAAGGGCTCGTTCTGTCAGGATGTGTTCTCTGGGATAGCTGGGATCATGATGCCACTTACAGTGCCGGATCCTGACCTCCGGAGAGGAGGTCGCTGTGTCTCCATTGTGCCCCGTGGCTGGATGGGTCTTGTCTGGAGCTCTCTGCCTGCCTGCCCGCTCTGAGGTCTCTGTCTGTGGGTCGCAGTGGTGTCCCTGGCATTCCTGTCCCCCTCCAGAGCCGGGCTGTGATACTGTAATTCTCTCTGATTCATTTCAGCTCAGTTTGCTGCTTTTCTGAAACAAAACATGCTGGTGAGGAAAGCTCTTCCTCCTGGCACCTCTTCATGTCTCTTTGGTGAGTATCTCCTCACTTCTCTCTCTCTCTCTCTCTCTGTCTCCCTCCTTTCTCTCTGTCTCTGCTCCCTTCTTCCATCATCTTCCTCTTCCCTTGCATTGGTTTGGGGATGTGGTCCAACGTGTCTCCTCGTCCCCTGGCTTTTTGCTTTCTCATCGCTGTGTTTGAAGCTAAAGCGAATGACCCACTTGCTAGCTGAGAGTATTAACTTCTCCTGAGCTCTTCCCCTGCCCTTCCAGCCTGGCAGCCAGGTTGCTCCAATGGACTAAACCTTTGCAGTGACTTTTTGTGGTTGTGACTTACTCTTTCCTGTGCTGGGGCTCAGGAGGGGTTGTGGACACCATCCTGTGTTGATGGGGGTTGAGAAGGTTGTGTGAACACCAGTCTGTGTTGGTGAAGCATCACAAACGTGTGGAGCCTCCAAGGAGCTGTCGGGGGAGCAGTAACTTGGAAGGGGCAGATGTAGACAAGTAGAGCAGCATTTCTTTGCCAGAGAGGGTTAGAGGAGAGCAGAGAGGTCAGGGAGAGGCAGAGCCTTGGGAAGATGATGTGGAAGAAGGGTGCCGTATGGACTAGGAGACACATGAAGGTGAGCAGTCCTCTGGTCTTTGTCATTGGGCGCTGGAGCGGGCAGGGAGGTGGAGCTCAGCGTGTGTGGTGCTCTGAGGCTTAGGGAGTGAGGGATGATATCCACGGTGTATCTAGACATGCATTTTGCATGGCAGTGGCTGGGTGGGTCTGGGATTAGGAGAGGGAGAGAAGTTGAAATCCAAGGCTTTGGGAGGCTGCAGTGAGCTGTCAGAGTCCCCTAGACAGAGTGAGAACTTCCTCTCTGCAACACTCTGAGTGCTGGGGCTTTTAACCCCACGAGGCAAGTGCTGGATGCAGAGAAGCTGGTGGTATCTTGGCATCCTGTGTGGAGACTCCTAAGGTAGAGACTCCCTGCTTGCCCTGAATGGACAAGAGATGTAGTCCAAACTGCATGGATAACAGCCGTCATAGCAAACTCCTGGAGCAAGCTCTGGCTTGAACAGATTGTTTGAAAAGTTCCTTTCTCCCTTGAGCCTTGTTTCATGCTCTCTGTGTGATGAGATTAGTCTGGGAGCACTTGTGTGCTCATCCAGAGTCCTCCCACCCAGCGTCTCTTGGGAAGAGGAGCCACTGTGGATGGTACCCCACTGGTTGGGGAGATGTGGAGAGGCTCGCACCGGCCTGGGATGCCTTTTAATAAGATTAAAAGTGGGTTAAGATCTCTGGACTCCTTACTGCACTGGCTTGGCTGCCTGAGGAAGGAAACTCTGTGTGTGTGTTGGGAGCGTTAGCTGTTGTGTTGGGAGTGGGGTGCTCCTCTTGGACACGCAGCCGGCCCTTTGCAGTGGGGTCTGCGAGCAGAAACGGGCTCTGCTCCACTCACGTGTGGTGGGGACGCAGAGGGAGTTCGGGTCACTGCTCACCGATGCTTTGAGGGGCACCTAACGCCACTGCCTGTGCATGTGTGGTTTCACTGTCCTGCTTGGCTGGTGGCACTTTGGGGGGGCTTTAGTGCCTGCAGTCTGCACGCCTGGTGAGGGCTCCCCAGATGGTGGTTGGGACCACGCATGTTTGCAGGTGGGTGGGAGGCACGGGAGGGCTGCACGAGTGTTGTGAGTTAACACGCGTGAGCCTCAGGCCGTCGATAGCAGCACAGCGAGCCTGGCACTTGTCCGGGCAGCAGAGTAGCCCTGACGCGCTTGGAGTCACCTGACACTTAGGGATTGAGCTGCTGTCATGTTCTACACCCACAGTCGGAGGTATGTGGATGGTGTGCAGGGAAGGTGTAAATACATGCATATGTATAAACACACACACGCGTGCACACATCCGTATAGCGATTTTATATAACATATCTAGATATACATAAACAAAAGGCTGTGTACCTCCTGGCCTCCATGCTGTAGAATAGACTCACAGAGTGGTTTCGGTTGGAAAAGACCTTTAAGATCATCAAGTCCAGCCATGGATCCTGCTAAGTCTGCCACCAGACCACGTCCCCAAGAGTGACATCTACTTGTCTTTTAAACACCTCTGGGGATGGTGACTCAGCCACCTCCCTAGGCAGCCTCTGCCAATGCTTGACAACCCTTTCAGTGAAGAAATTCCTCCCAATATCCAACCTAAATCTCTCCTGGTACACCTTGAGGCCATTTCCCCAGTCCTGTTACTCCCTACGAGAGAAAAGAGACCAACCCCCACCTCACCACAACCTCCTTTCAGGGAGCTGCAGAGAGCAATGAGGTTTCGCGTCGGTCTCCTTTTCTCCAGACTAAACCCCCGCAGCCGCTCCTCATAAGACTTGTTCTCCAGAGCCTTCACCAGCTTCGTTCCCCCTCTTTGCATGTGCTCCAGTATTTTGATGTCCTTGTAGTGAGGAGCCCAAAACTGAACCCAGGATTCGAGCTGTGCTGAGTAGAGGGGAAGGACCACTTCCCTGCTCCTGGTCCCTAGTACGTGTCTTAGATGCCCAGGGCCATCTCCAAAGAGGGCATTGGCTGGCACAGCAGCATCTGCAGAAGCTCTTGATGGCGAGGGCTCTCTGTAACTTTGAGCAAAGGCCTTTCCCCCCTGCCACGGATGATGACAGCGCTCAGGTGTAGCGGTGGCTGCGTTTCTGAGCATGGCCAGGCTGCGAATGCCACAATGGGAGGCAGATCTGTGCCCTCATTTCGACCCAGTCCACCCATGGTGGGAGCGTGAGTGTTTTGTTCCTGGGCTGCCCAGAGACTCCTGTTGTGGGTCCTCTGTGCTTTTTGGGATAGCAAAAGCTGGTGCTCTAGGTGGGATGAAACGGGTGCGTCAGGTCAGGGACATGGCATTAGAACGAGATGTTGGTGCAGGAGAGGGTCCTCGACTCGTGGTTTTTCTCCCCTGGTACCAGGCAGGGTAGGGTGTGTGTGGGGGTTTGTGCTCACAGCTGCTTCGCTTTGTGCCTCTAAGAAACCTGTTTGCTTCAGCCCAGCTCCTGGAGGGCTGGTTCGGAGTGCTGCAAGGGATGCGCTGAGTGACAGGCACACAGATAACTGTGCTGGTGCATCAGAGGAGCAGGTGGGCTGAGCTCTGATCCCAGTGCTGGCAGCGTGTCTGCACCGGCTCTGCAGGTCCCTGTGCCCTCGTCCCCTGTGATGCTGGGATTGATTATGCCCTGCTTTGACATGAAAAGCATTCGTGTGGAGGTGTGGTATTGCTCTAGACATTCCTTTTTCTTCCTTGCAGAGGCAAGGCAGGCTCTCTGTGGTGTCCTGCCTTAGCCTATGAGTAGCTTAAGCAAAGTTCTTACCCTGAAACAACAGCCTGGGGAGCACAGAATTCAGCGTAGATGGTGAGAAGGAGAAACGTGGGTTCCTGGTGCATGGGAGATGGGCAAGGCTGGCATGGAGGGAGCTGTGGAAGTGTGCATGGGCATGCATCCCTGGAGCAGCGCTGACCTCGAGGGATCGGCCGTCAGTTTTCAAAAAGCTCCTTCTGTGTCCCCTAGTTCCAGTCTCCTCAGAGCACTCGGAAGGGGCTGACAAAGATGATGTGCGTACGCAGCTGAAGAGGCATCAGACCCCCAGCCCGACCCAGTGCACCAAATCCTCCAAACGAGCCAAAATCAAGGTGACCATTGTCTCCCACGGAGATGCTGCTGGCGTGGGGAACGGAGCGCCCCTCACCACCCAGGCAGAAAGTGAGTTGCGATCGCATAGCTGCTTTTTAACCAGAGCGTGGGGTCATGGCTGTGCCCAGACCCGCTCCTCTGGGGCACGGGGAGGGGAGCTGTGATTCTTGCCATTTTCGGAGGAATTGGCTGCAGAAAACAGCCGGAGGCTCAAGGTGTGAGCGACTTGAGGGTTGCTGGGGAAGCGCTGGGGCTCACAGCACGTAGGAGCTTGGCAGGAGCCTCTGTTTTCCGTAGCAATTGGGACTGTGCATGCTTCAGCCAAACGCCTGACTGCAGCCGCATGAGCTGTGCGGCCAATTTTACACCTTCCTGGCATCGAGCTGCTGCCAGTCCTGGCGGACGCCTTGCTCCAAGTAGGTTGCACGTGTCTCCGGTTCTGCTGCTCGCTCCCACAACTCCTGCACAAAGCTCTCGCCTGAAATGTGCTCTGCTTTAGGGATGCTGGCAACTTCTCTCCCTCTGGAAGACCTTTGTGTGTTCAGACTTCACGATTTAGCTGAGTGTCCTGCTTTGCTGATCCCCTTTGGGCCTGAAGTCTGGCACAAAACGCGCTTGATGCGCTTACAGCTGCTTTCCTGCTTCTGCATCTGGGAAAAAAACGCACTTTGATGACCTCCTGCCGTCCAAGAAGAGGTGGAGCTCGATCGTCTTCCCCTTGAGCCTTTGCAAGGGAGGCCACAAGCTCTGGCTGCTGTCACCCTTGTACCTGGACGATGTTGCTGGCTGTGCTGGTGCATATGACTTTTTCACGCCAGAGTGCAGAGCCCCAGGGATGTGAAGCCGTTGCTTTATTAGCAGTAGCTCGATGCAGCGCAGGACTGGAAGGCCAGCGTCTCCATTCTGCTAGGGAATTGGAGGTTTTCAAAGCTGGGAGATAATTCAGCTCCTTTGGGAGCATCTCTTGGTTAATTCGAGCTGTGAAAATGAATTAATGAATCCACATCTCTTTTTAAGGTTACAGTTTATAGAATCAGAGAATGGTTTGGTTGGAGAAGACCTTTGAGATCGAGTCTGACTGTACCTGTCTAAACTACGTCCCATCACCATTATCTTCTGGCAGCTTTGAAACCTCTGGTTTCCGGAATCTTTTTTTATTTAATTTTCCAAACTTTTACTTCTTTTCACAGAAAGGAAATGAATTGCAGCCGTAAAACATGAACCAAACCAAGAAATTCCCTCTTACCGGCTGTGAGCAGGAGGAATGCACCAGACAAACGCGCTTGTATCCCAAAACACCGCAATAAACAAATATTGTGACTCCTCGCATCCACGTGTATTTTGTAAAGAATGCTTCCAAAATCGATCGCTAGCGACCAGCCAGATCCGAACTGATCGGTTGGGGAGGCAGAGCTGTGGCGTGATGGGCCTGGCGGAGGGGATTAGTGGAGAGAACGGTTAGAAGAGAGATGTGTATTTGGTGGTGAGGCTCTGAGATTTCACTGTCTGCAGTTCTGAAGCCGATTCCTTTGATCCCATCTCTCGTAACTCTTCCACAACGGCAGCTTTCTGGTTTTCAGCCGCGACTCTGCTCTGGTTGATCCTCCCAATCTCCTGTAGCGCAGAGGTTCCCTTGACAAGGCACTTTGTGAGCAGGATGAGCCCGTGGGGAGCCGTGTGAGAGAGGGGCAACCCCAAAGGGCTCAGGGAGGACAAAGAGTGAGGCTTCTTCTTTCTCTTTTGCAGTTGTTGCTGGAAAGCCGGTCCCCATGGCTGTCGGCCAGGCTATGTCAGGCGCGAAGGAGCTGTCAGGGCTGCTCACCACCACCAAGTGAGTACAACGTTGCTGTCTATAAGCTGTGGGACTTTTTGACAGGCTGCTGCACCACACCAGGGCGATTTCTGCTTGTGGAACTTCCCGGTATTTTGCTTATGACTGGAGTTTTCTGAAGTACAGGACTCTTGGGCTCCTGAAAGTCGTTTGCCAGCTGGCAGTCAAGTGTGAGGATGGCAGAAATGGGCAGAAGTAGAGGGCATTGTGGCTGTTGGGCTGTGTTTTTGTATGGTTTCCCAAATCCACGTTTGCTTATCCCTGTCTTTGAATGACTGTGGTGTCTTTGCCAGAAATTCAGTGTTGTCTTTAATCCTTCCCTTCATTCTCTCTGACAGGGAAGCAGGTTTTCCCAAAAACAGGGGGAAGAAGCCTCAATATTGGTTCAAGGGGATGGTTAATCGGTTGATTTAATGAAATTGGAAGTGTTCAAGGCCAGGTTGGATGGGGTCTTGAGCAGCCTGGTTTAGTCGGAGCTGTCCCTGCCCATGGCAGGGGGATTGGAACTGGATGATCTTTAAGGTCCCTTCTAACCCAAACCGTTCAATGATTCTGTGATCAATGGGCTGTAAGGATTTTTTGGGGGGAATTAATCCAACATTGGCATCTCACATAACTGTTTGCCCTTTCAATCCAAACCAAACTTTGGAGAACCAGACTGTGATCTGGGAGGGGAGAGGAAAAGCTGCTGTCAAATAGAAAGTAGGTTTTGAACAAGAAGCGTTTCACTGCGCTCTTGCATAGGGTGACGCAGCCCTCGTAGCACCTGGGTAGGCGCACACTTATAAGAAGCTCACTTCCAGTTTGGAAATATGTAGATTTTGCCATCAGTGCTCTTTGTTCTTGCTGCCACAGTGGACACAGGGATATTTCTCCTGCTTTGGAGCTCATTGCCTTCCTGCCTTACGATTCCAGGAGCTCTGCTTGGTTGTGTGAGGCTGGTGACAGCTCACTGTCAAAGCCACCTCGCCTTGTCCTGCGTAGTTTATTGCTAACTGGAGAATCTCTCTTCTGCTCACTTTGTAGGCTGAGTTCGGCAGCAGAAACCTCCTCCGCGAGTCCTGCTCCGTCTGCCGTGATCCCCAGCAGCACGGCACCCAGCGCTTTCCATGCCCTGCAGAGCAGGCTGGTGGCCAGCAGTGCCCACTGCCTGCAGGCCCAGCCAGCCAGTACCCTCCAAGGTACCTGCCTCTCTCCATGTCTCTCTTGTGAATGTAAAAGGTAAACCAGGTTCAAAATCATTTGGTGGATCCTCTTTCTTGAGTTCCCTGGTTGCTTTGGGTTTGGCTGAGGCAGTGTTTGTAGTGCTTTGCTCTTGCAGAGCCTGCAGGGAGCTGGTGGGATGCTGTTAAGTGAGGCTGAAGGTGCAGTAGGGGGCCTGTTAATTGTGTCGCTTTTATGTAACGGCGCCTTGAGATACCCAAGCCGACCTCCTCTTGCCTCCTGGCTTTCACAGTTGGCCGTGGAGTGGTTTGGAGGATCCTCACCAACCTCAGCGCAGGCTGCTTGGGACACTGCTCTTGAAAGAACCGTTTTGAAGCCGTCCACCCATCTGACAGATGTGGAATTTAATGGTGGTGAACTCTCCAAACCCACTTTCTTTTGTTCTTTACTATTTTTTTTTTTTAGGAGCAGCATCAGCCAGCGGCCTGCTGCAAGGGCTGAGCTTCAGCCTGCAGGACATTGGGACCAAGGCATCAGCCCTTCCAGCCAGCGGGCCCACAGCGGGGCCACCTGTGCAGGTACGCAGCCTCCGAACATCAGAGACCCCTCTTTGGAGGGAAGCCATGTGGAGGATAAAGTGGTGGAAGTTGTAGGGAGCCTGGATAGACCCTGTTCAGCCTGGAGGAGACTCGGGGATCTCGTAGCTGTTTGCTCCCTTCGCACAAGGGAGGGAGGTGAAACACAACGCTGATCTCCCTTGTGATCAATGGTGGGACTCGAGGGAATGGCAGGAAGATGCCAGGGCAGGGTTAGGTTGGACATTAGGAAGAGGTTCTTCACCCAGGGGGTGGTGGAGCCCTGGAACAGCTCCCCAGGGAAGCAGTCACGGTACTGAGACTGCCAGCTTTGAAGAAGCCTTTGGCCATCGCCCTCAGCCCCACGGTGTGAGTGTTGGGGTGTCCTGTGCCGGGACAGGAGTTGGACTCAGTGAGCCTTGTGGGTCCCTTCCAGCTCAGGGCATTCTGTGGTTCTGTGTTTGCTCCAGGAGCAGAAGAGCTGAGGGATGCCAGATGTGACCTGCAGCTGTAATGAGGTGTACAAGCCTTGGTGGCGTGCAGGGTTACCGTATGGAGTGAGGTCTAGGAAACGGGGCTGTGGGAAGTTGTTTCACCAGGAAAATGCTGAGAAGGAGCTGGAGAGTGGATGTAGGCATAACAGCCATCTTTCTCCTTCTTTTTCATGCGGCCTTGTGGGCAATGGTCCCCATCCCTTCAACGTGAGGTGACATTGAGAACGGGTGGCATTTTCAGAAGTGGAGCCTCAGTTTCTCCCAGTTGTGTTTTCAGGTTGAAATGAGTTTGTGTGGGCTGGAAGGGACAAGTTTTGTTGCCCTTAGACCTGCCTGTGGCCACCAGAATGAGATGTGGAAACTCTGCCCTCTCAAGGCTTCTATCTTCTGCAGCATGGAGAGGCCATGCTATTCTGGCATCCCCTTTCCTTCCACGTACTCAGTGCTTCTTCTCCTTCCAGACCTCAGCTGTGAAGACACCCACACCTATCCAGAACCTGAGTTCCATCACCACGGGCAGTGGCACAATTGTCCGCACCATCCCGGTTGCCACCTCGTTGTCTCTGGGAGCCTCGGCGAGCGGGAAGCCCACGGCCATTCACCAGCTGCTGACAAACGGGGGACTGGCGAAGCTGGCCAGCAGCCTCCCTGGCTTGGCTCAGATCTCCAGCCAGGCAGCAGGTGAGGGAGAAGGGGGACAGACGCACGATGCAGGTGCCTGGAGCACCCCATCACCCTGAGAGTGGCGGTTCCAAAGCTCATTTTGCCTTTGAGGCTACGGGCAGCTGCGTGTGAGCAATTTCTGGGCAGCTGCCTTGAACGGGAGGAGTCTTTCAATGCATCCCCCAGTTGGAGAACGTAGCCTCCACAGTCCCTGTGTCTCAGGGATGTCTCTCTCTTGTGTTTTCTAGGCTTGAAGGCCCCGACAACCATAACTGTGACACTGCGAGGGCAGCCCAGCCGCGTCACCACGCTTAGCCAGGCCACGATAGGGACCGTGCAGCCCCAGCATGAGGAGCAGCAGATGCAGACGCAGGCACCTCAGGTAATTTCTGGCTTCTTCTCTGTAGAGAAACCACCTGCTTCTACTCTTCTGAGCTTTCTATGACCATTGTAGTCAAGGGCAGGTGAGGGAGGTGCTCTTGGTTGCATCTCTTGGGTGTGATGAGCTTCGTTGCTTTGCTGAGGCCGTGCAGGAAGTGGCCTCGCAAGGTGGTGGTTAAGAGGACCCAGTTCATCCTCATGTCTGCTGGTGGCAGGAGGAGTGATTGTGCTCAGTATCATGCTCTGCACCAAGGGAATCTCCAGCAAGACTTCGAAAGCTGACATCAGCTTGAAAATTGTTACTGAAGCTCCAGGCTTTTTGGCAGTAACAGGTTTTGGTGGGAGGAGAAACTGTGCTTGCAGGGTGTTCAGGCAGGAGAGTGGGTTGGCCGTGCTCTCTGGAGCTGGATTCTTCTTGAAGATGCTGCTTCTGACCGTTAGATGCCCTGATGTGAAGCTGGTGCTGGGAATGCTGTTTCCTTCTGCTCCCCAACTCCAGCTCTTTCTCACTGCTGTGCTGCTGAAACCAGTTTATGAAATGATGAGTGTGTGCTCCAAGGCTGTGCGTGCGCAATACAGATCTCCTTTTGGAGGTGCATCACTGACAGCAGGAAGAGCTCTCACTATTTGGACTCTCAGCGCTGTGCCAGGTACTGCCTCAAGGATGGATCCTGGCTGTCTTTCTGCTTCCTAGGTTAAGCCTTGGTACGGCTGAGTTGGAACCGTGAGATGCCAAAGAGAGAGGGTTTTTTTGTTGTGAACGTAGTGGTGCTGGGTGCTGCAATGTGGACCTCCCAACCTCAGATCCTGGAGGCAGCAGAAGGGATGGATTTACTGCAGTGATCACAGAGTCCTAGAAATTGTGGAATCACAAAATGGTTTGGGTTGGAAGGGACCTCCAAGCCCATCCAGTGCCACCCCCTGCCATGGGCAGGGACACCTCCCACTGGGTCAGGGGGCTCCAAGCCCCATCCAACCTGACCTTGAACACCTCCAGGGATGGGGCAGCCACCACTGCTCTGGGCAACCTGGGCCAGGGCCTCCACACCCTCATTGTGAAGAATTTCCTCCTAATGTCCAATCTAAATCTTTCTCTTTCCATTTTAAAGCTGTTCCCCATGTCCTATGACTACAGGCAGAGTTGTTGCAGGAGAAGGGCTGTGGGCTGCCTGGGTGTACCCTGAGGGGTGTGACTATGCCATGGATGCTGACTGCAGTGATTGGGGCATTTGCAGAGGAAAAGCAGTTCAGAGAATGAGTCAACAAGCTCGAAGAGTGGTAAATGCTGCCCCTTGGGCAATCGGAAGAGTGTGATCCAGTGGGGATCAAGCTCCAGTTCCCAACAGGGAGTTGAACTGACACTGAAGGCTGAGGATGCCAAGATCACTCCAGAATGGCAGGGTTTGTTGTTTCTTTTTCCTCCTGCACACGATTTCTCTACTTTTGGTAGCTCTGATGCAGGTCCTGGGCGACAGAGCTGCTGCAGGAGGGGCAGAGCAAGCTTTGCATTGTAGATGGAGCTCTCTGGTTCTGGTCTTTGGGTTGGGGGCAGCATCCTTGGGGCAGGGAGTGTGCTTCTGTTTCTTGCTGCTGTCTGCAGGAGCTGTTTGAGGTAGCTTGAAGCCCTGAGATATATTTAGAGAGGGATTATCCTAAAGATGAGGCCTTTGGTTGGAAGCTGGGTAAGTATTAAGAGTGGCTGCTGCTTTGGAGCTGGTGCTGTGTCCCCTGCTGCCGCTGGGTTCCACGCGGTGCCCTGGGTTCGTAGAATCACAGAATCATGGAATGTCCTGGGTTGGAAGGGACCCACAAGGATCACTGAGTCCAACTCCTGTCCCTGCACAGGACACCCCTACATTCACCCCGTGGGGCTGAGGGCGTTGGTCAGGTGTTTCTGGAATATTGTCAGGCTGTGACTGCTTCCCTGGGAGCTGTTCCAGTGCTTCACCACCCTCTGGGGGAAGAACCTTCTCCTGATGTCCAACCTAACCTTCCCCTGGCATCTTCCTGCCATTCCCTCGGGTCCACAGAGAAGAGCTCAGCGCCTGCTCCTCTTCCTCCCCTTTTGAGAAAGCTGCAGACCGTGATGAGATCCCCCCTCAGCCTCCTCCAAGCTGAACAGACCCAGTGACTTCAGCTTCTCCTCACACACCTTCTCCTCTGGACCCTTCCTGCTGCTGAAAGCTTAGATTTGGGAGCATCCACCTCCTTCCTCCCTTGACTTTTCCGTGTTCCTCTGTCACTTTGTTAGTGTGGCAGAGCCTGTGAGCACTGGCAGAGCTGAGCTTAGAGCTGACTGAGGTAGAGATCAGAAACACAGATCTTGGTGCAGATCCCACCTAAGCAGCAGGTGAGTTGCTTCTGTAGGTCTGAAACCTTAATCTCCCCTGGTGCACCTTGAGGCCATTTCCCCTGGTTGCAGAATCATAGAGTAATCTGGTTGGAAAAGACCTCTGAGATTGAGCCCAGCTGTACCTGTCCACTACTAAACCATCCATGAGCACCTCATCTACCTGTCTTTTAAACACTTCCAGGGATGGGGCCTCAACAACCTCCCTGGGCAGCTGTGCCAGTGCCTGAGAACCCTTTTAGTGAAGAAATTTTTCCTGATGTCTAATCTGAAACTGCCCTGGCGCAACCCGTGGCCATTTCCTCTCAAAGTGATCCTGTCATTTGCTACCAGGGAGAAGAGACGAACCCCCACTTCACCACAGCCTCCTTTCTGGGAGCTGCAGAGTGTGATGAGGTCTCCCCTCAGCCTTCTCTTCTCCAAGCTAAACCCGTCCAGGTCTCTCACCTGCTCCCAGGTCTCTCAACTGCTCCCAGAACCCCTGTTCTCCAGCCCCTCCCCAGCTCTGGTCCCTTCTCTGGACGCGCTCCAGCCCCTCAAGGTCCTTCTTGGAGTGAGGGGCCCAAAACAACCCAGGATTTGAGGTTTGGCCTCACCAGCACCCCATGGCTGATCCAAGCCAAGATGCCATTGGCCTTTGTGGCCACCTGGGCCACTGCTGGCCCATGTTCAGTCGCTATCAACCAACACCCCCTGGTCCTCCTCCTCCAGGCAGCTCTCCAGCCACTCCTCCCCAGGCCTTTCACCCAAAGTGCTGAGCTTGTGTGTCTGAGGTGGTGCTGAATGGTGGCTGCGAGAGCTGCTTCAAAAGCCAACCGAAAGCTGACTCTTCCAGGAAATGGGCCGAGCTCCATGTTGGTGTAACTAACTTTAGCCGTTGACATCAGCCCGAGGGTACCTGGAGCGCATCGGGATGGCGTAACGCAGCAGGGCTTCCTGGAAAAGAGCGAGTTTACAAAAAGCTTTGTGGGATAACTCCCAGGGCTTAAACTTCCTGGGTTTTCAGCAGTGACCAAAGCTGTTGTGGGTTGGCTTCCCTTTGAAATTCCAGCTGACGGCGCGGGAAGTGGGAAGCCCACGCATCAGCTGTGGTTTTGTAAACTCTTAAGGGCTGGGGCGGTGCCTGGAGCAGCTGAGATGCTGTTTGAGTGGGTAACTCTTTTCCTTCTCCCGTGGGCATTAAACGGGAGGTGGAAGACTGCGGAATCATCTCCCTGGGGAGCTGGGTGCAAATGCTTTTTGTGAACAGCGGAGCAAGAGGAAGCAGGAGTGTTCGGGTGGCTTTAAAGTGAAAATATGAGCAAGCTTCAGCTTCTCTTTTCAAGAAGCCGCTCTGTGGTGGTTTGAACGTGGCTTTTTGTATCTGTTCCCCCCCCGCAGCGTGATTGTTTCCTGATAGGGGCTCCATAAAGTGTGGAGTGATGCTGATGCTGGATCATGCTCTTGTTTTCTGTGTAGTGGCAGGAAGATCTACGCTGCGATGACCAGAGCTGCAAGCTGAGATCATGGTTTGAGCTTTGGGCAAGGATCTCCCTCAGGTGGCACCAGGAGAGCTCTGATTCTGGCTTGTGCTGCTGCCCAGAGCTGGTGGTGGATGTGCTAAAAGCAGACAGTAAATACCTTTCCCTGAAGTCTGACCCTCTCCACTCCCAGGGGCAGAAATATTAATGATAGCTAATGCAGCACTGCCTAATGGCTGCAGAGGGCATGGAAAAGCAGGCTGCGACCCATGTGAGCATCTGGTGGGGGCTCAGACTGAACCTCAAGTGGTTCTTGGTGGTGGTGGAGGTGAGCGAGCAAGGTTGACCGAGGAAGTGGGCGTCTGCTTTTGCAGCTGGAAAAGCTGCTTTGGAGCTTGAGTTGTGTCATCCTGGGGCTGTGAGGGCTCCAGGGAGAGCAGAGGAACTCATGAGGTCGGCTCTGCAGTGTCAGATTGCAGATGCCCACCTGGATGGAGGTCAGGCAAGGGAAGCGGACCCAGAGGTGACTGAGGAACCCCTCAAAGAGGGAATTTAGATATTTCCCTGAAGGTTGTCAGTGCTCTCCCTGATGTACTTGGGATGCAAATCCCAACTCCCCATTTGTCCCAGCATTGGACATCTACAGACACGGGTGCTATTTAACCAGCTGGTTGTTGTCAGAGGGGCTTGTACGTCCTCATCCAGCAAGAGAGAAGCTCTTCTTATGCAGAGGACGCTGTGGCTCTCCCAGTTTCTGCTGGCCTTTCACTGGTAACGGTGCGGCGTTCTCGCAGGTGGCTCCTGCACAATGTGGGAATCCTTCTTGAGCTCCTGGTTGTTGCTTTACGGAGGAAACAAGAGCGGGACTGATCTCCTTGACAGCCAGAGGAGAGGTAGAGCCATCCCATTCCGCCCTGAATAAACGCAATGAGAGGTCTTGGTGCTGCAGTTGGCACCATCGTGCTTTGAAAGTAGAGATCTTCGCAGGTTTTCTCTTGGTGCACAATTTCTCTTGAGCTTGGTAAGGACTGGTTGGAGCAAGGGTAAGGCTGGAAGAAGCAGGGAGAGGTTATGCTCTGATGTTTGTATTTCAGGTGAGGTCTAGCGCAGGTCCCGGTGTGTCCTCAGCCATGGGGCACTTCCAGTAGCTCTCCATTACTTTAACCCTTCCAGGCTCCAGACGGTGCTGTTGGGAACCTGGCCGCCCCAGCTACCAGCGCCGCCTCTCCTGGCAAGCTGCTGTCTCAGATGGATCTCAGCAAAGCCCAGGCTGGCGCAGAGATGGCTCCCGCCGACCCCACCGCACACCTGACCGCCACCGCAGCAGCACCCGTAGGTGAGGCGCATGGCAGGCACGGGGCGTGGGCAGCCGGCCTGGGGACCAGAGCCGCCGGGTGACACGTGTGGAGTCACCCCGGGGAAGAGCTCCTGGAATGCTGCTTGGCTTGAAGCCCATCACTTGGTTCTTTGTCCTCCCCTTTAGGTTAGGTTCCTCCGTGGTTTCTTGCACTGGTGAGGCCACACCTTGAGTGCTGGGTTCCGTTTGGGCCCCTCACTACAAGAAGGACATTGAGGGGCTGGAGCGCGTCCAGAGAAGGCAACGAGGCTGGGGAGGGGCTGGAGAACAAGTCCTACGAGGAGAGACTGAGGGAGCTGGGGTTGTTCAGCCTGGAGAAAAGGAGGCTGAGGGGAGACCTCATCACTGTCTGCAACTGCCTGAAAGGAGGTTGTGGTGAGGTGGGTGCTGGGCTCTGCTCACAGGTGACAGGTGGTGGGACAAGAAGAAATGGCCATAAGTTGCACCAGGGCAGATTCAGACTAAACATTAGGAAAAATCTCTTCACTGAAAGGGTTCTCGGGCACTGGAACAGCTGCCAGGGAGGTGATGGAGTTGCCATTCCTGGAGATGTTTAAAAGTTGGGCAGATGAGTTTCTGAGGGATGTAGTTTAGTAGTGAACACGTATGGTTGGATTCAATGATCTCAGAGGTCTTTTCCAACCAGATGGTTCTATGATTCTTTGCATAACATTTGGCTCAGTGCAGCCATTCTTGAGTAACTGAGGAAGAGCAGGGTGTTAAATTTGAGCCCAAACGCAGAGGGGTTACCTGAGCTTGTGTTCAGGAGCTCCATCACACACTTGTAGTGCTGAGCACGTTCATTTCCTTTGCCTGGAGAGCACAGACCCATCCCGTTACACCCAAATAAACACTGCAGAGCTGCTACCCAGGTAACACCAACACAGAGCTGGGACACGGCTCATTGTGTCCTCAAAGGGTTCTGGTCCTCAAAGCCAAGCTGATGGTTTCATTTTCCTCGCTCCAGCTCATTTCCAAGCAAGGGTGAGCAGGGAGCCAGCGCTCCAGCTCTGGCAGATGAGATTGGTGGGGCCGTGCCTGTTTCCTGAAGGGCAACTGAGGCACCTCCGGAGGGCGTGCGCTTTGCCATGCAGTGGGTTTTCCTTGCAGGTGTTAAACCCAGTTGGTCAACCTCTATGGAGCCTTCGCTCGTCCTCCTTGGGACTCGGCAAGGAGGTGCAGAAGCACTGGGCTCAACTCATCCTCTGTTTGTTATCTTATTCCCTTTGTTATTTGTCGTAGCCAGGGGGTGAGGTCAGATCTGAGGGAGCTGCCCCTGCGTTCAGTGCTGGTTCTGGCTGAGCAAGGACTCCTCACTGGTAGCAAAGCTGCTGGAGCAGCAGGGTGGACTGAGGTGTGAGCACAGAGTTCCAGACTCTGCTCCCAAGCAACGAGGGATAGGACGAGAGGAAATGCCCTCAAGTTGCACCAGGGGAGGTTTAGATTTGAGATCAGGGAATATTCCTTCATGGAAAGGGTTCTTGGGCACTGTGGAACCGCTCCAGGGAGGTGGTGGAGTCACCATCCCTGGAGGGGTCTAAACGATGGGGTCGGGGATGTGGTTTAGTGGTGGACAGGTATGGCTCTGACTCTTAGTTCTGTGGAGTGATCGTTGCTGAGGTCTTGGCATCCTTGCTGTCGGTGCTGCTTTTCAGCCTGTGTAGGGGTGTCTGGAGTCACCTGTTCTCGCCGTCCTCCTGCCCTTCCAGCCTCCCTGCTTCCCCCAGGGTGGTGGGGTGGGTGGTCCCACCCTGGTTAGATGGTGGGTGGTCGGCCTTCACTCCATGTCCTCCTCACGAGAGTTCCAGGCTGCGCTGGTGGTGTTTGTGGGACACTGACGCTGCGAGGGACACCACGAGGGACACCACAATATCTTTGGGTCGCTGTGTTGGAGGGACCCGGTGCGAGGTGACCCAGCACGGCTGGACGTGCTGCTCTCCACTCATCGGTGCCTCCTGAGGGATGGAGCAAATCACAGCCTTGGGCGACTGCAGGGATGAACCATGGGCTGCTCCAGGTTGGGGCCTTTCTGCCCAGCGTGGTCTTTGACCACAGCGCATCTCCAGGATTTTCCCATCCCAGTGATTGGTTTCAGTGAAGTCTCTCTCCCCTCTCGCTCTCTGGGCTGTGGCTGCAGCCGAGGAGCCACCACGGTGCAACCTCTGCTGTAGCCCCAGCGCACAGAGGGCTTTGTTCCTCAAAGCCTGAAGCTGCCTCCTGGGCAGTGGCGCTCCCAGCGCTGCTGGTGGGACTGAGCTGGAGATGCCACAGTTGAGCAAGAGCTTGCCTTGAGCTGGGCCACAGAGCATCATGAGTGCGGTGTGGTCTGTGGTGGCTCCACGGGTGGGATGGGTCAAGGTGAATGAAGAACCGTGAGTCTTGTCCCGATGGGTGGGACCTTTTGGGGGGAGAAGATGAGGCAGAGAGAGGCTGGGAGGGGAGTGGTGCCGATGGTGCCCACGTTTGGCTGTTGTGTTTTCCTGTGGTGGTGCTGAGGTTTGGTTTGGAGTCTTGCTCTGCAGAGCAGACACGGCCAGGTCTTTCATTCAGACGGGTGCCACGTCCCCACGGCGGCTGACCGTGTTCTCCTCTTCTCCGCAGTGACCACCACCAGTCCCATGAAGACGCTCTACGTCATGTCAGACGCCAAGCTGTCTGCGCTTACCAAATCCGTGGTGGGGGAGGCCACCTCCATTCCCCTCAAACTGCCAGGTGTCCAGCCTTCCTCCTCCTCCTCTGCCAGCTCTCCCAGTGGCACCGTCACCTTCGCCGCCTCCCCGCTGACCGGCACCCCTAGCAGCCTCCTGCACTCCAAGGTGGGACCTGTCCTGCAGGCCGCTTCCAAAACCGTCATCCTGACCTCAACGCTGGCTGCGATGAAGGATGAGGGACCTCTGGCACACATGGGTGAGAAGGTCAGCCTGAGCAAGAGCGCGGCGGCCCTCGGCCATGCTCTGGGGGCCGTGGAGACCCTGGGGAGGGTTCCCTCCGTGATGGACGACGGGAGCACCATCATCCGCACCAGGGAGGCTCTGGCCAGCAGACACTTGGTGCCCCAGGGGGTGCTGGCAGGAGGGACTGGCACCACGCTCATAACGCTGGGCAACAGCCTGGCCAGCTCCTCCATCATGGCTGCGGCGGGGCCCACACTCAGCCAGAAGCCATAGGGACCCCAGGGCTGTCACCGGCACTTCGGGAAGACTGAGCTCAGCTGAAAGGTGGGAGAGGAGCAGCCCTGTGGGGACAGGGGGACTGGTTCAGACTGGAGCAAACTGGGAGACAAGCAGCCCTACAGGGACAGGGAATTGGCCCAGGCTGGAGCAAACTGGGGATGATTTTCTGGTGGTGTTGCTGTTTAATAAAAGGTTTGATTGTTCTTTACTTGTCCCTTCCAAACACAGCTTTGGTTGTGGCCCAGCTCTCGTCTGTGGTTGTTGAGGGCTGATGGCTCTGGCTGTGAACGTTGGTGGGACCTCGCAGCCTTGTGTGGGTAGGGCAGGATTGGTGCTGGGGGTCCTGGCAACAGGCTGGGCAGCACTAGGGCCTTCTCTGGGCAGCACTAGGGCCTTCTCTGGGCAGGAGTTTCAGCTCATTCCTCCTGTTATTGGGAGTATTTCTACAGAGCATCATGGACTGGGTTGGGTTGGGAGGGGCCTCAAAGCCCACCCAGTGCCACCCCCTGCCATGGGCAGGGACACCTCCCACTGGGTCAGGGGGCTCCAAGCCCCATCCAACCTGACCTGGAACACCTCCAGGGATGGGGCAGCCACCACTGCTCTGGGCACCCTGGGCCAGGGCCTCCCCACCCTCATCACAAAGAATTTTTTCCTAATGTTTCATCTAAATCCTCCCCCTCCCAGTTTAAAGCCGTTCCCTCTCGTCCCATCACTCCAGGCCCTTGGAAAAAGCCCCTCCCCAGGTTTCCTGCAGCCCCTTTCAGCACTGGGAGCTGCTCTAAGGTCTCCCCAGAGCCTTCTACTCTCCAGCTGAACAACCCCAACTCTCTCAGCCTGTGAAACCCTTCTAGGCACGGCATCTCTAGCAAAATAGAAACCCCCAGAACTCATTTTACTCCCCTTTTTATGAGTGTATGTGTTTATATAGAATATATAGATCTCTATAACCTTGTGATACTGGTAATTAAGTCACCGGCGTAACGATGGCAGATACAAACAGCTCTAAAATCAAGAGTAAAAATGACACAGGCTAAGATTGTCTCCTCTTAGTCATAGAATCCTGGAATGGTTTGGGTTGGAAGAGACCTCAAAGCCCATCCAGTTCCACCCCTGCCATGGGCAGGGACACCTCCCACTGGATCAGGGGGCTCCAAGCCCCATCCAACCTGGCCTGGAACACCTCCAGGGATGGGGCAGCCACCACTGCTCTGGGCACCCTGGGCCTCCCCACCCTCATCATGAAGAATTTCTTCCTAATAGCTCATCTAAATCTTCCTCTTCCAGTTTGAAACCGTCAGTCCTCTTGCTGCGGGCTCCAAAGTGTTGATGGGCTCCATGGTGTCCTGGTGGGCTCCCTTCTCCACAGGAACGTGGCCGATCTGAGTGGGATGGAAGCCCTACAGCTTGGTGTGGCGGTGGAAGGCAGATGAGTAGGTGGGCTGGTGGTGCCACGTCGCTGCCGGGTAGAGCCGGTGCCGCAGCGATGTTCCATAGGATGCTGGGTAGTGCCCAGGACCAGTTACCAGCGGCCGGCACGGGTCGGTGGTGGCTACCAAAGGGCTGGGGAAAGCAGGGATAATGAAGGGGTTGCTGGAGAGGGATGGCGCTGCCGGCACCCCTTGGGTTTTGAGGTGCTCCAAGGGGCTCCCAAAGCTCGCCGGGAAGTGCAGCATCGCTCCCTTGTAAACGTCTGGGGCTTGCGACAGCGGCGCGGCATAGCCTGGGCTGGCCACCACCGCCTTGGGTTTGGCCAGCCCTTGGTGGCCCCCGGGTGAGCCAGTGCCCGTGTCCCTGCCATCGGCCTCCTTGCTGAATGGAGAGAGGGCGCGTAACTTCACTGCAGGGTGGAAAGTGGCCTCCTCGTCCCGGCGACGCTTGCCCTTTGGTGCAGTTGGCACAAAGCTGGCCCCGGGGGCCACCCAGCAGGCTTTGACAGTGGCCCAGGCACCTGCTGGCCGGCTTTCCTCGCTCCGCGACTGCTCCGCTTTGCTCCGCAGGTCTTGGGGCTGCTCAGGCTCCTCGGGTGGCGATGGGAAGGTGGAAGGTGGCTCCAAAAACTCCTTCAAGCTGGAGAAGCACCCCCAGAGCGGGTGGCAGCCGGCGGGGCGCGGCTTCTCGCTGCGGTACGCGTGGAAGCAGCCGGTGAAGACGGTGGGGACCGAACCCCTGTCCTCGGCGTGTGGGCAGGGCTGGTGGCTGTCTCTCCCACCTGAGGTGATGGGTCCCACCTCGCTCCCAACGCTTGGAGATGAATCCTGAGCTCCTGATGGTTCCGGGCTCCTTTGATCATTGAGATGGGGGCCGGTGGCCAACTGGGAGGACTCAGCATTGCTCGCCGACCGCTGGCCCTCAGGGCTGTGGCGTTTGTGGCCGTGAAAGGACTCCGCCTTGCTCACCTGGGCCAGCAGTTTCTTCTTGGCCAGTGGAGACATGATGGGGTGGTTGCCTTTGGAGTAGAAGCTGGAGAAAAGGCGCGTGTAGGTTTCTGTGTGGGTCCTGCAGGGGCCAGGAGCCTCCTCTGAAGGGCTCGGGGTTGGGACCACCAGGCTGGAGCATCTGTTTGCCACCTGGCCCCGCTCCGGGGTGTCCCTGGTGTCCTCTGTGCTGGTTGCCACCTCTGGCTTCACCTTGTCTGGAGGCATCTGGAAGCAAAGGGGATTTGGGGGGGTGGGTGAGGGGCTCTGCTGCATCCCTGGACCTCGCAGACCCTTCCCTCTGCCAGCCAACCCATCCCTCCTGGTCCCCACAAAGGGTTCCTCCTGGGAAGGGACAGATTGGGGCTGGTGTGGGGACAGATTTGGGTTGGTGTGGGGTGATGGAGCTGCTCCCAACCGGGGAAGCCACCCACCTGCTCCCGACCCTTCTCCTTCTTGGCCCTCTTGCTCTTCTCGCCCGTCTCGGTGCCCTTGGAGACCTTGTACTGCTTGCGGGGTTTGCTGGGGGGCAGGGGCTTGTCCTCCTCCCCCTTGAGATGCCGCACGTACGGGAGGACCAGCCTGCAGGGTGGGGGGGTGCAGGTGAGAACTGGCATCCAGAGGGGAAACTGAGGCACAGAGAGGTTCCTCCCCCACCTCCTCCCCTACCTCTCGTAGTGCCGCCGCGTGCAGGTGGCCGCGCTGGTGCTGCCAGGGCTGCCCCCCAGCTCATCGTAGACATTCTTCCAGAGCCGTCGCCCTGTCACCTGTGGTGGGAGGGATGGGTTAACTCCCAGGTCTTGGCAACCAAGGGGTCTCCTGGCAGTCTTGTCACCCAAGGGCACATGTCCTGGCAGCTGGGCTTGTCCCAACACCCAGGGGTTGTCCCAGCACCCAGGGGATGTCTCAGTACCTCGGAGGCATCCTGGTACCTGGGGACCATCCCAGCAACCAGGAGCATAACTTGGCACACGAGGGATGTCCTGGTACCTGGGGACAATTCTGTCAACCAGGGGTATGTCCCAGCACCCAGGAGGACGTTCCAGCACCCAGGGGATGTCCTGGCACCTGGGAACCATTCTGGCACCCAAGGGCTGTGCTGGTACCTGGGGACTATCCCATCACCTGAGGGACATCCTGGCACACGAGGGCCACTGCAGCACCCAGGGCACATACCTGGGGCCCATCCTGGCACTCAGAGGCTGTCCTAGCACCCAAGGGATGGCATCCTGGTACCTGGGGACCATCCCAGCACCCAGGAGCATAACTTGGCACACGAAGGATGTCCTGGTACCTGGGGACAATCCTGGCACCCAAGAACCATCCCAGCACCTGAAGGATGTCCAAGCACCCACGGGATGTCTGAGTACCTGGGGGCCATCCCAGCAACTGGGGGCAAGTTCTGGCACCCAGGGGAATGTTCCAGGACCCCGGGAGATGTCCTGGTACCTGGGAACCATCACGGCAACCGGAGGCCCTCCTGGCACCCAGAGGCTGTCCTGGTACCTGGGGTCCCTCCTGGCACCCAGGGTTATGTCCTGGCAACCAGGGGATGTCCTGGTACCCAGACACCATCCTGGTACCTGGGGACCATCCTGCCACCCAGGGGACGTCAAGGCACATGTAGGATGTCCCCAGCACCGAGGGTACCGTCCTGGCATCTGAGCTATCCTGGCACCCAAGGACCATACCAGCATGGGATGTCCCAGTACATGGGGACAATGCCAACACCCGAGGGATGTCCTGGTATCCAAGGGCGATCACAGCACCTGGTACCTGGGGCACATCTTGCTACCTGGGGACCATCCTGTCACCCAGCGGCCATTCTGACACCCAAGGGCCACCCCAGAGCCAAGAGTCCACCCATCCCTTACCAGCTCATAGGCTCCCAACTTCTCCACGGCTTTGTAGATCTTCCAGAGGTTAACTGGGAACAAAGAGAGGACGTGGAGGGTCAGGGGTGGCCACAGGCAGCCCCCGGCGGCCCCTCCCGGCCCGGGGGGACGCACTCTGCTTGAAGCCGAGGTGGGGGATCCTCTCGATGGGCGTGTGCCGGTCCTTCATGAACTGGTAGAGGCTGACGAGGAAGGCTTCCTCCTCCTCCTTCTCACTGCTGCTGGTCTCCTCCACTGGCTTCTCCTCCTTGGAGCCATCCTCTGGGATGGGATCCTCCTGTGGGACACGAGAATCAGAGAATCGCTTGGTTGGAAAAGACCTCTGTGATCATTGAGCCCAACCACACCTGTCCAGTACTAAACCATCCCCGAGCACCTCATCTGCTTGGTTTTTGAACCCCTCTGGGGATGGAGACTCCACCACCTCCCTGGGAGCCGTTCCAGTGCCTGAGAACCCTTTCAGGGAAGAAATTTTCCCCGATATCCAACCTAAACCTCCCCCGGCACAACTCGAGACCATTTCCTCTCATCCCACCCCTTGTCACCTGGGAGCAGAGCCCAGCACCCACCTCACCACACCCTCCTCTCCAGGAGCTGCAGAGAGCCAGGAGGTCTCCCCTCAGCCTCCTCTTCTCCAGGCTGAACCCCCCCAGGTCCCTCAGCTGCTCCCAGAACCCCTGTTCTCCAGCCCCTTCCCCAGCTCCGGTCCCTTCTCCGCACGCGCTCCAGCCCCTCAAGGGCTTTCTTGGAGTGAGGGGCCCAAACCTGAACCCAGGATTCGAGGTGCTGAGTGCAGGGGGGCGATCCTTGCCCTGCTCCTGCTGCCACCCCACGGCTGAGCCAAGCCAGGTGCTGGTGGCCCTCTTGGCCACCTGGGCCACTGCTGGCTCATGTTCAGCCACTGCCAACCAACACCCCCAGGTCTTTCTCCACCAGGCAGCTCTCCAGCCACTCCTCCCCCAGCCTGGAACGCCCCTGGGGTTGTTGTGTCCCACGCGCAGGACTCGGCCCTTGGCCTTGTTGAGCCTCATCCCGTTGGGCTCAGCCCATGGACCCAGCCTGGCCAGGTCCCTCTGCGGAGCCTTCTGCCCCCCCAGCAGATCCACACCTGCACCCAGCCTGGTGTCACCCCCAAACCTGCCAAGGGTTCACTCAATCCCTTCATCCAGATCGTTGATAAAGACGTTGAACAGGAGTGGCCCCACACGGAGCCCTGGGGACACCTCTCCTCACCGGCCTCCAACTGCACCGAGCTCCATCCCCACCACCCTGTGGGCCCCACCACCCAGCCCGTTCTTTCCCCAGCCGGTTCTCCAGTCCGGGCCACGGGCAGGGGGTTTCTCAAGCAGAAAGCCGTGAGGAACGGTGTCAAAAAATTCCAGGTCCACCCCACGCACAGCCTTTCCTTCATCCGTTCAAGAAGGAACCCCAGGAGGTTCCCACCACCCCTTGAGCTGCTTTGCAACCCGAAGGCGTTCAACGAGCTCTCTCTTCGTTAACCCAGGCTGCCGGCCAAGTTGGTCAAAGCGTGCGAGAACACGAGGAACGGCTTCCAGGAAAACAAGACGGGCAGAAATTCATCGTCCAACCCCCCCCCTTTCTGCCGCCGCCGCCGCCGCCTTTCTCAGCTAAAAATGTTTCTCGTTTGTTTGTTCTACATTTTCCGGAGTTATAAAACTTGTTGCTATTTTTGGGCAAAGCAGCTGCGCCGCTCGCTGAGTCCTTTAGGGTTTGGGGTTTTTTTTTGTTTGGGGGGGGGTGTGTGTGTTTAATTCTTCTTCTTTCTATTCTTTTTTAGAAAAGCTGGGTTTTAACAGCTCCAACTATTTCAAGGCTTCATTTTTTTTCAAGGTAAAAAAAACCATCGGAGAAAGGGGGGGGGGGGGGGAACTCAGCCCTTCCAAACCAACCCCCCCCCTTCCTTTTCCATCAGGATAGCAAAATAAATGGAAAAATTAACATTTTTCTCCCTAAAAATGCCCCGGTTTGGGTATTTCTCCCCCCGCTGCTGAAAAAATTGCCTTTATCTTCTTTTATCTCCACCAAAAGTGATGCCTCCCCCCCACCCCCCACCCCCCCCCCCCAAAATTTATCAAGGTGTGGCACTCACTGCTGGGTTGGTGGTGGGGGGGTCTTGGGGGTCTTGTTGGTTGTCGTCCATAGAGGGAGAGGAGGTGTCTGTGATTTTAGGAGGGGTCCTGCCAGGACACAAAAAAAAAATGGGGGGGGGGGGGGAGGTGAGACACCCCAAATTCTTCCTTTCCCACCCAAAATTTGGGAGGATTTGGGCCACGGTGTTGCCCACCAGGCACCGAAATCGGCCAAACGGCCGATTTCGGTGCCTGGTGGGCAACACCGTGGCCAAAGGCTGCTCTCTGCATGCTCCCCCCCCCCCTAAAATTTAGGGGTTTGTACCCCCTTGACACCCCAAAATCCCGTTCCCTCCCCCCTCCCCTCTTTTTTTTAGGGGAAACCCTTAAAAAGCAGTGAAAACAAGGTGGTCCCAACTTCGTGGAACTGAGAACGGGATGGGGGGGGGGGACACCCCCACTTCCATCTGTGGCCCCCAATTCCCACGCCAGAGCCCCACTTTTCCATGCCCCCCCCCCCAACCCAATTTAGGGGTTGAAACCCCCAAATCCCCCCCCCCCCCAACTTTTTTAGGGGAAAAACTTAAAAAAAGGGGGGAGGGGGGAAGGGTGTCCCAACTTGCTGAAGCCGAGAATGGGATGGGGGGGACCCCTTTTCCCATGACCCCCCCCCCAATTTAGGGGTTCGCACCCCCTTGACACCCCGATTTCCCCCTTCCTCCCCACTTTTTTAGGGGAAAAACTTAAAAACGGGGAATAAAAAGGGTGTCCCAACCTGCGGGAACTGAGAACGGCGTGGGGGGGGGGCCCACTCCCTGCCGTGCCCCCCGATTTCCACGCCAGACCCCGCTTTTCCCACGCCCCCCCCCCCCACTTTTCCCCACGCCGCTCCCGGTCCCGCTCACCCGCGGCCGCCGCGCCACGTGACTGCGCGCGGGGAGGGAAAGGTCCCGCCCCCTCGCGCTGATTGGCTGGGTCAGCCACGCCTCCCTTCACCTATTGGGCAGCCGCGCGGGCAGCCGCCCCGCCCTCTCGCCGCGCGCAAGGCATGCTGGGAGTTGTAGTTCTGGCGCGGGCTCCGGGCAGTTGGGTGCCCACGCGTGTGCAAGGGCGGAGGGGAGGGAGGGGTTTGCACGCGGGGGTTGCAAAGGGCGTGTGTGCAGGGGGGCGCACGCGCGGGCAGGCGCGCTCAGGGGATTGCACACGCGTGTGAGCACGTGCAGGGGGTTGCACGCGTGCGCACACGCGTGTGCAAGGGTGTTCTCGGGAGGATGGAGGGGGTTGCACGCGTGTGAGCTCGTGTGCACGCGGGGGGTGCGAATGGTGTGTGTTTATGGGTTCACGCGCGTGCGGGCATGCACATGCGTGCACACGCGTGTTCATGGGGCACAGGGGGGTTTACACGCCTGTGACCACGTGTGCACACGTGGTTTTCAAATGACAAGTGTGCGTGGGTGCGCACACGTGTTTGGGGGTGTTCAGGGCGTCGGTGGCTTCCCCCGTTTTGAGGTACGGGGGGCACACGTGGTTAAAGGCGTGTGCCAGGATGGGCATCCGTGTGCGTGCGTGTGCAGGTGTGCTCGCGTGTGGGCATGGAGCTCTGCGTGTGTGCACCTGGGTTCATAGATTTCAGGGGGGCAGGGGGCACACGTGTGAGTACGTGTGTGTGGCAGAGTGTGCGCACGTGTGTTCACACACGGGTTGTAGCTCTGTGTGTGCGTCTGTGGGTTCTTGTGTTTTGGGGTATGAGGGGCAAACGTGTGGGTAAATGCCAGTGTCGGGGGGGGCACGCGTGCCCGCTTGTGTTCACAAGTGCCAACATGCGTGTGCATGCAGGTGAGCAGACCTGTGTGCAGGTGAGCACATGTGCATGCAGGTGTGTCCTCGTGTGCCGGTGGGCACACGGGTGTGCGTGCATGCCCACGGCTCCAGGTGAGCACATGCCTGTGCATGCAGGTGAGCACACGTGTACGTGTAGATGAGCACATACATGTGGGTGCACTCGTGTGCAGGTGGGCACAAGCATGTGCGTGCGGGTGAGCACATGTGGGTGAGAGCATGTGGATGCATTCATGTACAGGTGGGCACACGCTTGTGTGAGTGCAGGTGAGCACACGTGTGCAGGTGAGCACGTGTGGGTCAGCGCATGCATGTGGGTGTGCTCATGTGCAGGTGGGCAAATGGGTGTGCGTGCACACCTGTGATTCCAGGAGAACACACATATATGTGCATGCTGACAGCTCCAGGTGAGCACATGCACGTGCGTGCACACTGACTGCTCCAGGTGAGCACACACACGTGCATGTGCACACTGACTGCTCCAGGTGAGCACACGCGTGTGTGTGCACATCCACAGCTCCAGGTGAGCACACGTGTGTGTGTGCACATCCACAGCTCCAGGTGAGCACACGCGTGTGTGTGCACACTGACAGCTCCAGGTGAGCACACGTGTGTGTGTGCACATCCACAGCTCCAGGTGAGCACACGTGTGTGTGTGCACATCCACAGCTCCAGGTGAGCACACGCGTGTGCATGCACATTGACAGCTCCAGGTGAGCACACGCGTGTGTGTGCACACCGACTGCTCCAGGTGAGCGCACGCGTGTGTGTGCACACCGACAGCTCCAGGTGAGCGCACGCGTGTGTGTGCACACCGACTGCTCCAGGTGAGCGCACGCGTGTGTGTGCACACCGACTGCTCCAGGTGAGCGCACGCGTGTGTGTGCACACCGACAGCTCCAGGTGAGCGCACGCGTGTGTGTGCACACCGACAGCTCCAGGTGAGCACACGTGTGTGTGTGCACACCGACTGCTCCAGGTGAGCGCACGCGTGTGTGTGCACACCGACTGCTCCAGGTGAGCACACGCGTGTGTGTGCACACCGACTGCTCCAGGTGAGCACACGCGTGTGGAGATGCTCCTTTGCGTGAGGATGCGCACACGTGGGTGCAGGTGGGTACACGCGTGTGCGTGTGTGCGTGTGTACCCACGTGTGACGCCCGCCCGCCCAAGCCCACGCGTGTCGGTGCGTGTGCGGCCCCCGTGAGCCCTGGCCATGATTTCACCGCCTCGGCTTTGGTTCCTGGCACCGCGAAGCCGCTGACGCGATTTCCTCCCTTTCTGGTATCGCTACGAAAACGCAGGAAACCGGGGGCGGGGGGGGGGGGGGGGGGGGGGGGGGATGGACACAACAGTGAGGTTTTGGGGTGAAAAGCGGCCAATTTGGGGCTAAACACCACAAACTGGTGCAAAGGAGCTGCCCTGCCCCAAACGATGGGGGGGGTGTTTCGGGGTGGCTGGGCTGCAATCAGTGCATTTCATTAACGCAGGGATAATTAACGGCTTTGGCAGCAGCGAGAGCCGGGCTGAGCCCGGCCAGAACTCGTCACACGTCCCGCAATGTCACCCCCCCCCACACCCCGCCTCGTGCCCTGTGGGGTTCGTCCTCGTTTGCCCAAAATGTGGCTGTTTAGGCCCAGATTTGCGGGTGGCGGAGGTTGGAGTTGGCGTCAGGGCCCGGAATAGCGCGGGAGCGCGGCCAAGCCGTGACGGAGGGTGAGTAATGGGGTGAAGTCATCGCAGCGTCGCCACGAGGGACCAACAACCCCTGATGGCACCGCGCCGGGGGGACCCAGCGAGGGGAGAACCGGGGGGGGGGGGGGGGGTCATGGAGGAGGGGAGGTCCCCTCGGGTCTCCGTGGGTCCCCAGGGTCGGTATCTCAACCCGTCGGGTGGTGCCAGCGTGGCACGTGCTGAGTTTGTCCGGTCTCAGCTGGGTGGTGGCACGAGGGAGTTGGGGGGGGGGGGGATGTGAGATGGGGGGTGGAACCCCTCCAGGATTTCTTGGGACCCTCTAGGACCCCCCCTCCCCGTACTCATCAGCTCAGGGGGCGATGGCCTGGGGGGGCTCACCGGGATTGTGGGGGTTCTGGGACCAGGACAGGGACCAGGATGGGGGGACCGGGGCGATGGGACAAGGGTGGAGTGACAGGGGTGCTGGCACCGGGATGAGGGGACCAGGAGGGGGAACTGGGATGAGAGTCTGGGATGAGGGGACTGGGATGATGGGCTGGGAGTGTGGGGTGGGTGAACTGGGATGACTGGAATGAAGGGACTGGGGTGAGGGACCAGGAGCAAGAACTGGGATGAGGAGACCAGGATAAAGGACTGGGATTCAGGACTGGGATTCGAGGCTGGGATTAGGGACTGGGACAGGGGACTGGTATTCAGGACTGGGATGGGGGACTGGGATTTGGGGCTGGAATTCGGGGCTGGGGATTTGGGGACTGGGATTCGGGGCTGGGATTCAGGACTGGGATTCGGGGCTGGGATTCAGGACTGGAATTCGGGGCTGGGGATTTGGGGACTGGGATTCGGGGCTGGGATTCAGGACTGGGATTCAGGGCTGGGATTCAGGACTGGAATTCGGGGCTGGGGATTTGGGGACTGGGACGGGGGACTGGGATTCAGGACTGGGATTCGGGGCTGGGATTAGGGACTGGGATGAGAGGACCAAGATTTGGGGTCAGGGGATGCATCAGCCCCACTCGGGGAACGGGGGGGGGGCGCGTGTTCCGTGTGCGTTGACTCTTTCATTACCAGAACAGCCGGGTTTTGGGGGTTCTCACCTTGACTGGGATGACTGGGCCGGACTTTCCTGCCCAGACTCTCTGTGCCCGGGATGCTCGTGGGGTTGTGCTCCTGGTCCCCCTCCCAGGGTGGCTTTGCCGGGCACCGTCCTCCGCGGGGACCGAGCCCCCAGCATCGCTCGGACCCTGGGTACCACTTTCCAGGGATGCCGTCCCTGGTCCCCAGTGTGGGCATCCCCTCCTGCAGGACCAAAACCATCCATAAGACGACTGGGGGCCACTGGAGAGCACCCATGGGTGCTCAACCCCGCAGCATCCCCCGAGAATCCCCGGCTTCTTGAAGAGCCCCAAAACCCAAAGAAAAATCCCCCAGTGACTCATTTTGGGCAAACGGCAGAGAAAGCAGAAGCTCAGGGGGAGCCCGGGGGGGGGGGCATCTGGCTCCTGTGTCCCCCCTCCTCCCCCCCCGGGGCTAGAAAAGGGCTGAAGGAATCCGAGGATGACGTTAACCCTTTAGTTCCAGGAAGGCTCTGCCTTCTACTTTATAATAACGTAATTTATTGAAAAAGGGTGAAAAAACAACAATAAAAACCCCCACTTAGGTTTCTGTTCCCGGCTTTGGTTTCTGTTCAAGCAGAATGGGAGGGGGGTGGGGGGCTGAAGCTGGGGTGGGGGGGTGTCCCTGCCTCAGTTTCCCCTTGCACACAGCAACTGCATGCTCCGCTGGTCGGAATATTTGGAATTCAGGGCTCCCAGGGGAAAATGAGCACCAGGTTCTCTCTAAGAGGGGTTTATTTTTCAGGTTGGTGGGAGAGATGTTGGAGGAAAAGGGATTTGTTGAGGTTGAAAGGTGTTGCTGGGGTGACAGCGGCCATCGATGCGCTGAGAGGTGTTGGGGATCAGCCAGCGGCAAAGCCCAGGGCCAGCTGCTGTCTGGAAGGGGGAATAAGAAAGGAAAGGAAGGAGGAAAATGGAAAGGGGAAGGAAGAAATGGAGAAGGAGAAGGAGATGGGGATGGAGATAATGGAGACAGATGGAGATGGAAAAGAAGGAGAAGGAGTTGGAGAAGAAGGAGGAAATGGAAAGGGAGATGGAGATGGACAAGGAGAGGGAGGAGGAGGAAATGGAGAAGGAGAAAGAGATGGAGAAGGCGATGGTGATAGAGAAGGAGAAGATGGAGAAGGAGAGGGAGAGGAAGGAGAAAGAGAAGGTGAGGGAGAAGGAGAGGGAGGGGCAGATGGAAGAGAAGGAAAATGAGGAGATGGAGGTAGAGATAGAAAAGGGGAAGAAAAAGGAGAAGGAGGTGGAAATGGGAAAGGAGAGCTGAAAAACAAAAGCCTGGCTGCTGGGCTTGGTGCCAGATTCAGCAGCACCTGTGTCGCTGTGGGGCAAAAAGTGAGGGGACAGGGTTCGATATCATAGAATCACCAGGTTGGAAGAGACCTCCGAGATCACCGAGTCCAACCGTGCCTGACTCCCCACTAAACCCTGTCCCTGAGCACCTCATCTGCCCGTGTTTTAAACCCCTCCAGGGATGGCGACTCCACCCCCTCCCGGGCAGCTCTGCCAATCCCTGACCACCCTTTCAGGGAAGAAATCCTTCCCCATGTCCAGTCTAAACCCCCCCGGCACAACTTGCGGCCATTCCCTCTCGTCCCATCGCTGTCCCTCGTGAGCAGAGCCCAGCCCCCACCCCGTCACAGCCTCCTTTCAGGCAGTTGCAGACAGGGATGAGGTCTCCCCTCAGCCTCCTCCAAGCTCCAACCCCAGCTCCCTCAGTCTCTCCTCGTAGCACTTGTTCTCCAGCCCCTCCCCAGCTCCGGTCCCTTCTCTGGACGCGCTCCAGCCCCTCAGGGTCCTTCTTGGAGTGAGGGGCCCAAACTGACCCCAGCACTCGAGGTGCCCTCCCCAGCGCTGAGCACAGGGGCACAATCCCCTCCCTGCTCCTGCTGCCACGCTGGGGCTGACACAGGCCAAGATGCCATTGGCCCTCTTGGCCACCTGGGCCACTGCTGGCTCATGTTCAGCCACTGCCAACCAACACCCCCAGGTCCTTCTCCACCAGGCAGCTCTCCAGCCACTCCTCCCCCAGCCTGGAACGCCCCTGGGGTTGTTGTGTCCCACGCGCAGGACTCGGCCCTTGGCCTTGTTGAGCCTCATCCCGTTGGGCTCAGCCCATGGACCCAGCCTGGCCAGGTCCCTCTGCAGATCCCTCTCACGAGGACTCTGGGGACTTTGGTGATGTGGGAATCCCCGTGCCCTCCTCCCGTGGGTGCTGGAGGGAGCGCAGCTCCGCTCTGACACCAGGAATTACAGGTGTAAACTGTAAAACAGCTCCCGCGATTTAATTACTCCCTGATGAACGGATGTAATCACCGGGACAACGGCCTCCTCGGGGAGCAGACGTGAGCTGAGCCCCCACCACAGGGAGATGCTGCGCCCACACCTGCGGGGGGGGTTATTTAGGAGGTAAAACTCACCTTGATTTAGGGGAGCAACTGGAGTCGTGGAACCCTGGTTGGAAGGGACCTCAAAGCCCACCCAGTGCCACCCCCTGCCACAGACAGGGACACCTCCCACTGGGTCAGGGGGCTCCAAGCCCCATCCAACCTGGCCTGGAACACCTCCAGGGATGGGGCAGCCACCACTGCTCTGGGCAACCTGAGCCAGGGCCTCCCCACCCTCACCGTGAAGAATTTCTTCCTGATGTCTCATCTAAATCTTCCCCTTCCAATTTAAAGCCGTTCCCTCTCGTCCCATCACTCCAGGCCCTTTGGAAAAGCCCCTCCCCAGTTTTCCTGCAGCCCCTTTCAGCCCTGGGAGCTGCTCTAAGGTCTCCCCAGAGCCTTCTCCTCTCCAGGCTGAACAACCCCAACTCTCCCAGCCTGCCCTCGTACAGGAGCTGCTCCAGCCCTCGGATCATCTCCGTGGCCTCCTCTGGCCTCGCTCCAACAGCTCCAGGTCCTTCCTGTGCTCAGGACTCCAGAACTGGACCCAGGGCTCCAGGTGGGATCTCACAGAGTGGAGCAGAGGGGCAGAACCCCCTCCCTCCCCTGCTGCTCCCCCTGCTCTGGATGCAGCCCAGGACTTTCTCCCATCCTGACAAACACCAGCGGGTGGGATGCAGCAGATGTGGAAGCGAAGCGTCTCCTCTGCAGCACCTCCACCCCACAGCACCTCCTGCATGGTCCCAGGCAGCGCTCAGCCCCTTCCTGCCCACGGGGGAGGAAGAGCGAGGGCTGCGAAGGCTGCAAAGGTTCTTGGTGCAGCAGCTCAAGCCCAACCGCCCCGTTTTCCCCGCATGGAGGTGGCCCCATGGCTTTTCTCCGGCGGCTTTTTGGCTTCATGGAGAGGAAGAAGCCACCAAGGCAGTACGAGCATATCAAGCGGGATGTGGACCCCGAGGAGGCCTGGCTGGTGCTGGGAGAGCTGGGTGATGGTGCCTTCGGCAAGGTCTTCAAGGTAGGAGAGCACCCCAAAACGCCGCTGGTGCCCCGAGGGCTTTGCAGATGCTTTTTGATTTCGCATCGTGCGGCTTCCGGCACACAAGAAGCTAAAAAGCCACCAAACAGCCTCGGATTTTTAGCAGAGAGTGGCAGGGTCCTTGCTTGATCGTCCCCAACTTTCTGCTCCAGGAAAGCCACCAGTTCCTGGAGCCGACCTGCGTGCCGGTGGGTGTTTTTCTCCATGGTTGGTGTGAGGGGGGTGAGACCAGGACATTGTTCTCTGAAACCACCGAGCAGAGCCCGAGCATGACAGGAAACCCAAACTCAGTGCTCATCAGACCCAGGGCAGCAGCCGCCTTCCGGCACTGGGCTGATGGCACGTGTCACTGGTGGTCCTGGCTGGGCTTCCTGGGCCAAACCATCCCTTCTTCTCTCCCACCCCATCCCCCAAACCATCCCTTCTTAGAATTATAGAATCATAAGGTTGGATCTGAGATCAAGTCCAACCCACTCCTGTCTCCCTACTAAACCATGACCCTCATGTCCTTCTCTCTCATCCCATCCCCCAACCCATCCCTTCCTCTCTCTCATCCCATCCCCAAACCATTCCCTTTTCTCCCACCCCATCCCATCCCATCCCATCCCACCCCACCCCACCCCATCCCATCCCATCCTTGTCCTCATCCCATCCCACCCCATCCCATCCCATCCCACCCTACCCCATCCCATCCCATCCCATCCCATCCCATCCCATCCCATCCCATCCCATCCCATCCCACCCCCTTTCTTCTCCCTCTGTTTTTTTGGGGCAGCCGAATGCTTTGGCATCGCTCCCAGGACGGGCACTCACTGTGGGACCACTAAAAGGTCCTGTGGTGGGGCTGATGTTCTCATGCCCACGGGAACTGAACAGCATTCATGGGGAAATACAGCTGGCCAGAGGGGTTGGGATACAGCAGGATGCTCTGGGACCCACCAGAGGGGTTGGGATGCTCTGGGACCGCACAGAGGGTGGCACAGCCACACCAAGTGCCCATGGTGGCTGCTCATCCCTTTCCTTCCTGGCTCTGGTGAGCAGGGGGTCCTCATGTCTGTCCTGGCAGCTCCAAGCACCTGGAGAGCGATACGAGGTCAAAGCTTCCCCCTCCCTAAAAATTGTGAGGCTTCTCCTTTTATCCCTCATGAATGTCCTGCCAATCCTGTCCTCCAGGCGCAGCACAAGGTGACAGGGACGTTGGCAGCTGCCAAGGTGATCCAAACGCTGAGTGAGGAGGAGCTGGAGGACTACGTGGTGGAGATTGAGATCTTGGCTTGCTGTGACCACCCCAACATCACCAAGCTGCTGGATGCGCTCTACTGGGATGGGCGGCTCTGGGTGAGCTGCACAGGGTGCTGATCCTCCTTCCTGGCCATGAACCATGGTCCCATCAGTATCTCCGCTCCTCCTTCCTGGCCATGAACCATGGTCCCATCAGCATCTCCGCTTCTCCTTCCTGGCCATGAACCCTGCATCTCAGGGCTGGGATACTTGGTCTGCAGGGCATATATTTGAAGACCAAGGTGGGAAACCTCTCCTTGCAGATCCTGGTGGAATTTTGTCCTGGAGGAGCCGTGGATGCTGTGATTTTGGGTAAATAAATGTTCTCTTCTGGCTGGAACACAGCTCTTGGAGGGTTTGAGGTGGGATCACCAAACATCATGGTGTGGAAAGGAGTCCTGGGCAGCATCTCCAGAAGGGAGGATGGGTTGAGGTGCACCTTCCTCGGAGGGTGCTGGGCAGGAGGTATCGTTAGCGGTGGGGTTCGTTTGCGCTCACGCAGAGCTGGAGAAAGGCTTGACGGAGGAGCAGATCCGAGCTGCCTGCAAGCAGCTGCTGCTGGCGCTGCAGTACCTGCACGGCTGCAAGATCATCCACAGGGACGTGAAGGCTGGCAATGTCCTGCTCACCCTTGACGGGGACGTCAAGCTGGGTGAGTCCTGCTGGAATCAAGGCTCTGTGGGGGTTAAGGAGGCTGGGAGTGAAGTCCCAGGGGTGCTTTGCCCCAAGGATCCTCACTAACCACCACTTTCTGCTCTGCAGCCGATTTTGGTGTCTCGGCCAAGAACTCTGGCACCGTTCAGCGCCGGGCGTCCTTCATCGGGACCCCGTACTGGTAGGTGTGGGGCAGAAATCCCTGGGGATGGTGGGAGCTGGGGTTGTTCATCCTGGAGAGGAGGAGGCTGAGGGGACACCTCATCCCTGTCTGCAACTGCCTGAAAGGAGGTTGTGACGGGGTGGGGTCTGGGCTCTGCTCACAAGGGACAGGAGATGGGACAGGAGGAAATGGTTGCAAGTTGCACCAGGGCAGGTTCAGATTGGACATCAGGAAAAAATTCTTCACTGAAAGGGTTCTCAGGCACTGGAACGGCTGCCCAGGAGGTGGTTGAGTTTCCATCCCTGGAGGTGTTTAAAAGCCAGGCAGACGAGGTGCTCAGGGATGGTTCAGTAATGGACAGGAATGGTCGGACTTGATGATCTCAGAGGTCTTTTCTAACCAAACCATCCAATGATTCTGTGATTTGGGAGTGTGGGCAGAAATCCCTGGGGGTTTGGGATTTGGGAGCACAGACAGGTGGGCCAGGGGAAGCCAGGTCTCCCATGCCATCTTTGGGTGCTTGTAACCAGCTCCTCGACACCAGGAGCAGCTCAAGAAACCAGATCGTTCCTCCTCCAGCTCCAGTGTGAGCTTCTCAGTACATGAGACCCTGTGGAAAGGACACGTGGGGTGTGGGTGGCTCCAAGCCCTCCTGGGGTGGTGTTGGATGAGCTGGGGTTGAATCTCACCTCTTCTGCCCATAGGGTTGTTTCTGGAGGGGGTGGGACCTGGGTTTGGCTTTAAGGGGAGACACCAGCCCCTGGCCCAAATCTGGCTGGACCTCTTCCCCTCTCCCCCATGGGCAGGATGGCACCCGAGGTGGTGCAGTGTGAGACTTCCAAGGAGAGCCCCTATGACTACAAGGCCGACATCTGGTCGCTGGGCATCACGCTGATCGAGATGGCCGAGATGGATCCTCCCTACCACGAGCTGAACCCCCTCCGGGTGCTGCTGAAGATCACCAAGTCCCAGCCACCCACCCTGCGTCACCCCAGGAGGTGGTGAGTCCCTGTGCAGAGATGTCACCCCGACACCAGTGACAATGGGACAAGTTGTCCCCTGGGGCAGCTCATGCTTGAAGCCATGTCTGGGCAGCTGGGATGGGCTCTTGGACCATAAGTGATGCTGGTCATGATTCCTACAAGCCCAGCTTCCAGAGGTGGCACCATGGGGTTTCCATCACCCCACCTTTGCCCACAGAAGGTGACACCAGTGGGCAGCACTGGGTTAGGAGCCTTTTGCCAAGGTGTCCCTAGCATCACCCCAAGCTCTGTGGGGTCCGCGGGGGGGGGATGACAGGGGTCTTCTGGCCGGGTGCTCACAGGGACTGCTCCACAGGTCTGAAGACTTCAAAGACTTCCTGAGGAAATCCTTGGAGAAGAGCCCTGAGGCGCGGTGGTCGGCCAGCCAGCTCCTGCAGGTGGGTAGCACACATGTCCAGGATGGTGGGACCCATGCCTGGTGCTCATCTCCCTTGCTCCCACCCAGCACCCCTTTGTCGCGGGCATCTCTGACAAGCGGCCGCTCCGGGAGCTGGTGGCAGAAGCCCGGGCTGATGTGCTGGAGGAAGAGGATGAGGAGAAAGGTCCGGTCTCCTTGGTGCGTGAGTAGCCACCAGCTGCAAGATCCCTCCAACCCTTTCCTTGGGCTCCTTGAGCCTCACCTCTCTGTTCTTGTCCACCCACAGCGTGGGCAGGAGCATGGAGAGTCCTCCTGCTCCCCAATGCCTGAGTGTCCCCAGGAGCATCAGGTTCTGGGCGCTGCAGGGGGAGCTGGCGAGGAGCCGGGTGTCCCATCCGATGTCCAGACAGCAGGAGAGCCCAGGACCAAGAGAGGGTCGGACTTACTGAAGCAAATGAGGAAAAGGTAGATGAGTTCCTTAGGGACAGGGTTTAGTAGGGAGACAGGCATGGTTGGACTCGATGATTTCAGAGGTCTCTTCCAACCTTATGATTCTATGATTCTAGGTCCTCACCTGAGTCCGTGGGCTCCATGAAGCTGCCGGTGAAGAGGTCGTCCGAGTTCCTGAAGCTGCTGCGGCGCAGGTCATTTTTTGGAGGGATGAAGTCCCAAGAAACAGCTAAGGAGCAGCACGGAGCAGAGCCGAGTGGGTGGGACATCACGGTGCTGGGTGCTCCTCAAGGAACACCAGAGGCAAGAGAAGCGCAAGGATATGGAGAGAAGGAGACCAGTCCTCTGGGGATACCCTGCAATGTGGCCAAGATCCCTTCAGAGCAACAGCACGCGGGAGACCTTGCTGAGCTGCAAGAGGCAAAGGCAGAGCCCCAGGAGGAAAGCCATCATGCTCAGGCATCGCTGGTGGCCACCACACCTGCAGAGGGACATCCTGCAGCCCAACCCAGCCCCATTTTGACCCCCAGAAAACAGCCAAGCAGAGAACCTACTTGTAACTCGCTGGCCATGCCTGGACCCTTGGATGGGGACTGGTGCAGAGGTTCGGCTGTGGGGCAGCTGATGGCAGCCCTGGACTTGTGGACCATAGGAATCAAACCCCAGATCTTCCATTCAGGGCCAGAGCATCAGCACCGGGTTACTCGGTCGTTGCAAGACCTGAAGGCTGAGGTTGGCTCCTCTAGGGCTGAAGATGGCCTTGGCAAAGATGGTGATGGAACAGGGAAGGCACCCATGGGAGCTGAGGGTGCTGGGGAGCCTGGGGACACTGAGCTGGTGGAGGAGTGGGGGACAAGGGGTGAAGCATCGCTGATGCCTGGTGTGATGGAGGAGGTAGCAGCGGGGTTGGATGTGCTCAAGGGGTGGCAGGAACCTCCAGTTGGTCTAGGAGAGTCTGGAGAGGGGGACAATGGGGAGAGCAACTCAGCCGTGTGTGAGCCCCTCACTGGCTCCCTGGACCTGGTGGAGCAGGAGGAGGGGAGGAAGGAGGAGGAAGCCACAGACAATGCTGAACCTGGGGAGGAATCTTCTCCTGAGGGAACCCTGGTGCCAGCAGAAGTGAAATTGGAAGAGGGTGTTGCGAAAGGGTGTTTGGTTGGAGATCACAACCCAATGGGAGATGCAGCCAGCCCAGGGAAGAGGATGCAGCCTGGAGAGGAACCAGAGGCAGCTTCCGCAGGACAGGGACCTGCAAGTGAGGAGGCCCGAAGTTCATCAGGGGACTCATCCCCCAGGGAGGTCCCAGGGTCTGTTGAAGAAGAAATGGAGGCGAAAGTGGAAAAGAGCCCCAGAGACAACCAGCCAGGAGCTGCTCATGGGAATGGCTGGAAGGGACAAGATGGAAATGATGGAGAGCTTGAAGCAGACGGCGTGCAGGTTGCTCCAGCTCCTGGAAGGCCATCAAGGGATGGACCTGGAGAGGAGATGGGTGACTTGGAGGGACACAGAGCACTGCCAGAGCCTCAGGAGGCCCTTGGTGGACATCCAAAGGCCACAAACACCGTGGGCTTTGATGCTACCCTTGTCCGCACCTCTTCCCAGGCGTGGGCAGCGTGGGCAGTAGAGAACACACCAGAACCATCCATGGCATCAAAGCAAGGAGAGAAGCCAAGCCCCATGGAAACCCCTGCAGATGTACGAGGTCCAAACGCCCTCCCTGGAGCAGCACAGCCTTTCCCCTCTGCTGGGGAAGCCCAGCAGGTGAGCTTGCAGGTGACATGGCCACGTGAAGCTGTCCCACCTTCTTCCCGTTTTGAGTTTTGGGCCATCTGAGCTCAAACTGTTGCTCCTGGTCGCAGGAACCTGCCTCGCTTCAAAGGACGGTCAGGAGAACCCGCAGGTTTGTGGTGGATGGGGAGGAGGTGAGCGTGACGACCGCCAGAGCCGTCGGCAAGGCTGGGGCAAGGGACGAGATGGTGCGCTCGGCTCGGTGAGTGACGCTGGAGGCAGAAGGGCCACCAGGCATCTTCCACTCTTTTCTGGCCAAGGAGAAGCAGGGACAAAGGGGAGGGGGCACAGGAGGGAGGATGGGCCACCACAAAGCACACGTGCTTGACCTCCAGGCTTGAAATCCCACCTGCCTCCCTGTCCGGGGTCTTCTCCGGTGGGAGAGCATGTGCAAGCCCTTCCCTCCATCCTTGTTGCTGTGCTATAGGGACAGGTGAGGAGCCAAAATGTTGTCCCACTCCATATCTGCTGTGTCCAGCAGCCAACTTACGGAAAGGAGTGGAGAAGATCTTCTCCCATAAGCTCTGGCATCACCCAGGGAAAGTAGGAAAGGATGAAGGGGCAGCAACACCAGCTGAGCTTGGGATTGTGGCCACCGTGGACCCAGTGGGCGTCTCAACTTCCTTCTTCCTGGAGAAAGTCTTCTTTCACCAGGGCTGAGCTTATCCACTCCGTTAGCCACCTCTAAGTCAACCGTCCTGGGAGACAGAGGTTCCTCCAGGGCCACCTTTGGCTCCTTCTTCCCCCAAACTTTCAGGCGCCAGGATCTCCGCGAGCTGCGAGTGCTGCAGAAGGAAGAGCAGCGAGCTCAGAGCCAGCTGGAGCAGAAGTTCCACCAGCAGCGGGAGCAGATGTTTCGTCACATTGAGCAGGAGATGATGGTAATGGGGCCACCAGCCCTCAGTGCCGTGATGTGGTCAGAGAGGGACACGTGCAAGGGGGCTTTTTTGGGGGTCACTTGTGGGAGGTGGTGGAATCGGGGGGGGGGTTGAGTGTTTTGGTGGCCACTTCTGATCCCTGCAGCCCCGTTAACTGTGTCTGCATGGCAGAGCAAGAAGGAGTTTTACGACCGGGAGGTGGAGAGCTCGGAGCGGCGCTACCGGCAGCTGAAGGAGCGCCAGGAGCTCGAGTACACGGTGAGGCTGCGTGACGAGGCCAAACGACTCAAGTCCCTCCAGGAGAAAGAGTGTGGAAGGAGGATGCAAGAGCTGAAGGGTGATGGGAGAGAGGTGAGGGTCCGGGGCAGCGCTGGCTCCCCCAGCTGTGCCACCAGGAGCCAGGGGACCATCTCCCCTGCGTGCTGGGATGGAGCTTCTCCATTGCTCACCGCAGGAGCAGCGGTTCCTGCAGCAGCAGCAGGAGGAGCTCAATGCAGCCTTGCAGAGGGTTGTCCAGGAGCACAAGAAGAAGATGATGTCCATCGACTGGGAGTGCGTCAGCAAGATCCACGGCCTCAGGAGAGGTGGGGTGGGCTGGGCTGGGAAGAGGATGGAGGGCTCTTGTGGAGGGGAGCAGGGGGTCTGCTTGGAGGTTTTTGGAGGTGGCGAGGGTGCTGTGGTCTTGCCTGGCAGCCCGAGAGTCGGTGGTGTGGAGCATGGAGCAAGGGCACCTGCAGGAGAAGTACCAGCTCTTCAGGCAGCAGGTGAAGGAGCAGCATGCGCTGCAGAGGCAGCAGCTCTGCAAGCGCCATGAGAAGGTGAGGTGGAACCCACCAGTGATGCTCTCCCAGTCCTTCCCTGGGCTCACCCTCCTGCCTCTTTCCCAGGAGACAGAGAGGATGAACCGCTTCCACCAGCTCCTGCTGGAGGACCTGAGGAGCCAGCAGGCACAGGAGCGGGCTCAGCTGCTGAAAAGCCACCGCTGCGACACCAAAACCCGCCTGGTCCTCTTCAAGGAAAACCTAAAGCTCCAGGAGGTGAATGGGGCCAAGCAGAGGGAGAGGACCAAGCAGGTACAAGGACCTGTCCAAGGCCAGTGCGGTTCCCCACCAGAAAGTCCCCAAGTGGTGACTGTTGGGGGAGGGTGACGCGAGCTGTCTCCACTGCAGTTCATGCAGCAGGAGGAGCGGCAGCAGCGAGCGGAGGCTCAGCGGCAGCGGGAGCAGCAGGCGCAGCAGCTGGAGCAGCTGCAGCAGCAGCAGGCTGAGAGCCTGGCAGAGCTGGAGCAGATGCAGGTACCACTGGAACCTTCTCCACCCTGAGGGCTTCCCACACTCCTGCTACCGCTTCTTGAGCACCATCCATCCCATTTCCACCTCCCAGAGGGAGAAGATGCAGCTCCTGGCAGAGCAGGAGAAGAGGCAGCTGGGGCGGCTGGATGAGGAGCATGCCATGGAGCTCAGCGAGTGGAAGAAACGGTTGGCCGCCCGCAAGGAGGTGGGTGGTCCTGCAGCCCAAAGCATCACCTCCTCACCTTGTCCCAGCTCATGGGATGCGATGGAGGGCTGCTCTCCCTGCTGCAAGCCCCTGGACATGCCCACATGGCTTTTCAACTCCAGATGCTGGAGGAGGAGCTGGGGAACTCGCTGCCCGTGCAGCGGCGAGGAGGGCTGCACGGTGCCCACAGCAGCAACAGGGTCACCCGCTTCTTCCACCTCTCCTGACAATGCGCCACAGAGCGTTGGGGAGCGAGGGGCAGGAGCTGCCTGGGGACCGGTCCCACGGCGCTTCTGGGAGATGAGGCTGAAGGATCTTTCAAGGCCAGGTCGGACTGGGACTTGAGCAGCCCCCTGATCCAGTGGGAGATGTCCCTGCCTATGGCAGGGGGTGGCACTGGATGGGCGTTAAGGTCCCTTCCAACTCAAAGCACTCTATGATCTCAAACGCAATGTGAGAAGCCGATGTCCCGGGGATGCAGAGCCTCGGAGCTGAGCAGCCGGGCAGGACGTGGTGTGGATCCCAGCCTGGTTGCATAGCAAGCCCACCCATGCCAGAGGGGTTGGGGTGAAGCAGGCGCTGCCACCTCAAATGTCCCCACAGGGAAGCTGCCCCGCTGCACTCGCAGGCAGGGATGCAGGGGAGCTACTGGCACTTCCCCTGTGGTTCTCACGGCAGGAAATACAACCTTTCTTTAAGAAAGTCCCACTTTGTGTCTATTTTACTTTAAAACTCTCACCTCGCACCCCACCGGTGCCCCCAACCTACCCCTTCAGCCTGGCTCTCGGGGAGGGGACATCATGCCCAGCCTCTGGCACAGGGGTGGCCTCGGGGGGCAGCTGGCAGCACTGGAACCAGGTCCAGGCTTCTCCACCCACCTCATCAGGGCGCTGGGGGCACTGATAAGCCTCACAGCGGTCTTGACCCCCACCCATGGCCGCTGCTGAAGCTCAGATTGAGGGCTGCAGCCCCTGCCTGAGCTGTGTTTGGAGCACTGGTGGCTCTGCCTCATCACTTCAGACCCAATCCTGACCCACAGACCAATCTCACGGTTTGATCTTGGATCCACTTCAGCATCGTGAACTTGTGTGGCGGTCTCAGTTCTTGGTCAAACCTGGCCACCATCTCTGGTCTGGCCCTGCTCCCATGGCTCAGGTCCTGGAGGACTGGGCGATGCTCCAGCCGTGTGATCCCCCCATGACTCCTGACTCCCCTTTCTTCAGGGAGCCACCCCGCTCTTGCTTCTTCCCAACACTTGTGACGTTTTAACCTCTCTCCTGGGTTTGGAGACAACTTCTTCCCCATCTCAAAGGCCCACCTACAATGTCTGTAGCAATTTATTACCTTCAGCTCAGTATAAAAGGTAAATAATTTCAGGGGATGAAGAGGACAACAGGAGACAGGAGTAACAGTCCACGTACTGGGAATGAGACGGGGAGAGACGGAGGAGTCTTCTGCGAGCAGGTACTGGAGGTTCACAGTGAGGTTGAGGAACCCAGATCCAGGAAGGAGCTGATGGATCAAGGATGGCAGGAGCCAGGCAGGTTGAGCTGCAACCGTCCATCTCTACAGGTCCTGTGTTTAGGGAGGACATCCTTGATTTCAAAGTCTTCCAGAGGTGCAGAGATCAGTGGGATGTCTCAGCAACGGTGCTGGGAGGAGAAACGGCTGCCACTGATGAGTCCAGAGTGAGCATTGCTCAGCTGAGCTCTGGCTGCTGGGCTGCTCCGCACGGGGCTCAGTCCCCTTGTTTCACTACGACATCAGACAGGTCCTCTGTGCCCTCCAGCTTCAGATTCTGGGAATATAAAAGAAAAGCTAAGTTTGACAAAGCCAGGCTCTTCTCCTTCAAGTCTGAAAGTCTGGCATAAAAACCCCACATGGGGAAGGTTCAGAACCAACCCAGCCCCTTCTGTCATCATCAGCGCATGCAATGCCAGGGCTTCCCATCTGCTGTTCCTTTGGAGTCTGAAATGCGGACAATGCTTCAAACAACCCTGAGGAGCAAAGCGCTCACCCATCTCCAAACCCGAGGACAAGGACGGAGAGACAGCAGTTAGGCTGGAAATGTTACAAATGCTTAACCACGGGCAACGGAGCCGGGGAAGGGGCTGGAGAAGACCTCATCGCTCCTCATAGCTCCTGGAAAGGAGGCTCTGTTGAGGTGGGTGCTGGACTCTTCTCCCAGGTAGCAAGTGACAGGATGAGCTGAAACAGCCCCATGTTGTGCCAGGGGAGGTTTAGATTAGACCTCAGGAAATATTTCTTCACAGAAAGGGTTCTCAGGCACTGGAACAGCTGCCCAAGAAGTGGCTGAGGCCCCATCCCTGGAGGGGTTTAAAAGCCACGTAGATAAGGTGCTCAGGGGTGGTTTAGCAGTGGACAGGGACGGTTGGACTCGATGATCTCTAAGGTCTTTTCCAACCAAACGATTCTCCAAAGGCCATCATTTCCAGCACGTTGGCCTGATTTATGTTCACTATACGCACGAAACTGGGACTTAAGTTGAGAAGTCCTGATGTAGCAAGAAAACGGCCCAGCTCCTGGTGCTTTTGACTGAACGTTTCACCCGCTGCTCCTACCACGTCTCCTGTGTGCACACTGTGCTTACCTTCTCATTTGCCAAATGCAAGAGGCAGGTGAAGGCCAAGGGGACAGACAGGTTGCTGGCCATCACAGAAGGCAGCCTACAAAAGCGAAGGGAGGAGGTTAGGATGGTCAGAACCTCCTGAAACCTGGTGATGGAGCATGACTGCAAGGAGCACGTCACCAGGGATTAGCTCCTCCCTGGGGATCTGGTCTTCTCTACCTTTCCCCTCTCACTAGAAAAGGATTTGCCATTGCAACCCAGAGCTCCCCCTGGCCAACCCAGAGAGCAAGAGAAGAGACTCTTCCCCATCAGGGTTGAGTTAGCAGCCCGTAATAGAGACAGATGGGTCAGTGTTTGCCCAAGCTCAGCTGAAGTCCGTCCTCCGTCCTCAGCCCAGCCTTTTTTAGGGCTTAATTTTAGGGCCAATCTCCTCACCCCTCCTGGGTCAATGGACAACAAGATGGGGACAAGGGGGCTAAAACCCCTCCCATTGTAGGGAAAGATCAGGTTTGTGACCACTTGAGGAATATGAACATATATAAGTTTCTGGAACCTGATGAGACGCATAACTGTTGGAACAGGTCCAGAGGAGGCCACAGAGATGATCCGAGGGCTGGAGCAGCTCTGCTATGAGGACAGGCTGAGAGAGTTAGGATGGTTCCACCTGGAGAAGAGAAGGCTCCGGGGAGACCTTATGGTGGCCTTCCAGTACTGAAAGGGGCTCCAGGAAAGCTGGAGAGGGGCTTCTTACAAGGGCCTGGAGTGACAGCATGAAAGGGAATGGCTTTAAATTGGACAGGGAAAGATTTAGATTAGACATTAGGAGGAAATTCTTCACAATGAGGGTGGGGAGGCCCTGGCCCAGGGTGCCCAGAGCAGTGGTGGCTGCCCCATCCCTGGAGGTGTTCCAGGCCAGGTTGGATGGGGCTTGGAGCCCCCTGACCCAGTGGGAGGTGTCCCTGCCCATGGGGACATGGATGGGTTTGAGGTCCCTTCCAACCCAAACAATTCCAGGCTTCTATGAGTTTCTCTACCTGTGAAGCAGTTCCTTTGTGATGCTGCTGAAGATCTTCTCTCCTACTACCACTGATATGTCCTTCTCCTTCTCTGCATCTTCCTCCATCTGTTTAGCAGAAAGACAGACAGTGCTGAGACAGACTTCGCTCCCCTTGTGATCAGAAAGAAACCACTGCAAGTAACTCCCAGTGTGTCCTGACCAACCATCCTGTGGGAGCAAGGGTACTAGAAAGGAATTGCTGATAAACCTGCTCAAGACTGTCCCTGCAGGAGTTCAGCACCGTTACCTGCAGGGCATTCTCTTATCCTTGGGTGTCTTGAGGTATCTGGCTCACCCTGCACTCACCTCTGCCACTGTTTCTTCCTTCTGTCCTTCAGTTAAGAGGCCCCACATGTTTTTCTTCAGTCTCTTCATGTCCATTTTCTTGGCTGTCTTTGCGTACTGAATTTCTATCCTGTTGACCTGAGGAAAAGAAGACCTGGCCAGGGTCAACTGAGAGCAACTGAGCAGAAGAAGCAGCGATATCCTCAGTCAAAAGCGGAGGAACAGTTACAACATGGTTCTCCTTGAGAACAACAGTGAATACTATCTTACTAACAAACTCTTGATATTTAATTCCCTCCTTTTACTCAAGGGTTGATTGGGGAATAAAGTGTCCAGTAGCAAACCCAGGATATCCCACACCATGGAAAATGCAGTCTCAGGCCTTCCAAACAGTAAAGGTGTTGAGAGGCTTTGCTCCAGACCAGCAACAACACAAGTCCTCACCTTCTGGGGCTCAGCAATGAGGTTCAGCTCTCCATACGCTGTGATATCGCCATCGCCGAGAACCCAGTTGGGCTCAGCTTCTTGACCCTCATGGTGGGCAGTAAGGTTGAACTCCCCCATTTGGCCGGTGAATGGAATGGGGTCATTATCATCACTGTCTGCAGCCTGATCAAGAAGAGATACAGCAATGAGGGCACCCAAAGTTGTCTCTGAGGAGCCAGAGATGTCCTACACCGAGATAACAGGAGCATCGGCCTCTCAGGAGGTGGGGCAGTACCTGCCCACCTTCCCCATGGAACATGTTCCTTTCCAGCCTCTCCCACGGCGCTGAGGCTGAGCTAAGGCTAAACACAAGGGAGACCTAGAGCGCAGAATATCGAAAGGTAACAAGAGTTGAGAGTTCTCCTGCTGGTGTGGGACCAGCTGAGACACAAACACGCTCAGGAGGCAGCACTGGCCTGGCAGAAAGATGAAGCTTTTGAGCAAATCTCCTTCAAAGGGTGCTCAAAACAACTGGGAGCAAATCTCACCGCGTGAGGATAACTGCAGAGGCGAGCAATGGCATTTACTCCTACTTTAGGTGTATGGAAAAGGCTGGAAGGGGGTTTCTGCAGCAAACTGGCTGGAAAAAACCAAAGGCAGAGTGTTCAGCTGATGTTGGTAGAGCAAGGGGACAGGGGTGTGCGCAGAGACTCCTGCAGCTTTGTCACAACTGTGGCTCCAGTTCATTTTCACTAGTAATTAATTTTAGACACAGATTCTTCCTAAATGATTCCCATCACGTATCAAATACAGACAATGCAAAGAAATCCTCTTGTTCCGGTTACCTGCAGTGCAGGGCAGAAATTGGAGGTGTCATTTGGGTTATTATAATCATACTCGTGGATCTCATCTTCATGATCCAAGGAGATTTTCATCTCAGATGTCCTGCAGAGCTACAGAGACAAAACCAGCGGTCAGGAAAATACTTCCCCAAGCAATGCCTTCACCTTGTTCCTTTTTTACCTCCCCTTTTCCCAGGCTACTGGCTCTCCCTCCTCCTCCTCACATACCAAGCCCCTTGTAAGGCACAACAGGCACGCACAGCAACTTTGGCTTCCACAAGTTCAGTGACAGACCCACCTGCTGGCCTGTCTCCAGCCCTGAGGAGCATCCCAAGGCACTGCAAGCACTTGGGGAAGAGTGGTTTGTGCATGGAATCATTGCCAACAGGATTTTAGAGACGATTCTTACCTTAACAGCTGGTTTGAGGAAGAGCTGGAGAATGTTGTTAGGTTCATAGTTGAAGTCTGTGGGAAGCGTGGTGCTCTTCACGTTCTGGCTTTCCAGGATGGATTTGACTAGAACGAGAGATGCCTGGGGAAGGTAATAAATAACACATGAGTTATCCAGTATTTGGAAGATTAATGCACAAATAAGTACTTTGAACACAGGTCTTTGTCTGAAAGGGGGCAAGTTCTGAGATGCCTCCAAAGGGGGGAGACCCACGCTGATCCTGACAGTGAACCCAGCAGCTTCTGCGCAGCACCCAAAGCTGGACCTGCAGGGTCTCTGGACTGACAGGGTATAAACCAGGAAGAATCCAACCCCAAGGCTGGTAAAACTCTCTACTCATAACGTGACCTGGAGTCAGAAGACTCCACACTGAGGAACATGCAACATATTGGGTTTACAGACTCAGTTTCACCAAAGCATGAAAGAAGCCATTTGCAGATGACAGTCCTGAGCCACGCTGATATGGACAAAGAGAGAGCAGGAAGAGGTGGAAACTCATACCTTGGTCTTACGGAAATGCACCTCGAATTCAATATCCTCATCAAAGTTGATCTCAAATGCTTTCTTTGCATTCTTTTTCTTGGTCACTTTTTCAGACTGAGCATCTGCTGCAGAATGGAAGGAAACTGCCAGTGCTTTGTGACAGAGTAAGGACGAGCTCATTCCTAACTTGATCATCTGCAGCCCACAGAAAGGTCACCTGTAAGGACTTTTCCCTTTGTTACAGGGAAGCGATAGGTGTTCTCAGCTTCATGAATTCAAGGGATCAGTATCTTTTTATAGAAGCAGAATGTTTAATTTAATCTTCAGTTTTTATGCAGAAGGTGGGAAACAACACCAGAAGCTGTATTAGCGCTCGTTATCTCCTATTGCTGCTGCGAGAGAACCCCTCAGCTTTGAGCATCGTTAACAAACCTGAACAACAGAGATTCACAGAATGGTTTGGGATTGAAAGGACCTTAAAGCACATTGAGTTCTAATCCCCATGCCTTGGACAGGGACACCTCCCACTGGATCAGGGTGCTCAAAGCCCATCCAACCTGGATGAATACCTGCAGGGATGGGGAATACATTAGACACCAAAGGACCAACATGTGACAGAGAGGCTTCCTCATCTCTGAACTCAGTACTGCCTCCCATCTGGCTAGACAAGGGCCATGCAGGCTTGTTCCCTTCTTTACTGTCCCTACTTGATGACCCGGCTCTCCAAAGGTAAGCAGAACTGGGCAGCAGCTGCCTCTGTAGTGTCTCTCAATACGTACATTTGTGTCGGGGTTTGAAACGCCAGTGATCTGGGCCGCCCCACATTGACAGAGTTCGGGGACTGAAGTAGGAGTATTCCCTCGGTGTCATGGAGAGATGAAGGCACATGGTCCCGATGTCTCCATCTCCAAAAGAAACCACATCAGCTCTGCAAAGAGCACACAGGCTGCTCAGTGAAATCACTCCTTTGGCACACGCCGAGCCTGAGCGTGCATTTAATATCCCCATCAGCTCTGTGCAGACACCGCCCGCTCCCTCTGCTGGTACGCATGCGGGACTCCTGCCCTTTAATCAGCGCGGTACTGTGGGACCTGCACTCTCTGGAGGCCATCAGGCTGCTGCGAAAACAGAGGTGGATTTGCTAAAGGGCAGGCCAGAAAGTGGGGGGCAGAGGAGCAGATAAGCCATCACTCTGGGGAAATGTGACTTGGAGTGCAGAGATGTTACTGGAACTCCCAGACGTACCCAAAACTTGAGCAGAAAGCAAGCTATAGCCAGGTGGGAAATGCATACACAGTAAACTAAAGATTCCCCAGAGAGCTGCCAGCAGTTGTCACTTGCTATCAAAGAAATGCTGTAGATTTCCAGTGACCACTTACGTCTTGCTCTGGTGGACTGTTCCAAACGAGTTCAGGTTCTCTGCTAATTCCCCAATCTTCTCTGTTGCTGCACTCTTGATGGAGTCAGAATTGAAGTTGTCATCCGGTAAGTCAGGAGCACAGTCTTCCACATCGCTGTCTACCTCAGCATTGATATCGAACACTTGGTCGCTCTTCTTAAATTTATCCAAGAGGGCTGACACCGACTGCAGGAGAAGAAAGCGCTCAGGAAAGCAGGGTACCAGCAGCCCTGCAGAGTGACCATCCTGCTGCACTGTGGCCCTCAGAGCTTGCTTTGGAGGTGAGTACAAAATACAGCTCAAGTATCCTGCCCGGCACAGAGCTAATGAACATACCTCATCGTGGGATTCAGCATCCCACTTTGTGAACTGGAAACCAGCCAGCGACGAGCAGATGGGGCGTTTTTCAACGCACTGCGCTAGCAAGGCTGGAGACAAAGAGAGCAAGAGGGGGAGATTAGACATAGGATGAAGCAACCAGCAGGTAAAACAAGTGCCAGGCATTCAGTCATTCTTAAATCATGTATATAGGAAGCCCTTCTTGCATGTCAGGCAGTGCTGGGCTCGCTGTAGAAGCAGTTGGGCTCATTTCTCAGCAGAAAGGGAGCGTTTAATTGCTACTCTAACTCAGGGCTGGGGTTAACACAGGGAATCTGATCAGAGCAGCAGGGTCTGTTACCATGTACTGGTTCAAAACACTCTGAGGTCAGTTCTTAACCCAGAGCACGCTAATCTCAAGCTCTGCACAGCTCAGACCACATCTACATGCTGTGTGACACATCTGCCAGACGTTCCACTATACGTAGTGATCAAAAACCTACAAAGGTCCTGTTTCTCCAGCAACCAATCTCAACTTGATCATGGCCAGAGCAGTGGTGCCACAGGGTAGCCAAGCAGTGAACAAAAGCACAAGTCCAGCTGGCTGAGACCAAAATGAGCACGCCTGGGAGACGAAAAGGATCAAAAAGTCTGGATAAGCCCCTTTGCGGAGCGGTTACCAGCACTCACTCCTTAAATCTGTCACTTTCACAGGATCAGAGTTCGGCGGCGTGAGAGTCTCTGAGGAAGGGAGAGGCACGATCTTCGAGTCAAAGAGGAGCTCGCTTTGGTAGCTTTGGGTTCGCAGCCCAGTGAGGAAAATGCCAGCTGTGGTGCATTCATCAAAAGACGCGGCTGTTTTCTGGAACATGGGATCAATCTACAGGTAGAGAATGGAGCAGAGAATCAAGGAATGGAGTAGATGGAGGAGGTGAAGGAGGTCTCTGCAGGAGACTTCGAAGTACAGATCTGAAAAGAAAACAACCCACACATCTTTTTCAGCAAGGAGAGAGCTCTCACAGCTGTCTCACCCAGGGAGGAACACACAAGGCTAGGATCAATCTTGTTATAACAGCAGAATTCACAGAGGTGCATGCGAGCGTTAAAGCCCACGAGAGGAATGCACAATAAAGAAAACAGCAACGGGAACAACGAGGCGGCATCTCTGTTCCTCCAGCCGAACACAGGTGCCGCAGCAGCCCCCTACACCCACCTCACATCTGCGATTGACCTCTGACACATTGATGTTATTTAAGTTCTGCTCGATGGTTTTGAAGGAGTGCTTTTTCTTTGTCTGAACTCTCTTGACAGCCTCAGCAGCTGAACTGTCTTCTAGAAGGAAAAGAAGAACAAACCACACTTAGAAAACTTGCTGAAATACCCCAGGGCGGGACAACACAACTGCTAATTCAGTTTGTACGACAAACACAAAAACCCAATGGCCATTAAGATACCCCCTTATGCATACATTAGCACGAAACACCGATGTTTCATTGGCTGGATGCTGCATTTCTTTTTATTGACTCTTATTTTATCTCGACAGCACATTTTCATTTCAAAGCAAAGGACAGCAATGAGTGAGGCATTGAATATTTAATCATAGAGTGGGTTGGGTTGGAAAGGACCTCAAAGCCCAGCCAGTCCCACCCCTGCCATGGGCAGGGACACCTCCCACTGGGTCAGGGGGCTCCAAGCCCCATCCAGCCTGGCCTGGAACACCTCCAGGAATGGGGCAGCCACCACTGCTCTGGGCACCCTGGGCCAGGGCCTCCCCACCCTCATTGTGAAGAATTTCTTCCTGATGTCCAACCTAAATCCTCCCCCTTCCAATTTAAAGCTGTTCGCCCTCGTCCTGTCACTCCAGGCCCTTGGAAAAAGCCCCTCCCCCGCTTTCCTGCAGCCCTTTTCAGCACTGGGAGCTGCTCTAAGGTCTCCTCAGAGCCTTCTCCTCTCCAGGTCGAACAACCCCATCTCTCCCAGCCTGGCCTCGTACAGGAGCTGCTCCAGCCCTTAGATCATCTCTGCGGCCTCCCCTGGACCCATTCCTACAGTTCCATGTCCCTCTCATGCTGGGCTCTGCTTTCAAATCTGACGGATCAAATCGTTGAATACAGGACTGAGGAACAAATTCAGGTTCTTATCTCAAGCCTCCCTGCTCAAGTGCCCAGGTAAACTAATTTGGGATTCCCTAGCCCTCGATAAATCATGTTAGCGGTGCTCTCCTAGATATATAAAGCACTCTGAAATTCATGGGTGCTATGTAAGCATTCTTAGAGCTTAAGAAAAATTGAGCAAATGGCACACCTCCTTCTGGGCTGGCCACGTTTTCTGCAGCTGCCGAATCCTTGCCCAAGCCTCCAAGAACTTTGTAGGTGTCTGCGTGTACCGCATCCACACGCACGGCATAAATCTTTGCACTGGCATCAAGTGTGCCAGCTGCTACCTGACAGGAGGAATAAAGGATGCAATTTTCAGTTAGAAAGGGAAGATGCAAACACAGAAGACAAGGCCTCAGTTTCTGAATTATCTGTATTATAAGCAAAATTGTGAATAACTAGAAAGGATTTGTCCTGAAACCTACTAGAGACCTAGGTGTACAGCAGGGGGTGAAGATGTGTCTTCCCAGGCAGAGCCTACAATTTGCTTTATTAGATCTTTTGGAAGGGATCACACAGAACACTTAAAAAGTCGCCAAGATTAAGCAACTGGGAGAAGCAGGAGGGTGCAGAATTGCATCTACCAAAAGACTTCTCTCCTCCACTTCCCCTACATGCCCTCTTTTCAGTCATCCGCTTCGTATCATTCTAGTTTCACAGAACTGTAGAATCACTTGGTTGGAAAAGACCTTTGAGATCATTGAGCCCAACCACCCCTGTCCACTACTGAACCATCCCTGAGCACCTCATCTGCCTGGCTTTAAAACCCCTCCAGGGATGGAGACTCCACCACCTCCCACAGCCGTTAAAGTGCCTGAGAACCCTTTCAGTGAAGAAATTTTTCCTGATGTCTAATCCGAATCTGCCCTGGCACAACTTGAGGCTTTTTCCTCTCATCACCTGTCACTTGGGTGAACAGATCAACGCTCATCTTGCTACAACCTCCTTTCAGGCACTTGTAGACAGTGATGAGGTCTCCCCTCAGGCTCCGCCTCTCTAGGCTAAACAATCCCAATTCCCTCAGCTGCTCCTCCTAGGTCAAAAGAGGTGAAGGGCAGCAGATGCTGAGTGCCCATTTGGCTCACAGACTCCTAGGAATGTGCAGGGTCACCTGCTGAAAACCTGTGTCCTCTTTCCCGTCCATTCCTCAGCCATAAGAAAGTGAGGTCAGGGCTTCCTTGTGAACCATCCAAAAGCTCTCCCACTTGCTCATTCATGCAAGGATTCAATCCTCCCTCAGAAGGGATCAACGATCTGTCAACTACTACATCTTTGTCAACTACTAAATCTTTGTTTTGATCCACCCCAGATCAAAATCAGAGTGGGAGTCAGCCACACTAATCTCCTTTCCTTTTCAGCCTTGTTTTGTTCCTGGTTGCAACACCCAGTATTTACCTCAGAAGCCCCCAATTCTTACTTTTAAACTTGCTCTCATTTTGAAGGACCATAACAAAGAATTCAGCCTTTGAATTCTTTCCTACTAAAGGATTCAACACTAGAAGCTTCTGTGCAAAGTGGCTGTGCTGCCCCTACCAGACAGTTTTAGTGGGAGACACAGTTCAGCCCCCTTGGGCTTTACTTGAGGTTTATTATTAATTGAATCTTAGGGTAAATGCCAGCTGGAGACAAACCACCACAGTGACTGGGCAGCGATTCCTCTCACCTTGAAGTTGGTCAAGTCCGAGTCTTTCTGCTTCAGGATTTCGGTCATATAGTCTATCAGGTGTAAGCCAAAGGCATTCTTCGTGGTGATTTTCTGAAACAAAGCACAGGCCAGAACTGATCCCCTGGCAAACAATGCCCATCAAAGCCTCCTGAACGCTCCTCCTGTGGGCGTATTCATAGAATATCAATATGTGCACCTCTGGTGTGAGGCCAGGCTGGGAGAGTTGAGGTTGTTCAGCCTGGAGAGGAGAAGGCTCTGGGGAGACCTTGGAGCAGCTCCCAGGACTGAAAGGGGCTGCAGGAAAGCTGGGGAGGGGCTCTGGATCAGGGAGTGCAGGGATGGGACGAGGGGAAGGGTTTTGAGCTGAAAGAGGGGAGATTGAGGTGAGATCTGAGGGAGAAATGTTTTGCTGTGAGGGTGGGGAGGCCCTGACCCAGGTTGCCCAGAGCAGTGGTGGCTGCCCCATCCCTGGAGGTGTTCCAGGCCAGGTTGGATGGGGCTTGGAACCCCTGATGCAGTGGAAAGTTCAAGGTCCCTTCTGCCCCTCTTTTGTCCCCCTCCCCAGCCACTGGGGGGGTACAAGGGCCCAGGGCAGTGCTGTTCTCGAGCCCCTCACTCACGTTCTCAGTGCAGAGCTTGATGCAGGTGCTGTAGTGTTCGGCGATCTGCGCGTTGCTCCACTGAGGGAGGGGCGGCAGCCATGACTCTGCCTGCCTGGGGGGGTCACAGCACTGTGGGACCCCCTCCTTCTCTGTGCATTCCCCCCCCCCCATCACCTACCATCCTCCTCTCCCCCTCCTCACCTACCCTCCTCCCTCTCCTCTCCCCCCTTCTCCCCCCACTTCCCCCTCCTTCCCCCCTCCCCCTTCCTTCCCCCCTCTCCCCTCCTTCCCCCCTCCCCCCTCCCCCCATCCCTGTCCCCACCCCCCCCTTCCCCCTCCCCCCTCCCTCATCCCTCCCCTCCCCTCCCCCCCCCCCCCCCCCCCTGCAACCCCTCCCCCCTCGCCCTTCCTCCTCCCTCCCCGGGCCGGGCCGGGCCGTACCTGGAGGCAGGCGAGGCGAGCCTGAGCGGCGAGTCGGTGCCGCACAGCTGGAGGTCAGCAGCCCTGGAGCGCCGACGCTGTCGCCGCTCGCTCTCATCGTCGTTGCCGGGGCAGCGGGAGAGCCCGGGGGTGCCGAGGGCCCGCGGCGCAGGGGACGCGGCCGCGCCACTCATCCTCACCGCCGCTTCCTCGGGCCCGCCGCCGCGTCGCCCCGCCCACCCCGATCCCGTGGGCCAATCGCGACGCGGCCTGGCTGAAGGGCAGCCAATCGTTGCGCGGAACGGCCGGCGGGCGGCCAATCAGAGCCGAGGAGCCTTGCCCCGCCGCGGGCTCGGGGTGCTCATCCTCACCGCTTGCACTCTTCGGGCCCGCGGCCGCGCCGCCCCGCCCACCCCTACTTTGCTGACCAATCGCGACGCGGTGTGTCCGGCGGGCGACCAATCAGAGCCGCGGAACCTCGCCCGCCCCCGCCCCGCCGGGTTTGAATCGCGCGCACGCGCCGCGCGCAATGGGTGCTTTGAGGTTCCCGCTTTCATTTTTGCTCCCATCATTCCTTCTCCGGGACCCTCGCTCCTGCTTGGAGCCTCCCCTTTCCTCACCTCCATTTCTCCTGCCTCTCCTTCTCCTGCCCGAGGGCGCCGGGACTTCAGAAAGGCCTTTGACACCGTTCCTCACAGCTCCTGCTCGAGAAACTGGCTGCCCCTGGCCAGGACAGACACACCCTCCGCTGGGTGAAAAACCGGCTGGGTGATGGGGCCCACAGGGTGGTGGGGATGGAGCTCGGTGCAGTTGGAGGCCGGTGAGGAGAGGTGTCCCCAGGGCTCCGTGTGGGGCCACTCCTGTTCAACGTCTTTATCAACGATCTGGATGAAGGGATTGAGTGAACCCTTGGCAGGTTTGGGGGTGACACCAGGCTGGGTGCAGGTGTGGATCTGCTGGGGGGGCAGAAGGCTCCGCAGAGGGACCTGGCCAGGCTGGGTCCATGGGCTGAGCCCAACGGGATGAGGCTCAACAAGGCCAAGGGCCGAGTCCTGCGCGTGGGACACAACAACCCCAGGGGCGTTCCAGGCTGGGGGAGGAGTGGCTGGAGAGCTGCCTGGTGGAGAAGGACCTGGGGGTGTTGGTTGGCAGTGGCTGAACATGAGCCAGCAGTGGCCCAGGTGGCCAAGAGGGCCAATGGCACCCGGGCCTGTGTCAGACCCAGCGTGGGCAGCGGGAGCAGGGAGGGGATTGTGCCCCTGTGCTCAGCGCTGGGGAGGCCGCACCTCGAGTGCTGGGGTCAGTTTGGGCCCCTCACTCCAAGAAGGACCCTGAGGGGCTGGAGCGCGTGCGGAGAAGGGACCGGAGCTGGGGAGGGGCTGGAGAACAAGTGCTACGAGGAGAGACTGAGGGAGCTGGGGTTGGAGCTTGGAGGAGGCTGAGGGGAGACCTCATCCCTGTCTGCAACTGCCTGAAAGGAGGTTGTAGTGAGGTGGGTGCTGGGCTCTGCTCACAAGGGACGAGTGATAGGATGAGAGGAAATGGCCACGAGTTGCACGAGGGCAGGTTCAGATTAGACATCAGGAAAAATTTCTTCATAAAAATGGTTCTCAGACCCTGGAACAGCTGCCCAGGGCAGTGGTTGTGTCTCCATCCCTGGAGGGATTTAAAAGCCAGGCAGGCAGGTACAGTTGGAGTCTATATCATCAAAGGTCTCTTCCAATCAAATGAGTCTCTGATTCTCATATCTCCACCTCCGCTTTTCACCTCTCTCCCTGGCTCTCAGCAGATGAGGGCAGGTTATCCATATTGCTTTGGTTTCCCTGCTCTTTCTTGCAGGGAAGTCTTGCTGGGGAAACCTGCTGCTCCTCACGTTTCCTTTTCCCAGCAGATCCGTGGCCTTGTGTGCCCAATTCTGACAGTCCTGCCTGTTTTATTTTTGTTGGGTGTCCTGCACTGCTGAAGCGTTAGGGGAAAATGAGATTGGCTGGACCTGCGCCCTCCTCTGCTGCCATCCTGACCCCATAGCTGATGGGAAGAGCAGCTTCTTCAGTGCCACCACTTGGGCAAGAAGCTTTTCCAGCCCTTCTGGGTCAGCATTCCCAGCTGTGTCCCCACCAAGGGGGGTGGAAAAGCCGCTCCCCCAATCCTTCTTGAGGTATTTAGATACTGGGGACTGTGATGTTGCTGCAGTTTGGATATCTGAGTTCTTCATAGAATTATAGAATGGTTTGGGTTGGAAGGGACCTTAAAGATCATCCAGTTCCAATCCCCCTGCCGTGGACAGGGACACCTCCCACTGGATCAGGGTGCTCAAGGCTCCGTCCAACCTGGCCTTGAAGTCTTCTTTCAGGCTGCCGAGTGCTCTTCCAACCTGAACCACTGGATGGGGCAGGAGGAAAAGATGTGGCTGGATCTCAACTGTGTTCTTCAGGAGCAGCAATGGGGAAAGATGCCACGTTCCTTGCTGAGCCAGCCCTGGCAGCAGAACCTCTGCTCCCCACAAAGAGCGGACAAGAAATCACTGTGCCATCAGCTACTTTCTGCACTGACGGCAGCCACCCCCAAAATGCCAGAAGCATAAACTTCTGGAGACTGACATCTACTTGTAGCAGAGCTTGAGCAACCTTGTGACTTGTGTGTGGGGCAAAAACCCTGTAGGACTATTCTGTCTCCAGATACCTTGGGGTCTGATCAAAGAAGCCCCAGCTGAGTCAGACTGAAATGGAGAAGCTGTAAAGCTCAGTTTGAGCTTTGTGATGTACCTTCCTTTGAGCAAAAAGCCTCTGCCCAGGGAGGTGGTTGAGTCACCATTCCTGGAGCTGTTTAAAAGATGGGTAGATGAGGAGCTCAGGGATGGGTTAGTAGTGGACAGGTAGGGTTAGAATTGATGATCTCATAGGTCTTTTCCAACCAAGGAATTTAATGATTCATAACAAAGCTGTTGTGAACACATCAGTATCGCCAGGAAAACATCCAAAATGAAAGAGACTGAAGGAACAATGAAGTTTTTTAGTGTCCAAATAAATTGCTCTTGCTGTGGCGACAGCCACATGAGGAGCTTTTAATCCTTCCCACCCATCAGTGGTGTGGCGAGGGTGGAAATATTCGTGTTCTGTTTTTAACTGGAAATTAAGATAGTGCATCACTTGGTGACAGCAAATTTTACAAATGGCTGCTCCCCTTCCACCAGCTCCTCAGCTGATAAATCACCATCAGGACTTTGGGAAACCCGATTTACAACTCAGACCTGCTGGTGGGTGTTTGCTGGAGGATGTGTTCCCAAAAATCCCCCAGTAGATGGAGGTGTGCTGGCGTTCTCCTGTGCTTGGAGGAATGCTGAGGCTCATTTAAGGTTTGCTTTGGGAGCTGAGAAGAATGACTTAAGAGGGAAAGCCAGCTGTCCGCCCACCAGGCAGCAACTGCTGCCTGCTGTGTTCCTGGTAATTTTCCACCAGCCATGCCAGGGCTGTGGGGAGCTTTGGAGTGACACTGAACATGGGTGATGTCTCCAAGGTGCAGGCAAGTGCTGGAGGGGGAGGGAAGTTTAGGAGAAGAATAGGAAACATAAAATTATAGAATGGTTTGAGCTGGAAGGGACCTCAAAGCCCATCCAGCCTGGCCTTGTGCACCTGCAGGGATGGGGCAGCCACCACTGCTCTGGGCAACCTGGGCCAGGGCCTCCCCACCCTCATTGTGAAGAATTTCTCTCTAATGTCTAATCTAAACCTTCCCCCTTCCAATTTAAAGCTGTTCTCCTTCATTCCATCACTCCTTGGGAAAAGCCCCTCCCCAGCTTTCCTGCAGCCCCTTTCAGCACTGGGAGCTGCTCTAAGGTCTCCCCAGAGCCTTCTCCTCTCCAGGCTGAACAACCCCAGCTCTCCCAGCCTGGCCTCGTACAGAAGCTGCTCCAGCCCTCGGATCATCTCCGTGGCCTCCTCTGGACTTGCTCCAACAGCTCCAGGTCCTTTTTTTATGTTGAAGGTTCCAGAACTGGACACAGGGCTCCAGGTGGGTTCTCATGAGGGCAGAGGAAGGGGGGAAGCGCTCCTGTTTGACTGCTGCAGCTGCTGTGATGGATTTGAAACCTTGTTGGTCACGTCCACAGGACGGCTGAGCTGCTCGACAGGTCCCAAGGGTGGATGCGCTGCCCACTCTGGCCCCACAACACGAGTAGCTTAGCAACAGGATCTGCCCCAGCTGCAGGGCTTAAAAATAGACCAGGGAGTGTTGGACTCACAGCCTTCTGGGGTTACTGGGGCCTCTGATCCCTGCAAGTATCTGACCTTGGCTCAGTGGGCGCTCACCTGCAGCGATGGGACTGCTGGAAGGTTCACAGAATCATAGTATCACTTGGTTGGAAAAGACCTTTGAGATTGAGTCCAACCATACCTATCTACTAATAAAGCATCCCTGAGCACCTCATCTACCCGGCTTTTAAACCCCTCCAGGGACAGAGACTCAATCACCACTCTGAGCAGCCGTTCCAGTGCCCGAGAACCCTTTTGGTGAAGGAGTTTTTCCTGATATCCAGTCTGAACTCCCCTTGTGCAACTTGAGGTCATCTGCTCTCATCCTGTCGCCTGGGAAAAGAGACCAACACCCGCCTCACCACAACCTCCTTTCAGGCAGTTGTAGGTGGCGATGAGGTCTCCTGTCAGCCTCCTCCTCTCCAGGTTCAACAATCCCACTTTCCTCGGCTGCTTCTAATAAGACTTCTCCAGTCCCTTCCCCAGCTTCATTACTCTTCCCTGGTTGGTTTCTTTGTGGGTTGGGGGCACTTCTGACATGCACCATCACCCCCAGGCATCCAGGGACTCTGCTGTGGTGACTGAGAATGTTGATGCCACACAAATGGGCTCTCCTTGTGTTGAACGGGCGCATTCCTCTATAAATGACCTGTGAACTGAAGATTATCTGGTCATTTCCATGTGCTGGGGCAGAGGCTGCAGGGGAATCATAGAATCACTTGGTTGGAAAAGACCTTTGAGGACCTGCCTTTCATAAATCGATATTGACTGGGGCTGATTACCTGGTTGTCCCATGTGTGCTGTGTGATAACACACAGATCACCTGCGCCAGGATGTTTCCTGGCATCGAGGTCAGACTGACAGGCCTGGAGTTCCCTGGATCCTCCTTCCAACACTTCTTGTAAAGAGGTGTAACATTTGCCAATCTCCGTTCAAGTGGAACCTTCCCAGTCAGCCAGGACTGCTGGGAGATGATGGAAAGGAGTTTGGTGAGCACCTTCACCGGCTCCCTTAATATGGGTGGATCCCATCCGGCCCCGTATCCTTGGGAATGTCTAATTGGCACTGACCCACTGGTACACTTCAAACAACTGTAGCTCGTCTGGGGCATAAAAGGTGATTTAATACCTGCTTGGCTACTGGAAGCGACTTGGAAGGTGCTTGGTTTTGGTTTTCAGAGCAAATCCTTTGTGAAGATAGACCCTAGGGTCATCTTCTCCGTCCGTTTTTCCCTCCCAGAGTGTGCTGTTTGGGAAGTGGTGGCTGCCCCATCCCTGGAGGTGTTCCAGGCCAGGTTGGATGGGGCTTGGAGCCCCCTGATCCAGTGGGAGGTGTCCCTGCCCATGGCAGGGGGTGGCACTGGATGGGCTTTGGGGTCCCTTCTAACCCAACCCATTCCGTGATTCCATGATTTGCTCTCGGCCTTGCTTGCTGTACCTGCAGAGCGACTTCTGGCTGTGCTGGTACCTTGTGCACAAGGAAGAGGTTGGGTCCTTGGAAGATGAACGTGGTTTGATCTCTCTGAGGTTTCATTAGGCTCGTTCCCGAGCAGCCTTCCTGCGCTCTGGCTCAGCGCCGCGTCTGTGAAGGCGGTGACACAGGCGCACTGACATAGCTTGGGTTGTTTTTCCCTTTAGAGAGTTTGGCTCTGAGTGAGGAGCCACCAGAGGAGGTCAGCGTGTGAAGGAGCATCTCACAGGGCTTCTGAGCTCAGGATGGCCCCACTGACTTCTCCCTTCGCTGGCGCCTGGTGCGTTTGCGATGAGCAGTGATGCTTTGACCTTTTGTGCTCTCATTTCTTGTGTTTCATCACCAGGTGAAGCACTTGTGCTGTAAAATCCAGGATTTCACAGACCTGGTAAACTCAAATATAAAAAATAACTCCAAGTGCAGCGATGTATAAATCCTCAGCAGCGCAGTCACGGTGTGAGCTCGCACTTCCAGCTGAGGCAAAGTCCTCAGGGTCCTGAAGGAGCAATTGAGATGAGATTGCAGGGTCTAAAGCAGATGAGGGATGTGATGAGCTGTAAATCCTCTCACAGAATCACAGAATGCTCTGAGTTGGAAGGGACCCACAAGGATCACTGAGTCCAACTCCTGTCCCTGCACAGGACACCCCAACACTCACACCGTGTGTCTTAGGACCTTGTCCAAATGCTTCTGGAATATTGTCAGGCTGTGACTGCTTCCCTGGGAGCTGTTCCAGTGCTCCACCACCCTCTGGGGGAAGAACCTTCTCCTGATGTCCAACCTAACCCTCCCCTGGCATCTCCCTGCCATTCCCTGGGTCCTGTCCTTGGTCACCAGAGAGAAGAGCTCAGCGTCTGCTCCTCCTCCTCCCCTTGTGAGGAAGCAGTAAATGGCTACGAGGTCCCCTCAGCCTCCTCTTCTCCAGCTGAACAAACCAAGTGACTTCAGCCTCTCCTTATGTGATTTCTTCCCCAGCTTTGTGGCCTCTCGAGCTGATGGGGCCGGCAGCAGCAAGATGAGGCTGTGCCTCTTCCTGGCTTTGGTCTGGCTATGCCCACACACCATCTCACATTGTTCTTGGCAGCTTTCCCTTACAAGCAAAGGGAAGAAAGCCAGGCAGACTGGTCTGGACACAGCCGCCAGCACGTGTCCCCTGGGAACTACACCGGCAATTGCTTCTGACTGCAGGATCCTGCTGGGTTGGTGGCTTTTTAATTGAATTCACTGTATTTTGTGGTTTAGGACTCTTAAGAGTTTGCGATGATGTCTTCAAACTAGGGTGGTGCTTGTGAGTTAGGGGCTTGCAGCAGAGACAATCTTCCACAGTTCCATCTACACTGGGGAGAGGAGAGTGGGACTGGTGTACACGCAGACCTGAATCCAAGAGGGCAAGCTCAGTGATCTTGGTCTGTTCAGCCTGGAGGAGACTGAGGGGACCTCAGAGCCATTTACTGGGGAGGAGAAGGCGCAGGTGCTGAGCTCTTCTCTCTGGTGACCAAGGACAGGACCCGAGGGAATGGCAGGAAGATGCCAGGGGAGGGTTAGGTTGGACATCAGGAGAAGGTTCTTCCCCCAGCGGGTGGTGGAGCACTGGAACAGCTCCCAGGGAAGCAGTCACAGCCTGACAATATTCCAGAAGGCTTTGTCCAACGCCCTCAGCCCCACGGTGTGAATGTAGGGGTGTCCTGTGCAGGGACAGGAGTTGGACTCGATGGTGCTTGTGGGTCCTGTCCAACTCAGGACATTCTATGATTCCCCACGCCCCAGGGAAAGCTGATGGCACTCAGTCCTTGCACAGGCTGCCAACCCAACCAGTGTATCCTATGTCCGTGTGTCCTCACATCACTGTATCCCGATGTCATAGAGTCATGGAATGGGTTGGGTTGGATGGGACTTTAAAGCCCATCCAGTTCCAACCCCACTGCCATGGGCAGGGACACCTCCCACTGGACAAGGCTGTCACGCTCCTCTGCTTGCACAGCACATGGGTGCCGTCCTCGGGCAGGATTTGGTTGACAGATCTTGAGAGAGCATCTCAGACCAGAGCTGCTCTGGAGGACAAGGTCTCCAGTCCCTACACGCTTCATCCCTTAGGCATTCCGAGTGACTCAGAAATCCCTGGAGATGTGCTCGATGTGCTTCTGCTGCCAGTTCCGTGGCCTTATTTTTGTGCTGCTGATCAAATCCCGGCGTGGGTGGTGTCTGCCACTGCTGTCTGGGGGTGGAACGCAGAGGGGTTTGAGGGGCAGAGGTGATAATGCTGTGCTGCAAGACAGAAATCTTGACATAAACCCATCTGATACGGACCCTCCTCTCTGGAGGGTTTTTGCTGCCACCCGTTTTGGAGGTGGAGATTGGTCTCATCTTGGCAAGGAGCAGCAGGTCAGGCTTTTGGGGGTCATTTCAAGTCGTGCATGGTTTTTGCCTTCCTTTGTGAAGGCTGTGAGACACTGGAAGTGTCACCCAAGGAGGCCTGATCATCTTCGGGCTATGGATTCCTAAGTTCTCCAATTTAAATGCAAATTCCCAGCCATTTGATTATGCCGTGCATCAGAGAAGCTTTTGGATGGTGAACAGCTTCTAGTAATCATCTATGCATCCTTCAATACAGATATTATCTGCCAGTGCGATATTGTGGCTCGGCAGAAAGCAGAGTGGTTCAGAACAACCCTCCTTTCGTCTCCTCTCCTTCTCCTTTCGCCTCCCTTGAAAATTACTCTCATTACCTCCCTGAAACCTTTTTAATCAACCTGGACACCACAATCTGATTTGCGATAAAAGGAATACTGTTTTTTGGAGGTGCTTTGCATGGTAATGCTCTTCTCAGCCTGAAATGGTGCTGTTTGGAATGGCTGCGGCTTCAGGAAGGGCTTCGATTTCTTTTTGACACCTTGGTCTTCTTTAACAAGAATATTTTGTTTGGGAGGCTTCTAATTGCCTGACTCAGTGATAGGAGGAGGGGGAACGGCTTTAAATTGGAAGGGGGAAGATTTGGATTAGACATCAGGAAGAAATTCTTCACGCTGAGAGTGGGGAGGCCCTGGCCCAGGTTGCCCAGAGCAGTGGTGGCTGCCCCATCCCTGGAGGTGTTCCAGGCCAGGTTGGATGGGGCTTGGAATCCCCTGATCCAGTGGGAGGTGTCCCTGCCCATGGCAGGGGGTGGCACTGGATGGGCTTTGAGGTCCCTTCCAACCCAACCCATTCCACAATTCTATGACTTATAACTTCCTTATAGGGGAAGGAGAAGGGTAAAGCAGGATTAACGTGGCACGGGAATGGGTGCATTAGTTGTGACACAGCCTTTGCAAAACTCATCCTGGGTGGGATATCTTCCAGGACAAAGCCCTGATGATGTGTAGTGAAAGCACAGGTCACACCAGGATTCCCATACCCTTCTGCCACACACTTTCCTGCCCATCAGATTACTCTAATTAATAATATTTGACTTTTAATCAAGCCCATTACAGATGTCGCCACACTTGAGCATCCTATTAAAGCAATCATCACTCCCACTTCCTCCCTTTTAGGAGCTTCTCGGGTACTTGCACCTCGCTAATGCAAAGGGAAAGTCCTTTTAGTGTGGTTACTTGGCACCGCGAATATGAATCCTGCAGTTAATCCTCATTTCACGCTTGCAGCAAGGTTGGGTTGATTTTTGACTCGCCACTGTGGGTCCTCAAATCTTTCATCAGCTGATGCTCGATTCATTTAGTTCAGTGATAAAAAGTAATTGCGTGTCTAAACAACCAGACCCTCCTTCTCCGTGGCCTGTAATTCTCTACAAGAAGCCCTTTTTGCAGCAGGAAACACAAAATCTACTGCAATCTGCCCAGAAATCGGAAGTCGAACGAAGAATGTAAGGAAACCACTTTCCTCCATACATTTTAAACTCAAGTTGTTTCTCTTTAAGCTCTGACTTAGTTGTAGTGGTCTAACAGACAGCTTGGTGCTATGGAAACCCCAGTTTACACACTGGTGCATAGCTGCAAGCAATTAACTATCTTTAATTTTCATTTTCTGGGGATATTTTTGACTTGTGTATTAAGCAAACATTTATGCAAAACACTGAGGAATCCATAAATGTTAATTAAGTTGAACTTATGCCTTTGCCACAGCAGGTAATCAGATTGATGGGTTCAATGCAGTCTGCAGAACTTGTTGTGGTGGTTGCGAGGAGCAATAAAAAGGCAGAACCGTGGTGGTGATGATGAGGCTTTGCTCTTTGGCTGTTGCCTTGGTGTGTTTCTGCTTGGTCTTGCTTTCTCCTGGTGTGGATCCAGGTTTCGCCTGCGAGTGACAGCGGAGGGTTTTCTGGGCATGGTGGCAACTCTGCCAACGCGTTGTGTCTGCTGTGCGAGGTACCATGGTGTGCAACGAGTGGCAAGGCCTCAGCCAGGGAAGGAGGGTGCTGAGAGAGGAGAAGAGCTCTGCAGTAGATCGTGGAATCATGGAATGGGTTGGGTTGGAAGGGTCTTTAAAGCCCATCCAGTGCCACCCCCTGCCCCCATGGGCAGGGACACCTCCCACTGGGTCAGGGGGCTCCAAGCCCCATCCAACCTGGCCTGGAACACCTCCAGGGATGGGGCAGCCACCGCTGCTCTGGGCAACCTGGGCCAGTTCACCAGGCTGCAAATACAGGGAATAATCCCTTTATCATCGCTCCCCTCCTTTGTAAGACAAACACCTTAAATTCTCTCCTGAGTCTCAACTCTGACCTGAACCCACCAGGCACGTCTTGGATTTGGATAGAGGAAATGTGCAAACCAGAATCATAGAATTGCTTGTTTGGAAAAGACCTTTGAGATCGAGTCCAACTGTACCTGTCCACTGCTAAACCAGATCCCTAAACGCTTCATCTACCTGTGCTTTAAATCCCTCCAGGGATGGAGACTCAACCAGGGGATGGGATGAACTGGACCATGAGGAGTTTGGATACCGTTTCTGCAGCTGATGAGTATTTTTTATAGCCAATAAACGTGCTCTCATCACTTGTATCTGCTGTGTGTGGGCAGGAGCATTCAGGAGCAGGTATGAACCCTTCTGGGAAAGATGATGTAGTGATGCTGATAAAGAAAAGGACCCCTCATTTGGATCTGATGGGCTGAACCCTGCTGTGAAGGGGATCTGCTCTTGGATTCCCACTGCAGGGAAGCTTGGCTGGAAGCAGATGCCTACACAAAGCGTGGCACGGTGGCAGTGCGTGACACTGTTTACTCCTTCTGTCCCTTTTGCATGATAAAATAACCTGTGAAAATAAATAACAAGAGCTTAATAGGCACATGGGACAGGGCCTTTGGCAGCGATGCCAATCAGCTCTGCTTCCACAAAGCTCCTCTAATTAAAAACTGCAAATTATAGCCAGCTGGAGCTGATTGCAAGGGCTGGGGGCTTTGCTCGGCGAGGTGAAGCGTGGCTGGTTGCTCCTTACAGGCACATTTTCTCTCCCATCAGGATGGTGAGGCCTTGGAAAGCCAAGGATTGCTGTCCCGGCAGAGCGGTGGGATTTGGGCAGTGCAAACAGAAGGGGAGCCAAGTGCACGAGGTGCTTTGTTAAGGGAACCGCCCTGCGTCGCAGCCGGCTGAATACGTGAAAATGCCAATTCCGATGCGTGATCCTCAACTGACATCTGCTCCAGCCCCACGCAGAGCAGCGAGCAGCCCTAAGACCTGCCCGTGTTCGAGGAGCGATTTGAGCCTTTCCCGTGCTGTGGGAATCGCTGTTGTGTGGCTCCTCCTGGCTTTGCAGAGTTTTGAGGGTTAGGCTTTTTCTTGCTCTAATTTTGACATTTCAGAGCACACCCCCCATGCCCAAGGTCCCTTCAACCCACTGATTGCTTTTCACCACGTTTTGGCTTTGCTGTCTTTCACCGCTTCTCCTCCCGCTCCCACCACGCCACCAGTTGCCACCTCTCACCACCACAGGTTCATTAATGGGTTGCACCGTGATCTCACAAAAGAAACATTTATTTATGAAAATCCGTTTGGACAAACCCGACGATCAGAGAGAGCCCAGTTCGGGGAGCAGAGCTGGACTTCTTCTCTCTAGAGATGCTACTATGGGAAGAACGTCACCCAAAGCTCCTACCAGCTGCCCCGCACACCAAATACCAAAGCCCAGACGTACGTTGCAGCCCCTCTTGTCCCCTCACTGCCCTCCTGGCCCCGGCTGTATTGTATTGCACACAATGAGGAGCCTTTTTGGCTGGGGTGGAAAGTTTAAGGGCAGGGACACCCGAGAGTCATTTCTCATCCTCAGCTGCTCTTGGAACTCACTGTCCACTCTCTGGGATGCCGCAGTGTTTAACCGATGGATGTGATGTAACTTCCAGCTGAGATGGTATTTTGGGTGGGTACAGCACAGGAAAAGGGGGTGTTTGCATGTTAAACTTCGCGTAATAACTGCTGTATTAATTATTGAGCTGGAGACAGGCTTTTTGGGGCAGGATGTTGTGTTCAGTAGATCATTAACAATTTAAAGCCCAAGAGGTGGGTTTTTTAATTATTATTGAGAGAGCTGGGGTTGTTCAGCCTGGAGAAGACTCTGGGAAGACCTTAGAGCAGCTCCCAGTGCTGAAAGGGGCTGCAGGAAAGCTGGGGAGGGGCTTTTTCCAAGGGCCTGGAGTGATGGGATGAGGAGGAACGGCTTTAAATTGGAAGGGGGAAGATTTAGATGAGACATGAGGAAGAAATTCTTCACGCTGAGGGTGGGGAGGCCCTGGCCCAGGTTGCCCAGAGCAGTGGTGGCTGCCCCATCCCTGGAGGTGTTCAAGGCCAGGTTGGATGGGGCTTGGAGCAGTCTGGTCTGGTGGGAGGTGTCCCTGCCCATGGGGACATGGATTGGAACTGAATGGGCTCTGAGGTCCCTTCCAGTCCAACCATTCTGTGATTCTGTTTTGGGGCAGTTGAGCAGACCTTGAGGTATGTGTGGAGACAGGGATCTGCTGTTCCATGCTCCTCCTGGGGGCTAGGTGGGAAGAGCAATTTCTGAGAGCCAGAAAGCAAACCTGAGCTTGCATCAGTCTTCTAGGGAAAAGGAGATGGCTTCAGGCTGGGATTTGGATTTCAGAGCTCCTTTCTGCAATGGTTTTGGCTTGGAGTGCATTTTAATTGGGCTCAGGCAGCTCCCCTTGCTGACGGTGGGAGTTCTCTATGTGCATCCAAGGAGGAGGTGGCAAAGGAATGTGTGCAGACCTGCTGAGTGAGTCTCTCCAGATGCTGTTATTTTGCATTTCAGAGAGCCAGGAAAGAGACAAAGAAACTGTCTCGCTTTGCAATTGAATTTCTAATCAGAAAACTGCAGGCAAATCAGGGAAACAGGCTTAATGCACCAGAAAAAGCCTGTATGTTAAAGCTGACCTGTCTGAAAGGAGAGCTAGAAATGGTACAGAGATGGACTCACCACGTGGTTGGGTGTCCCATCCCCAAGCCTGGGCAGCGGTGCCTTGTATAGGGCTTTTCAGTCTTCAACAGAAGACTTCCCCGTGGTTTTGCACGCACAGAGCATCCCAAGGTTGGTGAAACCTGCTTGAGGCATGTCATGTGTGGACATGGACCTGACCCAAACTTCCCACCTTGTGGGTTGCCCTCGATCCTAGCTGTGGAAAGAGCCTCACCTCGACCCTTTTTCTGCCTCCACCAATGAAATAACTTGGCACTGGGAGGGGGGAAGGGAAACCCCAGGTTTGCGTGTGTTGTACCCATTGACACAGAACATTTTGAGTTTCCTGCATCCCTCTCTGTCTATTGAACGATCCCTTGACACGCTCCCATCAGCTCAGGTGTCCCAGCCGCCTCTGCTGCGGCCGTTGCGTTCATAACTGGTGGGAATTTCTCCCCCTTTATTTCAAGTGAGAGTTTTCTATGAGATGCACAGGAAGCATTTTGGGCTGTAAACTCTCTGCTTGACTGGAAGTCTCCACACGTGCCCTTGGGCGCGTTTCAAGCTGATCATTGCTTGTGAGAAGACAGTTGTTGTTCCTCAGCACATCCCATGATCTTGGCATCCCTGGGGCTTAAACACGGAGCACAACAGGGCAGCGTGGTTATATATACACACACATTTACATCTTCTTTTTCCCCTAAATGCTGATTTCTGTAGGCTCACAACCTGACCTGTGGGCAGTATGAGCAGATCTCTTCTTGCTTTATCCAGCTCTCCAGACCATTTTGAGATATTTGGTTTCATTTGATTTTGAAATTGAATTGGCAGCTGGGAGTAAATGAGAATTTGGCTCTGGTTTTGTAGCACCTTCTCTTGTATTGGCAGCACAGCTCCTGTGGAGTCGGTGGGAAAACGTTCCTAGCCCAACCCTTGGGTTAAACCTTGGCGTCACCCGTCCCTTCAATCCCTGCTGCCTGAGACTGGTGGGCTTTTGCCAAACCAAACCTCTGGGCAGGCTCACGCCATTCCCTCTTCTCCACGCCGCAGGGTTGCGGAAGGCAGCGACGAGGGAATGTCTTAAGGCGTCAACGACGGTGAGAAGTGGAAGTTTAAGGAGGAAAACAATAGCATATTCCAGCGCCGTTTGTAACATTGCGTAGTCACAGCAGTCAGGAAGAGCATGGAGGTGGCTGGAAGAGCTGCTCCTCACTGCTGGCACTTGGGGGTAAAAATGAAGATGATAACTCTTGTTAATCCAGTTTTGCAGCCATTTCAGATCCATCTCTTTGCCCATTCATTTAATTTCTACTGGAGTCATTGCTTAAATGTATGTATTCTTATCTCCACGAACCATCGTGACTGGGGGATTATTAATGACTGGACCTTCCAGCAGCCAGTGTGGAGGCTGAAGAGTTGAAAGGCTCCAAAATTCGTCTCTGCTTTACTTGCAGAAATTGCCGTGTGCTCAGCAGGGTCTGATGTTTGGCTTCTTTGAAATGAACAAGCCGTTTCCTTCCCTTGTGCCAACCTGTCGTGCATCTCTCTAGCTTTTCTGTCTTGCAATGAATCCAGTTTGGTTTCTATCCCAAAAGGGAGAGGTTGAACCAGCAGCAAGAAGCAGTGAATAAAACCGCCCCCAAAGGGCTCCCGAATTTCTGGGTTTGTTCCCAAAAAGCTGAGTTTCCCCACTTCTTATTTTGATGACCTTTATTTTTTGTCCCTTTTGAGTGTCTGTTCATCCCTTTGCTGACCAAAGGAGCCCTCGGTATGAACAACCCCAGTGAGAATTGCCCATCATGACGACTACAATATTAAATACATCCACATACACATCATAAACCTTATGTTTTATGCAAAAGACAAGGGGATGAAAAGAAAAAAGCTTCCCTGATTCAAATCAAATCCAGAAAGTGGAAGCGAACCATTTCAGGCCTCCTCTGGGTAAAAAGCATCTGCACAATCCCTGTCTCCCTTCAAACCTTGTAGGCTGGCAGAACTTTGTTTTTCTGATGGAAACCTTCCCTTTCCTGCAGCTCTAGACATTTCCAGGCTGTGAAAAACATTCCAGCTGGGCCAGTTTCTTCTTCTCCAGATCTCCTTAGGCTTCCAAAGTCCATCCCAGAAACATCACCTTGGGCCTTCTAGGGAATCACAGTGATGGCTTTTGGCACATGCGGCTGATTGACAACAACCAAAGTCTGGCTCGGCTTAGAAATGCTCCTCCAGAGCCCTGTTTTGAAGAGCGGTGTGGTGGGACAGCAATGGAAAACCATCGTGCAGAGGGACGTGGGTGCTGGAGGTGAGCTGAGACTGCATGGAAACACCTGGATCAGGGTTGAAATGCCCAGTGGCCAGTGGCGCCTCGTGGATGTGGAGGCTCCTGAAGCTGGAAACAGCGCTCCTTGCTGGATTTTGGAATTGAATATCCCTTTGGATGCTCAACCGAGAGTGACAGGGAGAGTGTAATTAAAGGTGGCAGGAGGAAAGTGCAAGACTGGTTCATTTTCCTGTGGGGTGGGATGCACCGGGAGATCCCTCCTGCCTTGCAGAGAGCAGGGAAGTGCCTGCCAGCGTTGTACGTAAGGTCTGGGAGAAAAACCCAGTTCTGTCCCATTTCTGCATCCTATCCACCCACCTGGTACGTGGTGGGTTGGACAGGTAGGACAGGTAGGTGGAGGCCAGCCAGACCTCCCTTGTGTGCAGACTTGAGCCATGGTGGAGCACACGGAACCAATCCAGAGCTTCTGCTCTCGTGCTTGGCCAAGGATGGTGAGCGAGCGGCACAGCAAGAGATGGTAAAACAGCATGGAAAAAAGCTGGCACATCACAACCCGGGGTGATGATGCTGGATGGATTGATTGATGGAGTATTGGTTGAGGGAAAGGGGATTGTGGCACCCTTGTGAGTGGCCAACGGCATCGGGGAACTGCTTAGGTGAGCGTGTTGGAGTAGAAGCTGAGGCTTTCGGAGACCGTTTTGGAGTCACTGCGGGAGGAGCCATTGGAGGTCATGTCTACAGAGAGACGCTTGGCCTTGCTGCACTCCTCCAGCTCCTCTTCGGCTGCACCAACCACCGAGGACACGGTGGTCTCTATCCGGCTGACCTTGTACATGCTGCTCTGTGTCTGCAGGTATCTGGCCGACTTCATTTCCAGGCCCTCATACTCGCCGGCACTGATGAATGGGCACCACTGAAACGCGTGTTTGAACCCCACGCGAAACCTGGGAGGACAGAAGAGATGGGGAAAAGCAGGGGTTAGGGATGTGGAGATGGCAAAAGGACCTCACTGGGAGAGAGAAGGCAGAGCTAAGCTCTGCTAAACAACAACAACAAATGCTACTTTTCACTATAGGGAGGAATAAAACACCGATAAATCACAGCTGAGAGCCAGGGCTGTTTTGATACCTGCCCTCAAATTCCACAGGGGCTTTAGGAAAGACTTGTTTAGGTGAGTATTGTATCATCCCTGGAAGCAACACCTGGCAGAGGATCATAGAATCATTTGGTTGGAAAAGACCTTTGAGATCATCGAGTCCAACCACACCTGCTCACTACTAAGTCACCCCAGAGCATCGCGTCTGCCCAACTTTTAAACACCTTCAGAGATGTTGACTCAACCACGTTTTCAGGATGGGACAGAACCATCCTGGAAAAACTCTCCATTTATACTTTCTTCCATCAGGCCCATCTTCCATCTTCCCCTCCTCCCTCTCTTATTGCACTAAGATGCTGCTGAAAGTCACCAGAACCCACCTGTCATTGAGGCAGCAGTAGATGATGGGGTTGTACATGGTGGAGCTCATGGCCAGCCACATGATAGCCAGGTAGACCTGCTGGATGAACTTCTGCAGGTACCACTCGGGGTTGAAATACTGCAGGGTGAAGTAGATGTGGTAGGGCAGCCAGCACAGCGCAAACGTGCATACCACGATGATCATCATCTTCACTACCTGAGAGGAAGAAGAGAGGTCAAGGAAGCAAAGTCATCCATTGGGTGGGATGTCACCCTCTGGAAGGGGCCACCTCTTTTTGCCTTTGGGACCTCTCCAACCAAGGAAGACATGGTCAACATCTTGGTTAAACCATGCATCCTCACGGAGGACACACATCTGGGAGACATTCAGCTCCATTAGGAACAACCACGTAACAAGTCCTGACCTGTTTCCACCCCTAATGAAATATTTTTGGCTGTGATGGTTTGGGATTTGGCACAAATTAAGGCTCCTACCATGCTTGGAGCTCCTTACCTTCCGCTTAGCCGAGACCTGCTCGTGGTAGCGGTCAGTGTTGTCGCCTGGTATCTCACTTGCCCAGAGGGTGATGCCGACCACAGTGTAGGCACATCCTATCACCAGAAGTGGCAAGAAGTAGATCAGGATGGTCATGCAGAAGTGGTACCTAGAAAAAATAATCATAGAATCCTCTGGTTGGAAAAGATGTCTGAGATCATCGAGTCCAACCGTACCTGTCCACTACTAAACCATGTCCTTCAGAAACTCATCTACCCATCTTTTAAACACTTTCAGGGGTGGTGATTCCACGTCTTCCTGGCAGCTGTTCCAGTGCCTGAGAACCCTTTCAGTGAAGAGACTTTTCCTGATGTCTCATCTGAACCTGCCCTGGTCCAACTTGAGGTCATTTCCTCTTGTCCTATCCCTTGTTACTTGGGAGAAGAGCCCTTCACAAGGTCTCTAACCATTTCCTCTTGGATCATTGGAGCTTTGTGCTGGTCCCAGACCCAATTCATCTTGCAAACTCCTGTCTTTGGCATTGACAAAAGAAAAAGGCTTTTCCGGTTTGGCCTCAGCCCCTCTGGCATCTTTCCTAATGTCTGGTCTGAACCTGCCCTGGTGCAACTTGTGGCCATTTCCTCTCGTCCCATCGCTGTCCCTTGTGAGCAGAGCCCAGCCCCCACCCCGTCACAGCCTCCTTTCAGGCAGTTGCAGACAGGGATGAGGTCTCCCCTCAGCATCGTCTTCTCCAAGCTAAACAACCCCAGCTCCCTCAGTCTCTCCTCGTAGCACTTGTTCTCCAGCCCCTCCCCAGCTCCGGTCCCTTCTCCGGACGCGCTCCAGCCCCTCAGGGTCCTTCTTGGAGTGAGGGGCCCAAACTGACCCCAGCACTCGAGGTGTGGCCTCCCCAGCGCTGAGCACAGGGGCACAATCCCCTCCCTGCTCCTGCTGCCACGCTGGGGCTGACACAGGCCCGGGTGCCATTGGCCCTCTTGGCCACCTGGGCCACCGCTGGCTCATGTTCAGCCACTGCCAACCAACACCCCCAGGTCCTTCTCCACCAGGCAGCTCTCCAGCCACTCCTCCCCCAGCCTGGAACGCCCCTGGGGTTGTTGTGTCCCACGCGCAGGACTCGGCCCTTGGCCTTGTTGAGCCTCATCCCGTTGGGCTCAGCCCATGGACCCAGCCTGGCCAGGTCCCTCTGCGGAGCCTTCTGCCCCCCCAGCAGATCCACACCTGCACCCAGCCTGGTGTCACCCCCAAACCTGCCAAGGGTTCACTCAATCCCTTCATCCAGATCGTTGATAAAGACATTGAACAGGACTGGACCCAGCACAGAGCCCTGGGGACACCACTTGTGTCCTGGCCACTGAAGGCATCCTCTACCTGTTCAGCCTTTTTTTGCAAACCGAGCTTGAAGGCAACGTGCTTCATGGGGGCAAAGACATTTTGGCCCAATGGACACATTGCCTGCAGAGATGGGGCAGAGAAGGACTCCCTGCTTTCACCCCAATCTTTTCTAAGCCTCTGCTGCCAGCCTCTGGCATCCTGGCCCCTTCCTGGGATGGGATGCAGAGGCCAGTAAAGAGCTTGTGTTGTCTTCCAAAAGCAATGACATCTTGGCTGGAGTGGCTCTGCTCTCGGTCCTACTCTGTTTACACCCTGAATTATCCTAGAGATGAATGCTTGCTCTTATCACACCTTTTAGCTGTCAGTCCTGCAGGAGCAAATGTGGGGGCTTTGACATATAAAGGATGGGAATATTAAGCTGAAGAAATAAAAGCTTTCCCTGCGGGGCAAACACTGGGTCTTGGACGCAGCTTGCCTGAATCCTGATCCGTCATCAGTTTAGCTGGGCTCAGGTGGCACAAAGCATAACCTGGTCCCCAAAACCACAGCCGAAACCCTTGTCGTGGAGGTTTATTAAAGTTTGTTGGTGGATTCAGCAGCCAGGTTGGTTCTCCAGGCTCGTGGAAAGGACAGAACCTTCATACCTGTTTGTAACAGGTATAAATAAGTCCAAAATTGAACAAGAGGGTAAAATTGAATGAGAGGGTATGGATTAAACTCCTAGCAAAGGGTCTTTTGTCTTGAAGGAGCCATGGCAGATTGCAGTGGCCACTGGGATTTCAGTGGGCTCGGTGAAGGATTTGTGTTATATTTAACACCAGCTGATTTAAAAAGGGAAAAACTAATGTTGTTTTTAACAAACAGGATGAGGCCGGCCGGTCTGACCTTGCAGGTTCCTTCCTACCATCAGAACTTGCTACAAGAAAGCCAAGAAGGGACATTTTCCAAAGGCTTGTAGTGATAAGATGAGGGGGAACGGCTTTAAATTGGAAGGGGGAAGATTTAGATTGGACATTAGGAAAAAACTCTTCACAATGAGGGTGGGGAGGACCATGGCAGGGAGTGGAACTGGATGGGCTTTGAGGTCCCTTCCAACCCAAACCATTCCATGATTCTATGAAAACCTCTCTCCCCTGCAGGACGATGAACGATAGTGGTGCAGAAATGTGGTTGGCTTGCACAGCGCCGGCTTGCAAAGCATCACGTGGGCCACCAGGTCTGGAGGTCGTTTTCTTCCAACAGCTTTAGGATCTTCCGGTGCATTTCTGGGCTCTGTGCCTGGCTCGAATGCAAGGTGCTGAATCTATTCAAGGCATTTCAAACCCTGTAACCACGCTCGGCTCCTGTGCTCACTCATCCTCCTGGGAGCTTAGATTGAATAATAGCTCCACCATGTAACGAATGGGTCAGGCTCGTGCCTGGTGCGGGTCCCGCAGGGAGTGGTTTTGGCCCCGCACCCGTGCTGCCACGCCGTCTCCTCCTCGTTTTGTACCTGCAATCTCATTTGGCCTCCTCTTCGCTCAGCGCTAATCACATTTGAGCTGGATTTTCTAGGGCTGTTTTCTATTTTGCTAATTAAAGAGGCGTCTCTGTGGCTCTGCAATGAAGATTTCTTTGTGGTTCCCATCTACTGCAGGTTCTTAAACAGCTGAGAGTGATGCAGAAACTCCCCAGAGGAGCTGTTGAGTAACTCAAGCAGGATGGACCCTTATTTTTGAAGCCGCCTGGGCACCGCAGGGAAAAGGGTTTCCGGAGAGCCCTGGGACCTTATTTTTGCAACTTGGGTGCTGAAAACCAGTCTCGATGTGAAACCAAGCTTACGTCATTCTTCCTACAAGAAGTGCAGGGTCAGAGCACTTAGAAAAGCCTGGGGTTTGTAATTTAAAGCCCTCAAAGCAGGGACTTAGGGGCTTGTATAAGACGAGGAGCTGGGAGGAGCTACAGCAGGGTGATGTTGGAGGAGGGGGTTGCCATCTCCTTCTGCCTTGCAAAGCCCAGACGCTCGCCGCAGGCTGTTATCTCCCAGAGAAGCTGGCGAGTGGAGCAGCTTATCCTCTTCCCTTAACAAACCGAAGTGGCAGCTAATGAAATTGGAATAGATGGGGTGTCTATTTTGGAACCAAAAGCGGGAGATGGAATCGGTGGGTAGCGGTGGTGAGCAGCTGCTCTATCACCAGCGCCTGTTGCAGAAGAAGCATCTCGCCTGTGCCGAGGTCTTTGTCCGCTTCTCCCTACAGGAGCGGGCTGAGAATGGGCCTGTTTGCCCAGGGAGAAAAATGTCACGTGCACAGCCCAGAAATGTCCTGGGCTGCATCCAGAGCAGTGGGAGCAGCAGGGGAGGAAGGGGGTTCTGCCCCTCTGCTGCGCTCTGGGGAGACCCCACCTGGAGCCCTGGGTCCAGTTCTGGAGTCCTGAGCACAGGAAGGACCTGGGGCTGTTGGAGCGAGGCCAGAGGAGGCCACGGAGATGATCCGAGGGCTGGAGCACCTCCTGTACGAGGGCAGGCTGGGAGAGTTGGGGTTGTTCAGCCTGGAGAGGAGAAGGCTGTGGGGAGACCTTAGAGCAGCTCCCAGGGCTGAAAGGGGCTGCAGGAAAGCTGGAGAGGGGCTCTGGATCAGGGAGTGCAGGGATGGGACAAGGGGGATGGTTTTGAGCTGAAAGAAGGGAGATGAGATGAGATCTTGGGGAGAAATGTTTTGCTGTAAATCCAGGAAGGGGCACAACATTGCTGTACGTCCTGGTGGCGACTCGTTAGGACGCATCCATTTTCTTCCTTGAGAGCATCCAGTCCATCACAGGTCAAGGAAGATGATTCTGCCCCTCTACTCTGCTCTCGTGAGACCCCCGCCTGGAGTCCTGCCTTCAGTTCTGGAACCCCCCCCAACATAAGGTGGACATGGAACCATTGGAGCGAGTCCAGAGGAGGCCACGGAGATGATCCCAGGGCTGGAGCAGCTCCTGTACGAGGGCAGGCTGGGAGAGTTGGGGTTGTTCAGCCTGGAGAGGAGAAGGCTCTGGGGACATCTCGCAGCAGCTTTCCAGTATCTGCAGGGGACTTACAGGAAAGCTGGGCAGAGACTTTTTCCAGTGGTAAATAGTGGTAGGATGAGGGGCAATGTCTTTAAATTGGAAGGAGGAAGATTTAGATGTCTAATGTCTAATTAGAAAGAAATTCTTCATGCTGAGGGTGGGGAGGCCCTGGCCCAGGTTGCCCAGAGCAGTGGTGGCTGCCCCATCCCTGGAGGTGTTCCAGGCCACGTTGGATGGGGCTTGGAGCCCCCTGATCCAGTGGGAGGTGTCCCTGCCCATGGCAGGGGGTGGCACTGGATGGGCTTCGAGGTCCCTTTGAGCACAAACCATTCCGTGGTTCTATGACCCCAGTATCTGCATTCTGGTGTTGTGCTTTCTGGGCTCCATTTGCCATGAGTAAGGACTCCCTGACATCGGGGAAAGTCCTCTATTTTCATTATGAACGCCTAAAATCATGTTATTTTCCATAATGGCATTGCTAACGCGCCGGCTGCCGCCAGTGCCTTACTTAAATAACTGCCCCAAGGCCACACGTGCCGGGGTGGGCGTTTGACAGAGGCCCAAGCACCTGTCCCTGCAGAGTTATTTTTGGGCAGTAAAAGAACGTCTTGGGTTCTGTGCTGTGCGAGTGGGTTTGGAGAGACCCTGCTGAGCTGCAAGTTATTTACAGTCACCAACAAATATATGGAGTTTGGCTATTTCAAACTTCTGGAATCCCCAACATAAGAAGGATATGGAACTGTAGGAATGGGTCCAGAGAGGCCACGGAGATGATCCCAGGGCTGGAGCAGCTCCTGTACGAGGCCAGGCTGGGAGAGTTGGGGTTGTTCAGCCTGGAGAGGAGAAGGCTCCGGGGAGACCTTAGAGCAGCTCCCAGGGCTGAAAGGGGCTGCAGAAAACTCCAGACCCTTGGCTTCTTCCAGGGCTCTGGAGTGATGGGACGAGGGGGAATGGCTTTAAATTGGAAGGGGAAGATTGGACATCAGGAAGAAATTCTTCACGGTGAGGGTGGGGAGGCCCTGGCCCAGGTTGCCCAGAGCAGCGGTGGCTGCCCCATCCCTGGAGGTGTTCAAGGCCAGGTTGGATGGGGCTTGGAGCCTGGAATTCTGCTTAGCATCTGCTTTCCCAGCTTTCCCGGCTGCCCTCATCCATTTTACAGAGCCCTTGGCTCGCCGACAAACAGGGGATGCGCAGGCTTTGAAGTGGTGCCCAGCTTCCAGAGGCAAATCATTCCAGGATTAATGGTACTGTTTTTCTCTTGAATTTGCTGTTTGGAAAAGCGATGGCCCTGCACGGAGCTGAACGGCGAACAATCCGTCACAGCCAGGCCCTGAGCTTGCTCTGGTTGCTGTTTTGGTCCGGGGGAAGGCTCAGCCCAATCCGATTCACGTGAGCTGTCTACGTGCTGGTTGTATTTATCACAGTGGCTTGGAATAATTAAGGTTGGAAAACATGTCTGGAGATCAGCTGGGCTGACCCCAGCTCAGTTCTTGCCATACCTGCCTTGCTGTGCAATCATAGAATCATGGAATGGGTTGGGTTGGAAGGGACCTCAAAGCCCAGCCAGTGCCACCTCCTGCCATGGGCAGGGACACCTCCCACTGGATCAGGGGGTTCCAAGCCCCATCCAACCTGGCCTTGAACACCTCCAGGGATGGGGCAGCCACCACTGCTCTGGGCAACCTGAGCCAGGGCCTCCCCACCCTCAGTGTGAAGAATTTCTTTCTAATGTCCAATCTAAATCCTCCCCTTCCAATTTAAAGCCATTTCCCCTCATCCCATCAGTCCAGGCCCTTGGAAAATGTCACTCCTGAGCTTTCCTGCAGCCCCTTTCAGCACTGGGAGCTGCTCTAAGGTCTCCCCAGAGCCTTCTCCTCTCCAGGCTGAACAACCCCAACTCTCCCAGCCTGCCCTCGTACAGGAGCTGCTCCAGCCCTGGGATCATCTCCGTGGCCTCCTCTGGCCTCGCTCCAACAGCTCCAGGTCCTTCCTGTGCTCAGGACTCCAGAACTGGACCCAGGGCTGCTGGTGGGGTCTCACGTAGCTTTCTGGAACCTGCCACTTGCTGCTGTCTTTGTCTCACAGAGCGACCTCCACCAGGCTCTGGTTGGCATTAAACACCTCTCCATGCGTGCGTATCTCCTGCTTTGGCTCCAGCACAGTTTCACAACACCAGTTCATCTCTCCATGGCACTGAAGATCACAAATGCCTCTTTTATTCCCATCTTTTTTTCCTTTCACTCATGACTCGCCGCAGGACTCGTGGACTTCGAAGAGCAAACCATGCAGGACTGCTGTGCTGGCAGAGCAGTGGGGTTGCCTGGACCCTTTGGAAATGCCAGATTTAATTAGCCAGCACCTTAATGGGAAGGAAAGCGATTCCTACCGAGCCCTGCTGGCCCCATGTTTGCCTCCCAGCCTCCCAGCTGCTGCCACAGAGCCCTTTTTGTACCTTGCTTTTTAAGCAGTTGAGTGAATTTGGAGGCATTTGGACTCCCAAGCCATTATTTTTTTGCCCCTGTTACTGCCTGGCCAAGAAACTCCCAGTAAAATCCTATTTCATAGAATCATGGAATCACAAAAGTTGTGAAAGACCTCTAAGCTTATCCAGTCCAACCTCACCGTGATGACTGAACCACGTCCCAAAGTGCCACGTCTGTATCTTTTTTGAACCGCTTCAGGGATGGAGACCCCACCACTGCCCTGGGCAGCCTGGACCAGGGCTTCACCACCCTATCAGTAAAGATGTTTTCCGTGCTATCCCATCTAAACCTTCCCTGGCACAACTTGAGGCCATTTCCTCTTGTCCCATCCCTTGTCACCTGGGAGCAGAGCCCAGCACCCACCTCACCTCAACCTCCTCTCCAGGAGCTGCAGAGAGCGATGAGGTCTCCCCTCAGCCTCCTCTTCTCCAGGCTGAACCCCCCCCCCGGGTCCCTCAGCTGCTCCTCGTAAGACTTGTCCTCCAGCCCCTTCCCCGTGGTCTTACAGGAACAGCAGTGCCCCCAGGCAGCCTTTAGAGATATTGGGTTGCAGAAAGGGTGCTGCAAATCCCAGAGCTGTGTCTGTGTGTTGCCCCTGGGGACAAGGCAGACCCCACCCCCACAGCCAAAATACTGTGTGTGTATGGATTTCCCTTGAAGAGGAGCATCCAAGAAGGGCAGGGAGCCCAGGGCAATGTTTGGGCCATGAATAGCACTGAATCCTAGAATCATGGAATGGTTTGGCTTGGAAGGAGCCTTAAAGCTCACCCAGTGCCACCCCCTGCCATGGGCAGAGACACCTCCCACTGGGTCAGGGGGCTCCAAGCCCCATCCAACCTGGCCTTGAACACCTCCAGGGATGGGGCAGCCACCACTGCTCTGGGCACCCTGGGCCAGGGCCTCCCCACCCTCACAGCAAAACATTTTGAACAGCCCCAACTCTCCCAGCCTGTCCTCATACAGGAGGTTCTCCAGTCCTTGGATCATCTCCGTGGCCTCCTCTGGCCTCGCTCCAACAGCTCCAGGTCCTTCCTGTGCTCAGGACTCCAGAACTGGACCCAGGGCTCCAGGTGGGGTCTCACAGAGTGGAGCAGAGGGGCAGAACCCCCTCCCTCCCCTGCTGCTCCCCCTGCTCTGGATGCAGCCCAGGACAGGGGGGGTTCTGGGCTGGGAGCTCACGTTGAGCTTCTCCTCCCCCAGCACCCCAAGTCCTTCTCCTCGGGGCTGCTCTCAATCCCATCGTCCCCAGCCTCTGTTGATACCGGGGGTTGCCCTGACCCAGGTGCAGGACCTTGCACTTGGCCTTGTGGAAGCTCCGGAGGTCACACAGCCCCACTTCTCCAGCCTGCCCAGGTCCCTCTGGATGCCACCCTGTCCTTGTGGTGTGACCACTGCCCCACCCAGCGTGGTGTCACCTTAATTCCCCTTAATCATCTTAATTAACCTGAATACACCCCGAGGTCACATGGATGGAGGTTTTGCTGCCATCAGCCAGGTCGCACTGGCCCTCGCTGTGGTAGGAGAAGGATTTCCCCATCACAAGGAAATCTGAGCCATTCCCAACCTTCATCTTATGCTTCTTTTGTGTTTATGGTGACTTGTCCCCGCTGCTGGAAAGTCCAACTCACGTTTTTCCGTACACGTTGGTCCTGTGTTCTGGCCAGTCCACCAGACACACCAGCCGGCCCGGCAGCTCCTCCATCACCGAGTAGTAGCCCTGGGGGAACGCCAGCAGGAAAGCCAGGAGCCAGATGATGCCGATGACCACCTTGGTGGCGGTGGCCGAGAGCCGGGGTTGCAGCGGGTGGATGATAGCCATGTACCTGCAGGGTGGGAAAAGGAGAAATCAAGGTGGGAAAGCCCAGATTTAAGCAGCTTTTGGGGCTGGTTTGGGTCTCCCTTGCTCCTTTTGACACCCCCTTAATGCATCCTGGCAGCCCCTCGCTCCGCACTGTGCAAACAGCCTGGGATAATCCCTTTATGGAGGATTCCCTGGACAATGCTCTAACTCTCTTCCAGCACCTCACCCTTGAGATCTGAATCCCTTTTTGAGGCACTCATTGACACTTAACTGAAAACCAGCTTTGCTAACACAACCACCGACCGGCTCCTTCTGCAAAGACAAAGCCAGCCCTGCCGCTGGCAGCAGCCGCTCTGGCAGCGCCCGGGAGTTTTGCACCCATGCAAAATCCCATCTCTGCAATAGATGACAGAGTTACAGGAGGGGAAGTGGGATGGGTGACCGGAGATGCCACCTGTATCTGCCTGGTTCCTGGGCTCTTTTGCCCTAATCAGTTGTCACACGTGAGGAAAGCTCTAGTGGTGACGAGGTGGGTTGAATTTATAGAAGCATGGAAACGTTTGGGAGGAAGGGACCTCAAATCCCATCCAGTCCCACCCCTGCCATGGGCAGGGACACCTCCCACTGGATCAGGGGGCTCCAAGCCCCATCCAGCCTGGCCTGGAACACCTCCAGGGATGGGGCAGCCATGACTTCTGTGACATGGAGAGCCCTTCCAAATCTTTCCTTATTTGTTTCCTGAACAAGTGGCTCCAAGCACAACTGGGATTTTTCCATGGGATAAATCCAGAAAGGAGATAATGGAACGATTTGGGTTGGAGGAGACCTTAAAGCCCACCCAGTTCCAACCCCTGCCATGGACAGGGACATCTCCCACTGGACGCAGTTGCTCAAAGCCCCATCCTTGAGCACCACCAGGGATGGGGAAGCCACAACGCTCTGCAAATTTGGTTTTACTAAGCTGGCAGCAGCCAGCGGCACTGGAGGGATTGAGTGAGAATGTCACAACTTTTTTATTTGATTCCTTCCCCCCTGGCTCCACATCAGCTCAGGAAGAAACATTGCATTGCTCTGCATGTGTTTTTGCCCAAGGCATTTGCAGTCTCCTCTGTTTCTCCCTTCATCCCTTATCCTTTCTGAGGAGGGACAGTTTATTCTTTAATTTTTTTTCTAGATGGCAAATATTCCCCTCGCTGCGTGTTTTGGGTGGCCGCTTGCAGAATCGAAGATGTAGGGATACATAAATATGCAGGAGGTACCACCATCAGCTCTTCCTCTGCCCCAGGGAACCACACCTTATTGGCTTTGTGCAGCTGAAAATCCACCTAATCCACCTGATAATTATCCCTCGAAAATCTGTTTGGTACTTGAGGCTGAAGCTGGTTGGAAAGAGCCGAGGCAACACGTGTTGGTGCTGCTCTGCCACAGAAGCTGCCGATACATCAAGGTTTCTGCATCCGTGTTTCTCATTTATTCCTTCACGGACTTGCGATCGGCTTCCCAGGACCCTGTGAGGACTGGTGTCTTCCCTCCCTCTCATCTTTCAAATACCTGAGCCCCTCGATAGTGGTTTTGCTGAGCTGGATGAGGTCTGGCTGGGTTTTCTCACGGGGTTCAGAGCAGGTTCCCCATGGTTTACGTTCCCAAGCAGCAAGAAGTCAACACGCCCGAGTCTGCTGCTGATTCTTGACCCCAAACATGCAAAAAAGGAGGGATTTCCATGAAAGTTGGGTTGATTTTTGTTGAAGCAGTTGCCTGGAGAAACATCTGAGGCTGAGATCTCCAGAAAGCGAAGCCGGCACTTGGTTGCAACCAGCCAGAAATGCTTTTACATCTCTGACCTTGTTGCTTCCAGTGCATTTTGGAGGGACGTTCCTCACCGGTTTAAAGCACTTTGCAGCCGCTGAAGCCCTCGTGGTTGATAAAACATCCCAGTGATCGCTGTAGCTATGAACTAAACCCCAACTACACCACCCAGAGACCTTTCCAGTCCCCATCCTCTTGTCTGCAATGCTTTCTCATGGTGGGAAGGAGATGGCAAAGTTCAGCCGACCATCCTGGCATCCCGAGGGTGGGCTCAGGGAGGCAGGAGGGACAAAGCTTAGGCACTTAGGGGAAAACTGGCCACACATCCTATTTTTGGGCAGGAACTCCCAATCCATCAGTCCCAAGTCAGCCTTTGGGTTGCTCTGGGTTCAGGATTAAAAATGGGAATAGTAACAGCCCTCCCAGACAGGGGCTCTGACAGGGAAGAGAAAAAATGTAATTAAAAGGGTCTGGGCTGCCTGGTAATCATAAAAGTGCTGGCGATAGATAGAAACAGACAAACATCCTGAAAATAATTAGACCATTATTTCATATTAAAATTTTGTAGAAATATATAATAATTGTATTGCTAAGTTAAAAAATTGTCCTAACATTTTAATAACGGCTTTCCTTTTTTATTTTCCTTTTCCCCCTTCTTGACAAGAACATTCGATGCAAAAGCAACCTAGGGAGAGGGAGGGAGCAGAGCACATGGTTTGGTGGCTTTAGCTCGGCTGACACCAGCTGACTTGCCCAGACTGAGGTGCAAAGTACTGGGAGCAAAGCAGCTTCTTCTGCCTTAGAATCATGGAATCACCGAGGTTGGAAAAGACCTCTCAGCTCATTGAGTCCAACCATCAGCCCAGCCCCAGCCTGCTAAACCGTGGCCTGAAGCGCCACATACACGTGTTCTTTGAAGCCCTCCAGGGATGGAGACGCCACCGCTGCCCTGGGTGTCTGGTCCAGGGCTTCACCACTCTGTCAGTGAAGAAATTTTCCCAGTATCCAATTTAAACGTTCCCTGGCACAACTTGAGACCATTTCCTCCCATCCCATCCCTTGTTCCTTGAGAGCAGAGCCCAGCACCCACCTCCCCACACCCCCCTCTCCAGGAGCTGCAGAGAGCCATGAGGTCTCCCCTCAGCCTCCTCTTCTCCAGGCTGAACCCCCCCAGGTCCCTCAGCTGCTCCCACAACCCCTGTTCTCCAGCCCCTTCCCCAGCTTCATTGCCCTCCTCCTTCTTCCAGTGCTGGGACCACCAGGCTCCAATAACTCCCATTTTCATACAGACCAGTTGGAATTGCCATGTTTCTCTACACAATATGTTTGTGTTTATTCCTGTCTTTCAATTTTTGGCTTTTTGAGTTTTTTTGGCCACCGCTGGAACTTTTTGCATCCAGAACACAGGTCCCAAAAAGCCAGTTTGCTTTTTCTCAATTCTGCTCCATTTTAAGCCAAACCCTCCCCCACGGTGCGTTTCTATGTTGGGTTTTGGATAATCTCAAATCCAACCTTCCTTCTGAGCAAGCGAATGCAGAGCAGAAACACAGCCCCGTGCTGTGAGCAATACTGTGGGTGCCTCCAGGTTGTCTTCTCCCCTCCGTGTGTGTTCAAGAAGGATCTGGGGATGTTGGTGGATGAGCTCAACGTGACCTGCAACGTGCGCTCCCAGCCCAGAACCCCCCCGTGTCCTGGGCTGCATCCAGAGCAGGGGGAGCAGCAGGGGAGGGAGGGGGTTCTGCCCCTCTGCTCCGCTCTGTGAGACCCCACCTGGAGCCCTGGGTCCAGTTCTGGAGTCCTGAGCACAGGAAGGACCTGGAGCTGTTGGAGCGAGGCCAGAGGAGGCCACGGAGATGATCCCAGGGCTGGAGCAGCTCCTGTACGAGGGCAGGCTGGGAGAGTTGGGGTTGTTCAGCCTGGAGAGGAGAAGGCTGTGGGGAGACCTTAGAGCAGCTCCCAGTGCTGAAAGGGGCTGCAGGAAAGCTGGGGAGGGGCTCTGGATCAGGGAGTGCGGGGATGGGACGAGGGGGAACGGCTTTGAGCTGCAAGAGGGGAGACTGAGATGAGTTCTTAGGAAGAAATGTTTTGCTGTGAGGGTGGGGAGGCCCTGGCCCAGGTTGCCCAGAGCAGTGGTGGCTGCCCCATCCCTGGAGGTGTTCCAGGCCAGGTTGGATGGGGCTTGGAGCCCCCTGAGCCAGTGGGAGGTGTCCCTGCCCATGGCAGGGGTTGGCACTGGGTGGGCTTTGAGCTCCCTACCAGGAACAGGGCCTGGAGAAGCTGTTGGGTTGGGGTGACTCGATGACACCTGTTCTTCAAAATAAAATGATCTGTGGTTGCTCTCAGGGATGGAAGCACCATCTTCAGGTGAAAACACTGTTACATTTTGAAAGCTCAGGATGGCCCAGCTCCTCGTGGAGAGACCCGATGCCCTCACAGCTGCATTTTTCCTTGCACCTTGCCCACTGTGTTTCATGGTTTAAATCTATATTTGCCGGATTTGGCACTAGAGCACACAGCTTCCCGCCAGACACTCTTTGATGACGTTGGAAATGTTCTTTAAATACTTTATTGGTTTTTTTTTTTGGGGGGGGGGGGTGTTACCATGACGATGCAATAGCATTTGAGCCCAGAGTTGCACTCAGGCTGCTCCGACCGTATCGGTTATTAAATAGATATTGCTTTGAGGCACTGTAGCCATCTATTAATTGCATCTGGAAATGTGGAGCCTGCCCGGATAAACTAACGCTTCACAATTGTTTCCACCCTCACGGAGATGAGATTAATATAATAGCAAAAATTTATGAAGCGTCTTTCATCCCAGAGTTTCCCTATCTGCTTCATTAAGCAATAAGGATACGACAGATAAAAAATGGGTAGCCAAGAGGAGGCAGAGTCTGAGCTGTGTGTTTATTCTGCACAATGATTTCTCATCCTGAGCGTGGACGGGTTCAGTGCAGAATCAGTCATCACAGAGTCAGGGAATGGTTTGGGTTAGAAGGGACCTCCAAGCCCATCCAGTGCCACCCCCCTGCCATGGGCAGGGACACCTCCCACTGGATCAGGGGGCTCCAAGCCCCATCCAGCCTGGCCTGGAACACCTCCAGGGATGGGGCAGCCACCGCTGCTCTGGGCACCCTGGGCCAGGGCCTCCCCACCCTCACAGCAAAACATTTCTCCCTCAGATCTCATCTCAGTCTCCCCTCTTGCAGCTGAAATCCATTTCACCTCATCCCTTCTCTGCCCTCCCTGATCCAGAGACCCTCCCCAGCTTTCCTGCAGCCCCTTTCAGCACTGGGAGCTGCTCTAAGGTCTCCCCAGAGCCTTCTCCTCTCCAGCTGAACAACCCCAACTCTCCCAGCCTGGCCTCGTACAGGAGCTGCTCCAGCCCTGGGATCATCTCCGTGGCCTCCTCTGGCCTCGCTCCAACAGCTCCAGGTCCTTCCTGTGCTCAGGACTCCGGAACTGGACCCAGGGCTCCAGGTGGGGTCTCCCCAGAGCGCAGCAGAGGGGCAGAACCCCCTCCCTCCCCTGCTGCTCCCCCTGCTCTGGATGCAGCCCAGGACAGGGGGGCTTCTGGGCTGGGAGCGCACGTTGCAGCTCACGTTGAGCTTCTCCTCCCCCAGCACCCCAAGTCCTTCTCCTCAGGGTTCCTCCCAATCCTTTTCCTCCCAACGCAGCCTATAATTGTGCCTGGGATTGCCCTGACCCACGTCCTCATTCCTGGCGGGCTCTGCAGCCGGACCAGAGCAGATGCCCCAGACCAAGGCGGATCAAAGACGTCCAGTTTCGTTTCTGGTTCTTTCTACTCAAGAAACTGAAAGCTTGTACATAGAGAAAATCCTGCCTTTTGGCTTTCCATGAGAATTTTGTTGCAACAGGGTGGATGTGAAAATACCATCCCTGGAACAGGTTTGCAGAGTGAAGCTTGACCTCCTGTTGGCCCCAGATCCCTCGTGTCTGGGTGCCGGCCGGGGACGCTGGCTGAGCCCCGCGTGCCGGAAACTCGGCGCCGGGTCCAAGGCGCCGCAAGCAGTTGCTTCATCTTATTTATTGCTTTGACAAAAACCAGCGACCGTCCAAAGCGAGGGACGGGCACTGCGCTCCTGCCCCAAGACCTGACTGGTACTCGATGCTTGGCAAAGCGTCTTCATCGAGCAAGAGGCCGCAGGTTTCTCACCGGCATTTTACTGGAGCACTGATACAGCACAGCATCTTTCCTGTTTCAAGGCAGTTGGGGATTTCCTTGGAGCGCAATCAAGAAGGATGTGTTACCCACTCCCAAACACCGACCTGAGTGACACCGACAGCTGCCTTCCTGCACAGTAAACCCCATGGTTTGCCTTTTAAATGCTTGGTTTTTAAAAGCTGAAAGCAGGCAAAAGAGAATCACAGCCCAGCTGGGTGCGGCGGGCTGTCAAGCAGGCATTGAGTTGCCTCCTGCATTCATTGCATTTGCTGATGGCACCAGGATGGGATGGGAGAGGAAGACCCAAAGAGAGGTCTTTGGGCTCTTTCTCCCGAAGGGAGACTCTGCAGCCACTGCTATTTAAGGCACCATTGTGACCTTGTCAACCAGTTGGTCCTGGCACTGGTTTATAGCTGGAGAGCTAAGGGGGAGAACAAAACCCAAGTGAAACGCAGGACTGGTGACCCACGAGACCTGGCACAGTGGGTGCATGGTCACAGTGTTCCCACTGGAACATTGAGGAACTAGGAATAAATGAAGGAATCTGAGGAAGCCATTGAATAAACCAAATATCTCACCATGGGCTCTCCAACTCCTGTGGTAGTTTGTGCCAGCGCCCAGCTTGCAGCTGCCCACCACGATCACCCCAAAAGCTTGTCTACAACCTGAGCCCCCTGCATTTCCCAGCCACCAAACTGTCCCTGATTCATCTTAGTTCTGTGTTTATTGCCATGAGAATTTCAAGCCCTCTTTTCCTTCCAAAGGAGAGCGAGGAAAAAAGATGTGATTTGTTTTTTGCCAGGTTGAATTCCTGTCTAGTGGGTATTGGGGGGTTAATTGCTGTTAATCCCCCCCAGATCAGACACCACCACTGGGAGCAGGGGCATAAACCAGCCTGGATGAGTGACCCCTTGTGAAGGTGTTCCCTTGTCCATCCCCATCCTCCTGTGTTCTTATCCCAGCTGAGAAATCTGTGCTTTGAGCCGGCTCTGTGCTCGGTATCCCGCAGTTTCGGAGGGGTTTTGCTGTGTTCAGTGATGCTTGATTTTTTAGGAATGCAAAAAGCTGCTTGGGTTATTGCTGGCTGATGCACAGGCGATGCCGCAGGGCAACACTGGACCTAAACACGGGCTCCTTTCGCTTCCCCCTTACTCTTCCTTCTTCCCAATTACATCCCGGCAGAGCGAGATTACACCGCGCTGGGTGAGGATCGAAGTCCTGCCCTGCAAACCCCAGAAGTCCATTAAGTCAAAATTAAAAAACCCCAACCCTGGTGCTGTATTCAGGTGTAAATGATGAATTAATCTGTCTGCGTGCTGATGTAATTCGTCCTCTCCGGAGGGTTTCTTTCTGCACTAATCACCTCTCAGGGAAGGGTACTGAGCCAGCGAACGCGGTCCTGATATTCAGCTGCTTTGTCCATCCTGGGAGTTCAAGTTCACAAGCACCAAATAATTTTCTGAGCTGTTTTTTCTGCTGCAAATAATGGTGGGTTGGGGAGATGTCGGAAGGTCTCAATTGCAGAGTAGCAATTTGAGGAGCCGCGGCGATGAATGAAGGTTGGCAGATTGGATGTTTCTCCTGCAGTTCCTGCTGGCAAATTGATGGTCTTAGGACATTTAATAGAATTTGATAACCCGTTTGGAAATAAAAAAGGGGGTATAAATAAGATCCCAGCTGGATTGCCCAGCGCCGCGTGCTGCTCTGGCAGTGCTGGTGCTGGGGGAGGTCAGAGAGGGGGTTCTTTTAATGAGCCAGAGCAACAAGCTGGTCTAGGAGTTGCAGGAGGTTAGTGCCATCGTTTGTCATTTTTTATAGCTGCTTTAGGGTGGGGGACTCTGCAGAAAAAGGGAAATTGCTTTGTATTAAATAGCCTGGGCTCCGCAGAGCCTGTTCTCACCCTGAGGTCAGGGCAGCGCTCTCGTCCTTCTCACTGGGGTTTGTTCGGGCTGCGGTGTTTCTGGCTGAGCTCACTTCAAGGTTTGCCTCTGGATGGGTATTTTTCTGATTCTGTGAGTAATTTGGGATTTTCCCCTTCAGCTTCATTCCTGGTTGTCCATCATCACGGAAACTCATTCCTATGCCTGAAGGTTGCTAATGGTGCAGGCGAGTGGTGCTGCTCGGAAATGAATCCAGGTCCCAAGGAGAGAGCAAATGTCAGCAGTTTATGGATTGAGTCCTCCCGGTACTGGAAGGGGCTGCAGGAAAGCTGGGGAGGGACTTTGTACAACGGTCTGGAGTGCTGGGACGAGGGGGAACGGGTTTGAGCTGCAGGAGGGGAGATTGAGATGAGATCTTAAGAAGGAGTTCTTTGTGATGAGGGTGGGGAGGCCCTGGCCCAGGGTGCCCAGAGCAGTGGTGGCTGCCCCATCCCTGGAGGTGTTCCAGGCCAGGTTGGATGGGGCTTGGAGCCCCCTGACCCAGTGGGAGGTGTCCCTGCCCGTGGCAGGGGGTGGCACTGGGTGCCATCCCATGCACCCTAAAAATTGCAGCTCGGAGTTGTCTGTAGTTTTACTTTTGTTCTCTGAAGGTGCCTGCAAGGCATCTCAGCCTCACCGCGGGCACTGCTGGGATCTCACTTGTCCTGGAAGACTGGAAGAACCCAGGATTTTCTGTCTCTTTCCAGTGAATTAATTCACAAGGAGAGTTTGAAGCCGGAAAGGGATAAGGGATGAGCTCTGACACTGAGACGCCCAAAAATGAAGGACAGGGTAAATTTTATTGTGCCAAGCGAGCCATTTGGCCCCACTTCTGCAGGATGCTGAGAAGCAGCTTCATGGCTTTTCCTGAGCAGACTTCACCAGCTGCCAGCCTCGACTCCTGCGTTTCCTGCTATTGTTGCAGGGTTCAGACTAATGCTCTCTATAGGATTAACTTTCTATTTTTTCACAGCAGTCGGTGCTCAGGCTGCAGTGGGTCCTGGTGCGGGAGCCCATGGTTGCACAAACCCATGGTGGGTCCTGCAAAAAAGCCACTGGGAGAATCAAACCCATTCCCCAGCTTGTTCTCTTGACGACTCTGTTACGGCTGTGCCGAGTCTTCCCAAGGCGGTTTCATATCTTCGGGCGAGGAGGTTCTGGAAATCGTTTGCAGAAAGCACAAAGGGAGATGATTGAGGGGAGCAACCTGCAGACTGATGCTCCTCCGAGCCCGCAGCATCCGTATCGCACCGCTCTGATAGATGGCTTAATACGCTTGGGGAGCACGGGGCACGTTCAATTCTGCTTCCCTGGGTTTGGATGAAAATCAGAACTGCACTCATGTTGGATTTCTAATCCCTCCTGCCTGTGCATAAATCTCATTTTGCCGAGCCTACCTGGCCCTGTGGCTCCGAATTCAGCCCCTTGCTTTGCATGTTCCCACACAGCTTTTTCTTGCTTGCCAGGACAAACTCTTCCCTTTTAGGGTTCCTGGAACAAGTTCCTGCGTTTCAAGCGCTTCAGTTACTATCGTCAGGTCTCAGACACAGGAAAACAACCAGTTTTGCAACACTCGGAGATGTGCTGCTTGCCTGGAGGGGCAGAGGATGGGCTGTCCTGATGTCCCACCTGGCTGGCACTTCAGGGCCAAGAAATGCAGGAGGTGTTTGCACACCGAGACTGCAGCTTCTTTTGGGTCCTTCCAGGTGGCTGAGCCAAGCCTGCACGCACGGGTCTGGCAGCTCAGCCATGGGCAAACCAAGCCTCTGTGAAGGGTTTGCAGATGCAAGAGGAAAGCTGCCAGTGCCAAGTGCCCCCCAGATTCAGCCCCAAGCTCCCAGACCTGTTTTTGCTCCCTGTTTTACTCCTCCCCCCACTTTCCTTGGCATATTTGCTTTTCTGGTTATTCCGGAGCGTGGATTGAAGGTGAAAATGCAAACTGTTTTAAAAAACCCGTGTCTCTAATTAATCCTGACCTGAAAGGGGCTTTGCTGGCTGATCCCCAACATCCTTGAAATGCTGATGCTCCTGAAACAGAGCCAGCAACACCATCGGGAAGGAACAGAGCCACGCTAGCACTGTTCCTCTTTTTATTTATTACTGCCTGAATTCTCCTTGCAGCTCTGCTATGAGAGCTTGGCTACACCTGATTATTCTGGGAAGACCCTTTTTTAATGTCTAGAGAACATTATCCACCTCAGGCTCTGTTTCCCAAGCTGCCAGTGCAGGAGTTGTGGCAGCACTGTAATTCTGATAGGGAAATATCTGTGCCAGTTTGTGCAGCTTAAAATGTGCCGGCATACGGCAATGCAAATCTCCTGCCCCCCCTTCGCGCGTATCCCCAGCCAAAACGTCTTTTACTCGCTGGGAAGGACCAAAAAGAGATGTTGCAGAGCTGAGCTGTCGTCGGGAAATATGTTGCGATGGAAAAATCTGTTGCACTTGGAGCGCCAGCACTCAAGAAAGAATTGCAAAGCTGTTCAAGAGCCTCAATTTATTTCTATCTTGTGTGAAAACGCCATCAAATAACAGATTTCGTGGAGGGGAAAAGAGGGGTGCTGAGGGCTGGGGGTGCTGCGGGCTGGGGGTGCTTGGTGCCTGGCTGTTGGGTGTCCCTTGGCCCCTGGCTGGTCCCTCTGCAGTGGAAAAGCCAGCGTCCCTGGGGCCACCGCACCCTGCCCAGCGCTTGCTGAACTTTTGATAGCGGCAAAATACAAATGGGATCTCACTCTGCCACCGGGAGGAAAGAACCCAACTGAGCTGAGCTGGCTGCAGCCACACAAGAGAATTCCCTAACACCGACCTCTCCCTCTTGGCTCCCACTAAGAAAATCAAGGTGGGTTTGCCCAGGGGGGCACCAGCACGCAACGTGACGAGACACACCTGCCACCTCAAGATCCCTTTCCTCATCCCGAGCTTCTCTCCGAGGCTCCTCAAACTGTTCCGAACCCAGATTAAGAGAGGCAAAACAGGTCTTGCAGCACCGTGGAGGCACGTCCGGCACAGACGTGTGTTTTATGTCGTGAGGTGATGCCATTTTGTGCTAAATATCGATTTTGCTTTTAAATGAGGAGCTTGGGAAAAGGATGGACAGCTCTGCAGAGGAGCTGGGAAGTGATGCTATCAATGCACAGCCAAGACACGCTACCGACACGCATGGGGGTTACACAGCCTTTTCTTGGGCTAACAAAGGATTCCCAAAGCCACCTGCAACCAGGGTGGGGAGAGGAGTTATTTCTAGCGCTCTTTAACCCAAAAGAGCTTTATTTTAATTGGAATGTTCTCCAGCGGCCGGAGATCAGATGGAGCTGAGCACAGCACCCAGGTGGAGGTGTGGTGGGGAGGGCTTGGGGTTTGATGCTCAGAGCTCACCTGTCCAGGGCGATGGCCGTCATGGAGTAGATGCTGGCAAAGACCGCGGCGATGGGGAAGAAGTTGTGAAACTTGCAGTAGAGCAACCCGTAGTACCACTCGTTGTGGATGGCGTAGGTGAAGTTCACCACCGTGTTGAAGGCAGACATGGAGGCTTCGGCGAAAGCCAAGTTCACCAAGAAGTAGTTGGTGACGGTGCGCATCCTCTTGTGAGCCAGGATGATCCACATCACCACCACGTTCCCCACCACCGACACCACCACGATGAGGGCGTAGGCCACAGCCCATAGGGCCACCTGCCACGGGGGCTGCACGAACTGGTTCGAGAAGGACTCGTTCAGGGAGGTGTTAAGCTGGTGCTCCAGCTCTGCTTCCAGCGGTAGGGCATTATCCATCGTGCCAGGATGCAGCGAGACTGGGCACACAGGTGCTTTGGGATGCAAGTCCCTCCTGGTTTAGGATCCAGCAGGACGAGGGGACAAGAAGTTTGGAGCACACAGCTGTTTCGGGGTGCAGGGCCCTCCTGGTTCAGAGCGCAGCCTTTCTGGGGAGCGTGGCTGGTTGGGGGCACAGGAACCTCCCAGTTCAGGGTCAGCAGGTTTGGGGTGCGCAGCTGGGCCAGGGCATAGATCCGTCCTGGTTCAGGGTGTGGCTGGTTTGGGGTGCAGGTCCCTCCTTGTCTCTGGGTGCCGCTGGAGCAGGGTGCTCAGCCATGATAAGGCGCAGCGCTGGTTTGGGGTGCAGGTCCCTCCCAGTTCGAGCACAGCTGGACTGGGGTGCCCCGCTGCTCTAGGGTGTGGGTCCCTCCAGGCTTGGGTGCAGCCGCACCGGGGCGCAGATTCCTCCCGAAGCAGGGTGTGCTCTGAGATGCGGGTCCTTCCCAGTTCAGGAACAGGGAGGGACGCAAGTCCTTCCCAGTTTGTGAGCAGAGCGAGACGCTGGTCCCTCCCTGCTCAGGGTGCAGCCAGCTCGGGATGCGAGTCCCTCCTGGTTCAGGACCGGAGCAGGATGCGGATCTCTCCCGGTTCAGGACTGAAGCAGGATGTGAGGTGCAGGTGCCTCCCAGCCCAGGAGCGGGATTCGGATTCCTTCCAGTTTGGAATGCAGGTATCTCCCGGTTTAAGACTGGAGTGGGATGCGGGATGCAGGTGCCTCCCGGTTCAGGACCAGTTCGGGATGCGGGTCCATCTGGGCTCAGGACCAGAGTGGGATGAAGGGGGTGAAGGTCCCTCCTGGCTCGGGGTTCAGCCAGTTCGGGAAGGGGGTCCCTCCCGCCTCAGGACCGAAGCAGGATTCGTGCCTTCCCTGTTCAGGGGCAGAGCGGGATGCGGGTCCCTCCCGGCTCGGCGTGCAGCCGGCTCAGGCTGCGGGTCCCACCCTGCTCAGGACCGGAACGGGATGCGGGCTGAATGCAGGATGCGGGCTGGATGCGGGATGCGGGCTGGATGCAGGATATGGGATGGATGCAGGATATGGGATGGATGCGGGATGCGGGCTGGATGCAGGATGCGGGCGGGATGCGGGATGCGGGATGCGGGATGCTGGAGCCGGGGCCGGTGCCGGTGCCGGCTGCGGCGGGCGAGGCGCGCCCGGGGCTTTTGTAAGCGGCGCGGGCGGTGCCAGCGAGCGATGGGCAGAGCCGGCCCCGAGAGCCGCCCCCGGCCCCCCCACCCCCCCGGGGGCTCCCTGGGACCCAGAGCCACCGCCCCCCCCCAACCCCTCCCCCCCCGTGCCTCTGCCCCTTCCCAGCAGGAGCCTCCAGGATTCCCCGCACCCCCTCGCACCCCGTTTTCACGCCTCCTCATCCCCTCTTTCCCCCCAATCTTCCCATGTTTTGTATCCTTTTTTGGGGGGGGGGGGGGCTGATGGGTCAAACGCGCTCTAAAAAGTCACCCGGAGCCTCAAACACGCTGTTTATTGCAAAGTTTGTCTTTTACATTTAAATATAAATATTATAGAGCCGTTGGATTTCTCCGGACGCTTTTACGCTGTGCTTTGCGTCGCCGCCAGCGAACAAAGCAAATGTTTTCTTCTCGAAGCAAATGTTTCCTTCTCGAAGAAGCAAAAAGGTCTTCCCACTCCGGTGCGACAGCACATTTCATTTTCGTGCCCCTTCGCTTGCAAAGCAAACACAGCTCCTGTCGGGCTGGTGAAAGCTTCCCTGTGAAAAGTGTTGTCTCCCTGGAATAAGCTGTTGGAATCTGATTAAACTGCGGAGATTTCCACCGTCCCTCAGCCCAGGTTGATAACATCCAGCAGGCAGGGGTGATGTTAACTTTACTCCTCTGGTGCTGGGTTGTTGCCAAATGTGGGCAAAAATAGAACGGCTGTGTTGCTGCCTGCCGGGAGAGCTGGTTTTCCATCAGGATAAAATCACAGAATGGTTTTGATGGAAAAGACCTTGAAGATCATCGAGTCCAACCATCGACCCAGCACTGCTAAGGCTCCCCAAGTACAACACCTGCTCATCTTTTAAACACCTCCAGGCATGGCGATTCCACCACCTCCCTGGGCAGCCCCTGCCAATGCTTGCCAACCCTTTCAGTAAAGAAATTCCTGCTAATATCCAACCTAAATTCCCCTGGCACATCTTGAGGCCGTTTCTCCTGGTCCTGTCACTGGCTACCGGGGAGAAAAGGCCAATCCCCAGCTCCTTTGAGGGAGATACAGGGAGTGACGATGTTTGATGCATCAATGAAGAGGAAAATTGCATTGGAAAGCTGAATGCGTCCCCCTGGTTCACTGAAGGATTCTCCTAAATCGCATTCTCAGGATGCAGCCTCCCAAACTGGTGGAAGAGCTGCAGGAACCGCCCCCAGGTAAAGCTGTGGCTCCTCAAAATCCGGGAGAAATTCGGGTTTGAATCGCCCAGCTGAGCATCGCGGAGGGAAGATGCTCTGCTCTTACACTGGAACAAGCCCTGAGGGAAGCTTGGGGGGGCTAAAAATCTTTAGTCCCCAACAGCAGGTCAGTTGGTACAGTGAGACTGAGCTTTTTGGAGCTGGAGTGGGTGAAGGAGGAGATAGATTTCCAAAGGGTCTCCACCCTGGGAGCGGGGCTGCCTGCCTGACCGCAGAGGGATCCAGGCTGGTGGCCGAGCGCTCTTTCCGCATCCGGATGCTCCTGGACCACTCGATGGCAGCATTGCCTAAATATGCAGGAGGAGTCCTGGGCGAGCAGCCTGTCGGGCTGGGGAAGGGATTTCCAGTTCATCCCCTGCCTCTCCAGGCTGTTTTGGGGCATTGCTGCAAATTGGCAAAGGGTGAACCCTAAAGGAGGAGACACCGTGCAAGGTGGGGACAACATTAGCAGCCATCTCAGCCCACCCCAGCAAAGCCTTTCCCACTCCCTCCATCCCCAATGTGTGTTTGCAGCCCAGAAAGCCAACGGTGTCCTAGGCTGCATCTGAAGAAGCGTGGCCAGCAGGGCAAGGGTTCTCCCTCTCTCATCCTCTCTCACGAGACCTCACCTGCAGCCCTGTGTCCAGTTCTGGAGTCATCAACGTAAGAAGGATATGGAACTGTTGGAACGGGTCCAGAGGAGGCCACAGAGATGATCCAGGGGCTGGAGCACCTCTGCTGTGAGGACAGGCTGGAAGAGTTGGGGTTGTTCAGAAGAGAAGGCACCGGAGAAACTTTAAAGCAATGGAGAAGGGCTCCAGGAAAGCTGTGGAGGGACATTTTACAAGGGCTTGCAGTGACAGGACAAGGGGGAACGGCTTTAAATTGGAAGGGGGAAGATTTAGACGAGACATCAGGAAGAAATTCTTCACGCTGAGGGTGGGGAGGCCCTGGCCCAGGTTGGCCAGAGCAGTGGTGGCTGCCCCATCCCTGGAGGTGTTCCAGGCCAGGTTGGATGGGGCTTGGAGCCCCCTGATCCAGTGGGAGGTGTCCCTGCCCATGGCAGGGGGTGGCACTGGCTGGGCTTTGAGGTCCGTTCCAACCCAAACCATTCCAGGATTCTATGATTCTGTATTGCTCCAAACTGGAGCTGCATCACCCCCAGGACCACTGCAGGGCTGAGAGAGGGCCCATCCCTGCCTCCTGCCACAGTTTCCCCATTAGGAAAGAGAGCGATGCCTTTGCACGCTCCCCTTGAACAGAATCGGCTCTTTTTTTTGGAAGAGATTGCACTGAAAGGAAAAAATCAATAAATCAATCCTAGGACAGAAACCTGCAGGAGGGAGAGCAGATGTAGCCATTGCTTGGCAAAAGCAAACAGAGCAGTGTGAGCTTTTGACAACTAATTAATGTTTGCGGGTTCCTGGGAAGATGCCAGAGCTATTCTGGGTGTGAACGCATGGGGCTATTCCAACACCCTCCTCCTTCCCTTCCGCAGGGACACTCGTATATGGAATCACAGAGCGGTTTCAGTTGGAAAAGATCTTTGAGATCAAGTCCAACCATCGATCCAGCCCTGCGAAGTCCAGCACCAGACCACGTCCCCAAGAAGGACATCTACTCATCTTTTAAACACCTCTGGGGATGGTGACTCAGCCACCTCCCTAGGCAGCCTCTGCCAGTGCTTGACAACCCTTTCCGTGAAGAAATTCCTCCCAATATCCAACCTAAATCTCCCCTGGTACACCTTGAGGCCATTTCTCCAGTCCTGTCACTCACTCCCAGGGAGAGGAGACCAACCCCCACACCACCATGGGTATGGTGAGCCCTTCCAGAGCCCAGAGGCTTTGGAACCAGCTGTGGGAGAAAACCTTGCCTTTTCCTGTTGTGTTTTCCAGAAGGACAGGAACCTCTCATGCTGGAGGTTTCCCAGCAGAGTCTCCAGGGCCGGCGTAACATCGAGCGCATACAAAGCGTGGTTGTCTGGGAAGAAAAACTGGCCTCATCCTTCAGGGAAACATCGGAGATGATGCTTTTCCAGCTTCTGAGGTTCCAGCTCGTCCATCCACCCTGGCTGAGGGGTTGGACCTGTCTCCCTGTCACAAGAAACAGCAGAAATGGCTTCAAGGTTTGCCACCTCCCCAAACCATGGCTGTGGGTCCTAAATAAAAAAATCAAATAACAGCAAAATGCAGGCTGCCAGCAGAGGTGTTTGCAGGGATTTTTGCTTGGGTAGAGACAGGCTGAGAGAGTTGGGGTTGTTCAGCCTGGAGAGGAGAAGGCTCTGGGGAGACCTTAGAGCAGCTCCCAGGGCTGAAAGGGGCTGCAGGAAAGCTGGGGAGGGGCTCTGGATCAGGGGGTGCAGGGATGGGATGAGAGGGACCGGCTTTAAACTGGAAGGGGGAGATTGAGATGAGATCTGAGGGAGAAATGTTTGCTGTGAGGGTGGGGAGGCCCTGGCCCAGGGTGCCCAGAGCAGCGGTGGCTGCCCCATCCCTGGAGGTGTTCCAGGCCAGGCTGGATGGGGCTCGGAGCCCCCTGATCCAGTGGGAGGTGTCCCTGCCCATGGCAGGGGGTGGCACTGGGTGGGCTTGGAGGTCCCTTCCAACCCAACCCATTCCAGGATTCAATGATTCTAAAATAAGTGCAGACGTGTCAAGCTGGGCTTTAAGTTTGTGTTACGGCCCCAGTGGGGGACAGCAGCTTGCAGCCGCAGAGGCAATCATGTCATTTCCTAAAACAGCTGGATCCAGAAAGGAACATCTGCCCTGGCGTATCCTCCAGTCAAAGCAGGGAATCAGGTTGTCCTTGTCCCCCTGTCCATGCGGACGAGACAGCGAGGACCCGCACAAACCGTTCCCCGCAGCACCGAGCAGTGCCGGGGTGCTCAGCAGAACTAACTCGCTGTGCCGAGCGGCTCCTCATGGTTAATTTGGAAATGACGTGGTCTGACAGTCCCAGAAGCCTCCTGCAAAATGGGTTGGACGAGCGTGTGTTCCAGCACACACCTCTCCCAGCTCCCCACCTTCCCCCGTGCTCTTGCTTAGGCTTTAAATTGTGCCCATGTGAGCTCTGCTCTGGCCGTTGTGTTTCGTAGCAGATTGGTGTTTCTTAGGTTGGGGTGGTTTGTTAATTAGTGAGGGTGCTTCCTCCGCCAGGTACCTTTGTGCTGGAGGTTCTCGTGGTCTGGAGACTCCGAGGTGGAGTGGATGAAGGCCGTGTGGCTCCAAACTGTGGTGGGTTTCGTAAAGGTAAATTTGCTTTTTTTTTTTTTAGCAGGAGGTGGGTGAAGCCTCCTTGTTTGGAGCAGCATGAGATGAGGTTTATTCCCCTGGGAAGGAAGCTTGGACTGCGCAAGGGCCGCCAGGTGAGTGTTGAAGCCCCTCTGGTCCGGGCAGTGGTATGGAATCACAAAGCCCTTCAGAGCAGGAGATTTTTACCCTTCCTGTCAACTTTTCCTCAACCAGCACCTCAGTCCTTCTCCTCGGGGCTGCTCTCAGTCACATCGTCCTCTATCCTGTATTGATACCAGGGATCATAACTGGGAATATTAAAAAGACAAACCAACCCCCTCCCCCCAAACACCCAAACCCCTCCCAGCAAAACAAACCGCCGGGTTTGGTTGTGTTTGCTGCTCTGCCATACGTGACACCCGGCTAAAAACAAGGGAAGGGAAATGCTGATCTAGGAGGGACTGATAGGTTTCTGAAGGAGTCATCCCAAACTTCTGCTGAAGGGTTGGATTTAGCCCCTGGCTGTGAAAGCTGGAGTATCCTCTGCCTGGGCAGCCCCCTCCCAGCGGGAGGCGATTATTTGCTGGTTAAATCCAGCTTGTGTTAGGTTTGCTTTGCGCAGGCTCTCACCAGCAGCACTTGACTTGGCCCAAATTCCTTTTCAGTTTAGCTTCCCACCTCCCTGAAAGATGCCTGGTGGGTTTCACTGCAGGGTCTGTTCCTCTCCGTGCCTTGCTTTGCTTTCTTTATTCTCCTTTTTCAGGTGGAAAAAAGCTAAAATCTAGGCTTAGCTTTAACTATTATTTTAGGCTTGGCATGCCCAGCCCAGGCACAGCTTTGGGTGAATGACTCCGCTTTGTGCTCTTCAAAAGCCTTTGTGGAAGTTGGAAAGCTTTTTCCCCTGCCCCAGGCAAAATGTCTCAGCTTGGAACTTCAGAGCTGGCAGTGTAGCAGTTTGGGGGTCTGCAAGGCTTTGGTTGTGGGCAGGATTTAGGGTGTAAAGCATTTGGCCCATAACCAGTGACAGCAGCTGCTTGCCCTGCCTCAGGGGTCACAGAACCATGGAATGGTTTGGGTTGGAAGGGACCTCCAAGCCCATCCAGTGCCACCCCTGCCATGGGCAGGGACCCCTCCCACTGGATCAGGGGGCTCCAAGCCCCATCCAACCTGGCCTGGAACACCTCCAGGGATGGGGCAGCCACCACTGCTCTGGGCACCCTGGGCCAGGGCCTCCCCACCCTCAGTGTGAAGATTATCTTCCTGATGTCCAATCTAAATCTCCCCTCTTGCAGCTCAAATCTGCTCCCCCTCATCCCATCCCTGCACTCCCTGATCCAGAGCCCCTCCCCAGGTTTCCTGCAGCCCCTTTCAGCACTGGGAGCTGCTCTAAGGTCTCCCCAGAGCCTTCTCCTCTCCAGGCTGAACAACCCCAACTCTCCCAGCCTGGCCTCGTACAGGAGCTGCTCCAGCCCTGGGATCATCTCCGTGGCCTCCTCTGGCCTCGCTCCAACACTTCCATGCCCGTCGTATCTGGGGGATACTCGTGTGTGCTTTTTGCTCCCCCCCCAGCCACCCCGCGCCAGGCAGGGTGAGCCCTGGCACACCTGATCCAGCGGGTGGTTGCAGAGGAATTTGTTTTGCAAACACCTCTGCAGCTCCAGGTATTGCTTTCTGTATGAAAAAAAAAAAAGGACAGCAGTGATGTTATCTTCATATTTATGCTTACAAACGATCTTCTTCTCCAGCAGAGGCTGCATCGCTAGCTCTCCCTGGGAATTAATGAGCTGGGCCCTAAACCAAGCAGTAGCTAATTAAGAGGTTCTGGGAATTGAAAAGAGTTTAAATTCATCCTCTTTGCAAAGACACAATATTAAGTGAGATTCAGCTCAGCTTTTGCCAGAGGACTCGAGAGAGAGAGAGAGGTGCTTCCTTGTGGGAGGCTATTTCCATACAGAACTTCATCCTGCTGACCCCGGGGGCCAGCGGGAGCGAGCTGTGCAAATAAAAGCAGCAAGAAATGCTTTTAGCTGAGAAATACAACTCTCTTCTCGTGGCCTTTTTGTATTCAAACCACTGACTCTTGTTTAAATGGCCTTTTTTTTTGTGTGTGTGTGGTTTAATTGGCTGGTATTGTTCTACCCCAAAAATAACTACAAACCCCCTTCTCCCCTGGCAAATCCATTGCCCACATCTGTTTGTCTCCAGCTTGCTTGCCTGGCTGGGATTTCTCGCCGTTATTTCATGGTGGAAATATGGAAGCAGCTGGGAAACAATCTTTCAGGAGATAAAGCGGGGTATTTATGCTGAGCTTTTAGCAAAGAGAAGTTTGCTGTGTGCATCCTTGGTATTGGAGGCAATAGGGGATTTGTGGGTGCGTGGGAAGGGTGCTGTCCTGAAATTATCCTCAAAAAGGACGTGGACCTATTAGAGCAGGTTCAGAGGAGGCCACGGAGATGATGCGAGGGCTGGAGCAGCTCCTGTACGAGGCCAGGCTGGGAGAGTTGGGGTTGTTCAGCCTGGAGAGGAGAAGGCTCTGGGGAGACCTTAGAGCAGCTCCCAGTGCTGAAAGGGGCTGCAGGAAAGCTGGGGAGGGACTCTGGATCAGGGAGTGCAGGGACGGGACGAGGGGGAACAGATTTGAGCTGCAAGAGGGGAGATTGAGATGAGATCTGATTGAGAAATGTTTTGCTGTGAGGGTGAGGAGGTCCTGGCCCAGGGTGCCCAGAGCAGTGGTGGCTGCCCCATCCCTGGAGGTGTTCGAGGCCAGGTTGGATGGGGCTTGGAGCCCCCTGATCCAGTGGGAGGTGTCCCTGCCCATGGCAGGGGGTGGCACTGGCTGGGCTTTGAGGTCCCTTCCAACCCAATCCATTCTGTGCAAAGAGATGCTGGGACTCAAGGAGGACCAGAGCTTTGGTTGGTTTGTGCTGAGGAACCACCGCAAGGTGATGGGACTGGAGGTGTGGCCTGGTGCTGTCACAGACCTGGAGAGGACCAGTGGTGGGTGGATTAGAAAGCCCTTCTCTCCAGCTGAGCCTTGAGTGGATAAATGGCAAAGAAATTCACCCAAAGTGTTTTAGCATGAGATAAACTGCATCTTGCTCTCCTGCTGCTTCCACGAAAAGGTTGTTAATCTTTTTACTTGTGGTTTTCCCCCTCTTTCCCCCTTCACAAAATGCATTTTGTGCTGCTGGCCATAAATAACTGCAGCCTGAAATGCGGTTGAGGTTGTACAAGCACAGCTAGGGCTTTGTTGGCCAGATTGAATGAGAGGTGAGCAATTGGCTTGAGTACAAAACCTCTTGTGTTACAGCTCCAAAGTCAATAGAAGAGGGAAAGGGGAATAATTCTCAACAGCGGCTGATGAGGAGAGAGGAATTAGTGCTTGAATTGGTGATATGTAAAGGTGAGGAGCCGCCGCAGAGCAGAAATGTGTCTTGAGGAGGAAAATCAAGTGGACTTTTGTTACTGGAAATTAAATTGTGGGTTTTTTCTTTCTTTTTCTTTTTGTCTCTTAAAATCACCTCTTGGAAGACAGGAGGGAATTGAGGTGATGCTCTGAAGGCAGAAGGGTCTGGTGCAGTAATTGAATTAATTAAGGAGAAAGGCATGCAGTTGGTGCCACAGCTCATCGCGGTTCAATTAAAGGTATGAAGCAGCGCTCAGCAGCCGGGGGGGACAGGGCTGCTCCTGGTGCTCTCCAGCTGCTTCTTCCTGGCACCTACAGCCACGCGCACTGCTGTGTCAACGCTGCCTGCCCCAGTTATTTACTGGTTTGCGTCAAGAGCCAGGAGGAAACCCTTTCAGAGTGCAGCACCTCATGGAATCGCTGGGCTGGACAAGACCTCTGAGATCGTTGAGTCCAACCATACCTTGTCCAGTATGAAACCACCCCTCTGTGCTTCATCTACCCAAGTTTTGAACACCTGCAGGGATGGTGACCCCAACCACCTCCCTGGCAGCCGTTCCAGTGCCTGAGAACCCTTCCAGTGAAGAAATATTTCCTGATGTCTGGTCTGAACCTGCCCTGGTGCAACTTGAGACCGTTTCCTGTCACCCTGTAACCTGAGAGAAGAGCCCAACACCCACCTCCCCACACCCTCCTTTCAGGCAGCTGCAGACAGCGATGAGGTCTCCCCTCAGCCTCCTCTTCTCCAGCCTAAACAGCCCCAGGTCCCTCAGCTGCTCCTGGTCATGCAACGGCAAAATATCATCTCGATATCCGTAGCCGTGGGGATGAAGAGAGCTGAGGATCACTCGATGGCACGGGGTGCGTGAGGTGCTGCGGGTGGCACGTTCCTGCGGGCTTTGCTGTCACTGCCTCCTGAGAAACGGGGTTTGGAGGTTACAGGGCAGCAGGCGCCGAGTGCCAGACTCGCAGTGTTCGGGGGATTTAAAGCACACCAAGCAGCCTGACGGCTTTTGTTGTGTTTGGCACCCGATGAAGCTGCGCTCAACCCAACCGATCCCAGGCTGGGTGTAAGGCAAGGCCGACCTTACCCCGTTGGCACTGAGCCACCTGGAGGATTAAATCCAGTTAAAAGGGGGTTGGTTTGGGTGTGTTAGACTGCCACGGCAAAATTTTGGCGAATTAACCAGCCTCCTGGTACGAAAGAGTTGGTAGAGTTAAGGAAAGAGTAAGAAATGCGTGACATGATGATTTTGTATTTGTCTGGCCCGTATTCCAGCTTTTCTGTAAAGGATCTCTGCAAATTCCTGTACTTTCCCTCCTTCCACTGGTCCACGCCAAATCTGTGACAGCACCAGGCTACACCTCCAGCCCCATCGTCTTTGCAGCCAGACAAACCCACCCGAAGCTCTGGTCTTCTACTCCTGGGAGCTGTGGGTGCCCTTTGGGACGGGAGCTGTGGGGACCTGATCTCATCTTGGCTGTTATGATGAATTCTTAGGATGAGAGGGAATGGCCACAAGTTGTGCCGGGGGGGTTTAGACTGGACATGGGGAAGGATTTCTTCACTGAGAGGGTGGTCAGGGATGGGCACAGCTGCCCAGGGAGGGGGTGGAGTCGCCATCCCTGGAGGGCTTTAAAACACAGGTGGATGAGTTTCTTAGGTTTAGTGGGCAGTCAGGCACGGTTGGACTTGGTGATCTCAAAAGTCTCTTCCAACCTTCTGATTCTATGATTCAGTGTAGGGTTTGGAGAGAGGGAGCAGAAACCCCTCTTCCTGGAAGCAGCCTCTCAACTAAAGTCGCAATACGCGGGAGCCCAAAGGTTCAGGTGCTCCTGCTGGAGGTGGAAGCGGCTCTTAAATCTCTGCTTCTGAGCAACTTTTAATCTCTCTATTTTTTTTTTCCTCCTCTGGACTCTTTGCGAGAAAGGTGTCAGGTTCTTTTGAAAAGCTTAAAGCATCACCAGCCACAACCTCCGGCAGCAATGGAGAACAAGGAGAAGATGGAAATTTATTATTCCTGTGGTGAGGAAATTTATTATTCCAATGAGAGCTGTGGCCACGCATTCCCTGGATGAGGATGGGTTTATTTCTATTTTCCCTGTACCAAATGCCCAGGGCAGGTCAGAGTATGGGAAAGGTGATCTGCAGGATTCTGGGGGCTTGCTACAGCTTTAGCAAAGCTGCTGTTAACTTGTAGGTCAAATAGAATCATAGAATTATGGAATGATTTGGGCTTGAGGAAGCCTCAAAGCCCATCCAGTTCCACCCCTGCCATGGGCAGGGACACCTCCCACTGGATCAGGGGGCTCCAAGCCCCATCCAACCTGGCCTGGAACACCTCCAGGATGGGGCAGCCACCACTGCTCTGGGCAACCTGGGACAGGGTCTCCTCACCCTCATCATGAAGAATTTCTGCATAAGATCTCATCTCAAACCGTTCCCCTCGTCCCATCCCTGCCCTCCCTGATCCAGAGCCCCTCCCCAGCTTTCCTGCAGCCCCTTTCAGCACTGGGAGCTGCTCTAAGGTCTCCCCAGAGCCTTCTCCTCTCCAGGCTGAACAACCCCAGCTCTCCCAGCCTGCCCTCGTACAGGAGGTGCTCCAGCCCTGGGATCATCTCCGTGGCCTCCTCTGGACTCGCTCCAACAGCTCCAGGTCCTTCCTGTGCTCAGGACTCCAGAACTGGACGCAGGGCTCCAGGAGAGGTCTCATGAGAGTGGAGTAGAGGGGCAGAATCCCCTCCCTCACCCTACTTGTTACACTTCTGCGGTAGCTTGGCAGCTGTTTTAACTCTGCTGAGGCAGAAAAGGAGAAACAGACATGGACAAGAGTCTAGGAGGAAAATTCAATGGGTGTAAAAAGTGCAAGTTCATGCTCTCTAATGATGGCATCTTTATTGGGAGGTCACAGAATCACTTGCTTAAAAAAGACCTTTGAGATCATTGAGTCAAATCATACCAGTCCACTACTAAACCATCCCTTAGCACCTCATCTACCCATCTTTTAAACAACTCCAGGGATGGGGACTCCACCAGTTCCCACCGCAGCTGTTCCAGTGCCTGAGAACCCTTTCAGTGAAGAGACTTTTCCTGATGTCTCATCTGAACCTGCCCTGGTCCAACTTGAGGCCATTTCCTCTCGTCCTATCCCTTGTTACTTGGGAGAAGAGCCCTTCACAAGGTCTCTAACCATTTCCTCTTGGATCATTGGAGCTTTGTGCTGGTCCCAGACCCAATTCATCTTGCAAACTCCTGTCTTTGGCATTGACAAAAGGAAAAAACCTTTCTGGTTTGGCCTCAGCCCTTCTGGCAGTTGACTCACAGTGTGCAGAGAAACAGCCGTGCGCCTCCACTGCTCTTCCGCTCGCTATAACTCTTGGTTACAGCAAGAAGGCCGTGTGTTTCCAAGTGTTGTCCTTTTATTTATTAAATGACGGCTTTATTTCGACCCGGCAACGTCTGCCAAAAGTGCTCTAAATGAAGAGCGGAGATTATCCGTAATGCAAACAGCCCCGCTCCCGAGGCTGCGCGCAAATGAAAGGAAGTTGGCTAAATTGGATGATTGTTCTAAGCAATTTAAACCCCAATACATCTTGCTGGGACTGCCTCTCATCCTTCCTCCTCTTATTTTTTTGGGTGCCGACTTGTGTGTTTACAAGCGTAGAATGTCATAGGATCACAGAACGTCCTGAGTTGGAAGGGACCCACAAGGATCATGGAGTCCAACTCCTGTCCCTGCTTAGGACACCCCCACCTTTCACACGGTGTGCTTGAGTATAATGTTTCCAAGTCAGTAAAAGCTTGTTGAGGGATGTGCGTCACCGTGGCTCTTTGCTTTGATGTTGCAGGGCTGGAGAGGAAGATACGGAGTCTCCTGGCCTTGCTGCAAGGGAAAACCTTTGCCCTTGTACTCAGCATTGGAGAGGCTGCATCTTGAATCCTGGGTTCAGGTTTGGGCCACTCACTCCAAGAAAGACATTGAGGGGCTGGAGCGCGTCCGGAGAAGAGGAAGGAACTGGAGAACAATTCTTATGAAAGGCATCTGAGGGCCCTGGGATTGTTTAGTCTGGAGAAGAGGAGGCTGAGGGGGGACCTCATGGCTCTCTGCAGCTCCTGGAGAGGAGGCTGTGATGAGGTGGGTGCTGGGCTCTGCTCCCAAGTGACAGGCGACGGGATGAGAGGAAATGTCCTCAAGTTGCACCAGGGGAGGTTTAGATCACACATCAGGAGAAATTCTTCACTGAAAGGGTTCTCAGGCACTGGAACGGCTGCCCAGGAGGTGGTGGGGTCCCCATCCCTGGAGATGTTTGGAAGATGGGCAGACGAGGTGCTCAGGGGTGGTTTAAGTAATGGTCAGGAACGGTTGGACTCGATGACCTCAGAGTTCTTTTCCAACCAAATGATTCTATGATTCTATAATTTAGGGGACAGTTTGGCATCCAGGCTCCCTGCACATCTTCCCTGAATATTTGGCGGCTCCATTCCTCGAAACCCAGCAATGGCACCGTGTGATTTGAGCACAGCAACCATTCCTTGACAGGAATATTTTGGACAAGAAGCTGGATGGGCTTTGCTCACTGCTGGCCGACATCCTGCCCGGAGCAAGAATTCCCATAGAAAACTCCTGGATTAGTTAAGGCTTCCTGCAGCGTGATTGGGAGTTTTTTCAGGGATGCCAAAAAAACAGATATATAAATAACTTACTCGGGCAACTAAAGCCTGGGATTCCCTCCTTAAAAGCATTTCCTAAGGGCTCTGGGGACACTGCCAGGTTTTAAATGTGCTGGGTGTTGTCAGAGGAGTGCTGTCATTTCCAGGCAGCTTGCGCTTTCATGTGCTTTGCGCTTAAAAGAGAAGGTGCTTGGTTGTTTTTTATCCAAGGGGAAGTCGTGTTGAGACGCTGTCCTTGGAGATCCTGGCTGCAAGCAGAGAGAGTTGTAAGAGAATCTGTATTTCCCACCCGGTTTCTTTCAGGCTTGTAACAAATCCAAGAAATGAGACTGGTTTTGGAAGCTTGTGGCCAGCAAGGATGGGAGAAAAATGGCTTTAAGCAACAAATTTGCTTTCCTAGGGAGAAAAAGAAGGGCAGAGGGGACCCACCAGCACCTCGATGCCGCCCTAGGAGTGCACAGGCTTTGCCTCCTTGGCGCTCGCTGCCAGAGGAAGGGCTTGATTAGATAATTGTATCGGGAGCAGCTCCACCAACTGTCAGGATGGATAAAGCTCCTGAAGGCAAGAGATAGAAAAGACCTTTAATTATTTCCCTGGTTTTCAAACCTAGGAAAGGCTGCTGAGGTGGGTGAGGATCAAAGGGGAGGTGGAAGCAGCCAGAGGAGGGAGGTGGAGGGGGTTGGGGTTGATTTGTGAGCAGAGAGGCATCTTTTTGTGTTTTCCACTTAAATTTTGACTTCTGAGGAAGCGCAGGTGGTGGTTGTTACGTTGATATTCGGGTCCCTCGGTGGCGCGCTGGGGTTTTGGGCCAGTGGAGCCGCTCTGTCCTTGGCCAAAACTGCATTTATTTCCCTTGTGTGTAATTAAGGTTTTTTTAAATCAGGTTCCTCCACGTGGCTGCTGGTTTTCCCGCAACGGATGAGTTGTTTGTGCGATGAGTTGGAGCTGAGGTCGGTGCTGGAAAAAATACATCTAGGGCAAAATATCACTGGAAAAGGGAACGACCACTGCAGCACCTGATCCAGCACCCACTTGGGATTAACAGGGATGCTCGAATGAATGCCAATCCTTATTTTCCTTTTGAAAAAGAGCTATTTTTCACGCCAGGCACCTCACATGCAGAGCCGCCCTCGCAGCTGCGCAGTGCTGAGCTCGGCGGCTGTGGTTGATCCACCAGGGCTTCATTAACGCTGACGGAGATGACTCGCAGCTCTGATTTATCTCAGTAGCTGGAGTTTATATCTGACTGGTCATTAATGGCAATTAATACTCACCCTGGGTACCTTTGATGGTATTTCCTCCCCAGATAAACCTTGATTCAATGTTAAACTGGATTTTTCCATCTAAACCCCACTTTTCTTCTTATTGGGGATTTAATCTCTCTAAGCATATGTTCAGTGTGTTTTTCCAGAGGCTCATCAGGATGCGATGTCTCCTGGCTTGTGCGAGAAGTAGGGATTTGTAAACCGCTCAATTATTCAAAAGCCCAAACAGAGGAAGTGGCTCCTGGTACGGGCGCGGTCGATCCCTACTGGGTTGCAGTGGGGTGGTGGAAAGTCTGCTTGGGGGACTTGTTTTGGGTGCAGCGTTTCTGTCTTGGATAGGAAACGTTTCTACAGCTCTGTTTGCCGGTTATTCAGTCCCGGTTTTCCCAGCTGTGTGAGGTCTGTGCTTGCATCAGTCAAGTGAGCATCGCTGACTGCTGCGGGGGTACAGGACAGCGAAGCTGTTTCTAAAGAAGCCGATGTAGTTGTTTTGGGGTGTAAGAGGGAAAAAGTCACGAGGAAACAAAAAACAATATTTGAGGCTGAAATTCAGATCTGGGTGATATTTGTAGAATCGCAGAAAGGTTTGGGTTGGAAGGGACCTTAAAGCCCATCCAGTGCCACCCCCTGCCATGGGCAGGGACACCTCCCACTGGATCAGGGGGCTCCAAGCCCCATCCAACCTGGCCTGGAACACCTCCAGGGATGGGGCAGCCACCACTGCTCTGGGCAACCTGGGCCAGGGCCTCCCCACCCTCACAGCAAAACATTTCTTCCTAAGAGCTCATCTCAGTCTCCCCTCTTGCAGCTCAAAACCATCCCCCTCATCCCATCCCTGCACCCCCTGATCCAGAGCCCCTCCCCAGCTTTCCTGGAGCCCTTTTCAGTCCTGGGAGCTGCTCTAAGGTCTCCCCAGAGCCTTCTCCTCTCCAGGCTGAACAACCCCAACTCTCCCAGCCTGCCCTCGTACAGGAGCTGCTCCAGCCCTGGGATCATCTCCGTGGCCTCCTCTGGCCTCGCTCCGACAGCTCCATGAAGCTATTGCTAAAACAGCCGGTGTTCTGGGGTATAAGAGGGAAAAAGTCATAGGGAAATGAAACCTATTTTAGTATTTTGAGACTGAAATTCAGGTCTGGGTGATATCTGAGTGTTAAGAGGCAGAGAAAGGCTGGAAGGTGGCTGCAGCTTTTGCAGTCCTGTCCCTTAGGTGTGGAAGATGCAAGGCTTTGGGGGCAGCAGGACTATTGTTAACAGGAAAAAATAACGCTCTTTCCTGCCTGATTTCATTATCCTCTGGCACAGACTCTCTGCAGCCTGTGTGAGCCCGCGCCAACAGCTCTGCAGAGGGGGAGGGAAGACCAAATTCATCCCTCCTGCGTGAACATCAGTCTGCAGGAGGACCCGATGCTCTCTGCAGACCTGAGGGGAGCAACCAGCTGAATCAAACTTGTCAATGCCACAAAAATGACTTTAAAATAGCAAATCTGTTCAGTCTGGGCGGAGGGCTTTTCCCTCCCCGGGGCCAATGTGGGAGGGAGGCTGCAGGAAGGTGTCTTTCAAGGGAGCGTGGTTATTTTTAGCAATAAGCTGTTCAGTCCGAACGTCCTCAGACTTGGCCTGAAAACATCTTGACTGGCACATCTAAGGAGGCAGCAACCGAGGGATTAAAAACTGTTATGCATTTACTGTAGAGAAACTGGAGTTGGCTGTTAAACTGAGTGCATGGGTGCTGGGCATCTGCGGCTCCGTGTTCTTTGTGCTCTCCTGAGGAGCTGTGCGGCGCTAACACAGCGTAGTTGTTTATCCAGGGTTTGGCTACACACAAATGTGCCTTTTGGTGTCCCCTCAGAGCCTCCTATTAATTTCTGAGGCTCCCAAAATTATGTGAGCAGCACTAAAGAGGAGGTAAAAGGGACTGAGAAGTAAAACGATCCTTTATTGAGCACTTTTTTTTACTGCTCTGCTGCCTCCAGGCAGGTCTTGGTCTATGACCACTGGCAAAAACATTTTAGAGGTGGAATAAATCTTACCCATTTATTTGGCCAACAGAGATGTTCTTATTTCCCCTGATTTATTTTTCTTTACGCTCCCACAAACACAGATGTTACGACGTGTTTCTGGCCGTGAGCGCTTTCTCTCTTCAGGATATCAAACCATAGAATCACAGAATCATGGACTGGGTTGGGTTGGAAGGGACATGAAAGCCCACCCAGTGCCACCCCCTGCCATGGGCAGGGACACCTCCCACTGGATCAGGGGGCTCCAAGCCCCATCCAACCTGGCCTGGAACACCTCCAGGGATGGGGCAGCCACCACTGCTCTGGGCAACCTGGGCCAGGGCCTCCCCACCCTCATTTCTTCCTGATGTCTCATCTGAATCTTCCCCTTCCAGTTTGAAACCATCTCCCCTTGTCCCATCCCTGCACCCCCTGATCCAGAGCCCCTCCCCAGCTTTCCTGCAGCCCCTTTCAGCACTGGGAGCTGCTCTAAGGTCTCCCCGGAGCCTTCTCCTCTCCAGGCTGAACAACCCCAACTCTCCCAGCCTGCCCTCGTACAGGAGCTGCTCCAGATCTCTACTACTGGATGCAAAGAGGAGCTGGTGGGAGCTGGTGACACCTGGCTTCGTGCTGCTTTTTGCAAAGTAAACGGAGACAAACAGCAACTTTGGCACAACAGCATCACTGCAAGGCTGTGATCTCGACACGAGGCAGTGGCCAGTACCCCTACGGGTCTATGGGCAAAGTCTGGCTTATTTGTTTTATAAGGAATTTCACATTTGCAACTTGTACCAAAATGTATCTGTCCTACTCGTGGCCAGGATTGTTTTCTACCAGTTTAATGCTGCAGTTGCAGAGAGTTGAGGTTGTTTCCTCTGCTGCTCAGATTGAAGTTTGGCTTCTTACTCTTTAGAACAACTTTGCAAAGGGACTGCCTCTCTCCTGTGCAGGGACAGGAGTTGGACTCAACAGTCCTTGTGGGTTCCTTTCAACTGAGAACATTCCGTGACTCAATGATTGCGGTGCTGGGCACTTCATACTGAACCACCAGGACCCCTGATACATTCAGGATTGTATTTTTCAGGTCTCTGCTTAAGTGAAGCCTTGGGAATGAGAGCGGAGTTGTAAGGCTGCGCAAAGCAATGCTGATTTATCATCGAGGTTTTAAATCAGCCTTGTGTGGTTGGGCAAAACCCAGAAGCTGCTCTGGCAGTTGAGCCAAAGGCTCAAAACTGAGGAGCTTTATTGCATTAGAGGCTTTGGTTTTCTCTGTCGCGTAGCATGGTTGTGTGTTGGTCCAGGGATGGTTGTGTGATGGCGTTTGGCAAGAGCTTGTGTGTCTCCTTGCAAGCCACGGCCTCCACGAATTCTCTCCGGTTCCCAATGTGCATAAAACATCTGAGTTGCAAAACATCTCTGTGATATCTACTGTGATTTACTGTGCAAAGGAGCAGCTCCCCCTGCGACGCTGGTTGACGTCAGATCTATCCTACCCGTCGTGACTGGGTGTTCGGTCCTGACGCAGAGTCTTGGCTGGAAAAAGCTGAGCAAATCGCAAGAGGAACGTTTGCTGGGGATGGAATTACAGCTGGTTGATTGCAATTGCTACCAGTCTGGGCAAATCCTAACAAGCTTGGGGACTTCCAAGAAGGTTTTGCGTTTGAAAAAGGAAAATATGCTCTTAATAGGTGGAAAAAAATACAAAAAAAATGAAAATACATGCTAGGAATAATTTGTGGATAATTAAACCCATTCAGCCCCTCTTGAGAATGGAGGAGGAAGGTTGTTTTTCCCCAAACTGGAGCCCAAGTTGCTCCTCAGCAGCCTCACAGCTTTATTATTTGTCTTACTTATCTTATCTTATCTATCACAGAATTATGGAATGGTTTAGACTGAAGAGACCGCAAAGCCCATCCAGTTCCATGGGCAGGGACACCTCCCACCGGATCAGGGGGCTCCAAGCCCCATCCAACCTGGCCTGGAACACCTCCAGGGATGGGGCAGCCACCGCTGCTCTGGGCACCCTGGGCCAGGGCCTCCCCAGTATAGGACGGGTATAGATGGGTACAAGAGGAAAACTGCAGCACCTCAGTCCACGTTTCCCAGTTGAGACGTAGGTCTGGAGCACACGCAGACCTCAGGGTTGAGCTATAGGTGGGCTATTTTGACTTTTCAGTTATTTTTAGCGTTAAACCCCCATGTAATTGTTTCATTTGCTGTGGGTTAATTAACAAGATTTTTTAATGGAGAAAACTGCAGTGACTCAGTGTTTTGCAAAGCGTCTTCGGGGCTGTGGCTGCCCAGTGGGCTTTACCCAGCGCCACAGAGAGCGTAGCTTTCATAGAAAATGGAACCAAATTCCTATTTTCCTGAGTTTTATGAACTAATAATTCATCGTTATTTAAAAACACAAAAGCCAGGAAAAGGCAAAGCTGCCAACAATGAGCTACAACTTCATCTTTGTTTTGTAATTACAACTTCTCTGCTGGTAAAACTTGTTTCTTGGGGCTGGAAGCTGGCAGTCTGTCCACTTTGGCATGTGCTAGCCCATAATATAAGGGATATTTTTCTGATGCAGTATCGGATGTCCCACCGTGCCTGAGTGGGGGTTTTGACCCAGCTGAGCTCTGTGTGTTTGCGCCCACCAGCACAGCACAAGCACCGCGATTCAGCAGGGCAAGCGGTCAGAAAGGAGACACCAAAGAGTTAAAAAGTGAGGCAGAGGGAAAAAGAAGTAATGGCCTCAGGGAATGGGAGCTTCAAGAGAGGAGGAGGAAGTTCTGGACACACAGAAGGATGGAATCATTTGGATGGAAAAGACCTTTGAGATTGAGCCCAACCTTTCACACTGAACTTGAGTCGTGCATCCCTGAGCACCTCCTTCACCTGCCTTTTAAATCCCTTCAGGGATGGGGTCTCCAACACCTCCTGGGCAGCTGTTTCAGTGCCTGAGAACCCTTTCTGTGAAGAAATTTTCCCCAATATCCAATCTAAACCTCCCCTGGTGCAGCTTGAGGCCATTTCCTCCCATCCCATCCCTTGTCACCTGGGAGCAGAGCCCAGCACCCACCTCCCCACACCCCCCTCTCCAGGAGCTGCAGAGAGCCATGAGGTCTCCCCTCAGCCTCCTCTTCTCCAGGCTGAACCCCCCCAGGTCCCTCAGCCGCTCCCAGAACCCCTGTTCTCCAGCCCCTTCCCCAGCTCCGGTCCCTTCTCCGCACGCGCTCCAGCCCCTCAAGGGCTTTCTTGGAGCGAGGGGAACAAAACTGAACCCAGGATTCGAGGTGCTGAGTGCAGGGGGACGATCCCTGCCCTGCTCCTGCTGCCACCCCACGGCTGAGCCAAGGCAGGTGCTGGTGGCCCTCTTGGCCACCTGGGCCACTGCTGGCTCATGTTCAGCCACTGCCAACCAACACCCCCAGGTCCTTCTCCACCAGGCAGCTCTCCAGCCACTCCTCCCCCAGCCTGGAACGCCCCTGGGGTTGTTGTGTCCCAAGTGTGGGACCTGGCAAATATGAACCTTGCAAATCCACAGTGGAAGGCAACGCTGCCCCATCCTCTCTAATTATATTGCAGGGCTCGGAGCTGTGGAGACTGGGAGAATCAGTTACTTCCCAAGGGGATAATAACGCAGGTCTGTGGAGGACTGCTCTGTCCCATGAAATTAAAAGTGATGCTCTGCAGGCTATTGCACCCAGGGAGATGCTCCAGTCCAGCTGAACCACAGCTCTTCTGCTGTGAGGACAAGCTGAGATGTTCAGCCTGGAGAAAAGAAGGCCCCAAAGAGACCTTATAGTGGCCTTCCAGTACCTGAACGGGGCTACAGGAAGGTGGGGAGGGACTTTTTACAAGGGTCTGTAGTGATAGGAGGAGGGGGAACAGCTTTAAATTGGAAGCGGGGAGATCTAGAATAGACATTAGGAGGAAATTCTTCACACTGAGGGTGGGGAGGCCCTGGCCCAGGGTGCCCAGAGCAGTGGTGGCTGCCCCATCCCTGGAGGTGTTCCAGGCCAGGTTGGATGGGGCTTGGAGCCCCCTGATCCAGTGGGAGGTGTCCCTGCCCATGGCAGGGGGTGGCACTGGGTGGGCTTTGAGGTCCCTTCCAACCCAACCCATTCTGTAATTCTCCCCACCACTTTTACCACTGGTGTGGGCACAGTGTGATGCCAAGCCCAGCACCTCCAAGCCCCGTTCCCTATCCTCCACGTGTAGTCAAAGTGTTTTACAAATCAGAAAACTGCACGTTAATGCTTTGGTTTTATTCCTGCTCATCATCTTCCAGCATTGCTCGTTTATTATCTTAACTTCTCAGAGCGATTTCTCCTCCCACCCCGCTTTCTGCTCACTTTGTTCTTTAGAGCTGCCACGCTCACGGTCGTAGTGAACCAGCTGTGCCACAGTTTGCGGTGGTACAGATTAACATTTTCCACTTTAATCATTGCTGCCTGGGAAAAAATAGAGTCCAAGTTGTAGTTCGAGTAATGCAATTGTGTCCCAAAAGGTCTTTTCATTCACTGCCGCGTTTACTGAACAGGTTGGCACATTCAGCTGCTGTGGGAGGGGGTAACGAAGCCGAGCAAAGCGCGTAACGCGGGATCTGGGTCTTAAATAGAATCAGTTGGACGGGACCTACAAGGATCATTGAGTCCAACTCCTGGGCCTGCCTGGGACAACCCCCACACTCGCACCGTGAGGCTGAGGGTGTTGGCTTCTCCCTAGTTTCCCCCATCCCATCCCTGCACCCCCTGATCCAGAGCCCCTCCCCAGCTTTCCTGCAGCCCCTTTCAGCCCTGGGAGCTGCTCTAAGGTCTCCCCAGAGCCTTCTCCTCTCCAGGCTGAACAACCCCAACTCTCCCAGCCTGCCCTCGTACAGGAGCTGCTCCAGCCCTGGGATCATCTCCGTGGCCTCCTCTGGCCTCGCTCCAACAGCTCCAGGTCCTTCCTGTGCTCAGGACTCCAGAACTGGACCCAGGGCTCCAGGTGGGGTCTCACAGAGCGCAGCAGAGGGGCAGAACCCCCTCCCTCCCCTGCTGCTCCCCCTGCTCTGGATGCAGCCCAGGACAGGGGGGGTTCTGGGCTGGGAGCGCACGTTGCAGCTCACGTTGAGCTTCTCCTCCCCCAGTGATCATAAGCCTCTCTGCTTTTAAATAAGGAATTCCTACTAGTGTAGAGCTTTGCAACAGCAGAAATGTTGTTGCCTACAGGCGGAGGCACCAGGGGTCCATTAAAGCCTTGGCCAAACGCAGCTGCGTGTCAGAGATCCCACATCAAAGCTGCGAAGGGGATAAGTTTGGCACAAGTGTTTGATACTGAAGTCACGAGGACAAGTTAAACCCTTGCTTTCTGTGGTTTCAGCAGGACAGAAAAACCTCTTGGCACAGGGTGGGTGACGTGGTCTGAGACTGCAGCCAAGGGTGGTGTGGAATGATTTGCCGTTTAAACCTCCTTTGCTATTTGGCTGCAAACTGGGTTTCCATGTAGGATGCTCAGCACGGTTTGTTCACAAAAGCAGTGCGGACGAGAGCAACAGCAGCCCTGCTTTTCCTGAAATAAATGCTCAATCAGTTGGCAGGAACCACAATTGGGCTTTCTCGTGTCTGGCTGAAGAAGGACGGGGCAAGGCTGCAGTGTGTGGCTGTTTCCCTGGCTCGGAGAGGATGGGATGGATCCATCCCTGCCGTGTGCCCACGTGGGCAGCTCTGAGTTTGTGGGGCTGAAGTGCTAACCTTAAATTGGTGCTTTCCAGTCCTGACTTGGCTTTAGGGAATTGCAGCAGGATCCTGTGTAAAGCCTGACTAATTAATTAATCGAAGCAATGGACATCATTAAGGTTGACACCGAAGCAGCGAATACCAGCTGTTCCCTTAGCACTTCCAGCTGCAAGCTGACCACTTTTATTCCATTTAAATGAGTTTTGGGCTGCGTAAGAGTGTTTTGGCTGATCCAGTCCTGGGTGCAGTTAAGGGACTCCAGGTTTGGTCCAAGGGTTGAAGCCTGGGCTGCATGAGGAGCCGTTAGTGTGCCCAGCAAAATTACTGCATCTCCACCAGCCCCAAATCTAGATTTTTTTCCCATTAAACCCATCTCCAAAGCTCCCTAAGCCCCTTTTTCTCCACCTGGGTGCTTGCACAGGGCTCGTCTCTGCTTGTGCATGGGACTCCTTGGTCCCCTCCTTACCCCAAAGCCGCCAACAAATCCTGCTCAGCATCCTCTCCGTGCATCTGGAGAAGGTATGGATTTCACCTGCAAAGGTAGAGCTGACTAAGCTGAGCGGCTGCCAGGTGCCTGGGCTCATCCAGCTCACCGTGCCAGCGCTTTGTAATTAATATTCCGGGGAGCCCCGCTCAGGGAAGGAGCTGCATCTTTATTGAAGGCGCTTGGTATGCCGGCTGCATGCGGAGCCGACTGAAGCACCACCGAGGGCGCATTAACAGCACAGCCTGGTCCTTCGGAGTCTTCAGCGCGTTTTTCTGCAGCCTCGGTTTTTGGTTTGACTGGATTATTATTGGAAACCTTCTGCCTGTAAAGCCTGGGGTGTTCTGCAGGGTGGGAAGAGAATCCTCATTCTCCAGGCTTTGGAGGGGGACAGAGCTCTGCCAGTGGCAAATTCCCTCCAGCAGCAGCGTTGCCTCCTCAAATGGCTGCAGACCCCCAGATTTTGGCTACTGGTTGGCATCCAGCGGTTCAAGTGGTCCCTGTTGGCCCCGAGGCTGAGTCATCTCTTCCTGCAGTTAATGATTGCTGGGGCCCGACGCTGCCGGAAGCGGTGTCGGGTTAATGATTAAAACCTGTAAATAAGGGCTTGCTCATTCCCCACGCGCGGCGTCGCTCTCCAACCTTCCCCCCAAGATCCAGCAGCACTGCCAGAGGGGTCAAAATATTCAGCAATAAAACGCATCCTGTTTCCATCGCCCTTCCCAGCGCCTCCGTACCCTGAGAGCATCGCGCCGGAGCGGCGTTAAATAGAGCAAAGTTTGAAGTCCTGTTTAAATTTGGACTGCGGAATTTATTCGGCTCAATGTTAAGTTTTTTAAAAGCTGCGCCTCCCTCTCCCTGGTGTCCAGCCGGGCTCGTGCGTTATCTCTCCATTACAGTAATGATGGTATAAATAAATGGATGATTTAAGGTCGACTTCTGTCCACTCATCTCTGAGTGCATCTCTATAGCAAAGCATCCGTACGCATTTACGCCGCCGGAAGAACATTTACTCTTTATAATCTCATTTGCAGAGAGGAAAGCGTGGTATAAAATTTTATTCACTTGGGAAATAAAAAAAAAACCAACCCAAAGTAAAATTTACAAATCTCTGGCCATCCGTAGAATCATGGAATGGTTTGGGTTGGAAGGGACCTCAAAGGCCATCCAGTTCCAAACCCCTGCCATGGATCAGGTTGCTACATCAGGTTTGAGCTTGCCAGGGAATTTGTTTGAATTAAGGAATTCTTAAGGGGGAACAAAAGTCATTCCTGGTTCCCGCGTGGGATTGCTCTGTCCCTGCAACAGCAATCCTTAGTGTCCGAGTGACCTCAAGTGATCAAGTGACTCCTTTCTTGAGTGCATTAATGGTGTTGTATGAAACTCTCCAGCTACTTCTGGCTTCTCTCCAGCTACTGAGGCTGCTTCTTGAATCTTGGGTTCAGTTTTGGGCCCCTCACTCCAAGAAAGACCTGGAGGGGCTGGAGCGTGTCCATAGGATGGCAATGAGGCTGGGGAAGTGTCTGGAGCCCAGGGGTTCTGGGAGCGGCCGAGGGACCTGGAGCTGTTTAGCCTGGAGGAGGCTGAGGGAAAGGAGGTTGTGATGAGAAAACCTCCAGAAAGGAGGTTGCGATGAGGCGGGTGCTGGACTCTTCCCCCAGGTGACAGGGATGAGAGGAAATGGCCTCAAGTTGCACCAGGGCAGGTTCAGAAAACATCAGGAAAAATTTCTTCACTGAAAGGGTTCTCAGGCACTGGAACGGCTGCCCGGGAGGTGGTGGAGTCGCCATCCCTGGAGGGGTTCAAAAACCGCGTAGATGTGGAGATTTGGTACGTGGTTTAGTAGGCATGTTGGTTGGACTTGATGATCTTAGAGGTCTTTTCCAATCTTAATGATTCCATGATTCCATCGCTGCTCCTGTCCCTGCAGGCACGAATCTGTTTTTGTAGGAATGAGTTGTATGGCATAATTAACCACTTGTGGAATATTGGGTGTTAATTACTGGCTGATGGGGAAATACTGCTGGCAGGAGCCTGTGGTGCTTGTGGTGGTGTTCTGTCCTAATTTACACTGCTGGAGGTTTGGGATTTGCCTCTGATTCAGTGGAGAAGGGGAGAGAGCCTGGAATGACCGCGAAAACCTAGAATGAGCCGAAGTTTGACAGTGAATCATCTCTTAATGTGGTGGCAAATTAACACGGAAATTGTAGGCGATGTTGAGAGTTACCTATCATAGAATCCTGGAATGGCTTGGGTTGGAAGGGACCTCCAAGCCCAGCCAGTGCCACCCCCTGCCATGGGCAGGGACACCTCCCACTGGAACAGGGGGCTCCAAGCCCCATCCAGCCTGGCCTGGAACACCTCCAGGGATGGGGCAGCCACCACTGCTCTGGGCACCCTGGGCCAGGGCCTCCCCATCCAGTATGGACCTGATGGTTCAAGTCTTGCTTAAATCTGCTGCTTGGGATGAACGTGGGTTGGTTTTGTAGGGAAGTGCTGGTTGTCCCTTGCTCTCTTACACGCTAAGCTGGCTTCTGAACTCAAGTGAAGAAAGCGCATCATACAAACAGGAGGATGCACAGAGCGCTGGTCACCAAGCTGAGGCTTCTCTGCCCAACAGGCTGCCATCCCTGCCCTGGTGCACAGTCAAACCTGATGAAAAGAGGCTGGAAAACAAAGAGAAAAGGTCAAGGGCAAGTGGGTATTTTTGTTTGTTCTCCTGGCTGCAGCGTCCCTCAAAAAGGAAAGAAAAGGTGGAGGTAAAACACCCCACATCTCCTCAGAGGTCTCTTGCTCCGTGCTGGGTGGTGGGGTTTCTTTTTCCAAGCAAAGGCTTGTGAAAAGATGGTGATGCTGTTGCTGTTTTCTTCCTTTGCATGGGTGGTCACGGTGCCAGCTTTTTTGGATGTGAGCAAAATGGAAAAGTGCTGGTGTAAACCAGGCTTCAACACACTGAAACTTCATTGGTGTATTAATTAAATTAATCAACGGATTAAAAAAAGGGAAGAAAATTGACTGTCTTTTTGCTTGTTCAGCCTGATCACAGCCAGCTGTAGGTAAACCATGTCCAGAAATGTCATTTTTGGAATGTGTTTCACCCCGTTATCATATCCTGACGTGTAATATCCGCAGCGTTTGGGATCTGCTGGCCATTGATAACCATGTAACTCTCATCCCATCTCTGCTCTCAGCCTGGCGGTTTATCTGCTGCAAGGGAAGCGATACCATCTCTTCAGCTGCGCTGAATCGCTCTACGGCTGCTAAGAGCCGGGAAGATACAGCTCCCACGGCTTTGGGTGCAGCCCTGAGTCACTGATGTTTATTTTGACCTTGATTTAATTTCTCCAGTTGGCCACCCCAGAGAGAAGCAGCATCTTCCTCCCAAGGGCTGGGGTTTTTAAACCTTTCCCAGGCATTGCAGCCAATGCTCCTTTTTCTCCCCATCTCTGCTCCACGCCAAGCCAAGCTGTGGACATGAAGGGTGCTCTTCTTTTCTGGGTGCTTCTCTGCATCATCAGATTCTGACTGCAGATGCAGCTTTTCCAAGCTCCTCTTTTTGCTTGTTTTATTAAACATCAGGTTTATGCTCTCTAGCTTTATGTTTTTATGGCAGTACAAATGCTTTCAGGACCTTTGTGGTCTCCAAGTTCTGGTTTCTTGCTCCCCCCATGTTTTCTTTCAAGCGAAAGAGCTCACCGAGCCTGGGCGTAATTGTTTCTCTTTCCTTCTCCCTCTTCACGCAAGCACCGGGCAGCTCAAGGTGGGGCTGAAAGGGAGGAGTGGCGCAGCGTAAAGAACTACAACAGGTAATTCTGGACATGGTGTTCTGGTCCTGGGCTCTGAGCAACTGCCTGTTGGGCATCTGTCCCTGTTCTTGCTGGTTTTTGGGCTGCCACTTCACCTTTTGCACCTGCAGGAGAGCTCCTGGGCTGGGTGTTGGGTTGCATCATGCTCTTTAATGCCTTTAATTTGGAAGGGGGAAGATTTAGAATAGGCACGATGAGGGTGGTGAGGCCGTGGCCCAGGTTATCCAGGGAAGCTCTGGCTGCCCCATCCCTGGAGGTGTTCAAAGCCAGGTTGGATGCAGTCTCGAGTAGCCTGATTGAGCAGCAGAGGGGCTGGAACTGGATGGGCTTTGAGGTCCCTTCTAACCCAAACCATTCTATGATTCAATGATTCTGTGATTCTTCCAGCAAGGGCAGGAGGCCCTGATTGCATCACACAAGCTGTTAAACATTTACTAGAGGTCCACCCGTCCACTGAATTTTGGAATAACGCCACGTTAGGTGGAGTAAACCCACTTAAACAGAGCTTGGCTGGTGCTCTCAGTGGCAAAGCCAAGCAACAAACTCAGTAAAGGGTTAACGCCGGCTGCTTGTGCTGCTGCTGCCTTCCCTCTAATTGCAGGAGCAGGCGGAAGCTGGAGCGAGCACTTCAAGTTCAAGGCTTGTCTGTGTGCATGCGGATGATTTTTCAGCTCAGCGGAGGGCGGGAGCTGGCCGGAGCGAGGAGGGTCCGGTGGGCAGCGAGCAACCCCCTCTCGCCGGAGCTACAAGGATGGCTCAAGCCTCCGAGTGCCGAAATTCCCACCTCTATTACTACAGCGTCAAATTTGCTCTGTCCACCTATGCCACCCTCTTCTCGGTAGGTGCTCCGGTTGCTTTTCCGTCCTTCTTGGTGTTTCCCACCACCACCACCCTACTCCTGTGGGTTGGGTTCTACTTTTCAGCATCCAACTTTCCCCTCCCAAGGCATCAAATCCTTGCGGTAAAATCTGGTGCCGTGAAGCCCCTCTTGCTTGGCGCTCGCTGGGGCCAAAATGGGCAATCTTGGGCAAAACGGTGGGTTTTAGCGGATCTAAGAATGCCTCCCTGGGACTGCCCATCCCCAGAGCTGCTCTTGCAAACCCCTCGTGGTGACGAGTTGTGTTTTGAGGTATTCGCAGCATAAACACGGAATTGTTGTGGTTTTACCCTGCAAGCACCCGCTGGGCGGCGTTGCCACCCGGTTCCCGCGCCCGCCTCAGCCGTTGCATTTACTCCGTTCAGTACAGATGAGGCATGAAAGCAGACGTTGAGTGATTTGAGCCAGGTTGGGTATTTTAAAAGGAAACAATAAAGCTTGTTTATAAGCGAGGTTTGAACCACTGGGGCAGCTACGGTTGGGTACCTGGGAGGTGCAAACACGTGTCAGAGCATCCTCAGCCCTTAGGGTCTGAGCATCCTTACTCAGATAACGAATGAGATATGCATTTAGCACCTTCCCGGGGTTAATGTTGCATAATCCAGTCCATATTTACAGATATTTCCTCCTGGGGCTGAAATAATCCTCTTTGCCCGTGCCCGGCTGCCCCTGGGCGTGTGGAGCGGAATGCGTAACTAATAGTCCAGGTGTAAGTACAGAAACATCCACACTGGTTCCCAGGCTGGGAACGGGAAATGGGGTTACAAGCAGAGTTGGAAAATGATTTCATTTCCCTGGGTATTTATTTTTTTAATGAATGAGCTCGTTAGGAGGGCGTGCAGCACTCACAGGGACGGCGAAGCCCGTTGTCTCACTTGCGCTCACCCCCGGGCATGAAGGAGAGTAAGAAAAAAGGGTGTTCTTTGTAGAATGTCTCACTGATTTCTTTGTGACCTACTGAGTAGGAAGGGTCTCGAGGGGAGAGGAGACTCCAGTACCTCCCACACAACCAGAACCCTCGTGGGAGCAGAAGAATCCGAATTTCTTAACTCATTTGTGGCTGTGGTTTGAGGTTTTTGGGTAAGGCCAGTGAAATATTTTTATTTGCAAACTTAATCTGCCGGAAAACCCGTCCCTGTGGTTTTGGTTTCTTTAAAGAGCTGAGTCTTGCTCGGTTTGAGGTTTCCCCAAATGACTTTAAGCATCTGTAGGGATGGGGAGGAGGTGCGGGATGTTTTCTCCCAGTGAATTTGAACCCAGTGCTGCCCTTCGCAATCGATGGGAGGAACCGGCACAGTCTTGGTGCCAGATGCTTATTAATTGCTGGGGCATTTTGAGGGTCTCAGTGGGGCATTCTGGGCAGTCCACCAGCAAAAAGAGACTCAATAATGTCCCAGCAACTGGAAAACAGCTGCAAACCAGACCCTCCAGATCGCTCTGAGCCAGCCTGCCTTCAGCCTTGGGATGGTCCTCACGTAGGGATGTTGCCTCATTGAATCCAAGCGCATTGTGTGGCTCCTGTGAGATTTTCAGCCGCCCTGACCTACTTCTGCCCTCATTTGCACACATCGCTGCCGCGTTAATGCATCGGCACTGCCAAACCCTTCATAACCTCGTTAACCAGACGTGACCAGGAATGGGTTTCTCTCCGGCCAAATGCACTCCATAAAAAATGATTATGCAGGAACATCTCGCTTGCATTGCACGAAGCCTTCAAAAATTTACCCTCCTGGGTAAAAGTTCAGTGCAATAGGACTTCATTTATTCACCATGAAGGACTGGGGAGGTTTGGGGTGTGATGCATGATGGTTTTCTAGCATAGGGTTTTTCCAGCCGGCAGAAAACTGGGTCTAGTGCTGCTAGATAATTTCCAGGGCTTTCTTGTCGTGAAAGCACTTATTTATAGGTGGAGAAATCATAGAATCATGGAATGGTTTGGGTTGGAAGGCACCATCAAGTCCCACCCTCCCTGCTATGGGCAAGCAAGGCTGAAATTAAAACCTGAAGATGGTTTCTTCCCTGCCATGGGCAGGGACCCCTCCGACTGGGTCAGGGGGCTCCAAGTCCCATCCAACCTGGCCTTGGACACCTCCAGGGATGGGGCAGCCACCACCGCTCTGGGCAACCTGGGCCAGGGCCTCCCCACCCTCATTTCTTCCTGATGTCTCATCTGAATCTTCCCCTTACAGTTTGAAACCATCTCCCCTCGTCCCATCCCTGCACCCCCTGATCCAGAGCCCCTCCCCAGCTCTCCTGCAGCCCCTTTCAGCCCTGGGAGCTGCTCTAAGGTCTCCCCAGAGCCTTCTGCTCTCCAGGTTGAACAACCCCAACTCTCCCAGCCTGGCCTCAAAGTCAGTAAAGGAGTGTAGGAAGAGCCAGAGAGTGGCTCTAAGCCAGATGGCAGAGAGGCTGGAGCATCTTGAGCTGGACCAGCTGGATTTATACAGGTAGATTTAATCTTCATTGTCAAGAATTCAGTGGAGCGTAGACTTGAAGTTTTCTTTCAAAAAAAATATGCTTCTATACTGTTCTTATTTTTCCAAAAATCCTGAAATGTCCTATTTTAATTGATTCTTATAAAAGCGTATTTTTTACATTCCTATGTAGCGCTGGCAGTTAAACATTACACGATGTATTTAATCGCTGTAGTATTAGTTCTGTGATTCTGTTAATGACTGAAAGCATTCAGCAGTTTCTATATTGCAGTTTCTTGCCTGTGCATCACCATAAAAACCTTCTGAGGAGGCACAGGAGTGCCCTGTCTGCTCGTTTGAAGGCAGATGGGTCTTCAAATGCTGGGCAGAACGATTCTGCTGGGAGCTGGGGATTTGAAAAACAAAACTTGGCATTTTGCCCTTAGTTTTACACCTCTATTGCTCTTGGATGGAGAATGAAAGTGATGCCCCACTCCCTCTGCTCCTCCCTGGACCAGTGCTCTGACTCAACCTGGCTGCTGGGGTCTGTGTGGGCTTGAAGTCACCGTCATCGTGACTTTTTGGTGTTCCCGAACAAGGAGAAATTGTTGCCTGGCGTTAGCACCGTGTTGACTCATCCAATTAATGCTGTTCACCCTGGAATGAGCCGTGCCTGCTGCTTGGCCCTTGGCAGGCTGCGAGGTTGCCTTGGCTGCGCTAACGTCCCCTTGGATTCACGGTACCCGCTTGCGCTGCACGTGACGGAGAGGAACTCCTGTTACTTAGAATCACAGAATCATAGAATCATAAGGTTGGAAGAGACTTCTGAGTCTCTTGGGTCTTTTGGGTCTCGGATGGGGGGAATGTGGTATCTCTTGGGTATTTAGTGGGATTCTTAGGGCAGACCAGGACCGTGCATGTCTCGTTAGCACTGGTGGGACCATGCTTGTCTCTTGTTAGCATCGGTAGCTGTCGCTGTGATAAAGCCAAAGCACGCAGGCATGGAGAAGCAACCACAAGCACCAGAGTGCCCATAGCTCAGAGAGAGCTTTGTCCACTCCCTTTCTCACCTGTGGGTTAGCTGTGAGCTTGAACCACTCATTTGGCATCCCCCAAATCCCTCCAGCATCGTCAGAGCGGTGTGTTGTATTATTTTCTGTTCATTGCCTTTCATTCCACTTGGCATTCTTGACTTTCAGGTCTCTAAATGACTCTTGTGATTAGTGAGGCAAGTATTTCCACCACTGATTTCCTTCAGCTCTTCTCCCTCCCAGGTCCCCAACTCCCACCCAGATCTTTCCTTGCTATTGGGTGGAGCAGTGCCTGGAGAGGAAAACCAGCGTCTGTGTTATCCCATTACGAAAGGATGAGATTGGAGTGAAACAGCTCTAGAAATGGGCTACGAAGGTGGAGAAGGGTTGGTCATAGCAGCTTGCATTGTGTTGATAAATTCAATTTTACACTTTTATCCATCCAGGAGTCTGGGAGGGAGGGAGGACAGCGAGTCATAGGGGTAATTTTTGGGGTGGGAATGGAGGTTGGACATCCTGGGTGGCTGCTCGCTGCCCTCCGTCCCCTGCCCACTCAGATCTGACAAACTCCAAGAAGCACCAGAATCAAGCAAGGCTGGAATTACAACCTGAAGGCGATTTCTTCCCAGCTTGTAAGAGGAGAATCGGTGCAGGATGCCCTCACCGCAAGGTCTGGAGGAGTTGCAGCCACCTGCTTGGCTTTTCCCGTGGTGGTGGTGGTGCGATCGCGCGGTTGTTGTTGTATAGAAACAGGGTAATCATCCTCTCCTAAGGGGGTAAAGGCAGTTTGCGGTCTCTCGGATGCGTTGCAGAGCAGTTGTGATTACTGGCTGCTGTCTGTCCTGGTATTTGTGCGGTGTTAATGTGATCAGGGGCTAATTAATAGGTAACTACAAGAGATTTACCAGCAAATTCCACTATGTGCCTTACAACGTCAGCAAGCGTGGGTGGTAGAAAAGGGCTGTGATGCCAGGAGTCAAAACTACCTGTGCTGATTGAATTTGCATGGCAAAACCAGCCACCTCTGAGAAAAAACCAGTGATGGAAACCAGAGCAGCCAGGCTTTGCGAGGGGTGATGCAACTTCTGATGCTCAGCTCCGGCTGAAAGGAATGGGATGATCAGGTTTTTGATTCAATAGTTATTCCCCTTGCAGGTTTTTATGGTTCTGCGTAGGTCCTGGCAAAGACTTTTGACATCACCGATTTGCTCCAAATCCACCATTTTTTTCACAGAAATGCTGCTTTTCAGGGCATTTTGGTCGTTCTTCCCAGCTCTTTTCTACCCAAATGCCTTTGCCATCCATGTTGCAACAGCATCGCTCGCTGCTCGTCCTTCCAAAACTCGTTATATTCCAGTGAGATTTCCTTCGCAACCTGCCTTTGCTGGGAGATGTGCCAGCACGTCCGTTCCCTTCCTTGAGGTGTGTGTGGGTTCGCAAGGTGCTTTCTTGTGCTTTCAGCTACTTTGAGTAGAAGCAAGTCTCCCGTTTTTATTTAACTGGAGGATGTTTTTTTGCTGATGGTCTGTGGAGATGGGCTGGCGTCCAGCCTGCAGCACTGACCCTCAGCAAAACAGGTTGCACGGGGCTGAGTGACCTTTTAAACTGGGAGTTAAGCAGGGAGGAAGCCAAGAGCTTCAGGTGGATCAGCTCAATATTGGCTTGCTTGTCCCAGGAAATGTTTTGAGTAGCTTGGGCCTATAAATCATACAGGCTTTTCTAAGCCATGAAACCCCCCAAAAAGGCCTGCGGTGTGGCTCGGGTTGCCAGAAATGTCTCCCCATGTGCCCTGCAGCACCTTTTCCCCATCACTTTTGTATTTCCCCATTGCATTTCCCATTGCCATCCAGGGGAACCTGGACAGGTTGGAGAGGTGGAGCTGTGCAAACTCATGATGTTCAACAAGGCCAAGTGAAAGGTCCTGCGTCTGTGCCGGGGCAATACCAAGCTCAAACACAGCCTGGGTAGTGAATGGATTTAGAGCAGCCCTGAGGAGAAAGACTTGGGAGGCAGGTGGATGTGGAGCTCACAATGAGCTGCAACGTGCACTCCCAGCCCAGAACCCCCCGTGTCCTGGGCTGCATCCAGAGCAGGGGGAGCAGCAGGGGAGGGAGGGGGTTCTGCCCCTCTGCTCCGCTCTGTGAGACCCCACCTGGAGCCCTGGGTCCAGTTCTGGAGTCCTGAGCACAGGAAGGACCTGGAGCTGTTGGAGCGAGTCCAGAGGAGGCCACGGAGATGATCCCAGGGCTGGAGCAGCTCCTGTACGAGGACAGGCTGGGAGAGTTGGGGTTGTTCAGCCTGGAGAGGAGAAGGCTCTGGGGAGACCTTAGAGCAGCTCCCAGTGCTGAAAGGGGCTGCAGGAAACCTGGGGAGGGGCTCTGGATCAGGGAGGGCAGGGATGGGACGAGGGGGAAGGGTTTTCATCTGCAAGAGGGGACATTGAGATCTGATTGAGATTGAGATCTGATGTTTTGCTGTGAGGGTGGGGAGGCCCTGGCCCAGGGTGCCCAGAGCAATGGTGGCTGCCCCATCCCTGGAGGTGTTCCAGGCCAGGTTGGATGGGGCTTGGAGACCCCTGATCCAGTGGGAGGTGTCCCTGCCCATGGCAGGGGTGGCAGTGGGTGGGCTTTGAGGTCCCTTCCCACCCAAACCATCTGTCATGCTATGATTTGCACGGCAAATAAGCGATGTGTGCCCCACTCCAAAAAAAGACGGGAGTTACGCATGGCCTTGGTGGGAGTTTTTGCTGCCAAAGGGATGGCTGTGGCAATGCTGGGAGGAAGGACCATCAGCAACCTCATGCATGCCATGTGCTGTAAATTTGTCAAGGATTCTTTTCAGCCCTGGAAAAACTATTTTTAAGCATTGCACGTATCCATCCTGCAAACCCTCCTCGCTTTCTCTCCCTTGCCAGCAGGTGAAGCCCATCCCGTGCTCGCTGCCTCCTCAGCTCTTTGAGCATCCAAGCCCTCGAACCCCCTGCCGGGTTTGCTCCGTGCACTCTCCGTGATCTCTTCCCTCACTCACATCGCAGATGGATTAATTAAAATGGAGAAAGTGGTTTTGATTGGCAACGGTGGGGATTAGTAGGGACTGCATGGTGCGCGTTAATATCTACCCCCCACCTTCAAAGCCAAATGTATTTCCTGGGACAACGTATAAGAGATAAACATTAAATCAAAACTAATCCCAACGCACCAACCTGGAGCTTAAAATAAACTGTAACGATGAAACGGTGATTAAAAGCTTGTTATCAGCCTGTTTAGTTTCAAATAACTGAAGCGTCTGTAAAATACCACGAGTTTAAATTTCACGTTCTGAGAGATTTCAGTTCCTTTACAGATGAGATGGAGCCTGGAAGTGGACAGTGATTGATAGACAGAAAGTAGCGACAAAAACACACCAGAAATAGCGTCCAGGCAGAGCAGAGAAGGAAAAAAATCAACTCCCCGGAAAGCAAAGTTTGTGCATGAAAATTAAGGATTGAATTGTTGGTGTGAATTATCATGAAGAGTTTGCTCAGACTCATTAGGGGGGTTCTGGAAAGGTGAAAACCATGCAAAGGAAAAAGAAAGGAGTTTTTTTGCCTCTTTGGAGATGTAGGTTTTGGAGCGCGAGTGTCTGCGGCCGGAGCCTCCCGCTGTGATTTGGGGTGGGGAGGGCTACAAAAAGCAACGTGGAAAAGGCTCCGGATGCTCCTCACTTTCCTCGCTAACCTTTTCAAGTGTCAGTTTGGCTGCAGAGCCGCTTGCCTCCAGCAGCGCCGCAGGGCTGACGGGCACGATGCGAACGGCTCCTGACAGCACGAAACGCTTGGGATGGCGCTGCTGGCTTTGATGTTGAAGGAGCTGAAGGGATGCGAGCAGCCCTTTCCGGAGCCTGCTTTATCCCAGCATCGTTAGACTCTCTTTTTCGATTAGAGCTGTTATTACATTGAAAGAGAGAGAGGGAAGAGGGTTGTCATAAATAATCTGTTGCTTTTCTTTATGGCACTTTTCATCCAGGGATCAAAATTTCTTTGTAAAGGTGCAGAGAGCTTCGTTTCTGATTGTTGGTGCCCGTGTGGGAAAAAGTGAGCGGCTCGGCGTGGCTTCGGGCACCAGTCGGTGCTCAAACCAGGTGTAAAATTGATGGAGTGAAATGAGTGGTTTGGGGAATTGTGCCGTCTGAGGGAGCCTGGAAGGGTGAGGTGTTGGTGCCTCTGGGTCTGTCAGGCCCAAGGCAAGGGCCAAGCTGAGCATCCATAAAGACGTTAGCAGGGAGGGGAGAGGAAAAACCTAGCAACACCTGGCTTAAAGCTGTCCAGCTGGATGCTGCGATTACACATCCCCCTCTTGTCCAGAGGAAGAGTAGCTCAGCCTTGAGCCAAGGGGATGTGCCGAGTGCTCACGGCATTGCTTGGGATTGAATGATAAATGCCACGGAGTTGGGTGGGTTTTCCTTGGCCATCGGGGATGGCTTCCACCTCTCCCTTGAAGCCACTGCTTTTCCCCCGTCGGTGTCTGAATCCCATCCCATGCTTCCCTTGCAGATCCTCGGCCTCGTGATCCTGTGCGTTGGAATTTACGCTGAAGTGGAGAGGCAAAAGCACAAAACCTTGGAAGGGATCTTCCTGGCTCCAGCCATCATCCTCCTCCTGCTGGGCTTCACCATGTTTGGTGTCTCCTTCGTTGGCATGGTGGGGAGCCTCAGGGACAACCGGACGCTGCTGAAGACGGTGAGGCCATTACATGTGCTTTCCATGCAGCCCTCGGGATCATAGAACCATAGAATGATAGGATGGGCTGGTTTGGGTGGGAAGGGACCTCAAAGCCCAGCCAGTGTCACACCTCCCACTGGATCAGGGGGCTCCAAGCCCCATCCAACCTGGCCTGGAACACCTCCAGGGATGGGGCAGCCACCACTGCTCTGGGCAACCTGGGCCAGGGACTCCCCACCCTCATCGTGAAGAATTTCTTCCTAATTAGACATTAGACATCTAAATCTTCCTCCTTCCAATTTAAAGACATTGCCCCTCATCCTACCACTATTTACCACTGGAAAAAGCCCCTCCCCAGCTTTCCTGCAGCCCCTTTCAGCACTGGGAGCTGCTTTAAGGTCTCCTCAGAGCCTTCTCCTCTCCAGGCTGAACAACCCCAACTCTCCCAGACTGCCCTCGTACAGGAGGTGCTCCAGCCCTCGGATCATCTCCGTGGCCTCCTCTGGACCCACTCCAATGGTTCCATGTCCACCTTATGTTGGGGGGATTCCAGAACTGAAGGCAGGACTCCAGGCGGGGGTCTCATGAGAGCAGAGTAGAGGGGCAGAATCATCTTCCTTGACCTGTGATGGACTGGATGCTCTCAAGGAAGAAAATGGATGCGTCCTAACGAGTCGCCACCAGGACGTACAGCAATGTTGTGCCCCTTCCTGGATTTAAATGCTTGCGTAACATGACTACTCGGTGTTGTCAGCTCCACTGTGAAGCCAGTGGAGGGGTAACGGGAAGAGGATATAAACAACTTGCAGAGCTGGCACCCTAATTTCCCCATTATTCATGACTGAACACCTCCCACCACCTGCAGGAAGCACTGCTGCCTCCCCCCTGGGGTAACAAGGGAGTTATTTTGGGGGCTGAGATCCCATCTCTGGTGGAACAAAGTCTCAACTGTTCAGTTTATTGTAGCCGTGACAATGCCAATAGGAAATAGCTTTGTTTCCTTCTGCAAGGGAGTTATTAGCTGGGGGGGGGGGGGAGAGGGAATTACCTTTGGAGTCCAAACTGGAAGAGATCCAGGACACTAAAGTGAAGCTGTTCACTCCTAACCTGCTTTCTAGGGTATTTGTTGGTGCGTTGAGCATCCAGCCACCCATCCTTCCTGCAGCTCATCACCTGCCCGTGCTCTGGGCTAACACCTCTGCCTCCAGCGAAGGAGCAGGAGGCTGCAGGGATTTATGACCTGAATTATGAACTGTTCCCTCCATCCAGACGTGGGTAAAGCTCTTCCATCACCCTCAGCCAGGGCCAACATCCATTGATGAGTTCTGTGACAGTTCAGTTGGCTCTTCTGCTGCGTCTGATGCTCCTCCAGTGAAGAAGTTGCTTCTGGATGACTAATCCATGCTGGTCCATGCAACCTTCCTGGTGGTGCGTGTGCCTTGCATGCTAATGGTTTGGATAACACCTTCATCCCCCACTGGACTGAGTTGATGGGTTTATTAAAATCAGATGCTCTGGGTAGCTGGGGCTCACTCATACTGGCTTCCAATATTACTTTTGAAAATTGCTCAGCATTTGCCTTTCCAATTAATACAGATGGGAGCCCAAACTGGAAAACCAATATTGTCTTTGCTTCTGCGAGAGCAGATGAAATTTGCGTTGTTTTTCGATACATCTGCGATGGGCGGTTGGTTGAGTTTCACTTAAAAATGTTGCAGCGATAAAAGCTGTGCAGTGTGAGGAGAGGAGGACGTTTCCCATCAGATCTCTGTGGTGGTGAGGCACCGGCTGCTCTGTTTGAGAGCTGCTCCTGATCCTGGGTGTTTGGAAGAGGCTCTGACTGGCCGGAGACTTTCTACGCAGGTGATGCTTGTGGTGCTTAAATAGCCCTGAGAACTTGCTTGCTTAAAGATAAAATTTTAATTAATTCAGAGAATCACAGAATCACAGAATGGTTGGGTTGGAAGGGACCTCCAAGCCCAGCCAGTGCCACCCCCTGCCATGGGCAGGGACACCTCCCACTGGAACAGGGGGCTCCAAGCCCCATCCAACCTGGCCTGGAACACCTCCAGGGATGGGGCAGCCACCACTGCTCTGGGCACCCTGGGCCAGGGACTCCCAACCCTCCCAGGAAAACATTTCTATCTCAGATCTCATCTCAATCTTCCCTCTTGCAGCTCAAAACCGTTCCTGTTTGTCCCATCCCTGCACTCCCTGATCCAGAGCCCCTCCCCAGCTTTCCTGTAGGCTAAGAAAGTCGAGTCCTTATCAAGTGCCTTTATTCTTTTGGTTTGGATGCTGAGTTTTAACGGGGTGTTTGCCTGTGCTCAGTTGTACCGTTAACATACAACCCTCTTTGTTCCTGTCCATCAAAGCAACCAGGGAAGCTCTGTATTTCTTTACTATCTAAGCCTAGAGAATATTTTTCTGCCCAAGTTGAATTTATGTTGCTTGTGGAGAACATTTCATCTTTTTGTTTGCTTTTAAAGCTACGCAGCATTGTGTTCGTTCTATCCAGGCTTATTCCAGAGAGGGATAAATACTTCAGATTTCTAATAATATTTTTCTTTCTGTGCTAATACCCATGAATCACAGCTAATTCCCTGTTTCCACAACCCAGACTGAATGTTGAAGTGGAAAATTGACACATCAGAGGGTAGGAAATCTCATATCTGGAGCAACCCAGGGCGACAGAGACCCAAGCTCATTAACTGTATTTCACAGGTTGTCGGCCAAATCAATTCTGCAATGGGCACAGCTGAGAAAGAGAAATAATCCTGCCCATTTGGGTTGACTTTTTCTCCCTATGGATATAAGCAGCTCCACGCCTGCCATGTGGAATAAATAAAGCAATACCCATGCAAGTCATTGCATACAATAACTCTTGCATCCCTTTTGGCTAGGATATAAGAAAAGGGATATTCGTCTCGTGTTGAAATGTGCTGTATTTGTGGGTCATGGGTTTTTAGGGTTACTCCAGGCTCCTTGCTTGCTTGTAGTTGGCTGCAGAGGACCATAGCTGGTCCACTACTACATTAATTATCTGTTTTCTGGGACTGGATAAATAAAGTGATACTTCTTAGAATTATAGAATTATTTGCATTCAGCTTTGGAGTTCTCAGCACAGGAAGGAACAGAGTTGTTGGAGCGAGTCCAGGGGAGGCCATGGAGATGATCTGAGGGCTGGAGCAGCTCCTGTACGAGGGCAGGCTGGGAGAGTTGGGGTTGTTCAGCCTGGAGAGGAGAAGGCTCTGGGGAGACCTTAGAGCAGCTCCCAGTGCTGAAAGGGGCTGCAGGAAAGCTGGGGAGGGGCTCTGGATCAGGGAGGGCAGGGATGGGATGAGGGGGAAAGGTTTTGAGCTGCAAGAGGGGAGATTGAGATGAGATCTGAGGGAGAAATGTTTTGCTGTGAGGGTGGGGAGGCCCTGGCCCAGGGTGCCCAGAGCAGTGGTGGCTGCTCCATCCCTGGAGGTGTTCCAGGCCAGGTTGGCTGGGGCTTGGGGCACCCTAATCCAGGGAGGTTGGAACTGGATGGGCTTTGGTGTCCCTTCCAACCCGAACCATTCCATGATTCTATGATTGAGATAGGAAAGGACCTTTAAGATCATTGTGTCCAAGCATTAACCTAACACTGCCAAGTCCACCACTAAAGCTTGGATCCACTAAACCATTACCCATTTCTGACTATGGATCCAGCCTAATGCCCACTCTTGGAGCTGAAATGCTGGCTCCTCCATGCATTTATTCAGTTGATGGGCATCAGCCTGAGGAGGAGAGCACAACAGCAGGGAAGTGTTTTGGAAATGCTCCTGATGATGAGGTAAATAAGGATATTCCTTGCACAAAAGTCGCACAAATCTAGGACGTATTTGTGGTCTGCATGGAGAAAAAAAATCCTAATGCCACTTTTCCTTGCAGGAAATCACATTGCAAGTTCATAGCAGACAAATAATGCATGTAAAGAGCATCTCTAAGAGCTCAGGCCACGAGTGTTTGCATGCCCCGCTGTGGCTTGTTCTACCACTTTGGAGGACTTGCTCACTCCGAGGGGCTGCAGGTCTGTATGGGATCAACCTTGGATCAGTGTTTTCCTGGTGGAGATGCAGCTTATCCCAGCGGAAGTGCTTTATTCTTGTAACTTAAAGCAGTTGCCTGGTGAGCCTGGGCTGCACTGGAGACACCGTTGCGGCTGGTGTGGGGTATCATGACAAGTTACTTAACGCTTTCCTGTGCTCTGAACTGCTTGGGGTCATATTGGCAAAACCATGAGGTCAAGCCTGGAATTCTCCGTTGTGGTTGTGTTGGAATTGTCTATGAAATGCATTAGCATTTCCATCCGTCACCCAAAAGTGGGTGCTGACACCAGGAATTCATGGGGTGTTTCACTGTGGGAAGTCCTCCCTCGTGCAGTGGCCTCTCAAGGCATGGGGGCTGCTTCCCTTTGCGGAGGTTGTTTCACACCAGTTTTCTGCCGAGTTTTACTGGGAAAACACTTGAAAAGACGTTATTGGCGAGTGGCTTTTGTAATTCTTTCACCTTGAGGGGGGAATCCAGTGATGCAGGGACCACAGAGGGAGCTCTGCCCTCTGAGCCCCCAAAATGGGCTCAAGACAGACCCTGGAGATCATATTATGAGACAGCATAAAAATACATCTATTGGTGCTGATGGGAAATGGATGCGTGAATCCCTCTGGGCTCTTAGGAGCTCGCGTGTGCAGATGAATTGCAGCTGCTGGAATGCCTGCACGTGCATTTTCAGGGAACCAAGAATGATGAGCACAAACCCCCAACGCCAAACACCTAATAAATATCGAATTGTCTCTTCATCTAAAAATACATCTTGTTAATCTGGAGAGAAGGCGATAGATTCCTCTCTGGTTAGGGGAGAAAACACATCAATGCCCTCCAAACCCCCAACAAATCCCACTTGACATCAGTGCCCATTTCTTTACACTCAGTGAGGTGGCTGTAGGTGCGGGTGTGAACGTGCTCGTTAAATCCTCATTCATCTCAGTCTTTTGCTGCTTTCAGATGGCTTTTTATTTTCCTTAGCCCCTGGAAGAAAAATCGACCCGCATTTCTCTTACACAAAACAGTTCCAAAAGCCACCCAGCTCCTACATATCCTACGTGGTATGTTATTCCAATCACCTCCCCTGTAAGGTACTACAAATTACATTTTGGGTGTAATCTTTCCCTTATCAATATTATTCTCTCCAGTCATTACCTGTAATTACTGTGCACAAGCACACAACTCTGATCAGTGTGTAGGCCAGATTATTGCGTCTTTAATGACTTCTCTAATAACCCAAGAAAAGCCTCTGCAATAAAGCCGCCTGCTTGCAATTCTCCACTCGAGTTTATTAGAAAAATTAGAGGCAAGACCTGGGGATTTCAGCTGCTGGAGTGTGGAATCAGTGTTATAAAGACTTGTCTTTAATAGATGGGTTAAGAGTTTCTGCTTGGAAATCAAGTCTTTTGTGTAGCCATTAACATTTGCAAGGCTTGAAGAATCCTAAAATCATTAAGGTTGGAAAAGCCCTCGAAGCTCATCCAGCCCAGCCGTCAGCCCAGCCCCACCGTGCCTGCTAAACCATGGCCCGAAGCGCCACATCTACACATTTTCTGAACCCCTTCAGTGATCGAGACACCACCGCTGCCCTGGGCAGCCTCTGCCAGGGCTTCACCACTCTTTCAGTAAAGAAATTTTCCCAATATCCCATCTAAACCTTCCCTGGTGCAGCTTGAGGTCATTTCCTCTCGTCCCACCCCTTGTCCCCTGGGAGCAGAGCCCAGCACCCACCTCACCACACCCTCCTCTCCAGGAGCTGCAGAGAGCCATGAGGTCTCCCCTCAGCCTCCTCTTCTCCAGGCTGAACACCCCCAGATCCCTCAGCCGCTCCCACAACCCCTGTTCTCCAGCCCCTTCCCCAGCTCCGGTCCCTTCTCCGCACGCGCTCCAGCCCCTCAAGGGCTTTCTTGGAGCGAGGGGCTCAAAGCGGAACTGCACACTGTCTGATGAAGATGGCTCGCCGTTGTTTTCAGGCAGTTCAGGGTGATTCAGTGAATAGGCTGTAAAAATCAATATTTCTCTTGCTCAGTGAGATGGCTGAGGGGAGCGACGATGGTTTGGTTTGCAGTCTGGAAATGCAATGTGACAAGCTGCTCCGTCAACTGAGTTTGCGGTTGAATATGTCCAAGTTGGCCCAACTTCATGGCTTTTTTTAGAGCTGGTTTTGCCAGAAACCCATCCTGTCTTACCCAGCGTCTCCTGCCTGGGGACTTGGGGCTCAGGTATTAATCCCATGGATCCTTTGGCTTCAAAAAGTCTTTAAAGCCCTGACTTTTCAGAGGTGAATTGAATAAAGATGGTTTTATTTTATGCAGAATGAAGAGAGAGGAGGGTCCAGGTAGGCCACGACGTTCAGCTTCCCCGTTTTCCTTTTGTAGTGGGTGAGCTTTTTGCATCCCTCCTTTCCTGTCCTAGGTTTGCCAAAACTTGTCACCCAAGGTGGGATTTGATCTTGGCTTTGTGGCAGCGAGAGATCAGCTGCTGCAGCAGCTCTTGGGGCCTTTTGCCAGTGTTACAGATTAATATATAAACAAAATAAATAAATGAATAGAGAGAGAATCATAGAATCATGCAATGATTTGGGTTGGAAGGGACATCAAAGCCCACCCAGTGCCACCCCCTGCCATGGGCAGGGACACCTCCCACTGGATCAGAGGACTCCAAGCCCCATCCAACCTGGCCTTGAACACCTCCAGGGATGGGGCAACCACCACTGCTCTGGGCACCCTGGGCCAGGGCCTCCCCACCCTCACAGCAAAACTTTTCTACCTGAGATCTTATCTCAGTCTTCTCTCTTGCAGCTCAAAACCCTTCCCCCATCCCATCCCTGCACTCCCTGATCCAGAGCCCCTCCCCAGCTTTCCTGCAGCCCCTTTCAGCACTGGGAGCTGCTCTAAGGTCTCCCCAGAGCCTTCTCCTCTCCAGGCTGAACAACCCCAACTCTCCCAGCCTGTGAAGATCTGTATTTTAAAATATCTCTATATATCTATAAACATATATTTTATATATCCACATATACTATTTATTTATTATAGGTATTTTTACATATATAAATACGTATGTATGTATAAATGTGTATTATATCTATACTGCTATTTCCAAATATCGTCAACAGCGAGATGTGAAAAGCAAACTCCAGCAACCTCCACCAGCTTCTCCATTTCTTTTATTTGCAATTTTGTATTTCTGCTCCCAAGGCTGACCCACAACACGACTTCCCGTGCTGGGCTTGAAGTGTGCCCTCTCCTCCCTCTCCAGCCCCTGACTGCATGTGTCAATAGAGAGATTAAATGCTGGGAAAAGGCAGATATGTGAGGATTGAAGAGGGGTGCGAGTACGGCTGGGGGGAAGTGGTTGGCAATCACAGAGCTATTGTGTGGATAGAGAATCGTCCTTCTCCTGGGAAGATCAATTCCCCCTCGAAGAGAGTCAGCCACTCCAGTGATTTGAAGCTCGGCAGCCTTGAATAAAAGCAATCAGCGTAACGCACGTGTGAAGGAGCACTTTGAGGTCTGAGCTGGTCCAAGCAGCTGGGATTTTTTTTCTAATCATGCAGAGAAAAGGGCAAAAATTATGTGGAAAACCTCTATTACAGAGGGGTGGTACAAACCCTCCCTCTGCTGCATTGCCAGCGCGAGTTCTTGACCCTACAGCAGCCAACAGAAATCAGTTTCAACACAAGGGAGGCAAAAATACCAAGCAGCAGCACCTTCCCCTTACATTTATTCTGCGTTTCGAAGAATGGGGTGAAATAGTTTAAAAGAGTTAATATTTTTTGGATGCATTATTTGCACTTGGGTATTTGATATTTGAGTTCGGTGAATTCCTTGTGGTTTCACGGTGCTGGAAAACCTCTTGGTTGAGTGTAGAGGATTTGTGTGAGGTATCCAGCCCGTCCATTTACCTTAGGGTGCCCACCTCCAGGCCAGCAAAAAGAGTCTCTCGAGTATCTGCAGTAAAGAGGTGAATTTCCAAGACCAGAGGACCTAGAAAAGGCGTTGGGATGCACCAAAAAGCTCATTGTGATCCCTTGAGCATGGTGACCTCCATGACCGCAGGATTTTGAGTTGAATTCAGTCTTTGACAGTGTCTCCCACAGCATTCTCCTAGAGAACCTGGCAGCTCACGGCTTGGACAGGTGGACTCTTTGCTGGGAAAATACTGGCTGGATGGCTGAGCCCAGAGCTGTGGGGAAAGGAGCTCAAACCAGTTGGCAGCCGGTCACATAAACGTCTTCCCAGAGCTCAGAGTTGGGACCACTCTTGTTTAATATCTTTATCCACAATCTGGTTGAGAGGAATGAGTGCTCTATCAGTCAGGACAGGAAGGCTCTGCAGAGGGATTTGGCCAGGCTGGATCCATGGACTGAGGCCGATTTTATGAGGCCAAGTGTTGAGTCCTGCGCGTGGGACACAACAACCCCAGGGGCGTTCCAGGCTGGGGGAGGAGTGGCTGGAGAGCTGCCTGGTGGAGAAGGACCTGGGGGTGTTGGTTGGCAGTGGCTGAACATGAGCCAGCAGTGGCCCAGGTGGCCAAGAGGGCCACCAGCACCTGGCTTGGAACAGCCATGAGGTGGCAGCAGGAGCAGGGCAGGGATCGTCCCCCCACACTGAGCACCTTGAGTGCTGGGTTCAGTTTTGGGTCCCTCACTCCAAGAAAGCCCTTGAGGGGCTGGAGCGCGTGCGGAGAAGGGACCGGAGCTGGGGAAGGGGCTGGAGAACAGGGGTTTTGGGAGCGGCTGAGGGACCTGGGGTTGTTTAGTCTGTGAAGCACTGGTCCAGGCTGCCCAGGGCAGTGGTGGAGTCCCCATCCCTGGAGGGGATCAAAAATGGGTAGATGTGACACTTCAGGACAGGGTTTACCAGGGGTGTTGGGCTGATGGTTGAACTGGATGAGCTTAGAGGTCTTTTCCAACCTTAATGATTCTGCGATCCTATGATTATTTATGGCCATCCCTGGAGTTACTTATCATCTCAATATGAATTTGTAATGATTGGGAGTTTTATCTGGTGCTGCAGTTTTACTCCCTAAAGTCAGCTACTGGTGTTTCCCCAGCACCCTTCAAAGCCAACGCTGCCATTGCACCATGAAATGATGCTGGTGAGCACCCAACTAAAGCTGAGGAGAGGTTTTAGCAAAATTTGAGGTGATATTAATAGCATCCAAGTGGTTTCATCTGCATTAGGAGTTTCCAGTGAATTGCCTGCTGCTCATTAAAGGGTTGAGCCGATTGTGCTATTGAAATGGTTTTCCTGATTGCAAGGGGAAAGCAACAGGTACAGAAATCTTGGGAAAAAGGTGAAATTTGATTGCTTGGCCCTCAAACTCTGAAATAAATTAGATTTGAAAGGAGCCATCGCTCCTGGAGCTGGATGGAGGGGGATTCTAAGAGGTGACATCCATCCCTGTTCATAAAAGCCTCCTTTGAGGCGTGAGCAGGTTCTATCTGCAGCATCCATCCTGGCCTTGAGATGGGCGTGGAGGATAGCAGGGAAGGGTTAACAGCAGCTAAAAATGGACACAACTCCAGGCTATAAATGCCCAAAGTGTGGAAAAGCGGAGTTTTAGCATGTCTGAGGAGCAAATTTGGTCTTCAAAAGTGCAGAGCGGGCATCTGTGGGAACTGGTGGAGGTAGGACTGGTACCTGGGATGTGGAGGGTGGGCCACACCGCATGCCTGGGGCTCTTGGTTTGGTGTTTTTTGCAAGGCTACCGGTTCTTTTGGGGTTAAAACCGGACTTCTTGGTTATTTGACTTGTGAAGTGTAAAGAAAAATGCGTGTTTTCCAAGGCTACATTGGATGGAGCTTTGAGTATCCTGGTCCAGTGGGAGGTGTCCCTGCCCACGGCAGGGAGGTTGAGGAGGGATGATCTTTAAGGCCCCTTCCAACCCAAACTATTCCATTATTCTATGATTTTGACTTAAGGCTTGGCAATTGCATGGGTGAAACCCAGGTAGGGGTGATGAGCCCCATCCTGGGTGGGAGAGCAGGAGGGACACGGTCTACGCCCCCTAAATAAAATAACATCATCATTTGCATGAACAAAGTAGTGTTCTGGGCAGAGAGGGTTACTGCTGGATTGCTAAAACAGAAGACGCTCTGCAAAGTCTCTTCATCTGGGCTTTGTTGTCCTCATTTAATCTGTGTAGGAGACATTTCTGACAGATTTGGGGTTGTTTTTTTGCTTCAAAGCTACTCTGAAAGCTGTTTCTGTGTGGGAATAAACAATTAGTTGAGTTTTCAGAGGAAGGGCCGCACGCGAGTGGCTTTGAGAAGAAAAGCAAACCTTTAGAAAGGGCCATTCTGTGTGGGAGAAAGCTCTACCGTGTCATTACGAAGGAAGAGTGTTTTAAAAGCATTGCTTAAAGTTTCAGTTTGGGGACAAAAACAACTGGATTCGTGATTCTGTGCTCACGTGAAACGGGGAGTTCCTGCACAGCTGCTCTCGGGGACAGCAGAGGAGGAAGCAGGCGCTTGTGAATGGGACAATTTAGTTGCCTCCCAGGTAGAGTGAAAGATTTATTTATCACCCACCTCGGCATCGGGTGCGTTTCACATGGCTGCATGTTCGATGGGTTCCCGTTCATCGAGACAGAGCGATCAGCTCCCTCTTCGGATGCCCCAACTTGGGGACCACCATCCTTTAAACTCCTGTACGTGCAAAACTGGGGGGATTTGTGTTTTTTAGGAAGATAAATCAAATTGTTTGAGTTTCTTTTCATCCTGCGGATGTGAAGCCCGTGTTTTCCATCCTTGGCCATCCTGCCCACACTTTGATATCGATAGGTCCTAACCCTTTTCTTGCATTGGCTTCAGTGGGGCTGATTTAGCTCCTTCGCTGGAGAAGGAGCTGCAGAAATGGGTAAAATGAAAATGTTGGGGTTGATTTGCATGAATGCTGAACATCGCTGTCCCCGCTGGGGTTTGATGGTGACCGTAGATCCTCAGATAAGGATAAAATTATCTCTACAGGGGTTTCCAATGCCTCTGTTCCTATTTGCTTCTTTAGAGCCTTGTTATATGGGACTTGCAGAGCCTTTGCTTTTAAGTATAATCCCTCCCTTGATTTCTTATATTAGGCAGCTGTTTATGATCTGCCTATATTTAATGAGAAGTTCATCAAGAGGACAGAAGGGTTCAAGAGCAGCATCTTCAGCCTCAGCTTTCCCAGTGTCCTGCTGCAAAGTACCAGGGAATCTTGTTAGACTTCTATTTCTTTTCTTTTTTGTTACCTTGGGCTCCCTAAAAATTATCACCCTCGTTATGGCTCTTATTACCTCATCTTTCCCTGTGGCTGAGCTGAACAAGGACATGGAGCATCTAGAAGTAAATATTTTCCCTTAGCTGCCCCTGGGTGCCACATGGGAAACTCCTGGCACCGGGTAGAAAGGAAAGATTTTTGGATATTTTCTCTTTTTTGAGCTCTCTTTCCCCACAGTTGTGGCATTCGGCCGCTCTGCCTCGCTGCGCTGTGAGACCGCAGCAGCGTTTCGCAGACAGAAGTTCCTCATTTTAAACAAACATCACAGATTTTTTCTTTCCTGTTGCTCCACGAGCTTGTCCGTCCTACTGGCTGCGCCTTCTCCTTTCCCTGCCTCTTCCATAGCAAACAGAGCATCTCTCACCCATCCAAAGTTCCGCTGGAGACACACTTGAGCTTGACATGTCTGAACCTCCCGTGGCCATAGGAGTCTCCACCGCATCTGAGCCCAAGAGCGATGCTCAGCCTCTACCCAAGGCTCCTTCCTTGGGCTGACTCTGAATAAATCCCTGCATGGTTTATCCATCCCTCAGCCCCGGTGCCTCCAACCCACCCCTGGGTTCATCCTTTTTGCCTAGTGAGGAACACGTTCAAGCTGGAAACTGGAGGTGGCCGAGTGCTGCTCGTGGTCTGGAAATGAAGCCACAGCAGACAAGTAGTGACAGGACGAGGGGCAACGGCTTTAAATTGGAAGGGGAAGATTTAGATCGGACGTCAGGAAGAAATTTCTCACCATGAGGGTGGGGAGGCCCTGGCCCAGGGTGCCCAGAGCAGTGGTGGCTGCCCCATCCCTGGAGGTGTTCCAGGTCAGGTTGGATGGGGCTTGGAGCCCCCTGATCCAGTGGGAGATGTCCCTGCCCATGGCAGGGGGTGGCACTGGCTGGGCTTTGAGGTCCCTTCCAACCCAACCCATTCGACAGTTCTGTGATCCTGGTTCCTCCTCTCAGGGATGCGAGCGGTGGAGCCTGGCTGGAGGATCACCTCATGGTGCACGGCCACTCGCTCACGTTTCACTGTTTCCATGCAAAGGGTGAATTTTTGCAAACATTGGAGGAAAACCCAGCTCCTCGCTGTACTCCTGTCTGATTTTGAGCTTGTTGCAAACTTCCAGCAGCTCAAGGCAGGATTTAATGCTCTTTAAATGTGGATTTTTGGCCTTTATTTTGCTGCTGGAGCCTTTTGTAGGGAACAAAGTGGTGATTTATTCATGCTGAGTCTGGCAGACTGCAAGGACAGAAATGCACAGATTTAAGGGGCGATCGTGGATGTTGCCAGGAGTTTCACCCCTAAATATGCAACCCAGTTACCGGTGTTCGCTGCCGTCCTTGTGGATGTAAAAAATGCTGCTTTCTGCTGTGTCCTTGCCAGCAGTGCGGGTTTGTGGGCTCCATTCAGCTGCTCTTTGGGGAAAGAAAAGCTGGTTTTTGCTCAGGCTGCACATTTGCCAAGACCTGTGCTGGGGATCAATGTTTGTGGTTGCTTTTCTTGCAAATCATAGAATTCTTAGAGTTGGAAAAACCTCCAACACCATCAAGTCCAACCAACAACGCAACCCCACCCTTCCAACTAAACCACATCTCCAAGGGCCACGTGTACACGGTTGTTGAACCCCTCTAGGGATGGAGAATCCACCACTGCCCTGGGTAAAGAATTTTTTTCTAATATCCAATCTAAACCTCTCCTGGCACAACTTGAGGCCAATTCCTCTCATCCTATCAAAAATCTTCTATAAATTACAGGGGAAATTATGGGTTTTCTGAAGGTGAGCTTACATATTTAAGGGTGTCCATGGGGAGCTGGGCATCAGCTCTGTGACTTCTCAGGGTTGCAGTTTCCCTCTCGCAAGCAATTGCAGTCAGTCTCTGCCGTGCTTCTCTCCAATTAATGCTGGCTCTTTCCCCCCATTAATAAAAACCATGAGCTAAACTCTTTTTTGGGCTCAACAACTCAGAAACAGTGGGATTTGCTACCTCCAAACCTCATCTGATGGAGCATTTGAAAGCCGCTTTCAGTCATCGTTTTTCTAATAGCTGGGTACAGCCGGCATCCCATGGACTTCGGCACAACACACCCGCATTTGTTTATAAATCCGATATAAACCCTTGATATCAAATATGATTTCAATATGCAGGCTGAGTTGCTTTGCATAAACCTTGCCTTTTATATCCTGACTTGGCAAGCTGCGCCTTAGAAATTGAGACTGAAAGAAGCAAATAGAGTAGGGGATAAAATCAGTGCGTGGTGTGGAGTGGCCAAAGCACGAGAAAGAGCGGAACCCCCATCTAGCAGCCTGCAGGAGGGGGTGTCTGGGGTTAAAAGTCTTGGTGTCTGGGGCTAAAATACATTCAGAGGAGCCCACCATGTGCTTGGCAAGAAGAAAAGCTCTGCCTGCCCCATCCCGCTGCTTTTTAGGCAACTTGTGTGCTGCTCTGACCACGGACACAGCAGTCGTCCCCACTTGGACTTGGAAGCAGGACTGGTAGGAGCGCGTACTTCTTCCTGCTACACAGAGGACAAAGTGCCCTTTCTTTTTTTTTTCTTTTTTGTGTTTTAACTAAGGTTGAAGAACAAAAATCTTCCCAAAATGGAAGTTGTGAGATCTAGATGTGCCCAGCTCAGTAAAATTCCAAGCTGCGCTGCTCTGGGCTTTCTTCCCAAGCAACCGTGTTTTATATCAGTTTAGAGGCATGTGGCAATTTGCATATCATCCCTGCCCATGAGATAACAGGTGCTTGGTTAATTGTATTCCTTAATTATGGGATTCCCTGCGTAATTATACCTGGCTCGTTATGAGCTGATTTAGCTGGTGATGGAAGCTGTGCTGCTCCTTCAGTAGGACCATGCGAGCTGATCCTTAGTGAATGGACACGAGCCAACAGTGTGCCTACAGCGTGCGCTCCCAGCCCAGAACCCCCCGTGTCCTGGGCTGCATCCAGAGCAGGGGGAGCAGCAGGGGAGGGAGGGGGTTCTGCCCCTCTGCTCCGCTCTGTGAGACCCCACCTGGAGCCCTGGGTCCAGTTCTGGAGTCCTGAGCACAGGAAGGACCTGGAGCTGTCGGAGCGAGGCCAGAGGAGGCCACGGAGATGATCCCAGGGCTGGAGCAGCTCCTGTACGAGGGCAGGCTGGGAGAGTTGGGGTTGTTCAGCCTGGGGAGGAGAAGGCTCTGGGGAGACCTTAGAGCAGCTCCCAGTGCTGAAAGGGGCTGCAGGAAAGCTGGGGAGGGGCTCTGGCTCAGGGAGGGCAGAGAGGGGATGAGGGGTAATGATTTTGAGCTGCAAGAGGGGAGATTGAGATGAGATCTGGGGGAGAAATGTTTTGCTGTGAGGGTGGGGAGGCCCTGGCCCAGGTTGCCCAGAGCAGTGGTGGCTGCCCCATCCCTGGAGGTGTTCCAGGCCAGGTTGGATGGGGCTTGGAGCCCCCTGATCCAGTGGGAGGTGGTGACTTGTAATGGTCCCTTCCACCCCAAATCATTCTCTGATTCTATGAAATAAGCAAGGTGCAAACCTCATTAGTGAGTGGCTAAATAAAGCCCCAAGGTCTGGGGCACGAAATGGTGTTTTTTGGCAAAGAGTGTTTTGTTTTTGCCGAGCTTGGGAAATAATTTCTGGATATGCAGGTCCCTGTGCTTCCTGCCGTTCTAATAAACCAGTGGTCAAAGTGAATATCATGATAATAAGTCTCTTCCTCCCTATCTTTTTTTAACTTTCTTTTAGATTTTTAGCTAGTTACCATGGTAACTTTCCACCTTCCTTTTTCTGGTGAGTCTCAAAGTCGCTGATGGAGGTAGCCTCGGAGAGACAACTGTGAGCTGAGCAGAGATTTGCTCTCCATCCTCTGCAGACCTCTCAGATAGGGACCAAAGTTTTAGGAGACTGATGGGTGCTGGCTGCAAGAACGTCAGACCATCTCATTTAAGTTGTTGTTCAATCAGGACATTGATTTCCAGTCTAAATTTGTTGCTACATTGATTCTGGCAGAGACACAAGTTATTGCCTGTGCTCTGGGGGATGGATCATCCTCCATTGGATGCCCAGCTTGGAAACATCGGCATTCGACCAAATGCCAGCATCCCTTCACCGACGGATGCTGCACCCCTACCTACATCCACCCAGAGGACAGGTGCCTCCAGGCACGGATCTCTTCTCTCTGGTGCCCAATGACAGGACCCGAGGGAATGGCAGGAAGATACCAGGGGAGGGTTAGGTTGGACATCAGGAGAAGGGTCTTCCCCCAGAGGGTGGTGGAGCCCTGGAACAGCTCCCAGGGAAGCAGTCACAGCCTGACAATATTCCAGAAGCCTTTGGCCAATGCCCTCACCCCCGCGGGGTGAATGTTGGGGTGTCCTGTGCAGGGACAGGAGTTGGACTCGATGGTCCTTGTGGGTCCCTTCCAGCTCGGGGCATTCTGTGATTCTACAATAACATTTGCTTCCACTGCAACCATTTAACCCGTCTTCCTGTGCAGAATTTGGCCATTCCAGCTGCATCCTTCCTTCTTTCCTGCCTGCCACTATTTCCACAGGGGAGCAAACTGATTTCCCACTGAGGACCAGGATATTTGGAAAAGACTTGCAGCTCCCTGAGAGCTCGTAATGAAATGATCTGATTTCTAAGCGTTTCAAAGCAGCTCTTGGTTTCCAGGTCTCCCTTGTTGCAGTTGACAACTGACAGATGACACAGCCTGGCTTGGAGCACAACTAATCCTTCCCTTTCTCTTTTCAGTTCTTCTGGGTCCTTCTGGTGATCTTCCTCACAGAACTGCTGCTCATATTCATCGAAATCATCTTTGAAAACAAGGTGAGTGCAACCAGGAGGCCTTTGGATGCTGCACAGAATCATAGATTAATCACGGCATGGGTTGGGTTGGAAGGGGCCTCAAAGCCCAGCCAGTGCCACCCCCTGCCATGGGCAGGGACACCTCCCACTGGATCAGGGGGCTCCAAGCCCCATCCAACCTGGCCTGGAACACCTCCAGGGATGGGGCAGCCATGACGTGGCACTGCACTGCAGCCGAACGTGTCATCGGGGAGGAAAATCCTCAAGTGTCTGTAGTGTCTACCCTGAAAATGGAAGGTTTTCTTTACTCTTGCTCTCCTGGGGCTGCCCATTGTGCTCCAGAGCTGTGAGGGATCTCCAGAACTACCCAGAGCACCCACTGCAGCCACAAGTCCCTATTGGTGCATTTTCTTGAAGACTCATTAAGCTCCTCACCTTAATTATGTTAACTTCTGCCTTGCGTTGTGAGGACAGGTTTGAGTTATGGCTGAGCTGGCAAATGCTTCCAACAGATGTCCTTTCTGGCTGAAGGAACTCCTGCTGAAGGAACCCTGCCATTTTCAATTTAATCTTACCCTAGCAATCGATCAAACGATTAAACAGCTAATCTCAGTCTCTGCTGACTCAGTGTCCCTTGGCACTAGGCAGGAGAACATCCAAAATACCTGTTTACAGACTAAAAATCAGTTCTCCTTTGCCTGAGCAAGTGATGCTTTCAAAGCCATCAAGTTGGGTTGGGAGCTGGGTGCTTGGTGAGCCCCAAAGGCAGGTTGGGTTGGGAGCTGGGTGCTTGGTGAGCCCCAAGGGCTGGTTGAGTTGGGAGCTGGGTGCTTGGTGAACACCAAAGGCAGGTTGGGTTGGGAGCTGGGTGCTTGGTGAGCCCCAAGGGCTGGTTGGGTTGGGAGCTGGGTGCCTGTTGAGCCCCAAAGGCAGGTTGGGTTGGGAGCTGGGTGCTTGGTGAGTCCCAAGGGCTGGTTGGGTTGGGAGCTGGGTGCTTGGTGAGCCTCAGAGTCGGAGGGAGCACATTGCCATTTGGATGCTGCAGCCAATTCTATCCAGCAGCTTCTTGGAGCTCTCGAAAACCCGGTGATGCCCGAAAAACCCAGTGCACAGGTGGAGAGATGTGTTTCTCTGAGGAAAATCAGACTGCTGAGTCCTTCCCACGTATGGAAAACCAATAAGCTCTGCCGTGTAGAGCCTGTAGTTTTGTGAAATTCAGCATGAAATCCTCTGCTCTGCTCCACCTTTGAGCCTCGCTGATGGCACTCAGCACCATCCTGCACTGGCCGGGATGAAATGGGAAAACAGTTGCACCATCAGGCAAGAAGATTGCAGCCTCGTGATTAAACTCCTGGGTTGAGTAGAAACCATTAGCGCCTCGATTGTCCCTTAATTTAAATTTAACGGGCGCTATCAAAACCTAATTAAAAAGCGAACCATGAAGGAGAAAGAAAAGAGAGATCTGACAAGCGATGAATCTACTTGACCTAAAATTGTTCAGAAGCACAAATCTGCATCAGGAACAATGGTTGTTTATTAAACTTGTTAAAAACATATTTAATTGGATTTTGCATTAAATAAGCAGGGACGAGGAACAAATTTAGTGGCCTCGAAGCTACTGAACGTTGTAACGGGCTCTGTTGATATGCAAATGATTTTTTGGAGATTACCGAAGACAATGGGTTTGGCATCATTGAAGGGAAGGGGGTGAAGAGGTCTTATAACCAGAACTTAATGATTTAACCCAGTGACATTTATCACCTTTTAAAATCAAGGTTTAATTACAGAGGCTGCCTCCAGGCTGGCATCTTCGGAGGGCAATAGGGTCATGGGGTGATCCTGTCTGGGGCGAAACAAGCAGCGAACAGTAAAAGCCGGGTGTTGCCTGTTTTGTTTGGCTGTAGTGGTGAGCCACCCGGGAATTAACATTTTAATCATCTTCCACATGAGCGATTTCTTAAAGGTTTTTCAGATCCCTGTGCCTGATCCCTCGCTGTCGGCAGGCTTTGTTTGCCGCTCTGACGTGCCTTCATTTCTCTTCTTTTCACTTTCTTCTCCCCGTTCCCAGTTTGCCCAACCTCTAATTTTCATGTCAGAGTGAATTATGAAAAACAACGCTTTCTTCACCCCCCCCCCATCCTTTCCCCTACTTCTAACTCAGAAATAAAGTTCCTTTTTCCTTCATTAATATTTCTGCTGGGTGCTTTGTCAGGAATCAGCTGGCAAACCTGCGCCGGGCTTTGCGTAGGACACCTCGAGCCTCCCCTCCCAGCTCACTAATCAGCTTCCCAGGCATCTCTAAAAGACATTTTCGATTCAATTAGTGTTAAATGTGGAGCGCCTGATGTGTCAAAGTGTCCTTGGAGATCCAGCTGAGGGAGCAGCAGGGAGAGCCCCAGCCCGGCTGCACAGCTCCCTTTCAAGGCACGATTGGATTGCTGAATGATTTGTTGGGATTAGAAGTGATTGAGGGCTCTGAGGAGGTCTCTGCTCCTGCGCGTAGCTCATCCCGTGGATAAATCACCGTGCAGCCCGCCGTGCAGGCTATCACAGCCCATTTCACCTCCCCCAACCCCTCCTAATGCGCAGGACCCCTCTGCCAGTGGATAAAATCCTGTTACTCAATGGGATTGAAGAACTTGAGGGAGCTGCTGAAGAATAATAATTAAATCAAATAGGAAAAATTAGGTGGGTAAAGGTGTGCGATTCTGCTTGCATGTGCAGGAAACAGAGAGGTGCTACAGGACACCGCTAACCCTGAGAGCTCAAATATGATTAATTTTGCCTCAAGAAATAAGCTTGTGCCAGTGTACAGATTGGATTCTTACTCCGGTAACAACTGGCAATGCTTGATATGAAAAATATTCATGTTTTGAGTTATTTCCCCAGTGCCTTTCCCACCTGTGAGCTGTGGTTTGGGTTTTTTTCTGTCCCCAGATGAATGCTGTTTTCCACTCCAACATCCAGGAGGGCATCAGGCACTATTACGATGACCTTGACTTCAAGAACATCTTGGATTTTGTACAAGAAAAGGTTTGGTTTTGGAGGGGGAGGTGGCATCGGGGAGGTCTGGTTGAGAAGTTTTCCAAGGAGTGGTTGACTGTGCCTCACCAAAGTCAAAGCGTTAGCTTTCCCTGCATTCTTAAAATTTATAGAATCCTGGAAGAGTTTGGGTTGGAAGGGACCTCAAAGCCCATCCAGTTCCACCCCTGCCACGGGCAGGGACACCTCCCACTGGATCAGGGGGCTCCAAGCCCCATCCAACCTGGCCTGGAACACCTCCAGGATGGGGCAGCCACCACTGCTCTGGGCACCCTGGGCACCCTCACAGCAAAACATTTCTCCCTCAGATCCCACCTCAATCTCCCCTCTTGCAGCTCAAAACTGTTCCCCCCCTTCCCATCCCCACACTCCCTGATCCAGAGCCCCTCCCCAGCTTTCCTGCAGCCCCTTTCAGCACTGGGAGCTGCTCTAAGGTCTCCCCAGAGCCTTCTCCTCTCCAGGCTGAACAACCCCAACTCTCCCAGCCTGCCCTCGTACAGGAGCTGCTCCAGCCCTCGGATCATCTCCGTGGCCTCCTCTGGACTCGCTCCAACAGCTCCCGGTCCTTCCTGTGCTCAGGACTCCAGAACTGGACCCAGGGCTGCTGGTGGGGTCTCACACGAGCAGAGCAGAGGGGCAGAATCCTCTCCCTTGACCTGCTCATTACATTTCTTATTCCCATCTCCAGGGTACCTTGATATATCTTGATCTGTCTTGGTTTGCACTGCTCTTTGTGCACAGTGCGGTGCTGTGCTGCCCTCCAAGCCCACCCCACTGGTGTTTTGAGTGAATTAGTCTGCCCTCTGTGTTCCCTGCAAAGAACACCTTCTGCTCCACACCGCATCAGGTAGACCTTGACAAGGTATTTATATTTCCAAGTCTTGATGGGAAACCAGTGTCTAACACCTGAAAGCTTTTTGATAGCTACCCCAGCCTACACAGAGAGAGACGGAGGAATCAAATAACGAGCCAGCAGTGACCCAGGTGGCCAAGAAGGCCAGCAGCAGCCTGGCTGGGATCAGCCATGCTGTGGGCAGTACAAGAAAGCCCTTGAGGGGCTGGAGCTGGGGAAGGGGCTGGAGAACAGGGGTTCTGGGAGCAACTGAGGGACCTGGGGGGGTTCAGCCTGGAGAAGAGGAGGCTGAGGGGAGACCTCATGGCTCTCTGCAGCTCCTGGAGAGGGGGGTGTGGAGAGGTGGGTGCTGGGCTCTGCTCCCAGGTGACAAGGGGTGGGACGAGAGGAAATGGCCTCAAGCTGCACCAGGGAAGGGTTGGATGGGATTTTAGGGAAAATTTCTTTACTGAAAAAGTGGTGAAGCATTGGACACACAGTGTGAAAGCTGGGGTTGTCCTCTGCAGGGACAGGAGTTGGTCTCAATGACGCTTGTTGTTTCCTTCCAGCTTAGGACATTTTATGTTTCTATGAATTGTTTTAGGTGTGTGGTGCATATTCTGACTCATGTCAGAGCCTGCCAGGAACCTGCCGGCCCCTATCCCTGAGCCAGCCTGGAGATCGTTAAAACCATCCTCATTTTTGAGTGAGGATATTTGAATTACCTGCTATTTGTGTTATTTTCAAAGGAAAGCATTTGATAAATGAAAAAAAAAAGTGGGGAAAACCAAAAACTTGAGGTCTAGGTGAGACATCGCAGTGATGTTACACTGGTCACATGGCTTTGGAGAGCAGAGCCAGGCTTTGCCATCAAAGCTGCTTTCAGATGATCTTTGAATGTTCTCACCTCAGGCTGATTTCTCTCCTTTCTTTATGGGTAGGAGCATCATAAATATCTGAATCTTATCTCTTGCTTTGAAGAAAAGGAGGCTGTGAACTCCTTCTTTGATGTAGCTGGAGTTTAAGGCTGGTGGTGCCCTCTACACTCCCCTCCTTTGGCTTAAATACCTGCTTTGACTCTTGGAGTCATCGTTGAGTGCATTAATAAAGCTGGGAGCCCTCTGAAGGTCTTGAGATGAAGAGATTCTGAGAAAGATCTGAGCCTTTTTCATGTTTTTAGGATGTTCTGAGAAAAGCTGTGGAGAAAGGAAAGTAATTCAGACCTTTCTGTAGGATGATAAATGGATGCCGCTGTGAGCAGTCAGAAACCCCACGTAGGAGCCATCCTCAGAGAGCCTTGGCAAGAAGACTTGACCACAGATCTCCGGAGAAGGCAGATGTATTTGCGAGAAGGTTCCTGTAGCCAAACAAGTGAGGATCAGGCACTTGTCTTATAATCTCACCCCATTTTTATAACATTTTTCCTCTCTGCTTCTTCACTTGATTTTTTATTAAATGTTTTCAGGGGGAGATCTTCATCTCAACGTCTCTCTTTGCCGTAAAAGAAGTTGTGGCCTCTTTTAGTGTTGCTGTTGAGTCTTTAACTTCCGCACATTTTATCTTGTAGCAAGAGAAGGAGCTTTGCAAGAACGTGCAGCTCATTGCTGGGAGCTTTTATATTAGCGTAGGATTCCAAATCAGCAGCTGAGATGCAGAGTTGCTTCACCCTGAGGGTAGGACCAGGGAGAAGGAATGCAGAGGAATAATTGCTTTGAAGAGAAAGGAAATTGGTTTTATGGGACCTGAGCAGCCCGTTCCACTTTGAGCCCTCGAAGCTCATCCAATCCATCCAGCCAAACCACACTGTGCTTGTTAAACCGTGTCCTCAAGTGCCACGTCTACACGTTCTTTGAACGCCTCCAGGGACAGAGACTCCACCACTGCCCTGGGCAGCCTGGACCAGGGCTTCACGACTTTGCCAGTAAAGAAATGTTCCCTAATATCCAATCTAAACCTCTCCTGGTGCAACTTGAGGACATTTGCTCTCATCCTATCCCTTGTTGCTTGGGAGAATCATCAGTTACTTGCGAGTTCCCATCATTTAGTGGTTAATTCCTGCTATTTTCCCTGTTAAACACCCTGTCCATGCATAGGTTGGCTGGCACACGGCTTATTTAGGTCAGGCAAAACCACACTATGCTCTTTAGGATTTGAATTTTGCTTAAACCCTCTCTCGAGTGATGCTTCAAACTAGAGCCATCTGCCTGCACACCCTTAAACCAGTATTATACAGTAAAAATAACAAATAATTACAGCCCCAAGTGCCAGACATTAATATTTTACATTACCAGGATCATGGTGCAAATAATGCAGTTTTACCTGTCAACTCCTACTCCTGCTGGCTGCCCGTGAGCGAGTAGATATGGAAATAAATTGCCCTAAAGAAAACCATACTTCCATGTTTTATCGCTCAGTTTTGCTGAACTCCTGCCCCTTGCAGTCCCTGGATGTGAAGCCGGAGACCACGACGAGTCAAAAGCCCAGGTTTGCCCCCAGTTCACTCGCTGCTGTTCCTTGCTTTATCTTTTTTTAATGGTTTGCTGAGTGCAGGTGGAAGAGGAGAGTTCAAACCACCTGCTTGAGCACAGGATTTGAATTTCAAAGAGCTGCTGGGGCTGCGGTTCTTGTTCAAACCCAAGTGGTTCCAAGACTCGGAGGGGTGAGGATGTTTCGGTTTCAAACCTCCTGCTTTCTTCTTGGGGAAGATTAAAGGCAGCTTTCCAGCTCATTAGAGACTGTTGCTTCGAGGGCAATGGTTATAGCCATAACAAGCCGTCATCTTGTGTGTGTGGGGGGGGTGTCTTTGACACGGAGAGCTCCTCAGATGTGACCTGTGACCCTTTCCATGGGCTCTCTTTGGTTTTCCTGCTCGTTATGCTTCTCCAAGCTCTGGGAGCCCACATGAAAGTAAAACCAACACTGAAGTCTGTCTCAGCTTACAAGAAATAAACCCAGGCGCAACAGCAGTTTGGGCTGAGCCTCTGCAGAGGAGAAAACACCTCAGCGAGGCCTCTCAGCAGCTGACAACCCTTGTTACAAGGATCTTGTGCCAATTTCTGCATGGTTATAAAGGCAAATGGAAGACACTTCTTTGCAGCATGTGGATATAAAATGGGCAGCAATATGCTGTTGGATTGAGTCCAGAGGAGGCCACGGAGATGATCCCAGGGCTGGAGCAGCTCCTGTACGAGGGCAGGCTGGGAGAGTTGGGGTTGTTCAGCCTGGAGAGGAGAAGGCTCTGGGGAGACCTTAGAGCAGCTCCCAGTGCTGAAAGGGGCTGCAGGAAAGCTGGGGAGGGGCTCTGGATCAGGGGGTGCAGGGATGGGATGAGGGGAGATGGTTTTGAACTGCAAGAGGGGAGGTGAGATGAGATCTTAGGCAGAAATGTTTTCCTGTGAGGATGGGGAGGCCCTGGCCCAGGGTGCCCAGAGCAGTGGTGGCTGCCCCATCCCTGGAGGTGTTCCAGGCCAGGTTGGATGGGGCTTGGAGCCCCCTGATCCAGTGGGAGGTGTCCCTGCCCATGGCAGGGGGTGGCACTGGATGGGCTTTGAGGTCCTTTCCAACCCAAACCATTCTGTGATTCTAGGGTAACAATATCCCTTTAAGACCTTCTTTCTCCTCTTTCTCCCAGGCAACTTTTGCAAGCTGCTCTCCCTCACTGATATGGGTAGGATCTAAGGCAATAGAGGAATGACAGGTAGGAAGTTAAAAAATAGTTGTAAATCTGTGGGCTGGCTGTTCCTGGCTGCATCTGCCTGTTCTGATATGGGAGGAAGCCACAAAGACACTGGGAGCTGCCGTTTTTCCCAGCTCCCGTTGGCCAAGTATTGCCCGCAGCCCATCAGCAGGTGGGGGAGCAGATGCTCCAGCATGAAACCTCTCCCAAAATGTGCTCCTTGCAGTGTGGTCCTTCAAGAAATGGGAAAAACCTGACTTTTATTAAGCACTCGTTCCTGTCCTGCCCACTTCAGGCTTTTCTTTCCAGGGGAAAAATGTAAAGGTTCAAGCTTGTTTACCAACGACGAATGACTCTGTGTATAATAAACCCACTCTCATTCTGTGGAGAACAGAAAATGACTTTCATTAAACTTTTTTTCTTCTTTGTGTGAACAGAATAAAAAAAAGCAACCTTCCCCCCCCCCCCCCCCCCCTTTGTAGCTGTAGTACTTGATCTCTAATTTAACTTGATGGGAAGAGAAATCCCTGTTAGACTGCGGAGCCTTATTAGCATTTTGTCGAATGGCACCAACGAGCCGAGTTGCCTTCAAGAACCAAGAAATACATTTGTTCCAGACACTGCAAGAGCCATCTCTCCTGTGTGCCCAGGGGATAGGATGGATTAGTCACCTGTAATTAAATCAGTGAAGCATGAATGAGCCTGAGCTTTCCTAAGCTCCTGAAATCAAGGATACCCCCGATCCACATCTGTACACAACTGTAATGCTGCACGCTGCTAAGATCGGGCTAAGTGGGGCTAAAGACCCACTTTTCTTTACTTACAAAGTGTCTTCAGCTTCTTATTTAGGGTCCTGGGAATTCGAAAAGAATTGAGGCTCTCGGTGCTGGCGTTGCTAAGCAGTGATGGAGATGTGGGGCGAGGCTGGAGGAGAGGAGTGTCAGTGGGCTGGAGATCACAGAATGGTTTGGCTCAAAAGGGACCTCAAAGCCCAGCCAGTGCCACCCCCTGCCATGGGCAGGGACACCTCCCACTGGATCAGGGGGCTCCAAGCCCCATCCAACCTGGCCTGGAACACCTCCAGGGATGGGGCAGCCACCACTGCTCTGGGCACCCTGGGCCAGGGCCTCCCCACCCACATCGTGAAGAATTTTTTCCTGGTGTCCAATCTAAATCTTCCCCTTCCAATTTAAAGCCGTTCCCCCTCATCCCATCACTCCTGGGCCTTGGAAAAAGCCCCTCCCCAGCTTTCCTGCAGCCCCTTTCAGCACTGGGAGCTGCTCTAAGGTCTCCCCAGAGCCTTCTCCTCTCCAGGCTGAACAACCCCAACTCTCCCAGCCTGCCCTCGTACAGGAGCTGCTCCAGCCCTGGGATCATCTCCGTGGCCTCCTCTGGATCTGTTCCAACGGTTCTTCATCCTTCTTATGTTGGGGATTCCAGAACTGGACAGAGGACTCCAGATGGGGTCTCATGAGAGCAGAGCAGAGGGGCAGATATCAAGGTTTGTTCAGCTTCTTCTTTTCTACTTCTTTGTAGTTTTCTTGCTGCGGCGGCGATGAGTACCGAGACTGGGAGGTTAACCAGTACCACTCCTGCAACGGCAGCGGGCCGCTTGCGTGCGGCGTGCCCTACACGTGCTGTATCAGGAAGGTAAGGCAGCTGAGGCACAGAAAGTGCCTTTATTTCTGTCAATATTTCAGCAAAAACCTCTTTTGCACCTTGTTATTGCTGTGTATTTCTGTGCTATAGCATCTCCTCCAAACTTCATTGCCGTCTTGCAAAGTGATTTGATACGGCGTCAGTGTGAGATGCAAGAGAGACTGAAAATATATATGGACTAAAGTGTATTTTAGTAGTTTCAGTGTAGAATAAATGCCAAAGGTCTGGGCCATTCATTGCGTTTGTACCATGTCATGGAGTTGTTAGAAATGCCAAGTTCCTGTTTTTCAATGTAATTTGTGATATGAAACAATTCTGGAGGATGGTTTTGCAAACAAACAGAGTCACAAGGAGGTCAGTTGAGACCAAATGCTTGCAAATTGTAAATATAATAAAAATAGATCAATGTGAGTCTCACAAGGGTCTTGGCTCTGACTCTTGTGAGCTGGGTGGATTTAATAGAAAGGTTGAAAGGTTTCCTCATAGAATGCCCTGAGTTGGAAGGGACCCACAAGGACCATCGAGTCCAGCTCCTGTCCCTGCACAGGACACCCCAACATTCACACCGTGGGGCTGAGGGTGTTGGCCAAAGGCTCCTGGAACATTGTCAGGCTGTGGCTGCTTCCCTGGGAGCTGTTCCAGTGCTTCACCACCCTCTGGAGGAAGAACCTTCTCCTGATGTCCAACCTAACCCTCCCCTGGCATCTCCTGCCATTCCCTCAAGTCCTGTCCTTGGTCACCAGAGAGAAGAGCTCAGCGCCTGCTCCTCCTCCTCCCCGTGTGAGGGAGCTGCAGAGCACGATGAGGTCTCCACTCAGCCTCTTCTCCAGGCTGAACAGACTCAGGATTCTCAGCCGCTCCCCATAGTCTTGTCCTCCAACCCCTTCACCAGAGTGGAGTGGATCCGTGGAGACACAAGGGTCTCCTGTGCTGATTTTCAGAGCTGAAAATCAAGACAAACCCACCTCCCACACCGCAGCACTTTTCTGCTGAGACTGAGCTAAGTGCTCCACATGGATTTGTTCAACACAACCGTCCACCTTGTTGCGATCAATCTAACCCACGCTGTGGGTAAAATGCCAGGAACTGGGTCTGTTTCATGTGGCAGAAATGCTGTAAGTGTTGCTATAAAGGATCTGCTAAGCTTAATCCTGATAGCAAACTCTCCTTGAAGTCTAGAGCATCAACATTGCCCCTGATCCCTGGCTGTGCCCCAGGCTTTACTCATTGTGCCAGGAAAATATAACCTCAGTATAGAGTCGACAGCGGTGTCCTGGGCTGCACCCAGAGCAGGGGGAGCAGCAGGGGAGGGAGGGGGTTCTGACCCTCTGCTCCGCTCTGTGAGACCCCACCTGGAGCCCTGGGTCCAGTTCTGGAGTCCTGAGCACAGGAAGGACCTGGAGCTGTTGGAGCGAGTCCAGAGGAGGCCACGGAGATGATCCGAGGGCTGGAGCAGCTCCTGTGCGAGGGCAGGCTGGGAGAGTTGGGGTTGTTCAGCCTGGAGAGGAGAAGGCTCTGGGGAGACCTTAGAGCAGCTCCCAGTGCTGAAAGGGGCTCCAGGAAAGCTGGGGAGGGGCTCTGGATCAGGGAGGGCAAGGATGGGACGAGAGGGGAAGGGTTTTCATCTGCAAGAGGGGAGATTGAGATCTGATTGAGATTGAGCTCTGATGTTTTCGTGTGAGGGTGGGGAGGCCCTGGCCCAGGGTGCCCAGAGCAGTGGTGGCTGCCCCATCCCTGGAGGTGTTCCAGGCCAGGTTGGATGGGGCTTGGAGCCCCCTGATCCAGTGGGAGGTGTCCCTGCCCATGGCAGGGGGTGGGACTGGCTGGGCTTTGGGGTCCCTTCTGACTCAACCCATTCTGTGATTCTGTGATTCATTTTTGTACCGCTGTTGGATTTTTAATGGAAAAAAAGCAGGAAATCTGAGGTATTTTTATTATCAGTAGAAGTCTGACATGCAAATCAGTTGCAAAAATAATTGTCATCTCTAATCAGGGTGTTGATTAAGACTCCTAAAGCTCCTGAAAATGGAATTAGATATTCATATGGTCTTCTTTTGTTTTATGAGTGAGGATGTGTCTCTCTCCAACAAGTGCATTTTTCAGTGTTTTTACACTCCCCATGGTTTTGGGTGACAATTTGGCAAACAAAAGCCCTCAGCGCAGTAGGCAGTACTGGCGATGTAAGAAATCACAGATGATTTTTCTGGAGTCCTCTCAGCGCAGGAAGTACATGAATCTGATGGAGTGAGTCTAGAGGAAGGCATGAAGATGATACAAGGGCTGAAGCACCTCCCGTATGAAAAAGGGGAGATTGAGATGAGATCTGAGGGAGAAATGTTTTGCTGTGAGGGTGGGGAGGCCCTGGCCCAGGGTGCCCAGAGCAGCGGTGGCTGCCCCATCCCTGGAGGTGTTCCAGGCCAGGTTGGATGGGGCTTGGAGCCCCCTGATCCAGTGGGAGGTGTCCCTGCCCATGGCAGGGGGTGGCACTGGATGGGCTTTGAGGTCCCTTCCAACTCAGAGCACTCCATGATTCTTTGATTCTCTTCTAGCGGGATAAGGATAATAAAGGAACTTTTTGGCTTCTCGTTGTAATGTGCCGGGTTGAGAGGATGCTCTAGTGAAGGACTGGAGCAGCCAGCCCCCACAGTAAATCTGCTACGTTTTTTAAAGCCCATGAATGTGTCTCTGACAGCCCAAGTGGTTTATGGGAAGTGAGGCCTCAGCAAATGCATCTAAATCTCTGTGAGAAATGAAACTTGTTCTTGGTGCGAGCAGTAACCGGGTAGATAGATGTAGCCTCATTCTTCAAACACTTTGGTTTTGGCACTAGTTTTCTTTCGGTTAAGAAATCAACCTGACGCAATATCAATAGTACATGAAATAGGTTGAGAATTTCAGCTCCTGTCAGAGTTTTCTGCTGTGTGTGACATAAACCAAGCTAATAATAATTTGGTTAAAACAAGAGAGTGTCACTCTCCCTCTGCGTTTGCCTTTACCTTAAGCTCCAGTACGTTGATTCGTAGCTGAAATGGCAAAGCTGTTGTGGGAGGGTTTGCTTGTGGACTGAGAAAGTGGTAGAAGCACCTCTGCACCTTGGGATGAAGAAGGTACCTCTGTGTAATCCTCTGGACATACCTAATTGGGTCTTAGTGACAGGTGAGCCTCGCCAAAACCCCTTTCTACCCAAACACGTTATGTGAGGGTTGCAGAGAAGATCTTGCGTTGGCTCTGCAGCTGGAGGGATAACCAGGCACCACCCAGGCACGTGTACGAGTTCGTCACTGGGTAGAGATGAATACCACAGTCTCTCTGCTGTGAATTATCTTTTTATCAACCAGTTATAAACCCACCAGTTTGTAGGACAAGAAACCCTTCTCTTTTTGTATCCTCCTCCTCCATGTGTGCCTTCATGAATGGAAGATGGAGAGCGAAGCATCTTTTTGACTTAGAGGACCTTTGAGATTTAAGTAGAGGGAATCAGAAGACGTCATTAGGAAAAGCAGTACTGTGGAAAGAACAAAAGATGTTGATGGGAGCGAGCCAGGCAATGCAGCCCTGCCCAGGTGGGGTTTAGGTGGATACCAGAAAAGTGGTCAGATCTTTTGACTGTTGCTCCTGCTCTGGGGAACCTCAATCCCACCTTCCAAACCAAGGCAACACAAGACAATAGCCCAGGCAGGGCACATTTCCTCTGTGTGTGAACCTTCTCAGAGAGAAATTGTGACTGCTAGATCCAACTTCAGAGTTTTCACTGGGCCTGGTGTCCTGCTCGCGTTGAACCATTTCCTTGTCGAGGCGGTTGCTTGGTGCTCCCGTGGGCCTCTGAAGGAAGGAGTGTGAAACCTGGATTAGGAGGTCGGTTGCAATGTTTTCAACCTGTCGTTAAATACAGGCATAAAACTATCTTGTTTTCCAAGAAAAGACTTTTTCTATTGCAAGACCTTCCAAGAGACTTGTTTTGTGTCCCATGGGGCATCTTCCAGGGCAGAATGCATTGCATTGATGGTAGCAGACACGATAGAATCATAGAATGGTTTGGGTTGGAAGGGACCTCAAAGCCCATCCAGTGCCACCCCCTGCCATGGGCAGGGACACCTCCCACTGGATCAGGGGGCTCCAAGCCCCATCCAACCTGGCCTGGAACACCTCCAGGGATGGGGCAGCCACCGCTGCTCTGGGCAACCTGGGCCAGGGCCTCCCCACCCTCAGTGTGATGAATTTCTTCCTCATGTCTCATCTCAATCTTCCCCTTCCAATTTAAAGCCGTTCCTGCTTGTCCCATCACTCCAGGCCCTTGGGAAAAGCCCCTCCCCAGGTTTCCTGCAGCCCCTTTCAGCCCTGAGAGCTGCTCTAAGGTCTCCCCAGAGCCTTCTCCTCTCCAGGCTGAACAACCCCAACTCTCCCAGCCTGTCCTCGTACAGGAGCTGCTCCAGCCCTGGGATCATCTCCGTGGCCTCCTCTGGCCTCGCTCCAACAGCTCCAGGTCCTTCCTGTGCTCAGGTGTCCCATCTCTGAGGCAGGAGACCTTAAAATGTCCCAGGAAGAAGGAAAGAGTGACTACACACCTATTTAAAGGTGTGAGACCAGATCCTCATCTCTAAGAGCTTTTTTAAATGCTTTTCCAATGCACCTGTACCTTCTCCTGGGAAGCTGCAGTGTATTTGTGCTTCGACCAAGTGCGATGTGTCCAAACCCCTTATGAAGTGTCACCACTGATGTTTGGCACTGATTTTGGGATGAAAAGCAGTTGCTTAACCAAAAAGTGCAATGTTTGCAATCTTCTGCCCTTGGTTGGTTTTAAATGTCAGTGCGTGGTGCTCTTTTGTGGTCCCTGAAGGCATCAAAATGCATTCTGGAAGGAGAAAGACTTCTGCCTGGCTTTATGTTAGAAATTTCAATTCAGCTTTGTCCTTCTCTTCCATGCAAGACCTTGACAAAAGTTGATCAAGGCTAAGCCCTCACTTTTCTCTCTTCCATGCTTCTCTCAAACACAAAGTGCTGAGGGAATTACTCAAAGAGATGGACATGACTGGAGACAACGGAAAAACCCTTTGTTATTTAACGCAAGAAGGAAAAAACGTGGTGCTGATTCTGTGTCATAACCAGGTGTGCTGAAATCATGAGCTCGCTAGAAAGCAATGGTGTTTCACTGGCAAGAGTCCTGTGTTGCCCATGACGATGAGTCTGAAAAGCAAGGCCAGTTGAAGGCTATCAACGAGGGGCGTTCCTCAGGGGTCGGTGTTGTTTAATGTTTTGTCACAGACATGGACAGTGAGATGGATGGATTGCTAAGCAACTTTGCCCAAGACACCAAACTCTGTGGTGCTGTCAACATGCTGGAGGGAAAGGATGGATCTAGAGGGACCTGGACAGGCTGGAGAGGTGGGAATCTGCAAGCCTTGTGAAGTTCAACAAGGCCAAGGCCAAGGTCCTGCGCCTGGATCGGGGCAATCCCAAACATGGATACAGGCTTAGCAGAGCATGGATTGGGAACAGCCCTGAGGAGAAGGGCTTGGGGTACTGGAGATGAGAAGATAAACATGAGCCAGCAATGTCTGCTTGAAGCCCAGAAACCCCCCGTGTCCTGGGCTGCATCCAGAGCAGGGGGAGCAGCAGGGGAGGGAGGGGGTTCTGCCCCTCTGCTCCGCTCTGTGAGACCCCACCTGGAACCCTGGATCCAGTTCTGGAGTCCTGAGCACAGGAAGGACCTGGAGCTGTTGGAGCGAGTCCAGAGGAGGCCACGGAGATGATCCCAGGGCTGGAGCAGCTCCTGTACGAGGGCAGGCTGGGAGAGTTGGGGTTGTTCAGCCTGGAGAGGAGAAGGCTCTGGGGAGACCTTAGAGCAGCTCCCAGGGCTGAAAGGGGCTGCAGGAAAGCTGGGGAGGGGCTCTGGATCAGGGAGTGCAGGGATAAGAAAAGGAGAAATGGTTTTGAGCTGAAAGGAGATTGGGATATCAGAAAGAAATGTTTTGTTGAGGGTGGGGAGGCCCTGGCCCAGGTTGCCCAGAGCAGTGGTGGCTGCCCCATCCTGGAGGTGTTCCAGGCCAGGTTGGATGGGGCTTGGAGCCCCCTGATCCAGTGGGAGGTGTCCCTGCCCATGGCAGGGGTGGGACTGGACGGGTTTGAGGTCCCTTCCAACCCAAACCATCCTATGATTTCTTGAAATTATTTCATAATGTGGAGGTGGTGCTGGCTCAAATGACTGGAAAAGTTTTGGAGGGACCTAAATATCTTCTGAAACAGCAGAAACCAGAGAGAAAAGTGGGTTAGAAAGATTAAAAACCCCAACAACTTACCACCACCATCACGGTTTCAGCATTGCAATTGGGCAAAAAGGAGCCTGCGGCATCACAGCGAGGTTTGAGGAAGGCTGCTTGCCTTGTGCTACGCTGAACCGTCGCTGCAACTGGGCCAGATCTTCTATTTCTTATTTTTTTTATTCTTATTTCTTGTATTTCCCCTTGGCTTCCTCCAAGCTATGTCTGTTCCCCAATTCTCTGTTTGCAGGTCCCTGGAGAAGTCATTAACACCCTGTGTGGGTACCGGACGCTTGATAAAGAGGTAACATTGCTTTTTCCTTCGCATGAGCAAGATTTTCTTCTCCATCCCCAAACTCCCTAAACCAAACTGGATCTTTGAAGGTGAGCTTTCCCCACCGAGGGGGGCTCTTACTGCAGCTATATAGGAATCATTTTTTATTGCTCTACCTCCGCATCTCAGGGTGCTGCTCAGGATCGCAGAGCACGGGGAGGTTCGCGACGTGTGTGGGTTGTCCCTGCGAGCTTTGGCGTGGCCTTTTGAGACTGATGGATCAGCCCTGAGAAAAGCTGGTCATGTTTTCATAGAATCATAGACTCGTTAAGGTTGGGAAAGACCTCGAAGCTCTTCCAGCCCAACCGTCAGCCCAACCTCACCGTGCCTGCTAAACCATGTCCCAAAATGCCGCAACTTCACAGTTTTTTAACCCCTGGGTGGAGACTCCACCGCTGCCCTGGGGAGCCTGGGCCAGGGCTTCTCTACTCTGTCAGTAGAGAAATTTTCCCCAATATCCAATCTAAACCTCCCCTGGTGCAGCTTGAGGCCATTTCCTACCGTCCCACCCCTTGTCACCTGGGAGCAGAGCCCAGCACCCACCTCACCACACCCTCCTCTCCAGGAGCTGCAGAGAGCCATGAGGTCTCCCCTCAGCCTCCTCTTCTCCAGGCTGAACCCCCCCAGGTCCCTCAGCCGCTCCCAGAACCCCTGTTCTCCAGCCCCTTCCCCAGCTCCGGTCCCTTCTCCGCACGCGCTCCAGCCCCTCAAGGGCTTTCTTGGAGCGAGGGGAACAAAACTGAACCCAGGATTCGAGGTGCTGAGTGCAGGGGGACGATCCTTGCCCTGCTCCTGCTGCCACCCCATGGCTGAGCCAAGGCAGGTGCTGGTGGCCCTCTTGGCCACCTGGGCCACTGCTGACTCATGTTCAGCTGCTGTTGACTAACACTGCCAGGTCCTTTTCCACAGGGCAGCTTTCCAGCCGCTCTTTCCCAAACCTGGAGCGTTGCAAGCATTTTGGGACTTGGGGGTAGGAGAGGGAAGCTGATTTTGAGGCCTTCGGGGGTGGCGGTGGGGCCGTAATCGCAGCAGAGAGCTGCTGGCGCTCCGTGCATATGGTCTGTAGCTCCCAGGGACAGGATTTTGGCAAGGCAACCCGTAGAAAGGTCCAATCCAAGCAATCATTTCCCGAACACTTCTCATGCAACATTTATTGTCTGGTTTGCCAGAAGGAGCAAATGCAAGAAATGACATCTCCCCCCAAACTCAACACCTCAGTCAAAACTGTGACGTTGATGCTTCTCTCCTCTCTGGTTCCAGCGCCTGGAGCTGCTCGACATCATCCATGTGCGAGGCTGCATCCACGCCGTTGGGCTCTGGCTCAAAGACAACTTCGAGGCCACTTTGGGCATCGTTTGTTCCCTGCTGCTCCCACAGGTACGTGGCGGATTCAATTGGTGTCCTCTTGGCTTCTCTCTTTGTGCTGGAGAAGGAAAATAATTCACTTCTAGTTAATTTTCCCCCTCCATTTACATCGTCTGTGGGAAATGTCACAGCGCTTTCTAGAGCATCCTTAGCAAGATGAACAGTTTACGACTGCGGTGCTGGCTGCCTCGTAGCGCACTCCGGAAATCTAATTATTGCTCAAGTAACAGCATTTAAAAGCAAGGCGTGCACGGGTTAGCACAGAGAAACCTTTTACATTTGATTTTACAACTCTCTTCAAATAGAGCATAAATATTAACCAAAATAAACCGTAATTGTAAATCCAGCAGGGTTGGCCATACCTCACCAAATCCATTTCCCATTAATGATGCCTGAGGATCCAAGCAACTTTCCAGTGCAGGTAATTAAGGTCTTCATCACAGATACTTCATATGGAGAGAAATTTTGAGTTGCAACACTGTTTGCACAATGTTAGCAGGAAGCGAATGTCCCTCTTAAATAGGTTGGACTCGATGACCTCAAAGGTCTTTTCCAACCTTATGATACTGCGATACTGTGATAAATATCTTCAGAATTATTTTTGACAAATTTTTCACAATTTAGAGTTCATTTGATATATTTTGGTTTTATTCCTTTTGAGACTCACAAGCAAAAGCTTTCTTTTTATCTCATTGGTTTGCTGCTGGAGGTGTTTGGTGACACGGTCCAGATATGGGGTTTTATCAGCCCAGAAACCCCCCGTGTCCTGGGCTGCATCCAGAGCAGGGGGAGCAGCAGGGGAGGGAGGGGGTTCTGCCCCTCTGCTCCGCTCTGTGAGACACCACCTGCAGCCCTGGGTCCAGTTCTGGAGTCCTGAGCACAGGAAGGACCTGGAGCTGTTGGAGCGAGGCCAGAGGAGGCCACGGAGATGATCCGAGGGCTGGAGCAGCTCCTGTACGAGGCCAGGCTGGGAGAGTTGGGGTTGTTCAGTCTGGAGAGGAGAAGGCTCTGGGGAGACCTTAGAGCAGCTCCCAGTGCTGAAAGGGGCTGCAGGAAAGCTGGGGAGGGGCTTTTTCCAAGAGGCTGGAGTGATGGGACGAGAGGGACCGGCTTTAAATTGGAAGGGGAAGATTTAGGTGGAAGAAATTCTTTATGATGAGGGTGGGGAAGCCCTGGCCCAGGGTGCCCAGAGCAGTGGTGGCTGCCCCATCCCTGGAGGTGTTCCAGGCCAGGTTGGATGGGGCTTGGAGCCCCCTGATCCAGTGGGAGGTGTCCCTGCCCGTGGCAGGGGGTGGCACTGGCTGGGCTTTGGGGTCCCTTCCAACTCAAACCACTCCATGCTTCTATGAAATTGTTTTACGTGTTTCTGCTTGCAGTGGAAGGTAGAACAGAGGCTGAATGAGGCAGATGCTGCTGTGGTACCTTGGGCTAATTTGTTAAGCCATAGATTTTCCTCTTGAGCTCTCAGATAGTTCAAATGAAAAATCGAGATGGGGAGCAGTTTGTGCCTGACCCTAGCTGTGAGGCTCCACGTTTCTGAAGTGCTTTCTCCGAAGCATGCAGATGAGCAGTGGACGTCTGCTGTGCTACCACCAGGAAATGTCACAGGCTCAGAAACAGGGTGAGAAAGTGCTGTAATAGAGGGGACCACTTCCATCCGCCTCGCAGGGTGTCAAGAGCTCATTACAGGAGCAGCCTGTTGCGTTACCCATTAACCTGCCAACATGATGCTTTTAGTTGGGAATGATGGGGAGAAAAAACAGAGATGGCAATAGGGATTGCTGAGCCTTGATGAATATCAAGTGCTTTTGATCGAGCGTTGTGATTTTTCTGGTGTGCCATTAAACGCTCTTCAGATTAAGAACGCTGTTCTTCCATCTGCTCACAATTTCCAGGTTTTAAATATAAATCAGATTTGATTCTGTCAAGTTTTGGAGGGAATTAAGTTATAAATGGCCATCTGTGTTGTCAGGAGCTGTCAGCCCAGAAACAGCTTCATCCCCAGCCGCTGCCAACAGAAAGCTGGGTAAGAATATTGCCCTTGAATTGCTGATCCAAGAGGGAAAGCACTGGCATCATTGACATTGGGGGGGGTGTGTGTGTGGCTTGAACTTTGGGAAGAGTGAAACATAGAATCATGGAATCAATAAGGTTGGAAAAGCCCTCTAGGCTCATCCAGTCCAACCGTCAGCCCAACATCTCCGTGCCTACTAAACCCCGTCCCTAAGTGCCAGGAGCAGCACAGAGCAGTGAGATCTCCCCTCAGCCTCCTCTTCTCCAGGCTGAACCCCCCCAGGTCCCTCAGCTGCTCCCAGAACCCCTGTTCTCCAGCCCCTTCCCCAGCTCCGGTCCCTTCTCCGCACGCACTCCAGCCCCTCAAGGTCATTCTTGGAGTGAGGGACCCAAACTGAACCCAGAATTTGAGGTGCAACCTCACCAGCACCGAGTGCAGGGGAGATGATCCCTTCCCTGCTCCTGCTGCCACCCCATGGCTGAGCCAAACCAGGATGCTGGTGGCCCTCTTGGTCACCTGAGCATGTACTGGTCTGTCCCATCTTTGGCCCCTGGGTATTTGTCATGTCTCAAAGAGGACCTGTGTCTCACTGCGGAGCTGCAAACCACCTTGCAGGATGCTGGGGAGAAGACTGAAATCAGGATCCCTGTCCAGCTTTGGACTTTGCCCAGTTTTCCTCAAAGTGATGCCCTTGCTTAGGATCAAGCCTCAGCCTTGTCTGCGACAACAAGTGGCTCAAGGGCTCAAAGGTAGGGGGTTTGAGCTCAGCTGGTATTTGTCACCCGGGTGCCCGAGATTTGTGCTTGGATTTGGGGTAAGGAACTGGCTGTTCTTGTGCAGAAAGAAAGACCTAAGTACAGTTTTGGAATGGCAATAGAGGGTGGGCCACAAAGATGATCCAAGGGCTGGAGCAGCTCTCATGTGAGGACAGACTGAGAGCTGGGGTTGTTCAGCCTGGAGAGGAGAAGGCTCTGGGGAGACCTTAGAGCAGCTCCCAGGGCTGAAAGGGGCTGCAGGAAAGCTGGGGAGGGGCTCTGGATCAGGGGGTGCAGGGATGGGACGAGGGGGAACAGTTTTGAGCTGCAAGAGGGGAGATTGAGGTGAGATCTTGGGGAGAAATGTTTTGCTGTGAGGGTGGGGAGGCCCTGGCCCAGGGTGCCCAGAGCAGTGGTGGCTGCCCCATCCCTGGAGGTGTTCCAGACCAGGTTGGATGGGGCTTGGAGCCCCCTGACCCAGTGGGAGGGGTCCCTGCCCATGGCAGGGGGTGGCACTGGGTGGGCTTGGAGGTCCCTTCCAACCCAAACCACTCTCTGATTCTATCATCATGCTCAAAGGTGGGAAACCATCCCATTTTGGCTTTTCATCATGTGGGAATTTATTGACTTTTTAGTTTTCTCTTCCCTTCCCCAAGTGCCTGTGCAAGACACCGGGGCACAGGGTGGGCTGCTTGGCTTTGCTTTCTCACGCGCGTGGGTGCCTCTCTAACTGCATTTAAGGAAAGCTGTTGATTTTGCGGGGTCCAGCTGGGTGTTGAACTGATTGAGTGGATAAGGAGACAGGGAAGAACCCTGCGTGGGTTCATCACTGTGCGTGAGCCGGCCTCTCTCCTGGCCGGTACGTGGCAGAGGGAGTTTGTGACTTTATGATAGCTCTTAAATCATTAATATCTCCGACTTTTTAAGCAAGCCAGCCAGCAATGGGAAAATCCCATTTGAGTGGGGCAGTGGATGTGTTTGTTTTACTGCATTCAGAGCGAAGCTTAAATGCACCAACTTAATTAATTTTCTGCCTTTGCAGAGTGCCTTTAATTCTCCTTTATATGTTTCACTCTCTGGTAACAATCCTGTCTCCTTGCCCTTCTTCTCAGCCAAGTTGCAGAACAAGGCCAAACTGTGATGCATTTCATATCGCTCTCAAGAAGACGTTTTAATTTAGTCGCTGGCAGTCAATGGCAAATTCACGCTGTGGCCTTGTACCAGTTGTGTTTAATTATGAAGCAACTCCAAATCTTTCAGCTGGTGCAGCAAAGCACATCAATTTATTTTATAGTGCCTGCATCCCTACTTTCCCTGCCTCCAGCAAGATTATCCAAGGAGTTTACAGCAGGGCCTACAAGAAAGCTGGGGAGGGGCTCTTGATCACCGAGTTCATCTCCAAGCATGATGTTAAAAGGTGCACAAAGCCAGGTGACACCAGCTCCCACCAGCTCCTCTTTGCACCCAGTCAAAAAGGTCTGGAGCACCTCCTGTACGAGGGCAGGCTGGGAGAGTTGGGGTTGTTCAGCCTGGAGAGGAGAGGGCTCTGGGGAGACCTTAGAGCAGCTCCCAGGGCTGAAAGGGGCTGCAGGAAACCTGGGGAGGGGCTCTGGATCAGGGGGTGCAGGGATGGGACGAGAGGGGAAGGGTTTTGAGCTGCAAGAGGGGAGATTGAGATGAGATCTTGGGGAGAAATGTTTTGCTGTGAGGGTGTGGAGGCCCTGGCCCAGGTTGCCCAGAGCAGTGGTGGCTGCCCCATCCCTGGAGGTGTTCCAGGCCAGGTTGGATGGGGCTTGGAGCCCCCTGAGCCAGTGGGAGGTGTCCCTGCCCATGTCAGGGGGTGGCACAGCATGGGCTTTGAGGTCCCTTCCAACCTAAACCATCCCACGATTCTGTGATTCTGTGATTCTGTAAAACTTTGTGCGTTGCTCTTTCTTCTTTCCCACGCCCAGGTGCTCTTTCAGCATTTTTATATTGACCTTAGGAAAAGCATCTTCAACTTTTCCAGTCCTATGTCTTCCCAGGGGACGTTTTCTGATGGTGTTTCATCCTCCTTAGCAAGGTGAAGACATAGCCACTATAATCAGGTAGAAAAAAGTGCACAGAGAAGTGCTTCTATCTCTTTTTCTCCATGCTAAAGAAGAAGAAGGTGGCACAAGTCCAGTAGAAAATAAAGAAAACTCTGAAAGTTGGCTGCCAAGAGTTAATATTTATTGACTCTCCTGCACAGCTAACTCGCAGTAAATTGTTGCTACCTCCATTTCACTTTGCTATTTCATCAGTCTCCAAAGCTCTACACTGGGAGCAGCCACAAAGTAATAAGGCATCAGTGTAGATGCTCCCTCGTGAGAGTATAAATCCAGATTTATATATAACTATTCCCGTCCTCCAAAACGCAGCATTAAACTCGCAATGGGCATTTTGAAGACGGGGAGGCCCTGGCCCAGGGTGCCCAGAGCAGTGGTGGCTGCCCCATCCCTGGAGGTGCTCAAGGCCAGGTTGGATGGGGCTTGGAGCCCCCTGATCCAGTGGGAGGTGTCCCTGCCCATGGCAGGGGGTGGCACTGGGTGGGCTTTGAGGTCCCTTCAGACCCAAACAATTCCATGATTCTATGATTTTGCCGCTTGATGTCTTCATCTCTTGGTGACAGTAATGTTAAATGTTTCCCTGTGTTGAGGGCCTTGCATTGCCAAAGTTCTCTTTGCAAGATTAATTTGGTTTTTGTTTGTTTTTTAATATCTTGGTTGCTCCAGGAGGTGGAAGGCGGTAGATTCTCAAATGGTTGACCTGCACTTTATGTAGTAGAAAAAGGGAATAAAAGGGATTTTCCCATCCACAGTCCATGACCTCTATGAGAGCCTGGTCTATAAACACCAATTTATGGCAGCAAAAGCCAATAGAAGTTACATGCTTGCCTTATATTGATTAGCTCTGGGAAAGCTTGAAATGATTCAACTCTTCTGTTTAGCATGAATCAACTTTACAGCGACCCAAATGGGCAAGGACCTCTGGAGCCGCGCACGCGCTTGCGCAGCAGCCGGTGATGTTTGCATGGAAAGGGCTTTTCTTGCAGAAAGTTTTGCTTGCGGAAGACCCTCACTGGGCTGACGGATTATTTGCTCCATGGCCAGAGTTGGTTCCGTCAGGACCGCGATGCAGTGGGATACGGTTAATCACGCTGTCACCCTGCAAGGGCTCTTGAGAATCATTTTGTTACTATTTTCCAGCCTTGATTTTTGCCCTCGTTAAGCAAAAGCCAAATCGAGCCTTGCACGTTTGATTGCCCAGCAAGATGCGGCTGCAGGAGCCGCGCTCCCTTTGAGTGCTCTGCAAGGGCCCCGGTGCGACTTTTCTGGCCTGAATTGTGCCGCTGGTAGCAGGCACACCCACACACGCACAGGCAGCCCCTAAGGGAAAGTCTCTGTAGTTTTCCAGATGTTTTTCATGTTGTACAATAATGTGAAAATAAGGCTTTGACCTCTTTACTTCCAAAACCGTTCCTGACTTCAGGTGTGCTTCCTTTTTCCAAATGTGGAAGGGTTGAATTGCTGGGCATTTCCCAGGGAGGAGGATTTAGATCTTGGCCATGTCGACTGCCTCGAGACCTATTCCTAATGCAAAATAGTTGAATCTTAAAGAACAAGTGGAGCCGCTATGGGACAGGGAACAACAGCGGGGCTTGGCAAGGATGGAGCACCAGAGAGCTTTCAGTAAACCCTATGGCACCGAGGCGGGACACAGAAATACGTGGCTTATGTCTAGCAGAAGGCTCCGTGCTGCACCAGCACCACAGAAATTGAACCGTAGCCTCCCATATGTGTATGGAATTAACTTCTTCAAGTGCTGGAAGAAAAGGAATAACAATTAGTTTTGTTAAAGTATCCAAGGGGCTGGAGAACAGGGGTTCTGGGAGCGGCTGAGGGACCTGGGGGGGTTCAGCCTGGAGAAGAGGAGGCTGAGGGGACACCTCATGGCTCTCTGCAGCTCCTGGAGAGGAGGGTGTGGGGAGGTGGGTGCTGGGCTCTGCTGCCAAGGAACAAGGGATGGGATGGGAGGAAAAGACCTCAAGATGCACCGGGGAGGTTTAGATTGGATATTGGGGAAAATTTCTTTACTGACAGAGTTGTGAAGCTCTGGACCAGGCTGCCCAGGGCAGTGGTGGAGTCTCCATCCCTGGAGGGGTTCAAAAAGTGTGTAGATGTGGCACCTGGGGACAGGGTTTCATAGGCACGGTGGGGCTGGGCTGACATTTGGACTGGAAGAGCTTAGAGGACTTTTCCAACCTTAATGATTCTGCGATTCTAAGACTTACGTACTATAATTTTTTCCTGTGATGCTCTTAGGAAATTGAAAATTGGGACAGATGTTGTCTTGTTTGAAATGGTTTTTAAAAGTCTTCATTGGCTGCTGTCATGTCCAAGGAGAGAGAGTGCTTTGGGCTTTGAAGGAGAGAGAAGCATTGATCCCAAGAAGTGCCGTAATGGGGTTTATCTGAGATGGAGAACCGGGACGCTTTTCTGCCACTACAAGAAGAGAGTGGAGAACAGGCACTGAAACCACCAGACCATGAATTTCAAATCTCTTCTGGATACCTCTTGCAATATAAAGATGACTTTTCATGCCTTGCAGCAACAGCAGTGGATGAAGTGAGACGTTTGCTGTACCGGAGGTCAATAACTGTTTAATTTCTGGAGTGCTGAGTTGGGGAGAGCATCAGGATGGGGTCCTTGCACAGCCAGGCAGGCCAATACCTGTAGCTTGATCACCATACAGCACCCAGGTATCATTAGTGTCCCTGTTCTGAGCTGGCTAGACATAATTGCAAGTTCAGGAACAAAATAAATGGGGGTTTTAATTTACTGTTTGAGCTTTTACAGGTTTGCATATAGAAAACTCAAGGGGCTTCCATTAGCAGGGACTTGCAGACACCAGGGGAACCTTCCAGGATTAAATGAGTGTTAATAATTGGGGTTTACGACAGAAAAACAATCAAACTGCCCTTGCCTGACTGCGTGTCCCCCCCCAGTTTTGCTGGGGCAGGGAGGTCCCTCTCCCAGGGATCCACAGGGACAGCAGAAACAGAAGCGAGGGGTTTGATCGCGCGGCGCAGGAGGGCATGAGAAGCTGCAACTGCTGAATGGGTTTTACTTCCCCATCTCCCAGGTGGCTCCTAAGCATCCTACAGCCCCGGGAGTCCAAGACAAAATCCCTGAGCGTTTGTGCTTTGAATTTGGAGCATATTTTTTCCTCTTTCTCTGATGAACATAAATTTTTCCTGGCTGCTGGGCTGGGTTGCATGGGAGGATTTACGGTTGGCCCTTTCTGACAGCAGCCACCCCGCTCACCCTTTTGCTGGTTGGAAATGAAGACACAGAAGTTCCTTACCCTAAATTGAATGGGTTTAGGACAGATTTCAGCCGTGGCTTTTCAGGGAGTCCCAAGATGCTGCCAAGAGATGGAGATTAAGGTCTTGAGCTGCAATTGGTCTTCAATAAAATAGCGACAGTTTGGATCAGCTTGAGGCCACCGAGCTGCTGCTCGGAGGAGCTGGGGAGGTGGGAAATGGCAATAGATATCTGCCCCCACCCCATTCTGGTTCGCTGTGCATTCGGGTATTTAACTTTTTCTTCCAAAAAAAAGGCAACAGGATATTTCCTTCCTGCTGCAACGTTGTCTGCTTAGTGGTCTTAAAAATATAACCCGGGTATCCGCACGGCCCTCGTGGTTATCATCGCTTCTAATGGTGATCCTTTGGTTTCGCTGAGTTTGCTTCCTTGACTCGTGGCCGAGGAGCAGAGGGGGAGGTGGGCAGGGTGGAAAACTTATACCAAGGGAAGGAGGCAGGAAGGAAACGCCTGTGCAAGCCTTTGCAAGCTCCCTGCAGTGTCTGGATGGGAAAGCAAGGCAGGAATTGTCAAATAATGTCACGTGCAGGGTGGTTTTGTCACTGTCTCTGCAGGGCATCCAGGGCTTTGGGTGCCACCAAATGACAAATAGCATTATCAACACAAATTGCAATATATATATATATATATAACAATCACTGCAAAAATTATATATACATATAAAATATTGTGGCCTCCCAGTGAGTTTGTGCACTTTATTGATTCCCTTGATATGCAAAGGTGTTTGAATTTATTTTATGTGTGCAACTGCTCTTGCATACGATAAGAGCAGCCACTCAATGGTGCAAACCCTGTGCATTTAAATTCCCCAGCAAAAAGACCAAGTTGGATGGGGCTTGGAGCCCCCTGACCCAGTGGGAGGTGTCCCTGCCCATGGCAGGGGGTGGCACTGGGTGGGCTTTGAGGTCCCTTCCAACCCAACCCATTCCATGGTTCTATGAAAGCTGAGACTGCAGCAGATTGGAGACTCCCAAGGCAGCGGTGGTTGCTGTAGTTCACTGAACGCCAGCCGGGAAGAACAGGCAGTTTTCCAACTCTAAGTGACCCGCCAGCAGTAACTCCCCACGCTCGGTGGTGATTACCATCACGGGCAGGGGAAGTTGGGGAGAAAAGCAGCTTTTTAATTTTTTGAGCCTCCTACTTGATCCATTTTGCTTACACGCTCCTGTGCAATAACGCCTTCCTTCACCCTGCAGCGCAATAAAATCAGCACTCGCGTTAGAAGTCTCTTTACTTCTGGAAAACATGGTGCCCTTGGTGCTGGAGATATTGGATGCATCTATATTCCTGACAGCTTTTTCTGTTTTCATTAAGTGAAAGAGGATATTTAGAGGCAAGCTAGAGTGGAAGTCGGTTCATAACTCAGAGGAGAGCGCGGGCTGTGGAATGCAGGCTGCTGATTGAGGACTTGGATGTTTGATCGCCCAGCAAAACGCGACTGGAGGAGCTGAGCTCCCTCTGACTGCTCCGCAAGGACTCCAAGTGCAGCCTTTCCACTCTGAATTGAGCCACTGATTGCACCCAAGTGGAGCCCCTATGGGATTCTGGGCAACACTGGGGCTTGGCAAGGATGGAGCTGAGCAGCAAAGAGCCTCTAAATAAACCTTACGGCACCTCTGTGGGAGACAGAAATCCTGGAATGGGTTGAGTTGGAAGGGACCTCAAATCCCAGCCAGTGCCACCCCCTGCCATGGGCAGGGACACCTCCCACTGGATCAGGGGGCTCCAAGCCCCATCCAACCTGGCCTGGAACACCTCCAGGGATGGGGCAGCCACCACTGCTCTGGGCACCCTGGGCCAGGGCCTCCCCACCCTCACAGCAAAACATTTCTCCCCAAGATCTCATCTCCCCTCTTGCAGCTCAAAACAATTCCCCTCGTCCCATCCCTGCACCCCCTGATCCAGAGCCCCTCCCCAGCTTTCCTGCAGCCCCTTTCAGCCCTGGGAGCTGCTCTAAGGTCTCCCCGGAGCCTTCTCCTCTCCAGGCTGAACAACCCCAACTCTCCCAGCCTGCCCTCGTACAGGAGCTGCTCCAGCCCTGGGATCATCTCTGTGGCCTCCTCTGAATTTGACAGCAGAAGGCTCTATGCTTCACCAGAACTACAGAAATTGGAGTGTAGCCTCAAATACGTGTATATATTTAACTTTCTAAATGCTGGAAGAGAAGGAATAACCATCAGTTGTGTTAAAGTATCCAAGGATCTGGAGAACAAGTCTTATGAGGATCAGCTGAGGGACCTGGAGCTGTTCAGCCTGGAGGGCTCTCTGCAGCTCCTGGAAAGGACTGTGAGGCGAGGTGGGTGCTGGGCTCTTCTCCCAAGGAACAAGGGATGGGATGAGAAGAAATGACCTCAAGTTGCACCAGAGGAGGTTTAGATGGGATATTAAGGAACATTTCTTTACTGACAGAGTGGTGAATGAATGAATCACTGGATTAGGCTGCCCAGGGCAGTGGTGGTGTCTCCATCTCTGGAGGTGTTAAAAAAATGGTGCAGTTGTGGCACTTTGGGACATGGTTTTGTAGACATAATTGGGGTAATTTTATTCCATTCAAGAAACCCCCAGTTTAACCAGGATTCTGTTTTCTGCGGTGCCTTGGAAGTCACATTCCCATCAGGAGGAGAGGAGTAAGAAGGACAATGTCCCCAAACTTGGCCAGGTCTGCAGTATTTGATCCATTTGCATTCAATTAATTGTAAACATAAACCTTTTCTGAATGACTATTTGATTTAGGGAGAAAAAAATGAAGTGCTTGCCTTAAAAATTGTTATTTTAGAGGGGTTTGCTTGCTTGGTCCTTTCACTGTATCAGCAGTGGGATTTTAATCCCCCCCCAGTGATGCCCTGCTAAGAGATGTAAAAAATGCTAAAGCTTGATATACATTTAAATATTATTTTAAACCTATAAATCCTTAAAGGCTCTGCTGCTGAATAGGGATTACCACAATCTTATTATCCAGACCCACACGGGAGGGGTAGCTCTGGGCTCTCGCTACAGTTCATGGATAGATGGAGCCATCTCCTGGCATCCTCCAACCAGCCTTGGCCGCCTGCATCCGTGCCTGGAGCTTTGAGTGGCAAAAGAGGGGCTGGATTTGGGATAGGAGGGCAGGAATTTGGCTGTTGTCTCCACGACAAAGTCTTTGGGTTTGTTATTTTTGCTTCTCTGCCGAAATCAAGCTCCACCCCAGGTGACCACCAGGCTGCACAGCCCTATCTTGGTCCCGCGCACCTTCTAGGGGTGGGAAAGCATCTCGCACAGTTCGAGGCAGAGCTGAATGCTGTCTCCGTACGCTGGCTGGAATCATTTTGTCGGGTATTCAGGAAGGAGTTGCATGCTGAGACGGAGGGATGACAAACAGCACGGCAGCGCGTGTTTTAAAGGCAGTGGGGAGCTATGCAGATGCACACGCAAAAGTCACCAGGACTGTAAGAAAACCTGATTTCAGGCCATTTGTGTAACAAAAGGAGATGCTGAGATGTTTCCAGACTTCAGCTTTTCTTGCAGTCGTCTTTCCCAGCAAAGAACCCTAATGGCACGAATTCAGCATTTCGGCAACTCCTGCAATCAGGGGAACTCTGCTCGTGGAGCCCCATCCCTGCAGGCGTTCAAAGAACGTGTGGATGCATTCTGAGCCATGGTTTAGTGGGCATGTTGGCGTTGTGTCCATGGTTGGACTGGGTGAGCTTAGAGGTGTTTTCCAACCTTAACAGTTCTATGATTCTGTAACCACGAAGCAGCCTCCAGTGTTTTCTCTGTTTCTTCAGTGATTATTCCTGCTATCACTAATTAGGTGGAATGTCAAATGAGCCGGATGTTCTTTGAGGATCTGTGGGTGCAATTCGGAAAGTGGGAATGGGGCAAGCTCCAACTGAGGGCTTCAAGGAAGGAGACCTTGTGTTGGGAGAGCACCTTGAAGGACGTGGTCTATTGATTCTGCTTCCTTGTTGAAGGAAGAGCTGTTGACCCAGGGGGGGTTCCCTTGGGATCCACCTCCAGGTGAACTTGGGAAGGCGCAATAAATCTCGAGCTGCTTTGGGGCACCTTCTGGGCAAGGTACAAACTGCTCGTGTGGCTGGTGGGGCCCTTCTCTGTCTCTGAGAGGCAGATTAACAAACCCCAGCGATGTCTGTGTTTGCCTGTTTTCTTTCCACTCGCTGGGTGACACCTGATTTGCTTTTTCCCTGTGGAATTTTTGACACCATTGTCTCCTCTGGGCAAACGCTTTTCCCTTTCCATTACGGGATAAAATGCTCCGTAATTTAAGAAACAATACAACTCTTTGTTCTTATCCCCATTCATCTTTCTCTGAATGCTCCCACATTCTGGACTATTTAATGGATCGATTAGGACCCAGAGAAATGATTAATAACATTTTCAGCTCTAAACCCAACGTGCCACAATAGTGCCAGCGATTCCAGCTGATGGATGCTGCAGGTGCAGCTCGGTTATTTATTGACTCTTTGTTGCAAGGAATGGCTGGGAAGAAAAATGTGTTAACTACTGGCACTGGAAATGAGGGGAGAAGCCCTGAGGCTCAAGGTGGCCTCATCCTTCTCCATCCCATCTTGTGCATCTATAAAATCGCACTGTTTGTGTTTGCCAAGCCCGAAGGGTTTATAGGGAATAAATCTTATTTCTATGGAGCAGTAGGCAAGGTAGGTAAAGGGATAGTCCAGAAGATGTGGTTTGTGCTGGAAATGCTCTGACTGCAACCACACCCAACGCTCTGATTGCCACGTGGCCCTCATCAGTGTCCGGCCTGCAAAGAGCTCCTAGTGCCAGCTTATCACCTAATGTTCGCGGCCGCCGCAGTGTGGCACCGCAAAGAAAATGTCAGGTGAAATCAAAGCAATGTACTTGAAATCCTGTGCTGATGAAAATGCTTTTTTCTCTGTCTTCTAGTGATTTAAAGTGTGGTTTTTTTAACTCCCAGCCAGCCAGCAGGAAAATGGGAAAATAAGCTGTGTAGGACCATGCTCACAGCAACATCTGAGGTTCAGCAAGAGCCTGGGTTTTCACCGCTCTCTTCTTAGTGCTTGTGGTGACGTCCAGCTCATTCGCGTCAGGGCTGATGAGGGAAGCCATGAGATGGACACGGCCATCGATCAGTTTAGCAACAAGCCTGTCGCTTTGGCAGAAGATTTTATAGAATGATTTGAATTGGAAGGGACCTTAAAACTCATCCAGTGCCACCCCCTGCCAAGGGTAGGGACACCTCCACCTGGATCAGGGGGCTCCAAGCCCCATCCAACCTGGCCTGGAACACCTCCAGGGATGGGGCAGCCACCATCACAGCACAAAATTTTTCCCTAAAATCTCATCTGAATCTCCCCTCTTTCAGCTGAAAACCGTTCCCCTCATCCTATCACTGTTTTGCTGGATATTGTTCATCTCATCATCATGTAACGGCTTTAAATTGGAAGGGGAAGATTTAGATTAGCAACTAGGGAGAAATTCTTCACAGTGAGAGTGGGGAGGCCCTGGCCCAGGTTGCCCAGAGCAGTGGTGGCTGCCCCATCCCTGGAGGTGTTCAAGGCCAGGTTGGATGGGGCTTGGAGCCCCCTGGTCCAGTGGGAGGTGTCCCTGCCCATGGCAGGAGGGGGTTGGAACTGCATGATTTTTAAGGTCTCTTCCAACCCAAACCACTCCATGATTCTATGATCTGGTGGCCAGGTTTGAAAGTCCAGGTGACGGCATGCCTTGCACAAGAAGACGTTGAGGAAGGGTTGGCATTACTATAGTGGCCTTAACGCTCATGTTTGCAGGTGATCGGCCTTGTGATGGCTTGGCTGTACTGGCAAAAACTCGATGAGATCTACTCCAAGCTGGACACCGTTGACTTCAAGATGTTGGAGATGCGGGATTTCAGCTTCGGGGCAGTGGATCTGAGCGGCGCGGGCTGGTGCTGGTGTTTGCCCAAGGAAGGGGGCTACATTCCCGTCAAGGCTGAGGAGGAGGACGACGAGGAGGAAGGCGCTATCTGCCACAGCGAAGTGTGAGAAGGTGGAGGACTGAGAAGCCACTTGCAGTAAAGCTCTTAGCGAGGTGGTGGACGTCAAATGTTTCAAACGCACGTGGCAGGGGGGATGGAACGGGATGATCCTTAATGTCCTTTCCCATCCAAACCATTTGGCCATCCTATAATGTAATTTATCTTCTCAGGTTCAGGAGATACTTTGGGAGAAACTGAAAAGTAATACTGAAAGATCATAAAAAATGCGATGCACTGTGCGGGCACGGGAGCTCCCCGGGATCCTTTTACTACGTTGGTGTTTTGAAGAATTTTTAAATCTCTTTATTGTGTTTTGGGGGTATTTTTTTATGTAATAAATGTGACTTCTGTTGTGTTTTGCAAAATTGCTTCCACTCTTTGGGGCCAACGGGGCCATCAGGGAGGGAAGTTGCACCATCGTCGCTGCACTTTGGGCAGCTTTGTAGTTGTGTTTAACCTGAGCTCCTGAAAAACACGAGGCTTTATGGTAGATTCCCAGATGTACCCAGACACCAGAAAGACGTAACTAGAGAAGCTCTGGGGAGACTTTAGAGCAGCCTTCCAGTACAGAAAGGGGCTTCCATAATGTCGAGAAGGGAGTAGAGATCAGGGACCGCTTTTCTCTTGGAATGGACCAAAATCCTGCCGTACCCCAGGACGGCTGGAATTGCTGCATTTGTCAAGCCAAAGGAATCATCTCAAAAGCAAAATGCAAAGATAAAAAAGGTCTGTGTTTCCAAAAAAAAAAAAGAGCGAATTGTCTACAGCGCTGCTCAACGAAGCAAACGCTGGGGTTGTTTTGGTCAATAAGGGGATTTGGGAAGGCGGAGGCTTTGTTTGTTTGGATGCCCAAGCAGAGAAAGTCGGGTGAGCGCTGGTGTGCAACCACCGGGCTCTGTCTCCCTCTTCTGACTGTTTCCAGGCTTTGTTTTTTAACTTCTCAAGAAGGAATCACCTGCACAGGCCTGAAAAAAACCCCATTTTTAGAACAGTTTTTATCCTTCAAATCACATTGAAAAAGGAGCTGTGAACCACAAGGGCCGAGCAGAGGGGTTCTTGAATTTTGGTCAAAACTGGGGTGGGGTTTTTTTTTTTGCAAGTGGAGATGGTAAAACCAGCAGCACAGGGAAATCAGGTGAGCAGGGTCATTTAAGGAACAACAGAGCAGCTGCCCTTAGCTGGGCATCTGGTGGGGTTTTTTCTTTTCTTCCTTCTTCCCTGCTCTCTCCAGGAGGTGTTTGGGAAAACCTTAAAAATTACAAACTGATAAATTCAAGCTGCTCTTTGTATTTCCTTGTATTTGGAGATAAAAACAATATTCCAGAAGCATTTGGAAGCCCTCAGACACCTGGTGTGAATGTTGGGGTGTCCTGTGCGGGGGCAGGGGTTGGACTCGAAGATCCTTGTGGGTTCCTTCCACCATAAGGATTTTCGATGAGTCTATGATTTTTCTCTTTCTTACAGAACAAGCAGACGACAAGGTCTTTACAGCATCTTCGTGGCTGGACAGGTCTGGACCGCTGAAGTGGCAGCACTGGATGGGTTGGATGCAGCAGGTTTTGATGCCCGGATTAATACTGGGTTTTGGCAGGCGGTGAGCAATGGGAGATGGGGAGAAGAGGATCCATGAATCGGGTACAGGCACTCAGCTCTCCTGTTCTTAGATTCATGGAATGGTTTGGGTTGGAAGGAACCTTCAAGATCACCCAGTTCCAACCCCCCTGCCACGGGCAGGGACACCTCCCACTGGATAAGGGAGCTCAAAGTCCCATCCAACCTGGCCTTGAACACCTCCAGTTTCCAAGAAATGATGGTCTGCAAATGCCTGGGGAAAAAAGGAAAGGGAGATTTAAGCAGGAACAGGAAATGACGAGTGCACTTTGCAAAAGGTTTTCTCTGCACTTACAAACATGCTTTGTAACTCTAAATAAAGATGATGCTAATAATAATAATTTCCTCGTTCATCCTAAATTTTGCCTTTTGAAATCCCTGCTGCCTTGCTCCAGACCTAAGCTGCAAGAGGGGACATTGAGATGAGATGTTGGGGAGAAATGTTTTGCTGTGAGGGTGGGGAGGCCCTGGCCCAGGGTGCCCAGAGCAGTGGTGGCTGCCCCATCCCTGGAGGTGTTCCAGGCCAGGTTGGATGGGGCTTGGAGCCCCCTGATCCAGTGGGAGGTGTCGCTGCCCATGGCAGGGGTGGGACTGGATGGGTTTGAGGTCCCCTCAAGCTGAAACCATTCCACAATTCTCTGATGATTCTAACCCTGCTACAGATGGAAGAGCAAATCTAATAAAACAGGAGCTGGGAAGAAAACAGGAACAGGGATGAAGTGAGAAACAGGTTTTGCTCTACTTCTGCTGAGACTCCAGATTGTGCCAGTAATTAAAGAAAAAATTCCAAGAGAAAAGCCTTGATATTAACCATAGAATTGTTAAGGTTGGAAAAGACCTTCAAGATTATCCAGTCCAACCATCAACACGATACCAACGTGCCTACTTAAACCACATCCCGAGGTGCCCCGGCCACACATTTTTGAACCCCTCCAGCGATCGAGACTCCACCACTGCCCTGGACAGTCTCTTCCAGGGCTTCACCACTCTGTCAGTGAAGAAATTTTCCCCAATATCCAATCTAAACCTCCCCTGGTGCAACTTGAGGCCATTTCCTCTTGTCCTGTCTTTTTTTACCTGGGAGAAGAGACCAGCACCTACCTTGCTACAATCTGCTTTTGGGCAGTTGTAGGGAACAAATCAGATGGTCTTAAAGCACAAAGTCTGATTTCCCTGTCCTTGTTTTTTTGCTTAACGACGCGGCCATGACGAAGTGCCTGGTGCTGCTTTGATGCAGATTTATTGATACCCTTGTTAAAAGGCAAAGTGGAGGCCAGCAAGCCAGGCATTAAATCGAAGCGGACAGCTCAGGAAGCGAGGCGGGCACACTCGTGTGACCGAGAGCTGGGGTTTCATGAAATCAAAATTACAGACGTTCTACACATTAAAAGCAAAATATGGAAACCGCAAAATAATTGAGGATGCAACTCTTATTACCCACACCCTCAACTCCCCTGGATTTGATGGCCAAGGGGCTGATCTTATTATTTAGAGCTTTCTCACTGATGGTGATGTTTCTCTGCAGCTCCCAGAGGAAATTTCCTTCCATTCCTTAAGATCAGACGTACATGATATTTAAAAAGAAAAGCAGTTGCCCTGCTAAATCCCCAGGGATCTGGGCAAAAGTGATGCAAGAAAACCCAAAGCCAACCAGCCCAGAAGACACAGATCCTGCAAAGCGTAGATGGACAACTTGGATTTTCCTGTGTTCCAGTGGTGTGATATCTAAAGAACGTCACTGCGCAAGAGCAGGTCTCCGCTGGCTTGAATGTCCCATCCTCTCCAGAGGTCTATTTTCATCCCATGATGCCTCTCTACTCCCAAAGTCAATCAGCGCTGCCGAAAATACATTTTAACCTGGGAGCTACAGAGCGTTTGGCAGTAGGCGTCAATACGATGACTGCAAGTGCAGCTTTATCTCAAGGCAATCTGGGCTCCCGCACCCACCAGCACCCGTGATTTACTCTGCGGCCCCATCCTCTGATTTCTGAGCGGTTTTGGGGAGCTCAAGGTGAGTTTATTAAAGGTAAAACGTGGTTATGTGGAACTGAGAAATGGTTGGGGTAGTGGGGTTTAATTGGCAAAGATAGGGCCAAGGAGATGATCCGAGGGCTGGAGCAGCTCCTGTACGAGGCCAGGCTGGGAGAGTTGGGGTTGTTCAGCCTGGAGAGGAGAAGGCTCTGGGGAGACCTTAGAGCAGCTTCCAGTGCTGACAGGGGCTGCAGGAAAGCTGGGGAGGGGCTCTGGATCAGGGAGTGCAGGGATGGGATGAGGGGAAGGGGTTTGAGCTGCAAGAGGGGAGATTGAGGTGAGATCTTGGGGAGAAATGTTTTGCTGTGAGGGTAGGGAGGCCCTGGCCCAGGGTGCCCAGAGCAGTGGTGGCTGCCCCATCCCTGGAGGTGTTCCAGGCCAGGTTGGATGGGGCTTGGAGCCCCCTGATCCAGTGGGAGGTGTCCCTGCCCATGGCAGGGGGTGGCACTGGATGGGCTTTAAGGTCCCTTCGGACCCAAATAATTCCATGATTCTGTGACAACAATGTTCTCCTCCTCATATCTCCAGAGCCTTTACAGTCCTGTTTTCCAACAATTTGAGTCTGTATCATGCTTGTGTTTGTGTGTAAGAATTTTTTGGGAAAATAGCTTTTTCATGTAGAAAATTTAAGGAAGAAATTCCAGGCTTTGTGACTCATAAATCAGCCGTAATCAATCAGTACCTTTCATTTCTCAGCTGAGATAACACAGCGCGGCTTTATCAGAAGAGAGGTCATTTTTGCTACCACAGAGCCATGGTCGAGCTCTTGCCAGCCAACCTAGATGCAATAAAATAGTCGTATTTTTTCCCAGTATCAACCTAGCTGAAGGGCTGGGAATCCCTGTCTTTCTCTCACGGACCCAAAGCTCCTGGGGAGATGTCTTGGGAAGGTTTGAGATACTTCATCTACTAGAAGGTACTGAGTCACTTAAAGAGCAAAAATAGTTATGCCTGCATCTGGGTGTGTATTTTGTTGTCTGTTCTGCCGGCACCAACTTCCTAAAATCCTCAGAATTAGCCCTATAATGTTATTTCCAGGAAGTCAAGGCTTGTGACTCGTTATCCCTTAGCACGCTGAGGTCTGGCGCATGGTTGTCCATCCAGAGGTGTTTGTTACTACAATAAATTCATTCCTGCCCTTGTGCAAAAAGCATTGGGTTAATGCGGTCAAAAAACCCCTCTCAAATCTGTTAAATCAAGAGGTTTCTTCAAATAGCAACTGGGTTAATGTTGGAGCTCGCACCAAGCTAATGATGGTCTTTGTCATGGGGAGAACAGGTCAATAATGCGGCAACCAGAGCAGAGCTGACCTGGCCAGCCCTGGACCCTTCCGGCTATTTAGGTGCACCCCCTGTTTGCTTTATATCCTTAACCTATTTGGCTTGAATTGAGATTATTCTTCTCTAAATGAGATGGATGATGTTACGATATTGCCACGGCTGCGAGCAGCCGGATCGGGGGACGCGGAGAGGCTGGCTCCCTGACCGCTCTCAAAGTGACTTTGGGCAGCATCGACCGGGCTGCCATGAATAGTAACCATTCTCCCGTCCAACTCAAGTGTGAAAGGCAATCACTGGAGGTCAGATAATTAGAAGATTAATTAACGTCTGTGGCAAAATCCGAAGAAACTCATATGGGGAATAAACCAGCAGGTTTGAAGGAAGGTAACTGGAAGTGGCAGCGTGTGTATGGTGTAAAATCTGTGCTTTAGATGGGGAAAAATGAAATCTGCTTGTGCAAAATCCCCATTTATCTTCCCCCCCAAATTAATTGCCAGCAAGCAACCCCATTGCAACAACTCTGTTAACTAAACTCATGTCGGTAATTGCACCGGCAAATCTTCGTGGTAATCTCTTACGCTTCACTTATGCCTTCCCTTGAGCGGCATAAATAAGAGACCGGTGACCAAACCCCGGTGAAATTTATCCGGATTTTCTTAAATATGGGGAGAGGGGAGGTGGAGCGTGGGCAGGGCTGGCATGGAGCGGGCAGGGCTGAGGGCTCACTGCTGGTGCTCGCAAGGAGTGCCAGAGGGTCTCCGATGCATCTGCAGGGAAGGTCTCAGCTTCCCTGTGCATCCTCACCCCCGTTTGGAAGAATCGTGTAGTTTCACTGAGTCCACACGTGGAGGATTCCCATAGTGGGGAGCACCCAGTGGGTGCACAAAGAGTCTGTTGCCCTGCCCCCCGCACCCTTTAAAAACTCTCTCCTTTCTCCTCGCTGCAACGCAGCTCTCTCGGAGCAGCGGGACCATGCTGGAGGATGAGGATGGGATGAGCGAGAGGGGGCTCAGCAGCTCCCGGAGGAGATACGACGATGAGGAAGGTGAGCGAAACCCCTGGGATGCCCCAAATGGCAGGGAGGTCTTCCCAGCCCACTGATGCCTCAGATCTCGACACTCGACTCGGCACATCCATGGGGAAAAGCTCCTGTGGGGGTTCCAAGCCTGGTGGGAAGAAGGCAAATACCTCTCTGGTTTCTTTTTTTCTTGGAAGTGAGGAACACCCAGATCTGCTCGCTGAAGCCTGTTTCTCCCTCCAGATTACCACTCCATCTACATCGGGGTGCCGGTGCCCCGGGGCTACCGGAGGAAACGCCGTCGGCGAAGATCTGCCTCCAGTCGGGACAGGACAAGCGAGAGTGAGCGGCACTATGAGCGCCAAGATCGCTCCGACACCGACGACGGTGGCCACGGCTGCTACGAGAGTGGAAACGAGAACGCCAGCAGGACCAGTGAGTCCAAAAAAGCAGGAGAGGGTTTGCAGCATCATTTGCTCCAGGATTAAATTGCCCCTGTGCACCAGGGCTTGGTCCAGCATTTGCATTTGACATTGCTTTTCTCGACACCTCCCAGGTTTATTCTTCCCTGTGGAGGTCTCAGAGCTGGGTACGGGGTGTGAAATGGGATGTGAAGCTGCTTAAGTGGGAATTGGCCTAAAAAGACGTTTCTTTTGCCCTTGGGATGTTGCTGAGGAGGAAAATCAGGGTACAGTGGGATCCTGGGGCTGCAGACACCCTCCCGGCATCACCCCTTGTTCCCGACAGGCTTTTGCCCCAGGGCTTTGCCCGGTCTCGTTAAATCTCCTTAACGAAGATTAACATTTTGTACAGCAAAGTAGCCGTCGGTTTCTTGCGTTTGGGGTTTTTTTTCCACGCCCCCCCTATAGAAATTTGCATTTGGTTTTATGTTGAGCTGAGTACGTCACAGCGCAGCAGAGCGGGCTTTCCCTGCAGAAGGGAGAGTTTTCACGGGTTTTTTTTGAATGGGGACAGGTTTTTTATTTGCAGCAGGCTTTGCTCGCAGCTCCTTTGGTGGCAGCGCAAGCAGGACCACGTCCCTTCCTTTCTGCAGGTGGGAAATCCCACCAGGCTGAAACACCAGGCTGGTTTGGGGAGGGGAAGACAAAGCCATTTTATGGAGGAAAAACACCCTAAAAAGCCTCAACTCTGCAGCAGCCCTGCTTTCCCCTAGGAAATCTCCTTCATTTGGGTGTTTCCTCCCCCCCAAAAAATCTCCACCCTGAGTTTGGAGGGGTTTTCCCGCTTTGCTCTCAGCGGGAAACAAAAACCCTTCACAAAATCATGGGAAGGGTTGGGTTGGAAGGGACCTCAAAGCCCACCCAGTGCCACCCCCTGCCATGGGCAGGGACACCTCCCACTGGATCAGGGGGCTCCAAGCCCCATCCAACCTGGTCTTTAACTCCAAATCTTTGATATCTAGCCTCCCACCTCCCCCTCCCTCCCCTTCTTGCTCTCTCCATCCCGCTGCCACCCAAACCGCTCACCTCTCCTACACGCATCCCGTCTGATTTGGTAACTTCCCGTCATGGGAGTCGAAGGGAAAGGAAAGTGCTTTATATTCTCTATAATCTGCTCCTTAAGCCTCGGGAGTTTAACAAGCCTGAGTGGATAAAGAAGGAAGTTTGGGAGTTTGGGGTTTTTTTGTACCGTTCAGCGAAGGTTTGGTTCAGCCAGGAAGAAATGGGGGAAAAAATGGAAACGATTCCAGGTAGGATATTTCCATTGCTCTTTGGTGGGGGGAGCGGGAGAGGAAGAAAGGCTCCATTTCTATCCCCACTTCACTTTTCCTTTGCAAAAGCAACTTAGGAGCCTGCGTGGAGTTGGGTCGAGAGCTTGCTCAGGGCATTGAGTTCTGAAGGTCACCTCAAAAATATAACGAGGGAAGGGGGAACGTATCACCTTCCACTGTTCCCCAGCAGTGGGGAGGTAGAAAAGGTGATAACTGGGAGGAGAAAAGTCTCCTGGACCTGGGAGTTTCTTGAAGAAGAACAGAGCATCTAATCCCATGGGATATGCATCCCAATCTCCTCTTTTTTTGGGAGGCAAGGGACCCCTCTGAGCCAAGAAGCCCCAGAGAAAGGTGGGCACATATTGAGAAGGACAATGGCAGTGAATGATGAATGTGCCAGAGCCTTAAATAAGGCTTCATCCCACTGCCTGGCTGGATTGCAAACCCCCACGCAGCATCGCATTCCCCTGTCCCGCTTTTTATCCTACCTAAAGTCAAGGCAGGATTTTTGGTTTGGAAAAGCATTGCTAGGTGAGGTTTTACTCCTGGATCAAGGCTGGAGTGCGATGGGGTCTGCGCATTTCAAATTAAAGGAGATAAAAATCAGTGCAACTGGTCCATCCCGTCCCATTGCCCACAGAGACAAAGGCTCTGTGTGTGTAAAATTATCCTGTGTTATCATGGGTGTCGATGCTGAGCTAATTGTGCTGCTCTGGGTTTGATTCAGATCCAGCGTGGCTGAAACCACTGTGGGCATTTCATAGAATCCTGGAATGGTTTGGGTTGGAAGGGACCTCAAAGCCCATCCAGTGCCACCCCCTGCCATGGGCTGGGACACCTCCCACTGGGTCAGGGGGCTCCAAGCCCCATCCAACCTGGCCTTGAACACCTCCAGGGATGGGGCAGTCACCGCTGCTCTGGGCACCCTGGGCCAGGGCCTCCTCACTCTCAGTGTGAAGAATTTCTCCCTCAGATCTCATCTCAATCTCCCTTCTTTCAACTTAGAACCATTCCCTCTTTTCCTGTCATTTGGCTTGGTGTGTTTAAAGCTGGAATTGCAGCTGTTTTCCCACTGTAAAAGCTGATTCAGGGTGTTATGGATCTGCTTGGGGCACCCATTGAACTGTGTCCTGCAAGGAATAATAGGTGCTGGTTTCGGGGTGGCTCTGTGGGTTTTGGCCAGTGTCACTACAGCAGTTTTACTCTTGGTTCCCAGGGTCCCAAGCCCCGAACGCTGCTATACAGGACATCACAAAACCATAGAATCATAGAATGGTTTGGGTTGGAAGGGACTTCAAAGATCACCCACTCCCAAGCAGACACCTGCTGCTTCCCAGGGTTTAATTTAGGTGTTGGATTGATTTTCCAAGGAGAAAAAGAAATCACAGAGAACAGGGTTGTGCTCTCCCAGGCACGATAGGGTTCTCCAGGTGAGCAAACCCCAGCAGCTTTGGCTGCACGGTGGAGCCTCAGCGCTGTTGGTTTAGCAACTGGCTCTTTGCTCGGGTCAGCGAGCAGCAGGGCGAGGGGGCGGCCACCACTGGGAAGTACACGTTGCACCCTGGGAAGTGGTTTTATACCTTCATGCCATGGTTTAGCTCAAAGCACAACACTTAAACTGGGAGAGAACGGGGGAAAAAGCTAAAAGCACCCCAAAAAGCGTTTTATGCACAAGATGTCCTTTATCTTTTGTGGTCTGCAGTGCCTGAAGTGTGTCACAGCCCTGACACCCCAAAAGGAGTTGCTGGGGGTCCCTCCAGCAGGTCGCAGCAGGAGCGACACGTGCTTCAGCACATGGAGGGTGAGGGAATTCAGGCAGAGCTGGGAGCAGCAACCACAGAGTCAAGAATTTGAAAAGCCCCGACCCTTCTAGCCCTCCTACTGCAACTTTGCAAATCCCCCCTCCTTTTCTTTACAAATCATAGAATCAAGGAATGATTTGGGTTGGAAGGGAAGTTAAAGCCCATCCAGTTCCATGGGCAGGGACACCTCCCACTGGATCAGGGGGCTCCAAGCCCCATCCAACCTGGCCTCAAACACCTCCAGGGATGGGGCAGCCACCACTGCTCTGGGCACCCTGGGCCAGGGCCTCCCCACCCTCACAGCAAAACATTTCTCCCCCAGATCTCATCTCAATCTCCCCTCTTGCAGTTCAAATCCATTCCCCTCGTCCCGTCCCTGCACTCCCTGATCCAGAGCCCCTCCCCAGTTTTCCTGCAGCCCCTTTCAGCACTGGGAGCTGCTCTAAGGTCTCCCCAGAGCCTTCTCCTCTCCAGGCTGAACAACCCCAACTCTCCCAGCCTGGCCTCGTACAGGAGCTGCTCCAGCCCTGGGATCATCGCCGTGGCCTCCTCTGGACCCACTCCAGCAGATCCAGGTCCTTCCTGTGCTGTCAGCTACAACTCTTTGAGTGCAACCATCCATCCAGTTCCTTATCCACTGATGGGTCCATCCATCAAATGCATCCAGAGATCCCGTCCAAGACAGATGCTTCCAGCCAACTCCCTTTGTCCCCACCTGGCTTCTTGCATTCAGTGTGAATTTGGGGGCTTGCAGGAAATTTAAGGTTTGGGCTTCAGAGCAACGCCCGAGGCAGAGCAGGTTGCTGACATCACACCCATTTCATCCCCTTTTATGCGAACAGCGCTTAGGCTTAAAGAGCCTGAAGCCTTCCAGGCATGTAGCCCAGCTCAAAAATTAACATGAATATTAATAATCATAATAATGAAGCTTATGGAAGTGGAAGGAGGACTTGACAACAGGGCTTTAGTCTTGCTGGTGGAGCTTAAAGGGCTTAAGCGGTTAAGCAGGCTCAACCTCGAGAGTAAGGGACATCCTATTCTTTCGTGGCCACCATGACTTCTGTTTCATCTGCTTTGCTGAGAGGACAGGGCAATCTTCCCATTTTTTTCTTCACTCACATGTGGCAATTTAATTACCAGCTCTTTTGGGCACCTTATTCCCCAGCTGTCTCACTCCCGGGTTTGAGACCAGGATTCTTCTAAGAAAGACATTTTCCCAGATGGATTAATTCCGGTTGTACTAGAAAAGGGCTAAGACCCAAGATGTTATTAAAAACACCCCATTTCCACAGAGCCTGGTGCAGGGCTGGGTTTAACCTCTCGTTCGAATCATGTGGCAACTGAGGAGCGGTCCCATCCATGCCAAGTCCAGGTTCATACCTGGATGTTTGAATCCCAAACAATATTATGAGGCTTTGTTACAAAAGCACATAAAGATGGAGAGGGTTAAAAGAAATCCCAACCTGGCTTTTTTTTTTAGGAGGGGGCAGGCCCAGTCACCCTCCCATGGCCACGGGGAATGCATCAAAGCTGAAAAATCTCTTTTCCCATCAGCCAGGAGGTTTGCAGGTGGGGGATGTGTCGAGGCTTCCCCTCACCACCGTGGGGATGAAGAGGCGGAAGGTGCCCTCCCCAGCCTGGCGGGTTCTTTGCAGCAAAACACTGGATTTGTCCTGCAGCAACGGTGAATTTGTACAATCCCTTGGGGATCCAGCGGGACGTGTGCCGAGCACTCATGCAGTGCAGCAGACCATAAGGCCGTGGTTGCTGATGGGAGGTGGCTCTAAGCTGGCAAAAGCAGGCTCTGTGGCAGGGAAAAACGTGGGGTGCCCCATAGAAACGGGGCACGTGGTGCTTCTGGAAGGAGAATTTGACTCCATTGTGTATAGGGGTGGCTGTGTTCCCCCAGCCCATGCCCATGAATTCCCTTCCTGGCTGCTACACAGCCTCTGCTCATCCTTCCCACCAGCATCTCCTGTCTCACACAGAGGTGGCCCAGGTGGCCAAGAAGGCCACCAGCATCTTGGCTTGGATTAGAAAGAATGTGGCCAGCAGGAGCAGGGAAGTTATCCTTCCCCTGTTCTCAGCGCTGGTGAGGCTGCACCTCGAATCCTGGGTTCAGTTTTGTTCCCCTCGCTCCAAGAAGGACCTTGAGGGGCTGGAGCGCGTGCGGAGAAGGGACCGGAGCTGGGGAAGGGGCTGGAGAACAGGGGTTCTGGGAGCAGCTGAGGGACCTGGGGGGGTTCAGCCTGGAGAAGAGGAGGCTGAGGGGAGACCTCCTGGCTCTCTGCAGCTCCTGGAGAGGAGGGTGTGGTGAGGTGGGTGCTGGGCTCTGCTCCCAGGTGACAAGGGGTGGGACGAGAAGAAACAGCCTCAGGTTGTGCCAGGGCAGGTTCAGATTGGATATTGGGAAAAATCTCTTCACTGGACAGCTTCCTGGCCAGTGGTGGAGTCGCCATCCCTGGAGGGGTTTAAATTTGGGCAGATGAGGTGCTCAGGTATCTGGTTTAGTGGTGGACAGGAATGGTTGGACTCCATGAACTCAAAGGTCTTTTCCAACCAAATGATTCTACAGGTCCTTGCACAGGCATTTTGGGACAGGATTTCTTGGAGTTTCCCATTCCTCAATCTCTCTCACCTTCAACATTTTCCTCAAAATCTGCTTTTTTTACCCCAGGATCCTAAACAGCCCCACAGATCCCTTTTTACCTGCCCAGGGCTTTCCATAGGGGAATGGTGTGGGATCATCCTGTCCCCAACTGACGGTAAATCTCTTTTCGCCTCTTCCCCCCACAGTGTCACCAGCTGCCGAACGCCTCCGCTACATCTTGGGGGAAGATGATGAGCCTCCCAACCCCACACTTTTCACGGAGATGGACACCCTACAGCACGATGGCGACGAGATGGAGTGGAAAGAGTCAGCCAGGTGAGGAGATGCTTTGAGTTGAAAAATGAGTTGGGTAAAGTTTCTCACCTAAATATTCCTGGATGGGGTTCAGGGGATGAACATCATTTTTAATGAGGCTCAAAAAGCTGTGCCTGATTATGGGAAATGCAGAAAACGTGGTGGTTTTGAGGTTTTTGTTGCACCCTGCTGAGGAGGAGGAGGAAGGGAAGCAGATTTCTCATCTTCTCCAGAATCTCCCCATGTTGGGTCAACCCTAGAACCAGGGATTTTCCCATCCCCTGTTGCAGCACGGGAGCAAAGCCCTGCAGAAAAGGCTGAGAGGGTGAAAAACCATGCTGGGAAATTGGAATATTAGAGGAAAAACTTGGAAATGGGAATAGGAGCCATAACATTTTATAGCAGTCTTTCCCCATCCACACTTTTCCTGGTCAGGCCAAGAGTTACACTTCTCCTGCCCCTCAAGCAATAATCGTAAAACCCCACCCACTACATCTTCAGTAAAAGTATGAGAGGAGTTGAAAACGAATTAGGGGCTTATCCAAGGGAAAAATCCAAGTGGGATTTTCTCTTCCTGGCCTCAGCTGTGTAAGGGCTAGTAGGTTTCCCGGGGGGGCTTTGGGAAGGGAGTCAGGAGTGCTGATGGCATTCCAAGCCCTTTTCTTTCAGCAGCATACGTGGGATTTCTGAGTCTGGATGTGGATTTTTGCCCGAGGGAGGAGGACAGAGCAGGATTAGGCCATGGGGGCGCTCATCCCATTTTTCAGACTGGTTATTGGCATCACCAAAAATCTGGAAAGCTCTTAAGCATCGTCCTGGTTGCCAGCCCTGCTCAAACTGCAACAGCTGCAGGGATGCTTGGATCAGCCATCGCGTGGCAGCAGGAGCAGAGCAGGGATCGTCCTCCTGCACTCAGCACCTCAAATCCTGGTTCAGTTTTGGGCCCCTTCGTACAAGAAGGACCTTGAGGGGCTGGAGCGCGTCCGGAGAAGGGACCGGAGCTGGGGAAGGGGCTGGAGAACAGGGGTTCTGGGAGCAGCTGAGGGACCTGGGGGGGTTCAGCCTGGAGAAGAGGAGGCTGAGGGGAGACCTCCTGGCTCTCTGCAGCTCCTGGAGAGGAGGGTGTGGTGAGGTGGGTGCTGGGCTCTGCTCCCAGGTGACAAGGGGTGGGACGAGAGGAAATGGCCTCAAGCTGCACCAGGGGAGGGTTAGATGGGATATTGGGAAAGATTTCTTCACTGACAGAGTGGTGAAGCCCTGGCCCAGGCTGCCCGGGGCAGTGGTGGAGTCTCCATCCCTGGAGGGTTTAAAAAAACGTGTTGATGTGGCACTTTGGGACATGGTTTAGTAGGTACGGTGGTGTTGGGCTGGATGATCTTAGAGGTTTTGCCAACCTTAATGATTCTCTGTTTCTCTGTTTCTATGCAGTTGCTAAAATCCTTTCTTTCCCACCCCTGTGATTTTGCACAGCTCTGTACCTAATCTCTCCCCACTCCCCAAAAAGCTTTGAAGACAAAAAATCAGTGCTTGCACAGGGGTTTTCATCAGAGAGGGCTTGAGATGGAGGTTTGCAAATTCCTCACGGGACAATGGAGTTTTCTCAAGTCCCGGATTTCCGCTCCCCATCAAGGAGTGACTCAGCCTCTTTAACCGCAGGAGAGCAGCACCTTGGTGGGAGCAGCAATACCTGTGTCTAAATCCACAATAAATGGAAATACAGGGAAATAAAGAAGCTGAGCACAGCAGGGAGATGGGGTTTTGCTGTAGCCTTGGCGAAAGCATCATGGGATGCTGGGCTCAGGGCAAAGGCAGCGCTGGAAATGTGCCTCGAGTCCCACACGCTGACCCAAGCTGCCGCCCTGTCTGCGTGCTAATAACCCACTTTCGGCAGGAGAATGGGGTAAAAAAGAAATGAAAAGAGCCTTAATGGTCTTTGGGCGAGCCCTGACGGGGCTTAGCGGGTGCTGCAGCGGGAAGCTTGAATTCCCTCCCAATAAAGGCACCGCTGTGAGAAGGGATTTCTGCAAAGAAATCAGGGTAGGGATCCTTGGAACGATGAGCTCTAGGGTCAAATGTTGTATTTTTGGATCCTCTGGGCTTTTGTCCTAATTTTTGTCCCCCCAGACCTTTCCTGGCACTCCTAGATAATATTTTGGGGCATTTTTTCACTTTCTCTTTATAACCCCTTCTCCTCCATATTTTTTGTCTGTGCCCTCTGCGGCGGCAGGAGCCCAAATCCCAGTCGTACCAGTTCAAAGTTGTAAGGTTAAGCCCTGCAAAGGCTAATCCACAGAGCCTGCAAACCTCCTGGAAAGGAAAAGCAGCTTTCTTCCCCAAACTGACGTCTTGCCGAGAGCCGCCTGCCTTGCCGAGAGCCCCAGCCCTGTTCTCAAGGAGCTGGGAGAAACCAGTCTCCATTCCCAAACGTCCTCTGAATCCTTTGGTTTGTAAAATTAAGGAATGGAGGTAGAAGGTCGTTTTATAAGGGTCTGTAGTGAGTGACAGGATGAGGGGGAACGGCTTTAAACTGGAAGGGGAGGATTGAGATGAGACATCAGGAAGAAATTCATCACCATGAGGGTGGGGAGGCCCAGGGTGCCCAGAGCAGTGGTGGCTGCCCCATCCCTGGAGGTGTTCCAGGCCAGGTTGGATGGGGCTTGGAGCCCCCTGATCCAGCATGAGGTGTCCCTGCCCATGGCAGGAGTTGGCCCTGAATGGGCTCTGAGGTCCCTTCCAACCCAACCCACTCCATGATTCTATGATTCTGTTATTTCCAAGGGTTCTCATCTCCCACCGTGGGAATGAAGGGCCCAAGTTTAGGTCTGAGCATTGCTAAGAAATTCAAAATACATTTTCAGTGCCCTGGGATTTCACTTTCCTGCATGCACAGCTGGTCCATGCAGGCATGGATTGTGGCTAAGGCAAGGTCAGCTCCTTGGGAAAACCTCCCAGACCTTGCAGGAGCAGTTTGAGGGGGATGAGCTCTACAGAGTTGAGTTCAGTGGTGGAGCGAAGGGGCTTTGCTTGACTCTGCAGCTGTGCAAGCAGCACTTGGCCTAGCAATGTTATTTTTGTCCATTCCCATCCTGAATAACAAGCAAAAATCTTGCAGGATGAATTAATTCAGACTTGCAAAGCCACCTGCAGAAGGGAAACGCCACAGGTAAAGCAATTATTTATCTTCTTGTATATCGTACCTGATTTGTGCTCGTCCTCACAGCTGCCGCTGTCGTTTCAGGTGGATCAAGTTTGAAGAAAAGGTGGAGGAAGGCGGGGAGAGGTGGAGCAAGCCCCACGTGTCCACGTTGTCTCTGCACAGCCTGTTTGAGCTGCGGACCTGCCTACAGACGGGAACGGTCCTTCTTGACTTAGATGGCTACTCTTTGCCCCAAATTATAGGTAGGAGCTGACTGGTATCCGTGCTTTCTGATGGCTTTCCCCACATGTCTTAAAGTTCTGGGAACAGATTTAAATGCATTTCCTTGCTACATGCAAAAAGAAACCAACCTGCATGGGAATAAGCAAAGATGGGAGTCGGAAGCCATCAACTTGGTTCAAATACGAGTTGTTGTCTTGAATTTTCTGTGAGAGTTTCCAGTGGGGCAATCCATGCAGCTCCCTTGTTCGGTGCTTGCAGATGATGTCATTGAGAAGCAGATCGAGGATGGTCTGCTCAAGCCAGAGCTGAGGGAGAAGATAAGCTATGTGCTCCTCAGGAAGCACCGTCACCAAACCAAGAAGCCAATCCACCGGTCCTTGGCTGACATCGGCAAGTCCGTTTCGTCCAACACAGGTGAGTCCTTGGGTTCCAGTCTGCACCCAGTTGCATCCTTAAGTCTTTGGTGAGCAAGCCTGGGGCAGGAAGATCTCAGGAGAAGGAAAGGGGAAACCCCAACCACTTGTTGCACTCAACGATTTACTGCATTGAGAAAGACCCCAAAAGCTCTGCCCTTGGTGGCTCTAAGGATGGGGGAGCCAGAAGCCAAGTCTGCTGAGATAGACAACGTCATTGTATGAGAACGTCACTGCATGAGGACAACAGCTTTGTGTGATGGACAACGGTGTTGGCGGTCACTTGGCCAAGGGGCTTTCTGGCAGAGCAGCCTACAGACAAATCCAGTCTGCTCCGCCGTTGAACCTGCCTATTTTTGAGCCATTATAAAAGGGGATTTGTTTGTTTTCACGCTAGATTATTTACTTAGGTTTAAACAGAGGTCATTTGGTGGAGCCCGGGATTTGCCGGGCTTCAGCTACTCCCCGGGTAGACAGAAACAGCAGCACCCAAGGTCAAAGCATACATGGAAGAGGCCAAAACTAAACAATATTCCCATCCTGTGGGCATCTCCAGGCTCCAAAGCATGCCAGAGGACTAGATATTTGAGCAATCACTTGCCCAGAACCTCTCAAAACAGGGGATGACTTGGAAATGTTGTCGCTGATCCCTGTAGACAGGAAAAACAGGGACATCTTTTGTGTTTCTGGTTCCTTGCTGAGACTGTGGCATTCCTTCGAGTTTCAAACAGGGAAAAGAGCAGGAGCAGAAGAGTCCCTTACATTTCGTGTGCCAATGGCAACTCCATGGTAATGGAATAAATACCACTGTCACCTCGGCCACAAAGATACTGCAAAGTCTGGAGCACCTCCCACGTGAGGATGGGCTGAGAGTTGGGGTTGTTCAGCCTGGAGAGGAGAAGGCTCTGGGGAGACCTTAGAGCAGCTCCCAGTGCTGAAAGGGGCTCCAGGAGAGCTGGGGAGGGGGTCTGGATCAGGGAGGGCAGGGATGGGACGAGGGGGAACGGTTTTGAAGATGAAGGAGGGGAGATTGAGATGAGATCTTGGGAAGAAACATTTTGCTGTGAGGGTGGGGAGGCCCTGGCCCAGGTTACCCAGAGCAGCGGGGCTGCCCCATCCCTGGAGGTGTTCCAGGCCAGGTTGGATGGGGCTTGGAGCCCCCTGATCCAGTGGGAGGTGTCCCTGCCCATGGCAGGGAGTGGCACCAGATGGGCTTTGAGATCCCTTCCGACCTGAATCATTCTATGGTTCAATGATTCTATGACTGAAAATAGGGTCATGCCCAGTGGGAAATTCATCGGTATTTTTTAGTGGCCTTGAAAAAAAAAAAAAAAGGGCCGATGCTGTGGTTGCAGCTGATGTTTCAGAGGTGCAGAACAACTCAACAAAACTGGTCCAGATGTTTTTTCCCAAGGAAAACACAGTTTTGGGAGTTCAGGATGTTTTCTGAGAAAATGCGGGGCTTAAGATAGAAAATGTATGGGTGAAAAGGGAAGTCCTTATAAAGAAGTAATTCAGTTCAAACATCTGAGATGAAAAATGGGACCGATCACAAGTTCAGGGAGGAGAAACTTTCCGGTGAAACTTGGTGGTGGCCAACATAAATATTTTGAAGTGTGAAGTCCATGACAGATTTCAAGTGTAGGTTTCTCTGGAGAATTATGACATTTAAAAGCCAAATAAATTGCTGAGTCTTCCTACGCAATGGAAATTGCACTTCTGAACCCATTGATAGCCTCGAGGAGAGCATTAGTGGAGCATGGGGTGGTGCAGGCTCCTTGCATTGAGCCCCTGCAGTGGGGAGACTTGGGTTAAGAGAGCTTCTTCTTTGCTGAAGGGAAAATTACTATGGGTGGGATAGAAGTGCAAATGAGAGTGGGAGGGAAAAGCAAATTGCTGGTGTGTCAGCGCTGGAAGGGTCACCTCTGTTCCAGGCAGCTGATTTTCAGCCTGGCCTTTTGCTGTCAGCATCACCCCATGGGTCCCCATGGCACTTGCATCTCCTCTAACGGCTCCTTTCCCCCAGCTCGCAGCCCCATCCGGAGCCCGGCCACCGGCGCTGCCTTCCACCGCTCCACCGAGGACCTGCGGATGCGGCAGAGCGCGAGCTACGGCCGCCTGCGTAAGCTGGGAGGGATACGGGGAGGCAAAAATGGCTCGAAAAGAAGCAGGAGGGGAAAAAAAATCAAGTTGCTATATAAGAGTGGGCGATTGTGGATGCCTTCTCCTCCCTGGAGGTGTTCCAGGCCAGGTTGGATGGGGCTTGGAGCCCCCTGATCCAGTGGGAGGTGTCCCTGCCCATGGCAGGGGGTGGCACTGGGTGGGCTTTGAGGTCCCTTCCAACCCAAACCGTTTTGTATTTCTGTGATTCTATGGTTGCAATCACAAGGGATTCCAGCACAGCCACCGATGAGACGTGGTTTGTGTAACCACAGGAGGGCAGATAACAGAAAACCTCATCTTCTTGGGTTTTCATCTTATTGCAACTGGGTTGCAAACCCAGCTCTAATAAATGCTGGTTTCCTTTGCAGTGAAGTCCTCCCACTGCATTTTCTTCTTGCGTGTGGGGCTGAAATTTGGTTGCACATCATGGGGTGGCTTTCTCATCTTCCCTCTCTTAACACCATCAGGTCACGCGCAGAGTCGGAGCATGAATGACATCTCGGACACGCCGAGCACTGACCAGGTAATGGTCCCCGAAAACATGAATGTGATGCTGTGGGGAGCATCTCTGCACGACCTGTGATGGGACAGGGACTCAGTGGTTGTTAAAGTCCATGTGAGCCTTGTGCAGCTTCACTCAGTCAATAACCACACAAATTCCTAATTAGGGACATGAATACGCATATTGATCCTTGTGAACTCATTGGGAAGCTGTCCCAGAAATAATACTTGGATTTGAAAGCTGAAGGCAGATGTAGGGACAGGCGAGGATGCTAATGGAGCCCGGAATCCTTAGGGTGGAGGAAAAAAATCCTTGGAACCTTGAGGTAGGAAGGAAATTTGCTTGGAAAAATGCAGGAACCCTGAAAGAGCCTTTGCTTGGCTGGGTAAGGGCTGATTGCAGAACTGAAACCCCAGCCAAGCACTTGGAGTTGCAACCATGAATACAATTCTGGGGATAATGGTCTTTAAACACAGAGGAAGGCTCTGTTCTTCACTCCATTTGCAGGGTTATGGATGTGAATTCCTTAATACAAAGCTCAGCCAAATCATAGAATCCTGGAATGGTTTGGGTTGGAAGGGACAGCGAAGCCCATCCAGTTCCACCCCCTGCCATGGGCAGGGACACCTCCCACTGGGTCAGGGGGCTCCAAGCCCCATCCAACCTGGCCTGGAACACCTCCAGGGATGGGGCAGCCACCACTGCTCTGGGCAACCTGGGCCAGGGCCTCCCCATCCTCATTGTGAAGAATTTCTTCCTGATGCCCAATCTAAATCTTCCCCTTCCAATTTAAAGCCGTTCCCCCTCATCTCATCACTCCACATCCTTGTAAAACTCCCCAGTTTTCCTGCAGCCCCTTTCAGCCCCGGGAGCTGCTCTAAGGTCTCCCCAGAGCCTTCTCCTCTCCAGGCTGAACAACCCCAACTCTCCCAGCCTGCCCTCGTACAGGAGCTGCTCCAGCCCTCGGATCATCTCCGTGGCCTCCTCTGGACTCGCTCCAACAGCTCCAGGTCCTTCCTGTGCTCAGGACTCCAGAACTGGACCCAGGGCTCCAGGTGGGGTCTCACAGAGCGGAGCAGAGGGGCAGAACCCCCTCCCTCCCCTGCTGCTCCCCCTGCTCTGGGTGCAGCCCAGGACACGGGGGCTTCTGGGCTGGGAGCGCACGTTGCAGCTCATGGTGAGCTTCTCACCAATCAGCACCCCAGGTTCTTCTCCTCAGCGCTGCTCTCAATCATGTCACCCCCCAGCCTGGATTAAAAGCACAGATTGACCCAACCCAACCTTGCACTTGGGAGTGCACTGGGGGGGCTTTCCCTCCCCTGGTTTGCTTGGACGGGGGAGCTGGGAAGGAGGTCAGGCAGTTTGCGGGCAGATCTGCTTTGTGATAGGGTGGAGCAGCAGGGATTTGTGTCATTCTCTTGCTGCATGTCCCATCCCCATCCCTGTATCGAGGCTGGGAACCGTTGATGCATTATTTAGGCTTCGTTCTCTTTCGATTTGTGCATCAGTTCAGCACAAACCTAAGGGAAAATTAAACACAACGCAAGTTTGTAGGGGATAAGAGCTTGGTTTTCCCCAGGGGTGTCCTTGCTGGGCTCACCTGAGGTGACGCAATTTAGGGGGAATGGAAGAATGGAAACTGATGTGTTGCTGGCAACCACAGGACAGGGATGCCATGATATCAGGGAGGCAGAAGGTTTCCAGGGCACCTTCCTAAACCAGAGCTGCGAGAAAACCAGCCAATTGCCCACTAAGGAACCCCAAATCTCAGCCTCCAGCAGTGGGGTTCGGAGGGTTAATCCCAAAATATGCAAAGCATTTAGGTTTAATCGCCCTATTAGGCCCTCTACAAAGGGACTTTTTAAGTGTTACATGAAGCTTAGTGGTCACTGTTAACTCCTGCTCTTGCTCATTCCAAGCTGCATTGGAGAAGTTGCTTTATTATTATGATTTTTTTTTCCATTTGGATTTAAGAGATTAGAAAGGGGGAGCTCGCTGCCCGGCTCACATGCCTCCCCTCATGCTGGCATATAGATTATAATAACACCCTGCCAGGGTTGGTATTGAACCCTTTTAGACTAATAATGAAAGAGCTGCAGGGGAGAAGAGACCCGGGGAATAAATCCATGAATGAGGTTTCCTACTTCCATTATTTGTTCCTGCTCCGAGGATGAGACCCGGGGAGAATGAGCTACAAAAACATGCCCTGTGCATGGTGCGTGGTGCGAGCGGTGTTTCTGCATTAAAGGGGTTCTCAGAGGAGCCTGGCACTGCCGGGCGCCAAAGGGACTTGCAAAAATACGCCCTGGCTTGCTCCAGGATCTGTATTTTTTGGCTCAGATTTCCAGGTTTCTTGCATAGACCCTGGAATCACAAAGCACCTTTTGCAAACCATCCAGTTGCACGTTGTGTTAGGGAGCTCCGAGTGCGTGGTTTCAAGTCAGTCTTGGGCTTCACGATGGTTTTGAATAATGAAGAAATTCAGCTTTATGAATTCTTGCTGATTTATTCTTGGTTATGGCTCTTAAATCCCCACCTCCGGGAGTTCTGGGACCATCAGCAAAAGGTGACGTTTTGCAGCCACTCCCTTCCCCATCCTCATCTTTCCAACAGCTGAAGAATAAGTTCATCAAGAAGATCCCCAAGGATGCGGAGGCCTCCAATGTGCTGGTGGGAGAAGTGGAGTTCTTGGAGAAGCCTTTTGTGGCTTTTGTGCGGCTTCTCCAGGCAACGATGCTGGGAGGGGTGACGGAGGTGCCTGTCCCCACCAGGTGAGCGCAATTCCTGTGGTTCCAAGGCACCGAGTGGTCTCATGACATGGATGCCGGTGGTCTGATGTTGCCAACACAGCGTCTTTCCCTTCCCAGGTTCCTCTTTATTCTCCTTGGTCCTGCGGGAAAAGCCAAATCCTACAACGAGATTGGCAGAGCCATCGCAACCCTCATGGTGGACGATGTGAGTAGATGCCACACCCAGCCCTTTCTGGGACCTCCCCTTGCTCAGGGTGAAGAAAAAAGGGCAATTTGCATCCTATCACCTCATGGAATGAGCTTTAAAATCCCATACTGATGCGGGACCTGTGTGTGCCAGATGCCATTCCCGGGCTGACACCTCTCCTCTCATGACCCACAGCTCTTCAGTGATGTTGCCTACAAAGCCCGGGATAGAGAAGACCTGATTGCTGGTATAGATGAGTTCCTGGACGAAGTCATAGTCCTGCCACCTGGCGAGTGGGACCCCAACATTAGGATTGAGCCACCCAAAAAAGTGCCCTCAGCTGAGAAGAGGTGGGTAGGAGACGTGGGGTTGGTCCCAAACCTGCAGCCATCCCCATCTCCTCCTGCTTTGGAGATGCTGGAGGGCGACAACAGCTTCGCTTGCCTTCATCCCTAGAAATAATCTCTGCAAATTTTCCAAAAATGCTGCTTTTTCAGCAGTTTTTGCCCCCAGGTCAGCTCAGAATCCTTTCTGCTCTGCAAAATCTGCATCACCACATTGGGCTGAGCAAATCCAGCTCTTGACCTTTCCAACTTCGCTCCAAAGCCCAAGCTGTCACGCAGACAGAGAGCTACACCCTGGCCTTGGTTGTGGCCGCTGCCTCAGAACTGGCTCGGTGGGGCGGGTCCTGTACCAACATCGGTGCTTCTCTCCTGCAGGAAATCAGTTTTCTCGCTGAACGAAGTGGGGCAGATGAATGGCACAGCCGGCGGGGCAGGTGCTGGAGGTGGCGGAGGAGGCAGTGAGGATGGAGAGATGCCTGAAGTTCACGAAATTGGGGAAGAGCTGACGTGGACTGGCAGGTGAGCAGCACCCCACCACTCAAAAAACTTCTAACAGTGCCAGCACCCATCAGCACCTCCTGCTGGCTCAGCTTGTGGTCTCCTGGGCTGTGGAGGTGAAATCCTTTTGGGCACAGGCATTTTTGCAGCACCGTTATCTATTTTAGAATCATAGAACTGTTTGGTTGGAAAAGACCTTTGTGATCATCGAGTCCAGCCGTACCTGTCCACTACTAACCCATCCCTGAGCACCTCGTTCACCCGTCCTTTAAACACCTCCAGGGATGGTGATTCAACCCCCCCACTGGCAGCCTCTGCCAGGGCCTCAGAACCCTTCCAGTGAGGAAATTTTTCCTGATGTCCCATCTGAACCTGCCCAGGTGCAACTTGAGGCTGTTTCCTCTCATCCTATCCCTTGTTACTTGGGAGAAGTGACCAACACCCATCTTGCTACACCCTCCTTTCAGGCAGTTGTAGACACTGATGAGGTTTCCCCTCAGCCTCCTTTTCTCCAGGCTAAACAACCCCAGGTCCCTCAGCCACACCCAGAACCCCTGGGCTCCAGCCCCTCCCCAGCTCCGGTCCCTTCTCTGGACGCGCTCCAGCCCCCCAAGGTCCTTCTTGGAGTGAGGGGCCCAAAATTGAAGCCAGCACTCGAGGTGCGGCCTCCCCAGCGCTGAGCACAGGGGCACAATCCCCTCCCTGCTCCTGCCGTGACCCAGGTCACACATGGTGGAAGGCACCTGTGCATCTGGTCCTTGGTTGTGTCTCCCCAGGTTTTGCGGTGGCCTCTATTTGGATATCAAGAGGAAGCTGCCTTGGTTCCCAAGCGACTTCTACGAAGGCTTTCATATCCAGTCCATCTCTGCCATCTTGTTCATCTACCTGGGCTGCATCACCAACGCCATCACGTTCGGGGGTTTGCTTGGGGATGCTACAGAAAACTACCAGGTTGAGTCCAAGTAGTCTTTTCGGTTTGGGGACAGCAAGTAGGGGTGGGACAGGATGGGTTTTGCCCTTGTGCTTGTGCCAAGCTTTAATGCTGGGGATAGAAATTCATTGCCAAGTGGGACTGGTAGACCTAAAATAACCTGCAGGTTGGGAAACCTCATCTCGATGGCAATGCCAGGAGTGAGAGGACATGGTCCCAAACATCCTATATGGGTCGGAGCAGTGGTCCTGAATTCCCATCTCCATCTGGGGGATACGTGGGGATGTAACATGGTATAGCATCACCATAATGCTGGGTTTGATCCAATCCCAGGGCGTCATGGAGAGCTTCCTCGGCACAGCGATGGCAGGCTCCATGTTTTGCCTCTTCGCTGGGCAGCCGCTCATCATCCTCAGCAGCACTGGCCCCATCCTCATCTTTGAGAAGCTGCTCTTTGACTTCAGCAAGTAGGTGCTGGGGGGAACTGGGACCCATTCATACCAGAATGGGAGCTGTCCTCCAGCCCATGGCTTGCTCTCATGGGGCTGCGCTCACCTTATCCCCCACTTCCAGAGGCAATGGCATCGACTACATGGAGTTTCGGCTCTGGATTGGCTTGCACTCTGCCCTACAGTGCCTTATCCTGGTGGCCACTGACGCCAGCTTCATTATAAAGTACATCACTCGCTTCACGGAGGAAGGCTTCTCCACCCTCATCAGTTTCATCTTCATTTATGATGCCATCAAGAAGATGATCGGAGCCTTTAAGTACTATCCCATCAATTCAGACTTCAAGCCGGATTATGTGACCATGTACAAGTGCGAGTGCATTGCTCCTGACCCAGGTGAGTACATAGCTTTTTCAGCACTGGATGGGGAAGATGAAGGGGATTGGAGGTGGGGGGTCCTACCATGGATAAATCCCACTGGACCATTAGCTGAGGACATGGAAAGAGGCGGCTACCTGGTCAGCGTGGGTTGGAGAGACTTCATCCTCCTCCTCTGAGAGTGTTTTTGGGCACGATGGAAGTAGAGCCTTGTCCCCCATGGATGAAGGTGTAAGTGCTTGCCAGGATGAGGCAAACGGTGCCAGAGAGCAGGGGCCTCAGCCTCAGAAGTCAGACCTGGATGGATAAAAAGGAAGAGTGGCAAAAACAAAAAGATACTTTAGATTATTAATTCCAGCCTTGTGCCAATGGAAACTTACTCTCTAGAAAATACACTGGAAGGGTTTTGACCTCTCTGGTGTTCAGGACACCCTGGGATGTCCCAGTTGGCTGTTGAAACCTCCTTGGACTGTTTTTTTCTCCTCTTTCCTACTCCTTTTCAAAAAGGAGGGGCCATCAGGCTCTGAGAGGACAATCTTTTATGGCTCCTATGATTTTGCTTTCGGACAGATGTATCCAATGATCCCCGGTCTGAATCGTGCAGCTCAGATGCTCCCGCAGACACTTGGAAGGGAGTGGAGATCATAGAATCATAGAACTGTTAAGGTTGGGAAAGACCTCTAAGCTCATCCAGTCCAACCGTCAGCCTAACCCCACCGTGCCTGCTAAACCCTGTCCTGAAGCTCCACATCTACATGGCTTTTGAACCCCTCCAGGGATGGAGACTCCACTGCTGCCCTGGGCAGCCTGGTCCAGTGCTTCAATACTCTTTCAGTGAGGAAATTTTTCGTAACATCCCATCTAAACCTCCCCTGGTGCAACTTGAGATCATTTCTCCTCATCCCATCCCTTGTTACTTAGGAGAAGAGACCAGCACCCACCTCACTGCAACCTCCTTTCCAGGAGATGTAGAGAGCAATAATATCTGTGGTTTGGGCAGATGCCAGCGTTCGCCTGCTCTCAGCTGAGCAGAATTTATTTAAAAAGCCTAAATGCTGACCATTTTGGGGAGCATCAGCTGTAGCAAGTGGAGGCAGAGGGCTGTGATGGTGAAGAAATAAAAGCATCCAAGACCTGCCTTGGAACATGTTCCCAATACATCTGTCATCGCAAGGAGACGTCTCACCCACTACCATGGCAATAACATTTATTGAGTTTAATTTTTCATTTTTTCTCGATTTCTCTTTATCAACCACATGCTGAGTGCCCTGATCCCATTGGATTGTTAAAGCCCCGAGTGCAGTGGGCAGCACCCACAGATGACGCAGTCCTTTCCAAATCGAAACCCTTCCAAATCTGACCTGCAGGAAAACGAAGCCCAATGCCCAACACAATCCCCGAGAGGCTGAAATCTCCAGAACGGGACTGCAACCACCTCCATCCACCCGTGTGTGCCGGCATCTCCCGGCAGCATCTGCCGCCGTGGCTTCACACAGAGGGAGGGCGAAGCCTTCACCCTCGAGGGAGGTCTCCCCCTTTTCCAAGTCCCCATCCTGCGCAAACCCTGGGTGGCCAAGAGGCATTTGCACCCCGAAAACCTTAAGCCTCTTTGCAGCCCAGCTCCATTCTTCTCCCTCGCTGCCCTGGGCACCCAAGGCAGCAGTGTCCACGTTGGATTTTCCATTCCTTTAGATACTGAGAAATTATGTTTATTCCCCCCTACATTCATTTTTTAATCTTTTTTTTTTTAATTAGCTCTGATTTTTTATTATTATAACTGATTTGTACCATATTTGTCTCTGCTGCACACATCAATTGGGGCTGATTTCAATCTCAAGTGAGTATCGCCTTCTAAATATTAAAACTATTTTAATATTTGATACTCTTCCCCCATGGGGCTTTTGTTGTTATTTTTTACCATGTATTTTACTTTTCTCCCTACTCTGATAAAAGGGTTTGTGTAGAGCCCTTAGGGGTCCTCTTAAAATACCACCATGGTATGCTACACTTTAAGTTGTAGAAATCACAAACAGGATCAGTTTCTGGAAAAATAAAAGGTTAAGGAGGAAAAAAAAAAAACAAACCAAAATAATAACAATAATAATGTTTTTAATGCTGCATTTGCCAGTGCCAGGTTTCGCAGCCGCAGGGTCTCTGCTTCTAACCCAGCAATCGCTTCTCCTTCATTAATCCTCGGCGCTGAGGATGGAGACGGCAGGTTGGGGCAGCCGAAATTCCCGCTTGGCGCAGGAAGAGGATGGACTCGAGGGAAGAGGGGGGGCAGGTCAGTCCTGGACCCCGCTTAGGGGCACCCACAAGGAACGTGGGTGCTCCTGAAGCTGTGGAGCTGCATTGCCTGAAGAGTCAAGCGGAGACACTTTTTGCTCTGAAGAAGGTGCCGGCAGCTAGAAAGGATGTGTTTTTTTGTAGTGAGACACCAAAACACCCTAATATATATATATAAAATAATAAAATATATATATAACATAATAAAATATATATATAAAAACCAAAATCACAAAAAAAAACCCAAATCACAAAAAAAACCCAAACTAAAAAGCAATTTAGGCATGATTGGGTACCACCTCTCCAAAAATAACAGGCTGCTTTTTCAGTCTTCACCCCCCATGGTTTTAAAATGCGGGTGTCAGGATGCTCAACCCCACTGCCAGCAGCTCCCCCAGGGAGCTCCTAAAAACGCCTTTCCCCCCGGCACTCGCCAGTCGTGGAGGGAGAAGCCGCTGGAGGAGAAGTCGTGTTCTCCGCTGACGCATGGGATTAATCAGGGAGAAGTCGCTGCGGGGTTAGAAATGGGGGGATTTCTCCCCAAATCCTGGGCTGCCCTTGGGATGCCAATCCCTGTGCGGCTTTTGGAGGATGTGTTTGACTCTGCATTTGCTTTTATTCTGGCGGGGCCGAGCCGCGCCTCTCCGGGTGAAGCCCGGCACTTTTAATACCAAACCCCTTGAGCCAAAAGCCTCAATAACGACCTCCTTTCCCGCAGCCAACGCGACCTTGTTCGATGCTTCAGCTCCAGTGGCACCAAACACCACTAATGTTTCTCTGGTAAGCGAGTTTGCTCATCCCGATGGGAAATTTGGGACAAGGGAGGGCAAATTCGACGGACGTTTGTGTATGAGGAGCAATGCGTGCTGACTCGGAGCAAGGGATACACGGGATTTGCATTGATTTGGGTTCACGGTTGGGTTTGGTGGCACCATATCCCTACTTTTTTTCCCAAATCATTAGCGGCTCCGGGGTTTTCCTTGGCTCTGGGGCTCCTGGAGGTGGTGGTCCTGGGAAATCCCTCTTTCCTTGCACACTGCGCTTGCTTAAAATGCTGATTTTGCTTTTCTTCGGGGGGTTTCTCCCCAGTACAATGCTATTAACCTAACAGCTCTGGACTGGACTCAGCTGAGTAAGAAGGAATGTCTCAAATACGGTGGCAGCTTAGTAGGGAAATCCTGTAAATTCGTGCCCGACCTGGCCCTCATGTCCTTCATCCTCTTCTTCGGGACCTACTCCATGACCTTGACCTTGAAAAAATTCAAATTCAGCCGCTATTTCCCCACCAAGGTAAGGAAAGCGCCGGGTTTTACCCTCCTCCTTTCCAAAAGGTAGGAAAACCAGGAGCTGTTGGATTCTTAGCTGGGTGCAAAGAGCTCCAGGAAAATAAATCCATATTTCTAGTAGACATCAGGAGAATCCTCCCTCAGCTTTTAGCTGCTGATTTGGCTCTTGCGTGCCAAATATTCCATCACCTTGTGATGCAAAGGGGAAAAATCAGCATTTTGGGGGTTACAGCCGGGTTATCCATGGGTAAGTGGAGCTGGAAAGCCCCAGTGAAGGATGCCAAAGCAGGAGCAAACCTCTCCATCTCATTAACCAGCCTCTCTATCCCATTAACTAGCCTCTCCATCCCATTCATTAGCCTTTCCATCCCATTTATTACCCTTTCCATCCCATTAATTACCCTTTCCACCTCCATTTCCCCATCTTGCCTCCAGGTCAGGGCTTTCATTGCTGATTTTTCCAATGTCTTCTCCATCCTCATCTTCTGCGGCGTGGATGCCTGTTTTGGACTGGACACCCCTAAGCTCCATATCCCCAGTATCATCAAGGTTCGGCCACACTGGGGGGGACCCCTCGCTTCTCCCTCCACACTCTCTTTCCAGCTTCTCACTGGCCTTGGGTGAAAATCGCGGCTCCTGTGGTGTCTGGGCGCCTTCTTAAAAGCTGCTTTATCGTTTCTGGGGGAATATTCTAATTCTGTCACTTTTTTTTCCTCCCTTTTTTTGTCGTTTCTTCCTTTCTTCCTTTTCTCTTTCTCTCAGCTGCGTAAACTTATTAGTGATTTCTCTATCTTTATGTCCATACTAATGTTTGTGGGGCTGGATGTGCTTTTCGGACTCAACACTCCAAAGCTCCAAGTGCCTACTGATTTTAAGGTAAAACAAAAGCAATCTAATCCCTTTGTGGAAGCACTGCCGAAAATTTCTCTTCCCCTCCTCGCTGTCAGTGATGGGGGGATCCCCGTGGGAATGGCTCGGCCCCTATGAGCATCCAGGAAAAACTGGAGGTTGAGGCACATGGATGCCGGTGGTGGTTTGGGTACTAATGGGATCCAGGGATGGAAATGGGATAGGACGATCCCCAGAGGAATCGGGGTTCAGGGATGATGTGGGGCTTCCCAAAATGTCATCAACCGGGTTATTTTCTCTCTCTAACTCATGCCTGGGCTCAACCGTGGTGTCCAAACCCACTTTCTTCCCCTCCAGCCCACTCGGGTGGACCGAGGGTGGTTCGTGTTTCCCTTTGGGAAGAACCCGTGGTGGGTTTATCTAGCGAGCGCCCTGCCCGCCCTCCTCGTCACCATCCTTATCTTCATGGACCAGCAGATCACAGCCGTCATCGTCAACAGGAAGGAGCACAAGCTGCGGGTGAGCCGGGACTCGTCCCATGCCTGGGGCCACGGCATCGCGTTGGGTGTTGCCTGCACCCTTGCGAGCACCCATTTTTGGGGTGCAGATTGGGTGCTGCTGCAAGGGACAGGGGGTTCATGCCTGCTCGGCACACTGCACAAAGCAGAGGTTCACCCTTTCCTTTGCAAGCTGCATTTTTGGGGGTGACAGAGCCTCCAAGTGTTAAATTTAATGAGTGCTGTAGGGAGCGGGGTGATGCGAGAGGGCACTGCAGCACTGGAGGGGCACATCAGGGGATGCAGGACGCGCCGTGGGGGCATGTGGGGTGCACTATTGCAATGTGGGGTGCATCAGGGTGATACAGGGTGTGTGAGAGCGATGCAGGGTGCTTCAGGGGAATGCAGGATGCACCAAGGCAAGGCAGGGTGCGCTATAGCCATGTGGGGTGCAGTGCAGCAATACCAGGTGATGCAGGGTGTATCATGGCGAAGTGGGGCGCCCCGGGGCAATGCGGGGTGCTTCAGAATGATGTGGGGTGATGCAGGGTTCATTGTGGTGCTGTGGGGTGCATGGGGGCGATGCGGGGTGCACTGTCATGAAGTGGGGTGCACGGGGCGGATGCAAGGTGGACCATGGCAATGTGTGGTGCATCAGCACAACGTGGGTGCACTACAGCAGCGATGGGTGTAGCAGGGTGATGCCGGGTGCACCGGGGTGATGCAGAGTGGGCTGTGGCAATGTGGGGTGCATCAGTGTGATGTGGGGCACACCACAGCAATGGTGGGTGCAGCAGGGTGATGCAGGGTGCACTGTGGTGATCAGGGGTGCACCATGGCGATGCAGGATGCTTCAGGGGGTGCAACTAGGGTGCTGCAGTGTGCATCCCAGGGGAAACCTCACCTTCCTGGGTGAATGCAGGAACAGTATGAGCCGTGTTGCCTGCCCTGACCTTCCTGGGTGCTGTGTTGCAGAAAGCAGCGGGCTACCACCTGGACCTGTTCTGGGTGGGCATCCTCATGGCTGTCTGCTCGTTCATGGGGCTGCCCTGGTACGTGGCGGCCACCGTCATCTCCATTGCCCACATCGACAGCTTGAAGATGGAGACAGAGACCAGTGCCCCGGGGGAGCAGCCCCAGTTCCTGGGCGTCAGGTGAGGAACCCCCAGCCACGCTCTTCCTTGGGATGAGGGGATAATCCAGACACAGCAGTGGGTCCAGTTAGCATGGCCTCATCCTGCTTCTCTCACCATTCCAGGGAGCAGAGGGTGACAGGCATCATTGTCTTCGTGCTGACGGGGATTTCCGTCTTCCTGGCCCCCATCCTGAAGGTAAAACGGCCCCATCCGTGCCCCGCTCCCTGCAAATGTTTTGGGACATGGGAAGAAAATGTTGGGCTGGATTTTTCCTCCCCACTATGGCTCCCAGTGCTGGTCCCCACCCCTTGGACTTGCTGCCTTCCGTGGGGTAAGCGCTGTGTTTTTACCATGTCCCCAGTACATCCCCATGCCGGTGCTGTACGGTGTCTTTCTGTACATGGGCGTCGCGTCGCTGAACGGCATCCAGGTAAGTGCCCCTCCTCTTCCTCCTTAATGGACATAAAGGGGTTCTTCACGAGGGCAGAAAGGGGGGTTTTGACCCCCAAATTTGCATGTGTCCAACCTTTCAAGCTGCATGGGGCAGCAGATATCCAAAACCTCCAGGAAATGTCAAAAAGCCTGAATTCAGCTGTACCTTGGGCGGTCGGTCACCCATACCCTGGGCTGCATCAGAAGGGTGACAAGAAGGTCAAGAGATGGGATTCTGCCCCTCTGCTCCACACTCCTGAGACCCCACCTGGAGCCCTGGGTCCAGTTCTGGAGTCCTGAGCACAGGAAGGACCTGGAGCTGTTGGAGCGAGGCCAGAGGAGGCCACGGAGATGATCCCAGGGCTGGAGCAGCTCCTGTACGAGGCCAGGCTGGGAGAGTTGGGGAGGAGAAGGCTCTGGGGAGACCTTAGAGCAGCTCCCAGTGCTGAAAGGGGCTGCAGGAAAGCTGGGGAGGGGCTCTGGATCAGGGAGGGCAGGGATGGGACGAGGAGAACAGTTTTCTGCTGCAAGAGGGGAGATTGAGATGAGATCTTGGGGAGAAATGTTTTGCTGTGAGGGTGGGGAGGCCCTGGCCCAGGTTGCCCAGAGCAGCGGTGGCTGCCCCATCCCTGGAGGTGTTCCAGGCCAGGTTGGATGGGGCTTGGAGCCCCCTGATCCAGTGGGAGGTGTCCCTGCTCATGGCAGGGGGTGGCACTGGATGGGCTTTGAGGTCCCTTCCAACCCAAACCATTCTGCGATTCTATGATTCTATAATTCCTCATTTTGGGGATTAAAAGTGGGTTAATCTGGGCAACCCGTCACCCTGGAGCATCAGGCCAAGGGCTAACGCCAGTCTCCATCCCGCCAAAGTTTTGGGACCGCTGCAAGCTCTTCCTCATGCCTGCCAAGCACCAGCCTGACTACGTCTTCCTCCGGCATGTGCCGCTGCGCCGCATCCACCTCTTCACACTGGTGCAGATCATCTGCCTGGCTGTCCTCTGGATCCTCAAATCCACTGTAGCCGCCATCATCTTCCCTGTCATGGTAAGGCAAGCGTGGCTTGTTCCTGTGGTGGTCCCCACGTTTCAGGATGAGAGATGCTCCTGCAGCTCCCACTCTTTCATCTCTCTCCTCCTAGATTTTAGCACTGATCCTGGTGAGGCGGCTGCTGGATTTTGTCTTCTCCCAACACGACCTGGCTTGGATTGACAACATCATTCCTGAGAAGGAGAAGAAGAAGGAGGATGACAAGGAGAAGAAGAAGAAGAAAGGCAACAAAGGAGAGAGCAGCAGTGATGAGGAGGTGGGTCTAGGATGGGTGAGGGGCTCCTGTGGACTGCAAGGGCATCCTGGACCGGCCAAGTTGGGAAAGGTTCCACTGAGACCTCCAGGTTGGTGGGTTTGGGATGAAGGTCTTTGACATCATGGAGGTGTTTCACTGCATATGTAGGAGCAGTTGATTGAGGGGTTTTAAGTGATGATTAGGGAAGATCCAGGGTGGCTCAAACCGTCCCGAAAGCTGGAAAATCATGGCTTGTGGCAGCATTACCCCAGATGTGTTCAGTTTAGCTCAGCCTTCTGCCCAAACCATCATACGTTAGCTGGTGCAAAGCCAGCTGTGACCAAAAATGTACAGGATAAATCCGGGTGAGTTTATTCCAGCTCAGTACCAGGTGGCATCTTGGTGCCAGCAAGTTTTAATGTGATAATTATTGACTCTGTCCTCAAACTGCTGCCAGCAGGGGATGGTGGGGCCTTCTTCTTTCTCTAATCATCCCCAAATCAGCATTTCTCAGGAGCTTTTCTCCTCCTCCCACCGTCTGGAGGCTGTTGGACCCGGTAGCAGGTTGGAGCAGGGGGATGAATGTTTTTTTGGGGGGCTACTTCCTCACCCGGGAAGTGCTTCACCTCCGTGTCCCCCCAGGAAAGAGGTCCTCCACCGGGAGCATTGCGTTCTGATTCCTCCCCGAACGGTTCAGACATGGATCGCAGGTAAACGGCACTGACCGAGCTCCCCCACCCGCTTCCCCAGCCCTGGGTGACCAGCACCCACCATGGGAAACACCTTCAAGGTCGCTGGTCGACGCTCCCAGCTGAGCCTTCCTCACTCCAGTTGATTCCCACCATCCTCAGGCATTTCTGACATTTCTGAGTGCATTTTTGCAGCATCCCTTTGTATTTTGGGTGGTTTTGATCGCTGGCCCCGAGTTGTTGTGAGTGATGGTGTGTGGGAAGACGCATCCCAAGCTTGCCACAGGGATTTTTAGGATTGGGATCTACGTCTGAATCCTGAAAGCCTGGGATTGTTCTCCACCTGCAGCTGTGAATGTTGTCCATTTTAAAGACAAATATCCTGGTTTTATGAATTCTAACTGGCGGTGGCATCACCTGGAGCCCTTCGCTAGGGGTGCTGGGTGGTTTTGGGATACAGGTGCCCGTTCCTGGATGCTCACTTCCCTCTCTCCTCCTCCTCCACAGTATTACACTTCACCTGAAGATTTCATGCCCATCGTCTCCTGCATTTAACTACTCCCGAAACCCCATCTGTGCTGTACCCCAGGTGAAGATAGAGATGGAGTCGGACTACGAGGACACCGACACTGAAAAACCACCCCGGGACATGGGCAGTGAGACCACGCTATAGCCCCGCGCAGCGCCTCCTCTGCCATTTATACATAGAGATATTTATATATTCATATATATATATAAAGCAAATTGGGCTTATTTTTCTGTGTGAGACAGAGGAGACCGGTGGCCCCAGGGCTCTGTTGCTCCGGTAGCTTTTAGTGTCACAAGTTAAACACGTTGTTGAATTTCCTCCCTTTCTGCCATGTAAAAGCATCACTGCTGGCAGCGAAACGGGGCTGAAAGGGTGGAATTGGTGATTTTGGCCTCCACTCGTCCCAGAGCCACTGCTGGGCTGGAGGAGCTGAAAGTGGCCAGGCCTGTGGGAGCAGCTGGGAGGCTGATGGGGAGGGGGACTGCGCTGGGGTGATGTTTTCAGGGGGATTTTTGGGGTAGGGAGGAGGTTTGCGTGGCTGAGAAGGAAGGGGAAGCGTCTGTCCCTGCTCCCCAGTCCCTGAAATCACAGGGTGGCTCTCAGGGAGCCTTGTTTTGTGAAGGAGATGGTGCCTTTGGTTTGGCAAGAGGAGCCCAACACAAGGGGAGCCCCTTGAGGTGCAGCATCCCAGGTGTGGCGGCAGGAGGGGCGCACAGCTCTGCTGGCCCCATCGGGACGCGCAGGAGGGGATGAGGAGCCAAACAGGGCTGTGAAGGAGCTGGGGACCTGGAGCAAAACCCCAGGAAGGGAAAGAGGAGCAGAAGCCGGGCTGCGACAGGAGAGCAGAGCAGGGAATGGAGCCTTGGTTTCTGTAGGGAATTAGGAATGGTTTCTGCAGGCAGCAGGGCAGTTTCTACCAGGAAACAGGAACGGCTGCTGCAGCAAAGCCCCTTGGTCGCCCACCCCCATGTCCTCACCCGCAGCTCTCCCCGGGGGGCTGATAACAGCCCAGTCCCTGCGCTGGGCTGGAGTGAGAGGTGCCCGCTGTGCCTGCCCAGCCCCTGTGTGAGGGCTTTGCCCCCTCTTTAGCCCCTCGGTCCTGGTGTTTCACACATGGTTTAACAGCAAGCGGCTCAGAATGGGGAGGGGAAAGCCAGCGTGTCCCCTGCCACATACCCAGCCCTGCTTTGGGGCTCACATCCAGCTGCTCTTTGCTTGGTCCCTGCCAATGTTTCAGCTCTGCAAAGGGCTCTTCCCACCCTCTGCTGCCTTTGGGTCCTCTGGGAAAGGAAGGGAAGGGCGCGGGTTGGGTGTCAGCACAGGCACCAAGCTCAGTTTGGCTCTGCCCAGCTCTTACCCCTTTTTTTTCCAATAGCACCAAGGCTTTCCAAGGGCTTTTTCCTCCCACAGGCTAAGCTCACCTCCAGTTTAGAAACACTGCTCTGGACCCCCCCCCCTCAAGTCTGTTTCTTTTACTATTTTTGCTAGATGGATTCGGTTTTTTTTTGCTCTATTTCAAGCCTGACAGAGCGCCAACAGCCTGCCTGTTTCTGACTCCACAGGAGGGGGTCTGGGACACCAGTTCGATATTGCAACTGGTCTGAACCATGTGTGGGCAGATCCCAGCTCTCTGTAAATAGCCCAGTCCAACAGAAAGACTTGAATGCTGTTTCTTATTTATAGCAATTGTTTCTGGTTCGAGCACTCCTCCTGGGGTAACACAGCGAGAGGAATAACCCCAAGAGCCACGTAGCTTGATGTTAACATTAAGAACTCTTTCTCCTTGAACGCATCGTGTCTGCTCTGTAGCGTTTTGTACCACTCTCCCCTGTGGCAGCTGAAGGCTGGTACAGGTGGGCTTACAATTTCATCACACAGGATAATTCGCTTCACCCAGTACGTCAGCTCTACTCTGCGACAGCCCTAGAAAGGCTTGGTGGACTCTGGTCAATGTTTCACACAGCAGAGCGGAAGCCACTCCAGCATCCACGTTGTTTTGACTAAATCTGCCCATTTTGCAAGGTTCACCTCTGGTTTATACTTTTTGTATCTGAAAACAGTGGAGCATCTCAGATCCACCACCTCCGGTACAGAACCGCTTTGGCCTTTTTGTACGTATTGGAGATACAACCCAATAAACCTCCTATCCATGAGCCTCAGCTCTTTGTGTTTCTGGTGCGGAGCCCCTGAACCCCAGCTTTCCTTCCCTCGTGCTTTATTGGCACTCTCCCCTCCAGGAGAGCACCATGAAAGTGGGGCGGGTGCCAACCCACCCAGTGCCTCCAGCACCAGCCCTTCAACATCTCAACAAGCCTTTCCTGCTCCCAGAAAGGTGGAATCAGTCTTCCCAGGGCACACGCAAAGAGGCAGGTGTCCAAGACCTACCTCGCCGCCCACCAGCAGTGCCACGTGTAAATTTTGCCACCCTACCCAAGGCATCGCAACCCCAGGGAAGGGTCATGTTCCATGGATAAGTAGAGCTTGCAAACAAGTTTACACTGTCCTGGGGATGTCGTTAGGAAACAGTCAGGGAGCTGAACAGGTTTCTCTCAGGCATGAAAGCAAGACACCTGCTCATTTCTCAGCTGGGTTGCCGTTGCGTGCAGCAGTTGTCTTGGCTAAACTCAGGGGAAAGCCAGGCCTAATCCTGCTGTGCAGGGACACAAGGGAGCCCACAGCAAAGGGCTTTCCTAAACACCTGCTGGGCGCCGCTCTCCTTTCCTGGGAGAAGTGGAAGACTTGCTTAGCAATAATTGTAGCACACAAGCTGCGTTTCTTTCACACGCTTCACTGAGTACTTGCAACCCTCTGTTCCACACTCATGAAACCCCACCTGCAGCCCTGAGCCCAGTTCTGGGGGCCTCAGCACAGGAAGGACCTGGAGCTGTTGGAGCGAGTCCAGAGGAGGCCACGGAGATGATCCCAGGGCTGGAGCAGCTCCTGTACGAGGCCAGGCTGGGAGAGTTGGGGTTGTTCAGCCTGGAGAGGAGAAGGCTCTGGGGAGACCTTAGAGCAGCTCCCAGTGCTGAAAGGGGCTGCAGGAAAACTGGGGAGGGGCTCTGGATCAGGGAGTGCAGGGACGGGATGAGGGGGAACGGTTTTGAGCTGCAAGAGGGGAGACTGAGATGAGATCTTAGGAAGAAATGTTTTGCTGTGAGGGTGGGGAGGCCCTGGCCCAGAGTGCCCAGGGAAGTCATGGCTTTTTATTTTCTCCCCTGTTCCTTGCCGTGTGCCAGGGGCAGCTCTGATCTTCCCTTGAACACTGCAAAGAGATAACAGCAAGTTACCAGTTGGGTTTTTTTCTGTTCATGCATGACATCAGGGGGTTTCATCCCTTTCTATACTGACATCCTTGCTTCAATTGCTTTCGGACCCCAGACATCTAATTTTGCACTGGTAGCAGTGCAATGCGTGCACGGAGAGGGGCCTCGCTCGCTTCCTATTTGTCAGCATCTTTTGGTGTGCCTTAAAGTGAATCCCCCCCCAAAATTTGGCTTGGAGGCTGCTTTGAGAGCAGGAAGAACAAAAGTGTGTGCGGGAGTTGTCTTGTGTTGGTTGGTCTTTTTTTTTGAACTCCAAGGACTTCATCAATCATGCACTCAAAGCCATCAGGAGTTCAACTTTTATTTTATTTTATTTTATTTTATTTTATTTTATTTTATTTTATTTTATAAACCAGAATGAATTTCCAGAGAAACTTTTGGAACACCAGAAGAAACAAAAGCAAGAATTCTGACTCCTGGCTTGGCAGCTTGATGTAAATGAAACCATGAAATAGCTAAGTAAGGTGACAGGGCCGGATCAACAGGCTTCAAACAAATAGGTGACCCATGGCTGATTTATATTGCATTGCTGTGTGTTCTTTTTAATCCGTAACTTCTTGCATTGCCATCATCAGTAGAATTGTGCTGTGCTATTCTTAATACAAAGAGTGTGAGAAAATGCATCAGTCACCTTATCAGCGGAACTGGGCTGTGCAACCTTAATTGCAGCTTCTGAAGCACAAGCACTGTGTGAAAGGAGAAGAACTATGCAGAAACGCTGCGTCTCAAACACGTCCTTTAGTTCAAGGCAAGAGAAATCTGGCCATGTCCTTTCCCTCTCCTCTAGGGCCTTGGCTGTGCTCCAGGAGAGGGGGAGGCAATGAAGCAGCTGCGACCAGAGATTCCGTGGACTTTAGAATTATGTGAGTTGTTTATTTAATGATATAAAAGCTGGGCACACTGGAGCAATATTTGGAGAACCCCATCTGCCAGCGAACGCGCTGCGTAGGAACTCCCAATTGCCAGGACAGGCTCTCCAAAACTTAGATGCAAAAAAAAGGGGCTCCCATGCGACTGCGGATCTGAACAATGATAATAGAGCAATTGGTGAAGTGTCTTTCTTAATTGCTATAATTCTTCTGTTCTACTAATAATTAAACAAGGTGCCTTTAAAGCCGTCACATTTCTTATTTTAATAAGTTACATAAAATTTGATTTCACAGAGTACCCGAGAGTTTGGGCTTCCATGCTGGTTGTACACTGCGGTTTTTACTCCGTGTTAACACCCTAAGCTAGCGACGACACCAGAGGATCACAAGAAAGTTCTCTTTAAAACTTTCTTCTTTCCAAGAAGACACAGCCTGCCCCAAGGGACCATCCCAGAATCACTGAATCATGGAATGGTTTGGGCTGGAAGGGACCTCAAAGATCACCCAGATCCAACCCCCATGCCACGGGCAGAGACACCTCGCACTGGATCACGTTGCTCCAATCCACATCCACCATTCCAGCCCTGCTCTCCCAGGCACAAACCCCCGCCCTGGAGCCGAAGCAGAGCTGGGCAGTGGGGTTGAACGGTTTGGAGGTGGCACCTCGAGCACACCATTCCCACCGCTGGCTGAGAGCAACGAGCTGCTCCTCACGCACAGATCAAGTCCTTCTGTGGAGTTGAAGCCCCCAGTGAAACAGGTCCAAGCTCCATCCCAGCTGTCCCTGGGCCGCCTTGGCCTTGCCCTGCCCTCCACTGGCTGTCCCCAGCCCTGCTGGACTCCCCAGCCCTGCCGGACTCCCCAGCACTCCCTGCCGCTCTGGTGGGGGTCCCGGATCTGACAGGAACAGGGGAAACCTGCCTAGAAGGTTGGCAGCTCTGACCCTCTCCTGGCATAGCTGTGGGGGTGTCCCTCTGCCCAGGGATGTGGGACCCTGCTGCCACCGCAGCAGGGGCAGCGTTTGGGCAGGGGGTCCCAGCCAAAATGGGATGAGGTGTGCTGAGCCGCCCGTGCTTCTGGCTGCAGCTGGCAGTGACCTTCGAGGAGAAGCAGAATGAGACCGGGAACCCGCTTTTCCCATCCCTGCTCTCCAGAAGAGCACAGGGCCCGCTCTTCCTAGGACTCTCCTTGCAAAATCCAGGCAATGGAGAGGAATTGCCTTGGGATGGAGCCCTGGTGTTTTGTTGTGTTTGTCTGGTGACGGAGGTAACGCAGCCTTACTCCTCAGTGTTTCCTTTCTATGTTCCTCTACAAGATCAATAAACTCATTTTGAAGGATTCACGATTAAAGCCAGTCAAAGCCTGAACTGATTTGAGCCAGGGATTTGTAGAACCAGTTTCCCATTGCCATTTTCTGTGTGCGAGGTGCCAGACACGATGCTTTTCTGTGTCTACGATATTACAAAGGGTTAAAGTCGTGATACGGAATTTAGACGAACATTGACTTCAACGCAATTGCACCACAAATGGAAAGACGTGGTGGGCCGTGCTTCTGGCTGCAGCTGGCAGTGACCTTCAAGGAGGTCACCATCTATTTCTCCCCCAGGAGTGGGCGCTGCTGGATGATGGAGAGCTGCAGCTGTACTGGGAAGTCATGGAAGACAACTACGAGACGGTCGCCTTGCTGGGTGAGGACTCTTTCTGGCACAGCCTGGCTGTGGCTGAGCTGGAATTCCCCTCTGGAAACAAGATGGAGAAGAGCTCAGTGCCTGCTCTACCTCCTTCCCTTGTCAGGAAGCAGTAGACAGCTCTGAGATCCACTCTTAATCTCCTCTTCTCCAGCTGAACAGCCCAAGTGACTTTAGCCACTCCTCGTATGGTTTCTCCTCTACACTCTTCATCACCTTTGTGGACGGTAGTTTGGTGTCCTTTTCATACTGTGGAGCCCAAAACTGCCCCCAGTGCTCAAGGTGGGGCCTCACCAGTGCAGAGCAGAGCGGGACAATCCCCTCCCTTTCCTGGCTGGTGATGCTGTGCTGGGTGCACCCCAAGACATGGTGGCCCTCTTGGCTGCCAAGAACACCGTTGGCTCATGGTCAACTGCCATGAAGCAGAACCCCTATATCTTTTCCCTCTCCAGTGTCTCACTCCCCGGTCTGTCTGTCCATCCAGGGTTGCGTGTCCCAGGAGCAGCCATGTGAGGGAGGGGTGGGGGTTGGGGGGGGGGGGAGCAGCCATGTGAGGGAGGGGTGAGATTAACGCGGTGCCTCCCACAGAGCTCTTGAAGCCACGGCAGCTTCTGCTTGCGAGTAGATGACATCTCTGTCACGGGGCCCTCAAAGATGCTGCGCAGGAGCAGGGGCGAGATTTGATCAGAGCTTCGCAGAGCCCGGAGTGGGGGCATCAACCCACAGAAAACACACGGGGTGACAGCAGGGCTCGGCTTTCAGGAATAACATGGCAAGGGCAAACTAAAGTGATGTCTGGCAAGGGGCACCGTGCAATCCAGCAGCGCCCTGTGCCGACAGCCCTACAGCAACTTAAGCAATTTTTAGGCCCTTCAGGGTTTTGGGATTCCTTCATACCCCATTTGGCATTTATTTAATGCACCCTCTGCAGCGCCTGGGCAGAAAGAGCAGCCCCTGGCAGTGCTGCAGAGAAAACAAGAAGCAGTTGACTCAGATGTACCCCATGTCCCGGGGTGCCTCCAGCACGGCATTGCCAGCCGGGAGAGGGAGGGGATTGTCCCGCTCTGCTCTGCACTGGTGAGGCCCCACCTTGAGCACTGGGGGCAGTTTTGGGCACCGCGGTATAAAAACGACATCAAACTGTTGGAGAGTGTGCAGAGACCACAAAGCTGGGGAAGGGTCTGGAGGGGGAGTCGTATGAGGAGTGGCTGAACTCACTTTTTCTATTCAGCCTGGAGGAGACTCAGAGGGGATCTCATAGTTCCTACGCAGCGCGTTCGCTGGCAGATGGGGTTCTCCAAATATTGCTCCAGTGTGCCCAGCTTTTATATCATTAAATAAACAACTCACATAATTCTAAAGTCCACGGAATCTCTGGTCGCAGCTGCTTCATTGCCTCCCCCTCTCCTGGAGCACAGCCAAGGCCCTAGAGGAGAGGGAAAGGAGATGGCCAGATCTCATAGGTGTCTGCTGCCTTCTCACAAGGGAGGGAGGTGAAACAGGTGCCGAGCTCTTCTCTCTGAAGTCCTGCCTCAATGATGGGACTTGAGGGAATGGCAGGAAGATGCCAGGGCAGGGTTAGATTGGATGTTAGGAAGAGGTTCTTCACTCAGGGGGTGGTGGAGCCCTGGAACAGCTCCCCAGGGAAGTGGTCATGGCACTGAGTCTGCCAGCATTCAATGGCCAACACCCTCAGCCCCACAGTGTGAGTGTTGGGGTGTCCTGTGTAGGGACAGGTGTTGGACTCAATGATCCTTTTGAGTCCCCTTCAACTCCGGGTATGTATGGTTTTTTCCTCCAGTATGGCCACTGCAACTGAGCCCTTTGTTAAACACTTCTTCTCAAGTTCTGTCATTGCAAGGGTCTGTTTCATCCCCCATCACTCTCATACAAGAGGACTCGTTTGAATATGCCAGACTTGTCCATGGATCAGGTATCTCCCGTGTTGAGGCAAAGCCACTGGGTAATATCTTTGCTAGGGTTCTGATGCTGACTCCACACAAGCAAAACCAACCATGAACCACGTTGGCAAGTAGGCCTTAAGCCACAGCTTTAGTACTGCCTGACTCTGAAAACACCCCGTTGTATCTTAGGCTGCCCAGGGAGGTGGCTGAGTCACCATCCCTGCAGATGTTTAAAAGATGGGCAGATGAGTTTCTGAGGGACATGGTTTGGGAAGTAGACAGGTACAGTTGGACTCAATGATCTCAGAGGTCTTTTCCAACCAGATGATTCTATGATCTTCCTCTCCACGGGTTATCCCAGAGACATTTGTAATGTGTGGTGCATTCTCTGGGTTGGCATGACAGAAAAGCTGGCATCTCGTGTAAACACCTGGGTATGGTTAGCTCAACAATCTGCTCATCTGTCAGCCTTCTGCATCGCAGGCGGTCAGTCTGTAGATCGTATGCTTACAGCTTGTTGTGTCAGTGTGCCAACTCCACTTGCACATTTTTTCTCCCCTCCGTAGGTATGTTTTGTAATGCCTTTAGAGTGGCACAATTCCTTCATAAGTTTGATTTTTCTTTAACTCGGCAGCGGTTCCAATAAGAGCGTAGGGCTGTTTTCCCAGAACATGGATTTGTGTATTGCTCCCGTTAATTTTAATGGGAATGAATTGATGTGCAGTGTTTCCATAGTCAAGCAAAATGGTGGCATCTATAAAATAAATACATGCAAAATCCATTATGTTTTTCTTTTCAGATTATGTTTATAGATGATGTTAATATGCCAGCACGAGAAGCGCATGGTGCTCAGCCACCTGTTGTATTACTATGGTAGTGGTTCGATCACTGGAATTGTTATGACCTTAAAGACTGCTCAGTGATTAAACTTGTAGATGTTCAGATCGTGTGTGCAATGGGACCACCAGGTGAGATCTGTGTGAACACTACTGGAACACATTCCCCTGTTCTGAGTCCAGAACTGCAATGTCATCCGTAAAATCTGCAAGACAGATCACCTGTATTACAATTTGTTTTCCTAAATATTTTCCAGACTGTATTTCTATTAGAGATTTGAGTTTTAACTTATTGATCAGAGTTATTATGGACAGACATATCACTTCTGGCAGCTAAAATTAAGAAATTATTTACATTCAAACATTTTCAGACCGAACTTTCCCTCTTTGGAAACACATCAGTGCCCTCTTGTGAGAAGGCAAAAAAAGCTCACCCTGACCGAACAACGGCAAAAGCAACAAAGCACAAACAGTGACTGTCTGCACGCTTGGAAACACGTGGACAAAACAGGGGAAAAGCTCTCAGCGTTGAGGATCTGGTGCCGGGACGGCTGGCAGAGAAACCTTCCCAGAGAACACGGGAGAAAGTTGGCAAGTGGAGGGAAGACTCTTGTATTTCACTTCTAAGCTGTGTCTTCCCCAGTCCAAGGCCGTGACAGTCCTACCTTTCCTACGTTTGGCAAACCAAGCATCGGCTTCGGTTAAGAGCTGTCCCAGATGTCCGTTCCAAGAAGGCACGAGCTGAAGGAACATCCACTAGGGAAAACAAACGAACTCCAGCGAGTTAATTGAAATCTTCAAAGAGGTGACGTGTGCATTATAAAGGGTCGCTTTCATAATGCATTCATTCATACACAGATCCTGACGTTCTATTTATTTACTTTCAGGAAATACAAAAAGAGGCTAAAATTCTCATTGTGTTAAAAACCAGCTGCTGCTTGGGAGTTCACCCTCACAGAGCCCCTGCCAGCCCGTCTGCTCAGTACCTTTCTGAGAGTGAGTTTTCACTTGCAAACAGCTTGGGAGGGCTGATAGGGTGCTCCATGAGGTTTGTGCTGGGAAAAAAACTGTAAAATTTCCATGAGAGCACAGTCAGAACTGGGTGAGGGGCAGGGCCTCCTCCTGTGAACCCACGGTGCTGAGCGGTACTGAGCCGCAGCAGCCAGCGGTACCAGACACAGCGCTGAAACAGGGACTAATATTTCCCATTTCTTCACCCAGAAGGTGGTGGAGCACTGGAACAGCTCCCCAGGGAAGCAGTCACGGCACCGAGTCTGAAAATATTCCAGAAGCATTTGGCCAATGCCCTCAGACACGTTTTTAATGTTGGGGATGTCCTCTGTAGGGACAGAAGTTGGACTCTGGTCCAGAGGAGGCCACGGAGATGATCCAAGGGCTGGAGCACCTCCCGTATGAAGTCGGACTGGAAGAGTTGGGGTTGTTCAGCCTGGAGAAGAGAAGGCTCTGGGGAGACCTTAGAGCAATCTTCCAGTACAGAAATGGGCTTGTGGGAAGGATGGGGACAGACTTATTAGCAAGGTCTGTTGTGACAAGACAAAGCGTAGTGGTTTTAAACCAAGGGAAGGGAGATTTAGACGGGCTCTAAGGAAGAGATCTTTTACAATGAGGCACAGGTTGCCCAGAGAGGTAGTAGACGCCCCATCCCTGTAGGTGTTCAAGGCCAGGCTGGATAGGGCTCTAAGCGACCTGCTCTCGTTTTGGATGTCCCTGCTTCTGCAGGGGATTTGAACTGCACGGCGTGTAGATGTTCCTTCCAGCCCCAAGCATTCTATGACCTATGATCCTTGTGGGTCCTTTCCACCTCAGGACGTTCTATGATTCTCTAATCCCTCTCCCAGAACACACAGCCAAGGCAGAAGGTACAGAATGAATTGTTTATTCACTTTTAAGAGTCAGCAGTTTAACACAAGGCATTTGAAGACAGAGCCCATCCTGAGCGCATCCGTTAACCTGTCACACTGGGTAGGGCATTTTTTCTTTCCCTGAGCAGAAGCTTCCGCAGAACTGGAAAACGCTCTGCTCCTCTCCCCAGAACTAAGGACGGTGTCTCCAGCTACAGCACAGACAGCAAGGAAGGAATCATTTAAGGCCACAGATGCATCTCCTGTTCAAGCCAACAGCAGCCTAATTGAGAAGATACTGAGCAACGGAATTGGGTGCAGGTCATACCAATGTTTGTACCTTCAAATTCTCACCTCAGTCTGATGCCCTCAAACCAGGCTATGTACCACCAGCTTCAAGAATAAAATCAGCTGAGCCAAACAAGAACCACATTTTGTAGTGAAAACAACACCCAGCTTAGCAGGCAGTCGGGTAGGGGCTGAGTGAAAAGTCTGTCCCAGAGGTTGGTGTGGAAGTGCAAGGCAGGCATGGGCCCGAACTCGGGCTCTCTAAGGGCAGCGTTGCCCAGGGCTCCGACCAGTCGGTGCTGGGAGCCCTGGGGAGCTGCCCCGGGCCAAGGCATCCCCTGTGCTGAGGCAGATGCGGGTTTGGGGACAGGTCATTCCTTAAAAGGCACCGTTCCAAAGGCATCACTTCATCCAGAGGAAAGGTTTGTAATGCAGCCCTGATGATTTATGCTCCCGAGTTGAGGCAGACAGACTGAGAGTACAAGGCTGACTGGTAACCACGGCAGCAGGAGTTCTCTCTGGTGGCTCCAGGGACATCTTCCCCACCTACAGACCTACAGGCACCATAGGTAGAAGGGCAGCTGGGCTGTTGCTGCTCCACGCTAACAGAAGGCAAGTTAAGATCTAGATGCACTTGAATTTTAGATGTTTGACTGCTTTGTGGTCAAATTATCTTGCAAAACCTGAAGCAAGCCTGAGTTCTACGTTCTCCATGTATTGATGAGGTGATTTTTTTGCCCTGTCCAGTCTCTCATGGTCTGTGTCCCGGTTGGCTTCACTTGATGAGTTTTGCCAGTGAGTGCAATGGCAAAGGGACAGCTGGTCAGGAAACAATTTAGCTTTTATATATTTGGTTACAGCGTCCTGTTTAAGTTGGGCTTTGGCAGAGGAATTAGTAGACAAATTCCAAGCATAAAAGCATATCAAAAGGGTCAACCGGAATGGCCGTTACCTAACCAGAGCATTAACAAACATAAGTCAATGCTCTTAGCAATTAATAAGATATTTGAAAAAACTGGAAAAGAATGAAATTCCTATGATCAGCTGCTCCCCATCACCCAGGAAGTGCACCAGGCAGCCTCTAATCTTCCCCACCACAGAGTCGGAGCAGAACTTTCCGGTAGTCTCCAGAGCAGTCTCCCTAGAAAGCAAAAAGGAACACAATTGGTTTTACAGCTTCGCACAAGGCTGGATTCTTTCCAGCACGTAAAATGTGTTTTAAGTTTTATACCTGCTTTGACAATCTAGGAACTAAGAACAGTCAGGAACTTTCTCAGTACATAAATGTAAAGTCTCCTAAAATCCAGCTCCTCTAAAATACCCCACAGGTGTCAGGTGGAAACTTGTCTCCTGTATGTTGCTTAGCAAACCCAACTCTTGGCTTCTAACACTGCCAAGCTCACCTTAATGAAGGAGTAGAGCGATTTCCCATACATGGCCAGGAATTCCCGTCTGATATCCAACATATCGATTTCAGAGCGAGACACCATCACTCGGATCAGCGTGCTGTCATCTGTTCCCAAGCCCTAAGGAGACAAACAAGCCATGTCCAACTGCAAACCCTTTTGGATGAATCAGCCAGAGACACAAAGGTTTTAGAGAATCATAGAATGGGTTGGGGTGGAAGGAACCTTGAAGATTAAACAGTTCAACCCCCCTGCCATGGGCAGGGACAGGGATCAGGGTGCTCCAGGCCCCATCCAACCTGGCCTTGAACTCCTCCAGGGATGGGGAAGTCACACCTTTCCTGGGCAACCCGTACCAGTGTTTCACCACCCTCATTGTGAAGAATTTGTCCCTGATGTCTAATCTGAATCTTCCCCCTTCCAATTTAAAGCCATTGGCCTTTTGTGAGGTCTGATCCCCCCAGAGCTTTTGTGCATTAGTGGAGTGGGCCACTAGCAGCTCGCTGCCAAGTGAGACCCTTGTTCTGAGCTTCCTGAGGGGAAAAAAGTCCCTAAAAAAGCTCAGACTCTTTTTGTTCTCAGTTCACAGCAGAGTTTATTTTTATCTCATGATTGCTGTTGTGCTACTGGCTCAATGTGGAAAGGCAAGGGCAGGGGAAATAGCTATCTCACCCCAAAAGCTCTTTACCTTCATGGATTTGTACAATCTTTCAGCAAAATATGCAGGTTTATTTCGCACACACTTGACTGTGAGGGAGACAAGAACAAGAGAATTAAGGTGGATAAAAAATAAAGAAGAAGGGCTTCCAAACCTTCCCAGCACTTTCTCAGGGAAGGTATTTATTCTGCAAAGATGCAGCCCAGGGCCCAGAAACAGCGAGTCCAACACAGATGCCAGTAGTCAGTGACCTGCTGTAAATGGTGGGCTCCATGCTCAGTGCACAGTATTTTCTTTAATGCTTCCTGACAGCAAATATCAGCTACCAAAGCATCACTTGGGAAAGCAAACAATAGGATAAAGCACAGAGCTTTCTCACCCGATTGTATCTGCAGATTAAAACGTTGTGGTTTGCAGGCAACAAACAGTATCAGCCTCCTGAAGCTGTGTCAACAGCCGGGGCAAGATACAGTATCTCTAATTATTTATTTGTTGTAGACAAATATTAACAGCAGGGAACTCACCCACAGCCAACAAAGCATCTTCAAGGTCTCCTGACATCTCAGATTTGATGCTGTCTGTTATGTCCTTATTAGCAATCCCTCTGTAGGCATCAAAAACTAGAAGGAAGAGTCAGGGATAACAAGAGCAAGTGAATGCTTCAGGGCATAGGGTGCGTAAACTTCCAAGGACCACTTTACAATATCAAGCTTCTCGTACACTGCACAAACATTGTACCATTATTCCAACAGTGTAAGCTAAATCAGGGCTGCCCTACAGAAATAATTAATTCTAATTATCAGCTGTCTTGCTAATTGGCCCACCAGTGCTGCCAGCATTTTCAAGAAGTGCTAGTTAACGATGGCAGTTTAAGTGCTTCACTTCTTTTCTTCTCTGCCCCAGTGGGAGTCATTCAGTGAACTCCAGTTTACAGGCTGGAGCAAGTTGTACCGATGTTTTTCTCAAGTCCATTTTTGGCTCAAGAGGGAATAAAATCATCTTAAAAAATGTAATGTAATAGGGCTGTAGGACACCTGCTGTCTCAGGAAGAGTTCAGAATGAGTTAATGAACAATTACAAACTCCTACAAAAGTATCATTCTCAAACAAGGACAGAAATCCAGGATATCAGGAGTGTCCTACCTCTCAGGAGGTGGTATCTGTTCCTTGTACAGAGGATGGCCATGAACTGTACCTCATCCGTTCCCCATCTCTTCTCCCCAGCTTCATACAGGCACTTGAAGACATTATGAACAGACAAAGGAAGGCTGACTGAGAAGACGTGCATGTAACAGGAGATTTTTACTTCCTTGGTCCTCGAGAACTGCTGGCCTGCGCCTTGTCTGGATCACACGTATTTTCCAACAAACACCTCCCAAGCACAGCAATTCTCAACTGGAACATCATCTCCCCTCCCAACTACCCAGCCTGTCCAGAGACCTCCCAGCACGAAGCCGCAAGCGAGGCTGGAACCACAATCCCCATTTCACCGGCTGAGTCACAACAGCAAAGAGGCTTCTCTAATGGTCAAAGCAGAGAATAGAGCCAAGGTCTCCACACAGGCTGCTGCTGTCTGGCATAGCTCCAGGCTTACTCTTCTACCTTAGGAAAAACGAAGTCCAGCCAAAGCAAGGATTCCCTGCAGATCCCATGTACAAGAACAGACAAGGCTGCAAAATGCTACACACCTGAGCATCTTGTTGTGCAAGGGCATCATCCACATACGTTCCCTCATCTCTGTTTCCCTATGAACATACAAGGATGAAAAACTCTTCACCAGAGCAACTAATGGAAGCAAGTCCTGCCAATTTCCCATTCAAAACAAGTTACTGGAGTTCATAATGGATTTGTGAAATCAAATAATAGCTTACAAATACAGCAAAATAAGGCTTAGGAGTGGTCTGGACTTCCTTTTGAAATGAGCACCAGTGTGCTCTAACTGGGCCAGTTGAAAACTAGCACATGGCACTGGTGCATACCCAGAGTCAACCCTGCACCTGGGATTGAAATGCAGGTGAGGGGAAATGCAAGAGAAGTGAAATAACAGCCAGACAGACACACCTTATCAGGGAAGTGAGAGGCACAGCCATCAGCAATAGGAAGATTCACCCCCATTTCCCTTAGCCTGGACTTACCGTAGAGAGGGACACAAGGACTCTTCGAAACATGGAAGATGTGTTGGAGACAATGTCCTCCTCAAGGGTACAGCCGTATTCTAGCAGGAGCACACACACGTATGACATCTGTTAGTAACAGGTCCACCGCCTGAACGCTGTTTGTGCACAACATTTGCCAGCCCTAAGCTAGGTAAGCAAATAACTGTGCTCAGGGCTCTAACCATCCCTCCACCACTCCCTGGGCAGCTGTTCCAATGCTTGACAACCCGTTCCATGAAGCAATTTTTTGTACCATCCAATCTAAACTTCCTCTGCTACAACCTGAGGCCATTTTCTCTCGTCACATCACTTGTTACTTGGGAACAGAGACAAACACCCACCTCGCCACAACCTCCTTTCCAGGACCTGCAGAGAGCAATGGGGTCTCCCCTCAGCCTCCTCCAGACTAAACAGCCCCAGGTCCCTCAGCTGCTCTCAGAACCCCTGGGCTCCAGCTCCTTCCCCAGCTCCGTCCCCTTCTCTGGACGCGCTCCAGCACCTCAAGGTCTTGCTTGTAGTGAGGGTCCCAAAACTGAACCCAGAATTTGAGATGTGGCTTCACCAGTACCAAGTCTGGAGGGATGATCCCTGCCCTGGTCCTGCTGGCCACACCACAACTGATACAAGCCAGGACGCTGGTGGCCTTCATGGCTATCATTATAGCAGTCCAACCATCATATTCAGTGCTACAGGGCAAAATTAAGACGCAAATAGATCCACACATGGACAGATATCCAACTGATAAATGTAAACACCTCATCCCGTTTTATTTACACCGATTCCGCTTCTGAGTGCAATTCCAGCCCTTGTGGCTCTTAGCAGTCCTGCTGGTGATGCCTGTTTAACCCAGAGGTTCTCTCTGGGCAAATGCCAACAGTTATATCGGCTAATTTGTCACATTTAGAGGCTAACAGACCCCTCTCCTTCCTCTCATATCCATGCATTCACACAAGTCACTTTTTCGGTCTGGATGATAATGGCTTACAGTTTGCACTACTTACGCAGTTTGTAATTCTCATTAATGCGCCGAATCTCTTCATTTGTGCGAGAAGCCAGAATTTCAATCAGGCAGCCTTCATCTGTTCCTGCACCCTGGGGAATTTCAAAGACAAGATTCAAGATTATAATGACAACCATTTTGATGAACAACTAAGATTTTTTGTTTAATTAATAATAAATGTATAGTTATGCCATATCATACTGAATTGACCATAACTGAAGCAACATAAAAGGAAGATTTCCGAACCTTCACAGCCCTCCTCAGTTCATGCACGTCATACATGACAGTAGGAGTCATCATGCCAACGATCACCCTTTCAAAATTCCCACTCAGTTCAGACTTCAAGTCATCAATCAAATCCTGGAAGACAGAGGATAAAGGAGTTGGGAGAAGATGCAGTCTTTGAGAACAGAAAGAACTCTTTCACCACTTTTCTCCATGCGCCATCTCTGCTTGGATGGACAGTTGCTCTCAAGTCAACAAGACCAAAATAAACTGGGCCAGGGAAAGCTTCTGCTAACTTTTCTGTCATGGAGACTAGGGTCTTGTTCACATTTCACCCAAGTGATACAACCCCCAAATTGTCTGCATCTTCCCGTTAGTTGCAGTCACTAGTCTCTGAAGATCACCTACCCTGCCAATAGTGCTTTTATAGGTGATCAGAACTTGCTGACGTTGGGAAACATTTAGTTTGGTCAAGATGTCGATGATGGCATCTTCATCTGTGCCTGGAAGAAACCAATGGAAACCAGTCAGGCTGCTTGCACAAGAACCAGAAGCAAGCTCTGGCCTTGTCCAGAGCGTGCCATTAGCCATCTTCTGTTCCTCACAGAACGTGACAGCACTGGGGATTAGGTCAACATACAGAAGTGCCTCAACTCAGCCAGCGGCATGGCAGAAACCACAGCGCAGAAGAGACAAGACAAGAACCTGACCAAGGATGTTTCTGCTGCAAAGGCTGGGATTTCCAGTTGGGTTAAGCCTCAGCCTGCTCAAGTTGCTCAATTCCTTTCAGGACCTCACATGGCAGGGGGGCAATGCAAATGGGTAGATGCCCTCAAACCACCAGACAAACCATTTCCAATGGCTGGGGGGGAAAAAGAGGGCTTAGCTATGGAAAGAGACCAACTTACCAAATCCCTTCATTGCCTTCCTTAGTCCCTGTGCTTCTTGCTCAGCACTGAAGCTGGAGACCCCCTTGATTGTTGCCTAAACCCACAAGAGAGGAGTTATCAAAGGCAGACTCAAAGTGATCCATACATACAGCAGAGATTAATTAAAAACATGTCAGAAGAAGCAAACACAGTGACAGCAAATGAAGCCCACCAGACAGGAGTGATTTTATAGCAGGCTTCCATCCTACCCTAAAGAGAAACACTCCATTCCAGAGTGGCTTCCCAGCAATAAGCCACAGGCACACAACTAGGAAGAGTTTCTTCACTGAGAGAGTGGTCAGGGATTGGCACAGCTGCCCAGGGAGGTGGTAGAGTCACCATCCCTGGAGGTGTTTAAAAGACGGGTCGATGAGTTCCTTAGGGACAGGGCTTAGTAGGGACACAGGCATGGTTGGACTCTATGATCTCAGAGGTCTCTTCCAACCTTATGATTCCATGATTTTATGAACTAAAAGGAGACAACATCTTCATACAGCTGCCCATGGAGTATCCGGTTTCCAATTAATAACGGCAAGCAGCCCAGCATCTCTGTTCAGTCCAGCTGGGGCTTCTTCCTAGTAGTTCTCATGTAAACCATACAAGAAGCTGTTCCTAAGGCCCTATTCCTGACTTCTCTAAGAGCAGCCAATCATTCTGTACAATAATGCGTCATGAAGCATGGTGTTTTGCTGAAATCAGCAATTCACAAACAGGTTTCTCCTGCTTCCTGCCCAGTGCCATTTCTGTGGGACTACGCTGTCTCTTGCAATGTTCTCCCCGGTGCCGTGAAGATCATCAGCCAAGCACTGCCTAACATGGGTGCAGGTTCAGCTTTCTGAAACAGGCAAAGGGATAACTACCACAAGGCTGGCTACCTTGCAGGTCAAACCTCAAAAGAATAATATGCTCAGGAAGCGTATATAGAGAAATCCATGCTCTTTGAGCTACTATCTGATTGGATTAACCCCCAAAGTGGAAAATCCTGTATGTATGGGTCATATTCCTCTTGTAGGAGGAAATGGAGAGAAGCAATAAACTCAACCCCCCATAAAGGGACAGACAGTGACCATGTTCTTCCTGCTCTGTCCTTATCTGAGCTACACTCCCCACGTTTATCTGATCAGTGTTTGGCACAGCATGGTACAGAAAACACACGCACACTCACCATCGCTCTTGTATTCTGTCAATCTGGTATTGTCTGAGTCCCCAGGCAGTTCAACAACTGTAATAAAAAAGAGAAGGAGTGTTAGTTTTCTGGCAAATAATTAATAGAACATACCTACCCTTGTCAGTTAAAGGGGCTGGTTAAGCACCATCTAAGTTCTCTGAGGCCTAAAAGCAACACTTGAACAGCCCTACTGAAAGCCCAGTCCTGAGTTTCCAGTCCTGCTTTGTACCAAACAAACAAAGGTTGGTTTGCAACAGCACAAGGCCAGGGGGTTTGAAAGAGGGATGAGGTAGGTGCACAAGCAGATGATTAGTGCTAGTAATTGAAGACATTTCTTTTCTATTGCTAGTGTGACAGCTTGGCTGAGGCTACAAGGAGAAGCCGACAGTGTTGCCCTGGGAGCAAAGAAGACTTGATTCCCATACACGTGGTTTGACCTTGCCAGGTGAGAGCCTGAAGGTGAACTAGGGTGAGGGTGCGTGCACAGTCCTAACAGCCTTCACAAATATTTCCTGGAGGCAGAGACCACATCAAGGGGTAGATGAGCAAGCAAAGGATCACCTCATTAGAGGACTGTTGACAGAATTATTTCCCTTCTTAAAATCTGCAGTACTCAGCGGCTCCTCATTTCGCTGCAATGTGCAGTTCCTTGTAGGACTGCAGTTTTAACCGACCGTTAAAGCCCTCAAAAAAATTGATCTACAGCTTTTTTGCCATCTCCCCAGGATTTACTTAGGAGCAGTTTACCTCATATTTTGTTTTCATGCACAGGTCCTATACACAAACACACCTGAAGTATTTTCCCATTTCCCTGTCAAGCACTAGGATAAGGTTCACTTCCCTGCAACTCAAGTTCAACACAGCACGAGCTGAGGCTCTCACATTAAAACCTTTCAGCAGGAGCAGCGATGCCAGCTGATGACATCTCTCCCTGAGCCTGCTCATGGCGCTTAGTAGTTACTATCAAGGAGCCCAGACTGTTGTGCAAGAACGGGAGTGTCTTTGCTCATCTTCACATGACTCTCACCAATCTGGAACACCATCAGAGTGCTGTTCAGGCAAGTTAACTTTCAGTGTGACATTTGCCATAGATAAGCTACACACAGGCACTCCCGAGTGCTCTCCACATCATCTGTACGTTACTACATCCTGTACAGTCACAGAATCATAGAATGGTTTGGGTTGGAAGGGACATTAAAGATAATCCACTTCCAATCCCCCTGCCATGGGCAGGGACACCTCCCACTGGATCAGGGGGCTCCAAGCCCCATCCAACCTGGCCTGGAACACCTCCAGGGATGGGGCAGCCACCACTGCTCTGGGCAACCTGGGTCAGGGCCTCCCCACTTATTGTGAAGAATTTCTTCCTTATGTCTAATCTAAATCTTCCCCCTTCCAATTTAAAGCCATTCCCCCTCATCCCATCACTCCCAGCCCTTGTGAAAAGTCCCTCCCCAGCTTTCCTGGAGCTCCTACAGGTACTGGGAGGCTGCTCTAAGGTCTCCCAGGAGCCTTCTCTTCTCCAGTCTGATCAACCACAACTCTCTCAGCTTGTCCTCATAGCAGAGGTGCTCCAGCCTCCTCTGGACCCATTCCAGCAGTTCCATACCCTTCCTACGTTGGGGACTCCAGAACTGGACACACAAGATGGGATCCAGGTGGGATCTCACAAGAGCAAAGTAGAAGGGGAAGAATCAGGCAACTTTCAGAAAATTATTAATGTTGAGTTTGCTTTCTTTGATATGATTAAGGATGTCAGTGGTCAAATTATGACCTATACCTCAGTAAAGTTATCTTTGCTCTTCTCTAAATTCTTACAGAAATATAAAACCAACTTTTTATTTGGTTTAACCAGACGTTTATCTAAGTAATGGCTGCAAATTTCACAGATATTTTTCTGATGCAGTTTTACCATTCAGTTGGTTTGTACACAGAAGCAGAATGGCTTAAGAAGTTGATTAAGGTGCAAAAGAAGGGTCAATACACAGGTAAAAAGAGGCAGAAAAATTCTTAGTGCAAATGAGCTGGCAGAAAGAGCCCAAAACATGAGGTAAGGATGCATGTACGGAATTCAGGGCAAATGCTCCTGCAATATCAAATAACAACAGAAATGTCACATTGGATGTTGACTGTAAGATTCCGATTTCTTCATCCAGCTTAAATGTCACTGGGAATATAAAGAGCAGAGCACTGCAACAGGCAGTGGGGCTAACCCCACTGTTCAATTTGCAAACACTTTTCTGTTCCCAGTCTATTTCCGTGTGTGGTGCCACAAGAAATGAGGTGCTGAAGTTATGGGGAAAAGTGCCCGGCAGTTCAGCCAGGTTCCAGCAATGGTCCCTGTAACCCTCCTGCTCCCTTTCACAGGTGAAGGCGTCACCGTGAGCTGCTCAGGTCGGGGCATTAGATGAATAAAACTCTCCTAACCACTCCCTTTGCTCTTACTGAGAGAAAGGGATTGCTCAGTTGTGTTTGCCAGCACTCCGCAGCATAACACAATTCCAGGCCTGCAGCTCAAATGGGGGAAAACACCTTCAGGACAGGAGCAACACTGCAGTCTGTGTTTTGAAGAATTAAACTATATATGCAAAAAGCCAGCTAGCAAGTGCTAAGGTGCCAGGCTAATCCCTGTCCTGGTGTTATTCACTTTATCCCAGAATAAAGGCCTGTGCTTGCAGGGTTTACAGCAGGATCAAAACCCCATGGACAGATGATAAGAGTGCAGGTGTACAAGGCATCCCTCCCATTATTCAAATCTTTGCCATGCATTATCTCTTCCTGTCACACTTTATCAGCTTATCTGGCAGTTATAAGCCAAGATCAATGTCCTCTAAAAGATGAATCCACAATAAATTTCATTTATTAGAAAACAGCTGAAGCTGTCGTGCGTGCTGGCCAGTTCAGACCTAGGCGTGCTCTGAATCAAGTTTCCCTGAGTGTGCACAGAGCACGCGCAGCTCCCAGCAAACAAAACTCCCAACAGCTTAACAGGGTATAAACAGTTTTTTCCCCCAAGTTTGAGCTCATAGACACGTACACTCAGCATCTGGAGTGGAAAACCACTGGTTTGTGCCCCATCCCCTTGCAAGGCAAACACTGGACTCGTTGGACGAGTTCTCTCATTCGGTGCGCGTTTACTGGAATACAAACCCACACCCTGCACCACATCAGTTTTTCCACGGCTCTGCCACTGCCAGCTGTTTCCAGGGCACCAGGCACAGCTCCTCCACAGCTGGCTGTGCCTTGGGGAGGCAGAGTGCCTGCTGTAGGTCTGGGACTCCTAGCGGGGTGCCCAACCCTGATCCCAGCCCAGTCTGCACCTCAAGACAGGATCTTCTTTCTGCTGGTGAGCCCCGAGCCAGCCGAAATATCCCAGCGCCTCCCACACGGTGACCTTTGCCTGGCCACTGCCCTCAACGGGAATAAAAACACAATACTGAGCTAGCAGAGCCTTCTGCTCCTTGCGTCAGCCTGTGCACCCACCTGAAGCGGCTCCACGAGCCTCCTGCCATGCCCTCCACACCCCGGCAGCCAGCGGGGAGGTCGTGCCAGCCCGGCCGCGGGCCATGGCACAAATACGAAGCAAAACCTGCGCTCCCCGTGCCTGGGAAGAGGCGGCCATCTTCCTCCTTCCCACAATCCACATCCTTGTCCTTCCTCAGCCCAGGCTGGTGCCCTCCAGGGCTGCCCCGGTGCCCTAATGCCTTGGCATCGATGGGGCATCTGCCCAGCCAAGGGCTGTCGCGCTCCTGCTCGGCCGCTGCGGTCCAGCAAGTGGCGAGAGCGCTTGGCGCCTTCCCAGGCACCTCCAGCCACGCGACCCCTTCCCCGTGCCAAAGGGATCCCCAGGATGGTTTGGCACTCACCTGCTGTGCCAAGCGGGTGCCTTGGCAGGGATGAGGAGAGCTTTGCTCGCCTTGTCCCGGATGGCAAAGTCCCCGCCCTGGAGCGGGGTGGGACTCCCCAGCGCAGAGCAGCTTTTTCCCCACACGCCTGACGGGAAACAATCCCGCTCTGCCCTCTCTCCTCCTCTGCCCTTCCGTAAACACCTGGCTGCAATCCAGAGCAGGGAGAGGGTCCCCAGGGATCCTCATTTAGGAAATGCACAGAGGCCCCTCGAAAGTAAAGGTGGCCTGGCAGGCTCGGGCGGCTCCCGCGCTCCCCAGCGTTGCCTGTGGAAACCTCTGGGAGCTGAGGGGTCCCGAGCGCAGCCGAGCACTCGTCCCGCCGCCCTTCTGGAAGGGCATCCCAAGGGGGGAGCGAGGGGGACGAGTGCCTGGAGCACCAGGCAGCAACAGCCTCGAGCGAGAAGTCCTGTTCCTCCCCGCGCGTCGCCGGGGGGAGTTTCTTATCCACGTCCTGTCTCCTTTGCTCCCACAGCACTTCTCCAGTTCACCAGCATCGTTCCCCTTAACACAGAAATCTGCGTCACAAGTAGCCACGATTTCTCCAAGAATGATTGTTTTCATAAAGATCATTATTTGTTCCCTAATAAATGGCACCGCCCTCAAGTCAAAACACTTTCGGCAAAACGACCTCAGTTTTACCCCGATGCGACACTCCAGGGTCAGCCTTGGGCACGATCAGGAGGCTGGGAGAGGGAAATCAACCTTGCAGTAATACATAGCTTTTCTTCACTGGGTTTAATCCTCAGGGGCTTCGGTCTCCTTGGATGTCAAAAATACACTTGTTATACCGGGTAAATCACCCCTCTCAGGTTCTTTTTTCCAGCTCATACAACAGCCATTTCTCATCCCTGTGCCTCTGCAAATGCTCTTTTGCTGGGAGAGACCTAAATTTAGCTCGGATGAACGCTGGGCTCCTGGGAGCATGTCTGAGCAGCTGGCCCACAGATCCTCCTGCGGCTCAGTCTCCCCAAGTTGCCCTGCAGATGCCAGCTGGCCAGCGTCTGCTCAGTCCCTGCTGATGTGGAGGACACTGAACCGGGGTGGGAACAGAAAAATAGCGTTCAAGCCAAACCACTGTCCTTTTCCAGTGCAGAGTCTCCTTCCTTGCAATATCTGGCACCGCAGCCAGGACTCTGGACCATCATCAACAGCCGCTAAGGAGAAACTCTTCTCTTTCCTACATCTCTTGAAGTTTCTGTTCTCATCCCTTCCTCTCACATGAGCTGCCTCCTGCTCTGGGCTCGCATCCACTTGGTTTAATCCAGCAGCAGAACTGCTGTGTTTTTCCATCTTACAGGGCCTCTGATTTTTCTAGCTTGTGTATTTCCAAAAGCTTCATCCTTCTCTTTGCTTTCCAGGCTCTTCAGCCCTGGGGACTGGGTGGCTCTGACACTGAAGTCAGTGCTATAAGCAAGAGTGATTATTCTAGACCAGAAGTTATTAATTTTCTTTGGAAGTTATTTAAATGTTACACCAATTCTGCCATTCATGATTGGCATCATTTAACCTTTTCTTTCCCCTTAGCAGAGGCTCCAAATATGGAGGAATACTTGAAGATGCAAAATGTTTGTGTAGATGGTTTTGGCCATCCAGAATTAGTCATGTCAATGTAGTCCACTTGGAAACCAGATCCTGACACAGTCAAATTCCGTATAATCTTGGCTGGTTATGGATGCTGGCTCCATAGCCATCCAATTCAAACAATCATGATTATTTGTACCAGAAAGGCAAAAAAATACAAAGTACGAAAGTTTCTGCCTGTGCTGAGAGTTAGCTGAGTGGATGGAAGGACAGAGAATTTAGGGCTAGATTCCTTGCTAGAGGAGCTGCTTCCATTGGGAAGGTGAGGAGTTGTTTCTTCCTATATAAAGCTCAGCAAAGAAATCTTTGTCTCCCCAGGAGCCCTTTGTGTAGCGTCTGCCCAGCTTTCATTGTGTTGCCTTCGTCTCTTAAAGGATGGAAGGGCAATGGCTATCATTAAATATCTCCATCCTGAAGCACTGTCTAGCACAGCTTTGCTGTCCTCACATCAAAAAAAAGGGACAAATACACAACTCCTACCAGTGCCATAAGTGCCAAAGCTTTGCTTTTCATGGATATTTCCTATTTGTCCCATCAATTATTTTAACCCCACCTGTTACAAAGCTCTCCCGGAACTTTACTGTGTTGCATTCCTTCCCTGCATTCCTGCTCCATCCTGCTGTTCTCCCTCCTCTACAAAAGCACAACAAAAATTCAAGGTCATAGAAAGGCAAGGCAGCGTGCAGTAAGTAAATAAACTGAGCTCAGGCAGCCAGCCTGTTAGGAAGGAGGTTTTTTTTTTAACCTCTTGGAAAATGGCAGCATTTGGTTTTTTACCCTAAGGACCTGGCCTTTTAAGTTTGCACCTCAAAGAGAACAGGAAACAGGAACAGGTGCTGGAAAATGAGATTTTCAGTGTCATTTGATGAGCAGGTACCTGCCCTTCGCTTTAGAGAAACAGCCTCACCTCATTCATTGGGGTCGAAGTCCTGGCACTAACGAAGTCATTAGCCCATCTCCCACAGATTTAAGTGGGGGTCAGAATTTGGGCCTTTTATGCAGGAGTTTTCAGGAGGTCCATAAGGGAACACTGATTTTTATACCTGAGCACCAGCAGTTTGCAATCAGCAGCCCCTGAAAATAGGGTTATTTGGCTGCTGCACTGTCAGAGCTGCGTGGCAGTGCTGGAGCTCTGTTCAGCTGCTGTCTCCATAGCAGCGGGGAGCTGAGGGTAGGGTGGAGGCTGAAAACCAGTGCTTGCTTTTCCAAAGCACTTGATTTTCATGTGCTTGTTAAGAGAGTAAATACTCACTTTCTGTAAATTAATATCACAGAATCATGGAATGGTTTGGGTTGGAAGGGACCTCAAAGCCCACCCAGTGCCCCCCCCTGCCATGGGCTGGGACACCTGACGCTGGATCAGGGGTCTCCAAGCCCCATCCAACCTGGCCTTGAACACCTCCAGGGATGGGGCAGCCACCACTGCTCTGGGCAACCTGGGCCAGGGCCTCCCCACCCTCGTTGTGAAGAATTTCTTCCTGGTGTCTAACCTAAATCTTCTCCTTCCAATTTAAAGCCATTCCCCCTCATCCCATCACTCCAGACTCTTGTAAAAATCCCCTCCCCAGCTTTTCTGCAGCCCCTTTCAGTACTCAAAGGCTGCTATGAGGTCCTCCTGAAGCCTTCTCTCCAGGCTGAACAACCCCAACTCTCCCAGCCTGTCCTCATAGCAGAGGTGCTCCAGCCCTCAGAGCATCTCTGTGGCCTCCTCTGGACCCACTCCAATGGTTCCATCTCCTTCTTATGTTGGGGACTCCAGAACTGGACACAGGAGTCCATGTGAGGTCTCACAAGAGCAGGGTAGAGAGGGGGAGAATCACCTCCCTTGCCCTGCTGGCAACGCTTCTTTTAATGCTGCCCAGGACACAGTTGTTGGCCTTCTGGGCTGCGAGTGCTCATCGCTGGCTCATGTCCAGCTTTTATATTAATAAGTACTATTTATATTAATCTAATATGAGATTAACCACAAAGTTACCGGTAGATATTAGGACTCACTGCAGAGATGGAGAGATGCTTTTGAGACTTGGAGCAGAGATGTCTCCTCACCTCAAGTTCAGCGCTGTATAAGCTGAAATGTCCATTTCCACAAGTCAGAGGTGGCCTGAGTGTAGGAACAGTGATGTTTTGGGGAAGACCCTAGGAAGAGCCAGCCTGAAGCCTTTGATCTATTATTTGAGCAAAGCCCTTTTCAGACAAAGAGAGGAAGAAAGGTGGCAAGCAGCTCCCAGAAATAGGTAAGCAGTGGGGTTTTCAGGTGGGAAGATTGAAAGATTCCAATTCACATAAGAAATGAAAGTGATCTTAGCAGGTCATTAGTTACCACAGCCACCAGAGACACCGTTCTCCTGCATTCCGTGCTATCAGGGGAATGCACAGCACTCCAGCTCTTAGCAATTCAGACAGGACTTTCCAAAGCCCTGAGCACAGCGTGCCAGTCAAGGGCGCTCAGGATAGACCAGGGCTGGTTATATAAACACACGTCGCATGAGGCCAAGAAGGAACAGAGGAGCAGAACAGGTTTGAGAAAATCCCTCTAACATGAAGTGCCTTTGGAACAAGAGACCACTTTGGTGGTCTGCACGCTTTAGGAAATAAGCCACAAGGGGAGACAGCAATGAGCAGCTGTAGGAAAAGGCCAGCACTCAAAGTCCCCATTTCAAGTATGCTTCAATTACAAGATTTTTAAGATAGGAATGCTTGTGTGTTCTGCAGGCCCACAAGAGATCCTGGATGCCATTCCAATTTATAATGGTTACAACTCAAACAATGTCTCGGGTGCTGCCGCTCTCTGCTTTCCACGCTGCTGCCCACAGCATATGCTGTGCTGACACTGTCTCAGAAACACCCACACGCTCTGCCTTTCTCTTACAGAGAAACTTAAGGCTGCGCTTGGCCATGAGCCCAGTCTAGTGTTTTCATTTATTAACTAAAGCTATAAACAGCAAAAAGTCTTGGGCCGTTGGTTGGCTGCAGCTTCCTCAGCTGCCCGTGTTACGGAATGCCATGCAGAGGGGGGCTGGAGGCAGCAAGCACCTCTATAGAGGTGTTGTGAACAGGGTTAGGTACTTGTGTGGTAACACTTCTACCTTTAAAAGAGCCCTTTGCAGTCATACAAGCTGTCACGTGCTCTTGACCCTGGGTGTGCTGTCTCACCTTCCACTGTTCAAACCAAACTGGGGAAAACAGGGCTGCTGTGACATCCCCAGTGAGCTGAAGGCACAGGCTGTGGCAGAAGATGTGCAGGAATCTCTGCAAGTTGCGCCAGGGGAGGTTCAGACTAAACATCAGGAAAAACTTCTTCACTGAAAGAGTTCAGGCACTTGAACAGCTGCCCAGGGAGGTGGTTGAGTCGCCATCCCTGGAGATGTTTAAAAGATGGACAGTTTCTGGGGGAAGTGGTTTAGTAGTGGAGAGGTACGGTTGGACTTGATGATCTCAGAGGTCTTTTCCAACCAGATGATTCTATGATCCCATGATTCTATGATTCTATGTGCTCTAGGGTTGCCTGGCCTTGATAACCCGTTCCCGTTAGGTGCTGGGAGGGCATTACCTCGTGTGAGTGCGGTGCCACCAGAATCACACGCCTTGTTGTGGTACAGCCTGCTTCCATCAAGGACAAGAGCAGGGCTGGACGCTGTAATTGCATTTACATTACAGCTTGTACAAATATAATAATTTTGTCTCAAACAACCCCCCACTATCAAGACTAATTAATATCATTGAAGCCCCAGGCCTTAGGACATTTGCCAGCTCCACAGAGAGATATTCATTTAGGGAAACTCTGAATGCCTCTGTGGAAACTACATATTATTTGTGGTACAGCCTAAGCCGTCCTTCCCCACGCTGCAGGCTGTGAACACCAGAGGGACACCACAGCTACACCATTGCTTCCAGCAGCCTTAAGTGCATTATCAAACCTAGATTTCATTTAATGGGCTTAATGAATGTTTACTTCAATTAGCATACATAGAATTCTGAAGAGGAAATGAGTAGCTTTCACTTTTTTCTCCTTAATTAATATCTGGCTCTATGTAGCTTTATCTTGTTTAGCTGCTCTGTAATTTGGCTCTAACCCAGCTCTAAGGGATGGAAACAGAGCTGTGACTGCCCAGCTCGGGGTACTTCTAAGGCACACACATATTCATTCCTTCATGGGAATGTGATAAAAACTCACTGGTGACACAGTGCCTGGAGTGGAGACGACATGTTAAACATCTTAACATGATGCACCGAGTGCTAAAAAGCAATACGAGCAGGGTTGCTCCACAAGGCAAAAGAAGCTAAAAGCAAAGGATGCTGACAGCACTGTGGGTCAGCACACAAACAGGATCACAGAACCACTTGGAGTGCTTTGAGATCGAGTCCAGCCGTTTCTGTCCACTACTAAACCACATCCCTGAGCACTTCACCTGCCCATCTTTTAAACATCTCCAGGGATGGCGACTCCACCACCTCCCTGGGCAGCCTCTGCCAGCACCTGAGAACCCTTTCAGTGAAGAAATTTTTCCTGACATCTCATCTGAACCTGCCCTGGCACAACCTGAGGCCGTTTCCTCTCGTCCGGTCACTGTCACTTGTGCAAAGAGATCTACACCCACCTCGCTACAACCTTCCTTTCAGGTAGCTGTGGACAGGTCCTGCCATGCCTACTGAGAGTCAGGGGCTGTGACCAGCTTCATCCACCACCCGTCAATCCTGAGGTGATGCAAAGCAAGGAGTCAAGTCCACAGCCTACCCAGGAAACCAAGTTAGGAACACCAGGAAACAGCACTTGCTACAAGACAAGTCCAGAGCTAACCCAGCAAAGCCAAAAGGCAGAGCCATAGCCAGGACCACCTTACAACCGCCGCAGAGACAGAGTGTGTCACCCTGGCTGGAGCTTACAGGGAGGTGACAGTCAATGAGGTGGAGGCGCAGGAGAGGCTGTGTGGGGCAAGAAAAGCCAGAGGGTTCACTCAGGACTGTGGTGCTTGAAACACCACTGATAAATCCCTCGTTAGTGAGAATTCAGTCTGTAAATTTCTCTTAATGTAATGAAACCTGGTTTAAATGACAGCATGTATTTTTGGGGCAAAGTCATGCTCCTTGAGAAACGTGGCACACTCTGACTTTGTGGCCAATCCTGTTGATGCACGCAGTGCCAATCCAGGCTACGCAGAGTATTGCATCAAACATGCGTGAGCCTGCAGATCTCAGTCAGCTCAGTTATTTCCATGTGTGCTCTGCAGGCCACGAGTGCCATCACCACCGATGGAAGATGCCGGCTCCTGGCTGCAGAAAGCGTAGATATTGCTGGAGCAATTGAGTGCGTCTCACACGGGCGAACAGGAGCACCGAACAGCTAGAAATCTTTAGGTTTTGAACAGATAAACTGAAGATATGAGTTTTGGAGTCATCTTTTTGCTCATCTGCGAAACTCTGAACCTAGTCAAATTATGAAGATATTGAATTTAGATTGGATATTAAGAAGAGGTTCTTCACCCAGCAGGTGGTGGAGCACTGGAACAGCTCCCCAGGGAAGCAGTCACAGCACCCAGTCTGCCAGTGTCCAAATGCCCTCAGTCACACGGTGTGAGTGTTGGGGGTGTCCTGTGCAGGGGTAGGATTTGGACCCAATGATCCTTTTGGGTCCCTTCCAACTCAGTCATTCTATGATTCTATGATTCTATGGGCTTTAGAGTTAACTTTTCTTGAGGGCGATAAAGAAAAGTGATGGCTTTTCTGGTCATACCAGTAGTGTTTGAGGGCCACTGCTGTGTACTTAGAAGAGCACCTTGGATTCCGGAAAACACAGACATAAGGATAGAATAGTGGCTCTAGTCCTCTTTAGCTGGGGAGAACCTTGACAGAAATGTTTGCAGTAAATGTATGTGGTTAACGGAACATCCTTATCAAGATAAAAATAACTGGATGAGAAGACTTAATTATTACGCACTGATTACAGGAAAACATGATTTTGTTGCCCTGGATAGTTATGTACAACCAAGCTCAGAAAGCTGTGCCAGCTTCTTCTACGACGTTGCCGCTTCTCGACACGTCCAGGAGAGGCCAGTGTGCCCTTTCTTTTAGTTTCATCGCAGGAAACCTTGACAAATGGGTGTTTTTATTTAGAAAATGCTGACCTGACTGGAAAGTTTGATTAAGAGGGATGCAGCTGTATTAAAGTGCTTCTTCCTGGGGACTGAAATGCATTTTCTTAGCAGTACAAAGGAACCAGGGATCAGGGAAACAATATGCAAGCAAACAGCTCTGCTGACCACGTCATCAGGACTTGAATATTTTAAACTTAGTGGCACAGGATCTTAACAACTAAAATGCGGTGGTTAGGATTGACAGTATTAGTCAGATGGAGGTTTCTCTCTCCCATGAGCGCCCTGGAGTTGCTCCAGACTCACAGAGAGGAAGTACCAGCCCATGTCTCTGCTGGCAATCACTGATTACTTTTCACTTAAAGCTTTCAGGCTCAGTTCTCTGATCCCTAGGAAGGTCACTGGGATTGTAGCTGTGCAGCTGAGCCTCGTGTCTTTTGGAATAAAGAATATCAGCAGCATCCACACCTGACAATTGACTTCTGCTGTGCTTTTGCTCCCTAAAACGGCCACCGACAGAGTTTGTGTGCCCGTGGTCAGAACATCAGGGCTCTATAGTTGTACGTGGGTCTGATGCTCATCTGCATTATATCTCAGCACCCCCAGGTACATTTTAACAAAGTACTTCTCAGAGCCTAGTCAGGGCCTTCAGCAATGCATCTGCAAGCTCTCTGCACGGCGGTAGGCTTTATCTTCTTTAGCTGGAAATGAGTCATTTCCCTGTACTGTACAGAGATGGCCAATTTCCTTGAAAATTGTTCAGTTCTGCAGAGTTCCCAGAAATCACTGATTATTGGACTCTCTTTTTGCACTGGGTGTTTTACCTCAGCCGTAAGAGATGCCTGGGAATCTTTCACATGTTAGAGTAGTTAAAAAAAATGTGGATAGAAGCAACAAAAGTTGCTGAGCTCACATTTAATCTCAAGGGCAAGTGAATCTTCTGTATGGACCACTGGCAACTACTCAGATAGCCCCAAACCACAGCTGAGCAAGGTTTAATGAAGACTAAAGCCTGTTAAATAAAAAAGGACTGCTTTAGTTGATGGTTCCCGCTGTGTGGACTGACGCTTGGAAATGAGGTGTACACTGGAGCCACTCTGCAGCACCCTGCAAAGGGTGAATGGCAGTGGTCACGGAGGACTTTAAGATCTGCAGGGTGGGGTTGCAGACCCTCACCTACAAGAACTGCTGAGAGCAACCTGATGGAAGAGATGTCGCTTTAACTGCAATGACGAGGCACAGTGGCTCAGCAGAAAAGCAACTCTACAGTGACGCACTTTTGGACCTCTGTATCCAATATGGTAAATATCATCCTCAGCAATTTTACTTGCTTATTCTGAGAGCCATCTGCATCTTTAAAGTCTTCAAACATTGTGGGGGGAAAAGAGTTAGGTTTGTTCACAACGTGCTGATCCAGTCTTGTTGGCATTGCTGGAAGCCCATGCCCAAAAGTCACTCCATTCAAGCACGGCTGTGACGCAGGAAAAAAGGCTGTGCAAAGGGAAAACATATTTGCCATCCCATAGAAACCCGGGCCTGTCTAGCCTGTCCACCCGGGAAAGGAGCTTGTCAGCAGGACGGGTGTAGTTATTACCATCATACAGGAAATAACAGTGATCAGGGAAACGCGAGTGTGCGCTGGATTCCTCTTCTGACTCAGCCAGAGGGGAGGAAGGAGAGCAGTGCTGTCCTGGAGACGTTCCCCTGGCAGCTCCTCGGGGCTTTGTGCTCTGAGTGGCAGACTGGGAAAACCAGTTTTTGCCATTTGAACGTTTCCCTCTGCTGTTTGAAATCCCAGCTCTGGCCTTCCCTGTTAATGCACGTGGAAAGGAGAGGAGCTGGCTGCTGCAGATGCCGTAGGCTGGAAAAATCTCCTGATTACTGAGAAAAAAAGGCTCAAAAGAACCCAAAGTGCATTTCAAGGAAATTTAATGAAATTTGAGCTAATCTGAAACTCTCTGAAGCCTGACCCAAGGGCTTTGGGCTCTCTGATGGATTGCATTGCTGCTTATGAGCATCTTAGAATCATAGAATTAAGGTTGGAAGAGACCTCCAACATCATCCAGTCCAGCCATCAACACCACACCAACATGCTCACTAAACCACGTCCCGAAGTGTCACATCTACATGATTCCTGAACATCTCCAGGGAAGGAGATGTTCAACCTGGTCTAATGTTTCACCACGCTTTTGGTGAAGACATTTTTCCTAATATCCATTTTTCCTAATAGCTTGCTGTGAGCTGCATCAGGTGCTGGAGAAGGGAGGAGGAGAAAGATGTAATTTAATAATAAATCTAAGGTGCAAGCCTTACAAAACCAGTTGCAAGGTTTAAAGCACTCAACGAGTTTCGAGGGCTGGGGCTCTTCCTAGTTTAATTTCAGTTTTATTTGAGGCTCTTGAAGCAGGTGCTAGCGAGGCCTGTGTGAAGACCAGTCTCGTGCTTCAGGTCAAGGCCAGGGTGTCACAGCAAGGGGTGGCTGGTGTTATAACTGAGAGAGCTGGGCTTGTTGAGCCTGGAGAAGGCAGGGGGACCTTAGAGCAGCCTTCCAGTACTGAAAGGGGCTGCAGGAAAGCTGGGGAGGGGCTCTGGATCAGGGAGTGCAGGGATAGGATGAGGGGGAACGGTTTTAAGCTGGAAGAGGAGAGACTGAGATGAGATCTTAGGCAGAAACGTTTTCCTGGCCCTGGCCCAGGTTGCCCAGAGCAGTGGTGGCTGCCCCATCCCTGGAGGTGTTCCAGGCCAGGTTGGATGGGGCTTGGAGCCCCCTGATCCAGTGGGAGGTGTCCCTGCCCATGGCAGGGGTGGCACTGGATGGGCTTTGGGGTCCCTTCCAATCCAACTGTTCTTCTGATGGTATGTTTTTTAAATAGTGCTGTACCCAGACAACACTTCTTTCCTTATCCAAGTATGCAAGGTCAGTCAGAGAACTGGCTCCAAAGGTATCATTAGTGGAGAACTGGCTGTTGTGAAGTTCATAATAAAATGAAAATGAGTCTTTGGAAAGTAGAATAGGCTTGAGATTTCTGGGAGAAATCCTGCATATGCAGGGAAGCGGGAAATATTTTCTGTCCCCAGCTCTTGTCTTATTGCGCGTGACTGGTGGAAATCATCCTTCGTGTGTGCAGCACTGAAATACAGGAGCTGCTTTCTAAAACTCCAAACCAAGTCTTACGGGGTTTATTCGCCCGCATTTTCGATATCAGCAGCACCAGGGCAGAACCCTCCACCTGATGGTTCATCAATGAGGTTTTTTTTAATAGCATGGGGTTTTCCAGTGTTTTTCCATACGCTCTTTAAACGAAAATTATAGCATCTTGTGATAAGCACGAAATGTGCTGAACAGATGTGGTTTTTTCTCGAATCGCCTCTGTTTGCAGCCTTTCCCTGTCTCAAATGCGAGGCCAGGAAAGGAGGGAACAAAGCTCAGGTGAAGCCCTTTAATGCTTCATTTATGTCAAAACATTGGACAGTTCAGGTTTGGACGGTTTTACAGTTCAGGTTCCCAGGACGGGGCCAGCCCGCATTAAGAGAGGAGCCCATGACAGCGCCCTAGTTCCAGCTGACGCAGCGGCGGGGACCGCAGCTCCCGTCAGGCCACGAGCCGGGCCCGGCGCCGCCATCGTCGCTGCTGGCGACGCTTCCGGTGACGCCGTTTCCGGGCCGGATGGGGCGGGCGGGGGGCGGTGGCGGGGCCGGTCCCTGACGGGAGCTGTGCCGGGCGACGATGCGGGCCTCGGGCGCCGCGGGCAGGCGGCCCCCGCCGTGACCCGTTGGAGGGGCTGCGGCAGGCGGGCCCCGCGTGCATGGAGGCACCGGGCGGGGGGCCCTGAGGGGCTGCGGAGGCCCGGGCCGTGCTGTGCTGCGGGACCAGCGCCTCTGCCCGCCCGGCACCCCCGGAGGCTTTGCGGGCCTGAAACCCCCGCACGGCAGCGCGGCTGCTCCGCTCGGCCCCGCTAGGCCAGCGGGTCCGGGGCCCCCTCAGCGGGGCTCGGGTCCCCTCCCTTTCAGCAGGTCCGGAGTCCCCCCCTCAAGCGGGGTTCAGGCCCCCTCTCCCCGAGGACCCCCCGTAAGCGGGACTCAGTCCCCTCCCCCTTCGGGGTTCTTTTCCCATTTTGGCCCCCCCTCCCCCTTTAGGGTCCCCTCTTCGAGGGGGTTCGGGTTCTCCCCTCCCTCTCAGGGTCCCCCCGTCCCCGGAGTGCGTGCCCCCAGCGGGGCCGAGCCCCCCGCCCCGCTTTGAGGCTCGTGTCCCCCGCCCCGGCGGGGCTGCAGGAGGAGCAAGGCGGGGGCTTTGGGACATTCCGAGCAGCATCACCCGCTGAGCCGGCGGCTGTCGCCCCCCCCGAGCGATGAAGAAGTTCTTCGACTCGCGGCGGGAGCAGGGCGGCTCCGGGCCCGGCTCCGGCCCCAGCGGCGGCGGTGGCGGCAGCGGCGGCGCGGGCAGCGGGTACGTCGGGCGGGTGTTCGGCATCGGCCGCTTCCAGGTGACGGTGGAGGAGGTGCTGGCGGAAGGTAAGGGCCTCGGCACAGCTCCCTGCTCCGCTCCCTGCTCCGCTCCCTTCGGCCTTTGCCGAGCGCTCCGGCTCCCCCATCCCTGACACCGAAAATCATTGAACCATAAGTTTGGAAGAGACCTCAGATAAGCTTTCGCTCTGGAGTTTTAGAAAGCAGCAGCCTTTATTGCAGTGCAGGGCACGTGAGGGAACGGTTTCCATCAATCGTGTAATGAGACAAGAGCTGGGACAGAAAATATTTCCCGCTTATGTATAAATTTCTCTGAAATCTTATGCATATTCTGTTACTTTCCAAGGAATAATTTTAATGTTATTGTGAACTTCACAACAGCCAGATCTCTTGCTCGTTGGAGCTTTGGAGCCGGCTCTGTCTGACCTTGCATTTGAGACAGGGAAAGGTTGCAAACAGAGTTGATTATAGAAAAGGATACAGATGTTCAGCACATATAATACTTAACACAGGACATTATCATTTCTCAAAAAACAGCATCTGGAAAAACACTGTTAGAAGAAGAACGTGCTATCAGAGGATCATTCTGTCTTACTTTCAAAAAATACAGTTACTTAGATGAAACGTAACTCTTCTTTAGCTTAAATCAAAATATTCCCCTTCTTGTAATAGTAACTACTTCTTGTATCATCCTCAGCCCCCTGGGTATTGCATTGTCCCTGGCAGCCTTGCAGTCCAGTGGCCACTGCAAGCTGGATCTTCCTGTGCTTCATCCCACTGTGGGTTTGGTTTGGGTTTTTAAAATGCTTTAGGAATTCAGGGGATTTCAGAAGTTAATTGGGTCCTACCTTCCATAAACTGGAAGTTTTGGGAAAAAAAAAAACCCAACCAAACAAAAACCAAAGGAAACCCAGAGTTGTCAAATATCTTGACATAAATAAAGCTTCACTTGAACTTTGTTTAGTTGGTTGTCTCCTTTCTTGCCTTAAGCAGGGTGGAATAAATCACTGGAGTACATTCCTTGTGAATCTGTCATGCACGTAGGTAGGCTGAGCAGAGCTGCCTGCAACCTGGGATGAAGGATTTCTGTTTGTGTGGGGTTTCTGCATGGGGAGGCAGCAATCCCAATTGCATTTGTTTTTTTCCAAAATAAGCAATTAAAGAACAGCAGGGATTATAAAACCCTTTATGTGCACACTCCTTGCGGTGCAGCAAGCTGCTGCTGGTGGTTTTTCAGTTGTAACCAGCACTGCTGCTTTAACTGTTGTTTTAAATTTCATTTGTTTGGGCTGTAAGGAACCTTATGTACGGCTCTGGCTGAACCTTAGCCTCGACCTTCAGCAGATATTGGCCTCCTTAGACCTGCTCCTGGTCCATCTCCTGTGCAGCATCCTTGGCAATTTCAGTCAAAACAGTGTTTTGGTTTGATCTTGCAGTTGCGAAGGAGAGGGTGGCTGCTGTAAGAGAGCTGAGTGGGAGGACCCGTGTTGGCTTTTACAGAAAGAACCCTAAAATGGAAAAGAGAATCTGTGTACGCTGTGTGCGTCCAGGTTTGTAACGAGTCACTGCAGTGTACAAGAAAATAGATCTCTGCCCACCTTTGGGACATAGTTTCTGATATGTTCTGCTGCGTGCTGAGCTGAGAGCAGCACTGGAAACGGTCTTTAACAGTCTAGTTAGCAGCTGCTAACTAGAGTGATTTCTTTCCTGGCTTGAAATTTGCAATATAGGTTTGCCTTGGCTGATGTTTCCAAGGCCCTTTTGGTCCTAGGAGCTCATGATCAGGTAAACCTGAGAAGCTGTCAGTCTTTTATTTTAATGCAGGCTGGCCTCATCCTGGTGACGTGGGAAAACAAGAGGCCTCTTTTTCCTGATGAGCAGTCTGCTGGCGGGTTCTGCCCTGGTGCAGCCAGTGCCAGGAAGCGAGTCTGTGTGTCACTGGGCCCTTCCAGCCCTGCAGACCTAAGCTACAGCCAACAAACGTGTGAAATGACAGCACATATTGCATGGGAGAAGTGCTTCCCTGCTGTACCTTGCTGTCCTGGAGGAACTGCTGCTTGTGAGGGCTTTTCCCTGTGACTTCTGATTTTTTGGCTGACCTCTGGGATGGAGCATGGCCTAGGGTTGGCTGCAACTCTTAGATCGTTGTGCAGAGGCCAGGTGAGGTGCAGCAGGCCTGTAAAAGAGGTGCAATGGTTTCTTCCTGCCCACGCTGTAAGGCAAAGGAAGGTCTTTTGGTTAAATGAGCCACGTAGGTATTTTCCTCACAATTGGACTCCTGGTGCAGGCAGTCAGATACCCTCTGTGTGGAGGGTGAAGTCTCCAAGGGGCCCAGAGAGAGGTAGTTGGTAGATTTGCAGATTGTCATCTTTGGATGCAAACAGCGAGGTGTTTTAGGGAAGGTAAGTCATCTGGGGAGTCAAGGTGGGTCAGGACTGCTGCAGCTTTGTCTGCTTCTGGCCGTTGGGTGTAGCTGTGTGTGCTCCCCGAATGCTGGTAAACAGCATTTTTTCCCTGACTCAGCTGGAGAGCGGGGAGCTCTCCGGCAGCCTGGTCCCTGCACTACCGACATCTGAATCCTTGACTGGAAGACTTCTTTTTATCTGCAGTGAATTTTAGTGGTTCAGCAGTGTCAAAAAGGCAACTTGTGAAGTCTTGGCTATTTCTGCTAAAAGGAAAAGTCCCCTGGGAAGCACTTTGGAGGAGGAGTATCCTGTCTGGGATCACTGTTGCTTTAGAAGGGGGAGGAGAGGCCTGTGTTTTGGTGCAGCATGTGAAAATGAATGAGTTGTAGAAGTAGCTTCAGAGAAAGAGTCTCTGAAGTGATGATGGGTGAAGGGGGAACCCAAGTTGCAAGCCTGAGGAATTAGTTGAACTGGAACTTTTGGATTCAAGTGCTGGGAAGTACCTTTGTCTGTCAGTGCTGTGGCTCGTTATCCTCAGTTCTGCTGAGCAACCCTGCTGAGATGCCGGCTCCCTGGCCCAGGAGGGGAGTCCTTGCTGCAGGCTCAGTGCAGTTTGCCAGATGGCAGAGCTCTCCATGTGCATGCAGTTGCTTGCGTGGATCCCCCCAAATATCCCACCCCCTTAAAAATAGTTGTCTGGATACTTGTCTTCCGGGGCAGGGAGGAACATTCCCTCCTTTTGGAAGGAAGTAGATGGGACTAATGTAGAAGGAACCTGTGTGGTTGGTTGTCCGTGGCGTTACAATACTGGTGAATTGGTATTCTTTACAAACAGTGTGTTGCAATAGGTGATTCTTCATTGAGTCTGTAGTCATTGTGCTCTAATCCATATAATAGCATGAATAATCTCTTGGGAATTCCCCTCAAAGTTTGCATGAGGATGAGCCATAGTGGGAGGTCAGCAGTGCTGGCCTTGGAGTCCTGCAAGGCTGAAGTCAGCTCAGTGCTCCAGGATGGGCTGAGGGGGCTGTTCCCGACACTGAGGTACCTGGTATTTGAGGAAGCTGAGGGAATGCTCAGGAGGCATTGGAGTGTGGGCATGAGTTGGGCTGCTGTTATTTGTGCCAAAACACTGATTTAGTGAACACACACAAACTTTTTGGTTTTGCCTGTGTGTAGAGGGAACAGAACCCAACAGCCCACCTCAAACCCCCACACTGGAGCTGTGGGGAGGATGATGAGGACCAAAGCAGTACAGACATTTAGAAGGATGTTGCCAGCAATCAGAGCTTTGCTAAGGAGTTTGTGGGCTGTGTGTGTGAGGTGGGGGTACTACAAACCACATGGACTCCTCTGAGCTCAAACAAACAAGGTGGGGATTGCCCCCATGTCCAGTTCTCTCATGGCTGTGTTTTGTGTTACTTGGTACCTGCAAGATCGTGAGAGTGCTGAACTGATCCCAGGTCAATAAGTGCTGGAGTACCTGTTCCAGCTAGGATTTTGTTTGTCTTGATCTACTTCTAGCAGAAGATACAGGCTGTGTTCCTTCAGCTTTGCGAAAAGTCACTTTTCCATTAGTAGTATTTTTCTGAAGTGCTACTTGTAGTCTTTTCCCTTTAAAATTTTTAAGTTGGGAGATTCAGATTTAATAATTCCCAGATATTCCACTGACATTTTTTTCAGATACGTGCCTGTGTGTGCTGCCAGCTGATGTGTTCTGTATTGTAAAACATTTAATGGTAGAGATTAAAACAAATGCAAATTCAGCTTACATTTGCCAGCTATGGGTTTTTTTCTGCATTTTGGAAAAAAAAGAGACATTTTGAGAAGGCTTCATCGTGTTTTTCTTCAACAGACCCGCAGGCCACTGTGTGTCTGAAGAGCGTGGTAAGACTGTGGGTACCCACCCCGTGCCCAAGGGGAAGGTGCCCCTGGAGCGGCTGCACTGTGTGGCTGGGCTGATGGCAGAGGGTGTTGCTGGCCCTTGCCTGCCTTACCCCCAGCGCTCCCCTTCCCTCGAGCATGTGACGTCGCAGCCTGAAGTCACTGTCAGCCTTTAAAATTACACGTAGGCTTCACTTTAAGTCAAACCCCATCTAAGGTACATTTTACAGATTTACATGAACCTCAGTCCAATTCCAGTGTTGTTGGGTTCAAGATGTCACTTCAAAGTGTGTTTTGTCAGTTATTGCCTTGTAGCTTCTGTTGAGTGCCAGCTGCTGATCATTTGACCACTGACATTTGGATTAGGAATTAAACTGTTTTTCCTCTTGGAATGGGACATGTGATTGTTAATTTTCTTTCCCTGTTGCTTTCCCTGGCCCTTGTGAGGCAGGGCCTGTGCGCTGCACTCTGCACTGCTCGATAGGACAATGCTTTAGTAGTCTGGTTTTTTGAGCGTACAAGCCAGGCAAACTGGTGCAGGATCCCAAGTGAGCTATGGGGTAAATGTTGAGGAATCCCAAGTGCTTTAGTGGTTTTAGCAGCACAGACTTTGCTGGGGCTGAGTGTGCGCCAGGTCCCTAAATGTAATTGGGAAGGAAGAGGAGGTGCCAGTGGATTTAATGGTGTGAGAAGCTGTATAGCCTAGACACTTGTGTTATCAGGCCTCACTCGTAAGCTTTATGCAGCATGACAGAGAATGGCTCTGGGATTGTACACGGGGGGTGGCCAGTTTGGTACGTAATGGCTTTATTGGCTGAAAGTGTATTTAATGGCAGTGTCAGTCCAGTGCAGTCACAGAGGAGCAAGTTTTCTGCAGTTGACTTCCCTGAAGAGCCCTCTATGTTAAACCAAAATAGTTTCCAATTCAAGCAGTCCTGCAACAGTCTTAAAATAGCATAAGAAAGCTTGGGTTTGGGATCCTAGGTGGGGAAAATATAACTGCCTAACTTGGGTCTTGCAGAAGTGTTTGAGTATTTGTACATGAACAGGTTACCTTTGGGTGCAACACCTGCAATGATGTTTTGGATCTAAGGAGAATATGCACTGCAGTAACGTTTTACTGTCATGGGTCTTCTCCCCTTTCTACAGGAGCTCATCAGCGGTTGCAGAGAGCAGGTGGGAAGTTCTCAATGTGGTGAAGACAAGCTGGAATCCCCTTTGGGTTTAGCACTTTCTGCCTTCCAAGCTCACCCTCTTGCATTAGTCATGGCTAATAAGGGGTCTGAACTGACTTGGTGCTGCATGCTTCCCTTGAGACTGGAAGCGGCTTCCTTTGAAGGTGCCTTCTTTCAGGGAAGGTCGTGGTTTGGACAGTCTGAGGCTGTGCCCATTGGAACAGCAGCTCGCCAGCTGCAAAATGTTGCTCTTCTGGAAAGTCACAACCAGTTTGCCTTCGTTTGTACTAAAGTGAGTGTTTACTCCTGTCTCACGTGTGAAAGGAGGCAGGAAGTCTCGGAGAAGAAACAGGTCATAAGCAAACTCAGTGTATGGAGGAGTTTTCTTTTGATAAGGAGAGGTAACTGAATGAATGTTTCCCAGGAAAAGGTGCCTTCTTCCTTGGACAGGGGGAAGCGCGGGATATCCTAGTGGCAGTGTTGTGCGACGAACACCTCCTTACATCAGGTACTGGCTGCTGTACTTTTTCAAATGTAGCAACAATACTGACAAAGATTTACAAGCACAAGGAAAAGATTTGGAAGGGCTTAAGTGCACACAGTTGCAAGGTAATTCTCTGTCATTTGTGGCTTTTTACCAAGATGGAAACTTCCGTCTTCTCTTTTGCGGGAGGTCCAGGAATTGCCACTAACTGAAATGAAGGTTATTGTTAGCTGCCTTCAGTACAATGCAGTAGAGTGAAAGCAGAGGAGAGCTGCTGCAGTTCCTCTAATGTGAGGAGCTCTCACTACCCTGCTGCCGGTGTCTGGCACAGTCCACTAGAATGTCCTTCCTTTCCTTTTAGGGCTGCTGGGGAATAACACACTGAGGGAGGTGAGGCAATGCAGGGTGTGTGTGGCCAAGTCAGGAACTGAGCTCTGGCCTTCCAGATTGTGTGCTCTAATTGCAGTCTGTGTTTTCTCTCAACTGCTGCTTCTCTGTGTTTTAAACGGGCACGCTCTGGGCACACATGTGATTTGGGCATACATTTATGTTTGCACTGTGGCAGAAGCCATGGCAACATCAGGACCCCAGGCCATTTGGCACAGGATTGGATTAAAGACTTTTTTGGAACAAGGTGCTCGTAGGATTTGGCTTGCATTGTGATTTGGCAGAAACAAGTCATGTACTGGTGACAGGTGATCTCATGGATTAAAAATAAAAAAAAAAAAAAGCTGAGTTCTCCAGGCAGAAACTTTGTGTGCATGGAAGCGAGCTGGTGCTGTGATAAGGACAGGTAGATCTGATCTTCATTCATTCCCTGTTAGGAACATGCCAGTTTTGCCTCCTGTTTGGTGTTTGTATGTAGGGCTGTAGCAGGGAGGTAACCCTAAAATGTTCCTATGGGAACTTAAAACAGCAATCTGGCACACTGTTCTCAAGGGTGTGATGGTACATGGTCTTCTGAATCTGCCTAAATGCACAGCTGTTATTCAGATGAGATCTTAGCTTGTGTCTCCTTTACTTCTGTAAGCTAAACGATGCTTGCAAGGTTGACATGTGCTTTTGCTGCACGACTGTAATGACAGCAGTAAAAGTCGGAGCTTGTCTTGTAAAGCCGTGCAGAATGCTCTGTGAGAGGCACAATGAGGCCTGGTTTATGCGGGCTCTCCCAGAACACCTGTTTCTGTTCAAAGCACCATAGCGAGCAGGAGGAGCCTCTGGTTTGATGAGGTGTTTGTGACTTTACTGCTGTCCTGGGTTGTGTGTGTAAGCTCATCAGATATTGTAAGAGTGAGCACGATATAAAACTTGGACTTTCATAGTGCTTTAAAATACTTAAAATGGACAGAAATAATCAATGCTGATGTGAGAGAAGCACAGAAGCACATACTTCATGCTTTATGTGCCTTCTCTGTGCGACCTCCCTGCTAAGTTAGTGACCATCTAGTTACCTGTCATGAGCCTCTGAAAGATTAATTGCTTCTGACATAGGAAGTGCTTCATCAGTCCAGACCTCTTCGGCGTTGAGCTGCTGCTCTGGCAAACTGGATCGATAGGCAGTTCCTGCCTTAGGACTCCAGTGTGTTCACGGGAAGATCTTTGGCTACTGCTGACCTGTGGGCTCTGGTCTAACAACTCTCCTCATCACCTTTGGCAGGAGGTGTGCAAATGCCAGAGGGTGTGCAAATGGTTGGTGGCGTGAGACAGGAAACTTGAAGTCAGGAGAAGGATCTGTGAAAACATGGGTGTGCGCACTGATGCCGTGGCACCCCGCCTTTCTCTTTTACCTGGCTCTTGCAGCAGCTCTTGGTAGACAGGCATATGCGTGGTGTGCAGGGAGCTGATGAGGAACGGGGAATAACCAACAGGCAGGAGATGTTGACTGGAGGGGAGAGTCAGTGTCGTGTCCCTTTGGGGGGAGAGTTGGGGTGAGGTCAGGAGGTAAGCGGAGATAAGAAAGGATGGCTCAGTGGCGGGGATGGAAATGTTTTCTCTCCATAGGATCCGTGTTGCATTGACTACAGTTCTGCAAATGTCCCATTAGGCAACTTAAACACTTCAGAGGTACCTGGTAAGCTCATCTGCTGTCCCTGTGCCTTACATCCCCTTGCAGTGCAGGCAGTGCCAGCAGGACGGTTGTGCCTGTGTTGGGGAGCAAGTGATGTGGTTGCGAGCTGATGAGTGCTAACTATTCCCTGGGAGCTTCCGCAGGCTCTGTTTGCAAAGTCAGGTGTGTTACGACTTCAGCGCTGGTGGCTGTGTGTCCGTTACAGCCCTTCTGCAAGTCAGTGAATGGGAGATGGTGCGAGGAGCCCATGGATGTCAGCTGGTGAGATCCTGCTGGTTCTTGTGTTCTGTTTTTCAATTGGTTATGTCAGTAAGGAAATGAAAAATGCATCGCGGAGACTGAGAGTGGATTGTGGGGTGGCAAAGTGTGAAGGAGGGACAGTATGGCAGAGAGAAGAGAAGGAGCAGTACGAACTGGGGTGCTTGTTGCTGGCAAGAAAATCTCTGCTGAAGGTCCGAGCTTTTATTTTGGCCTTTACCTGTTGCTTTGGAGTTAGATGATGCGTGAATCTGTTCTGTTCCTGTACCTAATTGCCAGTTATATTGTGAAATGTGGTCCTGTCCTGGCTCTTCAGTGAACACGAAAACCCCTGTGTATGAGGTGCCAAGCACTGTGGCGTTCTGTGCACATTTGTGCCCCTTCCTCTCTCTGCCCAGCAGACAAACAGAAGGAGGGAGGCTTATCATGTTATTTTGCAAATGAGGAACTGAAGCCCATGAAGATGTGGTGATTTGATAAGGGCTATAGGAAAGCAGTGGTAAAGCCCTATGTTAAATGCAGGTGCAGCTCCTTGTTCTGGTTCTTTAACCACAGTGTCATTAATATTCATGTCACCATAGTATCAAGGAACTTCTCTCATGGACTGGGGCCCTGTGTCACATCGTGCAGAGAACAAAGCCTGTCCGCACTCCTGGGAGGTGCCTGCTGCCCTGGCTTGCTGGGGCTCAGCACTTGCGTTTGGAACCAAACTATGCTTGTGTGCTGCTGCCTAAGGAGACATGTTCAGACACATCGCTGGGAGCAAGCTGCGGTAATCGTACGAGTGATCGTGACACGGTAACACATGCTGTCTTCTAAAGATCTAATGTGATTTAAGGGACCACAGGACACACACGAACCCCAGCTTGCTCATACAACATCCAACAGAACATATGACAGGATTAAACATGGACTGGAGGTTTTGAAAATTAAAATGGTGCTATTTTTGGAGTGGGACAGATGGTGATTTTCTACCTTTTGCTTTTATTTTAAACATAACACCACAAGAAGTGCTTCCGTTGTACCTTTGAAGCTTTTTCTGCTACCGCACAGGCTAGAAGTGCCATATATTGATGTATTATATGGAAGGCGGGATTCTCAGGCAGTTATATAAGTTGATTTGAGCTGATGAATTAAATCTCTAATAATTATGGGGCTTGTAAATAACAGTCACAACTGCAGGTTCTGGACCCCTGCAGCCTTTCCCTGTTTCTGGACAGATGAACAGACCAGCACATTCATATTCATATCGCGCTCCTTCCTCATCTGCCTACATGTGGAAAACCTCACAGCCCCACTTCATGTAGGGCTCTCTTTTTTGCTTTTTTATTTCTCCCTGTGCTGGGTGATGGATGATGTGTGTTCCTAATCGTGCCTAGTAGTTTGAATTCCCTGAGAGCTGCTTGCTGGGACAGTAGGTACCTCTCTCCATGCTGGGTGTGTGATAAGGGGTTGAAAAGTTCATTGCTGACTCCAGGGTTCAATGAGCTTACCCTCTTCTAGAGGAATATTGTGTAGTCCTAAAGTTGTGTTTTCCTGTTACGTGGTGAGCTGGCACTTCTGTGGCTCAAGAATATACCTGTAGGTATGTGGGAGACCTAGAAAGGATGGAATTTCTGGTGTTAAGCAAAAGACACTTGTTTGACACAAGCCTCCATGCACTTGTGAAGATCTTACTGTGTCATGTTAGCTGTAAGCTTGATCTTTGCGTGGAACGTATGGATGAGGTTTCTGTGGTGGGTTCGTGCTGCTTTGCTCGCTATGGATGTCTGGGTGCTACTGTAGGAATCAAAATTCCTAAATGTCAAACTTGTCTGTTGCCATGAGGTTTCCTTGGATCCTTGCATAATTGCTTCCCAGATGGAGTCTGCTGTTACCATGGCACTGAAGGGCTCTGGCAAGCCCGCTCTGTGTGCCCCTTGCAAGCAAATCCAGTTAAAAGCCAGTCCAAGGCCTGGCCGGCTTGGTCTTGCGTTCTCCTTCCCGCAGCCACAACCTGGTCTCAGCTCAGTGTGTTTTGTGTTTCCTCTCTCGTTGACGAGGTTCACCACATCCTTGCTCTTGCGCTGAAGCTGTTCACTGCTTGCAGGGGCTGCAGCTTCTGGCTGGCTTTGCAGCACCAGGCGTGTTCACTCCACACCAGGCCTGCTCTGGCAGTGTGTTTATGCCATTGCTAATTGCACTTGGAGATGAGCAAAGTCTCAGATGCTATTAGCAGCTGCTTGGAATAATAGCAGCCGAAATGTGCTTTTTAGAGAGCTGACTGATAATGAAACAAATGTGGTTTGTTTTTTAAGCTGTAGGTTATTCATGATCCATTAATTTTTGGTTTTTTTAGTCTTACAGTGGAAGTTCATGGACTAAAATAACCATGGTAGAGAGGGACTGAGTCTGCTTTGCCAAGTCATCTGCTTGGAGGCAGTGTATCTTGATGGATAGTAATAAGACACTGCTCCATCAGCTTTGAGTTTCCAAGCCTGCCTGTCAGGGAGGAATCGAGTGGATGCACCAGACTGCAAAGTGGAGCACACGCCTAGCGAGTCTGCCCACGTGAACATCACAACGTGCTTCCTGCTGGGAAGGCCAGCACAGTTCCATAGCCTTCAGTGAGCCGCTATTTGTTATGAAATTGCTGTCACAAATACTCTTAAGACTTTCATACTCCTAAATTAAGGTGTCCAGGCTGTGTTGTGACAGTGTTCTTGGTGGTGGCAAGCTCTTGCTGCCCTTGGACCAGATCGTTGGAAAAGGGACCACAGAGATGATGCACAGGATGAACTTTGCCCACTGATTATTTTAGGCTTCTAATATATTGTTGCATGACAGAGATTAGTTTCCTCTCCCCCCTGCTCTCATTTTTTCTCCTCTCCTTTCTCTGCTACTTTGTGATTTTACAGCTACCTTGTGACTTTCTCCATGGATATGACAGAGAGGTGAAGGAGCATCATCTAGGGGAGAGGAGTAGCTGTAGTGAGGCAAGGTGCTGGGAAAAGCAGAGAGATGAAGTAAAACAGCTTTAAATCAGACGTATCAAAATAAAACCCAGAGAAGTGAGGAAGATGCAGTTAAGCTTTTGCCGTGTCATCAATGCAGTGACAATGCCTTTGCTTCTGTAAATGCTTTGTGGCTGTTTGCGGTTGTATCATAGCTAATAAACTAAAAGTTCACCCATAAACCGGCAACAACTCCCATCCAACTCATCTTGCTCGCCTAAAGTTAGGAGAGGTAACGACCATGCTTCAGTTCTGTGCTGAGTGATGTTCCTGGCTGTATTATTTTGCACCATTCAGGCGCTGTTGGCCATGACAGCCATGCTAACATTCACTGTGACGTCCTGCCTGCTTAAAAAGTGCCTAGAAGAAGGTGGAGCCTGTAAATCTAAATCTGTCTTGCCATGGCCTAGATATTGCAGCAATGACAGTAAGCGAGGGCCTCGTCATTATGTTGGTAATATTGGATAATCACATTAAGACTCTCAGCTACGGTAAATCTGTGCAGAGCTGACTGTGTCCCTGCTTTACTCTTGCTGAGAATCTGCCCCGTGAGCTCCCCAACCTTTGCTTTGCCTGAGGAGCAGTCCCGGTTAGGTGTGCTGGATGTTCTATTAATGTTTGTCTGATGGTGTTTAGAGACTGGAGCTTAAGCAGTGCTACAGCCGGAGCTGTGAGTGCTGCTGCTTTCCGGTAATGTAGTGAGAGGAGTTTCCAAAAAGCAGGGCTTTACCTGCACACCTTGGGCTGGTTTGCAGTATGGGGTGCAGATCTTTGCCTTGATCACTGTGTTGTCTAACAGATGCGCATGTCTGGAGATATTTTTGTGACTGTGTTTTTTCCCTTGTTCTCCTCCCCTCTCACTAAATCGGTTGTGCAGCAATTGCATTTTGTGTCCAGCCCAAAGCTGACGCAGATACTGGGCTTTCCGCACCCAGCAAACTTGCTCAGCATGAAGCTGCCGAACAGATTGTTGCTGGCCAGTGATGGAGACTCCTCTTCTTTTAAGCCAGTAGAATGTGCAAACTGTATTGCTCATATGTGCAAATTTACTTTGTGGAGATCAAATTCTTTCCAGCTCCAATGGGAGCTGCTGGGAGAATTTCTTACTCCTTAAAATGGTTATCTTTGGTGGAGGAGCTTAGAGCGCCATGCCTAAAGCTTGGCATCTCGGGAGCTTGTAGGGCTGCCTGTGCGTTTCTTGCTGCCACAGGCCAGCTGTGTGAAACACGGGATTGAATGTGAGTTTGACCTGTTCTGCTTGGAACTGATGTTGATGTGAACCAAGTGAACTCGGAATCCACGTTGATTTCCCAACATTGCTTTCCTCTGGCAGTAGGAGCAAACCTGTGAAACCCTAGCCTTTGCTAGGCAGGAGGGAGTTGTGTCCAACCCTTGCATGCTCTGAAGGGAGGGAAGGTAGAGTGAGGATTTTGTGGGACTGCTGCCCAGCAAAGTTTGAATATTCCTGAAGAGTTTTTCCTATGCCAGGAGGGTGCTTTGGCAGCTTAACATACAGCCTGTGTCCCTGAGCCATGTATATTTTCTTCAGTTAAAGTAACCCTAGAAATATTTATAAAATGAGAAACTGCCTGTCAGTTCAGTTTAACTGAGAGCTCTCCTGGCTTTTTACACTCGTCACTCTTAGGATCTTCTTTTAAGTATGGTCACTATTAAATTCCTGACCTTGTTGCAAATACACCTGCTTAGCTAATTTTCCATCTGCTTATTATTTCATTTGGGGAGATGCAGGTTTCGGCTGATTCTTCTGACATTTGTGCCTATTGTAGCTCTTCTGTCTGGAAATACCAGCTATCCTTCATGCTTTAGTTAGGTGCTATCTACTCTCCCTGCGGTGTTGAAGCTCTAATTTGCGCCTACATTCACTAAATGTGGATGAAATTTGAGTGATGGTGACCATTGCTACGTACACAGACAAAGCCCTTTCAGCTGGGGTTAGTGGTTTGCTTTTTTATTTTTTGCCCTCAAGAAAACCCGTAACTGTTCAGACTCTTTAATTGGCAGTCGATGTCTCAAGATCTGTTTTGATTGATTTACCAGAGCAGTTCTATCTCCACTCTAGCATGAAGCCTTCTCAGATGCTGTTCAGGGCTGGCCAGCACAATGTCCCTCAAAGGGACAGACTCATCCATAACTGAAAGCTCAGTAAACCAACCAGAGTCTGCACTGGGGTTTAGTTTTAGTTTAATGGTGTTTAACTCCCTGTCCAGGTGAATGTGGTGAAGTAAGGTGCAAAGACCTGTATCTTTCCTCTTGGAAATTAGCATGGGGAGCTTCCCAGGGACCGTTCCCATGCTTGAAAGGAAGAGCAGTACCTTGTTTTCTGCTGTCTCATGTGCTTCATAGCTATTAGGGCTTTGCAGACTCTAAGGTCTTTGTGTTTTAGAGCCCTTGAGCTGGAGGAGAACCCTCAGTATGGTGCAGAGACTCTGCTTTCTACCCTGCAGTGACCAGAGTTTGTGTTCCAGATACGTAGTTTATCTTAATAGCTTGTTCCAATACTTCTCTAGGAGGAGCCGGCACAGGCCTTTTAGATGGAAGCAGTCCCTGAAACTTGGCACTGTTAGGCTTTAGCATAAGTCAAGTGATGTAAAAAAAAAACCCCACAAAGCAAAACAAAACCCAACTGAATAAAGCTTGTTATTTCCTTTGAGGTAGAAAACCTCAGCTGAGAGTAGACCTGTTTGGTTTAGTGCTTATTATCTGCTTGTCTCAGCTGGAGAGCCTGTTGGCAGGGGATAAGGGCTTTTGTTTTGTTATTCTTGTTCAGAACTGGACTCCTTGGTTTATAACACGTGTACACACATAAAGGCATTGTGCTGCTTGGAGAGAGAAGAACTTGGGTGTAGTAAGACAAGGAGATCCACATTCAGGCCCTCCTAGTTCCGCAGAGACTACTGCTTGTTCTGTCATCTGTGCAGCGTGTCCTGCGTTTCACCTCTCTGTTCTCATTGCTGCCTTCAGAAAGTCATTCATGTCGCACATAGAGTGGTGGGATTCTGTGTACAAGCCTGTCCAGCTGGTGGCTGAGCACAACCTATCGCACTTTGTGCTTGGGCTTGCAGGCTGCTGACACAGCTCGGCTTAGGTAAAGGAAATCCTAATTTTGTAGCCTGGATTGTGGGAAGTGAACACCAGTTATGTCCACGTACTCCTGGGACGTGATGTGAGCCTGCACCTCTGGGATAGGCTGTGTGCTTTCTGTGTGTGCAACCTGAGGGTGAATAATCTCTGCTTATGTGGATATAAAATAACATGGAAGTGCCCTAATATAACCAAGGGATTATGGAATTGGGTGTGAGAGCTAATCATAGGCATTAATTAAATCCCAAATCCCAAGTGTTGTGATGAACAGTAGTCCAAGATGGAATAATAAACTAACAAAATACAGACACAAAGGAGAATGTCAGTAGAACTGCTGCTGCTTCAAGCCGTCCTGGTCTTTTCGTGCTAGGTAATCTGGAAAAGCCACTCAGGACCACGTACCTCCAGTGGTGCGGGAGGCAGAGGGGAACAGACTGGCCAGCAGCCTGTTCCTGGCTGTGGTGGGAAGATTGTGAATCTGGGGCTGAAGTCAAGTCAGTGGAGAGTCTGGTGAGGCTTCCTAACAGTGAGGGTACCCACACACCGGGAATAAACTGCTCCAGCACACGTGGAGAATGTGTGAGCAGTACAGTTAAAGAAAAGGTTGGGCAGCTGTGGTGGGGATGGCTATGAGCATCGTCAGTCCTGCCTGTGAGTCCTGGCTGGCTCGGTTGAAATCCCATGCTGGACTCGAGATAGTGATGCAGGGCCATGCTGCCTCAGTGAGCCGCTCCTGCAGTGCTTACCCGCACCCTGCTGCGATTTGGAGAGGGTAGGATGAGGCTGGAGAAAACCTCCCTCTGTTCATTGTGATACATGGCAGTACTGGGAAACCTCTAAAAATGTCTCTTCCTGTTGGTCATGCGTTGTGCCATGCCCAGAATGTAAAGAGAGGGGTTTCTGGGTGAGCACTCACTCCAGTCTGATTTGGATGACTTGTTGCCATCTCTTGCCATGAGATGCTGTGGTTTGAGGAGTCTTTTGTGGACTAACCTGGGTTAGAGGCCTGAAGGTGCCCTTCCAGCAGACACTGACTTTCTGGAGACAGCTTGCAGGGCTCAGGGACGCGAGCTGGGTGAGCAGGGCCTTTGCTTTGTACTGCTCTGTAAGGAGTGTTGTTGCACTGACCCAGGTGTTCTCTAGGATAGTTGTTAATTTTTTGCCTTTTGTATTAATTGCCGAGTTTCCTACCCTAGCAGCATCTTCTTTAAATCCTCTGTTCTTTAAATCATGGTCTTGCTTCCAAATTACTGTGTTCCTGACAGTCTCCATCTCGAGGAAGTGGGAGCAGAGATAACATTCCAGGCTGAATTCGGTCATCTTTATTTTTTTGGTATAGCTGTGATCTTGGATGTTACAGCACTAATGGAAAGTCTTCCTTATTACTGTGGCTTCTTAATTAAACCTCAAACCATTTTGAAAACGAATCTTGAGGGAGTCATCATACTTTTCTTTCAGGGTGTTAGTGCTGACATCTCTAAAGTTGTTACAGGTGCTTCATAAAGCAGAAAACCACCATGCAATGATCCTGACCATTCCTTGTTATGTATCAAAGCAGAGCACTTCACAATACTAATTGCAATTTGCAGGTGCAGGTAATAAAATTAGAGCAGAAAACTTACTTTGGGGTGAAATGTCCTGCTCTTGAAACAAAAGATCTCAGAAGTGATGGAGAAGTTGCATCAAAAGGGGAAAAATGGCATTTGAAATTGTGCATTTTTTTATCAGGTATGCTGCAGTCATGCTCCTGCTGGGCAATGGAAGAGTGGAGTAAAAGAGAGCATGAGAATACTTGAGTGCAGATTAATTCCAACAAAAATAGCTCTGTAACCCTAATGCCCATCGTAGCTGACTAGTGGATCTGTACTTAAAATAAAAAGCCCATTTAAAACAGGGCAAATACTTGTATGTGTGGAGAGTCACATGAGATCATTGCACGAGAAGTGATCAGAAGGGACTGTTGCTCTTTGCTTTCCTTCTCTGTTATTGCTGTGTTCTTAGGACCGAGTGTGGTGCTTTTCTAGGACCTGCTGGATAAACTCCCCTTGACAGCGAGCCTCGCGCTGTGGTGACGGTGACACTGCCCAGCAGCAACGAGGAATTTGTCTGAAGATCTCTGCAGCTCAGCAGACCCAAAGAGGGAACCTGCATTTGTAGGTGGGGAGAACCGAGACTGGGTTATTCTTCTCTGTTGTTTAAAACCGGCACTGAGAACAGCAGGAGAGAAGCCCTGGCCCATTGGAGTGCTTTTCCCTCATGTGCTTGCAGAGCTCTATGCGAACGTCAGCTCAACTTGGCCATTGTCTAAGATAACCACAGATGATTGTGTTGCTTGACTCTGCCCAAAGTGTTTTCCTTGGCCATTTTTCTTTGTGGGGTAGGGTAAGTTGTTCCAAAGCTGAGGTTTCCTGAAACTGTCTCTGACTCTGGAAAAGATGCCCTGATATTTTGGTGCTTTATGATCCAGAATGACTGTTGTGTATACACAACCAGGGCAGAACAACTTTGTTGTTGTGAAGTGTCTGTGTGTAGTGCCAGCAGAAGGAGGTGTCAGGGTGCAGGGTGGCTTTCTCCGTACACCAGCCAAGGTAAAAGGGTTGTGGTGTTGCCAAGCGACTGTGTCCAGTGATGGGTAGGGAACATGCAGTGCCTTTGTGTCAGCTGGTTGTGACTACAGCCATGGGAAAAATGAGTGCTGAGAACTGTGTTTCAGTAAAGCTTTGGCAATGTACCCTGGGCAAGGGAGTCGGTGCTGTTTTCCTGTAGCAGAGTTACAGCATCCTGACTTAAAGGAAAAAATGGAGTGAGTCTGCCCCTTGTACTTAAGAAAGTAATGTTAAGGAAGTTCTTCTGGCTTGTGAGATAAGGCAAAATATGACATAATTCCTAATGGATAAGAATCAATAAGTATTTGGATTGTGCAAATGAGGAGTGACTTTGTGCCTGGTTCAGTAAAGCACTTAAAATTAAGTGCCTGCTAGCACAACCAGAGCTTAAAATGCCTTTGCTGGTTGTCCCTAGAGACCAAATATTTTTAGGACAGTTGTTGGGGACATTGGAAAAGTACTTGGCTGTCCTCTCAGGTTCAGCACTAGAGCATGGTGGGTGCATGCAGAGCTTTGAGGTGGATGAAATCGAGCTAATATATAGAAGGCTGGAAATGACTCAGTGAAAAACCGCATGTGTTGTTTGTCCAGCTCAGGAAAGAATTTCACCCCTGAAGAACGGAGTTTTTAGTGGCATCCAGAACGTTTACCAGGAGCCATGGTAACACCAGATATTGTTAATTTGTTTGTAGAAGGGTGATGGAGAAAATCCAGCATGAAGCAGAGATGTTTTTAAGGTGGGAGTTGGTGATTTGATAGTTGACTCTTTCAAGCCCAATGATTTGACCAACTTAACTAAATAGAGGGGCAGTTCCCCCTCCTCAGGCCTCGCTGCTTCTGGGTTATCCAACCCAGCCTTGGGAAAAGTGAGCGATGTGATCCAAGACAAAACTTGAAAATGTTTGCAGAGGGAAGACACGTCCATGCGATGGAAGGGTTTTCAAGCACAGCTTGTGTGCAACTGGGAGAAGGTTGTGCTGTGTGTCTCGCTCCTGTGCACACAGCAAGTCGTGTCTCTGGGGGCGGCTTTCGACAGGAGTTTTAACAGGAGGTGATTGGCCTAATTGTGTTTGGATGAAGCTATTTCTGTTTTCTTAATGTTGGTGCTATCTCTTGCAGAGTGCGGTGGATCAGCACAGCGGGGTAACGCGGACAATGCGAGGTGTTTGAGTGCACTAATGGCTTGTGAAAAGGCCTTCAGTGCTGCAGACACTGTGAAATCGAACCTGCTTTTCTTGGTGTGTGCAGGGCAGGGCCAGCCAGCCCTCTTCTGGGCTGAGTAACCCAGGTGAAGGGGCCTGCTCAGCTTCAAACGCTGTCTGGCTGCAGCTGAGCTTGTGGTAGTTTGGCTCAGCATTAACAGAACAGGCTTGTTGTGGGAGCCTGTTGTTTGGCAGCACAGAACCAGCCTGCAGTCATACCTTGTTTTCTCCTGTGCTGTTTAAGTACTTCTCTGGTAGGATGTGCATGGAGATCTGGAACAGGACATCAGTGCAACTCCAACAGCTGTGAGGGGATCGTGGGGGAATGTGCATTAATGGTGCTTGTAGGTAGGGAGTTCTCGGAAAAAGTGGTTTCTGGTGGCATCCCCACCTCTGTCACCAACAGTGCTGTCCCAGTACAAGGTAGACCTGTTGCTCCAAAGACCTGGGCTGTGCCAAAGGGTAGTTGTGTCCATCAGGAGTCAGGTGTGCAGTGCTTTGCACACAGTTTGTCTACTGTAGCAGCACTTACGGAGGAGCTTGGCTAATTCCCATTTTTACCAAGTTGAGTGGGGAGATTGACATTCCAGAGGGAAGAGCTAAACTCCGGGAAGACCTAGACAGGATGGAAGATGGGGCTAGCAGGAACCTTATGAATGGAGAAAAGTGTAAGGTCTTTTACCTGGAAATGCATAACCCTGGGATGCAGCTTAGACTGGCTTCCACCTAGCTGGAGAGCGGCTCTGTAGAGAAGGATCTGGGAATCTTGGTGGAAAACAGCCCTAATGTGAGTAACAGTGTGCTGCAGCAGCAAAGAAGGCCAGCAGGATGCTGGGGAACATCAAGAAGGGCATGCTAGCAGAGATAAAGAAGTCATTATCCCACTCTGCTTGGTGCTTGTCAGGCCATACCTGGGATGCTGTGTCCAATTTTGGTCCCTGCTATGCAAAAAAGATGTGGCCAGGCTGGAAAGGACCCAGAGTTGGGCCACACGGATGATCAAAGGACTGGAAAACCTTCCAGACGAAGTAAGGCTGAGAGAACTGGGTTTGTTCAGCCTTGAAAGGAGAAGGCTTAGGGGAGAGCTTATTACTGTGTACCAGTACATAAAAAGTGTCTTCCAGGAGGATGGAGACTCCCTTTTTACAAGGAGTCACATGGAGAAGACTAATGGCTGTAAGTTGCTTCTAGGGAGATTCTGATTGGATTCCAGAAGAGAATTTTTCACCATGAGAACAGTTAAACATTGGAATCATCTCCCCAGGGAAGCGGTAGATTCCTTTATGCTGGACACTTTTAGGGCTCAGCTTGACAGAGTGCTGGGCCATCTCATTTAAACTATAGATCACCTAAAAGGTTGGAGCACATGATCCCTGAGGTCCCTTCCAACCTGGCATTCTATGATTCAGTGAAAGGCAACTCCGGCAGAGCTTATCCCAAACAGGTGATGGAAGGAGCAGCCCATTTCTCTGTCACTTCCTCACCATGACATCAGTGCACCTTGCTTGGAAGCAGCATCTTGCGTCTCTTTGCAGATCAGCATTGCCGACTGCCTGTGACTTGCTGGTTGCAAGCGGATTCCAGCCTTGTGGTACACGTGAATCACTGAAATGCAGCAGAGTGCTATCTTCTTACCTTGTGAGGAGCTCAGAGAGGGATCAGGTGCAGCTTTGTGCACTGGCTTTACCTGGTTTAGAGGTACTTGCCTGGTTGTGGAGAGAGCTGCATCCTGCTGAAATTACAGAAGGGCTGAAAATACAACTGCCCGTGCTGGGAACTGGCCAGAACAGACACAAGCCTGCATGGGAAATTGCTCTGGCATCTCTATGGGCTCGAATTAATTGGAACTTCCCAGTTTTTTCAGCTTATTCTCTAACCAGTTAGCCAGGCCAGAATCGTGGTTTGGGTTGGAAGGGACATCAAAGCCCATCCAGTTCCAAACCCACTTACCATGGACAGGGACACCTCCCACCAGACCAGGCTGCTTAAGGCCCCACTGAACCCGGCCTTGAACAGCTCCAGGGATGGCGCATCCACAGCTTCTCTGGTCAGCCTGTGCCTGTATCTTATCACCCTCATTGTGAAGAATTTCTTCCTAACATCTAAATATTCCCCCTTCCAATTAAACCCATTCCCCTTTATCCCATCACTCCAGGCTTTGGTAAAACTCCCCCGCTTTCCTGCAGCCCCTTTCCATACTGGGAGGCTGCTCTAAGGTCTCCCCAGAGCCTTCTCTTCTCCAGGCTGAACAACCCCAACTCTCTCAGCCTGTCCTTGTAGCAGAGGTGCTCCAGCCCTCTGATTGTCTTTGTGGCCTCCTCTGGACCTGTTCCAACAGTTTAATGTCCTGTCTATGTCAGGGATTCCAGACCTGGACACCAGACTGCAGATGGGGTCTGACAAGAGCAGAGTACAGGGGCAGAATCCCCTCCCTGGCCCTGCTGGTCCCACTGCTTTTGATGCAGCCCAGGACACGGGTGGTTTCTGGGCTGGGAGTGCACGTTGCTGGCTCATGTCGAGCTTCTCATCCCCCAAGTCCTCCTCAGGGCTGCTCTCAATCACATCACCCCCTATCCTGTATTGAAACCACAGCTTGCAGCAAAGGCAGCAGTGTTCCCATGTTGGTGCAGAGACCTAAGTCCAAACAGTAGGGAGGTTTCCTGAGAGACTTGTGGTGTTGCTGGCTCGAAGCTGATGGCAATGACCGTACTGACTGCACGCTACCTGCTCAGTAATGTTAATATGTCTTCAGGATGAGCACATAAATAACTTTCTATGTCTCGGAAAGAGAGCGGTATCCCAGCTTATGCTGGCTGGTGTGGAAAAGAGATTAATTTCCATCAGAACTTAAATCACAGGCGAATGTTTGTGAATACAAGGGAGAGCTGTCCTCTGGCTCTCGAGCTTAGTTCTTGCTTCTCTGCCTTCTGGTGCTTGCAAAATCTCTGGATTTATTTGCTCTGTTGCATCTGAAGCCCGGATGGTCTCTTGCCTTTTGCTTTCCATACATGCACTGGAAAACGACTCTACCAGCAAAGGCGTGGGGATGCTCCTATTGCCTGCATTACCGTGCCTCTTGGGTCTGTCTTGTGTGCCCACTCTCCCCGCCACGTGTGGCACAGCCATCCGCCTGCACCTGAGGCAGTGCTGGCACCTGAGCTGACCTTGGCCGACTTGGAGTTACGCAAATCCTGGCGTGTCTCCATTGTATTGGAGCTGGCAGAGTGCATTAGCGCTGGCAATTGCCGACTGTTAGAAGGGCTGCCTTGCTTATCATTCACTGAAAATAGAAATAAATGGTCCTGTAATGTGCATCTGGGAGTGCTTTGTAATAATTGCTTGTCAATGTGTCTTTGATCTATTTCCTTTCAATTTTGCCCAAATTTAGCAAAGTTGGGAGTGGACAGGCTGAGAAAGGTGAGGTTGTTGAGCCTGGAGAAGAGAAGGCTGTGGGGAGATCTTACAGCGCCCATCCAGTACCCGAAGGGGGCTACAGGAAAGCTGGGGAGGAGCTTTTTACAAGGGCTTGTAGTGATAGGATGAGGGGGAAGAGCTTTAAATTGGAAGGAGGAAGGTTTACATTAGACAGTAGAAGGAAACTCTTCATGGTGAGGGTGGTTGCCCAGGGAGGTGGTGGATATCGCCTCCCTGGAAGTGTTCAAGGCCAGGTTGGATGGGGCCTTGAGCAGCTTGGTCTGGTGGAGGATGTCCCTGCCCATGGCAGGGGGGTTGGAACTGGGTCGTCTTTAAAGCCCCTTCTGACCGAAATTCTATGATTCTATGAAATTGCTTGTGGACCATGGCTCTGGAAGCTGAAAGCAGTCCTTGAAGCTGGTGAGATGGTTCTGCTGTAGATACCCAGTGTGCCAGACGAGGGGTAACCAGTGGGGAGCGACTGTTAGCTGGGTAGGTAAAAGCTGAAGTAAATGTATTAATTTTAGTGTGATACTGTGAAAAATCATCAGAGATCAGATGAAGACCAGGTTAGTTGTCCGAGCACAACCTGCATGTTCAGTGCAGCGATGAGCAGGCAACACCAAGAGCTTGGTGACACCCACCCTTACTCCTACAGCCCATAGGAGAGGGCACCCATCAGCTTCTGCAAACAGTTCCCTCTTCTACTGTGTAACGCTGCGTGGTAAGTGACAAAAACCTCTTAAATCCGTTAGAAAGTCTTCGTTAGGCAGTGCTGGCTGTGGCCCGGGTGCTTGATAGCTTGGTCCTTTCCTGGGCTATGCTGAGCATTGTTGCTGTTCTGGGCTGTCTAAAGCTGCTAATAGAAAATTTCAGCCATCCATGAGGTCCTCCTGCCTCTCTGTCACAGTTTGCTGAAAAAATGTGAACTGGATTGTCTGTTGTCTGCTCCCCACCAAAGCTGCTGCTTCTGAGGCAGCTGTAGGAGCACAGGTCCTTCTGGAAATGCTCTCATTGCATCGATCTGAAGTATTGGCCACAGTTGCTGGTGGAGAGGTGTCAGGTGCTTCTAAGTGCTTCAAGTGCATTAGGTAGGAACCTGCTTAGGCACCTTGAGCTCTAACCTGAAAACAATGCTGTGGTGTTACTGTTCACCTTTTCTGCAATACAACAGTTTCGGATGAGAGCCGTGTTTGTTAGCAGGATGTGCAGTTCATGAGCAGTCTGTAATAAACTTGGGAGGGACTTGGGAAGTGAAGGGTAGGCCAGAACTCCAAAATAATCTCTTGTGCACAAAAGGCATAGAAGGAAGTGTTTCGAGGTCTGGGTACGGATGCTAAAGGCACCACTGTCGTTGCCAGCCTTTCAGATCTACAGTGGCTGTTGCATGAGGAACCTGTAAGCAGGTGTAATAGTTCTGACTGTGGCCTGAAGAGACCTGCAGCCTGGAATGCTCCTGGAAGGAACAGGATCCTGTTCAGCCTCTGATTTGTTCTGGTGTGTGGATGTGTGTGCTGCATGAAATCTAGTGTCCTGATTTCTCTGCCCTGTCTGCACATCTGCTGCTTACTTTGGAAGCTAGTTTGCAGGTTTAGATTCTGAGTGTTCTTAACATTGGCCCACATGCCCTGCTGGTGGACTTGGATCTTGTTTGTGTATGAGTGTGGCAAAATCTGCTGCTCCTTGTGCTCCTTCTCTATCCTTTTCCACTTCCCTCATTCTTGTGCTGCTTTCCTGAGTGTTCTGCACTCCTGTTGTCTGCATGTAAAACTGGGTGTGCTGATGCCAATCAGCAACAGAAGGTGTAATAAATGCAGAGAAACTCAGTTTAGGGTGGTATTTTTTACACCTTTTTCGTTTTAAATGAGGAATGGCTACCTGAGGGAAGTCAGACGTTCTTGATTATGTTGTGCCTTTTGGGGTTATACCATAACCTGTGCTCAGTAAATGGGAGTTCAGAAGGATTGCTGTGGTCTGTTTTAACAGAGGCAGTCAGAGCAGATGATGTATCTGTTGTTTAGAAAGTAAAGCTTTGCACTCTTCTGAATGGATGTGCATCATCCAGTTTTGCTGCTCTGATGGCAGTCGCTTGCTCTGGATTGCTGTGTGAAGATAGCCGTGTGTACCCTGATTGCATCAAGGCTGATTCTCTCCGGAGAGAAGTGTGCTGCTTTTACGGGTAGCAAACCCATTGTGCTTTAATCTTCAGTCAGTGGGAGTTTAGTAATAAAGTAATCAAATTGGTTGTGTGTTTGCAGACAGAGAAAAGTAAACGATTTTACACAGCTTCCATGTGAGGTGTTGTCAGCTGAAGTTTGCAGGAGGTAAGGGGGAGAAGGACACAAGGATGTAATTTCCCTACGACTTGTGTAAGTACTGTGACAACTCTGCCAACATTGCTGCCTTCCTCTCCCTTTGATGCGGCTCCACCTGACCTGTCTGTCTCCCACTGCTCCATCTGAAGATGCTCTGCACCATGGATCAGAGAGGTCCCTGAGTATTAATTGTGCAGCCCTGTATCAGAAAGCAGTAACTTAATTTTTATTTTTTTTATAAGACTCTTTGTTTCTCTTTCCTTTGAGCTCTCGGGATGGTTTTCCTGTGCTCTCTGTTGCATAGACTGTAATTTTCTTTGCCAGTTGTCCCTGATTGCTTGTAAGCACAATAGCAGCCGCGTGTATTCTGATGAGGGTGCTGCAGGAGTGGCTTTGTTGATAAGCCCAGAATCCAAATTGGAGGAGAGAGACCTTGCCTAGAGCTTTGGTTATCATAAAATCATAGAATGGTTTGGGTTGGAAGGGACCTTGAAGATCACCCAGTCCCACCCCTGCCATGGGCAGGGACACCTCCCACCAGACCAGACTGCTCCAAGCCCCATCCAACCTGGCCTTGAACACCTCCAGGGATGGGGCAGCCACAACCTCCCTGGGCAACCTGGACCAGGGCCTCCCCTCACTCACCATGAAGAATTTCTTCCTAATGTCTAATCTAAATCTCCCCCTTCCAATTTAAAGCCGTTCTCCCTCATCCTATCAGTCCAGGCCCTTGGAAAAAGCCCCTCCCCAGCTTTCCTGCAGCCCCTTTCAGCACTGGGAGCTGCTCTAAGGTCTCCCCAGAGCCTTCTCTCCAGGCTGAACAACCCCAACTCTCTCAGCCTGGCCTCATAGCAGAGGTGCTCCAGCCTTTGGATCATCTTTGTGGCCTCTTCTGGAGCCATTCCAACAGTTCCATGTCTTTCTTATGTTGGGGATTCCAGACCTGGACACAGGACTGCAGGTGGGGTCTCAGGAGAGCGGAGCGGAGGGGGCAGAATCCCCTCCCTAATGAGCTCTTAGCAGTTGGTCTGAAGAGGTACCAGTCCTGTTGCCACTGAAAGAAAGATTTGGAAGGTCCTGAAATTTAGTGAATCTGCTATTTTTTTTAAAAAAAAAGCCGAGTTGATGTGGTTTGGCTGCTCAGCTGGTATTTCTGCTGAGCACAGCACCACAAACAGCAAAAGGGTCTGGTGGGAGGAGCTGTGGGGAGAGACTGAGCCCTGGAGAGAGGGAGAGGCTGCTGACTTTCTCCTTTTAAAAAACAGAAAAGTCTTGTGATTCCCAGAAAGTTTCGTTGATGACTGAGGCTCTGTAATTAAAAATAAAGGTTTTTTCATTTACTGTTTTCTCTAGATTTTATCTGTGCTCCATGGAAATGTCATACAGGAATTTAAAAAAAAAATAATTCCAAACTGCTCTCTGCAATGATTTTAAAAAGCATGAGGATGTTAAGAAAGTAGAGTGTGGGGAAACAGTGCTGATTATGGATCCCGTATTTGTTACTGGCTCCGTTGTGTGTTACAAGAGAGGGGAAAATCAGCAGAGCACTGCTTTGCTTTTGTTCATGGGCATCCTTTGGGCACTGTGAGCACAGTGGGGTGTGCAGGTTTGCTCTCCAGAAATGAGGCAAGCGTGGCCAGGGTTGAACAATCCGGCTACTGCTGTGGGCTTAGAAGCTCTTCAGAATGACTTGTAATGGAGATCCTCAACTGGAAGCAGCTTAAGGGAGAGGGCTGGGGTTATTTTGGTGTCTGAATTTGATCGCTATGAAGAAGTGAAGCTCCCCAGAAATGTGCAGCTTATGAAACCCTCTCTGACAGAGTGAGCAGCATCTTGTATCCCAGGGCCATGTCCCATTTTTCTGAATTTGAGTGTGTGTTTTGGAGCCCAGTTATGGTTTTTAAAGCCTTTAATTGAAATCTTGACAGTTTGGTTTTTTCCCATCTTCCTGTTGCATTTTTTTGCAACTTCTCTGGGGCTGCTGCCTGTTCCTTCTACTCCTAAAAGTCAGTGGAGCTTCCTTGGCAAACCTGATCAGTCTGTTTCCCGTGGCAAACTCTGATGTGGAAACCAAGGGTTCTGCATGCTCAGAGGGATCTGTTGTGCACCAGCCTTGGTGCTGCCAGGCCTGTTCTTCGCTTGTGTGGCTCTCCTGGGGTTGTTTGGGAAGGTGAACTGAAGGGGTGTCATAAAAGCTGTTTAGTAACAAGTAGGGAGGTTATACTTTAACATAGACCCGTTGTCTGACCATTTGCTTTTTTTCAATGTTTTTTTAGTGAAAACAAATCTGAGTTTTGCTAAAAGCTTCAGTGGACCTTTTGGCTGCAGTATTTGCTTTGTTAACAGCTTGTAGGCACCGATTGCTGCAAGACTGGAGGTGGTAAAATGGGCTGCCTTTGACACTAAATTTTACCCAAATGCGCCTTGCTTGTCACATTTTGCATGGTGGGGAGGAACTCATTTAAATACCAAGTTACCATTAGTAACAGTCACATTTGCCATATTTGTCATTGTTATGGATGTATTGTTGATGTACTGGTTTCTGGCAGCTTGTAAAGAATGGGATTCACCAAAGGGCGCAAACTTTTTAAATTGAGTCTTCTTTGGGATGTGCCTGACTTTGAATGGAGCGTAGCTACAGCTGTTGGTGTTGAGGACTGCTGGAGGCTGCAGCAGCACCGAGTCATCTCTTTCTGTTGAGCTGATTCTTTAGACACCCTTAAGCATGAGAGAAACGTGCTGTCATGTGGGGTGACGGAGAACAAATGAAGCACTTGGCTACCTGGATCCTGTGTCTCTGTTCGGACTCATTCTGATCTTGGGAAGCCAGGTGTGGTGCTTTGATGCCTGGGTACCTCCATCCTCAGTCAGCTTCTGATTTCTGTCCAGGATTACAAAGGTGAAACCCATCTGTTTCGTTGCATTGCTGACAGAGATGAAAAGCTTTCATCTGAAACAAGCCAAATCTGTCCTGGGAGCCTTGCTTTTACTAAGAGCAATGACCACAAAATTAATTGTGGGGTTCTGCCCCCTCCTCCTTGCTCTTCTGTCCTTTTTTGAAAAGCACTAACGTCAAACTGTGTGTGGGAGATGGGTTGTTTCTGCTCCTTGCACAAATCAGCTTTGTAATGTAACATAGGTGCTTCAAAAGTCAGGAAGCCTTTTAAGTGCAGTCCTTAGTAATTCAGTGGCTGCTCTGCAGCTCTGGTTTCTGTCCAGAGCAAGGCTGGTGCTTCAGCTTTATTCTTCATAATGGAAATTAATGGAGCAAGGAAGAACTGTCTGGCAGGACAAGTGACTGCTGTAGTTGCTTGTTTTTATGGAGATGTTAACATTAACTTTGCTTCCATGGACTGAAGATTTGCCTCCTTCGATTCCTTTAGTTCCCAGAAATAACTGTCCAGGCAGAGGTGGGAGCTCTGGAGCTGAGCACATAGAATCATAGAATCATAGAATAGTTTGAGTTGGAAGGGACCTCAAAGTCCATCCAGTTCCACCAAGGGCAGGGACACCTCCCACCAGACCAGGCTGTTCAAGACCTCATCCAACCTGGCCTTGATGTTCCTCCATGGAGGGGGCAGCCACAACATCCCTGGCCAACCTGGGCCAGGGCCTCCCCACCCTCATGGTTAAGAATTTCTTCCTAATGTCTAATCTAAATCTCCCCCCTTCCAATTTAAAGCCGTTACCCCTCATCCTGTTACTACAAGCCCTTGTAAAAAGTCCCTCATGAGGGATCCTCCCAGCGTGGCTCCGTTGGCTGCTGCTGAGTGCCCTCCTCCTTCTGGCTGGATTCTGGAGGCAGATGGAGGTAGGGATAGTGTGGGAAGCAAGGACCAAGAGGGTTTTTTGTTAATAAATATGATGATTTTGTCTTCCACAGGTGGGTTTGCGATAGTGTTTCTTGTGAGGACTAACAATGGGATGAAGTGTGCCCTGAAGCGGATGTACGTCAATAATGAGTACGATTTGCAAGTCTGCAAAAGAGAAATCCAAATCATGGTAAGTCACTGCTTTGTACTGGGGTCACAGACTGGGAGTGGAATGGTCTGAGGGCCTGAGCACCTTCTGCCTGGGGTCTGTGCACCATCATGTTGCAAACTGTGTGTTTCCTTAGCAAAACTCTTTTGGAAAGACCAAACTTCTGGCGTCACTCGGCTACGTGAAAATTTTGTACTGAACTATGAAAAATTTAATTAGTTTCAGTGGGCAAGAAGAAAGTGGGAGCTGAAAAAGCAGAGGGGATCTTAGGAAAATGAGAGGAGGAGAAAACTCATGTGTCAGTCCCATGACTTAATGGGAAAGGGAAGAGCTGAATAGATGACTGTGGTTGGGAGTATTAGGCTTCAGCAGCTGATGATCTTCACTTCGGGGCTAAAGTCCATGGCCTTTTTGGCTCCCTCAGAAAAGGCTGCTGATTCTGATGACTCTGTCTCTGAATTCACATCAGAGCGTGAATGTGAGACCTCAATCGTGAGATGGATTGATACCACAGCAGCTTCTCATTTTTCAGGTTGGGATGAAAGCTGTCTCTGTTGGTGAGGTTGACAGTTCAAAAACCAGTGTATGGGGAGGGGTGGGGTTACTGTCTGGGCTTTTGAAACAGGAGAGTGTTTGTAATAAGCACTGGCATGTTTCTCTAGACTATTGGATAAAAGTAGTTCTATGATAGGGTATCTGTTTTTAATAGCAGTTTTAAACTTGGTGTCTCTAAACAAACTAAGAATTGAGACGATCCCAGTAGATTCGCTTAGTCTTGTTTGAAGCCTGGTAAACATGGAAAGTGCCCCTTCTGAAGCTGTATTTCAAGATATTCCTGCCTATTTAGAGCAGCTGTGGGGAAGGGAACACAAAATCCTTATTCTGCTAATTCGTGACCCAAGGTGTAGTTTTGGGGCAGATGATCTTCATAGCAGAAGCTCTTACCTGTAGCCATTCTGGGTATGCTTTTCAAAGTGACTTTTAATTAGGTTAATATCTTTAAAGTGAACTTCTGAAGTCTGTGTGTCAGTGCAGTGAAGCTTTGGGGCCTGCTTTGTCATCATCGTAGCCAATGTGACATGGGAAAAGTTGAGATCAGAGTTACATCAGAGGTTTTAGATTTGCTCACCAGGCTTGTTTACCTGGATTTTACTTGCTGGTGCTTTCCATGGTCTCCATGTCTTCGATGTCTTTCTGAAACATGTGGCTGACCTGGAAGGTGAGAATGAGAGGTATCCCTCTTACTCAGCAGGGGCCGCTTGCTCTTGAACCATGTCTTACCACAAGCATTGATCTTTGTCCTCAAGAACCAGGACATTACTAAAAGGAAATTTTTTCTCCTTTCCTAGCTTTTGTGCAATAAAGAAGTAGTATTTTAAACTTAACTGCTCTTTTTGCCACCCTACGGCATTACAGCACAGCGTGGCCAGCAGAACCTTGGTTGCTTTTACTGGTGAAGCTGGACATTGAACTGGTTTTCACACCTGGGAGTGTGTGTGAAGCTGGAACTCCCAGAGAAATGACTTTTCCCTGCACGTTTAGCACGTGTCATGGAAAGTCTTCAATACAAGAACTTGTACTTTAATCCATAAATTTACTTAAAATAAGGTTCCTCTAAAAGCAAGATTAAAATTTATTTTATTTACCTTAGTGGGGTTTTTTTTGAGCATGTGAAGATTTGAGATACTGTTTGCCAGGGGAAGGGTGGAAAGCGATGAGAAAAGGAAGCACAGCATGTACTGTGGACAGCCACCACAAAACACTGGCCTTGTTGTCCCCTCTGTGCAGAGGAGCAGCTCCAGGTCGCTTGGCCTGGGCCATCTGAGGGAACGTGGGAAAATCTGTTCATCCGTTTGGCTGTTTCTCTGCTGTTAGTCTCAAATCCTTCTTGAAGAAATACAGGTAGAGCAAGACTTCAGGTGTGTTCAAGTTGTGTATGACGATTAATCCAAAGTGACAGAAGCTTGCTTCTAGACAGGAGAAGAGCCAGGAAAGCTCTGCAGTGTAGAGGAACCAGATAAAAATGTTGGTTGCTCTATATGGGTGGTTTATTCTTTATATTTGTTTACCTTACAGCGGGATCTGTCTGGCCACAAGAACATTGTCGGATACATCGATTCCAGTATAAACTCAGTGAGCAGCGGTGACGTGTGGGAAGTGCTGATACTGATGGACTTCTGTCGAGGTATCATTCATGGCTCGAGTTGTCCCTTTTTTGGCGCTTGCAGACCAACTTTCACAACATCTTCCTTTAGAAAAGCCAAATGTGTTCCTGGGCCAGCCCTTCCTTGGCTACCAAGGAACTGTTCTGAAAAAGCAAAGCCAGACAGTGGATAATTCCTGGGGCTATGTTGACCCTGTTAATGGGACTGGTACCAATTTCACTCCTGCCCACAGTGCTCCTAGATCCTTTCTGTTGTGATAGAGAACCCTTAAATATATATTACTGGTTTTGGTAAGCTGGTCCACACAAGAAACGGCTCTTCTAAAGCTGCCAGACTGTGGAATGAAATTCTTAACTTTGTCAAATTGCAAGCTTTTTCAGCTTCAGCTGGACTTAGAGTTGTTCTGGAAGAAGCTCAAAATAGATAATGTGAAGCCAAAAAGTGTTCCTTTTACCTCTGACCTTTTTGCTTGGCTGTCTCCAGCCAAGGCAGACTCTTCCAGTCTTTTCCAGCTGTCCCAGAGCTTTGATCTTTTGTGGCTGGGATGTGGTGTTTGGAAAATGACGCTTGTGCTGTGCTCAAATGCCTCTCACAGGAATAGTGGTAAACAAACCCAATGTTTTGGCCAGGTGACTTCAGGAGGCTGTGGCTATTTTAGCTGGTGGCAGCTGATGGTCAGGGGTGTTCTTGGCACTGTTGGACTTTTGGCTGGAGTCAGGTGCAAGAACAACTCAATGCTAAAAAGCCTTTAACGTGTATGGTACAGCTTTCTGCTCTGCCGTGCCCTCTTTGCTGCTTTGTTGTGATGCAGCAATCTTGCCTAACATGTGTTGGGTTTGTTTGCTGGTAAAAGGAAGAATCTTATGTGTAGTTTTGCTGAAGGAATCATCACAGAAGTTCTCCGTAAGCTTAAACCTAAACATCAGAATTAGGCCTGACAGCGCCGGTAAATCCATACTCGGCTCCACCTCACCAACCCCCTCTTGGAGGGAAGTGCAAGCCCTAGCAGTTCAGAATGTGCTCTCTCAAGCTGCTTGGCCTCTCCTCTGTGCCAGGGTTTGGGCTGATGAGGTAAAATCCAGCTTTCTAAGGTGTTCCCTTCCATTGGAAAGGAGGAGAGCGATGTTTTGCAAGCGGCTTGCTTTAGGATGCTGTGCTTGGCGCACGTCTGCCTCTGTCTCCAGCACAGGACCTGCTGTTATATGTTGGATTTTCCCTTGTTCCTTTCCTTCAGTGTCAAACTACTTCCAAATCAAATCAGAGTCTTTGTGTGCAGAACTGCACTCTGAGCACGAAATGAAAACAGCTGCACTATTTATTAAGCTCAGCTTTTCTTTTGTACCATGAAAAAAGTTTTCCGACTCTTGTGATGGGAAGTGGTACAGATTTGCTTTGCCAAAGGTTCAGAAGGGAGAGTTTTCTGTGTGTATAGGGTGTTTTAGGGGGAAAAGAACTCTACGTGGATTGTTTTGAAAAGGCCTTGACAGCAACGAAACCTCAAAGTTGAGACAAATTCAGGACTCATCCATGAAAATTCACTTTTGTTTGTAACCAGGGGAACTCCAGACAGATGGATTTTTTGGTTCTGTTGCCAATCTATGATTTTAGTGAAACCATTCAGCAGTTTGTAGGGAAGTTGAGTGTCTGTCTTTCTCACTGCTCGTGCTTGCATGTGGCAAACTTTTGTGGACTGTGGGTGTCCCAAATTCAGCTGTTTATTCTTCATGTCTGACAAAAAAGCGCCTTACTTTGAGGAAGAAAGAAAATTACGTGGCTTAGTCAGAATTATATTTGAGTGTTAACGCAGCCAGGTGAACATGAACCTTGGAAGCAAACTTGCTAGTCTTGATGCATTGTTCAAAGACAAGAGGAGATGTAACGTCTGCTGGCAGTTATGGACCTCCTGTGGGATTTAGGCAAGGAAATGAGAACAAAATGAGGTGAAAAAGCAGATGACAAAAAGCCTCGGGGTTAGGCTTGGTGCAAATGTTGAATTTGAACTCATGAAATTCCTGTTTGCTGATTGTGCTGCCACAGTCTGGGAAGCTGACTAAGACGAGGTGTGTCTGGAAACTGGGGCTCAGACCAGGCCAGACCTCATTTTGCATACCTGCTCTGACCCTCAGTGCTTGTTTCTCCTCAGGAGGGCAAGTGGTGAACCTCATGAACCAGCGCCTGCAGACGGGGTTCACTGAGAATGAGGTCCTGCAGATCTTCTGCGACACCTGCGAAGCTGTAGCCAGGTTACATCAGTGTAAAACACCAATAATCCACAGGGATCTGAAGGTGAGTTGTGGATTCCAGTGACACAGCAGGGAGTGTGCATCCTCCTCAACGTGTCTGCCCACGCCACGGCAGACAGGCTTCGAGTCCCGGTACTGTGTTTCTGTTGTTAGTAATGAGGAAAAGTGAGCATAAATACCTCTCTCTACTGGAAGATTAAAAAAGAAAATGAGCCTCTCATTGCTGCTTACCATATGTTTACTGTCTGTAGATCTACTTAAACAGAAATGTTTGAGAATAATTCTGTTTTGCACGGATGTGCCAGAATGTCTCTGAATTTTTCATGGTCACTCTCTACCACCTGAAACACTATCGATGTCAGGATAGTTCACAAAAAGCACGCTGTAAATTTGTTGCCTGGGCCCACATTAAAAGGATCCCTCCAGAGACGTTGGCCTTGGGGCAGGGATCTTAAGAAGGTTTTGAAGCTGGCCTCTAACTCTCTGTTGACCATGGAAGCGCTCGTTAAAACTCTGTGTGCTCAGCTGGGAACAGAGCTGGGCCAGCGGGGAGAGCAGTTGAACAATCCCATGTCTGTAATCAAACAAACAAACAGACTTTCCTCTCAACTAGCTCGTAAAATGCCTGAGGAATCCAGTGAGCCAAGAAGGAGGCTCCTGTCTACCTCTCACATTTGTATGAGCTTTGTGGCTCAGGTTCAGTTTGCAGAGCTCTCAACAGATGCTGGTTTTGTGCCACTGCCCATGCCAGGTAGTGCAGGGGGAAAAATCCCTCGGGTTGGTGTGCTTTCCAGCACTGACCCCACCACTCAGTCAGTTGGGGGTGTGAAACAAGTCTGACATCTGTTTGTTCTCTTTGTTCTCCAGTGAAATGGGTGGAGTCTTACAAATTTGAGGCCTGGATTTAAATCTCTAAAGGTCTGTGGGCAAGGAAGATTGGTGTGAGAGGATGGGGCTTGCAAACAGGACCCTCTACAGTTGATATTGACCCCTGCTGTTACCTTTAGGGTGAATCCCTGGAGTTTTTTAGTAAAGAACAAACTCCTTGTGTGGGCTTTGGATAAAACCTGGGACACCTGTGGTGAGTTAGGGAGTTGACCTTGAGTGTTACTTCCTACGCTGAGTTGCAGTTGAAGTGGACCATTACAGTCTGATGTCCAGCCCAGGACTGCTCAGGTCAGGGCAGTTCTCGGAAGGCTGAGCTCAGGGTCAGAGAGCTGGCCCTTCTCTGCTTTGAGACAGGTTTTCTATTTGAATGTTGTATTATTTCTGTTGTGACCACCTCTGGAGCTCCAGTCACAACTGGGGATTGGAGTACTCACACAGAATGAATGATTTGCATATGTTTTGATGTTGAGTTCAAATTTAATAATACCTAGGGGAAACTGCAATTCCAAGAGTGATTAAGGGCCAGAAAAGCCTTGTACAGGTTCTGCATGTAAGGAGAGGCATCCATTGGGTAGGTGTTCTGTTGGGGTAGACATAACCCTGTTGAAGAGTGGGCAGATGTGGACTTTGTGGACAGCTGCATGGAGATCAGAGGCTTTCTTTGCTTTCCAGCTCTTTGATGTTCCTCTGACACTGGAAGTTCCTGCCCAGAGCGCTCTGCCAGCAGAGGGATAGTGTGAATAATCTTTAAGCCCTTTCAGACAGGCACAGCTGGATTGGTTTCAGCAGCCAGTGGCTGTGATTCTGAGTTAACCCAACAAGCTTTGCCTGAAGCAGAACAACCTCCTGTTGGCACAGTCTCCAGCTGGTGGCAAATGACCAACAACAGCACCTGTAAGGAGCGTGCTTGTAGGGAAAAGTGGGCATCTGCTTGCAAATAAAGACCACAAAAAGGATAGTGCGTCCTCCCTGTGTGTGTGAAGGTTTTCCTTCGTGGTCTGAAGGGTAACTGGGGTGCTGTGCCTCCCAGTCCTTATGTGCTTAGAGCTGAGTGATGGATTGTGCAGGATGAGGGTAAGGTTCTTGTGCTTTCCTTGCCACAGAAACAGGCGTTTGATGCTGCTTTTTCCTCAGAATTGGGAAGCCCCTCGTGTGCTGGCTCTGCCCCTGTAAGGAGCCCTGTGGAGGCAGTGGGCTTGCCTCGTGTGGGTACCATTGCTTGTTCTTGCAGGTGCTTTCCTCTCTCTCAGGGTTCATAAGATGCAGGGCATTCCCCAAAATCTTTATTTGTGTTCTCTCTCCGGAGTAAGAACTCTTACTTTATCTTTGGATTAGGCGTTTTAACAGTGGAGAAGAAACAGGCAAACCTTGCTACGGCTACGTGTCATATTGTCCTGGCTGAGGTCTTTGCTTCTGAGTAGGAATCTATGCGGAGAAGCTGTAATGGCCAGATCCTCGAGGAGCAGGTTTAATGTGGTAGGGAAAATCTGTCTACAGCTGATGATAATGATTTATGCAACTACTCTGTACCTAGTGGCAGTTGTTTGCATAACTTGTTTTATATTTAACCTTGTCTTTCCAGTCTTGCATCCTATAGCGTGTGTTGTTCAAAGCACCAGCTTAGACCCAACTTTGGTTTCTACATCTTGGAGTTTTCTGCAAGGAGAGCTCTCACACTATCTCCTGTGATGCTTCTGCTACTCTGAACCCACCTGGTTCCAGAAGCACATGTCTGGCTTGTAGAGGAGTGACTGAATTTTCTTGTAGTAGAGATTCAGCAGGATACAGCAAAATACTGTGTCAGTTAACCCTGAGGATTTAGTTGTTCTGCTTTCATTTTAGCAGGAGTCCTCCCAGCATCGCACCTCTCTGAGGTGCAATAAGACAGCCAGACTGTGTTGCAATTATCCCTGTGCCTTCTTCTGTCACCCGCCTTTGTAATGCCAAGTCTTGCCCTGGTGCCACCAGCAAGCACTTGCCTGGAATTGGCTTGGTTGGATCTGTGTTCAGTGTGTGGTCTGTAAAATTATTCCGTCCTTTCATGGTGAACCCTTGCGTCGACCACGTTATGAACATGCCTATGCCAGGACCGAGTAGTGCCCTTGGATGTCACGTTGCATTCATCTCTTTGCTGTGGAACACTGAACAGGCTTTCAGAGTAAATAGTCGATGGTGCCAGGGAAGAAAGGAAGCTGAAACAACTCTTCAGAGACCTGAGGTCGCTGGGAAGCAGTCAGAAAGTGCCTTAGTAATGTACCCCTCCCAAGTCATTACCTGGACATAGAGATACCAGCCCAGGGAGCCACTGCTCTCGTGAGAGGGAAGTGTCTGTCCATTCCGCTGTTAAAGCAGCCTTATTCCTTATCCCTTCAAAGTCTGTGTGCAGTGCTTTCACAGCTTCACTGTCAGTTTAGCAAAGCGAGGAGTTTGGGAGAGCAAAGTGAGCTACTTTCTGTATCTGACACAACTTCAGGCAAGTCATAGTTTCCCTGTAAGGTTTTTGTTTGATGTCTCAGTCTGACTCCAAGTCCTGGGCTTGTCAACGGCTGCAGCTGGAGCTGTGAGCACTCAGCAAGGCTGAAAAAAGTGGGATGGCAACTTTGAGTGCTGGATTGGAAGGAGGTACCTCCATACTCTTTGAAAGACTTTTCCCTGGCCTGGCAGTCCATAGCGGTACGTTGGGTATTTGTTTTGCTGTTTTTTTACCTTTTTCTGGAAGTCACTGAACAAGCCTGGTCACTGGGTGCTCCTGCGCTGGTGTGTAATGAACCTGCAGGGCATTGCAGTCAGAAGTCACCTCAAGCTTCTCAGCCAGGTGAAGTGGAAGGACACTTCTGGAAATGTTTGAGAAGTATTTGCAGGGAATAGGGAATAATGAGTGATCTGCTAGGGAAAACATCTGTGTGCATTGTTTTATTCAAAGCAGATGAAGAGCAGAGGGGAGAAGGGGCATTGTTTAACCCTTGGTTTCAGGCCAGTGTTTCCCCCCTCAGCTGCTCTAATTTGGCTGCATTTTCTGATGCTTAAAATGCTGACTCCTTCTTTTTCTTTCCTTCTTGGAAAGATCATCCCTGATGGGGAGGTTTGCTTCTAAAAGGGTTTGTAGGCGAACACTTATCTGATGGTGTTTTTGAAATACATGAGCAGTGTGTTTTATCTCATTGTTGTATCCAAGCATTTGACATTGATTGAAGATAAATACGTTAAAAATTGTGTGTGTCCCTGAGAGAACATGTGTTAATGCCACTGTACAGATGAGGAGCTGGAATACAGGGGTGCTCTGCCAAAGCAAAGAACTGAACGCAGGTTTTTCCACATCTCGTGTCAGTGTCGTAATGTGTAGTCAGCTTTCTTAGGTGGATGCAAGCTATATTTTTGTTACGGCATGAATAAGTGTGAAAAGCAGTGACTTTGCTGATTCCATATTTTGTTTTCCCAGCTATCCCAGGTGTTTGTTTCAGCATTTGATTCAGTTGCCTGATGCAAGGTACCGAATAATATTTGAAAGAAAGGCAGCAGCCTGGCAGAACCTCTGCCGTCACAGCCACTGCTTGGGGAGTGTGGGGTACCCAGTGCATCCTGAGTGGGCAGCTCAAGTGTGAGCATGCGCTGACATTTGTTTAGAAGGCACCTGAAGGGACAGGTGAAATGCAGGCGAAGACTGGAGACGTATAATTTCATGAAGCGTAGATGTGAGTGTGTGTGCTGCCATCTGTTTGCCTCCTCTATGCCCCACTGGACAGCGAGGGGGTTCAGCCTTCAGAAAGCTGCTGACAGCTTGTGTGAGCTGCCCCGAGCTCAGACACCAGACCATGGGGCGTAGTAGCTCAGGGAAGCTGCAGACTAAAGACACCAGGACACAACTCTTGTCCTGAAGCTCACATTAGTCTTAGTAGAGGCAAGGTGATGTGCTTACAGAAGGAGAAAGGAGAGGTAGCAGGATGGAAGGCAGTGTTACGAATCTGCTTCTGTGATTTGACTTCTGGTTTAGGAGATGTGACAGAGATTTGATGCATATTTTCTTTGCTGTCATGTTATGCTTTTGTCAGATGTGTCTGATATGTCTTCAGGCACTACAAACCCTGGCTCGTCTAAAGAAAACCTTCGTCTGAACGATCCTGTATTTGTCTGTGGTGCTTGTAGGTTGAAAACATCCTGCTGCACGATCGTGGCCACTATGTCCTGTGTGACTTTGGAAGTGCTACTAACAAATTTCAGAACCCTCAAACAGAAGGGGTGAATGCGGTGGAAGAGGAGATCAAAAAGTAAGTGTGCTTTTCCTTTTCACCTTATACTTAGTTTGTATTTGAAGAGTAATTTTTGCTTGTGCCAGGACTAGTTTTTACTCAGGCCTGTTGTAGCAGATTGGATGCAGCTACATAGAAGTGTCTGCTGCAGGTGAGTAAGTGCCTGGGGGAAGGTGAAACAATAAATTGAGCTTGATGTAATTGCTTTGGACCTGAAAGACTGAGCGTATTAATGCGGAGAAGTTGCCCACCTTGACAAGGTAGTGACGTGTTCCGTTCTCTGTGGGGTCAGTCTGTCGCTGTCCTTCAGCTGCCTTGGCTTTTTGGAACCACAGTACAGCAGATGACAAAATCCTTGTCCTTACCGAGCCACTCATCATAAATCCTTGCAGTGACTAAGGGAATGCATGGCCTAACTCCTCAGCTCCTCACAGAAAATGTAAGGACCTTGAGATGTTTAGACTGGCTCCTTCTCTGGCTCCATGCACGACCAGCTGTAGTGGTGGCAACTGGGTGCACCTTGGTGCTTTTGGGAAGGGAATGTAGCTGGCAGTTCAGTAAGATCTCGGTTGGGACTGGAGCATCCTCCAGGTCCTCGGTGTTGCTGTGGTCTTAACAGCATCACTGCTGCAGACTTGCTGGTTCTGTGAATACCGTGTTCTGGCTAGAAAAGAGCCCTTTAGAAATGTGTGTAAATGCCTCCTTTTTGATAGGATTCAACTACACCTGCGTGGGTTTCCTAGACCTGTTCCACTGAAGTTCTTAGAGTGCTCCTGGTCTGGCTTTGCAGTCCCTTTGGACTGCCCTGTTTGTACACTTTTAAAAGCCCCACAAAAACTTTGCCTTTGGCAATGCTTTCTTGGGATCCAGGTAAACAGCACGCAAGGTGCCACAGCAGAAATTCTAGACCTGCTGACAGGAAATCTCATCATAAGAGTCTCTTGAAGTGTGGCACCGTTTCCAGCATTTCTGTCTGTAGTGATTTGTTAAGATGAGGCAGATTCTAGCGGTAGTTTGAGATACCAAACAACCCCTCCCTTGTTCACAACGACTCTGAGCAGGAGTCCGGTGTGGAAGGCTGTCTGTTAGGAGCCACATATCCGGTTACAGTCTTTGTCATACAGTTGGCCAGAGCCCCAGCGCTGAGGACATTGCCGAGGACATTTGACTGCTGACCTTGTTAATGCTCTGAATCCTCGAATATTTCTGTTCTAGTTTTTAAAATGACTGTACAATTTTGTCAGTAAATTTCATGCTTTAGAAAGGATTTTGGTTAATGCTTTGGTTTCACAGGGCAGTTTGCAGTTGTTAGTATTTTGTTGTTAAAGGAACGTAGCGGATGCTGCTGTTAAAAGATGTCCCAGTGTCTTTAGCATCCCTTTCCCTAAAGTGAATAAGGAAGGAGTGAATTTTGAATTATTTGGAAATGCGACAGTGATAATGAGTTTGGTGCCCATTTTGAACTCATAGATAGATTTTTCTCGTGCAGGTACACTACGTTATCCTATAGAGCACCAGAAATGGTCAACCTGTACAGCGGCAAACTTATTACTACAAAAGCAGACATATGGGTACGTATAAAAACTGCTTCATGTCATACAACCAGTTGATTTTGTTACCATAATATCAGAGTAGCTTTCTGGCTGGGACTGACCTGGTTTCCTTAAGAGACTGGACAGTTTCCGAATAAAGAGTTCCTCTGCTTGATAGTTCTGATGAGTTACTGCTGAGCAGGGTGGCTTGTGGATAAACCATGTGTGCTTCTTTGCGTGCTGCCTCCCATGTGGTTTTAATTTAGAGATGTATTGAATTCCAAGGTTGAGCAGTGCAAACTTGATGTCATCTATGCGTTTTGTGTTTTAACTCTTAAGACTGTTGTGACTTCGTTTGCCAGGGTTGGGTTGCAAGCAGGTGAAATTAAAGTCACTGGTCAGAATTTAGTAGAAAACTCCCCAGGAGCAATGGCACGCTTCTCTTGGGCAGTGTAACAGGGAGCCGAGTTGTCAGACCTGGCCGGAGTCCGAGCTTTTGCACTGCTGTTTCTAGTGGTCCCTGCAATCCCATGCATTTCATTTTAAGAGCAAAATGCAAATGTGTTGTAATCCATTACTGGCCAACCTGATGAAGGGTGGAAGGCTTCCCTTTAGCTGGGGCAGACATGAAAAGGTCTGTGCTGGGACGTGTTCAAAGGGCTAATCCAGAGCACATTTATGTGACTTTTGAAGCCTTGAGCTAGGAAGTGACAAGGCAGAAGCAGTATAAGGAGAGTTTTAACGCATCCTCAATAGCTCTGTGTCTGCTTATACAAGAGAGAAAATTGCTGGCCTGACATCTGCTGGGAGGAGTTTTGTGAGCTCAGCTTGGAGTCGGGAATGCAGCAGCTCCTGTGGGGCTCTTGCTCCGCTGAGTGCAGGAGGAGGTCTATAACAATGCCCTGTCCCAGCGCTGGTCCCTCACCTGGGGGTCAGAGACCCACAGGGGGAAGGACACAGCTGTGACAGCACCTCAGAGGCAGCCAGGGAGACCATGGGGTTTGTGCTCCTTCCTGTGATCATGTGGAAAGATGGAGACCCAAAGGTGATGGCTCTCCTTTTCCTGGCATGGAAGGAATTCTGTGCTAGTGACCCAGTGTTTCCAAACGAGCGTGCGGTGCTGTGCCTTGGCACCAGGGCCTGTTGCAGTGCTTGTGCCGCTGGTAACCTCCATTTCCTTAAATCTCAGCTATTTTAAACCTGAGTGCAGTTTAATTGTGAAACCCTGTGACAGAACATAGAAGCTGAGGATGAGTTGCTTAGGATTAGGCAACGTTTCCCCCTCTCCCCTCCGAGGTGGTGGGAGTGTTTCATAATTAGCCCTTTGTGCAAGTCTTGTATTTTCTTTTGAAATACGTGGTGGTTCTGGCTGTCAAGAGCAGCACGGAAATAGATGGCAGGGTGATATAACCTGCAGCCCGCAGACTTGGCTGTATCTCTCTCCCTGATACGTGTTTATAACGGTTGAAAGGTTGTTGGAACTGAAGCTTGGGAGCCAGTTGGATTTCTCTTTGTCAGAATAAATGTATTAAGGGTATTGGTTACCACTTCTTCTTGCTATTACTTTGCTTTCTCCTCCCAGTACACGATAGGAACAGACTTTGCCTGTTGGATGACATGAAGGGATACACAATGTGGAGCTGGGGGGGTCTGTGTGGGTGCTCACATAATCCCCAGGTTGCAGGAGCTCAGGGTAACGAGGGAGAGCTCTTCATGGGTTTATCTTCCCATACCGCTCTGCTTGTTTTCAAGTCAAGCACAGGGGTGTTGAAATGTGGGCCTAGTGGCACGCGGCTCCTTTGAGCTGAACAAGCCAGAGCGCTTTCCCTGTTCTTGCAGTGGTGTTTGAATTGTACCAGCCCCTGCTTTGCTTCAGTTTGTTAAATCCTTTCTGTTTTCTCTCTTTTCAGGCCCTGGGCTGTTTGCTGTACAAGCTGTGTTACTTCACCTTGCCGTTTGGGGAGAGCCAGGTGGCGATCTGTGATGGCAACTTCACCATTCCAGACAATTCTCGTTACTCCCAAGACATGCACTGCCTCATCCGTGAGTGTCTCTGGCAGCGGCGTCATCTGCTTCCACAGAACTAGAAAAACAGCAGAGGGGTTTGGTTCTGATATGCCCTGCTCCTGCAGGAAAACTGTTGGTGTTTCTCTGTTTTTAAGAGACTTGCTTGCAGACAGGGTGGTTAAGTGATCGTTCCGTAGCTTAGGGGATGACTCTTCGACAGGCAGCTATGGTGAAGGTGTTTCTGTTTGGCTGCAGTGAACTCTGGAAAGGCAGTAAAGGAGACAACCCTTGGGGCTGAGCCCTCCAGAAACTTGCACAATGAGCCTCTTTATGCGGAAACGTATTTCTCCACTAATAAATCTGTTTGGGTAAGGAGCTGAAAAGAAGCACAGTGACTTAGACTAGCGATAAGAATCCATCTTCTGTGGATTGAGAAACAGGCCTGAAATGATTTATAAATAACCCACTGATGAGAGTGGATGTGTCATTAAGGGTACAACGTGCTACTCTTGGCAAAGCTGGGACAGCTCGCTTGTTTTCAGCACTGCATTTGATTTTTTTTTTTTAATAGCCACAATCCTGACTAACACAGTTGGATGTGTTTGCGGAGCTGCCTGGTGTTTTCTTTGCTTACGCTAAGGTGGTGTATGTGGCTGGCCTTGTGTTCCTGCCCCGCTGACACACCAGGCTGGAGCAGGCTCTGTGGGTCCACTTGGAAACACGGAAATCAAACCCAATGCTATTCCCTGACCAGTCAGGCTGCGTTTCCCCTCCTTGCCCTGGAGCCTTAGATAACAGCTACGAGTTGTCCATCCCTCCCAGTCTATCCCGGCTGCCTGCCTCGCCTCTGTCTGTGGCCCTGATGATCCGCTCCGTCTCGCTGAGCACCAGCTGGATGCTTTGCAAGAGACAGGACCACCCTGTCCGCGTCTGGTTGTACCAAACATAGCTCTGCCTCAAACGGCTCATGTGAATCTGCCTGTTCTGTTGTTCTGATGTGAGCATCTCTCTTTTCCAGGGTATATGCTGGAGCCAGACCCTGATAAAAGACCTGATATTTATCAGGTCTCCTACTTTGCATTCAAACTGGCCAAGAAGGAATGCCCCATCCAGAACGTCCAGGTGAGTGGCCAAGGAGCAGGCTGATAGAGGGTGCCCTGGGAGGTGGCTAGGGGTGGCAGTTGCTGGATATTGAGTGTTCTGTATGCTGTTGGTTGTTCCCCAGTGCTGTAATTAGGAGGGTCTTTTTGCATTAATAGCAGTGTTGTTTGGGGGTAGATTTTCTGAGGATAGGGGCAGGAATCAGAGTTTTGTTTCAGACATTGTTTATTTCTGTCCCTGATTTACCTCCTCACCCAGTTAGCCGTGTGAGGCCAACCAAGAAATCTTGTGCACGTGAACGTGGAAAATTAGGCCACGCTTGTGAAACCGATTTGATTTCCAGGCACATTCATCGTAGCGTGTGTAATTTGGGCTGCAGTTGGGTTTGAACGCAGCAGTTTTGTGTCTGCCACCAGGCTGGGACCAGCCAGCTTGCACTTGAACTGCATCAGCCCTTACACAGCCAACTGCCCCTTCTTAATGTATATTTGTAGATTTCACTTGAAATAGAGAGTTGACAGGTGTTTTCTTACAATGTCAGGGACATCTGTCACGTGACATTTTATTTTGTTTTTTCCAGGTAAGAAGAAACCTATTTTTTCCCATGTGTTCAGGTCATTATTTATGGTCTTTGAATAAGACATGTTTTGGGTACTTATAGGCCTGTGGGTTTTTTTAATAGTAATATTAATAAGGTTCTCTTTCCAAAGTATCCAGGCTGTGCTATGAAGCTGTGTGTTCAGATTTCACACATAGTAAATAGTCAAAAAAGCTGATCCCTGTTTTTCCCTTTTAAAGACTCTCCCAGACTACTGTATCCTCATGACATGGACACTGAGGGGTTTGTCCTGTGTCCAGCACAAGGAAGAATTGCTTTGGGGATCCTTCAGTCTCCCTGTTTTTTGGGGATGCTTTTGCAAATGATTTCTGACTCTGTTTTCTTTCCTCAAAATATAAAATTTGGTGTTTGTGGGATATGCAGAACTCTCCAATCCCTGCTAAACTCCCAGACCCGGTCAAAGCAAGCGAAGCTGCTGCAAAGAAGAGTCAACCAAAGGCCAGGTAACTACATCTGCATTATGCTCAGCTCTCTCTCCATTTATTGTCTGTTGTCTTTCTACTGTTTATTAGGAAGGATGTTTGGTATATTTAGCTGCTTCCTTGTGGGCTTATATTTACACGTGGAGACAAACACTGTGGTCCTGAGGTTCTGCTTCAACGACATAAATAACCATTGATTGGAAAGGCAGAAAACGAAGCTATTAGGGGAAATTTTAGTGCGTGGGGGTGGAGCTGGGGACTTGAGCAATGCTCAGCATGACTCAACAGCGAGTGTTTTCTTCTGAAGACATTGCTTGACAGCAGCACTCGAAGTTCGTGCACATCGATGAAATCTCCTGAGGCAGCACCCAGAGTACCCAATAACAAAGTCAGGAGAAAGACTGCAGAGGGCCTGGAACTGGCCCAAAGAGCATGAGTCTGGGAAACTGTCGACGACTCTTGCTGTTGGAATTTGACCCTTAGCAGATGATAACTTAACTCAGTCATTTCTGTGTGAAATCACTGGGATTTCTGCAAGAGTCCTGTGATTTCTTCAGGGAGGACACGAAAGCCCAAGCTGTCTCCGCCTTAAGAGCCCAGTTAGTGGGGAAACCACTGTGCTGCTTGGGCTTTTTCCCTCTCCTGCTCTGCCTGCTCTGCTTATGCTGCTGTAATGAAGCCTTCTATTCTGTTGGATAAAACTTGTGCCTTGTTTTTCTGCAAAGCGAGCAGTACAGCAGCAGGCACTCCAAACCCTGCAGTTTTCCTCAGACTTAGAAAGAGAGCATCTCTCCTCCTATCCATCAGTCCCAGGAGTCTGCTTTGTTTGGGTTTGTAATTGAGTGCGTTACCCTCACCTTAGTATCTAACAAACAAATGTTTCCACAGAAGAGCAGGGGAATGGTGTCTGGCTTCTTGGCTCTGTCGCTGTGTGAATATTGAGCAGGGGTCAGGAGAGGTCCCTTGTCCTGATTCTGGGGTGAATGTACTGAAGTTAAGGTAATTCTAAAGGTGGCAACTTAGACAACTCTGCCCAAAGGTATCAGCTGCTCTTAAGCTAATTTGTCTTTTATCTGCTCATCCAGAGCTCTAAGTGGATTTAAACAATATGATGTAGCAAATATTTCAGTGAATTGAGTGGTTTTGACAAGTTTCAGCTGCCCAAGAGCAGATGATGCCACAATTGGCACAGAAGTCAGTGGTAGTGTTGGATTAATCGTGAATGCATCTGTTAAGTTTTACAGCGCTTTCAGTTTTGGAAAGAGTTGATGTGTGTGTCTGGGTGCCCACAAGTGTTTCACCTTTATCAGTCACACACTGCTGAAGTGTGGATGAGGTTTTAAACCCATGCTGTGTTGAATGCACCGTCAGGCTAAGAATGACTCTGCTCTCACTGCAATTCCCTTTTATTCCTTACCTGCAGGCTGACAGATCCCATCCCTACAACAGAGACTTCCATAGCACCCCGCCAGAGACCTAAAGCAGGACAAACACAACCCAACCCTGGAATTCTACCCATTCAGCCAGCCCTGACGCCTAGGAAGAGGCCCACGGCTCAGGCAGCCATTCAGCCACAAGGTGAACCGGTGGTCTCTGTGTGGAGCCTCCTGGCCAGGCCCTGTGTTCCACAGGACTGTGGTGCACGTTGATCTAACGGATCTGTATGGTTTTTTTCCCAGTTGCAGGACCTGCCTCCCTGGGCAGCGCTCAGCCTTCGCTCCCTGCAGGTGTCCCCCAGCAAAAAGCAGGACCTCAACAGACTCCGGCACAGCCACAAGCCAAGCAGGCGCCGGCTCCGCAGCCTGCCTCACAGGCACAGCCCCAGGTCCCCTCTACTCAGCCACAAGCCACACCTCAGCATCAACAGCAGCTTTTCTTGAAGCAGCAGCTTCTGCAGCAGCAGCAGCAGCAGCAGCAGCAGGCTGCGTATTACCAGCAGCAGCAGATCATGCAAGCTCAGCAGGTGTGTGCAGCCATGTTAGCGTGTTTTCTGTGTTAGAGGCCTGCAAGGCCGTATCTTTGCATTTACGGCACATTGCCTTATCTCCATAAGTGCAGTTTTTAGGCATTTTCTAATTCATCTCCAGTTCTCCAGCAAGATTTTTCTCTGGAGAAGGCTGGCATTTTTAACTATCGGTGTGGAAGACCTTGAGATAGTTGTTAGGTACTGACATAAAATAAGCTGGTTAAGGTTTTACGGCTCCAAATGTTTCAGGGTCTTGAGGTCAATGCTCTGAGAGGCAGAGGGATACAATTTCTCTGCTCTTGATTTTGTGGCAGACTGTGGTGACAGGGAGACCTGTGAGCGCACGATGTGTTAGGCAGGGTGCGTCTGCAGGAGAATCGCCTGCTTAGCCGAGGTGTTTATAGCAGCACAGATCTCTGCTAAAGTGTCTTGAACACTGGAAGCAAAGGGACAGGAGATCCTGGAGAAATGTTTAGAGCTGATAAAAATGGAGAAAGGAGTTTGGGAGCACAGGACAGTCTGTGCCCAGGGCAGATGCAGTGCAGAAAGGATCCAACATTAGGCCAGAGGCCGTTTTCCACTGCTCCTTTGCAGCTGGTGTCCAATCCATCGCAGCCTGTTACTGCTTTGCCACTTGCCAGGGCTGTATCCATCCCTGTGGCTGGACCTGGGTTTTAGTGGTGGTACCCCAGCTCCACAAAAAGTGACTCAACAATTGGATGTTTCCCAGTTCCCCGTGATGCAGCAAGGAGCGCCAGCACAGCAGCAGCAGCTGATGCAGAACTATTACCAGCAGCAGCAGCAGCAACAGCAGCAGCAGCAGATGATGGCCCAGCAGGCAGCAATACAGCAGAAGACAGCAGCAGGAGTTCAGCAAAAGCAACAAACCCCAGTGCTGCAGCAGCCCCAGGTCCAGCAAAGTGCGGCCCAGCCAGCACAGGCACAGGAGCAAGTGGTAAGAGCCTTGTGGGAAGGATTGGGGCGGCAGGATTTGAAGTGCTGCAAGTGCCCTCCTGCCAGGTCCTCTGTGTGCGGAACGCCCTGGCAGGGTGGCTGGCTTTTTGGATCAACAGAGCCCAGGTAATAGGTGCTATAGTGCCTGCTGGCCCCTAGTGTGTTATTACTGAGTCACAGACATCATAGAATCATAGAATGATTTATGTTTGAAAGGATCTTAAAGCCCATCCTCCTCCAACCCCCTGCCATGGGCAGGGACACCTCCCACTGGAACAGGGGGCTCCAAGCCCCATCCAACCTGGCCTTGGACACCTCCAGGGATGGGGTAGCCACAACTTCCCTGGACAACCTGGGCCAGAGCTTCCCCATCCTCACCGTGAAGAATTTCTTCCTAATGTCTAATCTAAATCTTCCCCCTTCCAGTTTTAAGCCATTCCCCCTTGTCCCATCAGTCCAGGCCCCCAGTTTTCCTGCAGCTTCTTCAAGTACTGGAAGGCTACTCTGAGATCTCTCTGGAACCTTCTCTTGTGAAGGCTGAACAACCTCAACTCTCTCAGCCTGTCCTCATAGCAGAGGTTCTCTGACCCTCTGATCGTGTCCATGGCCTCCTCTGGACCCACTCCAATGGTTTCATGTCCTTCTTATGTTGGGGATTCCAGAACAGGACACAGGACTGCAGGTGGGATCTCATAAGAGCGGAGCAGAGGGGCAGAATCACTTCCCTTGACCTGCTGCCCACGCTTTTTTTAATGCAGTCACCTCAGAGACACGTGCAGTTGTTTGAATTGCTCTTTCCAACAGGATGCTGGACCCTGGAGTTGGGCTCTGCATCCACAGAAAGCAGATGAGAAGGTTTAAGTAGCGGCTTAGTGCAGCTTCTCTCTATCCCTCCCCTGTCACGTTGCCTTAGAAGACGCGTGTTGAACTCTTCTAAAAATTATTTGTACTTAACGCATCAGGATGGGCACAAGGCGACAGAACTGCTCGATGTTGCTGCTTGTTTGGGAAGCTTCTGTCTTGTGTTCGGGGCTCTGGTGCAGAGGAAGGTACAAGTGGCCTTCCTGGTCATTTGTGGCATTGGCGATTTTTCTTTAATGAATACTCTGGAAAGGACACTTTGCAAAGCACCGTACCTAAAAATAAAGAAATCAATCACCCACTTTACTAATGATCTGAACGTGCATCCAAAATAAATGCTCTTTAGTTAATGGAAAATATGGCTGGCTGCAACGGGGAAATAGCCAGCTGTCCACAGCGTTAAAGGCAGGGGAGCTGTGCCAGAGGGCAGGATCCGTGTTGCCAAAGTGTCTCTGCAGTACATGCGGGAGGAAGCTGTGCCTTTTGCTTTCATTCCTGCACAATCCCATGCGCTCGTGCTTGTTTGGGGGGCAGAAAGACAGGCCCCTGACTGGAGCTGCGTGCGCAGGCTCCAGGCAAGAGGAGGCGGCTGCTGTTCTGCTGAACCAGTTGCACGTGTGCAAAGCGAGCGGTATGTGATAACAAGCCCTTCACGTACACAATATTTGAGTCCAAACTAAGGGTCAATTTGTGCTTGTTCACGAATTGCCAGGACCTGGTTCCTCTCTTCAGCCAGGCTTCCTTTGGAGTGACATCAGGAATTATTTTGATTAATAAACCCCATAAGCCAGGGACCTGAGCAGCGCTGGGGAAGCACCATTTGTTTTACTCTGATGTGTCTCAAAGCTTTGTTACTTTCACCCTCTTTGCTTTTATATTAACTTTCAGCACTAAGCTGGTTGTTAGGGTGGGTGGCATGCCTGGAGCTGTTGTCTTCCTGGCTTGTTACTCATTTGCTGAATGACCTGGGGCAAGGCAGTTTGAAATTGGTGGGAGGTTTTTGGTACATTCAGGTCTTGGATGATGCCCATTATTACCCTGTTCCTTTTAGAGGAGAAATGCCTGAAATGTAGCATTGAAGTGCACCTCTAAAGACCTTTGCTGTGATTCACTAGCACAAAGACACTCTTAATTTTATTAAATCAGCTGGATTGAAAATTACCCTTATTCTGCAGCAGGCTGATCAGAATGGACGTGTCTGGACACTTTTCCACTCCTGCAGCAGTCAGGAGGGGAAAAGCAGTGCTTGGCTCACTTAAAAAATGATAGTGAGACACAGTCTCTGCAGAGCAGAATCTCTGAGCAGAAGATACCAAGCCTGGCCCCATCAAAACCTTTTTGCATTGCAGGACTTCAGCTTAATAAACTCTGCATTCATTTCTGTGGGGATTTCAGCACTACCCTTTTATTTCTCAGCACCAAACGTGTTGTTCTGCAGTGACCTATATAGTGAGATGTACGGTGGGTGCATTGGAAGCAGTCAGGTCTGCTTGCTTCTCAGGCACGCTGATTTAGTCTGCCTGAAAATGCCAGACAAAAAGCAAGACAGCGAACCACTTGTTTGCTTTGCCCCGCTGGAGTCAAGCACCACACGGGGATGTAACTGTCTTCTTATTGTCCTTTTTAAGTCTTCCCGATTCTTTCATCTGTCGTCCTTGGTTAAAAGTGGCCTGGGATGATGCAGAGTGGGGAACAGGGTGCTGGTGTCCACACACATGGAGGTGACGTGCGCAGCTTTCTGCTGTTTGCATTCTGGTTTTCCTGCTTTAAATCCAAACCATGATCTCTCACTGACAGGTATTGAAAAACCACATAATTAGAAGTGATGCTGTTGTTCATCACTACAGAACAGAATTTCAAATGTTTGTGGATTTCATGGAATCATCAGGTTGGAAGAGACCTCTGAGATCCTAGAGTCCAACCATGCCTGTCCCCTTATAAACTATAGGGTTTGTGAGTTTAACTCAACAGTGAAGTAATGAAAAAACAAGTTTGAGGAAACCCCTTGAAGTTTCCAAAGGGTTTCTGGCTGGGCTGTCTTGGCTTATACCTAAACCCAAACATGCCTGCTTTTCTCCTCCAGATTTTAATGGCAAATGCTGTTCCTCTGGTCATTAGGCTGGGGTTTTTTGCCTAAGAGAAAGTTAAAGCTTCTTGCTTAAGATTGCTGCAAAAGGCCTGTACTCCTTTATGGATTTGACCCCAGTCACGCATTGTGTGCTGAAAGAAGCGCCGCTCTTCACCCAAGCCCCACTCTCTGTGTCCGTGTGACAAGACTCCTGCACACTGGGGTCCAATTGCTCTCTTTACCTCTGCCCTGGATCTCAGCCTCTTCACCCACGAGCAAGTTTCAGAGACCACCTAGCCTTTAATAACAAAGCTAATAGAAGCTTTGGCTCCAGAGCTGCACCATAGAAAGGGGAGAAAGTCTCTGCTTGTGCTTTTGTACTAATCCTGAAACACTACAGATCATCGAGTTCCTCCGTTTGTTTTTTTGCCCTCCAGACCGCCCCCAGTCCATCACTCAAAGGCCAGATCATCTAGTATGTGGCTGTTGTTCCAATCATGGCTGTTGTTCACAGACAAGGACATCCCATTCGACTTTCTCTCCTAGGTGCAGACACAAATGAGGCAACAGCAAAAACCTCAAACCACCCCGCCCCCGGCAGTGCAAGGGCAGAAGCTGGGCTCTCTCACCCCTCCGTCCTCCCCCAAGACGCAGCGTGCAGGACACAGGAGGATTCTGAGCGACGTGACCCACAGTGCGGTTTTTGGGGTTCCAGCCAGCAAGTCTACCCAGCTCCTGCAGGCGGCTGCGGCTGAAGCCAGTCTCAACAAATCCAAGTAGGTGACTGTTCGCTTGGTGTCAAAGGGCATGGAGGGAGGGAGTAGATGAGGTTCTTCAAGAGGTGAAGCGCCAAGATGAAGATAGGCAGCAAACTCTAAGCTCTTAATGAGTCTTCGCCTTCCCAGGATCACAGTTCAGGGCTTGGCAGAAGTCCTCCTGAGTGTGTCTGTGCTCCCCAAAGCTGTGCAAACAGGGCCTTACTCTGGGTTGCAAAAGCTGATGGTGTTCAGCTGTTCCACCAGTAAGTCTGGTGCACGCTTCCCACTTGCTGCTTGGCATCAGCACTTCCGCACTAGCTCACCTCTGTAGCATCTACAGGCAGGAAGCCTCCACGTGGGCATCGCAGGAGATGGTTTCCAGTGGGGTGCTTATGGTGCTTGTTTTAATCCCTGACACCAGGATGCTCAATCTGATATTGAGTGGATAAGGCTAATTGATCCCAACCGCTGGGCATGGAAGGACAATAACTTGTGCTGAGTGTTTTGAGAAGGAAGTCCTTATAATGCAGTAGCTTGGACCAGCTCGTAGTGCTGGCCAAAGGATTGCAGGTGGGTTCTTAATGTCTTGTTTGGTTGGGATAATCACATCCAGGTCTGCTTCCACCACACCCTCGGGTTCCCCAAGGACCTCACAGCAGAACGTCTATAACCCACCTGATGTCTCCACGTGGAATCCCTTTGATGATGATAACTTCTCCAAACTCACTGCTGAGGAGCTGCTCAACAAGGACTTTGCAAAGCTTGGTGACGGTAGGTTCATGGTGATGGATTAATACCAGCCTGCTCTCAAAAGATAGCATGAAATGGTGCTTTTGGTTGGATGCTGCTGGGGTGCTCCCATGTTATCATGGTCCTCCGTCCCTGCCAGAGCTGAATTCTTCCAGTTTCTCCTCTCATTCCCTGTCATTTTTCCTGAGCAATTGCAGTTGGATGAGCTTAATCCTCAAAGGTACTGACTGCTTTTAAAGTGGTCTTTATCAGTTGGTTGTAGAAGCTACAGTTTAAACTCTGCTTCACCTCCAAGTTATGATTTGCAGGAAGGAGCTTGTCACATACTGAAATACTGTCCTAAAAATCTAGAGAAGTGAGCAGCCTTCAGAATGGGAGTTTTTCCCCTAAATCTTTGTCTGACATTTCAGGGAAAGCTCCGGAAAAGATGGGCAGTTCCACAGAGAGCTTGATTCCAGGTTTCCAGCCAGCTTCATCTGCAACACAGGCAGATGCATTTGGTGGCTCTTCCTTCCCTGCTGGATCAGGTGAGTTTGTGAATATGTCCTGCGGGGCGATGCCCTGGACAGTACTGCAGAAACACAGCAGTTCTTGGTCAGAGCCTCTTCAAAAGGCAGGTAAATCTGATAGAAATTGACGTGGGTCTTGGTTCCAAGAACTGTAGGAGAGGGCTGGCACTTCAGTAAAGAAGGGAAGGCAGGAATGGCACGTGTACTTGTCACAGCTGGACAGCAGAGACAGGAGGCACTGTCTGTAGGCAGAGGTGAGGCTTTTGGTGAGGGAGGAAACTAAGTGAACCGTTTGATTTCACAAGAAAGCTTCTCAACTCGTTGAAGTTCTCTGAAACTTGTCATTAGAAGTGAAATATGTAGCATGCAGTAAGGGGATTGGACTCAGTGACGCTGGTCAGATGCTGGAGGACAATCCTTGCCTGCAGTCTTAAGGCTGTGTGAAGGGGGAGGGGAGCAGGGATGATGCCTCTGCCTCTGAAGAGAACATCAGAGTCGGGAGTGAGCAGGGAGGCTCCTCAGAGGAGAGCACAGGGAGTCTCATCATTGAAAGTGAAGGCAAAACGTTTCACATCAGCTGTGCTGTTTGTGTTCAGAGGCCAGGAGTCCTTGGGTGATCTAAGGAGCATTTTTGCAGAGGCCTCTGCATGTGTCACCCTCTTTGGTGTCTCCGTTGGTACTTGGCTACCAAGATTTTGCCATCAGCAGCCCCTTCTGTGCAGAAAAACCTTAGTGAGTGCTGTTGCTTGGTTCTAGTTCTTCAGCATTGGTTCTCACTGAACACAGCAAAGAGGTGCCCGGCACAGTGCCGGAAAACTGCGCCCAAAAGCCCTAACTGGAAGTAATCCTCTCCTGGCTCCTACATAGCTGTTGTTACCAGTGACAAACGCAACTGTTTGATGCTTCCCCATGGGAGTGCACCAACCCTTGTGAGAGGAGCCCTGGGAAGAGGCTGAAGAATCCTTTGCAGGGCAAGAAGTGCCAAATCCATTTACGCTTATTTCTAAGAAGGTGTTTAGAGGTGCTTAGAACTGAGCTCAGTATTGTTACCATGTACCTGAGAACTAAGGAATTGGGGTGTTCGAGGGGTTTGCTTTCTGAGTTTGTCCGGCTGTGCCCTGTGAACAGTGTGTGATGTTCCGTCAGCCTTTGGGAGTGACGCTGAGGTCGCAGCTCCAGCTTCAGCTCTAAGGGAGCTTCCCCAAAGCCTGCAAAGCATCTGCGTGCTGTGGGGTTCTGGACACTGCAGCATGTTCAGCTCTTTTAGCGGTTTAAATATAGAGCCCCCTGACATAGGCATAGGAAAGTGTCTTGGAAATTCTCTTGGTGCTGATACTGGACTGGGCATTTCTAGGCCTTTTCTTTTTCTTTCCACATGAATCTGAGCCCGTCAAAGCCTGTCTGATGCAAGATGTTGTGTCTCTTATTTCAGACAGGCCCACCGTGGGGGCTGGCCTGCTGCGTGGCCTTTGTTAGGGCTTTTCACCTTTTGTACTGCTGTAAAGCGAGAGAATAGTGCTTCCTTTTCAAGGAATGTTTTGAGATCTGTCGGTTAAATCGTGTTGGGGAGCTGCCTGGCATTTGTTGTTTATGGTTTTTTTTTCCTTTTCACTTGTTCTGAGCCTATGTGTGTTATTCTTGTCAGGCCCTAAGCTGGATTTGCTTGGAGTCTGTAGTAAATGCTGGAATTTTACTGGATACTTTCTGCTTTTCTCTTCTCTGTTTCATTCTGCCTTTTCTCATCCTGATTGCCAGCTGAAAAACCGAAAGACATTCTGAGTTTGGACGCTAGCCCTCCTCTTCTGACCGTGCCTGATCCTTTCATTCCTCTCCCGTTATCCGACACACCAGGTAACTGGAACTGAGTTTATGGCAGGGGGGAGGAGGTTGTTGTCGTTTGTTTTGTACTCCTAACATTCCAGTTCCTTTTCCAGGCACATCTGGCGCCCTGGGCCTCAGGCAGTGGTGCTGACAGCTCTGCTGAGCTCAGTAACGATGTGCAGCACTTTCTGCTGCTGACAGGCTCTGTGGCAGTGGAAGAGGTGCTGAACGCAGGAGCCCTTCATTCTCATGGTGTCTTTAAAGGTTCAGCATTCAAAGCCAAAAAAATTCACGGGTTCTATTCTAACTTAAGCTATTTTCAAATTGGTCTCCCATTTTGACATTGTTAATGTGTCTTTCCTGTAAGAGGCAGTGTTTCTTTGGCTTCTGAGGTCTGTGGCAAACGCGTGCTTCGTATGAAGCACAAGTTAACGTGTAACCTTTTCTGATTTGGCAGAATTTTCTGGTGCAGTTGGTAGCTATTTCCACTGCCTTTGCAGTGCTGCTTAAAAGTCTTCGCTGCGTGCACATTTCTGACTGCAGCAGCCAACACTTTTTAGCAGAAGATTATATAAGTGCTTTGGAGCTTATTTGCAAACTGGAGGGATTTGGAATATGGGGATGTTTTGTTGTTCTCTGAGCCCTCTGGTGAATGTGTGTGACAGGTCCCCTCTTGTCAGCTGGCCCCAGAGAACAAGCGCTGGTCACAGCTCTCACCCTGTCCTCTGCTCAGGCTGGTGATCACTGGTGGTTTGACAGTAGAGGACCCACTCTTGGAAACTCTCCCCATGGAGAGTTCACCAATTCAGGAGGAAAACCCCCTATTTCTTTTCCTAGCTGTGTGGAACTTGCTTCGTTCCGGTCAGTGCTCAAAGAGCACGAGAAATGCATTTGTATTAGCAAGGGATTTTACTCAAAAATGCTGCAGCTCAAGAAAAGCAGCAGAATTTAGAGGCTTTCTTCCCTGTGTGAGCCGACCAGCCCAGCTGCAGTTGGAAAAGAACCTACCAAAGGCAGATGACTGCATGGTTTTCTTCCCTGCCCCCTACAAATGCCATTGGAAATGCTGGGTTTCCTGACTTGAAGTCTGTCAGCCCAGTCCACTGTTGAATCCTCTGCCAGTGCGCTCAGCACATGCAGCCACACACCAGGGTGGTTATTTTCCATATTACTTATTGCATTTTGGTACAGCACAACCTCACGGAGCAGCGGTTGAAGTGTGGGAGCTCCGGAAGTCTTTTTAGAGCAGAAACCACTGCAGAGAAATTGACTTTCAACCCTGCCCTTGGGTGCAAATAATCGGAGCAGCAGTTGTCCATAGTTCTGTGGTGCCAAATCTGTCCCTGACTGGTTGTGTATCTTTGCAGGCAGGTGCTAAACCTTCTTTCGCTGATCTCTGCCTGTGTGTGTCTGCTCTCTTGAGTTGAGGGCATCCCCATCTGTGGGACGAAGCGAGCGGTGAGGGCACACAGGAGATCTGGCTTTGGCTTCTTGCAGGTTGCTGCAAAGGCATCACTAATGTTTATTTTTGTTTTATTAAGCTAAAATTTAAGGCCAAGAGCTCTTGAAATGTTTTCAAGGACCAGAGCTACAGACATATCTTTAGCTTTGAGAACTGGAGGGGGTTGTCCATGCTTGTAAATTCAACAGAAAAGATAAAAATCCTGTGTGCAGTCTCAGGTTTTCAATCTTGTCGTGCAGAACAGAGTCATCTTCTGTGTCTGTGTTACCTGTGCAGAAACATCCCCACAGCGAGCAGTGAGGGCTTGGACGAGAGGGATGGGAACTCCCAGGTGACAGGTGTTCTTTTAGGCATGGCCTAGGGTCAGGAGAGCTGAGGTTGGCTTTAGTCTCAGTATATCAGCATCTCCAGTTGCAGGTATCCAGGCAGCCTTACTTTTGCGCAGAAGGAGCTGAATTTCTTTGCTTGCTGAACGTTTGCTTTCTGTTTGGAGTATTTTTATTTCTGAGCAAACCTGGTTAGTGAATCTCATTGTTTTGAAAACCTTTTATGTCTGTCTTTTTATAGACTGGGAGCATGCACAGCCCTTGCAGAAGTAAAAGCGTCAGCCCTTACTGCTTGGTTACAAGAGCAGTCTTGTTCAGGAAGGCTTTCTGTGCAGGCATAAGTGAGGCTTTGATTTGGTGTTTCCCCTTTTTGTCGTACAGAGCCAGTTTTGTCAGCTCCCTGTGCTCTAAACCCGCGATGACTGAGGCTCTGGCTGAGAGCTCAGCTGCTTTTTTTGCCTCCTCCACAAACTCGCTCCCTTTGCAGGGTGCAGGTGGCATCGCTGGAATGTTGGCCAGAGACCTCCTTGGCCTTTCCCACCTTTCCTCTGGATGCTCAGAAGAACAGATGAGCCTTTCTGTCACAGGTTCCTAAGAAAGCAGTGCATGATCCTCACCACATGCCAAATGGGCACATGGAGCCACGCGCTGCCCTGGAGCTACGGGAAACAGATGTGGCTTTGAGTACAACTGCTCACTCGTAGGTTGAGTGAGATCACACCTTTGGTTCTGTGTGGTCAGTTCAGTGTGTGCAGACAAACCTGGGACAGCACGTTCTAGCAAACTGTCCTGTTTGCATGGATCACCACACTGGGGATGGGTAATATCTTAAAGGAGGCAGTTTTCCATTTGTTGTGGATAACCAGCTTCTCAGTGCTTTTAGAGAAGAGGTTACGTAGCACCCTAGAGAGGGAAGAAATACCAGCTCTGGGCAATAACTGAGTGGAAGCAGAGTGGTTTTCAGTGTACGCCTCCTTCTCCAGTGCCTAATGGCTGCAGTTCTTAATGGAATTGTAACTGGTAAGAGGAGCTGACAGGAGGGATGTAAAAATATGGCAAAACATCTGTTAAAATAAGAGAGAATTAAATATTCATGCTGAAAACATATTTCCTTGTGTTGGAAAGTGAGCCAAGTTCTTCTTAATAAGCTTATTGCAGGCTTCGCTGCTGATTAATCATAATGGGGTATTTGATCAGAATGGTAATTTTTCTGCTACGTGTGGCTACTTAATGTCTATCAGTACAAATTTAGCTCATACAAGTGTGGGAGGCTAAATTTTGCACAGGGTTTTCTGGAGACCTGAAGTTGAACTGAATTATGAAGCTTCAAGACAGACCTTTCCCGTTGTTGTGGAGGCTTCACTCCATAAAGTCCCAAGTTTGGGAGTTTTGTGCCATTATGTACAGTGGGTTTTGTTTCTTTTGACTTCATTTCTGTTGGCATGAATGGACTTCTGACTCAGTCCTGACAGCCTGCTTTGCCAGAAGTGTTTTATGAGAGGTTTGACCCAGAACAATAATCCTGCTTTAGCCCATGTTCCTTCCTAACTGCTGAAATGGAAACACTTCAGTGCTGTTTGGACGTACCGACCTGCCCTCTTCAGTCAAGAAGAGTTCTCTCAGTGTCAGGAAAGTGTGATCTAGAAATACCTGCTCACATTAAACAAGTTTTTGAGCAAGTGAAGGGTGAGTGCAGTGAAACACCCTGGGAGATACTGCCAAAAATATTCCTTTCCACTTGTTTGAGGGTTGGTTGGTTTGGAGTGGGGGGGGGACATCTCCTCCTTGCTCCAGTTCCAGATAAATGTTCTCCTCTCAGGTACCCTGTGCTCTCAGCAGTCCTGGCATGTTCTCTCGTCTCTGCAGAAGAGGACAGAGATGAGGTGGTAGGTGGGTCCTTGGCAGCAGAGCGAGCAAGCAAGAAGCTGTTGAACAGCAGCGCTGAGATGTGAGCACTGAGGAGGAGCAGCTCTGCTCCTCCCTGGCACTGGGTCAGGACAGGCTGCCCGTGCTGCCAATTGCTGTGTGTCCCAGCGGGCGGTGGCCTTTGCATTGGTGCCAGTCCAGTGCTGGCTTTACACAACGGGTCAGTCTTTTTCACTCTCTTTCAAAAGCATTTACTCCCTGTGATAATTCAGCGTCACAAGCATTTACTCCCTGTGATAATTCAGCGTCTTGGCTGCAGCTGAGAAGCAAATGTGTCTTTCCTGTAGTTAGTTAATTGTTTAAAAACAGCAGCACCAAACGGCCTCTGCAACGTTGTCTGGCCAGAACAGAGAGTGAGATAAGAGAAATTCCCTGTCCGGCACAGCAGTAAACACACAGACAGGGCTGAGGAAGGAAACACGGGCTGGGAAAGCACGGCTGTGCCATCTAGGCACACACAGAATTCTCAGCTTCATGAAAAGGCAAACAGCGTTGCTTGTTAAAAAGTCATTGTTGTATTGGAGTTCCCTGAAGCTTTTAAATAGCACTTGAAGGATGATTTTTCCTTTTTACTTCCTTCAGATGACTGCGGACTCGTGTGTTTTCACGTTATCCACAGAGGATGCTTATCAGGGCTAAGGAAGTAGATATTTTGCAGTGCAGTTTGCAAACAAAGTCCATACACGCCCTCACCTGCTCCTAGAGCAGGCTGTCAAAAATGAGTGGCCCTGATTGCCATTCCTGTTCAAAACATTGGCTTCCAAAATAGGAGTTTTAAGCAAAGCTGTATTTTTCTCGTTGTGCTCTGATGTGTGGCCTTCAGGAACTGGGTTTCCAAGCTTCCACTGCAGCGTTGTGAGCTGGAGGCGAGTTCAGGCTGTGGCAACATTGGAAAAACTGGAAATTGGAATGAATTACTGTTACTCCTGTGGGAGGGCTCTTACACTTTGGAACAAAGAACTTGATGACATGCTTTTAATCAGCATAACTCATAGAATCATAGAATCACTTGGTTGGAAAAGACCTTTGAGATTGAGTTCAACCATATGTCTCCACTACTGAACCATCCCTGAGCACCTCATCTACCCGGCTTCTAAACCCCTCCAGGGATGGGGAGTTGACTACCTCCCAGGGCAGCTGTGCCAGTGTTTGAGAACTCTTTTGGTGAAAAAACTTTTCCTGATGTCTAATCTGAACCTGCCCTGGTGCAACTTGAGGCCATTTCCTCTCATCCAATCACCTGTCACCTGTGAGAAGAGCCCAGCACACACCTCACCACAACCTCCTTTCAGGCAGTTGTAGACAATGATGAGGTCTCCCCTCAGCTTCCTCCTCTCCAGGCTGAACAACTCCAGTTCCCTCAGCTGCTCCTCGTTGTTCTCCAGCCCCTTCCCCAGCTTTGTTGCCCTTCTCTGAACACACTCCAGCCCCTCAATGTCCTTCTTGTAGGGAGGGGCCCAAAACTGAACCCAGGATTTGATGTGTGGCCTCACCAATGCCAAGTATGGGGGCACAATCACTTCCCTCGTCCTGTTGGCAACTCTGTCTACCCCAGGCCCATAAACTCTGAAAAGATACCTGGATGCCCACCTGTGTCAGGGTGTTAGAACAACTGTAAGAGAAAAACTGTATTTGTAATGCAAGGTTGTGTTTGTACCAAGAGGACAGGTTGGGGTAAAGCGATTGCAGACGCGCACACACATGGATGTGTGCTAACAATTTGAGTTTACATTTTCAGCTGGCAAAATGCAAAAGGGCAACCGCTCATCTTGTAACTTGATGAATTATGCTGTATTATTAACTGAGAGTACAATATGGTGTTTTAATGATTTGGAGCAAGAAAGCCAATGGACCACTGGAATCCCAACTGAATGAGTGTGAACAGTATCTGGTGTTATTTCTGTCTGGCTCTGGGTTGGATCCCAGGGGTGTTATTTGACGGATACTTGAGATCTGGAAAGTTCAACTGAAAGTGTTTGCTTTCGATTTCTTAAGGAGCCACTGTTAAGCTGCTCTTCTCTGTGATGCATAAAGTCATCGTGTATTTCAAGTGTGCCAAGTGCTGTATTTTTTAATTCTTTCAATTTGTGCTACATAAGAATTCCACTTGGCAGAAACTCCATTAGGAAAACCGAAGCCCAGTGCCTTCCCTTGATTAGTCAGTCCTTAGTCGCTAAATAACATTCAGGACTTCCTTTAATCTTTAATACTTGATTAATTGATAGTCAGAAACCTCCCCGAGTGACTAATTTGTCCCTGCCTTGGTAATTTGCCCTCCCACTCTCAGCACAGTTGACTTGGCAGGATTTTTACAACCTTGTCTTTCTTTCTCAGTTGACATCCGAAGAAAAGAACTCTGCTGTGTGCTCTATTGAATTGTCTTTCTTTTTGCTATTCCTCCGCCGCAGACGAGTGAGTAACATTCTGACTGTGTGCGGTGCCTGGCTGGTGGACTTCTTTGGCTTTGAGATGTCGCATCTTGATTGTTCACTGCCTTTCCAATGTACGACACATTTTTGCCCTCCATTCCCTTTTTAACTTGCAGTTTTCTCAGGAGTCTTTGTTCTTTCTAATAGCCTGCTCTAACTAAAAACCCCTTTGCCTCCCTCTATCTTGATTTATATTTTTCATAACTCTAGCCCTTCTTAAAATGATTTATGCATATGGTTGGTTGCTTAATGGGTGTATGGCCAAGTCTAACCGCAGCATGCCAACTTGTCATCTTTGGCAGTGGTGGTGCTGCAGATGTAGAGTCTGTGCGGATTGACTAATTGTAAATCTCAACCATCACGTTTGTGCATGAGTTAGAAAAGATCTGAAGAAGGTCAAAATTTTCTCCCTGAATTGTCCAGAGCTGTGCTCCCCAGCCCACGCACGGAGTTTGAACTTCTTGTCCCATGATACAAATCCATAGTTGAAATCTGCCGATGCTTCCTTCTTATGTTGGTGCAAACCAGAGGAAAGGCTCTTGCTTTCATTCCTGGCAGAAGTAATTTGGTTTTCCAGTCTCTGAAGCTCCCAGCATCTGCCTTTTGGAGATGCCCTGAGAGTTGTCAGCTCTAGGCTCTTGCTTTGCTTTTTCTACACTTGGTTTTGCTTCCTCTGACTGTGACAGGAAACCATCACTAGTTTCTTCCTCTGAGGAACAGGGAACTTAGGAAGAAAGTTGAACCTTGGTCTGAAGGCCGCAGTATGTGGCTGGGCTTTACTTCTGGAAAGGGTTGATAAAGCACTTTTTAATCCTCCCCTGAATGCCTTTAAGCTTAGACACCTTCTTAAGACTGGATAATGACTCTTGCTTACTCAGCCAGCTTCCTCGTGAGCTGGTGCAAAGCCATTGCAAATGTGCTGCTGTCCTGTCAGGAACGAAAATGGGCCAAGTAGAAAACCCAACGAAATAGCAAAGGTGAGATCAATCCTGAACCTGAATCACATTTTACAGTCCTTGCGATACAGTAAGTGTCTGGCAGGTTCTGGTAGCCTCTCTGGGAAGGCAACCTCATGTGGGAGCACATTTGCCAGTTAAAGTACATTTCCCAGCTGGAATTTGATAAAAGCCCTTCCTGAGAGCCCTTGAAAAGCTGTGTGATGTAAAATAGCTTTGTATTTGGTTACATTGTCTTACCCTTCTTTATCCTGGGGCTTGTTCATACGTGTACATATGAATAATCTGGATAGGTCTATTGGCTTTGGGGCAGAAGGACTCTGGTACTATAAAATCCTGAATTAACTGCATGATGGTTGACACAGGATGTGTTTTGTCCTGTCACGCTCCAGTCTGAGCTCTACACATGCACAAAATCAGCTGTAATGGGCCCTGAAACTGCAGCACAGATGTTTTTGTTTGTTTCTTGTTACATTGCTGTTCACTGTGTGTAGTTTTGGGCCCCAGAGTATAAAAAGGACATCAAACCACTGGGGAGTGTCCAGAGGAGGCCACAAAGCTGAAGGGTCTGGAGGGGGAGTCGTATGAGGAGCGGCTGAAGTCACTTGGTCTGTTCAGCCCGGAGGAGACTCAGAGGGGACCTCACAGCTGTTTGGTGCCTTCTCCCAAGGGAGGGAGGTGAAACAGGTGCTGAGCTCTTCTCTCTTGTGACCAATGATGGGACTCGAGGGAATGGCAGGAAGATGCCAGGGCAGGGTTAGACTGGATGTTAAGAAGAGGTTCTTCACCCAGGGGGTGGTGGAGCCCTGGAACAGCTCCCCAGGGAAGCAGTCAAGGCATTGAGTCTGCCAGCATTCCAGAAGCATTTGGACAACACCCTCAGTCACACGGTGTGAGTGTTGGGAGTTTCCTATGTAGGGACAGGAATTTGACTCAATGATCCTTTTGGGTCCCTACCAACTTGGGTCATTCTGTGATTCTATGATTCTTTGCCGTCGTGACCACTTCTAAAACACAGTGTGGGATCATGTGTCCACCCACACACCTGGGCAGTCACAGGAAACTGGCACTGTGGTGGCAAAACACTGCTCTTGGTTCTCCTCCAGAAGGTCTTTGAGGGGATGGCAGATGGGTGAGGGTGTTGCAGAGAAATCCAGAGCTAAGGCTGCAGCCTCAGTGTTTTCCACAAAAGGCAGGCATGTCCTACGTGCTGTTTGCTTTTCTGGAGGAGTCTTTTCTGGAATTGATGGTCACCTCGTGCATGACTTGGAACCGCTGTGTTTGTACAGGTAACAGAAATGAGACTCCTTATCCCAGGTTTTCCTCTTCTTGCACTGCTCTGTTTTTCACTCTTTCAAGTTGCTCAGCATTGCTGGCTCCTCACCACCTCAGCCATGACTTCACTTGCAGGTGAAGCAGCTTTTCTCTTGGAAATTACAATTAAGCTTCTGCTAGAATTCCCTTGGTAGCAGGACCCACAGTGCAGTTCAGTGTCAGGAAAGGGGCTGGGTTTCTCTCTCGTCAGCTGCAGTTTCACTGTCTGCAGACTTAATGTTTGCGCACAGGGCAACAGCCAAATGTGCAGAAGATTCTCCTGGAGTCACTGCTGCCATCGCTGGAGCTGTGCTGAAGCAGAAGCTGGAGAGCTGGGTTTATTTGCCACTGCAAAGGCGTGTGGAGTTCTTGGACCTGAGTGTCCGATGTGGGTTCAGAAAAACTTTCTTTAGCACGCGCATGTTTTTTAATAAGCATGTTGTGCTAAAGAGACTGAATTTAACTCCTGGAGAGGTGTTAACTAATGCAGAACTGTGGATGCTGGGCCTTCACTAACTTTTCCTTTGCTCCTTGTTGAACATGAATTTCCCCACCACTTAAAGCGACTGCTGTCCCTTTGCTCTATCTCTTATTCCTGCAGGTTAGTACGAGATGCAGCACAAAACGAACCAGGGAAATGAACTGAGGCATTTGATCTGTGTTACTTTTGGTGCTTCCTTTCCCATTCATCCCAGCATCTTTTTGTTGAATTTCTCAGCCTCACTTAAGAGGGATAAAGTAACATTGTGGGCAGATCAGCACCACCAGTGATGGAAACGGGAAAGGGGATCTTGTGAGAGAAGTTAACAACATTAGACTGTCAGTGGTTCTTTGTCTTAAGCTTTGTATAAAAACCAGTTGAGCCCAGAGGACAGAAGGGAGGAGAACACGGTGTTTCTTCTCGTACTTTCTCCGTGTTTACAAAGCGTGACTGAGCTCAATAGGCAATGTTGGTACCCGAGCAAGAGGCAGTTCCGCTGTGTTCCATGGAAAATCTGTGGTGATGAGGAAGGAGAAAATTGGAAAGGTAAGGTTGAAGGAGGGAGAATTCAAGGAACAAGACACTTGGAAATGGGATCGTAAAGAGGAATGATTGCTGTATATGTGAGTTTGAAGATGTAGTTTGAAGCAAGTGCTTTGTGAAGATTGCAAGAGGCTGCTTTGAGAGCAGTGTCCTAGGCCTGGGCCTCTAAGCTGTGAACACATTCACAATGTACATACACATCACTTCACAGCTGGCAAACTTCACCTGAAAGCCAAACCCATCTGAAACTGCCCAGCTCTGAGACAATCCATAATTTCTCCCACAGTTTTGTCCTGCTATATGGATTAATCAATTTAAAATACAATTAGCATTAATGTTCAGTCAGCTGTGATGTTACCACTTCCCTTCTGGAAAAAGGAACTGAGCATGTTCCCTGTCACCTTGTCCCCAAGACTCTCTCCTGTGTTGCGTTATGTTTTCCCAACATGCTATGATCAGTTCCATCCTCCTTAGCCCCCTTTGGATGGTACCAACACCTCTTTGTGTTGCCAAGCCTCTGCTCCCATCCAAGGGAAAAGCCCCTCTGTGCAGCTGAGAAGCCAGGGGTGATCCCTCTGCAGCTGGGGGTATGTTTTGTTTAGGAAACCCCACCTTTAAAACTGAGGATTCCTCATAAAGGTGGGAAGGTTTCAGGTCGGTTCAAGGCTGCTGTTCCCGTCAATTTTTCCTTTCAGTTGACCTTCAGGCCTTTGCTGATGCAGCGGCTGCCTCGGGTCATTTTTTAGGATCCCTTCCCCTCCTGGGTGCTTTAGTGGGTTGGCTTGAGAAGTTTTTCTTGGGGGTTAGAAGTTGTCCTGCTTTGAATAAATAGTTCGAAAGCTGCTGGGCTATTTCATGATTTATATAGGGCAATAAAATAATGGATATTATTACCGTGTATTTAACAGCGCAACTTAAGCTTTTCTTTGACTTCTTCAATGTGGTCGCTCTTTATACAGCAATATTCCAGAGCCTGTGCTTTTGTACAGTTGTGAGCACGTTGTCTTTGGATAATGAATCATAACACCAGCCTTTGAACTCAAAACACAGAATACGATGTAAAATTCTGTAAAGGTAGAGCTGTCTAAGGCCACAGCCCGCTCCAGCGCTGGGTTGTGCGCAGCGTTGTTTTAACATGTTGAAATGGCTGCGTTTGACCACGTGGAGCGAATTTTATCAGTGCTCTTCTACTGAAGCTGTTTACTTGTAGCAAATCCTGAAAGTGTTCTTTATCTTCTTGTTCTTTGAAGAAACCCTTGTGAAGCTAAATAATTAAGCTTATTATTGAAATCTTGGTTAGTGTGGTTGTGAAATCACTCACTCACCAGATTAATAATTGAGATTAACTTTTTGCCCAGGCTATCTAAATGTCTTTGTGGGAAGGATAATGGGAACCCCAGGAGCTGTTCTGCTGAGAAGGACATGTCTGATTTGAAACCTGATATTGGAAATAATTAATTGGTAACTAGACAGCTCGTTAACCTGGGGCAGATTCTTGTGTCTAGCACTACAGCATCTCACTGTTTTCTGGATTTGCTTAAGCTCTTAAGGGCTGCGAGTGTGCTGGTCTTGAGCAGATTCAGATGTAGATTTACATGTGTTGGGCTTCTGATCATCCATGGCAGGAAGATGCCAGGGGAGGTTTTGGTTGAATATTAGGAAAAGGTTCTTCCCCCAGAGGGTGGTGGAGCACTGGAACAGCTCCCAGGGAAGCAGTCACAGCCTGACAATATTTCAGAAGGCTTTGGCCAACACCCTCAGCCCCACGGTGTGAGTGTTGGGGTGTGCTGTGCAGGGACAGGAGTTGGACTTGATGGGGTCCCTTCCAACTCAGGGCATTCTGTGATTCTGTGATTTCTCCCATTTCTTCTCACCATGCAAAACTAACAGAGTCAAGGCCTCCTCAGTGCAGGAAGGGAAGAGGGGAAAAAGGCAGGGTTTCTTTTTTTCCTTTTTTCCCTTTAGTTTTCAGTGGTCACGTTAAGCTTTTGTGCTTTGGGTAGGGGTGAAAGAGCTGCAGGCTGTGTTACAGCTGCTCCTTCAGGAGAGCCGTGCACAGCGGGTGAGATTTCCTCAGCTGGAGAATAGCTGCCCTCTCATTTCTCCAAGTGCCAGTGGTGTTTGCACACACAGCTGTGCGGATGTTCTTTGGGGCTGCTGTGCTGACCGGGAGCTGCTGAACTGAGCCCCTGATTAATGTTGTCTCTCTTTTTTTTTTTTTTTTGCTTTTTTTTCTCTGTTGCCTGCCTTCCTCCTTTCCCATTTAACCCAGAAAAACTGATTGAGGGACTCAAATCTCCTGAGACTGCGCTTCTGCTCCCTGATATCCTGCCTCTCGCTGACCCCTTCGGTAGCACGTCAGACGCTGTGAATGGTAAAAATGGACTCAGGGCGCCTCCTCCCCTCTGTCTTACACGGCATGTCTTGTCCCGCATGGTGACTCTGCCTGTTTATCCCACTGGGCTCTCGAAACGGCCGCTGGTGTTGGTGAAACACAATGCGATGGGAAGTTATGGATTATGCTGAGACAGATCTGCCTTTCCCCATAGTCTGGCACCTGAACAGCAATGCTTGGCGTATGCGTTTCAAATCTAGGCTTTCTCATTTGGCACAATAACACAGCATGGTTGGGCCTTGGGTGTTCTTCTGGTCTTGGTAAGAAGAAAGTCCATTGTTGGCTGAAGAAGATGGAAAAAAATCCCTCCATTTCTGCTAAAGACTTCACGTGTAACAGCCCAGGTGCTGAGCCTGCTTGTCCCTCCATCTACCCTTGGCAGAACAAGGAGGACAGCGTTGCCTTTGACCTGAGGCACACGCTGAGAATAAGTGTGCTGGGCTGCAGCGAGCCCAGAGCCCAGGCTTCAGGCAGGGCCATTTCAGAGTGTTGCAGACTCATATTTTGATCCAGATGTACTAATGACTGATAACTGCAGGCTGCCCTTAGTTGCAGTCAGCTGCAGATGTGGGTTTGGGTCCCAGCCAGGGTCTTCTCCTTAGCTGGTTGCAACCCTGTAGCTTTGAATAGAAAGGTATAAAGTGAGTCACCGTAATAACAAGACTTGTTCTCCCTTTTGCAATTTCTGGCAGTTGTCTGAATTCTTTTAGATGATGATCCTGCAAATCCAGGACACACGCTGCTATGCAAACAGAAATAGTCATTAATCTCTCTGAGGCTGATGAACTAGACCATTTCTGATCCTAGCGCTCGAGTGCATCCTTGTTTTTTAATTAAACTGCTTGGTCATTACCTTAATGTTGGTCCTCAAGGATCAGACCCAGACAAGCACTATACCTGGCAACAGTTAACCTTCCATGTCTCTCCCCTTCTCCTTCTTGGCTTCTATAAACCTGGTCTTTCTTTCCAGCCTTGGTGAACGTCTTTTGTAGCCACATAGTGAACACCCAACATCAGACGATACTGGGGACGGGTGTTTTCAGTAAGACATTGAGTTCCAAAACGTTGTCACCTCTTTGCTCCGCTGGGCACTCAAAATGAAAAAAATATAGATCCCATATTTTGGCTTTTTATAGGCTTAACTGGGAATGTGCCAGGGGCTCCACAGTGGGCATTTTAGTGATCTGTTACTGCTAATGCGAGGGGACTCATTCAAGGTCCATGTTCTCCTTTTGCTGGAAGAGGGTCTTGCAAAAGCGTGTAGTTATTTGCCCAACCCCAGGCCTTCTGCTTCACTGCAGGGCAGGTGTGATTAACCTCCCATTCCGCTCTCTGGGTATTTCAGATTGGGCTTGCACAAATCAAAATAAATAAAAGCCCCAGAGAAGAGCTCAAACCCGACAAGCACTGATGCGTTCCAGCCTTCCCTCGGTATCTCACTTCAGCCTCTGGCTGTGGCTGGCGTAGCTGATGTATTAAAGGGTCGCTAAAGGATTCAGACAACTGCCACCTTAGTTCTTACTTGTGCCGTGTCTCGCAAACTAACCTCTGGCTTCTTCTCTGCTCTGGTATTTTGCACATTTGGAAAGGAAAACCTGACGTAGCTGTTGAGAGTCTCATACCGGGCCTCGAGGCTCCGTTGCCCCAACGCCTTGTGTCACAGACCGAGTCGGTTGCCTCCAACAGAACAGGTTGGTGAGGCAGGAGGGTGCTGGGAGGGCAGAGGTGCATCGTACTGGTGTGGGTTGGGTAAATCAGGAAGCACTGACCTCCTGGACATCAGCATGTCTGCTGCATTTCCCACCAGTGTAAACTGGAGTTGCTTGTGTGCTGTTTAAGTGGGTACAGCCTGGTTCCAGGAAGGTCGGGGTTCCTTGTCTCCTTGTGAAGAAAGGCCCAGTATTCTTTCAGCCCACCAGTACGGACCTGTCGGTGCCAGAGCATGCTCTGAGGAAATGGTTTTTAAGTCTGGATCAGCCACTGTTTTTCATGGGTTCTATTGGGGTGTGGTACTAAGCAATTCATGTCCCTTCCCTGCTGTGAACACTTTGATCTGGCCATTTTTGCAGCAGATGAACTCGATGTCTTTTCAGAGAAACAGCCAAGTGTGCTTGGTTTTTCTGGAGTCCCTGCAACTCTTTGCCTCCCTGCACTCCCCTTCACTCCCCCCATAACCTGTGTGGGGTTTGTTGTTATACAGTTGGCTTTAGAGGGCAGTTCACCCCAGAGAACGTGTTCAGTGTCACTCAAGGTATTGGAATCCCTCTGCCCTCAGTGCAGAGCAGTAAGAAATATTCTCCATCGCAAGTAACAGTAGATGTTGTGCTGGCTTTGCATCAGCTCTGTTTGTGCACTGAGCGGACAGGAACAGGAATGTGAGAATATAAACTTAACAATGTTTGTGTCCTGTTCACTGCTACCGTGCGGCCCCTGGACGTTAACCTGGATCCAGACTCTCTCACTGGGGAAGACTCTCTGCTTGACTGTTCTCTGCTTTCTAACCCTGCTGCTGACCTCTTGGATGAGTTTGCTCCTGTAGCTTTCGCAGCTCAACCTCACAAAGGTAAACTGTTCCTTTGTCTCTGACACCTAACCAGTTCTGGGATGGGGTCTTTAGCTGTTCTGAAGTGAAGCTGATATCAGTTTACACAAACAGATGCTCTGACCTGTGTTGTGCAGTTGGTTTTTTTTTTCCCCCAAGTCATTGTTTTGTTTTCTTTCCAAGCTGGTGAAACTTGGAATGCACTCTGAAATGCTAATGGAAAAATACAGGTGACAATATTCAGCTTGACTCTAAAGACAAAGTTTGTCGAGACAGGTGGCATCTCCCTTGGAACAGGGAAACTGCAGAAGGAACAGTTGGCTGAAAGGGGAGGCTTTTGTGTGCAACCTTTCCTCAGGTTTGTGAGCGAGTGTGCTCTGGTTTTGCTTTTTGCTCGTGGGATTTAAGACCTGCTTTTATGCTGCATTATTAGTTCTGGACAGGGGCCTGGTAATCACTGACGCTGGTGTCACAGAGGAATGTTTCTGGATTGTCAGGGTTAGTGTCCATATCACATGACTGAGCTTTTCCAGGTCTGGAGAGTGTTTCCCTTTTCAGAGGTTATCAGGTTCGTGACTTCAGCTGCAGCGTCACAGCAGATCTGAATGAAGGTCTAAGCACAAGATCCAACCGAAAAATGGAAGAGTCTCACAGTAACCCAAACTAGCAGAGCAGCCGCTGAGAAGCAGCCCATGTGTGGTGATTCCTAAGAGCTGCAGATCAGCCCCTGCAGTTACATCAGTGTGAGAGCTGGAGTGGTGTAGTGGAAATACTGTGCAGCGATCACAGTTCTGTTCTCTTCCCACTCTCAAGCAAGAGCAGAGGACCCTGGAGAGCTGGGTTCTGACTCGGAGGGCTTTGTTTCCCAAGCTGCAGAGTGTCCAGCTGATGCCTGGGCCCTCTGCGTGTGGTGTGGCTGGAGCAGTGGCACTGAAATTGTTTGAATTGCTGACAGCTGGAGTGCAGCTTGCACGGTGAACTTCTGCTCTGTCTGGCACATCCCTGCTATGGGCTACAGCAGCTGTGAGCAGTGCACGTGTTCCTCAGGGACAGTGCCAGATGTTAGCAGGTGGCTCTCAGGTAAGCAAGGTGTGTGGTCATTATTGGGAGGGACACAGCCCCCCAGGTGGGAGAGAAGGCTGTGAAGACTCCTGTCTGTTTCTTGCCGTAAAAAGACCCAGAGCACAAATGCCAACTGCTGGGTGCCCCTGGATGGCGAGTTCTGCTCAACTCCTTTGGTAGGAGTCCCTTTAGCAACAGAAAATGACCTGTGCTCAGAGGAATCACTGCAAAAACAACCTGTAATCAACTTTTACACTTGATGGCGTGTTTGGGTTTAAACACGCAGTTGTTCTAATTGCTCTTTGCTACAATACACTTCCACGCCACTTTATTTGGAGTAAATGGCTGGAAATGCGTGTTGAGCAGTTCTTACTTCGTGTCTGGAACATAGCAAAGCCAAAACATCGTTGGTGTGGCATAATGAGAAAATGATCAGACTCCTGTGTGACTTCTCCCGGCTGCTGTGCTCTTCTCTCACGTTGGATAAGGAAACGGAAATTTCAGGGGAAGGGGGGGTGCAAACTATCAAAATCTTCAAAAACTCATTTGTGACTTCAGCCCCTACTGTGACAGCTCTGGCTGTGGTTGTTCCCTGCCTGGCTGTCTCAGTCCCTTTCTTTGTTTGCTTTGTTTGTCCAGTCCTGACTTTGGGGCTGCAGAGCACTTGGGGGGCAGATGCTGCTGCCCGTGGGTGTAACCAGCCTGTGGAACCGCAGCGCTACAGGTTACCAGTGGGACCAGGAGGACATGAAAAAGCAGCAGTGATCTGGGCATGGATTGATGCTCCAACCATGCCATAGCATCTTCTCCGTTGGGCTTTAGTGGGCTGTTTTCTGGCCTCTGAGCTTTTTTGCTTTGCCTTCAGGATTCCTTAATTTGCATTTGCTGAATACAGCACCGAGCTCTGTGTGTGTCTGAGGGGAGAACTGTTTTCTCCTTATGGGGATATAAAGTCCCTGAGGGGAGCTCAAGCACATTTGAAGGAGTTTTGCCCTAGCAGAGACACTCACCAGCCTGTCCCTCTCCTTAGGGAAGACAGTCCTGAACTGAGCTGTGCTCCTTTAGGTGCTTCTTGCACAGCAAATGCCAGAGCTGTGAGCAATTGCATGTGTAAATGATGTGAAATGGCATAGGAGGCTTGCAAAGGCTGCCAGGTAGGCTGAGAAGAGCCAGAAATAAGTAACTCCAGAGACAGAGTGATGACATGATGAGACTGACTGTTAAGATGAAACCTCTTTGGTTTCACCTCAGGCCAGACTTCTATAAAGTTGTGGGTTTTCTCTGGGTCTGATCTTCTGGAGGACGGTGAATTCCCACAAGTGGTTTCTTGCATTGTCTCACCCAACACCTGTGTTAGCGCATTTGTCAGCTTTCAGTAAAGAGCAGGAATGTTCCTGTTCCTTGGAAACCATTGACTTGTACACATCCTTGCTAGACTTTCAGAAATATGTCACGTAGTAATTGAGGACCAGATTTGAGAAGGTATTTTAGGTGTCTCAAGTAACAAGTAGTGATGCACAGCGAGAGTATCGAAGTCCCTAAAGGTACGTAATTGCCTGGGAAGGCCAGTACGTGTCTCATCTTCTGTGGAGATCATGGAAAGTCCCTCCCACCAAGTGTCTGACTACAGCTGACGTGGTTTGAAGTCAAAGGAATGAAGTGCCAGCACTGCTCTAGGGACCTTTAAGAAAATGCTGTCTTTGTATCTAGTTACGCCTTCAGGCATTTAAACTCCTTAGAAACCTGACTTCATGTTGCACTTCTTGTTTTATCGCTGTAGGTGAAAGCTGAAAGCTTGGGGGTTTTGTCTCATGTAAACGACTGGAATTTTTTCTGTGTTTTTTTTCCCAGCCCTTTTTCCCTCCCTGTGCATGAGATTTAGAAATGGGAGAGCCAGATTGCGCTCTCAAGCTGTACTAATGTCTGACAGCCACGGGATGATGACAAAGAGCACCTTCAGTCTTGGGGAGCTGGAAGCCCTGGCTTTTGCCACAGCTTTGAACTCTGCCAGTTGTGAAGCCTTCACATTGGCCAGATTTAATTTTGGTTCTCATGACTTGGCTTGCTTTTTGTTTTGTTTTGTTTTTCCCCTCCACTTTTGTATTTAATTACGTCTCTTTCTTACCTTCTTTACCAAAGACTTACCAACTGTATTGCACCTTTTAAATGATACTCCTGCTTCTAAACCCTGTCTCTGAAAACATAAAGATGTTCTAACACTTCTTAGCAATTCTAACCGGCCTCTCTGCTGTCTGTGCTTCTTTACCTCTGTCTCTCCTTTATGCTGCAGAAGATACTAACCTGATATCAGGCTTTGATGCTCCTGAGGGCTCTGAAAAAGTGACAGAAGATGAGTTTGACCCAATTCCAGTGTTGATATCCAAAAATTCACAAGGTAAGCCAGGATTCGGGTTGAAAAAGGGAAAAGAAACAGGAAAAGTTGTGGGGCAGTGGTGCTGCAGCACGTGTGAAGTAATTGAAATCATAAACTGTGAGACACTGTCACTGTAATATTTAGTGAGCTTAGTCTCTGATTTACATTGGCCTGGAAACATCCCTGGATTCTCTCTGTGAGAAGATTGCATGTCCCAAGAGGCAATAGGCGTGTCAGCAACTTTAGGTGCCATGAAGTAATTCCTAGCAGCATGTCAGGCAGGCACACAGGTACCTCTGTGGCTGAAGAGCAGTGGAGAGCTGTGTTCCCTGCATTCCTGGTTACTGTTCGAGCCAACGGAAGGAGTCCTCTGACTTTTAAGTGATGGATGATCCTTTATAACTCTGAAACTCCTGCTGAAAGTGAGATTTTTCACGTCCCACTGATGTCTTTCAAAGGTGTTTGTGGGAACCCAGTGTGAGAATTTTGGGAGATGGTACCCACCTCCTTTGAAAAGCTTAGAGCAGAGTCCTTGGGCCAGAGACTGCAAAGTTCCTCCTTTCACAGCACTCCCATCACCTAGATTGCAGCAATGCGATCTTTGCAAACCTTTCCAGTCTGGGGAAGGGTTAAGTCAAAGAAGCAGCGCTGTTTCTGTAAAAGCAGGAGTGATTTACAGTCCAGACACTCAAACTGGTCTGCTCTCTGGAGTCAGGTTGTTGAAAGGCTTTGGTGACAGCTCTCGATACGCTAGCGTAGGTTTAAAAACAAACTCCAGGGCTCCCGTTTTTTGTGAAATGAGTGTTTTTTTCAGCTTGATAGAACTTTTTTGACTTCCTGAATGCCCATTTTTGTTTACAGCATGAATGTGCTGTGCACCTAATGCCAGCTGTCAAAGACCGACACTCATTAGAAAGAGGTCTCAGGCATTAGAAACTCAGCTCCTGCTCAAAGTCAGATTTCTACCAAAGCTGGGCCAAGATAGGCTGCCTTGAATAAAGAGGAACATCAAAGCACCAATTATAAAGCCACATGATAGCTCAGCCCTCCTTGAAGCAGCTGGGAACTGAAAGATGCTCTTAAACCTGCAACTAATTTCAAAATTTAAAGCTTGGAACAGTCCTTTTTTTAGAGGTGGTGGGAATTCCTGTAATTGCTCCATAGATGCTTCAGTAAGGACAGAATTGTGCAGCTTGGATGTAAAGAGGGGATGGTTGGTAGAGATATGTTGGCTGCTGTGATGTTTTTCCATGCAAGTCTAGCAAGCCAGGTCTGGGGTGGGGAGCAGGCAGAAGAGCGAGCAGGGGAATGTTGTTGTATCGTGATGCAAGTAATGAGAAGAGCTTGAGCAAATGTTCTGTTTTGCTTTGACTTTTTTCTTTCTTGCTTGCTTGAACATCTGAAACTGTCGTGTGTGTGTGTGTCCTGTTCAATACTGAATTCCTATCTCTCACACTTTCAGGTGGGCATTCTAGAAACAACAGTGGAAGCTCTGAGTCCAGTCTTCCCAACATAGCCAGGTCTTTACTGCTGGTGGATCAGCTCATAGACCTGTAGCAGTGACACAGTAGCAGACGCAGTTTCTGTAACGTACCTAAGCCTCCGTTTTCATTTCCAGAAGAGTTTTCCTTCAGTTGTGGTTCTTTTGGGCTCCCCACACACACACTCCCCTTAATTCAATCTGCCAACAAGAGACAGCCACCCACCTTTGTCCCTGTCTTCCCATGCCCTGGGAAAGATCCTGTCCGGTTCTCCAGGTAGTGCTCTCTAAAGCTGGTAAAACCCGCCGTGGTTCCCGCTGCACCTCTCCTTGCTGCCGATGGCTGCAGGGAGCAGCCGCCCTGCTGAGCTGTGCCCAGCCGTAACGAGTTAGCTGATCGTAGCCGCTGTGTGCCCCCTGCGTGCCACACACCCCTTTCTCCCCAGAGCAGTGCGCGAACAGCTGTCTTTCAATCTTTGCCTTTGTGTTTTGGGGTTGGGTTTTGGTTTGTTCCTGTTTTCCGGTGAGCGGGCAGGAGGAAGAGGCCTGGTGAAACCCATAGGGATGTCCCTCTCCTGCAGCACACAGGGTGGGAGCGCTGGGGTTTCTCACTTGCCAGTGCCTGCTTCAGAGGGGCAGGAAGCACCACAGCCCCCTGGAGCAACCTTGCCCAGTCCCTCTGGTGAAGAGTTTCCTGGACTGCCCCCAGCTATGGTTTGCTGTTTAACAATCCCACTTGTGAATGAACTGCTCTTCCTTGGGGGAGGGGAAAAGAAACAACAAAGGAGAAACCAAAACAGATGGTTAAAGCTGCAAAAATGACCCTAAGAGAAATTTATCAAGGTTTTGAACCACACACATGTGAGTATGGCCGTGACTAGCGTTTTGTTCACCTTTTTGGGATAAAGAGGGCATTGTGGCAGCAGCAGATGTATTTTCTGTGACTTCTGTGTTTGAATGGAAAAAAAAGAAAATGCCCCCAACCTACTGTAAATTGTGTATGAAACAAATTGTCCTGCGGTTGTTTGTCTATTTTTAATCCTGGTTTTAGTCAAGCATCTGGTATCTGTTCTGGGTTCCCCGTTTTCTCTTGTAACTGCATATAGTGCAAACCCGTTAAGTATGGCACCATTTCTCTCAGTAGACAAAGGTTACTGTGGACTTCATTCCACTCTTCAGTCCTTGTGGAACAAGCATGCACTTGGTTCAGACAGTTTGAAATAAGTGCTGCTACAGCTTGGTGGGTTTTACCTTTTCTTTTTCCCTTCACATGCTTAGTTTGTCAATTAGCTGGATCCGCTAAACTTGTTTTCGTTGGCTTCTGGTCCTGAAGTCTGGAATTTCTATCTTGTATTTGAAAGCTCTTTCCTGAACAGAAGGACTCTCCCTCTGTAGTGGAATAACCAATAGCTTCCTGCTAACCTTGTGTATGTGTACGTAGCTGTATTAGTAAAAGTGCAGTTCCCATGTGCGAAAGTACGAACGACTGAAATGTCTGTGCTGACCCCTCGCTGAGAAGGAACGAAATCAAAGTTCGTGACTACTCCTTTCCTATCTCCAGTCTCTCCGCTGTTCCCCCACCCCGACACTTAGTTTAACAAATTCTGTAAATAGACCTGCCATCGTTGTGTCTGCTCTACATTACTCTTCTTTTAAAACCTACACTTAATAATAAAAGTATTGCTTAAGTGTGTTGTATCATTACCTGTGTATACTGCACTTTCCAAGAGAAGCTTTACATGAGAACTATGGAAATGACCTTAGTAAAATTGTGGATAGAACTTTATTATTTTTTTTGTTTTATATTCCTAAAGCACAGGCAAGCTGGACTGGAAAACATGAAGACACTATAGATAGAAAGTTATTGTATAGTCAGATACTGAGATTATATGAAAAGAGAATGGATTTTAAAAAGTAACCATCTACTGTATATTAGAAACAAAGATTTCTGTGAATTAAAGTACTTTTAAAGAATGTTTAAGATTTTAAATCTAATGGCGCTTGTTCAAGGGTTCTGGAAAAAATTATAAATGCACTGGGTTGTTAATAATGCTATTAAATAAGCAGATGTGAATGTTTATTTTATTGCTGTTTCAAGTAGCTATTCATGGATCGGGGTGGGCAATACGATACAATGGAACAGTACATTTTTAGATGTCTGTTATCCAGACCTCCTTAATCAGAAAATACTTGCCATTTATTTGCGGAATGAGTGGAAAATGAGAGAGGTGAAATGAATGGGTATTTGGTTTTCATTTTGAGCTCTCCGAAGCCGTGGCTGTTGTCGGGGCAGTGTGGGTCGGTATCGCTGTGCCACTCCCAAGTTGAGGAGTTTGTGTGAAAGCTGCTGCTGCTGTGAAGGAACAAACGGAACTTCCACCCGGTGTCCACGTGGGAGATGCGTGGTACCCAGTGTTCCCAAAGCAGTGAAAGAATTATCTCATAGCTGTGCTTGGAGCTGTGTTTGAAGCCATGGGAGAGATTTCTGTCCCCTTCCAAGGAGCACAGGGTCAGGTGGTGTTAAGGAACAGGATACAAACCTGCAGCCAGCAGAGCCACAGCAGAGGGCTCTCCCCTGCCTGGTGTGTGCTGTCCGTTCACGTCAGCAGGACAGGGGAGCCTTTCTGCCCTGACAGGCTGAAGCTTGCAGGGGCGTTCTTGGTGTTGGTATTTTGATGGGTCCTCCTGAGAGGATGCTACACGTGCCCCCACAGTACATGGGGCGATTTCCCCTCAGGTCAAGGTTGTACTTTAGATGCAAGATTAAACTCTGGGTTTAGGGTGACAAGGTGTTCAGAGGAACAGTTGGAACCTAGATGTTGGTTCTTGCTTACTCAAAGGAGGGGGCTTGGGTTTTGAACTGCCCCTGCCTTTGGGAGTCCCCCCAGCTCATTTTTTAACAGGATAAGCATGAGTGTCACATCCACAATTTGGAGATCAGTGATTTTGTGTTGTCTGACAATATCCACTGTGTTGGGACCATCTCTTCCCAAACCAGAAGGTGCAGCTTCCTGAATCCTGGCTGGCTGAGTCTTGACGGGGCTCCTGGGGGCTTGGCCAAGGGTGAAGGACTCGGCCAGGGCTGCAGGCAGCATGCAACCTGCTGGAGCAGCCTGAGATGGGTGGGAGGCTCTTAGCACCGGTGACTTGTGGTAGACCTGCAGCTTTTAACAGCCTGTTTACCACAAGCAAACGACAGCCTGAGTGAGTCTCTGCATAGACTGAATCATTTTTAGAGGGGGCTTCTTGGAAAGGAACGATGACGGCATTCTTCACCCTGAAAGTTCTCAGGATGTTGCCTCAGTTGACTTTCTAAAGCCACCTTATCTAAAAATTGATTAAAACCAGATTTTGTTACTACAATGAAAGTTCAGGTGTGATTCAGATCAAAGTTAGCAAGTTTTGGGAATCCGGGCAAACATAAATTGTGGAGCATGTGGGCCTCTGGCTGCAGAAAGTGTCCTCGAGCACACGGCGTGCTGCGGTGCCGCTGAAGTGTGCGCGTGTCTGCGTGGAGTAGATTGTTTCCTTTCTAGCCGCTGCATTTTCTGGTTCAAGAGCTCTTGTAGGAATCTGTCAGAGTTGGCGTGGATGTGAGGGAAGCATGAACGTAACATGGGGGAGAGCTCTGAGGACTGGGGCTCGTGGCTTGCGCAGTTACCAGTCGTGGGCTGAGAGGAGTTCCCGTACCCTCTCTTTGCCGAGGTGTGTGGGCTCCGCATCGTTCCAGCAGGAAACAGAGATGGAGTAGGGTGGGGAGGAGGCTTTCTTTGTGTTTATTTTTTGTTCTGTGCAGTATTTCTGGAACTGAACGAAGCTGTGGGCACAGCTGGGCCTACACACAGGAGCGCAGGCTCCACGCACGGCATCAGATCGCGGTGTTCCTTGGGAGGAAGGGTGGGTGGCTTGGGTGGGGTTCCTCTAAGGACATTACGGTTGTGTGAGAGTTGTGCTTCTGCCCTCCCCAGCAGGGAGGTAACCCTTGGAAACTCACCTTGTGTTCTCAGGCGGTTGCAGCCTGAACATGCCCTGCACAGGCAGCCCTTGCCTTGTGCACAGAGCAAACAAGGGGCAAACTGACCGGGGCTGTTGGTCTCTGGCTGGTCAGGTGTGGTCATGATCTGGGATTTGGGGTGTGGGGTTGGCGTGTCTGACAACCTGCGCTGTCTTGCTTTGCATGGTGCAAATCACTGGCACCCAGATCAGAGCATTAAATTCCTTATCTTCCAGATCTGAAGAACCTGGATCTGCTCCCAGATCCTTGCCTTGGTACCTCCCCTCTGAAAGCGCTGTACGGCTAGGGCTGTGCGGTTGTTTCATGATATTGCTTCTAGGAATCACAATACAAGGGAAAACTCTACTGTCTCAAGAATGAAGGAATTAAGTCTTTTGTCCCTTTTTAAATGCCGAAATAGTAATCTCACGTACTGGTAATTGTGCTGATTTTTAGCTACCTGTTACTTTGAGACCTTCCTGACTTTGGTTTGATGAAATCGGGAGTTGTTCAGGTGGAAGAGCAGTTTCAGACTCCAGGAATGCCTCTGTCTGCCTTGGTGTTCTTGTTTTGGGCTCCAGAAATGAGACCATCATTGTGGTGATGGCCTCTTTGCAGCCCCCTGTGACAGGGAATCTCTTAGGGCTTTCCTGTCCCTTAGCTCCGTGCTAAACCCCCTCAGTGCCCCGTTTTCCTTAAAAAAACAGGGAAACTTCCCGTGTCAGTGCTGTAACCCAGGGGTTTTGGGCTCCTCGGGTCGCTCTCTGAATACACACAGTGGGTATTGCTGGGGTGCCAATCAATAAGGGATTTTATTACTAAGGTTTTCTGTACAGAAAGCGAGGAGGAGCATAGGAATTGTTTCTTCAATGTGCGTGTCTGACCCTGGAGTAAAAAATACACAAAAATCATGCAGGGGTAGAGAGAAACCTTGTCTGGAAGCTCCAGCTTTTGTGAAGGTTTCCTGCTGTCAAGCTCGCAGCTGGTGGGACTGCGCGTGCGTTAACACCAGGCATTAACTGGAGATGTAAGGGATGCTTCGCCGTGCAATAAACCCAGAGCGGGCGCGTCTGGAGGAGGAGGGGACAGGAGAGCCATCTGCCCAGTGACAGTGGCCATCCTGGCAAGGGCAGACATTTGGAAACACTGCCCCTGTGGAAAACGGGTTGGGGGAGTTTTGAGTGTCGATTCCAGCAAACCAGCCGCCTGCATCTCTTGGGTCGCTGGCACAGCGCGTCGTGGGGTGATCGGGGGTCGGGGCATCGCAGGGCAGGGCTTTGCACTAAAAGACACTGGCTTCCTTTCAGGAGATTGGTCCTTTACCCTCATGCTGTTCCCAGCTCATGGAGTGACTCCTCTCCTTTACTGCAACCCAGACCAGGACTGCCCTGCTTTTCCATGTGAAATGGTCCCTCGAGCACTTCAGCCTCGCTGCTCTCTGCTCTCGGGCTGAAGCATCTGTTGGTGCTGCCTCACTTAAATTCTCTGTCGTCTCAGAGCTGTGCAGCGCGCGCTGATGGGAATGCACTGACCTTGTCCCGCTAGGTCCAATCTGACCTTTGCACAAAGGCGTTTGGGTTTCTTTGGGTCATTTGCACATTTCAGTGTCTGAGCGTAGCCCAGACCTTCTTTAACGTAAGAGATTAACGAGTGCGAGAGGAGATGGCTTGGTCTCAGTTCAGTCTGACACACGCCCAGTGTTAGTGAAGGTAAAATGCTGGCATGACCTAGTGGTGCTGCCAGAGCTACGTCTGGGACTATCCCTTTGCTTTCTGCCACAGGAAACAAATTAAGGGAACCCAAGAACATGGGAAAGCAATCAGAAAGTGTGGGTTGGGGTCTAGGAGCCAGGTCTCCTCCTTCAGCATCAGAAGAGTACAACATGAGTGTGCAGACGGTGTCCTCTTGTCAGTAACCCTCAAACCTCTTGATGAACTCACTGTGTTTTAATATTGCTGTGGCCATTTGTGGTGTTTGCATATGATCAGGGCCGTTCGCTTCTTGCTGTATTGCCTGGCACCTTTGAGTGAAACCAGCTCTGAACTGAAGGCCAGACAAGCTCCTACCTAAGCATGGCTTCATTCCCCCACACCAAGTAACCCACAACTCCTGGCCTGGCCTCATCAAGGGAAAAATCTGCTTTCAAACATTCGGTGCCCCTCTCGCTTTTGAAGGGCAGAGAGAGCAAGAAAGCATTGGAAGAAGTCATTTTTCCCAAAATAGAGCCTTCTGCCTATCATACAGTACCACCAAGTTCAGAGAAGCACGCTGATGCTCTCCTAAGCACACGGGCTTGTATCCGGTCAGCCCCGCTCTTGCTCTGTCCTTAACGTCATCGCTGCCATGAGCACAGCCACAACCAACCAAGTAGCCCTTGAAACAGAAAACTCTGATCTAATGACTTGTTTGCACTGTTCTTGTGAGAAGTGGGTCGTGGGGTTGTACTGGCACGATGTTCACCCTGGTAAATGCCCTTTTCCTTTCCTTCTTTTCCTGTTCGCTGTATTTCAATGGGGCATTGGTGTGATGTGGCAACCGGCGTTGCTCTGCTGCAGCCTGTGTTCTCAGAATCTCATGGTGATAAATATATAACCAACCCCCTAGAAGACACGGCCACCGTAAACGTCCTGCTCCTTTAATCTCAGCTTAGCATCTAAGGTGAAACCATGGCTTCAGGAAAGACGGATAGTATTTTTGTAGGGTAACTTAACAAATGTTCACATATTTACACTGTCTTTATTTGCAGTGTAATGTATCTACGCAAATAGTTTCCCAATAAATACCTATTTTGTGCCTAATGAATGCCTGCTGTGTCTTTAATTGTGAGAATTGACTGCACGGGTGAACTCGGCTGTGGCCTTGATCCAGAAACGGTGCCTCGCGGGCTGCGATGCATGCGCAGACGTGAACGATTCACCTGGGCAGAGTTTGGCTGCAAGGATGCTGCTTTGTCACAGCAGGGTGGGTTGGTCAGTGCCTCCCTTGTCCATTGCCCTGTGGATACCAATCAACCTCCTTTCCCTCCTCGTTCCTCCTGCAATTCGTACTGCTTAGTTTTCACGTGCCTTTTTCCTGTCCTCTTGCTAACACGAGCCCAATGCCACACTCCTACCCTGCCAATAGTTCTCTGAAGGTAAGAGATCTTCTGTTCTGTCTGTGTGAGTCGTAAGGCAAAACCAACTCCACCTTTGGCTCTTGTGACTAGAGAAGAGCACAACAGCGAGCTCTTCCCGCGCTGTCTTGTTGCACTAACACAGAAGCAAGCCAGATCGTTAAAGAGTTCTGTCAGATCCTTGATTTGAAATCACGGTATGAAGTGTTTACAGTCATTTGTCTTGCAGTCTTTAAAGTAATGCTGCTGTTACCAGGACCCACTCAAAGCCGTAGGGTAACCAGCGTTCTATGGAACTTGTACGATATTTTAGCAGGTTTAGGGCATCCCCATGCCCGAGTAACCCCACGTATCCGTGGGATGGTTCCCAGAAATCCAGGCTATGCCAAGCTGTATCTCAGCTCGTAGGGCAGTCACACTAAGCAGCAGTGCAGAATGAAAAGGCAGAACTTGTCTGTGCTGGAACTTCACTCCAGGCAGCAGAGATGCAAAGTGAGGACCTCTCTGACGGTCGTTGTGGTTGGCAGAGAAAACCTTGTGGAATGGTGCTGAGAGCGTGGTGCTGGGTGTGCCCATTCGTGTGTGAAACATCTTCCATTGCTTTCTGAGAATTGGTACTCGTGGTGCCGAGCTGTGTCAGTTTGTGTGTCGTAAATACCTTCCCTGGCATTTTTATTTTCTTTTTTTTTGCCATCCCTCTCCTTCCCATTTCCATGTGTGATGGAGGTTTAAATCTGACCAGCATGACAGTCCTTGTGTAATAAGTACCTTTCGTTCTTATTTATGACCGGGGAGATGGAACTTGCCAAGTAACACTCTTCTCTTGCATTTTTAGGTCTGCAGAGGGATCCAGCCCTGTTCCCAGCTGTAGCTCTTGAGCTCTGTAAAGGATCTTCTGGCAGTGATGGACTTGCTTTGTACAAGGGTCAGTCTGAGCTACCAGAGGTGAAACCACAGCGCAACTCTGAGTCAGACTACTTAACGAGAGATGGTCCTTCAAGCAACAGCTCCTTCTACAGCAGCGAAGGAGAGGGGACAGACCATGAAGGAGATATTTTGGATTGCAGTGGCTCCAGGCCTTTACTGATGGATTCGGAAGAGGAGGAGGAAGCCTGCAAGTCGTGTGCAGTCTTCCTGCAGTCTGTGCCCAGGGACAGACATGAGGCCTCCAAAGAAGATCCCCACTCCAAGCCTTCCCAGACTAGAGCAGGGGAGATGCTGTTCCCTGCCTTCCAGTCACACACTGGGGAGGTTTTTAACGAACCGGATGTTTTTGCCACGGCTCCTTTTCGAAGCTCAAGAAAAGTGCCTGATGAGGTGGATGTCTTTACCAAAGCTCCTTTTATCTCCAAGGGCAACATGGCTCTTAGGCATCCCGAAGAAGCAGATGTATTCCTGAGAGCCCCTTTCACTAAAAAGAAAAGCATGGAAGAGTTGACTGCCCATAGTACGTCTAAGGAACCGTTCAGACCGCCTGTTTTCCAAAGTCAAGGAAGCGATGTCCAACACAGAGCTAACCCGGTGTTCCCAAGCCTGGATTTGGCCACGCGTGGCACAGCCTCGGTGAGATCTCCATATCCTTCTGCCAGGTTTACTCAGCCAAGCAATCTTCATCCCTCTTCCGTAAGAGCTGTGGAGGCCCAGGAAAACCTCCCTTCTAAAGGTGCACTGCCGGAGCAGAGCACCGTGCCCAGCGAGAGGAGCCAAGGAGGACACGCGCTGCCCCAGGAGGCTGTGCTGGGCGCCGTGGTTAACAAGCCTTTCCGTCCACAATCCTTGTCGAAGTATTCCCGTCACTACAGCCCAGAAGATGGGCAGGGTCTCGAAGCCAAGCCCATAGCTGCTTACAAAGTAGTTTCTCAGACCAACAGACAGGTGATAGCAGGATCTGTCTCTGTTGCCTCTCTGTCTTCCAGGACTACAGAGCTGCCCAGCGGGGATCCGTTCGCTTCTGCACCCTTTCCTTCCAAAGCGGGAAAGCAAAAGCCTTAATCTGCTGTGAGCTGGGAGGTGTGCACCCCGCGGGACCACCTCCCACAGGACCTTGAACCTCGTAGTTGAAATGAATGATTTAGCAATATATATATATGAAATAATTATTATTTTTTGGTCAGAACTCTATTTGCAGTGATACATAGGTGAACCATTTTAAGTTATGTTAGTTAGCCTGAACACCTGGCTCTCAGGATCTTCATATCCTTTTCAGTTGTTTCTTACCCTCCTCCTCTCAGTGTCTTACCACCCCCATTTATTTTTTAGATGCTTTTCCAAAACAGTAATATTCTATATTTTCTGGTCCTGGCTGGGGGAATGCATTATGAGATGACTTAACATGTTTATTAATTACAGAGCAAGTCAAGCAGGACTTGCCAGTGCTCTGGGAAGGAAGTGATTTCACAGCTTAAAAGGTTATTGTGGCTTCTTTCCTATCCATGGGGACTTGTGGAAGGAGCAAGGTTGTCTATGCGTGCTGCGCGGCAGCGATGCAAACCTGGCAGCCGTGGTTCCAGAGTGAGTCTGTCATGTGTGTCTGTGGGTTGCGAGTGAGAGCCGTGTTGGCGGTGTCTTTGCTCGCTGTGGAAGTGCTTCTGCCCTGTGCTGGAGCCCAGAGGAGCTGGTGAAAGGATTCACAGTGCCGTCAGTCGCTTGTCGTGCAAACTTTCAGATGCAAGAACTTCAGCAAAGCACCCTGCCAGGCTGTTCCTGCTGCGGCTGTGGGGGCAGTGGAGCGATCAGGCAAAGCGTCAGTTCAACACGCGCGCGTTCCCTGGTTTATGCCAAAGCGTAGGACCCAGAAATTTGCTTATGGTGTTGTGAAGGAGAGAGCCATGCGTTTTTACAGTATTAAAAATAACACCATATGGAAAAAAATATTATGCAAACCAGTCGATAGAAGTCCTGCTCCGCGTACCTCGTTTGGTGTGGTCAGCCCTGGCTGATCCGGTCACGCTGATGTGTCCTAGCGGAGAGCTTGACTCTGCCTTCTGTTTTCCTGTTGATTAAGGATGAGTCTAAACAAAATCTGTTCGCCCTCCTTTGTAACATTTGCTCTGCTTCCAAAATATTGTGCTTTCTACCATATTCCCAAAGAGAAAGACAACCTCTTAGTGGTTGTTCAGCCATTGGTGCAGTGAATCCCAACATGGTGTTTGGAGGAAAAACTGCTGGGCAGAATCAAAGCAGACTTTGCTCCCTTCTCTTTTCAGTGATGTAAAACAAAGAGCAGAGTGAAACCTCCCATCTTTATTTTGCAAACTGCCTGCTTGTGTAAGTTGTCTTGGATCTGCTATTTCTGGCCCACAAAGGCTACTTGTCAGTGTGGACTGGCTTTCAAAATACCCAACTGTAGGACAGGACTACCGAGTTGTAGGCTCCCAGTTGGTCATGAGTCTTTGTGGTGCTGTAATCCTTTGTCCTGGCAGGTGCTGGTGCTCCCAAGAAAATCTGTGGTGGTTTTATTTTTAAGGAGTTGACATCCATGGCGAAAATATCCCCATTGACTCCAGTAGAATCTGACCAAGTCTCTTAAAGACCTTTCAGTGCCCGTTTCCCAGGGGAGTTGGTCCATTATTGTGGGAGCTGGAGCCTCGCACTGAGGGTAAAGGGCACATTTTGCATTTGGGGGTCTGCTACGAGTGGCTCTGAGGTCTTTGGGCATTGGCAGGGGAGCTGTTGGAGCAGTGGGTAGGTTGATCAGGACCAGGTGATGGAGAGCAGGTTCCGGCCCGGCTCACTTTCTGATGCGTTTGTTCTTGGAGAGAGAGCACTGCCGAGTGCTGTCACACTGAGAGGGCAGGGGCAGCTGTGGCTCCTCCGAGCTCACTGGAGTCACATCTGGGAGAGCTGCTGCAGCCGAAAATAGACTTGCAGTTTTGCAGGGAAAAAAACTGGCCTAGCTTTGTCCAATGTCCAAATAATAAGCATTAAAAGAATATTAAAGATTCATGTGAAGGCTGCTTAAACAGAGCAGAACATTGCACAGCCCGGGGCTGACTTGCTGCTGGCTGTTAAGCCCAGCAGTGTTAGAGGAGGAGGGATAGAAGAACGCTGAGGACTGAGAGCTGAGTAGCAAAGCACCTGCAAGTGGGAGTTACCGACTGCTCTGGATTTCCTTTCCCCTCCTGGAATTCAGTTTCCCTCTAAAATATCTCCAGCTGTCAGAGAAGAGCCAAATGTTCTGGATGTGCTTAGCTTGGGGATCACCTGGAAGGGAGAGGGTGAGGCTCAGGCTGAGGTCTTAAAGCGCTGGGGTGGGGAGAGAGAATACGTGAAAGCAGTGGAGTTACCAGTCACTGTTTCCCAGCTGCTGGTAAATAGTGACTCGCCGAGGCCAGGTTGTGTTATGTGGGCTTGGGAGCCTTCTGCCCTGCCCTGCTGCACTCAGGGTTAGCACTGCTGGTGCACGGTGGCAGTTTAGGGCTTTTCCGTCCTCTGTCCCCACCTCATGAAAACAGCAGCAGTGTGAAGAGGTTGCTGGGTTTCCCTTGAGATATTTCTTCAGCAAAGCTGAGGCTGTTGCTCATTGTGTTTTGTTGCCGTTGGGTTTTCTGTTTAAATATATCCCTGAATGGCGGCTGTTGGTTTTGTTTTGAATATGAGCCCCCTCCCCAAGTCGGTTGTTGCTGGATTGGACCAGGGAGAAATGCCCAGAATGGCTGCGATGTAAAACTGTGAATTCAAGGGATACCCAGGAGACCAAGCGTGAGGGCCCAGGTTGGTGTCAACACGCAGCCCGTGTCTGGCTGTGCATGCAGCCAGGAGGCTGGATTTGACCTTGAGCTGTTAAATTCACTGGGGAAGCTGCTGGAAGGGAGGGCAGGCCTTGGCAGTGCAGAGATGAGTCTGGAACAGGGAAGGTGCCTCACTGGAACAAGCAGGTACCACATATAAATCAAATGTGGGTTCAAGGTCACTGGGTTCAGGTTTGTCTCCTACTTTTTTACTTGCAAATTTGCTTTTGGGTAATGCCATGAAACTTCTTTCACTGCCACGTCCAGGTCTCACTTGGCTGCTGCTGGGTTAGCGTTAGCCTGTTCCCTCCACGCCCGGAGCAGAGCCCCGTGCCTCTCACACGGGTCCGTGTCGGCGAGGCACAGCTGAGCTGTGCATGTTCAGACCTCGCCAACCCACACTGCCAGCTGAGGGAGAAAGGGAAAATGCGCCAGGGGGCAGTAAGGCATGGGCTTCTTTGCAGCCTTGGTCCAGTTCAGGCCAGGCTGAGTTTCCAGCTGGCATTTTGGCAGCTTTTATATTCTTCAAGCACTTTACACAGAGAGCAAGCTAACAGTGCCCTGGCAGCTCATGGTCCTGCCAGCAAATGCCCAGTGCTTAACTGGCTTTCAGTCTCTTCTGGGGGGCAGAGACAGCTTGTTTGAGTCTCTGTTGGTTACAATCAGGAAACCGAATCTTGATGCCAGTAAGTCCAATATCCTTCTCATTTCCAGCCTGTATTACTTCTAATCCTGCACTGCCAGTAAGACCAGTACAGCCTCAGTGCACTGTTTTGACGTGTGTTTTCTGAACAGAATCATGGGGTTTGTCTTTTTTTAAAGCTGTAGCAAATTCTGTTAACTGCCTGGGATCCTTGTGCATGGCCAGAGGGCCGCAGTCAGCGTTGCAGCCCTGCGACAATCTTAGATTCATACTGGGAAAGGGACTGGTTCTTACCCATTGTCAACTTCATCTTGAGCGCACTTGAAAAAGTCTCTCTTCAAAGTGATTAATCAGAGTTTCTGCATGCAAAAAAAAGCAGTTGGCTTGGCTTGGCTTGGCTCTCCGTGCCTCACTGCCATGATGTTCGTGCAGCGCACGTGCCGGGACCAGCCACCCCGGTGTTAACCTGCGCTTTCCTCAACTGCTGCAGTGTTTTCAGGACTTTCCCCTATCCCCCCTCCCTCCCAGCCAGTGCAGTCCCCCTCGTACGTGGTGGTAAGTTTACAGTCTTAGTTTCTTGAAGCCAGTGCACACTCAGTCGGTCATGCACACTCTGCATGGAGCACACAGGCGATGCAAGGCGCTAACAGCGAATCCGTGTGAGCAATCCCGGCCCTTCGCGCCTGGAGCACATCTTTAGTGGAGTTCAGCAAGGCTGAGCGAGATCTGCTTCACTGCTGAACTCTCAATCACTCCAAAGTGGTAATCGGTTACTTTAACTCAGCTTCCACCAAAGACTCTTGTGTTGGGGAGTTGAATATTTGTGGGTGTTTTGGGTTTTTTTCTCGTGGTGTTAAATCAAGGCCTTTCAGTGCACCGAAAGACTCCGAAGCACTTTTACCGTAGTGTCTTGACAGTGAAATCATGTTCTGAAACACATTCCTGAATCCTGATCAGCTGTGTTAGTTTCTAAAAATAAGCCACGGCCTGTAGTTTCCATTGTAGGTAGGGTGGATACTGTCACATGTCTGGAAATAGTCCGTGGTGAAGTTCGAGGGATAATGGCAATCCAGTGTTCCCCGATCCCTCCCCTCGAAAAGGAGAAAGAACTGCTCGCAGGGGTGGGGAGGGCAGGGACCTTCCATGTGGGATGCAGCTGGTAGTGCAACTCCCTTGTTTCTGCATGGAGTGGGAAGCTGGAACTGGAGGTGTCCATGGTCTCTGCTAACTGTGACAAACAATCTGTGACTCGCGTCCTAAAAGCAGTGTTTGGTTTGCACCGCACTGTTATTGATGTAATTCTTGGTGGTCTTGGAAATACCTCTGGCTTGCAGATTGGATGGAGTCCAGTTTTGCACTCCGGGTGTGATCATCTGTGTTTGCAGTCATCATTATGAGGAAATGTCTGAGCTGTAAACTTATGTACATTTTATTAAAACTGTATCTGATTACGACACACCTTCTCTGCTGTGGTTCCTTCTCTGCTGTGGTTCCATCTCCGCTGGGGTTCCTTCACCCCTCCACATGGGGAAATGGCTACACAGAATCTGGGCGTTCGTGAGTTCTTCCTACCAAGCTCCTGAGCTCAGACTGTCCCTGCTATTTTATTTGGTGGTTGTGAAGTCAAACTGATCTCCCTGCCATGAGCTGAGCCTGTAAGCAGGGCATATTCCAGTTTGACCCAGTTTGATGGAGAGGAACCTTCATGCCTAGAGCAATGCTACAGCCACAGCCAGCACAAAGGTGTTGACGCCTCCCTGTAATCCCAGGAACCGCTGCTGCAAGGCAGGACGTGCAGAAGCAACCAGTGCCTGAAGAGGATCTGCTGTAAGTGAGCAAGATGGGCCGTGGCCACCTGCTGCCGGGGAAGCACTGGGGTAGCCACAAGTTGAGCACAGCCCAGGGCAACCGTGCTTTCTGTGCACAGAGCTGCATGCCAAGGTACGGCAAATCCAGCAAGGAATGGGCAAAATGAAGGGCTGAAAGTTTGTTTAGAGAACTTCGTTGCATTTTTAGGTTGTATTAGCTGTTTATTCTCTTACAATTAACTATGACTGACTTAATGTAAGTGACTTGCTGGTCCAAAATCAACAGGACTATAATCATACTAAGGGAAAAAGCAGCCATGGCCCAGATATGAACATGAGCCTCTTCATCTTACTGAAATTGCAAATGTGACTCCTTCCTCCTCATGTCTCATGCAGCAGCCCTGCATGGCCATGGACACCTGCAAAAACACAGCCTTCCCCCTGAAATATCACAGAATCAGGGAACCACAGAATGGTCTGAGGAAGGGACCTCAAAGCTCATCCAGATACAACCCCACTGCATCAGGGGGCTCCAAGCCCCATCCAACCTGGCCTGGAACCCCTCCAGGGATGGGGCAGCCACCACTGCTCTGGGCAACCTGGGCCAGGGCCTCCCCACCCTCACAACAAAACATTTCTCCCTCAGATCTCATCTCAGTCTCCCCTCTTACAGCTTCAAACTGTTCCCCTCGTCCCATCCACGGTTGGACTCGGTGATCTCAGAGGTGTCTTCCAACCTAGTGATTCTATGATTCTATCCCTGCACCCCGATCCAGAGCCCCTCCCCAGCTTTCCTGCAGCCCCTGTCAGCACTGGGAGGCTGCCTTGAGGTCTTCCCCAGAGCCTTCTCCAGGCTGAGCAATCCTGACTCTCTCAGCCTGTCCTCATATAGGAGCTGCTTATCTTCAAAATGTCCTGTAACCAAACCAAACCCATCACCTCTAACTTGTTCTGCAGTCTCATCTGGGTTACAGGGACTGGGCGAAATTTGCAATTTCTTGATGGCTTCTGCGACTTTGAGTGGGGAGGAGGAGGCTTTTTATGTTTCTTGGTGCTCTGTGGTGATCTCTGGTTTGGAGGGGCTGGTTTGTGTGTGGTGACCCCCACACTGATCCTTTCAGAGGGAGATAAACCTGTTTAAAATCCAGGAAAGCTGGGGAGGGGCTCTGGATCAGGGAGTGCAGGGGTGGAACGAGGGGGAACGGGTTTGAGCTGCAAGAGGGGAGATTGAGATGAGATGTGATTGAGAAATGTTTTGCTGTGAGGGTGGGGAGGCCCTGGCCCAGGTTGCCCAGAGCAGTGGTGGCTGCCCCATCCCTGGAGGTGTTCCAGGCCAGGTTGGATGGGGCTTGGAGCCCCCGATCCAGTGGGAGGTGTCCCTGCCCATGGCAGGGGGTGGCACTGAACGGGTTTGAGGTCCCCTCCACCCACCCCGAGGCTCCGTCCCTGTCCCTTTCCCGCAGCGCGGGCCCCGCCCGGGCCGCCTTGGGGGCGCCGCCAGGGGGCGCGGATGGGGGGGGCGGGGCCCTCGGCAGCGCCAAGATGGCGGCGTTGCGGTGGCTGCGGGTGGCGGCGGGGCCGGGTGGCCGGTAAGGTGTGAGGTGACCGCGGGGCTCAGCGGCTCCGCGCGGTCCCGGCCCGCAGGAGGGACTCGGGTCCTTCCCGGAGGGCTCCCCTCGCGCCCCTTCCCCTCCGCGGCTGCGTCGCAGCGAGCGGCAGCGCCGCCTCCCGCGCCGCGCCGGGCCCTGCCCCCTCCCCCCTCCCCCCTCCCCTCCCCGCTGCAGCCGGGCGGGCGAGGACCAAGTTGTTTCCTCCTCTTCCTCCTCCTCCTCCTTTTCTTCCTCCTCGCTGCACACGGGCAGCGCGGGGTCACGGCTGTCCCCGAGCCCGGCGCCGCAGCGAGGCGCCACCTCCCCGCCACGGGCTGGGGGGCTCCCGGGGGCTGCAGTGAGGGGCAATCAATGCCAGGGGCTCAGTTCCCCCCAGGGAGGGGAAATGGTTGTGCGGGGGGAGGAGAAGCTGAACGGGAGCTGCAGCGTGTGAGCTCCCGGCCCAGACCCCCCCGTGACCTGGGCTGCATCCAGAGCAGTGGGAGCAGCAGGGGAAGGAGAGGTTTCTGCCCCTATGCTCCGCGCTGGGGAGACCCCACCTGGAGCCCTGGGTCCAGTTCTGGAGTCCTGAGCACAGGAAGGACCTGGAGCTGTTGGAGCGAGGCCAGAGGAGGCCACGGAGATGATCCCAGGGCTGGAGCAGCTCCTGTACGAGGGCAGGCTGGGAGAGTTGGGGTTGTTCAGCCTGGAGAGGAGAAGGCTCTGGGGAGACCTTAGAGCAGCTCCCAGTGCTGAAAGGGGCTGCAGGAAAACTGGGGAGTTTTACAAGGATGTGGAGTGATGAGATGAGGGAGAACGGCTTTAAATTGGAAGGGGAAGATTTAGATTGGCCATCAGGAAGAAATTCTTCACAATGAGGGTGGGGAGGCCCTGGCCCAGGGTGCCCAGAGCAGTGGTGGCTGCCCCATCCCTGGAGGTGTTCCAGGCCAGGTTGGATGGGGCTTGGAGCCCCCTGATCCAGTGGGAGGTGTCCCTGCCCATGGCAGGGGGTGGCACTGGATGGGCTTTGAGGTCCCTTCCAACCCAACCCATTCTGTGATTCTAATTCTTCCCTCAGGGCCTCAGCACCATGCAGGGAGGAATGGTTAATGAGGGGAAGCTCCTGCTTTTGTTGAGGTAATCAGTGGAATTCCCAGTGACTGGGCAAACCCTTCTTAAGCAGTGGCCCTGTCACAGGGACTGTTATCTGTGTTCCTCTATGCTAAAGGAAGGAAGGAAGGAGAGCTTGGTAGGGGTAGTGTTTCCTCACAGACCCGGTCGTAGTCTCTCTGCCTGTCACCAAGACCACAGAAGGGTGGAAATAACATGCTGAATCATAGGATGATGTCTAATCTAAGTCTTCTCCTTCCCAGTTTAAAGCTATTCCCCTTTGTCCTGTCACTACAAGCCCTTGTAAAAAAACCCTCCTCAGTTTTCTTGTAGCCCCCTTCAGGTACTGGGAGGCTGCTCTAAAGTCTCTCCGTAGCGTTCTCCTCTCCAGGCTGAACAACCCCAACTCTCCCAGCCTGTCCTCATACAGGAGCTGCTCCAGCCCTGGGATCATAACTGTGGCCTCCTCTGGACCAGCTCCAACAGTTCCATCTCCTTCTTATGTTGGGAACTCCAGAACTGAACAGAGGACTGCAGGTAGGGTCTTGTGAGAGTGGAGTAGAGAGGCAGAATCCCCTCTCTCACCCTAATCTTTCGTGTGTTGGTGCCTGCCTGACTCACAGTGGGGAGTTCTGTATAATAAGACAGAGCTTTTCTCCTGTTACCATGTTTGAGGAACATGGATTGAGGGGTAGTGTTCCGATTTATGACCCCCCCTAGAGAATCAGCATCCAATTAGGATAATTACACCTTGTGGGTTTAATTTATGGAGTTCACTGGCTTCTCCTGTCCCTCTTAGGGAAAAGCCAGACAGTGAATCCTCTGTGTGCAGTATTTGTGCCAGGAGTTGGGGTTTGTTCCCTTCTCGGATTTCCCCTTTGCTCTGCAATGCCTGGGTGCCATGCACCCACCGATGGGAGTTGGGTGGGCAGTGAGTACTGGCACTTCTCAGAGTGATCCCGTTGCTCCAGCACCTCTGCCTTGCTTTTTCTCTTAATGTTTTTTTATTTGCCCCCTCTGCTCTCCCCACTCCGAACTCCATCCGAGCAGGGGACCTCAGCCCCATTGTGGCTGCTGGCGCCTGTTCCGTGGCCAGTGTGGAGCAAGGCCTCTTTTCACTGGCCGGGTCTTGTTCTGGAGCAGTACTGTTACTGGCATGTGCTGCAGCTCTTCATTCGCAGAGGGAAGCCATAGAGCAAGGTGGGCAGGGTGGAGTTAAGGCTTGGGCCATGCAGATGAGATATTTTTCTATCTTTTATCCAAGTGTTGTCCTGATATTTTTTTCTTGTGAAAAAATTTGTGTAAGAGTAGCCCTTGCATCACCTTTTAGCCTGTCCTGGATCTTCCAGGAGAGCCTTGTGTGTGATGGGCTGCACCCACAGAGCAGAACAGTGAATTCCTGCCTTGGTTTAGCCTCAGGTGCTTGGGGTTGGAGCCGTCTCAGCTGTCTGTAATCTGCTGAAAATCAGGTGTTCGGTCCAAGCTTGGTTTCCAGGGGCTTCCTGCTGTCAAAGGGAAGGCCAAAGGCTCCCGCAGGGTGATTTGTCCTCTCCCATTTCAGGTCAGTGAGGCAATTTGCCTGCCTTCAGTGATGCGAATGGGTCAGATTAGTTTTTTAGGAGGCTGACCTTGGAGAGTTGTGTGCATTTTATTATGAAATGAGAGGGAGGACTGAAAACTGGGAAAAACTAAAGGACTTTTTGTGATCTTGCCTGTGAGCTTGCTGCGTTCCCCAAGAGGTTTAGGGCTGGTGAGTGCCTTGCTGAGCCCTGAGGTTGCTAGAAGCATCAGAAATACTCTTGTTACTCTTTCTGTGGGGTGGTGGGGGTGTGCAAACTTGTAGTTTGGAAATTGTTAGTAATTGTTAGTAAAACTTCTTCTCCAGGTTCTGTCATGCAATGTTAAAAGATCATAACGTGACAACTCAACGGCCTCTTCACCAGCTTGCGCAGAAGAAATCACTTTTTCCATCTGCACTGTGGCGTAATGCAGGTAAATACCGGTCAGAAATGGACAGCTCTGTGCATTGTGAGATTGCACATCTTGCAGTTCTGAAATCTGAGTGTGATAACATCTCCTGGGTAGATTTTCAAGAAGGGCTGAATGTTTCTGTCCTGACTATTTGTCTGTCATTGTGGGCAGGGGGGATTTAAAAAGGAGGAGAACTAGAAAGAAAATTAGAAGACAGGAGGCCATCTTCAACATCAGAGAGATGTCAGGCATGTGCTGTATGGATATGACTCCAGGAAAAATCACTATTATATGCACACTGTTATATGTAGAGTATTAAATTTTAGTCAAGATTAGGTTTTTCACACTCTTCTAGTGAAAGTCAGACCCATACTGCAAAAGGAACTTCAGTAAAAATGGACCTTTTAAACATCTTTATCAAAGAAATTGTAAATAATTTTATTTGGAACTGTTTGGTCAGTTCAGTTTCTGGAGGATGAGCGATAGCTTACAGTAATTTTCCATTCTGTGCAATATGTGATAAGGAGGGTGTGGTTCACTGTAACTGCTGTTAAGCTTGGTTTTCTTTTTTTATAGTGCTGAAAAAGTAAATAAACCCCAAACCCGAGTGTATCTCTTAAAGACAGGGTTAGTGAAACTGATCTTGCCTTGAGCAGGAAGTGATGATGGAAGAGGGAGTTCACAGCATTTGAGGATCATAAAATAAAAAAGCTGAACACAACAGAGAAATGGAGGGTGCATCTCTTGGCCTGCAGTGGAAAGTGAGGATGGTCCTGGCCTCGGAATTCCATGCTGTTGTGGATGGATGCATTTAGTAAATAACAGTGAGCAAAAGAAGCAAAGACAAGGTCTCCTCTATCATCCGGGAGATAAGGTGGTGGTTATCAGCCTTCAGGTCAGGCTGGATGCTTGCATGGAACCTGTTCCACTGTGCTTTTGAGGTGTCATTGCCTTTGGCTGCTGTTCGCTGTGGTGCAGGGATCTTGGCTTGCTCAGCAATCCGGATCCTTGGCTTTTGTTTAAGCTACTTAGGTTTGATTACATTACTTTTCTTCTTTCTGGTTTTTTTTTCATTTCCAGTAAGAGGCATGTTTATTCAAACTCAGGACACACCAAATCCAAATAGTTTGAAGTTTATTCCAGGGAAGGAGGTGCTGGAATCGAGGACTATGGAGTTTTCCACACCAGCTGCAGCATTTTGCTCACCTTTAGCAAGGTATTATTAAACACGTCATGATTTGTTGGGGGGTCTGGTATGGGCACTGTGACTACAACTGGGATGTTTAAGCCCAGCTGCTGTTCGCTGCTCCTCCGTATACTCAGGAGCAGCTTGGTTGGATTGAAGTTTTTAATGCTGCTTTACTTGTGTGTGGAAGTAGAGCTGGGAAGATTGTCATTATTAAAGTAATCCTTGTTCGTGTCTGTAATCCCCATGGCTGTATCATAGCTGAATGCATCACAGTCTGATTTATGCAACTGGATCGAGCGGTATTATAAATCGGTGCTCTTGAACAGTTGCTTCTTCACCAGTGAGACCTCTAGCCCTGGTTTCACAAAATCCCTTCAATCAGAACAATTTTAATTCACGTGGAAATGATGCAACTTTTCAGAATTGGGAAATAGATGGCATGAGGAAGTAAATAGTCCCCAGATATGATGGATTAAATGGAGTGGCTTGCTTGATTTGGCACTTGTTGGTGCTAACCTGAACTTCAAAGCCAATGGCTTTTCCCTTCACAAAAGGTTTATCATGTTTCAGCCCACGGGAAGCCTGTTTTGGCTGACTCTTCTGTGCTGGATCTATAACACAACTTGGGAGCTGCAGCTTTTAATCCAAAAGTGCGTAATCTGGAGCAGATAATCAGTTTGCGTTGTCTTGGAGTTGGAAGCACCATCACAAGTCTCTGGGAATATTTGGAAGTGCCCATTTTTGCGTGTTTGTCATTGCTCTCACGTCAGCCTCTGGAAAGAAACTTTACTTGGTGGGTGGGTGGGTGGAAGGACTTCAGTTTGAGGGGCAGACGCAGGAATGCTGCAACAGGTTACCCCCAGTCTACGTCATCTTTGTGTGGTGTGCAGAGGCCGGAGCTGTTCCACGTGACAGTCTTTCTGGAAAGGGTTCTCAAACATCCAGCTCTGACGTCGCCAGAGGTCTCCTGCAGAGTTGTTTGAGAGCAAACAGGATCTTTACAAGGAAACCTTTGTGACTTGAAGTAATAAATACAAAGCAAAAGGCTTTTGAGGCCATCAGGACGTGTTAGCGAGTGCTGCAGCTGTAGGATCTGATTATGCCAAAGCGCATCAGGTTGTAGAATGCAATCGACTGTCAAAGTGGCTTTTTGTTGTCACATACCTGCAAACAGACATTGCCGCAGAGCAGATGTGTGTGCTGGGACCTGTACCGTGGCAAAGCAGCTTGGTTGTGCGTGTGGTGCAGGCTGATGGAAAATATTGTCTGTTATATATCATTAAACCCCAGGTTATGGGTTTGTAACTGGAATACTCATTTATTTTAAAAGGGAATAATATATCATTGCTCACCAATGACCAATGGCAGGACCCGAGGGAATGGCAGGAAGATACCAGGGGAGGGTTAGGTTGGACATCAGGACAAGGTTCTTCTCCCAGAGGGTGGTGGAGCACTGGAACAGCTCCCAGGGAAGCAGTCACAGCCTGACAATATTCCAGAAGGCTTTGACCAAGGCCCTCAGCCCCACGGTGTGAGTGTTGGGGTGTCCTGAGCAGGGACAGGAGTTGGACTCAAGGATCCTTGTGGGTCCCTTCCAACTCAGGTCATTTTATGATTCTGTGTTTTTCCAAAGAAGTAATAAAAGCTGTCAGAAGGGGAGGGAGGGGGGAGAACTATTTACTTGATCTCATGTAGCTTGGAGCGTTTGCATAATTTCATTTTTTAAGTAACTTCAAAATCCAGTTAGTTTGGTGATGCCAAGCACGCACATAACCGTTCCATCTGTGGGAATACGTATGTTGTGAAATCTGTCATTTTCCATGGTAAGATTTCCAGTTCCTTCATTCGATGCGTTTCTGATGTTTTCCAGTCTTTCAGGAGAATATCTTATTTTTATTCTTATTTTTTCATTTTCCCTAATTACAAACCGCTGACAGCATTGTGCTGTATTTGCCTCCAGTGCTTCCTACTTTTGATGAGTTTATTATTACTATTTCTTTTACTCTTCTGGAGTAGCATCATTAATTTATTCTGTAGGTGAGTTTATTTGGGTCTAGTTAACCATTTGTGGAAATTGGTCTTTATATTCTCTTGATTATACTTAACGTATTTTCAAAACTGAGCGGTTTCCTATCATCCCACTTGCTCTGTTGTTTTGGATGGGTGCTAATTTACCACTCGTTTGCTGGGTGATGTGTGGGGCCATCTCAAGCAATTTTGTGTGAATCTTAAGCCTTTGCTAAATCTGCAGACTTTTCCTGTAAGTTCTGGAGGTTGCTCACAGTGGGAGCTGATGTTCAGAGCTTTGAGGACTGCTTGGCACTAATCCTTTTATTTCATGGCAGCAGATTGAAGGCAGTTTTTATTGCCTTGCTTCAATCTGAGGAACATGCTTTGTGTTTGCACTACCCCTGCCTGAACCAACAGTGGTTTGGATGCTGAACAAATATATAGAATATACAGAATATAATTTTGCCTCCAAAGAAGAACTAGAAAGAGAGAAACTCTTCCACACGTCTCGTGGAAATGTCCTTCAAGCTGTGTTCATTTTCTCTATGTGCATTGCTTCACAGCAGGGTCTCCTGGCTCTGCCCAAGCCGTGGGTGAACTAACTGCGAGTTCCTCTTAATAGTTCTGGTTTTAGTGCTTATTTTTCTTCAGACCTTTCAGTAACAGCTTAAATAAATCTTTAGGAGTTTGCATGAAATGTGTGTGCATTTTGGGTTATTTTTGCTTTCTTAACAGACAGTTATTCAGAATTGAAGGAGTTAAAAGTGTTTTCTTTGGACCAGACTTCATCACAATCACCAAGGTAAGTGGAACGGTGGTTCAAAAGGTGAGCTGAGGTTCAGGTGTCTGATAGGTGGCCAGAGAGGAGATCAGTCCCAGGGTGGTATTTGCAGGCAGCGTAGAGGGAAATATAAAAGAAAAGAAGGACATAGTGTCTGGATAAATGCTGGAATAGATTGTCCAGAGGAGCTGTAGATGCTTTGCTCTTTGAAATGGTCCTGGTTGGACTAGACAAGGCCCTGTGCAACGTGGTCAGCTTGAAGCTGACTCTGCTTTGAGCAGGAAGTGGGACCGGCCGGCCTGCGGCAAACGCTTCTGTGTGAGCTCTGGACGCGCGTGGCAGGTGTGCTGTGTTTGCCCAAGGTGTGTCAGCAGAGATAAGGTGTTGTGTAGTTGCACTCTTGTGTTAAAGAGCACGGGTCAGTTCAGTAAATGAACCAAACACTCTGGAGTCTGCAACAGTTTAGTAAAAATATGTGCCAAATTACGTACTTCGAAGACTTTCTTTTTCACCTCTTTTTAGCTGATGGTTTAATAGCACTTGGCTTGCAAACAAGGAAGCCTTTCTGTTGACTGTTATAAATTGAGTCTGACTGAACATTTTTGGCAAAGCTGAACTTAACAAAACTCTGAAATCAAATCCCTGCATCAAATGTGAGAGCCCATTATATTTTTAACATAAGAATTTCTGGGTAACATTATTATTCTTAATGTACTCAGTATAAAATACTCTGGGTTTATTCTCTTTTTTTATTATTATTTTTTCTATTTTATTTTCCCTTCTAATTCTCATAGGAGAGCGAAGACCTGGACTGGAACTTACTGAAACCAGATATTTATGCAACTATAATGGATTTCTTTGCCTCTGGCTTACCTGTAGTTACTGACGAGGCACCTAGGACAGATACAGGTAAATCAATCTCTTCAGGAAGAAGCCAGCATCTGCCTTTTGGGTTTAGTTTTTTGGGGGCATCCAGAGGAGCCTCCGCTTGTCCCTCAGAAAGGAATGCAAGAATTTAAAGTGAAAATTGCTAAAATTAACACAGGAGATTCTTTGCCAGTCTGTAATACAAAGTAATTGAGACTAACTCAAGGGCAATATTTTGCCTTTTATTTTCTCCTTTACAACTTAGCCGACTTAACAATTTTCAAGTATTTTAAGGAAGATTGTCACTTTTTAATTCCTCTCTGCTCTGTTATGTCTGGATTTCATTTCAATATCAATATTGAAATTGGTGACCGGTGACAGAACAAGAGGACACGGTCTCAAGCTTCGCCAGGGGAGGTTTAGGATTGACATTAGGAAGAAATTCTTCACTGAGAGGGTAATTGTTCATTGGAATGCGCTGCCTGGGGAGGTGGTGGAGTCACCATCCCTGGAGGTGTTCAAGGAGAATTTGGATGAGGCACTTAGTGACATGGTGTAGTTGACAAGTAGGAGTAGGTGTAGGTGTTGGGTCATAGGTTGGACTTGATGATCTCAAAGGTCTTTTCCAACTTTATGATACTGTGATACTGTGTAATATTTATTTTAGTTCAAAAAGTTTTCTTTAAAAAATGCTTCTGCGAGACTAACGCTGAGCTTAAAGTTGCATCCAGAGCTGCTAAACCCAGATTTATTCATTCTACTGAATTTTGTAGGTTGCTGAAACTTCCCTTCTGAGGACTCTGCCTTAACCCATGCATCCTAATGGATGCATTCCTGCTTCCTTTTTCTGTTTTCCTTCTTTTTGTGTGCCATTTGCTCTACCACAAAATGTGGCGCTGCTGTTGTCTGTTCTGATTTGCACATTTTTCTTTTCCCAAGCTGCGTCAGAAGAGGATGATGAAGTTGTACTAATGATTAAAGAACTGCTGGATACGAGAATAAGGTAAAAACCAGGAGCATTCCTGCTCGGTGGAGTCAGTCGGGGGTTGGACCTGTGTAGGGAACTGTGCATTTTTCCGTGGGGGTGTGTGTTTTCATGGTTCAGTATCCACTGTGGGGTCTGAAATGCAGAACCAGCTGGAGTCATGAATGCTGTTTCCTCTAATGGCAAATTCTCTGTCTAGTTTTCCTGTTTAAGCCCCCTGTGTTCTGAATTCTGAATCCCTTATTGCTGAGGGATTTTAGAATGGTCTTGCCCTTCACGGTGCATTTAAACAGGTCCATTGGATTTAACCTGAGTATTTTTAAATAGGGAAAACAACGTCATCTTTGGTTTTTCAGTAACTTTTTTGTCTTTTGTTGTATCAATCTCTGTCTTAACTATACTTGTCCTTCCCTTCCAAGTATTCCAAAGTAGTTTATTCTCTTATCATACTGTGAAGGAAAATGTACTTACTGGTGGGTTTCCCTTGCTGTCTGGGGTTCAGTGGGTTTTGTCCTTGCATTCTATTGCAATTTTGTTTGTATTTTAGCACAGCTTGAATTTGGAGACTGATGGTAACTAACAAAGTCTCAGGAGTGGCTGTGGATCATGTTGTTTACCTGAAGTATATTTTTATGCTCATTAATTGCCTTCTAAAGTGAACTGAAATGAATAAGCAACTTGACATTTTAGATGCATAGGAAAATGTCTGATGTGTTTCTGAAGCTGTGATATCTGACAGCTCACAAATTCCAGAAACCAGAGTGTGTATGGGTCAAAATCACAGAATTCAGATTAATTTTTCCAGAAGTTCTGGTGACCTTGGGCTTTTTAATTTTTTTTATTTTTAGATATTGCATTTAAAAGTGATATCTAAAAATACTCACAGCTGACACATGGTTAATTTTCTTGAAAGGAAAGAGGGAGAAAAGCAGAAATAAGCTGGAATATTTTTCCCAAGCACACGTACTGAGTGTTGAAATGTGTAACAGTACAGTGTTGTGTAAAGCCACGGTAGAAAGTAACGTCCCAGAGGCCCCGCTTTTGCAGCAGATGTGGTCATTTATACTCCCTCTGGTCTGTTGGTCCTTGCTTTCCTGGTGGCTTTGCATAACACTCACAGAATTTCTGCCCACATTTCTAGTTCCCCTGACCTTTTTCTTTCTTTCATTCCCTTCCCCCCGTACCCTGTGGACCAAGAAGGTGTTGGTGGGAATATTGGCAGTAGTGTATCTCACTCTGTTTTAAAGCAGAGTAGTTTACAGAAGCAATATACAAACTAGGGATACGCACAAAGCAGTTGTTGTTTATTCCATCAAAAATATGTGCAAAGAAGTTGTCAGAAGATGCAGGATGAAGGGAATGTAGATCTGAAAGCTCCTGTTCCATGTTAAATAAAGTTAATTTCAAATAAGAAAAGTAGAATTTTTCATTGTGTTCTTTTGTTTCCTGGAATGGAAGGAAGGAATTTGCTATGGTGAGTTGTTCATAAATGTGTTGGAATTGTCGATTATCCTCTTAGGAGTGTAGTTCTCAAAAGAGTTATTTTGGAAATCAGTATAAGGAGCTTCTGTTAGAGTAACTCGATGGGTTTAGCTTGGTCTGGAGGTTGCTATGGGGACACAGTTACAATGCTGGGCATTTGCTGCTTGGAGAGGCGACCCAGGCTGCAGAAATGCAAATGGTATCGGGATGTGATGTTATCAGGGGCTGGGTTCTTCACCCATTAGCAGGACTGAGCTTTCACATACTGAGAGGTGGAACTTACCACTGTTCCTGGTCAGGTAAGAGACGCACACACGTGCTGCCTGCGCTGGGACACATAACAGAAGCAGTCGTTACATGTGAAGAGGGCCTCAAGGCAAACTGGTGTTTCATTGCAGGCAGAATCAAGCTCTGCTCTAAGGTGCTTACCCTTGCCCCTGGAATTCCAACAGTTCATTCGTGTGCTGCCGCATCCACTGCAAATATATTTTGCTTGTGGCCCCATGGAAAAACAGTAGCTGTCAAAGTGAGCGAGCCTAGAAAAGTGTGAGTTGTTGGAAATTTCAACCAGGTGGTTGTACAGAAAGAGAGCTTTAGTTACTGTATCGTGACAGTTCTTTATGTGTATAAAATTGAGCTTTACTAAAAATTTCTGAAAGGAAATGAATTTCAGCTGTATTCCCTTTAAATTGAGTATCGTGTTCCATCAGGCCAACGGTGCAAGAAGATGGTGGTGATGTTATTTATAAAGGCTTTGAGGATGGGATTGTGCAGCTGAAGTTGCAGGGATCGTGTACCAGCTGTCCGAGTTCCATCATCACCCTGAAGAACGGGATACAGAACATGCTCCAGTTCTACATCCCTGAAGTAGAAGGCGTGGAACAGGTGGGGTGGTGAGAAATAAACATCGTTTGAAATGGAAAATAAGATCTTTGTCCCTTTCCAGCATGTACAGGTTGGCAATTGAAGCAAAAGTTGAGGATATATAGATGCAATTTCTCCAAGTTAGAAGCTGTATCTTAGCAAAAGATCCTGAACTCCACAAAGCCCTGTACAACCCCAGGCACCAAAATATGCCGGGAGCTGCCTGGAAGGAAAGCAGCTTTGCAGAAAAGGGGTTCTGGTGGATGCCAAGTGGAACTGGAGCCAGTGATGTGCCCTGTGGCAAAGTGTTGCCAGCAGGCTGAGGGCAGCAAGCCCTCACTGGACTCCCCTATACGCCCATATGTCCCAAGGAGCCCAGAACTGGGTGCCCTGTGCCTGCCACTGAGTGTTGCCTTTGTGCTTTAGTGGCTTTGTCCCTGAAGCTGCAGATTTTTTTGCTATCTCTTTAAAAAGTCTGCTACACCGTAGTGGCCTTTGTAATAACTCAGTCAGCTCCTTTTATTTCAGCCACGTTTCCTCCTGGCATTTCTGATTGACAGGTTTTCTGTACCTTTTCCGTGTGCCATTGTCATTCAGTGGTGCAGAGTGACTGCTGTTCACCTTGGGACCAGCAAGGAGTTAATGCAATAAATTCTCTAGGCAATCCTATGGGACTGAGAGTTTAAACTGTTTACCTAAGCTACTTCTGGATTTTATTTCAGGTTGTTGACGACGATGATGACGTGGAGAAAGAAGCAAATTCTACTTGAGCTCACATCATCTATGGCCAAATAAGTATTTACCTCTTTGTGTTCATAAACTGTCTTTGTGCAGGAGCAACCAGATTTGCCTTTCTTTTCAGAAAAATTGTTACACTTCTATCTGTGAAGATGTATCATCAGTTTAAGTAATTTATTAAATTCCCTGTATTAAAAAAAGGATGCTTTTGCGCTACTTTGTACTATGTCTTAAGAAAGAAATGGTGGGCTTTAAAAATGGGGAGACATCTCTCTTGTTCTTCCATACAAAAAAAAAATCAAGCCAAAAAAAAAGAGAAGGCAGAGGAAAAGTTGCCTGGCTGGATTTTGTGCAATAGAAATATTAAATGTTTATTCCCCCAGGCCTCCTTTATGAAGCTTGCAGGACCTTCTGCCCTTGCTCTATCACTGGGAAATTCATGAATGGTAATTTTATCAAGCCTTATTAAAAAGCTTTTGATTCATTGTTGGGGAATGGCTCAAGGAACAGGGACATGGGTCCCTGGATGAGTTAGTTTGCAGCATGTAACGGCGTTAGGCCTGAGCTGGTGTGCCTAGGCCTCCGTTAGCATAAGCGAGCTCGGTTAGCATAAGGGAGCTATGCAGGAGGCCCATGAAGATTACGATAACCTTGAGCAAGGAGTAAGCAACATTCCTGGTAACGAGCCAGCATAGAAAGGATAAGCGGCCGGGAAACAAACTGCGGCCGGGAAACTAACTAACTGCGGCCGGGAGACAAACTACGGCCGGGAGATGAAGTCACCAGTAGCCAGTAATGTTATAATACGAATGCATAATTAAAGTAAAGGTAGCCAATTATGTTATAACACATGTGCATAATTAAAGCAAAGGAGCATAAAAGAAGCTGTGTCACATCAATAAATTGAAGCTTGCTTATCACTCATATTGAGTTGGCCGCATTCTTCCACCACCGTCCGGGACTCGTGCCGCGTCGATTCTCGCGCTGCGACAATTCATACCAGGTTTTTATGCGGAAAAATAACCCATAGCTTCAGCTGTTTATTTGAGAGGACACAATACTGCCATCACTAGTGAAAAAAATTACCTACTTGCTTACTGCCTTTGTGCAAATAATAGCAACAGAAATAAAAAATGTGATTTTTTTGTTATAAAGAACATGTATTTTTGAATAAATATTTTAAGAAGGTGATCCTTATCAGCTTTAGTAAGTAAAGAGACTAATTAGCTTATTTAGAAGTAAAATTGTTCAGCCACCATTAGTGGTCTGTTTAAACTTGCAAACGATGATTTCTCAATGTAATACTCCCAACATCAAGGTGAATGTGTGGTGCTTGAGGGCACCAATTACTTTTGTAGGATCGCACAGAAAATGAATGTGTTTTCTTGTGCCATATCCTGTTTGTTCCTTCTGGTGCCAAAGGTGCAGGGTGTGTGTAACCTGGCTGCCCTGGCTGAGCAGGGGGAGACGTGGCGGAGCAGAACACGTTCCATCTTTCAAGACTATGGGAAGAGAAATATTTATTGTTCTGCAATTGAAAGATGTAAATCAGGCTTTGCAAGTACCTCAGTTTACTTGTGTGTGGGACTTAATCTCATCCTGATGCCTGGCTTTAGCAGATGGCTTTGCTAACGGAAACGCTACTGCTCCCTCGTGCTGCCACAGTTGAGTTGAGTGTGCAGTTATTTGACTTGTGGGTGTAATCGTATTCCCTGCGTGCAAGGGTTTCACAGCCTGTGGTACATTCCCCTCTTTTGCTCTTTGCCAGTGTAATTCCATGGAGTCCTGAAACAGGAGTGGTTACGTCAGTGGAGAATCGTTTACGTAGCATGCAGACCAGTATGTGGGAGCCATAAACTTTGTATCACTTGTTAGAAATTTGAAAACAAATATTTTAGTAAAACATTTCTTCAGCTTTTGTACAGAGTAACGATCTACAGTCATGTGAACTACCCACTCAGGAAATTGGTTTGAAATTGCCAGGTCCTTTATCCTGCTATGACATAATAAGTGCTTGATCTTACAAGTCCATCGATGACAGAATTCCCCTCGAGGTAGGCTCAGACTGTCCAAAACAGAGCTTGTGCAAACGTGATTGCCATGTTCTTTGTCAGCAAGCCATAGCGTGGTGAGGAAAGTTTCTGGTTTCTTAAAACCAGACCTTTTTAGGTCTTATTTGTCAATTTAATGCACTATATAAGGCAAAACGTGAACAGCAAAGTAGCTGTTTTGTGTGTTAAATAAAATGTGTCTCTTAAAGATATGGTCTTTATTCTTCAATTAAGCAATATGGATCTCGTCCAGGTACAGTAAGGACCCAGTTTTGCTGCTGTCTTTGTATTTCCAGTCTTCTTGTTAATAGGGTTTAAGTTAAGCCTGCTTGTACTGAGGCTGGAGATGAAGCATCTTGTGATCTCGAGACTGAAGGGATTCCGTGTGCAGTGCATATCCTGTGAGGTTTTAAGTTCTGAAGTTCTATTGTGGAGAGAGAAGCACATAACGCTGGCATCCCATGCTCATTTATGTGTTCTGTCCCACTACACAGTCAACTCTTTAGGGCAGTGGTTGCATTCCTACAGCGTAAAGCTTCGGGGGGCGGGGGGCTCTCCCAGTCTGGATGAATGAAAGCAGGAGGAGGGTGTTAATGCCAGTTCACAGCTGGGGCACAAACCCAAACCCAGCTGTATTCACAGCATTAACAATAACCATGACCTCTATGACCGCCCAATGTGGTAAAATCATGAGCCCAAATCATGAGGACTTTCTGTGTGAACCTTCCGCACTCTGGAACAGCTTAGTTCCTGGAAAGAATTCCTGTTAATGAGTGGTATCCTGTCTCCCTGCACTCGCCCACGAGCCCTTTCACACCCATGGACAGTGGCACGTCCTGTGGTGGTCTGGCAGCTCATGTGTTAGAGGGCGGGAAAGCTGTGCTGTACCCAGTGCTCAGGTTGGCAAGGTTTGGGGACTGACATTTTTCTGTAAATTGCAGAAATTGAAATTATTCTGGTGTTTTTAAAAGACAAAAAGTAATTTAGTGATTTTGCTGTGTCCTAGGTAAGTGCAAAATTAGTCTGCTGTTCAGCCATCTGTTTTCACACCGTCAGGTAGAGAAAACACACCAAGTCCAATTGCGCTTCCTAAGTTCTGTTCCAGCCCTCTCTTTTGCAGGAAAGGCTGATTGCAGCTACCTAAACTCCTGTTATCTTGAAACTGCTCACCTGTGGAGATGTGCTTTTTGTCAGGATGTGACTCAGTCCCTCCCTCTAGGAGGAATTCACCTGTTTGTGAGCAGCCGATAGCCCCGCAGCCTACGGTGGGAACCGGTCACCTGCCACAGCCCCCACTGGCAGCGGTTTTGGAGCAGGTACTTCCAACGCAGCAGGGGGAGGTGGCTAACGTTACCGGATGTTGATACACAAACGCATCGTATCGCAAAACACACTCTTTTTTTTCCAAGAGGTGAGAGTTTGCGATTTATGTAAAATTCAGGACTTCAGCCAGAACTATTTCCAGCGGAGCACGCTGAGCTTAGAGAAGCAGGGAGCCACAACCCCTTTCTGTTTTAAAAGGCTCCTGTGTAAAAGGGAGTTGGAGAAACTGGTTTCCCATGTCTCCGTTTGGTAGTAAGTGAACTGCATATGGTAGTAAAGCCAAGTACTGTACAGCAAACCTCGGACTGAAGGAACAGGTTACACAGGGCACAAATACTGGGTTTTATAAGGAAAAAATTAAACAGCCACTTCAAGACTGAACACACGGCGCTAAGTTCCTGTATATGAAAATTCCTGAGGGATTTGCCTTGGATTAGTCTGTGTGGATGAACAAGTGAGCCTCGGTTTAGGGCGTTCACTTTTATAACATCAAGGATGATACAGGTTTAAGTTGTAAAGTGTGGTATTTGCTGTGGTGCTGACATGAATTGTGTATTCTGGGAGGGTTTGCAAGGCCTGCCCGTGCTCCGTCAGGTCTGGGGCGCCCCTCAATGTAAGCAGGGTCACGTCCTTCCAATTTATCCTCAGGTAATGCTATAGATTAGTTTATGTTTGTAGTGAAATTCCATGAGGGGTAAGAAGATGTGAACTGGGAGCTACTGCAGGGCAGCAAAGAAACCCGCAATACAGAGGGGAGCCAGCAGGTGAATCTGGTGTGCAGACCTGTGACAGAAAGCATTTGAACCAGAGAGAGTGGCCAGAGCTGAGGAGAGCAACGTGTCTGTGCCACCGTGTATTGTGCATTTCTGTGGATCGTCTTTCTGATTTGCACTGTTTCCATGGGTTAGTAATTCCCTTCCCATCTGGGAAATCAACTTCATAGAATCGTTTGGTTGGAAAAGACCTTTGAGATCCTGAAGTCCCACTGTACCTGTCCACTACTAAACCACATCCCTGAGCACCTCGTCTGCCCGGCTTTGAAACCCCTCCAGGGATGGCGACTCCACCCCCTCCCTGGGCAGCTGTGCCAATCCCTGACCACCCTTTCAGGGAAGAAATCCTTCCCCATGTCCAGTCTAAACCCCCCCGGCACAACTTGTGGCCATTCCCTCTCGTCCCTTGTGAGCAGAGCCCAGCCCCCACCCCGTCACAGCCTCCTTTCAGGCAGTTGCAGACAGCGATGAGGTCTCCCCTCAGCCTCTTCCAAGCTCCAACCCCAGCTCCCTCAGTCTCTCCTCGTAGCACTTGTTCTCCAGCCCCTCCCCAGCTCCGGTCCCTTCTCTGGACGCGCTCCAGCCCCTCAGGGTCCTTCTTGGAGTGAGGGGCCCAAACTGACCCCAGCACTCGGTGTGGCCTCCCCAGCGCTGAGCACAGGGGCACAATCCCCTCCCTGCTCCTGCTGCCCACGCTGGGGCTGACACAGGCCCGGGTGCCACTGGCCCTCTTGGCCACCTGGGCGCTCCCACTGCCACAAGGCACTCAGCTTCCTATTAACGATGTGGAAGTGGAAAAAAATCAGTTTCAAGTCGGGTGCCCAGCTGATGCAGGGGGCACGAAGCAGCTTGGTTCCAGAGCGCTGCCCCGCACAGCCACCCCGGGCACGGGCACGCGCTGCCGTGGGTCGCTCTTCGCTGCCGAACGAAGCCGAGCGGCGCCGCGAGCTTCCCCGCGCGGTGCCCAGCTGGCGCTGCTGGCGGCGCGGCCACGTCTCCTGGTCCTGGATTTTCCCGTGCGCTGAGGGCGGCGCTTTTCCTGACCTGGGGAAACCCGTGCTGGCTCTTCAGAGCCGAGGCGACGCCTAAGCGAGCAGTCTTGCCTGGAGAAGGGGTTGCGGGGCCCGAGGCGGTGGCGGGCGGGGCGCGGTGCCCCCGGGCGAAGCCCCTGGCTTCTCAGAGCCCACCCCCACCGTCCCGCCCGCAGCCCCAGCCCGGTGGTGCGGGGGCTGCACCCCCCCGCGCCGCACGGAGTGGAACCCACCCCGCCTCGGGCGGGGTTGCGGGCGGGGCTCCCCCCGGGCAGCGCCCGCGGTGCCACGTCCCGCGCCGGGGGGCGGGGCCGCGCGGAAACCAATGGCGATGCGGGCGGCGCGGCTGCGCCCTGGGCCCCGGCCGCGGGCTGGGCGGGCGGCGCAGAGCCGGCGTGCAGAGCGGGCGGGCGCGGGGCGAGCGGCATCATGTGCGGTGAGGGGGGGGCACCGTGTGCGGGAGGGGTGGCAGCGTGTGCGGTGATTGCTGCAGGAGCGGGCGGCATCGTATGCGGGGAGGCTGCGGGGGCGGCACGGGGTGCGGTGAGGGGGTGCGGGGAGGGCGCAGTGTGGGATGTGGGGAGCAGCACCGTGTGCGGTTGGAGCTGCGGGGAGGCGTGGGGACGGCCCCGGGTGCGGGGAGGGGAGGGGGCGACAGCGGGTGCGATGATCGCTGCAGGGGAGCTACGGGGGGGCGGCACCGTGTGCGGGAGGCTGTGAGGGGGAGTGGGGGGCGGCACCGTGTGTGGTTGGAGGTTGGGGGGGGCACTGTGTATGAGGGGGTGCGGTACGAGGGGGAGGGCAGCGTGTGCGGTGACGAGGAGCGGAGGCAGCGCCGTGTGCGGGGCCGCTCCAGGCCGCTCCCCCCGCGGAGCAGCAGCCTCGGGGCGGCCGGGGCCGCGCGGAACGGGGAGGGGGGGGAACGCAGGGCGGGGGGAAGCGAGGAGGGCCCGGCTCCGTCACCCCAAAACGGCCCCGGGGCGGCCCTGCCCGGGGGGAGGCGTCTGGCAGCGCGGCAGCGGCGGGAAAGGGCGAATCGTCCCCAGAGGGGGAGCCCGGCCCGGGGAGGGACGGCGCCCGGGACACGGCGGCACCGGCTGCGCTGTGCCCGGGGCGTGCGGGCGGCTCGGGGGCGGCGCTCCCGTGTTCGTGGGCTTTGGTTCCATGGTGACACTCCTGAGTCCTCAAGGTTTGGTTCGGTGGTGACGCTGCTCCCGTGCCAACGGGCGTTGGTTCGGTGGTGACGCTGCTCCCGTGCCATCCCGGCAGGGATGTGGTTTTCAAAAGTGGTGAAGAGACAGTGGGAGCGTCTGTCCCGTGTGTGTTATTGGAAGGGTTTTGAGGGTTCACCAGTAGCCCAGGTCGTACAGAACAGCCACTCCCAGTTTTAGGCGAAAAGTGTTGGTTGTTGGTTATTTCTTAGGTGTTACAGCTTCTGCTGGAGACGCTCATCCAGCGCTTAACATTTGCGCAAGGCAGGTGGTGAAGCACACAGGTGAGTGGGATTAATTGTGGTTCAGAAATGCCCATTGCAGGGTTGTGCACCAGCTCATCTCCGTCTGTGCCTGCCTGGAGCTTCCCTGGGGGGGACACGTGCCTTGGGTGAGCCGGAGCACAGACCGGTGAGCTGGTTCTCCAGAGTCGCTGGGGCACTGTCCGCTCCCGTTTGCCGTATCAGTGCCGTTACTCTACCTCGACCTTGGAACAGAGGAATATAATTTATCCTTTCTCTTTCTTTCTATTCAAAGACTTTACTAAAGGGCAACAAAGCTGGTGAAGGGTGAACAAGTCTTATGAGGAGCGGCTGAGGGAACTGGGGCTGTTTATCCTGGAGAAAAGGAGGCTGAGGGGAGACCTCATCCCTGTCTACAACTGCCTGAAAGGAGGTTGTGGTGAGGTGGGTGCTGGGCTCTGCTCACAAGTGACAGGTGATTGGACGAGAGAAAATGGCCTTAAGTTGTGTCAGGAGAGGTTCAGGTTAGACATCAGGAAAAATTTCTTCACTGAAAGGGTTCTCAGGCACTGGAACGGCTGTGGGAGGTGGTGGAGTCGCCATCCCTGGAGGGGTTTAAAAGCTGGGTAGATGAGGTGCTCGGGGCTGGTTCAGTAGTGGACAGGGATGGTTGGACTCAATGATCTCAAAGGTCTTTTCCAACCAAGCTTTTCTATGATTTTGTTCCATTGACTTCATGTTTTTCCATGGAAATCTATGCAACAGTCGCCTGTTGGCCTCTTATTTGTCTTTCCCCATTTCCTTTTTTGGTGTTATTTTTCCACTTGCCCAATTGAAGTGATGCTCTGAGCAAGACTGTGGGGGTTATATGTAATGTGCAAGCTGCTGTTTCTTTCACAGTTTTTGTGAGATTGAGTTGGGGTGAAGCAGTTTCACCTTCAAACAGTCGTGTCTGGAGCGCTGTGAAGAGGCAATCAGAAGTTCATACTTCAGCTTACATTTAACACTACATTGATTTGTGTTAAAAGAACAAAGTGGAGCAAAGCTAAGAATAGAAGGGATAATTGTTATTATAAATAGCTTTGTGCAAGAATTAAGGATGATTTTGATGCCTTGTGCTTGCCTTGTTTGAGGTCCAGCCTTTGAAATGTGCGATAGCAGTGTTCTGCTCTTTGTCTTTTTAAGTGATAAGCCCTGAAAGCGCTGTGAGTAGTTACTTGGTTATGTCCAAGACTTAATGTCTTTCTCCTCAAGGTTCCTCTTGGATATTGAAACATTTTATGCAACAGTAAGAAAAGCATGAGGGGTGAATGACTGTGTTGTTGGGTCTTGTTCTTGGAGCCGGAGAGAGATCCTATAGTGAAAATAAGTGGAGATTTAACTGAGCACGGTGATACAGGAGAGTGCAGGGAGCGCGTGGCCGAAGACAGTGGGGGCTTTTGTAGGGAAGAGGAGGAGGACTGTTCGGAGTCTGCGGGTGCTCCCACATGACCTCTTGAGCCTCGTGGTCGAGTGCCGCTGGCAGAAAGAAGGTAAAGTGGTCGTCTCTGGTGGTGCCGTTGGTGAGCTGGCTGGTGAGCATGGGGCAGGATTGATGGTGGTCTCTGCTTACATCAGGAAACATTAATTACAGTGGCAGTTTGGGTGTTTTCCCACACAGGGAAGGGCAGAAGCTGAGCTGATTAAGGTAGTGCCCTCTCGTCTGTAGGTGTTGTGAACAGGCAGAGCTGGCTGGTCAGCACTCTGAGTGCTTGCACGAACCATACAGAATTATCCCCCCGAACTGAAGTGACAGTAGTCTGTCTGGGCGTGGAGGGCTCCGATGGCTCCTGCTGCAGCCGCCGCGGGGCCGGAGTGGCCGTGGTACACAGGGCAATGACTGCTGATCCATCCCGGCTGCTGCCACGAGCCCTCAGACAACACTTTTGTAACAGAACTGGGAGGCAGTGTATGTGTGGCGTTACCCTGCCATGTTGTCTGCTGGGCACACTGTCCACGTGCAGGTGTTCACCCAGCAGATCTCAGATGGAGAGGTAGGTAGTGAAATGAAACTTTTAAAAAACAAGTAGTAGTGCTGCTATTGGAGTTCTCCCTTTGAGAGCTTCAATACTGGAATTACCAACACAATGTTTTCAACGTAATGATGATCTGCCGTTGAGGTTTACATGTGTTGGACCTTACGAAGTCCTGAGATCCACTGTGCTCCTACTGCTTGGCAGGTAAAGGAGAGCACCCAAAGCAGGGGCAGCAGCAGGGGAGGGAGGGGATTCTGCCCCTCCGCTCTGCTCTTGTGAGACCCCACCTGGAGCCCTGGGTCCAGTTCTGGAGTCCTGAGCACAGGAAGGACCTGGAGCTGTTGGAGCGAGTCCAGAGGAGGCCACGGAGATGATCCCAGGGCTGGAGCAGCTCTGCTACGACAGACTGGGATTTGGGGTTGTTCAGCCTGGAGAGAAGGCTCTGGGGAGACCTTAGAGCAGCTCCCAGCGCTGAAAGGGGCTGCAGGAAAGCTGGGGAGGGGCTCTGGATCAGGGAGTGCGGGGATGGGACGAGGGGGAACGGTTTTGAGCTGCAAGAGGTGAGATGAGATGAGATGTGATTGAGAAATGTTTTGTTGAGGGTGGGGAGGCCCTGGCCCAGGTTGCCCAGAGCAGTGGTGGCTGCCCCATCCCTGGAGGTGTTCCAGGCCAGGTTGGATGGGGCTTGGAGCCCCCTGATCCAGTGGGAGGTGTCCCTGCCCATGGCAGGGCGGTTGGATCTGGTGATCTTTGATCCCTCCAACCCAAATGATTCCATGGTTTTATGATTCTGTGCAGGTGTGCTGAGGTTCTGGTTTTTTAGTAGCATTAGTTAAAACCAGCTGTGGTTCTGGGTCTGTATTCCACCCTGGCAGTTTGCAGACCTGTCCAGGTATAGGTTGGGTGTGCTTTGGGCTGAATGCACCAAACCAGTTCAGTGGCATCTGTGAAATAGTTTGGAAAACAGGTTTCTCAAGGTGGCCAGGCTCGAGAGACTGTGCTGTAAATAAGTAAACCTATCGTATGCCACGACTGTGTTCAACATCAAAAAGGGACTTGGGGTTTAGCCCGGGTAGTACTGGTGATTACTGCAGAGGGAAGCGGGCTGAAGAGACTCAGATTTGAGGTTTGGGGGTTTGTGAGGACTGCTCTCCTGCTGCCGTTTGTACCCGTGGGGGTTTGCCTTTCCGTGGAGAGTGGCTCTATAGGCACGTAGAGCAGTGGCTGTGTGTGCTCTGCAGAGCATAGCTAGACAGGAGCAACCTTGCCCTTCTTAGCTGGGGAGAGAGCGGGAGGTGTGGGTGTGGGTGGTGCAAGGAGCATCCAGTGGACAAACGTCGCTTTTCATCGATTTGGTGGTTTTCTGCTTTGCTTTTTCTCCCGGTGCGGTCTAGATGGAATGTTGGCTCTGCCGTGTACAGCGAGCAGACACAGTCATGAGAGTCTGCTTGTTTCTGACCTTGCGCTCGTTCAAACTGTGCAGAGTTAGCGCCGTTTGGGGACGCCTCGTTCCACTTCGCAGCAAATGGCAGGAGCCCACGCCAGCAGGTTTTGAGCCTCAGTTCTGGGGCTCCGAGCTGCGCTGCAATGAGTATCCGTGGTGGAACTCGCTGTCACTGCCTGGCACCTCCCCTGGTGTGGGGTGAAGAAAAATCTTTTTGTTGTTTTACCCGGCCTGTGAGGTATGTGGTGTGTGTAACTTGGTAGCCTGCATCTCTGTTTGTTGGAAGACTTGAGGCTTAACAGTCGTCACCAGGATAAAGGATTCTTTGGAATTCCCAGGTGGATGTACTGATAACATCGTCTGTTGAAATGGTTGTAAAGCTATACATGTGGTAAAAAGGGATTTGTCAATCTGACTTAAACGTAGCCGGAAGGCTTTCTGCTTTTATGGGAAAAGGATTAGGAAAAGCCTTCCCAAGTAACTTCGCATATACAAGACACTGGAGAAGGTGATTCATTTTCCTGTGGGCTCACCATGAAATAAAGGAACATGAGCAGCAAGAAGGTGATGGGAAAATGAAGTTCTCAGAAGAAGTATTTCTGTAACGGTGAACAGTAGAAATCATGACTGTCCATTTCCTAAATGTTGTTCTGTTAAAATCTGTCGCTGTTGATAGGGAGGTCTTTATGAAGCTGTCGTTAGGAATGCCAGGATATTGTACTTGAATATTAAGAATTGGTTCTAAGAGGGTGTTGAGCTTCCCAAGGAACCAAATACCTGTTGTGCCAGTGGTTCGCCAGGTGAGGTTTTTACGGCAAACCTGAAAGAAAGGAAATACTTAGTGTTCTAAAGTGAATTGTTCAAGATATCTCACTTAGAGAATTAGGCAGGACTTCTCCAACTCCAACGGGTCTCAGAGTGAGTCAGGAATTGTATGGGAAGCTCACACACAGATGGACTGAAAAGACTCATTCAAAGTCCTGTGCTGAGGCACTAATTGAAATGTTTCCTTAGGTTGCAAGGCATGGCTACTGTTCTCATCCTGAAGTGTGTTCGTGTCAAGTCCTGCAGGGCATGAGGGTGTTCTAGGCAGAGTGCTGTGTTTTCTGAGCCTGCCAGCTATCAAATCCTGAGTATGCTTGCTGCTCTCTTATTTCAGAGGGGAGTTCACAATTATAAACAGTGCTGGACTAGAATGAAATTCACTGAAATTTTTGGTTCCTTATGGCACCTCGAGCAGTGCCCACTCAAGGCTTGTCAAGGTAGCGTAATGAAATGTCAGTCATAGACATTTCTCTTTCTCTCAGAGACATTCCTCTTTCTGGCTTGTTTCGGAGCCCAAGTTCCAGAGGGCAGTTGTGGAGTTATTACTTTAAAACACTTGCCTTGAATGCTGTCTAAATGCATAAGTTGAGCCAGAACTGTAACTCCTCTTTTCAGTTCTGCAGGGACCTGAGATTTGTGGTGAGTTGGTTTCAGGAGTTCTGTTTGGACTTCAAGGTTTCTACATTTCCAGTACCTGGCATCTAGGCTGGCAGGAGGATGAGATCGAGGTGTCAGATGGGACCTTGATGGGAATTTGCTAGGCTGGCCTTGGAATTTCATCAAAACCAATGTATTTCGATTGACTGCATCCAAAGCAGTGGGACCAGCAGGGCAGGGGAGGGGATTCTCCCTCTCTACTCTGCTCTGGTGACACCACAGCTGGAGCCCTGCGTCCAGTTCTGGGGCCCACGGCACAGGAAGGACCCGGAGCTGTTGGAATGAGTCCAGAGGAGGCCACGGAGATGATCCCAGGGCTGGAGCAGCTCCTGTACGAGGCCAGGCTGGGAGAGTTGGGGTTGTTCAGCCTGGAGAGGAGAAGGCTGTGGGGAGACCTTAGAGCAGCTCCCAGGGCTGAAAGGGGCTGCAGGAAAGCTGGGGAGGGGCTCTGGATCAGGGAGTGCAGGGATGGGATGAGGGGGAAGGGTTTTGAGCTGCAAGAGGGGAGATTGAGATGAGATCTTGTGTAGAAATGCTTCACAATGAGAGTGGGAGGCCCTGGCCCAGGTTGCCCAGAGCCGTGGTGGCTGCCCCATCCCTGGAGGTGTTCCAGGCCAGGTTGGATGGGGCTTGGAGCCCCCGATCCAGTGGGATCCTGATGGCTGGGGGTGGCACTGCATGGGCTTTGAGGTCCCTTCTGACCCAACCCATCCCATGATTCTTTATCTGTTATGATTTAAATGAGAAAAAATTGACACAGAAACCGGCTGTGTGCTCCTCGCAGAAGCCTTCAAGAAGCTGTGAAGTGCAAAGCTTTCCATTGTTTGGCTCGTGTAAATTGATTTGGACATGGACACAGGGAGGGAGAGAACAAGGCTTTATCGAGGTGCTGGGATCTTGAGGAGAGCATCTCTGGTGTTGAGGGAAGGTCTGAGCCGCAGGGTAGGGCTGCTGGGCGCCTGCCGCCTCGGAGAAGGCTGGGTTTCGGAGCTGGATGAAGTGATCCTTTGTTCAGCATTTGAATAAAAAGAGGTTCTTTTCTTGCACGGCCAGAGCTCTGTGTCACACTGGCACACCGGTGTCACCTGCGTGCCCTTTGGCCCAGCCCGGCCGTGTCCTCGCTGAACACTGACACAGCGGGGCCCGAGGGCTGGGGCGGCTCAGAGCCCGGGTTTCTCTGCTGAGCCCTTCTTGGCGGCTGCTGGGGAAATAAACAGCTCAAAAATACCTCAGGTCAGCGAAGTCTGACAAACATTGAATGCTTTGGGTCTTTTTTTTTCTCGTTAGTGTTTCTGTCAAGGGCAGAGGAGTTGTGGTTAAACATGGAAGTGGATACAAGGCGTGACTGCTCACATGTTCCTGAAAAACCCAGTTGTCAGGGCAGAGCCAGTGAAAATGCTGTTTTCAGAATGCGAATGGAAACCTTCTCCAGCTAGGAAGGATCCCAGCATTACAGGATGTTTGCGAAGGAGAAAATAAATGATATTTGAAAATAATTCCAGTAAATTTATTTACTTATAATTCATCGTGAACAAATGTCATAAATAGGTGATAAACCTATAAATATTTTATTTTAGCTTGCAGAGTAGCAGGTCCTGGAAGGTTCCTGTTCCTTTTCAATGGCCTTATGGTCCCATTTTTTACTTTAATTATTCTGTTTATTTCTATTCAATGTTTTTTCCTGCTTAAGGTGAGTTATAACCCTGCTTGTCTACTTGCCTTCTCATATGTAAACTGTGTCAATCACAGGTGAGTTCGTAGTGTCCCCATTATCACCCCAGCCATTTTCCTGTCAAGATGGAAAAGTGGAACAACATCAAGCCTGAATCTCCCAGTGTTCACACAGTTGTGTTTTTTGAAGAGCCTGTCCACGTATTTTCCAGCGTTAATACTGTATTTGCGTTTCTTTTAGGTGTTTGGTTTTGTAGTCCCTGTGTTTGCTGATAAGAAGCACTGAATTCCTTGGTTTGGGCTTTTCTTTGTGATATTCTCGCTCTTAGATTCAGATTTTTTTGCAGCCCTCATGAATAATCTTAGTATAATTGTGCTGTAATTAATAGATTATTTCAATGCCTGAGACGAATGCCGAGTTGCCTCCTTTCTGGAGAGAAGTGCTCTGTTTGTTTGCAGTACGAGTAGCAATAAACACTGCTGGTTTCCTCTCATTGCAGACGAGCCCTCCCTGCCCGGGGCAGCCGGTTCCTACCTTGTGCCCATTCAGTTCGGGGCGTTTTGTCGTGCGCTGCTGGTGGTTTTGATCTGTGCAAAGAATCAAGTTTTGAATCATTGGCTTTTTTTCTTTAGTTCAGGTGTGATTGAACTGGTTAAAATGTGCAGGGACAATGCCTTCTCGAGCCACCGACCAGTTTGGGTTCAGATTAGACAAAGGTGTCAGCCCTGCCTGGAGGGAAATGGTTCTGCTTTGAAGCTGTTTTTTTAAGAATCCTAGAATCATGGAATGGTTTGGGTTGGAAGGGACCTCAAAGCCCACCCAGTGCCACCCCCTGCCATGGGCAGGGACACCTCCCACTGGATCAGGGGGCTCCAAGCCCCATCCAACCTGGCCTTGGGCACCTCCAGGGATGGGGCAGCCACCACTGCTCTGGGCACCCTGGGCCAGGGCCTCCCCACCCTCACAGCAAAACATTTCTTTCTAAAATCTCAATCTTCCATCTCCGCTTAAAACCCTTCCCCCTCATCCCATCCCTGCACTCCCTGATCCAGAGCCCCTCCCCAGCTTTCCTGCAGCCCCTTTCAGTCCTGGGAGGCTGCTTTAAGGTCTCCTCACAGCCTGAACAACCCCAACTCTCTAAGCCTGTCTTTGTACAGGAGGTGCTCCAGCCCTTGGATCATCTCCATGACCTCCTCTAGACTCGTTCCAACAACTCCAGGTCCTTCCTGTGCTGCGACTCCAGAACTGGACCCAGGGCTCCAGCTGTGGTGTCACCAGAGCAGAGTAGAGGGGCAGAATCCCCTCCCTCGCCCTTCTGGTCCCAGTTCTCTGGATGCAGCCCAGGACAGGGATGGCTTTCTGAGCTCTGTTGTTGGCTCCTGTTGAGCTTCTCATGCACCAGCACCCGGAATCCTTCTCATCAGAGCTGCTCTCAATCCGTTTTCCACTCAGCGTGGATTTGTGTTTGGGATTGCCCTGAACCAGGTGCAGGACGTTGCTGTTGGCCTTGTTGAACTTCATGAGGTTCACACAGCCCCACCTCTCCACCCTGTCGAGGTTCCTCTGGATGGCTTTTAGTTCAGAATAAGTTGCAATCCTTCCTCCAGAAGCAGGATGGAGACTAAAACGATCATTTCACATTGACAGAAATATTTTATGAAAGTCAGCAGAGTTCCTGCTTCATAACTGTGCCCATCTATTGAGTTGGACGTTGTTTGATGTTGGTGGCCATGCTGGGGCACGGAGTGCCTGTGGGTTGACCCTCAGTGAGGTTTGTCAGAGCTGCTGCAGCTTTTCTGGGATGCCCCCACCCTGAGCTGTGCCTGTTCCATCAGTTCCAGATGGGTTGTGGGGGGTTTGGGAGGGGACGCAGGCTCTGTGCTCGCTGCAGGATCATGAGGTGACTGTGCCAGGTCCCCAGGCTCCTTCAAGTGGGAAACCTCCCCACCTAAATGCAACGTCATTGTTGGGAAGCAGGCCGGGGGTTGTAGCTGTGTCCTGGCGGTGTTCAGCGGGCGCAGAGAAGTAAGTGCCTTCACGCGCCTCCGCACGCTGCTGTTTGGAGAGGCCTGGCGGTGCCACGGGGCAGCCCAGGAGGGGTGGAGGGAGCAGACTGCCTACCGTACGCTTGCCACCCTGTCCTACACTGCTTCCTCTCCACCTTTCCTACAGCCCAATTGCCTTCTCCCTTCTCGGCGCACGCCCGCGCATTTCGTACCCTTTGCATGCAGTTGCTTCTTCAGACTTCCCATGGCTCCGTTTCGCCCTCGGCGTGCCAGCTTGACAGCCCTTTCCGTGTTTGCCCGCCAGTCGCTCAGCGGGACGCCCTGCCAGTGAAAAAGGCCTCTGTGCTCCCCTCAATGAGGCTCTTGTGCCTCTCACACCACTGCAGTTGCCTGGGAAGGACTTCCCGGAGCTGCCTGGCTGTGGCCAGCTTGACATTCAAACTCCAGAGCACCTTAACGCTCGTCACCAGTCCCCGTTGTCTTGAAAGAAGAGAACTTGCATGGCCTTTGGTGTTGTGCCGTGGTCAAGGAATAGCTCACAGGGTGGCTGTGTGCCCACACGGGACTGGTGATGCCATAGCAAGAGGGGGGGAACCCACCGAAGGGCTGCAGAGGTTGGGGGTGCTTCTGGAGAGGTGTTCGGTGGCCCGGCAAGCGCCAGAGCGAGGAGCTGCCCCGCTCCATCACGTGGCCTGGGTGGGAATGGGACCCTGGGCTTGTGCTTCCCAGGTACGTGAAACACGGGGAGAGGTTTCAGCTCAGATTATTGAGCTGATTCGGAAAAACGTGAGCAGCCCTTGTGTTCCTGTGGTTCCTGGGGCTGGTTCTGATTGCGCCTTCTGGAGAGGCTTTGCTCCAGATGCCCCGCTGGGTGGTCAGGGACTAAAGGGAGGTGCAGGAGCTGCTGGGACCCAGTGTGCATTTTTTGGAGACATCCTGTTTGCTTGGTTTCTTTGCTTTGTGGTTCACTCTTGTTATTTTTATGCATTGGGCGTCTGTTTGGGAGGTTTCTGGTAAATATGGAGAGAAGAGCTTTTTCCAGCTGCCTGTGCTTTGTGCTCCTGTTGTGAAACCTGGAAGTCGTTTAAAGGATTCCAGGCACCCTGATAACGCTGAAATGTGCCGTCCTTCAGCCTGGGTGACGGCGATTTGGAGTCTGTTCACGTGTGAACAGGGCGGTTGCTGTTTGCCTGGAGAATGTGGTTCTCAGAGTGAGCCAAGTGAGCCAAACTGGAAAACTTATTTTTTGCCAGAAAGGGTGGAGAGGAGGGTTTGGGGATTGAGGGTGTGGGGGGATCTCCTTCAGAGGGGGCTTTAGGAACGCAGCAGAGGTTGTTAAGTGCGGTTGGTGTTTGATCTGTTCAGGTTTTGGCTGCGAGTTGTGAGGTTTGTGGATGAGGAGGTCGCCCTGTCCGTGCAGCCTCTGGGAACAACAAATGCCATCGGGAGACGGGAGCAGCCGGCCCGTGTGCGTGATCCGTCTGGGGTGTCGGGAGCAAGGGAAGGGAAACTGCCCGTTTGCATAAACTTGGTCACAAGAGTCTTACAAGTGGTTATCAGCAAAGGCTTTGGACTTGGGGGAAATGAAGGCAGAAGCAACAGAAACCAAGTAAAAAGCTCCCTTTCTTTATTCCTCTTACTTTCACCTGACAAGGTGGTTTAAGAAAGAGGAAAGAGGGAACGTGCGTCTGATTTTTCCTGATCACACTGAAGAAGGTAAACAAGACGTGCGGTGTGTTCTTGCATCAGAATGTGTGGGGAGGTGTAACTTCTAATGCTGGTGTTTTGGGGCTGGGAAGATGAAGCTTATGACAGACTGGTCCTGCCGTCTGTAGCTGAAGGAAAAATGAAGAGGAATGGGAGAGTGTGAGAATGGTGTATGGCTCCATTTCATTTTTTTTGCCTCTTTCTTTCACCTGATGAGGTATTTTGAGAAAGAGGAGCGATGAAATGTCCATCTGATTTTTCCTGGTCACACTGAAGAAAATAAGTGAGAGGTGGGGTGTCCTTTTTGCAGCAGAACTGCAGGGAGGTGTAGCTTCTAATGCTGATGTTTTGTGGCTGGGAGGATGAAGCTTATGATAGGCTTGTCCTTTCGTCTGTAGCTGGAGGGAAAGTGAAGAGGAATGGGAGTGTCAGAGTGATGTACGGCTGTGTTCAACCTTGTCCCGTGGACACAGTTTGGCTCTCTGGTGTTCACTGCACCGGTCAGCTCTCAGTAGCCCATATTTTTACTTATAAATAAATGAAGACATCAGAAGGCTTTGCATTGTTCAGTTTAATTCCAAAACACAAACAGCTTAAGAATGCATTTTTTCAAATGTTCTTTAAAATAATCTCTGTGTAAACAAAGATGTGTGTTCCAAAATCATCTCGGGAGTGCAAGTTCTCGTGTATAGAAGTTTGGGCACTGTGAGGCAAGCTGTGTGGCAGGCAGACACCTGAGATTTGAGATGCCTTTAAAAGAACCTGGGTTTGTGTGTGTGTGACTGAACTCTCTTCTCCTCAAGAGGTTTTGATCAAGTTTCACCAGTTACACCCCTTGTATTAGCAGTCGCTTAGACCTGCGAATGCTTTTAGTGAAACCTGTCTTGCTTTTATTCCATGCAGATTTTTTTCCCCTTTAAAATCTGGGTGAAATGGGAGATTTCAAGTGCAGATGTTTCTAACATCCAGTAAATGTCTTCTCATGCCGCTGCTTTATGGTGGTACCAAAGGAAACCTTTCTGAAACAGAGCCAGAGTTTGGAGATCTAGGAATTTGTGTGTCCCCATCAGTGCTTAAAAATAGAAGCAACAACTTATCTGGCTTTGCAGCCCTTAGAAGAAAACTCCGTTAACTGGAAGGGGAGGGGTAGTTTGCCTGAGTGTAATGATTTTTTTCTTGGTGAGTGTGTGCAATTCAAGGAAGAATTCCTTTGGAAGATGGTTCTTCAGTATGTAAAGCTCAGTGTTACTGAGCCTTGAATTTTCCATCTGGAAGGATTAGTGTCCTGTCCATTGTTTCTTGACAGTTTGTTGTGTTGTGTTGGTGCTTTCTCCCGTCGCACCCAGACTTGTTCTGTTTGGATGCTTTTGGTGTTGTGAGAAAGATGCTGGCATTTTGGTTGCCCGGAGAATTGGTGGCTGCCCCATCCCTGGAGGTGTTGAAAGCCGGGTTGGATGGTGGGATCCAGTGGGAGGTGTCCCTGCCCATGGCAGGGGATGGGACTGGATGACCTTTAAGGTCCCTTCCAACCCAACCCATTCTGTGACTTTATGATTTTGTGTTTAGTTTTGATCTCTTAAATGTTAGTGACATCTACATGGGAGCTTTGATGGGATAAGGAAGGCTGGACACACGTGGTCCCTTGCTGCCGGGGGTTCTCAGTACAAAGACCTGTTTCAGTTTTCGCTTGATCCCCACGCTAGGTTGATGGCACCTACAGAGTTTCCTCAGCTGTGGTTTTGTTACAATATTTGCTCTTTTCCCCCATGCAGGCATCTTTGCTTACCTCAACTACCATGTTCCCCGGACAAGACGGGAGATCCTGGAGACCCTTATCAAAGGGCTCCAGCGGCTGGAGTACAGAGGATATGATTCTGCAGGTATTTCTCTCCCAGCAACAGGGGTTCTTGTTTGAATTTTGGCTTGTAAATAATTTTTGCGGTGGGTTTGTGAATGGTTTCTACTCTCTTCTGCTTTTGAAGAAAGCTGGAACACAAACTGGATGTGCCTGCGGGCTGAGGTTTGGATTAGCTTTCAAAACCAGATTTCCATCAACATTCTTGGTGCCTGTTGTCTGAGGCTATAGAAGTGCAAAGGGAAAGCACCTCATTTCCAATCTTAGGGGGCGTCGCTGTTATTTGGAGGGAGGGAGGACAGGGCACTGTAGAAAGAAAAGCATGGGCAGTATTTGTGTACAATAATGGGCTTCCTGCCCTTCACACTCGTTCTTCTCCTTCCGTGCTCAGGTGTGGGAATCGATGGCGGAAATGACAAAGACTGGGAAGCAAATGCTTGCAAAATCCAACTTATCAAACAGAAGGGGAAAGTGAAGGCTCTGGATGAAGAGGTGCACAGTATGTATTTCCCTTCCGTTCTTTGCCTGCTCTCTTTCCTTGAAATATCCTTTCCTCTCCTTTGTGGTAAATGCCCCCTGCTCTCCCCAGAAACACTGTATTTCCATGTAACTGGGTACAAATTGTCAGAGGCTTGAACACTCACACATGTGTTGTGAAGAACCTGGTGATCTGTTGGATGTTGTCATGAAGTTACGAAGAAGGCCTTATTCCTTGAGACAAAGGAATTGCATCCTATTAAAATAAAATAGACCTGAAATACATTTTAGAAAACAGCCTTAAAAAAAAAAATCCAAAGAAAACCTCCTTAATCTGGAGAAAGGGGAATTATTGGGAAATAATTATCAGAAGGTCTACATCTTGGGCTAAAAAAGATGACTGATTTAATAACTTCACCAGTTGAACTTTACATTTTCCTGTGTAATGCCTGTCCCACCTAAAGCTGCCCCTCCGGGTGGTGACGGCTACAGGACAGCACTGGTGTCCGTGTGTAACTGTCCAGTTGGTGGGAGGACAGAGAGTGAGGTCTTCTGCCTTTTTGTGTTCCCTTGATTTAAACATTAAGTGCATTAAAACTGTACAGAACACAAAGAAACATAAAGTCTTTGGGTGTAGAATACAGGTGAACTGTGTGAGATTGGGGAGATGCTTTTCAGGATCTCTGGTTGGCACTCGAGCTGCTGCGTTGTTGGAGTTTAACTTGTTGAAGCCCATACTAGTGTTAACCTTGTGGTGCTGATTATCCATAAGGAAGGTGGGTAGATCTTCAGAAACACAGGAGCTGGAAAGGCTGGGCGAGGGGGGTGTGCATTGCTGAGAGAGAAGACAGACAAAATATCTCTGGAGAAATACTCGCCTGGTCAGGAAAATTGCAGGATACACGGTTTTAAAGAGACTGTGGAGTCACTTGGGTAAGAAAAGGAATATTTTTTTCCAAAGAAGTATTACTGCTAATGGTGTGCTTTCTAGAGACAAGGGGTGGTGACAAATACTGTAACCATGGTGGCACACAACCGTGAAATGGACTGGGTCAGTCACAGCTGACAGCAGGTGACAGGATGGCAAGGTGTGCCCGGAGAGAGAAACTATGGCTGGATTCTTTCTTAGAAGTTGTGTTTGGGTTTGGTGGGGTGAGGAATGCGGGGAGGTTCATAGAACCATAGAATGGGTTGGGTTGGAAGGGACCTTAAAGATCATCCAGTTCCAACCCTCCTGCTGTGGGCAGGGACACCTCCCACTGGATCAGGGTGCTCAAGGCTCTGTCCAACCTGGCCTTGAACACCTCCTCATGTGCAGGTTCCTCATGTGCACCTGCATTCTGAATCCCCTGGGAGCAGGCTTGCTGCTCTGTCAGGTTTGCTGGTTCTCTTTCCCAGTCAGTGTTGCTGTCCCATGGTCCCTGGAGGCTGGCAGAGATGCCCACGTTGGCTTTGGGGATGGGACAGCCTCTCAGTACTAATGACTTGTACTTCTGCTGCAGAGCAACAGGACATGGACCTCGACATCGAGTTTGATGTCCATCTTGGAATCGCCCACACCCGTTGGGCCACTCATGGCGAGCCCAATCCTATCAACAGCCACCCGCAGCGCTCGGATAAGAACAATGGTGAGTGTGTTTGCTTGAGGAACCGCAAACAGCAGTCTTGGAGCGTCTGGAAAAGTTTGGTGCCATCTGCGATGCCTGGTGTGTCACAGGGAGGGGTGGCTGGACCCAGGGCAGGGGGTTTGTTGCGGGCCGTGATGCCGAGCCCAGTTCGTGTGAAGCCAGAGGAGTCTGGCCATCACTTCTGGCTGCGGGCATGTTTGCAGCAGGGAATGATCTCAGGAAGGGTTGGAATCAGTGCCCAAAGGTTTGATGGGTGCACAGGCACAGTGCCAGGGGGCAGATAAACACCGAAGGAAATTGGATGGTACAAATTTTCATGGCTGTTCTTTGGAATGGAATTTTGTACACATTTCCTCCCCCTCCCATTTATTTATGCTTTTTCCGTAATCACCAGTCACGGAAGGGTGCTGGTCTGCTCCGTGCTACCGCAGTGTGCAGCTTGGTTGGTGTCTGGTGGAGCTGCCGAGGAGCAGCTCTGCTGAGCTGGCAGGAGGAGTGTGTTTGATTGCTTCCAGCAGGCTGGAAACTGCCATGCTCTTAAGTGCCTTCAGAAGCTTTGCAGGATCTCGGTAGCCCTGTTCACACTCGGGTCATTGTCACCTTCTGCCATTCCCAGCCACACCAAATGGGGCAAGAGCAAGGAAATCACACTGGGAGGTGAAAATGCCCCTTATTCAGCCACGTACAGCTTTTCACACAATAGTTTTGTGGTCTCTGCTGTCCTACACGGCCACGGTGCCCGCTGCCCACCCAGGGGGCTGGTCCTGGGGCTGAGTGGGGCCTTTCCTCTGTCTCCAGAGTTCATCGTCATCCACAACGGCATCATCACCAACTACAAAGACCTGCGGAAATTCCTGGTGAGTGACCCCCCTGTGCCTGTGTGGCGCTTGCTCCTCTGTTCACAATCTCCTGCTCACTCTGCTTGTGTTCTCACACTCCCTTTACCACTCACACCCCCTACTCACATTTACACTCTCCCACTCGCACCTTCCACTGGCCCCTTTATCTCACGCCCCCACTCGCACTCGTGTTCTTGCACTCACTCCCCCACTCGCCTTCGCTTTCCCCCATTCCTGTTCCCTGACTCGTTTTTTTGCATTTGTACTCTGTTCGCACTCCCCCGCTCTCACAGCCCTCATTATTCCACTCACTCCCTTTCCCTCCCCACTCACACTTATCCATTCACCCTCCCCCTCCCATTCACTCTCCTCCTTCCTCCTGCACTCGTGACCTCCTTCCTCACTCGTATTCGCTCACTCTCCCTGTTCATGCACCTCCACCACGTATTGTCACACTCACTGCTTTACTGTCACGCCCCCTTGCACTCCCTCCCTCACCTCACACTTCCTGTGCCACTTCACGCACTCCCTTCCCTCGCGCTCCTGCTCTCGCCCCCCTGCATTTACTCTCCCCACTCACTACCTTGTTCCCCACTCATTCTTGCACTCGTACCCCACCCCTCCTCTTTCCCCCCGTCACCCACTCATCGCTGCCCTGTTCCCCCATTCCTGTTCTCACATTCACTCAGCTCTCAGTCTCCCGAGCGCTTCCTCTGCTCCCCTCACACTTCCACTCATACCCACTCCCTCCCCTCATCACACTCCTCATCCCGTCGGTCACACTCATCCTCCCACTCTCTCTTCTCCTCACTCCACCACTCACCACCCCCTTCCCCTGCTCACACTCGCCTTACTCACTCTCACACTCTCCCCCTTGCCACACACTGAGCCTCGTGGTTTCACACTCGCTCAGCTGCTCACATTCACTCCCCCACTCATTCCTACACTTTGCTCACCCACTCCCTCACTCACACTTCTCCTCGCTTGCCCGCTCCTTCTCACACTCACACTTCCCTGCTTGTGCTCACCTCCCACTCACTCCCCCCACTCCTCTCCCTGTTCCCCACCCACACTCATCTCCTGTTACATTCCCACGCTCTCCCACTCGCGCCTCCCCTTGCCTCCATTCCCGCTCCCTTGTCTTCCCACTCCTGCTCTCCCTCTCACTTCCACGCTCCGCCTGTTTCGCTCCCCTGCTCACACCACCCCTTGCTCTCGGCGTCAGTTGTCCCCACTCACTCCCCATTGGTGCCTCCCTGCTCGTTCTTGCACTCACACTCTGTCACTCGTGCACTCACACCACCTCCTCTGCTCGTGCCCACCCCCCCTCGCTCCCCCGTTCAGTCTCTGCGCACTCCCAGCTCACACTCGGGGATCACACGCACTCCGCGCTTCCCCTCGAGCCCACGCGCTCTCACACTCACACTGACTCCCCGCAGCCACGCTTGCGCTCACTTTTCTCCCTGCACGTTCTTGCACTCCCCATCTCCCGGTGCCCACTCCACTTGCACCCACACTCATCCTCGCACTCTGTGCACACTCACACCCCGCTCCCGCTTGCGTTCACATCACTCACACAAACTCCCCCTCCCTTTGGCACTCGCACTCCTCCACTCGCACACTTGTGCGCTCTCACATTCGTTCCCCCACTTTCTGTGTGGCGGCTGCGCTCCCACGCGCTCTCGCTCCGTGAGTTGCACTGTGCCACGCGTGCTCGTGCACTCACGCTCGCACCCCCCTACTTGCACACTCACTCACGCACGCTTTCACCCCCCCGCTTGCCCTCTCGCTCCTCCGTTTGCACCGGTTCCTCTCACAGCGCTCTCCTCGCCCTCAGACGCTCGCACTCGCTCCTGCGCTCCCTCTCACACTTGCGCCCCCCATCCCTCCCGCGCCCCAACGGAGCAGGAAGGCAGGAGTGGGAGAAGGAAGGAGGTGCATCTGGATGGGGGAGAAAGGAAAGGTGGAAGGAGAAAGCGAAAGGAAGTGCAAAGGAGGGCAAGGAAATGAATAAAAAGGAAAGGAAAAGAAGTAAGGAAAGAAGGAATGAAATGGGAGGCAAGAAAAGGAAAGAATGAAATGAAACAGAAATGAGGGAAAGGAAAAGGAGTCCGAGGGGAGGGGAGGAAAGGAAGGGCAGGAAAGAAGAAAGGCAAGAAAAATAACAAGAAAGAGGAAAGGCAGGAGGAAAGGGAAAAAGGAAGGAAGAGGAAGGAGAGGAGGAAAAGGAAAGGGAGGAAAGAAGGATGAAAGAAAGGAAATGGTGGAGGAAGAAAGGAAAAGATAGGATAAAAAGAAAAGGCAAGAAAGAGGAAAGGCAGGAAGGAGAGGAAGGAAGGAAGAGGGGAAAAGTCTCGAGGGAGGGAGGAATGGCAGGAAGAAATGAGACAAGGAGAAGGAAATGTAGGAAGAAGGAGAAAGGAAAGGAAAGAAGAGAAGAAAAGGGAGAGGAAAGGTGGAAAAGGATGAAAAAAGCAAAGTATGAAGGAAGGGAAAAGGAAAGAAGAAAGGAGGAGGGAAGGCTGAGAAAAAATGAAGGAAAAAAGGAAAGACGAAAAAGGGAAGGAAAAAGGAAAGTTGGGGAGGAAGGCAGGAGAAAGGAAAAAGGAAAGGCAAGAAGAAAACAGCAGGAAAAAAGGAAAAGGAAATCCAGGAACAAAGGAAAGAAAAAAGGAGGGAAAAGAAGGAAAAGCAAAAGGCAATAGGAAAAAAAGAAGGGAAGGAAAAGGAGGGCTGGAAAAAAAGGGAATACAGGGAAGGCAAAGCCAGGTGGGAAGGGGAGGCAGAGGGCTGGTTACCCAGCATGTGCTGTCGCTGCAGGAGAGCAAGGGCTACGACTTCGAGTCGGAGACGGACACGGAGAGCATCGCCAAACTGGTCAAGTACATGTACGACAACCGGGACAGCGACGACATCAGCTTCACCACCCTGGTGGAGAGGGTCATCCAGCAGCTGGTAAGCAGGATGTGGGGGCAAAGGGACAGAACGGGACACCACATGCACACAAAATAACACCGGTGCTCCAGAGGTGCCCAGGGTGCCCCAGCTGGTGCAGCACCGTGCCTGTGCCGGGCTGTCCCTCAGGATGTTCTGTGGGACACGTTAAGGCGCGGCTTTGTTTGTCCTACCTTTGACAGTGCATCTTGGACGTACCCTCATTTTTCATTTACACCAGTCAATACTCGTGTGAGAACCTCTAAACCGTGAGGCACGACATCTGGAGGCAGCCGGGCGCTGTGTCTTGGGTGGTGGGCGTGCAGGGTGTGGGACAGAGGGAAAGTGTCCGTGTTTCAGATCGCCCCAAACCTGTGTGTGGCAGAGATGCTGACCCCTTGTGGGAACGGCCCTGCATGGCGTGTCCTTCCACGCGTCCCGAGTTGTGCACAGGAGCAGCATCCAGCCACAGGGCACCTCTTGTCCCGGAGCACCTTGTTCAGGGGGTGGCTTCTCAGTGCTTTGTCTGGCAGGAGCTGTAGCAGGAACAGAGAACACAATCTGCTGGCACATGGTGGTGGCTCACCTGTACTCTTGGTGACACCACACCCGAGCCAACACTTCAAGGTTTTGACACTTCTTTCACCGGGACTTTACTTTGCAGGTCCCCTCCAAGCTAACAGAGGAGCACTTGCAGCCTCTGTCTGGGAGCTCAGAAGCCTCATGAATCATAGAACCATAGAATCATAAAATGGTCTGGGTTGGAAGGGACCTCAAAGCCCATCCAGTGCCACCCCCTGCCATGGGCAGGGACACCTCCCACTGGATCAGGGAGCTCCAAGCCCCATCCAACCTGACCTGGAACACCTCCAGGGATGGGGCAGCCACCACTGCTCTGGGCAACCTGGGCCAGGGCCTCCCCACCCTCAGTGTGAAGAATTTCTTCACGATGTCTAAATCTTCCCCCTTCCGGTTTAAAGCCGTTCCCCCTCTTCCTGTCACTACAAGCCCTTGTAAAAAGTGGCTGAGGATGAGCTGCCTGGACTCAGGGCAGGGACACCTTTCCAGAATGAGGTGCCTGAGCTTCTGGTGGGTCTGAAGACAGCTGTGAAGCCTTCTGCTTGGGATCTCTTCCTTGTCTGCAAAAACACAGGTGCAGCTTCTGTGCTGGGAATCCTGAAATGGTGGTGCAGGCCTCAAGGGAAAGGATAAACAGTTTGTATTTCTCTTGTTTCAGGAAGGTGCTTTTGCCCTTGTGTTCAAAAGTGTTCACTATCCTGGCCAGGCGGTTGGTACCAGGTAAGCATTGCTGTGGGAAAGAACCTTCTTGTTGCACCCCATGTATCACCTTTTTCTTGTCCCACCAGACTGGAAAACGATGGAGTAGAGGTTGTCCTCCTCATACTTTATATGCTTGGGGGTTGGGGAGCATGGTGTGCATTTTCTTTCTCTTGTTTTCCATTCATCATAACTGAAATTTCCCCAAAAATGTTTCAGAAATTTCTTAGTCACCACCTGTGTCACAGTGGGTCTGAAACAGCTTCTTTGTTGTGTGAGCTGCGGAAAGAGATGGGTTTCTCTTTCCCTTTGTGTTTGCATTTGGGGCTGCATTTAGCCAAGCCCTCCATTTGCCTCGAAGTTGGGTCAGCCCGATGTTCAGGCTTTCTGCTCTTCTAAATGTCAGCATCAGTCAGACTGGTTTGACCGTGCGTGTGCCTGGCACCGCTGTGGATTTTGGTGCTGACAGCAGTTTGTAGATACGTACAGTGAGGAACAGCCAGTGTGTTCCTGGTTCGGGTGTCCACGGGACTGCAGAGTTTCTGCTGAACTTGAGTCAGATTCCTCGTGTCCTTGTATTCTGTTTATTCAGGAATTCTTTCACTCCTGTGTCTGCAGCACCAACAACTTCTCTGGGAGCAGCTTGCTGTGTTTTAGTGAAGTTCGGTTGCTGTGCTGGAGAAAACAGCCCCTTTAAGTTTGATGTCAGGGTGGTGAATCTTTGGGTGCTGAGGGTTGTAACTTGATGTCTCCTTGCAGGCGAGGCAGCCCCCTGCTAATCGGAGTGCGCAGCGAGCACAAACTCTCCACCGACCACATCCCGATTCTCTACCGGACAGGTAAGTGTGAGCACCCCCTTCCCCAGAGGACCCGCATTGCAGTCACACTCAGAGCTTAGAGACAACAGGCAGTTCCATGCTCTGGAATAGCTATTACACTTCTAAACATTCATCTCTAAACTAAACTATTATATTAAAGAGGTTGTTGTTTGTAATCAAGTTTTTAACCATGTGCTGTACCACCCTGTATCTTAATTACTCTGCTGAAGGATGTATTCTGCTCCCTGATGTTTGTGCGTACACCAGCAGAACTGACCTCTAGTTTTATAATCAAACCTTTAATGTCTACTGGTTGCAAGGAAAACACATCTTAATGCAGTAGAATAGAGTAAAATAGACTAGTTCAGTATAGGAAAGTTAGCAGGATAATTAATCTTAGGTACCTCAGTTTGTTTTGTGCCTGGCATGCTGGCATTCATGGGCTGGTGGTTCTCAAGAACAGCAATGACCATGCTTTGCAGACTGTGGGCTTTGCACCATCACAAACCTTCCCTCGCCCGGCAGCATCATTTTTAAGAAGTCCATGCTGTTACTCGTGGTGTGGCAATGTGTTGTCTGTCCGTCTTTCGCACACGTGTTTTACCTCTGTGGATGCACGGCTGTAGCCTTGAAAATGAGAAGCGGCTAAGAATTGTTGTCAGAGGAACTGAACCCATTCAGTCCCTGGGCACCGGACCGGTTCTCTGAGCACCGCAGGGATCATAGAATGACCCAGGTTGGAAGGGACCCAAAACCATCATGCAGTCCAACTCCTGTCCCTGCACAGGATTCCCCAACACTCACACCGTGTGACTGAGGGTGTTGTCCAAATGCTTCTTGAAGGCTGGCAGTCTCGGTGCCGTGACTGCTTCCCTGGGGAGCTGTTCCAGGGCTCCACCACCCCCTGGGTGAAGAACCTCTTCTTAACATCCAATCTAACCCTGCCCTGGCATCTTCCTGCCATTCCCTCGAGTCCCATCATTGGCCACAAGAGAGAAGAGCTCAGCACCTGTTTCACCTCCCTCCCTTGGGAGAAGGCACCAAACAGCTGTGAGGTCCCCTCTGAGTCTCCTCCGGGCTGAACAGACCAAGTGACTTCAGCCGCTCCTCATACGACTCCCCCTCCAGACCCTTCAGCTTTGTGGCCTCCTCTGGACACTCCCCAGTGGTTTGATGTCCTTTTTATACTCTGGGGCCCCAAACTGCCCCCAGTGCTCGAAGTGGGGCTGAATGAAAGGGTGTGCTGTCGCAGCGTCTCTTACCACTGCGCAGCGGCGTCGTTGCTCATGATGGCTGGGTAGGAAGAGCCAGTCCTAGTGAGCTTTGTCTGGTTTTGCTCTTGATTAATGTTGGATAATTAGCAATAATCCTCAATAATGTACACATGTAATGCTTTCTATTTTTTTCACTGTTAATCTGAAGTTTTTGTGGTTTTGTTTTTTTTCTTTTCTGAATCCCCTTCCAGCTGTACAATCTATGGATCATTCTTTTGATGGAATATCCATAAAAATGGAGGAAGGTGCCTACCAGAGAATATCTAATACTTGAAATTCCAGACAAATCCTCCAGTTCTTTAGGAAATGAATCGTAAATGAGACAAGCATGCATTGTGTCTTTAATATGTGGTTATTGCTTTCCGTGTAACGCAATAAAACAAATGGGATAATTAGAATTCCTTCTTGAACAGAAACGCTGTGAGCAGCACACAGGAAAATCCACCCGTCAGTCCACCCATCCCACTGCAGATACTCCAACAAAATGCTCACCACATGCGCACAGTTGGTGCCCGAGCGCAGGTTGTGCTGTGTCCTCCCTGCAGCTCAGGTTACAGAAAGCAACAGTAAATCGCCTTAAAAAACCCCCACAAAACAATAGAGAGAAAGCTTGTTAGGAGACTGCTCATATCCTAATGCAAGCGTTCTCCTGGGTTCCAGCAGTAAAGGTTGACCTGGGGCTGGAACCTACTTCCCTTCGCTCATTTCTAATTCCCATTAAGTAATTAATGTTCTTAGAGGCTAATCCAGGGTACGTGATGTGATCGACTAAGTTCACATCTGAAGCAGGGGAGCACCTTTCTGTATCAGGAAAGGGTCTGATTCTGGGCCCCTGTAAATAAATGTGATTCCAACCTCAGGCACTGACAGCTTAGGGGAAAAATACGTGCTTTTTGCCACAGGAGAAACAAACCTCAGTTTGCTGGAAGTTGAACTGTGTGTTCTCAGTCAGGAGCTCGTTTACCTGAGTCCAGATGTGTGGTCGGGTTTTGTTTCTCCTTACCAAAGGTTCTCTCTTAAGTCAGTGTGTTTGGAGGATAATTCTGAAGTCAGGTTAATTTCCACGGCTTCCAAGAACCAAAGTCCCTCAGCTTTCAGTGGCACTAAGGCTTTTCTGAAAAATGGGCCGTATCGAGTATATGGATTAGGGAATCTGTGACTGTAATGATTATTTCATTTGTTGTATAATGCTGCCATCCACGAGCACCTCTTAGAGAAATCAAAGCTTTAATGCTGCTCAGTTAAGCACGGAAGAGTCTCTGAAGCAGCAGCGGTGCTGTGGTACCTTTGCAGAGCTGCCACGTGCTTGGGTTGCTGTAATGGAGAGTGGGGTGGGATCAAAGGATCCTCAGAACGCACCTCACCTTCTCTGCCAGGTTTTTATTGTACCTGTGTTAGTTCTCCATGATGTCTCCATTGTCTGGTTTAGAAGGGAAAAGATTGAAAGATTATTTCTATGTTGCTTCTAAAATCTAGGGAATGAGAGGAAGGAGCTACCGAGTAACAATCCAGGTTATTCATAGATAAATGGACCATCTGTGGGCAAATCCATGGATAAATGACCCCCATAACTGGCTAATGACGCTGTAAGCTTTCAGTCACTCCTTGGGTAAGACACCCGCAGCGCGCTTGTGTGTGCACAGTAAGCACACATTTCAGTCACAGCTCGGTGTACAAACTGTAACAACAGGAAAGCAATGCAACATAATAAAGTCAATGCAGGGGAATATTGCACTTAGAGGAACCAAATTTGCATGTTTTCATCAATTGTGGGTGCTTCTGTTGGAGAAGGGCCACTAACGCCTTTGCTGTCCTTTCTCAACAACAAATCAGTCTGTCCTGTCAGCTCAACAAAGGAGTTGTTTTCCTCATTTACTGACTTAATCATTAAAGTGGAGGGCTCTAAATTGGTGGCTGAGTGGGACCTTCTTACTGAGTATCAACATGAAAGCAGTATTTTTTCTTTACATTTTCATTTACAGAAGTATAAATCTAAACATCTCCACTTACATCACTGGATCAGATCGGTATCCAGGAAACACAACATTAGAGTTCATGGAATAAATATATCCTAGAGTAACGTTGATGTTATTTTTCAGCAATAGCCCCATTTTGCTAGATAAGCTGATTAATCCACCCCCACCCCTTACCACACCGAGCACAATGACTGGCAAATCATTTTGTTTGAGCAGTAGGTGTTTTGGTTCTCATCTGCATTCCTGATGGGCTTCCCCACCGAGAAGTATGTTCTGCAGTTCAAGAGGAGGTGGAGGAGTAGAGAGTATTGGAAATTGCCAGAGGACTTCAGAAAGGGATGAAATACTGAACTTCAAAGGCTTAGCACCAGTTTTCTCAGAAGTTGACTCTCAGTCCTGTGCCCTCCTGCACACCCTGGCAGTCGTGTAGGACGCGCAGACGTTCCCCAGCTGTACAGTTTTTGACTCAGAATGACGTGGTTGTTTGATAGCTCAGGAACAGCGTCAAGTATTTCCTGACCTGTGTCTGAACACACGAGCACAGCCAGACAGAAATAGGTTTGGGTTACATCTGCTGCTGCTCGGAGGAGCAGCGTGGTTGCACAGGTGGCAGCTCTGAATGAAAATCACCCAGTGCTGAAATAATGGACAAAGAGCGAGCTCAGTTTCTCAAAGCCTCAGGGAGATTAGTGAAACAGGAGCACAGGAGAGACTTTAAAATGATCAGCGGTGCAGATTCAACTGGGAGAATGTTGGTAAATGTGACTGCTCATAAGGCAGCTTGCATTCTCATTTCCTAGTGGAGTCACACATGCACTTCCATTTGAATTTTTGCTGATATTTTTCTCTCAACTTGCAAGCTCTGAGCTAGCATCACGCTTGCAAACTTAATTCAAAAGCACACGAAAACCTCGCAAGCAAACTGCGAAAGGGCACACTAACAGGAGTGCAGGTCTGCTGCCCTCCTCTGTTCTTGCTGTTACATTTACTGTGACCACTCCGTGATGAAAATAGTGCTTCATGTTGGTACCATGCCTGGGACCTCTGGCTGAGACTGGCATCGCGGCTTCTTTCCAGTTGTCCTTGTGTGCAGTACCTGATCCTCGTGTCTTCTAGGTAAAGACAAGAAGGGAAGTTGCAACCTGTCTCGTGTTGACAGTACCACCTGCCTTTTCCCTGTTGAGGAGAAAGCTGTGGAGTACTACTTTGCTTCTGATGCGAGGTAACGTTTCCAGTGTCTTCCAGTGTGTATGAAAATATGCTCTTTTAAAGCTGAGGCCTTGAATGAGAGATGGGGAGGCTGTTTTCTTTATGAATAAAGTGAATTACGTGTCTGTGGCCACTGCTGCTACTTCACTGGTTGCAGCGTGTGGCTCTGAAAGACTCAAAAGTGGGTGGGATGAGAGTTTCTGTGGAAGAAATAAAAACTCGCTGTGGAATAGTGGTGTTATCCTTCTTTGAGCGTATCTGTCGATAAGATTCCTGAGGTGAGTGATAGGGGACCTAAGAGAGTGCTGGTCTGTATTAACAGGATAGACTCTAATTATCAGGAGAGTGGTGTTGGTTCTCCCGGGATCTCCACGTATGCCGTTCCTTTGTCATCAAAGGTGGCTGATGGGAGGAAAGACTTAACTTGACGTTAGCCTTACCAGAACTTTTCGTTTTCTCTATATTAGTGAAATGAATGCTTGTTCCAGAAATGTGAAAATATTGCCATAGTTGACTTCTGCAGCTCTTTTCATCAGAGCATTTTGGAGAGTCTTGGAGCATCTTGGTGTGTTGTGATTTTAGAGAGCTTTTCAGTTGAAAGTCAGAACAAAAGCTGAGCACTGCAGTACAGCTTGCCTTGCTTAACCAAGAGAGAGTACAGACTAAAACCTGGCCAAAGATTTTAAACCCGATGGGTAATTCCAAGTAAACTGCAGGCAGGAAAGGTATTCGATAGCACTTAATTCTTGGAGTACTTCTAAGCAGATCTCCGAGTACTTTAACAGGCCAAGCTGTTCTCAGGTTTCCAGATAGGGAAAATGAGATGCAGAGAGGGACAACAGCCTGACACTGGAAAAACCAGGAGAGGAATCTGGTGGTTGGGTGCCCTGTGTGCTAGGGCAAATTACTGTCTTCCTGACTCCTGCTCTCTAGCTCCTAACGGTTAGATCACATTGCTTATCCTGCTTTATCTGAGGAATTCATAGTTTCCCCTTAAAGCAGGCACTGACATTAATAATGAGGTAGGTGGAAAAAATCCAGTTACACCGGCAGTGTGGAAACGCACTTCACAGCACTCCTCTTGTATTAAAAGAAATTCCATTGAAACGAGTAACTTTCTTGAATCAGAAGCTGTATGTTGGGTTATAAATAGGGCTGTCACTCTCTTCTTTGTGTGAAGAATAATGCTTTATGGCAAACTGTGTATGCTTTTGCAGTGCCGTCATTGAGCACACCAACAGAGTGATTTTCCTGGAGGATGATGATGTGGCAGCTGTGGTCGATGGCCGTCTGTCCATCCACCGGATCAAACGCACTGCGGGCGATCACCCTGGACGCGCTGTCCAAACCCTGCAGATGGAACTTCAGCAGATCATGAAGGGTAAAATGTTTTGGATGTCACCTGCGTAGATGAACAGGTCCTCCCTGGAATCACAGAATAAGTCAGGTTGAAAAAGACGTCCTGGAAGTCGTCTGGTCCAATCCTTGCGTTAAAAGCAGGGCCAAGGAGATCAGGGTGTTAAAGGGCTTTGTTTAGTCGACTTTGGAATATCTCCAAGGACAGACATCCCACAGCCTGCCCAAGCTCCTCTTCCATTGCTTCACTGCCCTCGTGGTGAAAAAAATTGTCCTTGACTTCCCCTCCAGCTGCTGACGCCAGAATGAGGAGAGCTGTGGGGCTGCGAATTTTGCCTCCTGCTTGGAGGCATCCATTTTTCCCAAGATTCACCCCTAGCAGGCTTTCCATTCCAGATCTGCCCTTCATCGACACGTTCTAGTAACTTAAATCTAGCACTCACGATGAGCTGATGCTTCAGCAGAAAAATAAGTGTCAGCTTAATAACCTGTGACTGGAGACTGGCTGGTTGGTGCCTCTAGACCACGCTTTTCCCCATAGGAAAAATGTAAATTACCAGGAGGTAATTTAAAGTCTCATTTATTTTATTTTTTGCTTGTATAGGTAACTTCAGTTCATTTATGCAGAAGGAGATTTTTGAACAGCCAGAATCCGTTGTTAATACCATGAGAGGAAGAGTCAACTTTGATGACTACACTGGTAATTGAGATTAAGCCTCATTTATTTTTGACGGCTCGGGGTCCAGGGTTATTCACAGCAGTCACAAGAGGAGGAAGTAGGGATGACATGGGAGATTCAGATGGGCTGGTGTAAGAGGGTGTGCGTGTCTCGGAGAGAGTGCTTGCGACATTACACATGGCAGGGTTACTTTTCTGGTGTTTTATTTGCAAAGTGGTCATAGGGGATCATAACGCGCTGTGAGTTTGCCCTGGTGATCTTGAGAATTTATGGTACTCGGCGCTGACGTTTCTCTCTGAACCTTGCTTGCAGTAAATCTCGGTGGATTGAAGGATCACATCAAGGAGATTCAGAGGTGTCGTCGTTTAATCCTGATTGCTTGTGGGACAAGTTATCATGCTGGAGTTGCGGTAAGTGGGCAGGCTTGATGTGTTTGCGAACTGTAGCTCGAGTTGAACAGCGGGCACGGCATTGCCTGCTCAAGCAGGATAAGGGTTGGTCTCAGGTTAAGGCTGAGCGGGTGCGAACCGATGAACTGACCCTTCTGAATGCTGCATACACCAGACTTCCACCAGCAACAGCAGCAGGAAATAAAAACCGGAGAACCTGAATAGTTATGAAAAATGCTGCCTGTGACTTTTATCGCTGTGCAGGGCTTTCACACACAAACCCTGCTCTGTTGTTTAAGACAGTTGGCAGGAGAAGCGACAGTGCAAGAGCAGAATGCAAACACTGCAGCGAGGTAGGGGCTTTCCTCCTTCGCTATTTACGCTGACAGCGACGGTGCTGGCTTGGAGACATCTCTGTGTTTGCCCAGTACAGTGAAGAGGTGTCACTTAGCACCGTGCGGAAATTCTGGCTGTGGGTACAGGCAACCTGCGATTTTGTTTTGTCAGGGCCTGGCCTAATTATTGGTTAAAACGTGATGGCTGTGGATGAAGCCTTTTTAGATTGTAGCTCGGCAGCCCGAAACGTTGCAGTTAAAAAGTACTGCAGAGGAATCCCTCAGCTTCTCTCAGAAACACTGCAAAATGTAGCTGTGTTCACTGATTTGCAAGGACCAGAAAATGAATTGTTTGTTCATCTTGGCTAGCTCTGTAAGGTAGTGTCAACAGTAACCCATCAAATAGCCAAAACGTGTTTCTGCCTTGGCCTGGATGTGTGTGGTGATTTCTGAGTTCTTCAGTAATACAAGTTATAGTCTGATAGAAGGACACCCCGTAATATATGACATATATGTAGTGTTGTATAAGATGTGAGGCTTATTTAAGAAGAGTCTGCATGTGGGGGTAGGTAATGGCCTCACAGGCTTTTTGCGGTGCCCAAAGCAGGGTTGCTTTTCCCAGGGGTGGTTGTGTGACTTGTGTGTGACTTGTATTCTGAGTAATTAAATTATAACCCAGCACTGATTTTCGCGTGGCATTTTAATAGGAATATTTTCCAGTGTGTGGCGACTAGAAGGCTTTTTTTACTTCAAACACATGGTGTAATATGTCACTTTCTGACATCTTTTTTACCAGACCCGTCAGGTTCTGGAGGAACTGACTGAATTACCTGTTATGGTTGAATTAGCCAGCGACTTCTTGGACAGAAACACCCCTGTCTTCAGAGATGATGTCTGCTTTTTCATCAGCCAGTCAGGTATGGTCTGGCTTTACCGCCCACTCAGTCGTCTCTTTCCTGTAAGCGTTAGCTTGGGAGGAAAAAGGCAGTGAGGCCAAATTCATGTGCCTGCCTGTAGGATTGTGTGTGGGACACGAGAGGAGAACTTGGCACACACGTACTAGAGACAGGGAAAAAACAGAGTGATTCTCCTCCTGTCCATCTGCATGCTGGGGCAGGGGTTTGTTTAACTGTTGGACATATGGTGAGAGTAGTTTGGTTTCCTCTCTCTGTGAGGAAATAATCCATCAATCAACAGACTGAAAAAATGCTGCTGAGCTCTGGGTAGAGACAGCTCGATATTTCCGTTTGAATAGTTTTAGTTCTCTAGTTAAAGCACTGCCAGGTATTGAGCTCCGTGGTGGGGCTGATCTGTAAGAGAAACTAAACCACTACACAAAAGTTATCAAAAAATACAACCTCAGAATGGAGTATGAGGTAAGCATAGAAGAAAAAGTGCTGTATATTGCGTCCAACATGCTTTCAAAGACATCTGCAAAATGAAACGACAGTATTTTCTTTCCTCTGGGTTGCATTTACCATTGTGGAGTTCCGTAACTGGTCTTCAGCTTTGATACTACAACGAGAGATCACTTGTTCTCCATGGGTTAGAATTCTCTGCACAGCAGTTTTTGTCTTCTCAGTACAAGTCAGTCAGGATATCCTCTCCTCCCAGAGGAATATATCCTCTCTTCCTAGAGGCCTCATGCAAACGTTCACGTTCTCCTGGTTTTGAAATACATGTGCGGATGTTTCTTCTTCCCTTTAGAAACCGTGCTGTCCCAATCCAACAGGGAACACGGCTGAGGGCTTGCTAGGGGATACAGCTCCCCCAAAAGCGTTGGATATGGCAAGCTAACAAGGGTTTTCCTGGAACTTGAGCTTGGTCATCGGGCAATACAAACCCAAAGCAAACACTGAGCTCCAATAACCTCGGTTCCCCTCACCTGTAGATCTGTTTTTCCAGCCTTCGATTGCCACTCTCCGGGATTTGCTATAAGCAGTGCCGTGTGCAGGGCAGTTTTGATGCCTCGGGGTACTGCAGGAGAAGTGTACCAGACTAGCCTGGGGGCTTTGTGTTCTCTGTTGGCGCCTTCCATATGCAGGAATCCTCAAAAGGGGTGTGTCCTTTTCAGACGAAAGCACACTGGTAACGCGATGGAATGCACCCCTATTTCTAGCCCCTCCTCTGGAGCTCAGCTCGCAAGCAGCACTGCTGGGATCATCAGTGCGAGGTTTCCTTTCCCACACCCCATCATGTGCATTAACCCCAACTTTTTCTGCTGCTTTGTATCTAGAGTTTTTGAATCAATGTGTTAAGTGAAGTCCTGTCTAAGCCAGTTCCTTTTTGCGTAGTGCAAACAATTTTGAGCAGGGATATTTGCTTTTAGACATAGCCTCTCGGGCAGCAGATACTGCAGGCTCTCCTGTTGTTGGTCAGCGCCATCAGCAGACACTTCGGTGGGTTTCACCAGCAGCAACACGGGGGGAGGACTCCAAATGCTGCTGTATCCGCTGTTGTGAGCTCTGTAGCTTCAGTCGTCCCCAGTAAGGGTGTTCCCCCCCCGCCCCAGGGAAATTTTGATAACCAGAAAAAGGAGGGAAGCTGTTTTTCTTTAAGAAGGTACACTTGAAGCCGTAACAGAATACAGACCTTTCCTTACACCAAATGCTATTGTTAGGTTTTGTGTTTTCTAGATTTTTCATGTCTTCTTTTTAACTGCAAACTCCTTTGACTTGCCAGCAATACAAACCTCTCGCGTTCTGTTTGGGAATTCAGTGTGGTTTTACATCCACAGTGAAGCAGTAACGGGTACTGACCTGCGGCGTTGTCTATGCCTGTCTTTCAGGTGAGACAGCAGATACTTTGATGGGTCTTCGGTACTGCAAAGAGAGAGGAGCCTTAACCGTAGGGATAACAAACACAGTTGGCAGCTCTATATCACGAGAGACAGATTGTGGAGTCCATATCAATGCAGGACCAGAGATCGGGGTTGCCAGTACCAAGGTGAGTCATGAGTATAGAGACCTCACTGATTATTGTTACTGAAACTTTCATACAATCATATGGCAGGAAAGGGACCTTAAAGATCATCCAGTTCCAGTCCCCTACCATGGGCAGGGACACCTCCCACTGGATCTTGGATCAGGGGGCTCAATCCGTAAAGGCCCCGTCCAACCTGGCCTGGAACACCTCCAGGGATGGGGCAGCCACCACTGCTCTGGGCAACCTGGGCCAGGGCCTCCCCACCCTCATTGTGAAGCGTGTCTTCCGAATGGCTCATCTAAATCTCCCCCGTTCCAGTGTGAAGCTGTTCCCTCTCATCCCATCACTCCAGGCCCTTGGAAAAAGCCCCTCCCCAGCTTTCCTGGAGCCCCTTCAGGTACTGGGAGCTGGTCTGAGGTGCCCCTGGAGCCTTCTTTTCTGAAGGCTGAACAACCCCAACTCTCCCAGCCTGGCCTCAGAGCAGAGGTGCTTCAGCCCTCAGAGCATCGTCGTAGCCTCCTCTGGACCTGCTGCAGTGTTTGCTGGAGTGTGTGTCCTCTGTTAAATGCCTTCTGTACCCTTTTTACCGATTGCTGACTCTGTAGTTAATGACCACTTGCCCAGCAACACTATTTGTTTTCCTTTTCTTGTATCTTGCAAAGGGCTTTGGTTTTTCTTGTAAAAGAAATATTCCGAGGCAGCAATATTAAACATTGAAAGCAAAGGGGTTTCGGAGGGAAGAATTCCCTAAAAGGCAAGAATTCTCTCCTTTTTGCCATCTTGGAAGTGCAGACTCAGTTTAAACTGAAGTCTAAAGATGAAAAAGAAAGTTCTTTAAGACAAGATTATGGAAACTTTGACTGCGTGTAACTGCCCTTAACAGCGCTGCTTTGCTAAAGAAACTGTGAGATTAAACTGTACTTTCAGCAAATGAGGGAATGGTCTTTTACAGAAAACCAGCATTTATGTCCACCTAACAGAATTGTTCTGTGGTTGATGCATCTGGCTACGCGTGATAGAGTGTAGAGTAACTGGCTTTGCTACATTTCATTTTGATGAAGTGGTTCTGCACGGTGAAATCTGCTTTGATTTAGTTATATTTAGAGGCGAGATGATGTCAATCTGTTACATAAATTCAGCCAAAAGCCACATTTGAGTTTAATAGTTCATTGGGGAATTTGATCATGGAAAATTCATGAGTCTCTTGCAAGAAACTCTTGAGCGAGTTGTTTGTCCCTGGGTTGCTTTCACATAACCAGCGTTAGTTTGGAGATAACTGAAAATGGCATTTTCTCTCTTAGGATGTGAGGGGTTACTAAAGTCGTGAAAAATGAACTTGAAAACATTCTGCCCTAAGGTTGCCAAGCACTTTATTTTGAGCATATACAGTAAACAACCCAAGCAATGCTAGCATGGCTGTTCAATGCTGTTTACTTCTGTAACCTTCGACTGTACCAAAACAAAGTAGATCCCATTCCACGCTGAACTGTGCAGCGTAACTGAAGCTTTTCTAGATTCCTGCAGAGCTATTTATATCTTCTCCAGAATAGCAACATGTTTGTTTGGTCATTGTTTAGGAAAGGACAGAAATACTACAAACCTTAATCTTATTTCTAAGCCACTTCAGTCCCAGGCTGGCAGGCAAGGCGGACCGTTGCGTAACGTTCAGCTCGTAAGGACTCCAGAGGCCAGGCTTTGCGATGGCTGTTTGATACCACGCCTCACGTGTGTTTGTGAATAGATTTGCCTTCCCTTGAGCCCTAATTTCAGTTGCCTGTGCAGATGATTTTTTGCCCTAATTCAGTGACGCCAGTCAGTGTGGTCATTTCCACAACTATGGAGCCAAGGTGAAGAGTTAAGAAGTGTTCAGGGCTGGGTTGGATGGGGTCGAGCAGCCTGGTCTGGCAGGACGTGTCGCTGCCCATGGCAGGGGGGTTGGAACTGGATGATCTTTAAGGTCCCTTCTAACCCAAACCATTCTATGATTCTATTCTTAAATAAGTGAGGTGGGAAATCACCTTTGCAGCTGCTTTGTGTTCCTTGAACGTCATGGGGAAGAGTTGCAGCTAGCTGTCCCGTTGAGATGGTCCAATGCCAGTGGTGGCTTCCACTGTACATCCCCAGTGCGTGGGTCTGTCTGTCTTCGGTGTTTTCAGCATTTGCTTGCAGAAAAGAAGGATACGGGTATGGTCACAAAATAGGGTTTAATAGTCACCAGGGAATCTTAGAAATATTCCATTTTGTTTGTTGTGTCTGAATCTCTTGGAGTGTCAGAAGATTGTTCCATCGCACCCCTCCGTCTGAGATTTGCTTAAATGAGATTTGCCCTGTGAATTTCAGGTTCATTTTTGCTACTTAAATGGAACGAAAGTTGCCATTTGGTACCATCTTAAGAGTAAAGTCAACAGCTCCTCTGAGGATTTGATGTAGCAGATGACAACCGTTTGGTTGCTGTTGTAATGACGTGTTTTCTCTCCCCTCATTAGGCCTATACCAGCCAGTTTGTCTCTTTGGTGATGTTCGCGCTGATGATGTGCGATGACAGAATTTCAATGCAGGAAAGGCGCAAGGAAATCATGCGTGGTCTAAAGGGACTGCCAGGTAGGAAACTGCTGCATTTATTGCCTCTCACCACGTGAGATTTGGTAGCACAGAACTTCAGCAATGCAGGAACTTTGTTTTGAAAGACCAAGGGGATCAAATCTGTGCGATGCGGCTGTTAGCTGTAACTTTAGCAACTTTGGTCTCAGGGCTTTAGAGGGAACTCTAAGGCCCTCAGACCACTAAATAGGACTATTAAGAAAGAGAGTCCAGTTTTTATGCCAGCCACTGCTGTCTGTGAAGTATGGCTTGAGAGGCGTACGAGCACACACAGCTGGAATTCTTGTCTTGCCTTCTAGACTTAATTAAAGAAGTGCTGAGTATGGATGATGAGATCCAGAAGCTGGCTACGGAGCTGTACCATCAGAAGTCTGTTCTCATCATGGGACGTGGCTACCATTACGCTACCTGTCTTGAGGGGGCTTTGGTAAGAGATTTCTTTATTTAGAACTAGTTTGAACGCATTTAGCTATGGACTTTCTCAGCAAAGGAAGCGACGTATGGCTACAAGCAGTTTTAAAAGCAGCTAACAGCGATGGTTTGTTGGCTGATGTACTGAGTCCAATAGCCAGAACTCATCATAACACTGCTGAGACTGCCACTTGGACACCTACGTCACGTAACAGGCAGCGCCACCAGTCTGTTGACAGGGTGTGTTTAGCACATTCACACTGGGAGTGCTTTACTGACAGACTGGACACCCTAATAAAATCAGTTCTTTGAACTGCTGGGGTGGCATTTCTAGGAATGTTCAGCATCCAAAACTGAATATGTGCTTTCTAAAACCTCTATAGTGCAGTTTTTAATTTGAAGAGTTGCCTGTTGTTATAAATGCTCTTATACTGACGTGCAAATGCATCCTCTTTTTGTTTGCCTGCCTGGTTCAAGACTGTGATCATAGAATCATAGAATAGTTTGTGTTGATATGGACCTCAACCCTCCTGCCATGGATCAGGGGACTCCAAGCCCCATCCAACCTGGCCTTGAACACCTCCAGGCATGGGGCAGCCACCACTGCTCTGGGCACCCTGGGCCAGGGCCTCCCCACCCTCACAGCAAAACATTTCTTCCTAAGATTCTCATCTTAGTCTGCCCTCTTTGAGCTGAAAACCGTTTCTCTCATCCTATCCCAGCAGTCACTCACAGAGTCCCTCTCCATCTTTCCTGTAGCCCCTTTCCATATGGGAAAGCTGTCATAAGGTCTCATGTTGAGCTTCTTATCCCTCAGCACCCCAGGTCCTTCTCCTCAGGGCTGCTCACAATCCATTCCCCGCCCAACCTGTGTTTGTGCTTGGCTTTGCCCTGACCCAGGCGCAGGACCTTGCCCTTGTTGAACTTCATGAGGTTGCACAGCCCCCACCTCTCCACGCTGTCCAGGTCCCTCTGGATCCATCCCTTCCCTCCAGTGTGCCAACAGCACCACACAGCTTGGTGTCATCGGCAAACTTACTGAGGTTGCCCTCAATCCCACTCTCCATGTCTGCGACAAAGATGTTAAACAACACCGGTCCCAGCATCAATCCCTGAGTAACGACACGCGCCACTGGTCTCCACTTGGACATTGAGCCATTGACCACAACCCTTCGAACGTGACTGTCCAGCCAATTCCTTATCCACTGAGTGCTCCATCTGTCAAATCCACATCTCTCCAATTTAGAGACAAGGATGCAGAGCAGGACAGTGTTGGATTCTTTGCACAAGCCCAGGTAGATGATGGTGGTTACTTTTCCCTCATCCACCAATGCTGTGGCCCTTTCGTAGGGCCATATCACTCAGGCACAATTTACCCTTGATGAAGCAATGTTGTCAATCACCTCCTTATTTTCCAAGTGCCTCAGCAGAGTTTCCAGAAGGATCTGCTTTGTGATCTTGCAGGGCACAGAGGTGAGACTGACCAACCTGGAGTTCTCTGGCTTTTCTTTTTTTCCTTTTTTAAAAATGGGAGTTGTTTCCCCTATTCCAGTCCATGGTAACATCACTGGGCTACCCTGATTTCTCAAATATGATGGATAGTGTGGCTTAGAAGCCTTATCCACCAGTGCCTGTAGGACCTGTGGATGCATCTTGTCAAGTCCCATAGACTTGTTCCCCTTCAGGTTCCTTAGATGCTCTCGCACCTGATCCTTTCTTACAGTGGGCGGTTCTTCGCTCCCCAGTCCCTGCCTTTGCCTTCTGCACCTTGGGCTGCGTGGCTTGAACCCTGGCCAGTGAAGAGCAAGGTGAAGAAAGTCATTGAGTGCCTGAGCCTTCTCCATATCCTGGGCAACCAGGTCTCCAGTTTCTGTCCAGAGAGGGCTTACGTTCTCCCTAGTCTTCCTTTTATCCCTGACGTACCTGTAGAAGCCTTTCTTGTTGTCCTTGACATCCTTGGCCAGATGTAATTCTGTCTGGCCTTTAGCTGCTTGGACAAAGTCTCTGTATTCCTCCCAGGTTCCCTGCCCTTGCTTCCACCCTCTGCAGGCTGCGTCTTTGAGTTTAAGTTTGTCCAGGAGTTCTTTGTTCATCCGTGCAGATTTCCTGGTATTTCTGCCTGACTTGAGCTCCTGAGCTTGAAGGAGGTGATCCTTGAGTATTAACCAGCCCCTCCAGGGCTTTATCCCATGGTGCCTACCAAGCAGATCCCTGAAGAGGCCAAAGTCTGGTTTCCTGAAGTCCAGGGCACTGAGTTTGCTGCACACACTCCTCACTGCCCTAAGCATTTTGAACGTCACCATTCCGTGGTCACTGCAGCCAAGGCTTCCCTTGAGCTTCACATTCCACACCAGCTCTTCCTTATTGGTGAGAACAAGGTCCAGCATAGCACCTCTCGTCGTTGGCTGTCACTTGAAGAGGAAGTTATCATCAATGCATTCCAGGAACCTCCTGATGAAGGATACATTGGCTGATGGCAAACCACGAGGCTTGTGGTGGGTTTGGTGTTAGAATTGTAGGTGTCGGTGGCCTGCAAGCGGCTCAGCGCAGGTGCAGTACTTGGATCTAGTTTTTCAGGCTGCCTTGTCTTCGTGTTGGTGCTGAGGAGAGCCAGAACACGTTTTTACAAAGTTATAGAGAAGTGGAAGAAGCCAGAGAGATGGCTAAAAAACCAAATTAGGAGTTTTCCCAGAGCTTCATGAATGATTTCTTTTCCTCTTCTAGAAAATTAAAGAGATTACCTACATGCACTCCGAAGGGATACTGGCAGGTGAGCTGAAACATGGCCCTCTTGCGCTGGTGGACAAACTCATGCCCGTTATCATGATCATCATGAGAGACCATACGTACGCCAAGTGCCAGAACGCACTCCAGCAGGTCATTGCACGGCAAGTAAGTACCTGGAGGACTTTACAGTGCATCAAAAATGTTGTTTCTAATAGAAAAGCAGTTTACAGGGCACCCAGGCTATTTGATTTAGTGTCGCTGCTAAATGTGAATTCAATACATGTCCTGCGCAGTTCAAGTGCAATTTTTGCAGCAACTAGGTGTGGTTTGTTTACTCCTCAAAATATGCTGCAGTGGTGCCCATGGGATGCTAAGCTGGTTTGTTCTGCATTAAGTATTAAGTTCTTACCACTGGCACTCTGAACAGAAGTGGGACAAGAACCTTCCAGACCTGTTTTTCTTCACCATTTCCCATTGTTGCAGGGGCGACCTGTTGTGATTTGTGATAAGGAAGACATCGAGACAATTAAGAACAATAAAAGAACGATCAAAGTTCCCCATTCAGTGGACTGTCTGCAGGGGATCCTGAGCGTTATCCCCCTTCAGCTTCTGGCTTTCCATCTTGCAGTTCTCCGAGGCTACGATGTGAGTATGGGATTCCGTCCCTTCTGTGCTGTGTTTGCTGTCTGCAGGTCTGGAAAAAGATGTGTTGGGTGCTGGTGGGAGTCTGGAGGGGTTGTTCTGTAGAATCGCTTGAGCTACCGGAACGGCCAGGTTGAACGGTGGACCTGGCGATGGCAGAGGCTTCTCGTGGACGCAAGTTGAAGGCAGTCTGGTCCACTGGGCTGAGTCTGGACGTGTGTCTGTTCGCTGGGACGAGCATGCTGTTTCTGGAGGGCTGGTAGGAGGTGAAGTCCCAGGAGGAGTAACAGCCCCAGCGTGTTTGAGAAGTGGAGTTGGTTGTGTTCGGTGTTTGATCTGCGTAGAGGCGCTGGCCTCTCCCTTTTGTCGTTTGGGTACTGTAACACTGTAGACTAAAGGGACAAACGCCTTGGTTCTTGGCAGAGGAGTCGCAACGATTGAGGTTTATGGTTTTTTCTGCACTGATTATCCTAAATTTACACAAAAATATTTTCAATCATTTTCAATTTAAATTCAGAACAAATGTTCCACACGTTACTAATTTATACACAAACAAAGTGTGTCAATACTCACAAGCGTGTTCTTTCTCCTCCCTCTCTGCAGGTTGATTTTCCAAGAAATCTGGCCAAGTCCGTAACTGTAGAGTGAAAGACCATCCGAATCATAGGGGCAAAGGGGAATTAAATGAAAGACTTTTTTTGGTACCAAAATAACTTGATTTTAAAGTCCCCTAGGTAAATCTTATTTTGATAAATCATTGTTTGTGTATCAGATCACCGTGATTCCATTACATTAGTGATTGTCGAATCGATTCCTCATGCTATGTCAATAGCTTTGGGTTTTTTTGAACAATAGACTTCCATGAAGATGTTAAATGGTTTTCTTTAAAGAATACTGAGCCCTCCACTTTACTTTAAGATAATGGTTCTTATCCAGTGTGGCTCCTTCCAGTCTTTGATGAGAAACCATTGAATGCATTACCTGTCATGCTCTCAGGCAGTGAAGCAGGAGACCAGAATATTCAACTGAAACAAGAGCTGTTACTGGTCATGCTTGTGCAGGTATTTTAACAGTGAATGGAACTGTAAACAAGCATTTGGGGTCCATTTCTGCCTCACGTACAAAAGGGAACTCAGCTTACCTGTTACGACTCCCTAAATTTTAGGCACATGGTAAAAGTACTAAGAAAATAATGTTGCTTCAGAAGGATTTTATCTATGCCAAATACCTAGCAAGCGACAATCTGGCCGAGTCAGGGGGCCACAACGCACTGTGTAACACCAGCAAATCCCTGCCCTTGTGCCCACGAAGACGGTGGAATCGCACCTCTGAGTGCCAGTGGAAGCAGTGGCCGACTCAGTGTGAACGCTTCCCAAAGTTGGGGAAAAGAGAGGAACGTGAGCAGTGCTCAGTTCGTGCTGGTGTTCTGTTGTTGCTCTTGTTTGAGGTTTTTTTGAAACGTGTAGAAGTCTTCCTGTGTTGAGGATTTTTCCCCTGGAACTGAGCGCTGTGGCGCTGTGAGCGCATCCCAGGGTAACAGGATTTGCTGCTGCAGGTCACTTACGAGTCTGAACGCGTAGAAGTTTCTGCCCTGTGTGTCTCTGGCACAGATGCAGCACTAAAGCTCCCTTTCTGAGGCTTGATAACGTTCTTCAGAGTCCCTTAATGAAAGCATGGGTTCTGGTTTATTTAGGATCAGTTTGTATGGACCGGTGTCAAATTCAGCTGGTTTAAAATTGGAGAGGATAAAAAAGGCTCGCTAGACATCGCAGAAATGTGTACCTTGGTAATAGTTTTATAACAAGCTTGCTGAGAATCAGAAATCACACAGAAAATACTTAAAAAGACTTAAACCTGACTTTTCCCAAGTCGTTAAAGGGCAGTTTGCTCTGTGTTTCCTAATGCAAAAAGGTGAATTTCCTTCTAGCTTGATGGGGTTTGGATTAGCTTTACACACACACCATGAAAAGAAAACAAGGCGTAAAGCAATGCCTGCCAGGTGCTGGTGAATGTCCCAGGTCACTCACTGCCCCCAAAGAATTGCTTTAACAAAGGCTTGGGGACTGTCTGCTGCCCTTTAAAACCCAGTTGTGCTTGCACAGGGTGCTAAACGACTGCTGGGTAGCAGCAATCCAGCCCAGCTCGTACGTGGGAGCACCGAAGCGTTTCCAAAGACTCTCTGTAGCTATTCTGCATTGTATAAAACCGCGGTGACTGTTTAACTTCCGTTCAGCATCAGCTCAAGGTGTGGTTTTATTACGAGAATGAAATGCTGCGTGTCTGGAAGCAGCTTCTTGGAACCAGTATATGTCTGTTTATATACCTTATATTCAGACTATTAATTTATGAACGCGTTGAACTGCCAGTGTCTGTTTAAGGACAAAGAAGTAAATATTGGGTTTTATTTATACAGCGTTTGCTCCGGAGGCACCGACTCTCGATTATGTGCCTCCGCCTGCATGACCAGTAGGCTGCCTTGCTTCATTTGAAGACAATACTTGTCCTTAAGGAAAAAACAATGTTCAGTGTGAACAACTGGAAGACAATTCCTCTTCCTCCTCCTCCCACTCAGCTTGCTTAAGAGAAGAGAAAGCGCAAACCTTTCACATGGAGGGCTGGAACCAAGGCAGAGTTCCCCCCCACCCATAGCACAACCACACAGGGACTTGTGGTATCGCATCCTGTGTTCTCATTAGCGTGAGATCTCAGGTGAGATGACCCTGCAGGAGAATTATTTTAAGGTCTTTTCCTCCTGTTCTGCTCAGCAGAAAAGCAGCAAGCATTGATTATCGAGCCTTGTAGAGATGGTTGTCCGCTAGCTTAGGGAGCAAACGGGATGGGAGGCATCCCTGGAAAATACAAGTTGCTGTTCAGTACAGGTCTGCTAATGCAGGCTGTTGGGTATTTCTGACAGTAAGTTTTGTACAAAGAGGACCAAAGAACAGGAGTCTGTTGGAATGTAAGTCTGACACCCACGTCGAGTGTAACTGTACCGATACCGCTGAGCTGTTTGGTTTTATGCTGTGATGGACAGATCCTTATTGTTCATAATTTAAGGCATTAAAACTGGTTGACACATTGTTCCTTTGTCAGAAGTAAAGGTAGGATTCACCCCCTGCATTCTGCAAGTTGCCAGTAAACTTCCTGAGGTTTATAAAACTGCCTGCCAAAACAGGTTTAGTCACTATCGCAGCTGGGCTGTCGGATGTTGTAACGTTAATATCGGAGAATGCTGTGAGCACACTTATTGTGAGGAATTTCTCTGATGAGCATGGGAGGGAATCCGTTAAGCATCTCTGTGTTGTTAATTGCCACGCCTGGGTGAAGTGAGAATGTATAAAAGACTCTTCTTGGCTTTCCTTACCTCATTTTGTCTTGCCATGTTGCATTTTGATGAACAGATGATGTTTCGCTTTTCCTTAGAAAGCTTTTAGAATGTCTTGTGATATTTATTAACAGCCAGCCCGTCTTCTCCTCTCCAAAATGAATGTTTTGCTTACTGAGCCAGTACAATTCCCTCCTTCCTAACTGAGGTATTTAAAAAGTCAGTAGCCCTGTCACTAAAATTGAGCCATAAGTAAATACAGATAAAGGCCTTTGCTGTTTGGGATGGCAGCTGCCTGCTTCCATCACAGCTTATTTTTGATTTAAGCAACTGTGTTCCTCATCTGTCTCTATAGAGGGACGCGAACACGGTGCTTGGGGTCTTTAATGGCCAAAGACCAGAGCCCTTCGGGCTCAGGTTGTTTCAGGTCCTTTCTGTCTAACAGGTCTCAAATTCCACACCATTAGTAAGGTCATTCCACACACTATAGGAAATGAGATCGTACATGGAATATAGTTCTGTCGGGAAGGCTTTGCCTCCTGGCTCCACTGAAGAAAGGCCAGAGACAGTTCTTCTCGAGTCGGTCGGAGGAGTGAGCGCTGTTGGCGTGCGAGTTCTTACAGAGAGCCCCAGCCAGCACTGGGGTAGCCGTGTCCTTGTGAGGCGCAACAATGACATGGCCAACACCATCGCCTCTTCGGCACAGGCTTACCGACTCGGAGACAGTTACTTGCTGAGAACATGGGGATGCTCTGCCAGCCAGAAAGCTGCCTCGACACCCAGATGTGTGAAGTGCCAGCCCCTTTGGTACTGAATGAGCTGAAAGCTTCACACTGACCATTTCCCACTCAAGTGGGAGGGAGCTCATGGATATGACACGACACTAAGTTAGGAGCCTTAAGAGCAGCCAAGACACCCTGGGTTTGGTTAAGCTGCAGTTGGGAACATTGAAAGGCATAAGGAAGACCAACACATTAGTGCAAGATTAGGTTTCTCTCCTCTCTGGCTGCCACCAGTTGTCCTTGACGCCACAAGCCGGTGCCTGGCAGCAGCGTGCCCGATGCGGGGGATTAAAATGTGGCGTTTGTAGCACGTCAGTGTTTAGCTGTGGCTAATTTTAGATCTTACCTGAACGTACCAAACTTGCCTCAAAGCACGGAGTCCCTCCTCTACGCCAGAAACGGGAAGAAGAAACAAAGTTTGAATAAAAGGAAATAAAACTATTTGCCTTCAATTCAGTGTATGTAAATAGACATTGGAAGTGGCAATTACCATTTCTTCCCTTCTCGATCTCTTTGCCTCTGCTTGTACATATCCAGCTGGCTTGGGTTGTGGGGACCAGGCTGTACCTTGTTTCCTGTTGTGTGCTGTACGCAGATGTCTTACTTCTGTCTGTAGTGTTTTATAATTTGGGTTTTGTCTTTTTGCTTACTTTTTTGTATCTCACCCTTTGAATAAAATCAAGTGCCCTACATTAAACAAATGGAATTACTGGTCTTTAGTTAAATCCCTTTCAGAAGTTAAGGACAGTTAAGGACAGTGTGTGCAAAGCAGGAAAACACGGGGCTTAACTCACCTCTCTCCTCACAGGCCAGGCTTTTTGTGACGTCCGATATAGACTGTGTCTCAGCTGCCTGTTCCCAGCTGTGATTTTGCTGCTAACCAAAAAGAAGCTTGTAAAATACCCCTAAGGCAGAGCAGTTGGCGTTACCTTCTGCACCGTAATTCACATTTAACGACCACTTTTCTATCACGGGGCGACACAGAATCGCAGTCGGCGCAACCCACACTCACCCCGTGCGTAGTGAAGATTGCAGGTTCGTTTTCAAGAAGGCGATCGGTGTGGGCACGATGCAGCCAGGCTGCAGCCCGCGGTAGAGGGCACAGATGCTGAGATAGCACAATCCAGTGCACGTTCTTGTCAGACAACAGCTGGGGGCTTAGGGATTGCTCATGTCTAAAAAATGCCTGGATAATGTAAGCGAAACCCACAACGACAAAAGGCACTGTGAAATTGCACCCCTCCTCCCGTTGCAGCCATTCGTGGCTTCATTTCCTCAGGGATCTTCACCTCCAGGGGAACAAACCACCATCATTTGTTTTCCTGGCTAAAGTGAGCAGCTTGGACTCGCTCTTCTCACAAATGCATCTCCTGTAGCAGTTAAAGGACCACGAGGCTGCGTTTTAAGGCTTGTTCCCTTGGGACGGGGCACAGATGGCCTTAATATCACAATGGAAGGCAGTGCCTGTGCAGATGTTGGGAGCAGGGCTGCCCACTTTTGTTTGCTCAGATCTTCAAAATTAAACAGCAATTCCAGCTTGTATTACAGTCATAAAAATGGATCAAACAGCTCAAAGCTTTAGGCTTTCATTGTCACAGCTGGAGGTCACATCTGCTCCAGAGAGCTCCAGGGAGCAGGGAATATTGCGACGAACCAGCACGGAAAGCTGGCTGCGTGCAGAATCTTCCCAAAGTGACTCCAGGGCTGCGCCACCCTCAGGCTCTCGTTCAGGACCAGGCAGGGAGCTGAGCTCCTCGCCAGGGGCTGTCAGGGGCGTTTCCAGCCACACCGGGCAGGGCACCGCAGGTTCTTTAACTCATCCCAAGGCCTCTGCCCTGCAGAGCACAGGAGCTGCCTCCAAAGCAGTACCACAAAGCACTACAGGGTTCTCATGCGCGTTTCTCCATCGGGGCCATCTCTGCCCCCACGCCGTGCAGCGCGTTTAATTTAAGCGCATGAAAATGGCACTGAGAGAAGAGCCAAGAGGCACATCCAGGGTCCTGAGCCGGTCCTGAGCTCTGGCTGCAAGCAAGCCATCTCCTCACATCCTGATGTGACTAAAAGCAAGGCTTTTCGCACAGAAACGCTTCAGCCTCGCGCAGAGCTGGTCTCAGACAGTGGCATTTGAAGAGCAATTAAGTTCCCAGAACCAGCGTGAGATTTCTAGAAGGGCATAAGCTTTTTTTTGAATAAATTCTAACAGCAGAGCACTCCCACACCCCTCCGGAGCTCCCCCTCCCTGGTATTGACTGTTCACACGCTGCCACGGCGTGTGGGCCGTCAGCACAGCTTCAGTGCTGACCTTCAAGCTGCTGACTAAGCACATTTTCATTGATTTACCTGTATTTACCTTTTCTATATTACCTTTTTTATTTACCTTGCTTGCAGGAGTGCTGTGCACAGCCAGGCCCCTGGGAACGGTGTTCATTCACCACATTCTCCTCTTGCTCTCTGCTGAGCTGGTTTCCCTCGCTGCAGAGCACACCTGTACGAGAGCAGCTGGCACAGAGCCACACCTGTGTGCTCCTGGGGTCAGAGAAATGCCACTCACCAGTTCTCAGGTGACCGTGGAGAAGCAGCAGTGCATTGGGGCTGCTATGGGGAATTCTAGCCCCGAGCTCCTTTTGGACACAAGCAGGTTTGGAATGGCGCGCTGCAGCGTTTTTGCTGGGCTTTGGCAGGACAAGGAAGGGAAGGTTTTGCCAGTTCAACCAGGTACCAGGCTGTGTTTCGCGGGAATGCGGACCTGATGGTGTTTACGGGCCTCCGTTCTCAGGTTGAGCAAAGTGACTGTTCCTTACTCACCACGGAAAGCGGTAAAAGCTGTTTTCTGGGGGGGGGGGTTCCCCCAAAGAAAGCAGCCAGCCATGCTCTTCACGATGCTGTGCAGATGCACAAAGGGAATGAACTGCCCCTACCTTGTCCAGAGGCAGCCGCAGAGAGCCCAGAGCACTCAGGTCAGCACATCATCCCCACCTCCTGAGCACCTGTTGGTTTCACCACCCCCCCAGCATCACCTGCAGCGCCAGAGCAGCACCCCTTGGCATTCAGAGCATTAATGAGGAGGATTTAGGGCCTGAGCTTTAGTGGGAGCTGGTGGGCCTTGATGGGAAACATGAGAAAACACGGCACAGGGACAGAAAGTCTCAGTGGAGCGTCTTGGCCAGTTCCACTGCTGAGTAGCTGAGCCCCCCGTAGCCCACGCCCTCTTTGCTGGGCTGCTCTTCCAGCTTCTCCTTGCTGCTATTACATCTATTTCTGACTCGCCACATTTCCAGCTCATGCACCTTGGAAAGCCCAACAAGCAACACGCTGCAACAGCTCGGTTTCATCTCCTGTCCCTGCTACAGCTCGATGGGCAGAGCCCTCGCTGCCCCTGTGGCCACCCCGACCTTCCCACCAGAGTGAACAGCACCCCAGGGGCTGCTCTGCACAGCCCCACGCAGTTTATTTGTCAGACAGAAGAGCATCACTGCCCTTTCCCAGAGCAGCAAGAAGGCAAATCCTGAGGTTCTGCTTTAGTGGTCCAGACCAACAGAGAGAGAGAGAGAGAGACTGCAGGGAGAGCCGAGAGCGTTCGCTGCCGTCAGCGGCACAGCCGGTGCTCGCACTTGGACCGTCTCTTCACCTCCAGCTCAGACATAAAACCAGGGTGTCTGAACTACTGCAAGCCTGCCCCAAAGCTGCCCCATGTGTGCTTAAAAAGAGGCTGTTTCTGGCCTATCTCACGCATTTATCAGCTGACTGGAATACATTGCAGGCATTTGAAAAAACAAAGGCGAAGGAAAAAAGCCAGCAGAGTAGCCAAGCTCGTCCATTCAGTGCTGAAGAGGTTACCCAGCCCAAGAGAAAAATCAGACCGACAAATCAGATGTGACGGGACTCTCTCCCCCCTTTTCAGTCTCATTCTTTATTGTTTAGGTCAAATAAAATATGTTCCCATGGTCTTTACAAATTCCCATGGAAACAAGGTTAAGCAAACAAGCTGCTCGCCTGTGGCTGGATGGGGAGCAGCAGCTTTCACCGAGGATCCGAAAGGCGGCGGGGAGCCCAGACGCCCTGGAGACGCTCGCAGCATCCCCTCCGCTCCGAGCCAAGTGGGGTCCCAGGGGCTGCTGTGCAGCGGGAGGTGGATTCAGACCATGGGCAGGACAGGCGGGAGCGCGGCGTGCCCGGCCAGCTGATTCCGAGCAGTAGGAGGGTGCCCAATGGCCGCCTTAAGCAGAGAATTACCCTGCGCAGGCAAATCCTGCGCCTCAGCTGCGCCGAAGTGATGCTGCAGCTCCTGCTAAGCCCTCCCTGCTCCTCTCGTTTCATCGCTGCCCAGGATTAACCTGCGCGAGATGACACCGTGTGTCCAGGGGCAGGGGATGCACGGGAGCCTCCTGGCCGTGGGCACAGGAACACTGCAGGTGGCAGCGCACTCAGTGGGCTCTCCACCTCCATGGCACCTGTGAGTCATTGCTAGGAAGGAGATGCCACCTCCCCCCTTCTGATGCCAGTTGACACTTGAAAAAGCCTTCCTCAAGCTCACAAGTGGGTGCTTTCTAGCACCCAGTACTGGGCAAGACACTGCACAGGATGGCCCATGTCACACAATCACAGAATGCCCTGAGTTGGAAGGGACCCACAAGGACCATCGAGTCCAACTCCTGTCCCTGCACAGGACACCCCAACATTCACACCGTGGGGCTGAGGGTGTTGGCCAAAGGCTGCTGAAATATTGACAGGCTGTGGCTGCTTCCCTGGGAGCTGTTCCAGTGCTCCACCACCCTCTGGGGGAAGAACCTTCTCCTGATGTCCAACCCAACCCTCCCCTGGCATCTCCCTGCATTTCCCTTGAGTCCTGTCATTGGGCACCAGAGAGAAGAGCTCAGCGCCTGCTCCTCCTTCTCCTCTTGTGAGGAAGCAGTGAACGGCATGAGGTCCCCTCTCAGCCTCCTCTTTAGGCTGAACAGAACAAGTGGCTTCATCTACTTCTTGTATGAGTTCTCCTCTATGACCCTTCGCCAAATGAGCTACAAAGCCTCCTCTCCAGCACTTGCAGCCCCACCATGAGACCACTGCAAGGTTACCACCAGCACTGACAGAACGGCCCCTGTGGTCACCACCTGGACTGCTCTGCTGTCAACTGTGGAGGGGCTTGCATTCCCTCTTGCACGTTTTGCAGCGCTCCCATCCTCAGGAAGAAAGACACGCGTTGCAAGCCCAACACTGCTGAAAATTAAAATTCTCTCATATCCAAAGAGCCACAGCTGCTCCACCCTGGGAAAACTCAAGACACACACGCCCCACACTAAGGCAGGACGTTCATGTTCAGTGACCTCCCTGGTAACGTTCCATCAAGCCTGTGCTGCCAGGTGGAATTTTAGGTGGGGATTTCAGAGTTGCACAAATCTGGAAGTTATACCCACACACAAGAAAAATTCCCACTGAACCAGGCTGCGAGGCGTCACAGGTTTCTGTGTCCCCATGAATGTGTACTTACACCCCTTGCTGATTGTGTTGCTGAAGAAGGGCAGCCCTCATCCCTCTCCTCTCCATGGGTCACACTTGAGCCTTCAGAACAGCCACATCTCCCTCAGCATAACTGGCAGACGGCCTTCAGGAAGGGCTCACGGCAGGGCTTAACGTGGAGGATGAAGTAATTGCCTGGAGCACGGTCCCGCAGGACCACATCCAAGTAAGGCAGGGGGCAAGTGGGTCTGGAGGCCGGCATGAGCTGCCCCAGGAAGGCACCTGCTTGCAAGTGGAGCTGCTGGAGTTGGGAAGGAATGTGTGCGGCGGGGCTGTGTGGGATCAGCAGGGACTGAAGCCCCTTATCCCGCCCCAGGGGTTGTCATGGCGCCAAGCTCCTTCCCAGGCTTTGCTCACCGGGCTCAGGGAGCTGGAATGGGTTCAGGGAGTTCCTGCAGGCTGGGTCCCACCTTGGGGAAGCCGCAGGACAGGTACCTCCAGAAAGGGAAAGGAGGCAGAGGCCTGGGGGCAGTCAGCTCTCCTCCAGGCACTGCTGGGTCCCAAAAAGGAGACCTGTTCTTTCCCCTCCCAAGCTAGATTTGAAGATGCCACTTCACACAGCGTCACTGAAAGGAAGGCACAGCTCCTGGTGAGCAGGTGAGGCGGAGGGAGAGCTCAAACCTGCTCCCAAACCCACTGCAGTCACATCTCCCTATAAAGTGCTCTGCATCTCAACACTTCACCCCTCCCGTTGGGGTTACCGTGCGTCTAACAGGCATCGTGGCCAATGCCTACGTGGAAAAGCAATAAAACAAGCAATTTTTTGTAGCTGCCTTCGATTTAATGCACCGGCTGGGTGTGATCAGCTGGTTTGTAGCAGGCCAGCAGCCGGGGGGCGCGGATAACTGGAGGTACAGTGGTCACAGCTCTGAGAAAAACTGTTCTTGAGTAGATGTGGGTGGTTGCTATTAGCACGGGAAAAAAAGAGACCTGGGCTTTAACACCATGGAAACATCAGCTAAGAAACACTTTTCTCATCAGTAGGAATGAGCAGACAAACATTTGGCTGGGACAAGGGCTCACCAGCCTGGGAATGCTGCAGTCTTTGGCATTTTCTGCTTGTTTCAGTGACTATGGAAAACACCATATATAAAGTCCTGTTCCAAGAGGAAATAGCTGCCATTATTCTATGGACAGACAAAAAAACAGAGGAAGAACTACAGTTGCTTCCAAGACCACGTAGCCTGTGTGGATGCTGCTTTCCAGAATGGAAACAGGTAGAAAAGCCCAAAGCGAGGGGTCCCATGTGACCCCTGGGCAGTTTTGAAGCAGCACCCAGCCTGGCCCAGAGTCTGGACCTGGTGCTGCTGCCACACTGTCGGTACCCACCTTCCCCGGAGCGGGTTTGGGAGTTCGTGCCCTGGGGCTCCCGGTCCCATCAGAGGCACAGTTTTACCAGAGGCCCAATGCAACGTTATTTCACCAAGACAGAGCAGCCAAGACGAGGCCAGTTTTAGTTCTGGACTTGATGCAAATGACCCAGTTTCCCTCCTGCCCAGTGTGTTTCGATAGTGACTGAACCTCGGTGACCCCAAAACACAACCTCTGACTCACAGCCAGCCAGCTCCCCCCAGGGCTGCTCGGCTGTTTGTGAACCCCCGCCGCAGTGCCAAGGGTGCAGAGGAGGCAGCGTTGCTCTCCGTGGTCGTTAACGGGCAAGAAAGAGAAGCAGAGCTGCACCACAGCACGTCCCATGAGAGTAAGGATTAACCCCCCAGTCATGCCAAGTCTTTCCTGTGGTATCTCAGTTACATTGAGTGATCCCATCAAGTCTGGACGCTTACCCTGCATGCGCAAAGCCCTCCTTTGTTTAAGCCCAGAATCGACACAGCAGAAAGCAGACACCCTTTTCTCCAGGGCTTTTCAAACCCCACATCATTTCTCCAGTGGTCAACAGGGCTGAACCCCCGGCTGCCCGCAATGGTGCCCCATTTCTGGGTGCTGGCTCAGCACTCCTTGCCACAGCCGATGTCAAAACACGGCCGCACCGCCCTGCTCTCTTCTTACCTCCCTGCTGCACTTTTTATGGCTGCCTGTCCTTTTTGCAGGTGGACCGCATTGCCACCTCCAGAGACTGAAGGCCATCGCCGCTTCGTCGCCGTGTGAGCAGCTCCTGTGCAGCTGTGCAAGAGCCTCGAGGAGAAAGAGCGTGAGGGGTGAGCTGCAGGCAGCCAAAACAGCGTCCCTGGGCTGCCACCTTCTCTGTCCACACCTGGGGGCTCTCTGAGGCAGCAGTGAGCATCAGTCAGGTCCTGTCTGCTCTGCGTCGCACAGGCTGGCAGCCCCCGATTGGAGTGGTTTGCACTGATAAGGCATAGACAACCTAGAGATGGGTGACAGTTACAGATGGCTCTACTTGCTGGTTGCATTTTGCACTGTAGTTCTTGCCTTGTTTTTAGGCTTTAAACAATAAAAGTCTCCAGACATGTCTTGATTTTTAAAGCAAATGCCAAAAGCAGAGCATTCTGCTTCAGAAATGCCAGTTCATCTTTTCTTGGCCGGTTTCTTCCCTTCTTGGCTTCTGCAACCGAAGAAACAAAACCAAGTTCATGACTGCCCCCTCATTCCCCATTCAATGACAGTTTGGATGGCTTAAGCCTGTCTTGCTTTGACTTGACTTTCTAGCCTGCGCGCTAGCGTGGTGGGGATGCATCTGGCATTGAGAGCACGTGAAGGCTGGCCCTTTACTCCTTCTGGGGGTTTTGTCCCAAGAGCTTGGCTGGGCAGCCCTGCCCTCGCGTCATGTGTTTTACGCAGCAGTCCCATGCAGACAAGATCAGCTACACAAAAAATACTGCACCCCCAAAACCTGCTGAAATATCCGTGGCATCTCCTGGGAGGGCGTTGGTGTGGTACAAAGGCGGTAGTGGATGGGGACTCCACCACTGCCCTGGGCAGCCGTTCCAGTGCCTGAGAACCCTTTCAGTGGAAAAATTTTTTCTGAAGTCTAATCTGAACCTGCCCTGGTGCAACTTGAGGCCATTTCCTCTCATCCCATCACCTGTCCCCTGGGAGCAGAGCCCAGCACCCACCTCACCACACCCTCCTCTCCAGGAGCTGCAGAGAGCCATAAGGTCTCCCCTCAGCCTCCTCTTCTCCAGGCTGAACCCCCCCAGGTCCCTCAGCCGCTCCCAGAACCCCTGTTCTCCAGCCCCTTCCCCAGCTCCGGTCCCTTCTCCGCACGCGCTCCAGCCCCTCAAGGGCTTTCTTGGAGCGAGGAGCCCAAAACTGAACACTTGATCCAACAAGCAGCCCCGCCAGTCCAGGGGGACGATCCCTTCCCCTCTCCTGCTGCCACCCCACGGCTGATTCAAGCCAGGTGCTGGTGGCATTCCTGGCCACCTGGGCCACTGCTGGCTCATGTTCAGCCACCGTTGCCCAGCACCCCCAGGGCCTTTTCCTCAGGGCAGCTTTCCAGCCACTCATTCCCAAGCCTGGAACGCTGCACGAGGTTGATGTGGCCCAAGTGCAGGACCCAGCGCTGAGCCTTGTTGAGCCTCAACACAAATAACCAAGGACGTTTGTACCTATGTGAAAGCACATCTGCCCTCTCCTCCCTCGCACTGTCTTTAGAAGCCTCGCGCCTGTGTCTAAATAAACCAGCTGAACTGCACTCTGTGGACTCACATTGGTCACTGTTGCACAAGATGCTCCCTCTCAGACACCACGGGCCAAACTTGCTGCAAATCTGCTCCTCTGATCAAAATGCATTTTAAAAAAAATAATATACAGCAAAAATGATTCCAGCCGGAATCAGACTGACAAAACAAAGCTTGAAAAATCCTTGCTTCCCCACAAAACTGAAGTACCAACAGTCGTGGAATCATTGAACCATTGAATGGTTTGGATCAGAAGTGACCTCAAAGCCCACCCAGTGCCACCCCCTGCCATGGGCAGGGACCCCTCCCACTGGATCAGGGGGCTCCAAGCCCCATCCAACCTGGCCTGGAACACCTCCAGGGATGGGGCAGCCACCATTGCTCTGGGCAACTTGTGGTAGTGTTTCACCATCCTCATTGTGAAGAATTTATTCCTAATATCTAATAAAAATCTTCTCCTTCCAATCTAAAGCCATTTTCCCTCGTTCCATCACTCCAGGCCCTTGGAAAAAGCCCCTCCCCAGCTTTCCTGCAGCCCCTTTCAGCACTGGGAGCTGCTCTAAGGTCTCCCCAGAGCCTTCTCCTCTCCAGGCTGAACAACCCCAACTCTCCCAGCCTGCCCTCGGACAGGAGCTGCTCCAGCCCTCAGATCACCTTTGTGGACCCCTCTGGACCTGCTTCAACAGATCCATCTTCTTCTTAGGCTGAGCACTCCAGAACTGGACCCAGGGCTGCAGGTGGGGTCTCACAGAGCGGAGCAGAGGGGCAGAACCCCCTCCCTCCCGTGCTGGCCGGGCTGCTCTGGATGCAGCCCAGGACACGGTTGGCTTTCTGGGCTGGGAGTGCACGTTGCTGGCTCGTGTTGAGCCAAGTCCTTCTCCGCTGGGCTGCCAACTGTGAAATCCTGCCATATTTATGGATTAGCAAACTGCAGTGTTTGGAACAGCCTGGTGTGACGGGGGTGGGGAGTGTGGACATGGCTCTCAGCGCAGCTCATCTCCTTCACCTCTTTTCTTCTACAGAAATGGAGACTGGGGGGGAAACCGACCCAGACCAACACCCTGAGCTTCCTGTGAAGGGATTTATCCCCGAGCTGCCTGCAGTCAGAGCACATCAGTGCTGCACATCAGTCCTGCCCGCCTGTCTCCCTGGTGGAGTTCGCTGTGATTCAGTCATATTCCAACCACAGCAGAAAGGGAGGAAAAAAGAAGTCAGGAATTTTTGGACAGGAAATAAATGGGAGAAGGAGGGGAGAGGATTCAATAGGAGTGGCAAATCCAGTGTGAAAGACACAGCCTATTTCCTGCTCTCTGGTGCCCAGTTTCTGTCCATCTCCTGCAGCAGCCCTGGGCAGGGACCTGGGGGACAGCCAGGGCTTGTCCCCATCGCCACAAACTGGAAACCCCTCTGCCGGCCCCGAAGGAGTTGGCATGACTCGAATCCACATCCCACTCCCGCAGGCACATGCAGATTCCTCTGACCAAGGCGGGGAGCGCAGGAAGAGGAACATCCTCAAGTAACTCCCTGCAGCCTCCCCCTCCCAGGCAAGGTCTCCTGCACAGGAACACACTGCCTGCCCTTAACACAGCCCCAAAGAACTTAACAACTCTGTGTTTGTTTTAGCTTGGAATGATTTAAAAGAGGACCACGTTAAACTTCTTCAGTTCCTGAAAGGATTTCACCTGGGGACCACTCGCGGTGGCCGTGAATTTCCCATCCCCACTGCAGGAGCAGCAAATCACCACACCACACACGGTGGTCCTCAGTTGTCACTGGCCTGATCGGTGGGAGAGAAACCACCCCACCACCTCTAGGCGTGAGCACCATCAGATGAGACCTCTAGGGAAAGCACCCACAAGTCTGTAAGAAAATCACTTGGCTCTACCAGCCCTGCCGTGTTTCAGACCGGTGCATTAGGGCCTGCAGGAACGTTTGTCAGTTTATAAAATACATTCAGCCCGGAAAGGCCTCCAGTAAAAAAAGGAAAAAGAAAAAAAAAAAGGTTTCTTTTTCATTTTTGGCCAAACCACAGTTGTCAGTAAATATTCTTTTTGAGAGAAATAATTCATTGTTGTTTTTTTTAAAAAAATAATAATAAAAACTTGCTTGTTAAACCCCAAATCTGAATTACTTTTTAGGGAAATGAAGACATTTCCCTTTGGCATTTCAGCATTTCCCTCCCTGCTAAACACTGCAGCAAACACAGGCAAGAAAAGCAGTTCTGCCTCTGTGCAGACAGCCCTGCCCTGCAAAACCCCAGCAGCTGCTGCCAGCGATTTTACAGCTCCACGGCTTCCCGTGCTCCTGCAGGGTCACCGCCCCATCACCCCCGCGCGCCCTGCACCGAGAGCGCGGTCCCCACTCCCCACCGACCTTCGGAGCCCCGGCGATGTTGCGTTTCCTCCTTGGCAATCCCGGTCCCGATCTGTCTACGCTGATTCCCAGCTGCTTTCAGGGCAGTTTTGCTGCCGGTGCTCAGAGGGGCCGGTGTTTGCAAGGGTACAGTTCTTTCTCCACATCCCCGTTATGATGCTCTCATGACCTTCACCTGCAAACACCAAGGTGTTAAAAGATCCCCACCAGCCCGTGGGGTCCCTACTGGCTGTCCTGATCAAGATCTGTGTTTACCCTACTGAATCAAAGGATTCCGTGGCCGGTTTCCAGCAGTGCGTGCCTTCTTTTTTTGTTTCTCGCATTCTGGTCTGTTTCTTATTTATTTAATTTAATGTTGTGGGAGTGTAAAAATGTGCCACAGTGGATTAAGCCGGTGGCCTGGGTGGTCCAGCACTCGGCCTCAGCTGCTGTCTCAGCCAAGCCGTTTCAGTAAGAAATCATTTTGAAGAGGTACAAAGCGAAGGCTAAATCCTACGGTCCTTACTCAGGCAAAGATCCCAGCAGACCAGCGAGGGGCAGGATGTCCCAGCACTTCCAGCATCGCAGCCTCCTCCAGATGCGAGTAGGTTCTCCAGCTCACAGCAATGCAGACACCAGCGTCAGCGTGGGACAAATCACTCGCACAGCCAGGAATCACGTAACTCTGCCCGTTCTAGAGATGGGGATAAATTAAGAAAACAGGAAAATCTGTGCTAGGAAAAGGCACAGACCTCTCTGATTTATGCCGAAAGCCCACCGTGTGCCAGGAGAAGCCACCTCTGCAGAGCTCCGAGTGCTGCTGTGGCCTCCCCTTCCCGCATTGCAGCAGGGAACAGCACGCTTGTCGCCTGCAGTGGCTCATGGTGACATGGGACTCAATCAGATAGGCTTTAAATTGGAAGGGGGAAGATTTTTATTAGATATTAGGAATAAATTCTTCACGATGAGGATGGTGAGACACTACCACAGGTTGCCCAGAGCAGTGGTGGCTGCCCCATCCTGGAGGTGTTCAAGGCCAGGTTGGATGGGGCTTGGAGCCCCCTGACCCAGTGGGAGCTGTCCCTGCCCATGGCAGGGGGTGGCACTGGGTGGGTTTGAGGTCCCTTCCAACCCAACCCATTCTGTGATTCTATGAGTTCTGTTACACACACGAGCAGCAAGGTGCTCTGTACCTCGTCACTTCACATTGGCTCCCAGACTATTAAGAAGCCTGGGGAGTTTTCATGGTTTGAAGAGGACCTGCAGATACAGCAGTCACTGATGCTGGTCCTCCCGTTCCCAAGATGCTTCTCAGGAATGTCTGGAAAGATTTTGGCTTTGGGAAGAAACCCCAAGCCTTCTCTCCCCTTTCACATTTGCCTTTCATTTGTTCCCACATGTCAGACAGAGCAGCCCTGCACAGGGAACTTCTTTGTCTGCTTGGCCTTCGCCTGGAAACAAGACGGGAGCGGGTACCGATAGCATCCAGTCTTGATTAGCAGCCAGAGCAGGGCTTTCTTAGTCACTGTCTCTGATGTCTTCCATTTATAGTTGGCACTCTTTAAAACCTTGCCAATTCAGCATAGATAAGTAGGTGGAGTTACCTCCATACTTGCAGCATTGCCGAAGCTTTCCCCGCCTGCTATGGAGACCGCGTGGATATTTAAAGGACCAGCAATCTGGTAACAAGATTTCTGTAACAGGTTTTCTTTTCAAAAGGCCCCCAGAACTACGCAGTTGTGCCCGCCCTGTAGAACAGCAACGGAACGGAAGATCGAGCTATAGGGGATGGCACTGCTCAAGATTCCCCATACGCCACATCCACCTGGCTCCAGGTCCCGCCGCGAGCAGATGGACACGGGCACCACGGGGGCTGCAGGCACAAAGCCAGCCCCAGGGCAGCAGCACAAACCCCTGCAGCAAATATGTGCTGCACCTGGTTTGAGTCATGGAGCATAAATGCCAAAGGAATGTGGAAACGGCTTGTGAGGTAGCAAATGGCCATGTTTTAACTATTGGAAAGAGAAGGCTCTCATTGTAACCTGTTATTCCAGTCATTTGAGCTACAATTTTATTTCTGAAGCAACAAGTTGCCACCAACAATTCTAATCCAGGAGCTTCCTCTGTGTATCCTCCAAATCTGACTTTTCCCCAGAGCCAGCGGTTGCTCCTGTCCACGTGGGGCTGCCCCGTGGGGTCACACAGATTGCTGCTGCTTGGGAAACGTGTGGCATCACCGGTCGCTGGATATAAGTGGTTGTTCTTGCTGTAGATGCATCTCCAGACTTGTTTTAGCACAGAGGAACAAACTTCCTAACTGAGCCTGCTCAGGGAAGCCAGTGGCTTTGTAAAACCAGAGGGACTGGGAACAAAATTACCGAGGACTTTGTTTCTGTTGCCTCTGAAGAGCAGCAGTGCTGTGCGTGCTTGCAGTTCGCCCAGTGGCACGGTCAAGAATTAAACCTGCATTTCCAACTCACTGCATTATTTGGGTCAGTGTGAAAGACTCCGTCTCCTAAAAAAGCAGCGTATGAGATCTGCAACTGAAAAGAAGCAAACAGCAGTTTGCTGTCCTGGTTTGAGGACAGGTTATTGTCACAGGTGTCTGCGCACCTCGGGTGCTCTGCTAACCAGTTACCTCTTTCATCTTTGACAGGTTCTTTACCTCCACATCCTTCTCTAACAACAACAACAAACTGATTTTACTTTGCAAGCCACTCTGAGCCGATATTCACCAGATCATGGCAAGCAGGCTGGCTCCAGCCGTCCCCACCCCTACCCAGACAGAAGCAGCCAGAGGCAGACAAGTGAGAGTGACTTCAGAATTTGACCTTCTGAGCTGGACTCTTAAAAAAACAAACAAAAAACTGTCTGATGCTACTAGTTATTTTAATACAGTTTTAGCAACTGCAAATCTCTCCAGTTTCCATGACAGCCAGTGAAATAGGCATCTGCAATCGCTGTTATTTTAAGCCAATAGTGTATCACACACACATAGAAAGACTCCAGTCTCACCTCCCAAAATTAGCTACTGCCATATTCCCTCTGTATCACATCAGAATAGAAATTCCCAAGTTCTGCCCTGTGGGCTGTTTTCTGGCAGTCAATGGGAATGCTGCTGGCTCCCTGCTACTGCACGGCGTTAGAGACAGCTAAAAATACTTTCCATCCCTTCCTTATATTTTTCCACGTCTGTTGTTGCTGTAGTTACCTGAGAGCCTGCTCTGCCATTCTGAAGAGGAAGGGTGAGGTGCTTTGCTCAGCCATGGATGGTGAAGGAACCATCCAGAAACGTGACCTCTCTACTAAATGCACCCCGGCAGCTCTCCGGTACGAGGATTTGTTATGGTTTCCCAGGAGCAGGGCCAAACCTGGGATCAGCTCTGTTAGTAGAAGGGGCTCTTCCCAAACCAGCAGCCACTGCCCCTTTGTTGTCTCTAAGAAAGAGCCTTCTGCCGGTTCTTGGCTTGGTCCCGGACCCTGTTCCCGGTGACTCCCCAGCTCTGTCCCATGGCTCCAATCCCCAACCCATGACAAGAGTATCAGTAAATGTTTGAACATTGGGGCCAAGCCAGGATGCAAGCGGCTGAGTGGAAGAAAAACAACACTGACTTCTGATTTTCATTTGAAATGATCCCATCAGAGCGCTCGTCCGGCCCCTTCAATAAAATTTGGACACCTTCAGTCCAGTCTGGAGATTTTGAGACGTCCAGAAATTTTGATTTTATCCGAATTGAGGCACTGCAGAGCCAAGATGAGTAAAAAAATCTTACTTTCCCTGAGGATTTTCCCTAGCTTTTCTTAAAAACTGTTGAGGTTTTGCCTACACGGTCACAGCAACGGCAAGAGAGGAAATTAAATGGCAATACTGACAGGCAGACAAACCTTTCTAAGGCCAAAGATGCTCATATTTCACATCTCACCCATCATCAGAAACAGATTTGAGGAATGCAGACACACTATTTCTGCCTCTTACTTTCTCAAAGACTTTCCATCAAGTAAGAAATAGGATCCTGACATCCCCATTCCCAGTCATCCACTGGTGAGCCCTGGATGTACCCAGAGACCACAATAACTCTCAGGCAAGAAGAAATAAGCACTAAGCATCTTCTAGAAGCAACTAAAGACATTCACACGCAGAGCTACGCGGCAGCAGGCCTCCAGGATGTGCCAGGACGGATTTTAAATGGGAGTGGAAAGTGGAATATAGAAATCCCCAACCTTCTTGCAAGTGAAAGTTACCTCATTTGCTAAGTTCACTTTTCCACTCTTTAAAGTATTTTTCATGCCGTAGTTTCTCTGTTCCTATTTATTCCTCCAGCTCTGGAAGTGGCCTCATGATTAGCCTGTGGAGGACCAAGCAGGGCTGATCTGCAAGGAAAGCCCTGAGAGCAGACCCCCCAGACACACCCCTGCTCAGAAAGGGGCTGCTCCCTGCACCCCACTTGTGCCCCTGTGTGTGAGGCAGGTGCTGCTGCCAGCCCTGAGATTGGCACTGCCTCGCACTGGGGGTGCAGAACCTGGGGACAGCGGCTTCTCTCCCTCGCAGCCTTCACACAAAAATAAAGGATGTCAGCCCCGCCAGGACTCACCACTTCATAGACTCACAGAATCATGGAATGGTTTGGGTTGGAAGGGACCTCAAAGCCCACCCAGTGCCACCCCCTGCCATGGGCAGGGACACCTCCCACTGGGTCAGGGGGCTCCAAGCCCCATCCAACCTGGCCTGGAACACCTCCAGGGATGGGGCAGCCACCACTGCTCTGGGCACCCTGGGCCAGGGCCTCCCCACCCTCACAGCAAAACATTTCTCCCCAAGATCTCATCTCAGTCTCCCCTCTTTCAGCTCAAAACCGTTCCCCCTCATCCCGTCCCTGCACTCCCTGATCCAGAGCCCCTCCCCAGCTTTCCTGCAGCCCCTTTCAGCACTGGGAGCTGCTCTAAGGTCTCCCCAGAGCCTTCTCCTCTCCAGGCTGAACAACCCCAACTCTCACGGCCTGGCCTCGTACAGGAGCTGCTCCAGCCCTTGGACCATATTTGTGACCTGTTCTGACAGTTCCATATCCCTCTTATGTTGAGAATTCCAGAACTGGACATGGGTCTTCTGGTGGGGTCTCACAAGAGCTTCCAGCTGCTGCAGGCTCCATCCTGGTCTCCTTTGCTGCCCAGCTCTGTCAAAAATCTGGCTCCCAAGGCACACTGTCACCACCCACTCATGGTCACCTCATGCAGCCACAGGGCCACCCGCTCCCCCCCCATGGCAATCCCAGGTCTGGAGCCCAGCCCTACTCCCAGGTGAGGTTTGTGGAGGGAGGCAGGTGGCTAATTAAGACCAGGGCCAGGATGAGGGGTGGCCACACGCTCAGGGCTACTTAGCAGCCTTGTGTCCACATATTCTTGCTTTGGCTCCCAAACATGTCTTGTCTGGGGGGATTTTCTCCCGTTGCATGTGTGGTGCTGCAGCTCCATGGTGGGTCCCTGGGCCAGGAACGAGCAGAGAGTGTCCAGAGGCTGTGGGCTGGCAACTGGCCAAAGGGGCGAACGAGCCTTCTGGGGTTTGCTCTAGTGTTCCTCTCAGCTTTTTTTGCCTCAATGTAAGCGATGTGGCTCTGTGCAAAGTCTGGCTGTGCAGCCACTTCTGCATAAACACACATCCTGAAAGGCTCAGAGCTGCCATCAAGGCTTGGCAGGCGTGCACCATCTCTTCTGGCCGGGCCCAAAGGGTGGTGGTAAAAGGAGTTAAATCCAGTTGGAAACCAGTCAGGAGTGGTGTCCCCAGGGCTCAGTGCTGGGGCCAGTCCTGTTCAATGTCTTTATCAATGATCTGGATGAAGGGATTGAGTGAACCCTTGGCAGGTTTGGGGATGACACCAAGATTGGTGGAAGTGTTGATGCTTGAAGGCAGGGAGGCTCTGCAGAGCCAGGCTGGGTCCATGGGCTGAGCCCAACGGGATGAGGCTCAACAAGGCCAAGGGCCGAGTCCTGCGCGTGGGACACAACAACCCCAGGGGCGTTCCAGGCTGGGGGAGGAGTGGCTGGAGAGCTGCCTGGTGGAGAAGGACCTGGGGGTGTTGGTTGGCAGTGGCTGAACATGAGCCAGCAGTGGCCCAGGTGGCCAAGAGGGCCAGTGGCACCCGGGCCTGTGTCAGAGCCAGCGTGGGCAGCAGGAGCAGGGAGGGGATTGTGCCCCTGTGCTCAGCGCTGGGGAGGCCGCACCTCGAGTGCTGGGGTCAGTTTGGGCCCCTCACTCCGAGAAGGACCCTGAGGGGCTGGAGCGCGTCCAGAGAAGGGACCGGAGCTGGGGAGGGGCTGGAGAACAAGTGCTACGAGGAGAGACTGAGGGAGCTGGGGTTGTTTAGCTTAGAGAAGAGAAAGCTGAGGGGAGACCTCATCACTGCCTACAACCGCCTGAAAGGAGGCTGTGGTGTGGTGAGTGTTGGTCTCTTCTCTCAAGTGACAGTGACAAGATGAGAGGAAATGACCACAAGTTGCACCAGGGCAGGTTCAGACTGGATATTAGGAAAAATTTCTTTCACTGAGAGAGTGGTCAGGGATTGGCACAGCTGCCCAGGCAGGCGGTTGAGTCTCCGTCCCTGGAGATGGGTTGATGAGCTGCTTAGGGACATGATTTAGTAGTTGATAGGTATGGTTGGACTTGATGATCTCAAAGATCTTTTCCAACCAGATGATTCTATTATTCTATAATTCTGAGTTTGGGCCTTATCTTCCCTTGTGGTTTTTTTCCCCCATCTTCTTCTGAGAGGAGCAATTATGATTTTCTTCGATAGTTTCCATTTAAAAATGCCTTTTGTCTGAGCAAGAGAGCAGGACTTGGTGAGCAATGTGGCTTCTCTCTTTACGTTTACTGGATACAAGTTGGGTTTAGATAGAACACAGCAAGAAAAATCCTGGCAAAGCCTCTACTTACAAGGTTTGATGTTCACAAGGAAATCACTTGCTCAGTTTAACAGAGGAAGCTAAAAGGCCTGGGCTTGCGTGCTCTGCCGAAAGAGGGCAGGTGTCAAGGCTGAGTTTCTTCTTCTGTGTGGAATAAAATATCCCAGCCATATGACAATCCAGATGAGTTAGTGATGGTTAAGCAGAAAGGAAGAAAGAAGGGTTATCAGCAAATGTGAGAGGAAACACGCTCAGTATTTCTAGTAGTCGTTATGCTTGTTTAAAGGTTCCTGTTAGCTACGCCAAGTGAGAAGTTACTCTGTGTTTGGAAGACGAGGCTCTGGGAACTGGCGGAGGAGCCCACAGTTTAGGCTGTGTCATACCCACATGAAAATAGACTTCTTGTTGTGCAGAAGTGCTCTGGGCTGCCAGGAAGGAGATCACAAAGTTAGAGTTCTCCAGGGTGAGAGAAAGCCAGTTTTACGAGAGAACTTGTTGACCAGGATTCTCCTGCCTCCTACTCGGTTGACTTTGCCCAGCAATGAATCTTATTTAGCCCAACATCAGTTTGTGTAGTTCTTTAATAGTAACATCAAGGTCAGCAAGAGTAATGACTGAATTTAACAAATGACACATGCAACAAATAGAGGGATAAAACATCACCGCACAGCACTGGCTGAACTGACAAAATGTAATCCAACATCAAAGTAGAAGGCTTGTTTCTTCTCCTTTGCTGCATCGGCACCACATATAAGGCAATGTTACCGACTGGTTGTCCTCACATCTTGCCAGAGCTCTCAGGAGCCGAACATCCCCCCTTCCCCAAAACAAACAGTGACAGAAGATGCCTTCACACACCAAGGAGTGGAGAGAGAATTGGGATGACTGCAAAGTTCATGTGGGTGAATGCTTCAACATACACCCAGCAGCGATTTGTAAAGTTTTAGCAATTAAAACATATCTGTATCTTTATCAAAGGCAGCTGCTCAGTCCTTAGAGGCTGCAAGACACATGGACAGAAAAGTCTGCAGGAATGACAAACAATGGGAGTAATCAGTGACCTATTTAGAGCAAATGAAACAACTGTTTATCGAATGCTGTCAGGCGTCTGCTCACCGCTGTTCAGCGCGAGACCTGCGGAGGTCTTCCGAAACCGCAGAGCAGATGGAGTGCTACTCAACTTCTTTTGCTCTGTAATGGAAGTTTGCTTAAAAACTGGCTAGTGTGGGCTCAGAGCCCGTGTAGTGTGTTTCTAGGAAGGTTTTATAGGCAGAGAATATATAGGGTACCATACATAAGTATATGGTACGCCAGCTAAGTCAACCTCATTTACATAGCATTAATTGTGAGTGGAAGATTATTTAAATTTAGAATCAAATTTTCACTCTTGATTGCCTTACGTTAAGTTCCTCAATTAATATTTAGGGACTCGCATAAAAGGAGTACGGTTTTTGAAAAGCATGCAGTACTTTTGGAAAGCTATCTTAGCAGCCACATTTATGCTGATTTTAAATACAAGACCAGGTACAAAGTCCGCCACCAAATGTGCTCTAATTTTTATGAGAGCGTTAGCAAGGATGCACCAAACCCAATTCCCTGGCAGCAGCATGGGTGCTCTGCTTCGGCATCCCCTTAACTGTTTGGCTTGTCTCTACCCACTGTGCTCTGACCATATCCCACCTGGATCAATGGGCAAAACTCTGCCAACGGACCAAGGGAGAGTGTAGCCTAGAGCTTTCCAATTAATGCTGTGTAAAACAGGTATTCGTCATTACAGGAAATATTTGTACATTTATAAAAAAGCAATACAACCATAAAGAAAAAAAAAAAATACAACAAGCACAGCTTGATACAATAACATGCCATGAAATATCATTGGCTTTATAATAATTTAGTACAACTTGAAAAATGTTCTTTTATCCACAATGGATAGGAAATGCTTCCATCTAACACATGGTAAGCATGCAGTAACAATATGTACAACAAAGAATTTGGACTTTGCTTTTTACTCATAACCAGGATTATTTCATAGGGGGTACTTTTAAATCACTCTTTTTCTAGCCTGATCTAGGTTTTATTTTGTTGCTGTAACATTGTAGGGTTTTTTCCCCTTAGCTTGGGGAGAATGAAAATGTCTGTGTACATCTGTAAGAAGTTGGCTTTAGTCATGGAGCGCGCACTGCTTTTTGGTTTTCCCCAGTGATGGATTTCGATGTGTTTGTTAATTCACACTAAAACCAGAAATTCTCGATGCCATATTCTTGAAAATCAATTTTCTTTCCAAACTTTTATGATGTACTGAGGACTGGTAAAGAGAAATATCTATTGATCCTGTATTACACTATTCCCGGTTTTTACAGCTTTCATCGTGAAATGAAATGAAACAGCTCTGTAACGAGATGCCATCTATTACAAAGGGAGTCCAACCAAACTGGTGTTGGGGTGTTAAAGTCTTCCCCCTCCCACCTGATCATCACAAAGTCATCTTGCTGAACTAACCACGGCCTGGAGCTGGTACAAGCTGACGTGGCAAGGAGCGAAATAGTGAATTTTGCTCCAAACTGGGGACTGCTCTGTGCTGCCTGCAGACAAAACAGTGTTGTGGGTGAATGAATCAGCCTTTTTTGCATAACAACCAGCCTTGGCTGGAAATCTTATATTCAGATCCATCGTGACTGATGTATTTATCTCATCTAATAGACATCACCGCTCTAAGGGTGGGTAAGGCTGGTGAATGACAGGCTGACTCTGACACTCATGGTGAGGGTTCATTCGTGAATGTCCTTGTCAAAAGGGTCTCGGGTCAAATCTCCACTGATTCCTTTTCATCTGTTCCTTTTCCCCATTAAGTATTTTTTTTCTTTTTCCTTTTTTTTTGCTAGAAAAGCTAGAATTAATATTTCCATCAGCACTGAAGTAAGAACTTGGCAAAGCATTTCTTTATCTGGTAAAAAATTATATGATTATGAGAACCCTTAGATACTCATAGAACTGCAGCTACAAAGACAGTTTACCTCTTGTGACTTCGCAATCTCCAGAGAGAGAGTCATTTTGTGAGAACTGATCCTGACAGTAAATTAGAGAGCCAGAGGTTTGCCTCAAGTGCTGAGTGCTCTCACCTATTTCTAGCACTGTGTTGCAAAGGCAGGTGCTCGGGTTTGCTATAGGATAAAACATGTGTGCATTTAATATTGTGGAATATGGTGGGGGTCCCATGAAAGTGAGGAAAAAGCATGGATGAACGCAGCCAGTGCTTTTCTTGGATGACTGATTCCCATCTTGCATGTCTGGTGTGTTGAGTTTTGGCTTGGTCAACAACTGCTAATAGAAGTGATGTTGTTGACAGTTGACAAGAGTGAGTAAGCACACTGGCTGTACTTCCCTACAAGTTTGGAAGGCATCTGGTACTTATTCAGGAAAGGAAAACAAAAAATAAAAGTCCATGTGGAAACATTTCTAGGGCGAAAGAATGCAATTTACAGAAAAAACAGGAAGGCATCAGTGATAACCATTTCAAACAATAACAAGGAGCCCAAGCAGACTGGGTTTAGAGAAATCGATACAACTGACCTCTTGCTTATATTCAGAATCTTTCCTTTTAAAACGGAAACCAGCATTAAATTACGCTGCCGAACTGCAGAGCTGTTAACTAAATGGGCATAATTAGTCTAAACTGAATGCAAAGACTCTGCTGTCAGCTGTACCTTTCCCAGATTCCTTTGCTCAGTTTTCATGGACTGCTCTGTCCCACTGGGAGTGCTGAAGGCTGACCCGTCATCAGTTACTCCTTGTCCTCAGAGGATGGGGTCAAAGCCTTGTGACACGTACTGATTGCTTCATTTTTCCATGTATTTTCCCCATAAGGAGAAACTCCGTTTACCTGCACTTCCACATACCAACATACACAAATCCAGACACCAGAGACCTTCTCCTTCTTCTTTCTGGTCCCTCTGAGGTGACAATACCTTCCCTTCTCCAATTCCCAGTCCACGGGAACAGTTGCCTGTCATCAATTCTTTGCAGATTTACACGGGTTTTTCTACCTGCAGACCTGCTGTTGTCATTTTTGCCTTGGCAGCCGGCAGGTGAGTGAAATGGGATCAGCTTTCTGTCTTACCTTGAGTCTCGTACCATGAAGTTTGTGCAGTTGTCTCCAGTTGTCTAGCTGGGATGTCTGCACTTGGGAGAGTCTCTTGCAGTCCTTCCCTGGGGAGAATTTCTTTTCTGGGGCGCTTATTCTGGTTATTCATTCCTTTCTCTCAATGCATCCTGGAATCACCATGGTGAGGGCACAGGGAAGTGTCAGGGACAAAGAGGAGGGAGAGCCTTGCTGAAATGGAACTCCAATTATTTGCCTCGTTCCTGCAGTCTCTTGGCTTTTCTTGCTTCGATAGTTTGGCGGCACTGATGCACAAGGGATTTTAAAAATAAAAGAAAACTAAAGGAGAAAGACAACTACAAAGTCATTTGTTCTGTTGTCACCCATTTCAAAACCGGCTTGGCTGCCTCTAGGCCCCCCCACCCCCCAGGAAGATGGATGTGATACAGTACTGCTGAAAAAGCCTCTCGAACACTTCTGGAAGAGACGGGAGCAAGGCCAACCCCTCTAGACTGTGGGGCGAGGTGGAGGCCGGGATGGAGGGGGTGCCCGGTTGGGTGGTGGGGCCTGGGGTGGTGGAGGGAGTGGAGGGAGCGTGGAGGATGGGGATGGGGTGTGGGGTGTGGGTGAGCTGGGAGGAGGAGGGGTATAGATCGGAGCTGGGGGCGGGGGGTTGTAGATGGGTGCTGGAGGTGGAGATGACTGAGGGTACGCGTTGTTGAGCGGGTATTTGGGTGGGGCCTCTGTGTTCTTCACTCTGGTGAAATTGATGCAGCGGCCCTGAAACGAAAGAGGACAAAGCAGAAAAGCACAGTTACTGATTGAGGCAACGGTGCCACCGCTGAGACACCTTCTTATCTGTGTGCAAATCTGATGTCAGTTTGAGTATTCCTGGTCACACCGCTTATATCCTCTCTTTCTCTCAGACGGATGTTGTAGCAGCAAGTCCTGTCCTGAGCAACCAAGACGTCAAACCCTAATGACAGATTTTGTAGTGAAGGGGGATGAAATCCTCTCATCCTGTTTTCTGACTCCAGGATATTTACACAGAGCACCCAGTGCTTCAAGTCGTACTGAAGCTGCAAGAGCTTGCAAGAGATGCTCCGGTTCTTTAGAGCTGGTGTCTAAGTCCGTGCCTCATACATCGTCCCTGCCTCTACAGATGCCTCCTCCCACACCTCAGTCTTAAACTGCCAACAGCATAAAATCTGAACTTTGTGCCTTGGAAGCCTCTTTCACCTTCAAATACCTGGCTTTTGTGTCCTGTTTCCCATCATTGACAACCAGGCAGCAGGGAAGATCAGTTTAACTAAGAGTTTATTGCTCAGAATGTGTCCTGAAACACATCCGTACCTCGCTAGGATCTCTTGATCCTCCAGTGCTTGTGAGAAGCCGATAAACTCCTTTTCTCACTCTTTGGTGCTAAGCTACAGTTTGTTGTACATTTTTAAACAAAACCTTTGCCCTCTGAGCTGTTCTATTTTTTTTCTCCCAAGTTCCACCTGCAGAAGATCCCACTGTAAATACTCAAATGTCAGAATCAGCACTGTTGTGTTATGGATTCATTCTTTTAGATATGAAATCATCCAAAAAGGCACTAGAGGATTTCTCAGTCCATGTTTTCTTTTTGGATTTGTGAGTGTGAGCTTATTTTCTGTTTTCCTCTTTTGTCTCCCAAAGTAAATGTTTTTTCTTGGTGAAAAAATGCCGTACGGAGCACTGGGGTCTGTGGGGGTCACAACACCGGCCACTCTGAATCCTCTGCACGGCTCTGTGCCTTCTCCCTGCTGCGCTCAGCCTATGGACAAACGCTCTGCAGAAGAGGGACCCAACGTGAAGTAAGGGAGATGCTGGTAAGGAAGGCAGAAGGGTGCTGGGTGCGTATTTGAGAGGGATGAGAGGAGCTGGTGTGGAAAGAGCCAACACAGAAAGGGATACAGAGAGCTCCTCTTCAAGAGCTCTGCCAATTATATCATCATGCTCTGTGGATATGAAGCAACATCTGTCCAAGCCTTCGCTGTTCAGCAGCAGAAAGTGGATTCCTTGCTGAAGAGATGAAGTATGCGGAGCAGCCCACAGCCGAGTGCAGGCTGCCTTGGGCAAAGGTCACTTAAGGAAAACAAAGATTTCACAGCACCTCGAACTGCGTCGCGTTCAAGATGAGAGCATCACCTCAGGGCTGCTCTGAGTGCAGTGGCAGCTGAACCCTCCCTGCATCGCTCAGCCCTGGTCTTCTGTCAGCTAGAAGAGCCGCTGCCTTCAACTCAGGCTCTCCTCGAGGATTCAGGCTCCAGGGCAGAGCAGAGACACGCGGAACAGTCATGAACTTGCCCATCGCAATGAAGGGATGAAGGCAGCAGCCCCTCCTTGAGGATCAGTGGTCTCTCAGTTAAGGTTTGTCCTTACAGCACAACAAGGTAGAGGGGAAAAGAGAGGAGGGGACTGACTTCTGCTGTCCCTCTGCACTCCCACAGGCATCTGTGTGGTGGGGACATGTTCTCCTTCCCTTGCACAGGTCAAAATGTCAATATAGAACGAAGCACCAGAGCGGGCAATGTCCCTGAGTAGAAGCGCTACGCTCCCTCTGCAACGTCCCCATATCTCTGGTGTGACCAAAAAGGGGACACAACCTGACAGGCAGAGGAAAGCCTGGAACAAGGGCAACACTGCATCATCTCAGAGTGTCCCTGCTTCTATTTGCTCTCCGTGGGCTGGTGTCTCTGCTTTAACATCATTTTAATGCACTTTCTGCTGTGATTTTAAGTAAATATTGTGGGGGAAGGCCTGCTGAGTGAGCGACAGTCTGGACCGTTTCTATTCAGAAGAAAAATCTCATGAGAATGTTTTCCTTGTTCTAGTTCCATATCTCCTGCAATGCAACTTTAGTAGTTTCAGGCTATTACTTGCACTATTTTGTTTCCTTTATTTATGTTGAGCATAAAATGAACATGAAAAAGAGCAGCAGTCCAGAAATCCCAGCCAGTGAACAAAAAGTTGCAATTGTTTTTGTGCAGAGAGATATTGTGTCTGGATGCTCCAGAGGTGAGGTTATGGTGCTGCCGATCCAAATGGAACTGAGCACCACCCTAAGAGCATTCAAGAGGACGCAGGGAGGTTCAGAAATCTTTGGGTCTGGGATCAGGGCAGGGCTTGAGGACTAAATGCCATCTAGTACTCACGACAATGCCGAGGCATGGCTCAAACGTGTGAGACACTACGTCCTGCACTGCAAAAATTTGACTTAATGTTGAAAACTGGCTCAGAGAGCTCAGCAGTGTCATGATCATAAAAAGATGTTACCAATTCACACCGATGTGTCGCTGCTCTATGCTTACACTATATTTCGTAGTCAGCTACGATCTAGCAAGCCTGTGTCTGTGAACTGCTCCTTATACCCATGACTAATGATAACTCCTTTCCTCCAGTAGAAGAGTTCCTTTGAAATTCAGTGGTTCTTTTTTTTCAGACGTGATTAAATTCCCACTGTCCTTGATAGCTGTGCTTTAACACAGACTTGTTGGACAAGCTGTCTGGTTTGAACAAGGAGCTGGACTGGGGCCTGAGCGTGAGCCGCTGCGACGCAGGGCAGAGAACAGGCAGCACGGGAGTGCAGACGTGAGAGCTGGACTTGGCCCAGAGTGAGCACAGCACGTAGCGGGGACTCAGCAGATAACTCTTCCCTTGTGCTGGTCAACCTTCAGAGTTCAAACCTCCTTCCTCTTAAAACAAGGTAGATGGTGCATTTTCCTCAGCTCAAGTAAGCCATTCCCTATCTCTTCCTATCTGCTTTGCTCCCTGGCTCAGCCGCTCTGCTTCGAGTTGACAGGGACCTGTTTGGCAACACTTTCTGCTACTGTGCAATGGGTAATTCTGCAGGGCACCCAGCACATGTGAAGGGCAGATACACAGTTGAGGCTTTCTCTTTCTTTCACGTGAACTGACAGACTGAGGGAGTTCTCACGTTTCATTGCTTGACATTTCTCTCACCCATGCAGATGCAGGGGGAGAACACCAGACCGGAGTTATCAGTCCAGATGGAGAGAGATGGACTTTGGCAGCTACACTGCCTCAGAGGAGATGGAGAAACCAACATCTCTTAGGGCAGGAAAAATGTCAGATTGAATGACAAGGAGAAATCCAGGAAACAAATCCCTATGCTGTTGCACATGGGAGGCAGAAAAATTTCAACTAGTGCCCTGGGTGCAAATGCAAAGCAGACTCAGGAGGAAGAGCGCTGCTTTAACCAAAAAGCTGGATGTTAAACAGGGCTCTGCTTGTATCGAGCAATACAATAACAGACACAAAAGGGCAGAGGTGGTGCTCACCAGTGTGATCACAAATAAGTAATCCTAGAGCTCCAGAAGTCCCAGCTTTCTCTGAAAAGCGTGGCAAGAGCTGTGTTTTTCCACCTGCACTTACCAGAAGGAGGTCTTGATTCACAGCTGGGCTTTGTACCATGCAATTGCAACAGAAAAATAAAACATCAACATCATTGACCGACTCCACGGTTCAGCACTGTTTTATCTGGAAAGTTGTCTGGATGAAGATGGAGTTGGCTGGCTGATCACCCATCCATTCAAGTTTTTGCAGGGCTTTCCACTGCCAGCACAGCTCAGTTCATCCCACAGATGACAGAAGTTGAAGTGAGCAGTAACAGACCCTTGGGATGTGGATGCAAACCCAGAGTCTGAGGTAGCAGAGGTATGAGGAGTTCAGGACCTCTCTACTGTCAGTGAAAACATAAGGACCTTCACATGATGTGCTTTTAGGAGGCTCCCAATGGCCTCTCTCTTGGCTATTCACCAAGGTGTATCACCTCATTCAGGTGTCCAAATTTAGATGTGGTGGATGTGGAGGATGGTGGCAGAACATCCAGGAGTCAGGAGAGGAACACCTTTCTATGAAATGACACTTTGGATCCCTAAACAGAAGTCACTCTTCATCCCAGAAGAAAAAACTCCTTAACCAGATAATACCACAGCTTTGAGCAAAAGAGGAGCCGGTTCTTTCAGACCTCCTAGCAGGGAGACAGTAGCTGGAGACAGAGAGCCATACAAACCTAGAGAACAGGCTGTGTATTAAAAGGCTGCAGTGTTGAACGCCTTGGCTAGGTTTTATTTCCCTTTCTGCAGCCACAACGCTTCAGGGGGGAGAGTCACAGCTGTGCCTCAGAGGAGACAATTGAAACAATATAGTGACATTATTAGATCTGGAGTTCGGTGGTATCAGCAAAACCAGCAAGGGCAATTCACGCTCACATTTTATGCTGTTTTTCTGGAGTACTGCTCGCAGGCAGACGCATAACGAATCCTACTTGGTGTGACCTTGCTTTTTCACCTTCAACAGCTAATTGTCCTAGGGACGAAGGCAGCAGCACTGCCTTTAGGATAACAAAGTGCTCAGCCATGGGAGGCTTGTCCCCTCTGACCATGAGCTTCACCCTGTGAGCCCTTCGCACGCAGCGTGCTGAAGGATTGCACACTTGATCCAAGCTTTTCCTTTTGTTCTTCACATCTGGTTGACTGAGGAGCACTGCCAGGGTTGAGAGAGAAGGGTGGGAGGTGGGATGAGGGGGACGTTAGGCTACTGAGGTTGTAGCACAGGGTGGTGGTGGCTGAGTGTTCAAGAGAGTGAGCTGGAGCATTTGTGTCTTGGACCAGGAGCTGGCAAGCAGAGGTGTAAAGAGCAGCAGATGCCTTGGTCAAGCTGTGGCACTTCCTAGGAACTGCACAGCCTCATTCAAGCCACTTCCAACCTCCTCCAGCCTCCCTTTCTGCTTTTATCCCACTCTGGAAACAAACTGGGAGAGGGACTGACTTAGAGCACAGTGCTCAGCGACCTGCCCAGAGCTCTGCCTGCACAGAGACATCGAGTGGGATTCAGCAGGTTAAATCCAGCTGCGAGGAGAATGGACCTTTCTCTCGGGACACTGCGGTATTTCTTTCTTCTCTACCCAGCTAGCTCTCAGCCCCCATCACAGCAGGACTCAAACTAGGAGGAAGCTTTTCCCTTTGTTGCATTCCTGCCTTGCTCTCTGTGCTTCCAGCTGCTCAGGGTGAGACTCAAGCATGGCACAGTGGAAAGGTAATTTAGAAGAGGGTGTATGCCCTCCCCTGGATGGAAAAGATCTCTCTTTAACCCAGGAAGGTGGAACAATTTTTTTCTGACTTGAAGATGAAAAATTATTCTGTTTCTCTTGGTTTCCTATCAAGCTGGAATTAATAACTGGAAAAATATCAACATTTTAAGATCATAGAACACCGGGACTGGCTTCTGAGCTCCTGGGTTGAAAAAGAGGCACTGGAAAAGATAGGACCCTCAACACTGTTTTGTACACGACCATTAGTCATTCAAATTTTCTATAAACAATATCCTGGTTTACCCTCTTGTTATGAGAAAGGGGAGTGACAAATAAAAGGAAAGGCAGAAATCAAGGGAAGAAAAAGAGAAAAAAAAAGAGGGAAAGGAAAAGAAAAACAGAAAGAGAAAAAAAAAGTAAAGATTAACCTGTGGTTTGATACCTGATTCTACACAAAAACTTATAGGAGATACTGGCCAAGTGAATTACAGGCAAATATTAAATATATGTGAGTTACTGCTCATCTCTGCAAAGAGATGATTTACTGCACTGTAGCTGCTTTAAAAACAAAGCACAACAGAAACTAACGCTAAACTCTCCAAGCCAGCCCCCTCTACTAAGGGTTCTGGGTGCTCGATTTGAACTCAGTCCAGCCATGAAACTCCCACAAACATACGTGAGGGTGATGAGTAGGGAGAGGAGAACACAGCGTGGGAAGTCCCAGTGGATCCAATAGCAGCCCTGAGCCCCACAGGAAGAGGAAGGTGGGACGCTGGCGGGTTGCCTCTCCAGATCCTGTGAGAGCCAACTGGCACAGGCAGCTCATGCTGCCTCTCCTGTGACTATAAAGGAAAATTGCCTGTAGGCAACGTGGTGTGGATCCCCTCTTGTGAAAGTGGTCTTTGCATAGCGTACTTTCCAAATTCTCTCTCCAAAAAATGTACCCCCTTGTGCCTGAACAAAGGCGATACTGGGTAAAGACCAGGGTGAGCATAGTCAGTATCTGCTTCCCACCATCACTTCATCATTTGGGAACAGCACTGGCCAAGGAGCTCTTGGGTTCCCAGGGGGGTTTTCTGCTCTGAACCCCTGTCAAGATAACTTCCCACATCATAGGTAACTTCTGCCACATGGTAGAACCCTGTAAGCTTGAAATATCCCTGCTTGCACGACCTGATCTGGCAGCGCGCTGCCTTCTGAATCACACAAGGGTGTCTGCAGACAGCTTTAGGAAACTGTTATCCAGCTTCTGGGCTTTGTCAGCCAGCCTCTCTCAGTGAGATCAGGCTGTGCTGAGTACCTGGGTAATGACAGCAAACTCAGCCTCCTGCTGCAGGCACGCTCATTACACGGCTACCTCTGTATCTGTTAGTCACCAGCCAGCTATTAAAACTGTCTCATTTCACGATAAAACATCACCACAGCAAAACCATTCCCATCTGCCATCTGTGTCTCATTACTTAATACAGAGCCTGGAACTCAGTGGTGCTCGTAAAACCTACAATTCCCAAGGTATTCCTGCCACTTTGGCCACTCAATACATAGCAGGCTTAGGCTATTTTCTCCCAAAAGTAAGAAGAAGACTTCCATTGGTAAGGTCATCTCTCCAAGAGGGTTCTAGTAACCCAGGCGCTTATTGCAGAGGCAGCACAGAAAGGTAGTGACTCGTACTGTTTACCTCAGAAGAGCATGTTGAAACTGCTGCAGTGATAAAGTTTGAAGCAAGATATAGAGTTTTCTGCCGGGTCTCAATACTACACGCCACGCGAGATTTGACTTTCACGTTCCCAGGAACAGAGGGTACCAACCAGCATTTTTCCTTCTCAAGCCAGTAAAGGAGTGAGTTTTGCCACAAATGAGCATGATCAACGCCTCATCAAAACTAGTGACAAGTGGTCTTACACAGAATCACAGAATGGGTTGGAAGAGACTTTTAAGCCCACCCAGATCCATATCCACCCCATCTGCCATGGGAGGGGACACGTTCCACTGGATCAGGGTGCTCAAAGCCCCATCCAACGGTTAAGGATAGTTACGCACAGTCACTGAACTGCAATTGTAACAGAGGCAGTTTCCTACACTGCAGACAAGAATCCTGGCTAAATTCAGAAAGGAAGAAGGAGGAGAAAAACTACTTAACTTTCTTTGACACTTCAGTATGGTTTGGTCTATTTAGACATTAAAGCAATGCTCTGTATTTGTATTTTTATGATCGTATTTTGCTCTAACAAAGCAAAAGCAGTATGCATTGCAGAACAGAGGAAACGACTTTGAAAACCATAAAGTATCACAGGCTTCACAGATCTTTCACAGAATTTGAAATAAGTAAGAGGTCATTTAGAGTATCAGCTCAGTCACATTGGTTTATGGCTGAATCTCACATTTACAAATGTGCATATGAGGGCCCCACAGTATAAAGAGTAGGTCTGCCAATTCTACCTCCAGTTGAAATCTTACTCATAAGCTTACTCATAACTTCTCATCTGTGCCTGGCTCTTCAGTCCACAACCCAGATAACACCCATTGCTCTGCCAGCCTCTGGTTCTTAGAAACATAGAATCATAAGGTCGGAAGAGACCTCTGAGATCATCAAGTCCAACCGTGCCTGACTCCCTACCAAACCATATCCCTTGATATCAGTAAGTACATTGTGCAGGAATGAACCAGCTGGGGAACCTACTGAAAAGAAAACATTCAGAGCAAACTCCTGCAAAATGTGAAACAAGATGATACAGACGTATACCTTGCCAAATTTGAGCGTGGGAATGAGCTTAATAGCCTCAATCTTTGGCTCGTGGCAGAGTTCGGGAGCACGGCTCTTTCAGTGATGAGTGGGCATTTCTATGTCATCAAAATGGCCTGATGATTTTTGCAGGAGCTGATTTTGGCTTATTTGTGCTGTGGGATGGGTGTCATTTCCAGGAAGATCTGCTCATTCTTCCCATTGTCTTTCTGGAAAGAGGTAGCTAGTCTTGGAGCAATGCTGTGTGACACATCAAAGACACTGCCTCACGCAGGACTGCAATCTCTCATCTGGAGGTTGAATAACAACACCTACTGGGTTTGAGGAAAAGAGAGAAAAAATCCAATGAAAAAGGAACCACATTCTCTTGGCAGTGATAATTGGAACAACTAATCAAGAGTAGTGGTAAACATCCCCCTGGAGAGGAAGAAAGAGCCTGCAGGGTTCGTTCTTCCAGAAATCAGTGATTTAGAGAGGATGTCTCTGGGTGCAATTTGTCTTTCGGTAAACAAGACCGGGCATGGATCAGGACAGGATCTTCCGCAATGTGAATGTAAGAACAGAACTCAATGGCTATTTTCATGTTATATGACTCAGGAAAATTACCCTGTGCAGGGCAGTGCTGGTGGCTCAAGGAAATGGGAATTACTGTCCACTGAATACTGTCCTACCAGTATTTACTGTGAAATAATTCCCATCCCTGCAATCCCTGTTTGTTGGGTTTGCCTTGGCTGCCGAGGCAGATCTCTGATCATAAATATTAAAGGCATAAACTTGTACATAGATAAGGCAGAAGTCTGTCCAGGAAATTTTGCCTCAGATCGAGATATGACTGGGACACTCCGCTTTCTGAGTTGGCTCATCCCGGCTTCAGGGACAGAGGTGCAGCAGCCCAAGCGCCAGGTCTCTGCTTAGATTGACAGCGATGAGCAGCCTGCTTCACAGCAGTCCTGCGGGCTGCAGAGTAGAGTACCAGGGGTTTGGCTTTGGAGCTGTCAGTTCCAGGAAAAAGAGCTAACGTTGAGGTTAACTTTTCCATGTCTGTTAATGGAAAACCACACAGCAACAGTATGTGCAGAAAGGTTGCAATTTTGTTCTCAGGCTCTGCAGCGCGTCACCAGAAACCTGCTAGCTTAGACTGACCCATGGGTTAAACAATAGCTCCTCATCAGCATCTCTGCGGTTTTGAATGTGCAAAAAGGAGAATCGTCAAGCAAGTGGCAACAGAGCAATGTACCGGTGTGCGTGGGGTGTCCTGGGGTCCACACAGCTGGTTTCATTCTCAGGTTTCAGAACGGAATGTGGTCTAGAGTTTAAAGCAGGGGAATTTTAAATCATATATCCTGGTTTCTGTTCTTTGTTTCGGGAGGAGGTTTCTGTTCACAACACTGTGAGCCAGCGTGGTGCGAAATCAGACAATTACCTTAAATAGGAATGTCCTCCTTGAAAATAGATTCCTAATTCAAAATAAGAGATGACTCAAGGGGATTGCCAGTGTGATCGATTTTACTCACGCGCTTTATGATGTCTGTGGTTAATCAGCAGCACCCAGCCCTCCCCGTATCACCATCTTGGTTACTCTATAATGCAACAGATTTCATGACTCTCAGTGAACCCACTGGAGGTTTGTGTGGCAGAATTTCCTCCTCAGTGTCCAATTATGAATATGAACAAATAATTAAGGCTTTGGGGATGTTTTCATTGGAATTGCACACTCCAAGCAAAGGCCCAGGCTAACAGTTGTGTTCCTTCTGTATTTTTTTGTATAACTCTAATAATGCAGCCTCGGTTAAAGACAGCATTCCTGCGTGCCAGCGGTGTTTAATGGGCTTTTCTGCTGAGTTTGTTGCAAGTGCACAACAACTGATGCCAACACTGAAGTAAGTTGCCTTTGTGGTTCACACGGTCTGTAAGTCACTGATGGAATGCCGGCCATGATTTACCAACTATCAGTGCCTGCTGCTTGTAGGGACGTACAGGAAGGGGTTCTTTGTTACTGGCAGAGTCCTGCACTCCTCTTTGAAACAGGCTGGTCTTTGTGTATCCACATGCCTTGGGCAAGGGACAGTGCACACAGCACGGTACCTGCAGGATTCAGAGGGACATGAAGGGGAACACTAGGTCTCAGGTAGAAATGTTTTGCTGTGAGGGTGGGGAGGCCCTGGCCCAGGGTGCCCAGAGCAGTGGTGGCTGCCCCATCCCTGGAGGTGTTCCAGGCCAGGTTGGATGGGGTTTGGAGCCCCCTGATCCAGTGGGAGGGGTCCCTGCCCATGGCAGGGGGTGGGACTGGATGGGCTTTGAGGTCCCTTCCAACCCAGCCCATTCCAGGATTCAATGATTCTAAGCACAGCAGAGGAAAGAGGCAGAGCCACAGCCCTGGCAGCCGAACAGTGGGATGTAAAACAGCCCAGCTGGAGTTACACAAGACACCCACACAGAGTGGGGGCTGCCCTGCCATGCACCACTGTGTCTGTTCATGGCTCTTCTGAAACACCGCTTACAGGTTTGGGGTTTGCACGTGTATTCACAAAAACAGATCAGGAAGCAGGGCTTGCAGGTACGAGGACTTGCACCCGTGTAATGCCAGGGACAGCTCAGCAGAGAGGGGCAGCTCAAACACTGCCAGTGCTGTATCTGCTGTGTGACACATTGAAAGGGTGTGAGCCACTCCAGGTAATAACCCTTCCCTAGGTCCACTGCATCTTTGTCTTCACAACTTCCACCCTAGCTCTTCAATCTGACACTGTTTGCTGGTTTTGCACATCACGCAGGAGATTTGCCCCGGGTCTTGCAGGTACCACACACTTCCACACCCAAGCCTGACCAAGGAAACCCAAGGCTGAATTAAAGTGTAATTTACATAATCATTTTCTGTGTCTTGGACTACAGGTAAAGCATCTGCTGTCAGTGCTTTAGTTTCTGAGTGGCTTTGCATGCCTAGCAAGTCTCTGAGGGACCTCTGGTCGCTGACGTAAGACCTAGGGTTCCCCTCACAAGTTCTCAGTGCAGATGGACCCAGGCACAGTCCAAATTTTTCAGCTGGGGCATCTGCTTATTTTTAGACATTTATTGTAATCCCATGGGAATCAAAGGCTTCACTTTCCCATAAGGATGACAGTTAAGTTCAGAGTCCTGCTGGAAGCTGCACGAGGGAAACGCAACAGAAACGCAACATCAACATTCACTCAGCAAGAGGCACATGTGGCAGAGATGGGTTTCTACATATCTGTCACAAGGTGATTCTCTCTGCATCACAATCCTATTCTTTCTGTTACAGGAATTTCACTCCCTATGTTTTTACTGATTTCTAAGAACATAAGCACCTTCTCAACAGATCTGCAGTGTTTTCTGTGAGGATTTACATACACAGACACTTTCCTGCCCCAGTCTCCTGGTTTCTGCAGCTCTGTCCCCATAGCATTATTATCCTTGCACTGCTCCATGAAGGGTTTTACTCCAGCAGTTATTGCATTCACCCCACAGCTGCAGAACTACTCACTCCACACAGAGGAAAATCTGAACTACGCTGCTCCACTGGCTTGTTTTGCCTTCTGTTCTTTAAAAGAAACTAGGAGTCCCTTTTGTTTCTCAGCTCATTATACTGAAGGCTGCCTTTCCCATAAGCCCCATGCAGGAATGTCCTGCCAGTAGAGACCCTGCCCAGTCCCTCACCACTCTGGAAATCTCAAGTCAACACTTAAGCAGGGTAATTTCTTGCCTCAATTGAAAGCACACTTTACAGTATAGCTCAGCCTTTGTGACGGTTTCTGTGCTACACTGAAATCTGGACGAGTCCTGTTCTGTACAGTTTCTCAGAGGAAAAAAATCCAGTTGTGTGCTTGGGGTTAGGGAGAATGAGAGGGGAAGAGGAGCCAGAGAAGGAACACAAGTACCTGCCTTTATATCAGGTGGGATACAGAAATCTACATCACTATCTAAGCACTTGCACCCAGACATCTGTCCTCTGGCAAGCAAAAATAAATTCACATTTTGGTGAAGAAATGTTTCCTAATATTCAGTCTAAAATTCCCTGTGGTGCAAACTGAGACCATTTCCTCTCATCCCATTGCTTGTTAGTTGTTACTTGGGAGCAATGACCAACACCCACCTTACTACAACCTCCTTTCAGGGAGATGCAGAGTGCGATGCAGTCTCTCTCCCCTCAGCCTCCTCTTCTCCAGGCTGAACAGCCCCAGGTCCCTCAGCTGCTCCCAGAGCTCCGGGCTCCAGCCCCTTCCCAGTTCCATTCTCCTCCTCTGTATGTGCTCCAGCCCCCCAACATCTTTCTTGTACCCAGGGGAACCCACGATTCAACGTGGAGCCTAACGATCGCTGCCCTGCTCCTGCTGCCACCCCATGGCTGATCCAAGCCAGGTGCTGGTGGCCTTCTTGGCCACCTGGGCCACTACTGACTCATGTTCAGCCACTGTTGACCAACACCCCCAGGCTGTTTTCTGCCAGGCAGCTCTCCAGCCACTCTTGCCCAAGCCCAGAATGTTCCATGGGGTTGTTGTGACCCAAGTGCAGAACCTGGCACTTGGCCTTGAACCCCATCACGCTGGCCTCAGCCCATGGATCCAGCCTGTCCAGATCCCTCTGTAGAGCCTTCCTGCCCTCCAGTAGATCGACACTCCTACCCAATTTGATGTCATCTGCAAACTGACTGGGAGACAACTCAATTCCCTCGTCCACATCATAGACAAAGACATTAAACAGCTCTGACCCCAGCACGGAGCCCTGGGAACACCACTTGTGACCAGCTGCTAACTGGATTTAACTGTTCACCACAGCTCTCTGGGCTTGGCCATCCACCAAGTTTTTCATCCAGCGAAGAATATGCACGTCCCATCTGTGAGTGCCAGCTTCTCTAGGAGAATGCTATGGAAAACGGTGTCAAAAACTTTACTGAAGTTGAGGTAGACAACATCCACAGCCTTTCCATCACTTGGTCACAGAAGGATGTTCTGTTTCAGCAGTGTGTGGGGAGTGAGACATGACTGGTCATTTCCCAGATAGCTCTTTGCAAGCACACAGCTTTCTCCAGAGGACAGGGGAAGTCATGGAAATGCAACTTTGTTTTCTGAAAGTCTGAATTTGCCTGAAATTAAAGGACACACATTCCTTCAATGGCACAGCACATGGTGCTGAGCTCCTCTGTGGAACATCCAACTATGTGTGGCAGTTTAAAGGTCTTTCACGTTTTCCAAAGCATAAGAAGGGAGAAAGAAGTAAATTTTACTGTAAGGTGGTAATGATTTTCATTTTGATTTGGTTTTTTCCTCCTCTGCATTTTTCAGACACAATGATGATTGCCCCCTCAGCTGGGACCACTCAGGAAGACTGTTCCATGAAATGAGAATCATGGTCTGCTGAAACAGCTCATCCTCTGACACAGGTGCCAAAGGTGGCTCGTGGACATACTTGGCAAAGCCAGCTCCCAGTTCCCACTGACCCACCTCGTGTAACACCTCAGCTTGCAAAATCATGTAAGAAACACTGCCAGACTTCTATTTCAAACAATCTGAGCATCATACAGGTCTAAAATGCACAGAGTTGAGCCTCCAAACCCTGTATCTCTGTACCATTAGCATCATGGTGTAACCACGTGGACCCACAGGCCACCATGCAAACCTCTCCACAAACCTGCAAACACCCCTGGCTCTGCCCACAGTCACCACTGTTGCTAATCCTTTAAATTTCATACCGAGTTTCAGCCTTCATTTTCACAAATTCTTTGGGAATGAAAATATGTTGGATTAATCTCATTCAGAGGACAGGAAAAGCCTCTGACAAATGGAAGGTGATCGAGTAGCTTGGTCAAGGTCGCTGTGTGCTGGTGATAGAGACCGGAGTGACTCTAGGCTTTGCCTTCCAGTCTAGTGCCCACACCTCCGATTTCCCTGTTGCCCACAAACCTCCAGATCAGCTGGCCAGCTTAGATTAGAACTGTAACGGCAGGCTGTAAATGAAAAGAGCTATCACCTCTACTCTTCAGACTTTCAGACCACTGTTGGGGTGGGGTGGCACTTTCCTGTCCCCTGTTGCACAGTGCTGTAGCGTCAGCCCTAAGTCAGCATCACCCAGGCTCCTGTGATTCTCCAGAGATGCAGTGGGACTTCACACGCAGGAGCAAGTCCTTGCTTTGCAGAATTGAGTCCTTCTCAAAAAGCAGTCATTTGGGATGAACGGCTGATGTCACCCAGAGAGGGCATCTGAACTCCTTAGGCCGCACGAAACATTCACAGTGAAGCCTGAAATCAAGTTAATTTGAGGTTTTGGCTCTTCACTGCAATGTAAAAACATGAATGTGATCGCGGGGCAGAGGGAGTTTCGTAAGCTCTTGTTGAAAAAACAGTGCTTTTCTGTAGTGAAGATTCACTCAATTTGGCTGTCAGTTTGTCATATTTCAGACTCTGACTGTTCTGTTTATATTAAGGGCAATTTTTAATGTCAGCACATGCACACGCGCACATTCTTCCTTTCCTGGTAAAAGAAACAATTGTGATTGCTTTAATTGGGACATTTTCAGGTATCTGGTAGCCTCATCCTCTTGTCATCACTAACCACAATTCGTACCAGAACCGTATCTCTGAGATCTAACAAGATATGAGCTTATGATTTCACCAGTAAACTTGCAAAATTACAGTATCACAGTATCATAAGGTTGGAAAAGACCTTTGAGATCATCGAGTCCAACCTATGACCCAACACCTACACCTACTCCTACTCGTCAAATAAATTACACTAGTTTTGGAAAAAGCTCCTTTCCCTGCATCTTCATTAATTTAGGTATAATACATTTTTACACGTAATTACACATGATTTTGTTATATTTTTCTCCATGCTGATAGCAATCTGTATATTCACCTAGACATGCACACAAAATGAAAACGCAATTAATGCGCTGCAACTGAATTTTAAAACACAATTTGATCCCACATTGAGAGGTTCTTGGTTGAGTCTGAGCCTGAAACACATTTTAATAACCTTCTCAGAAGTTCCCGACAGAGCAATGTTTATCAAGGAAATGCAGCTGACACTTTGAAGAGACACAAATTCTTTGGTGCTGTGCACGGTGAGCAATTGGCACAAACAAGCATCCCCTTAGCCCATGATGAAAGCGACAAAGTTTTCTAAAAAAGATACATATTTTGAAATCCCCTCTATCTGATGATGTTTCGAATGTAAAAATAACCTCATTAATACTGACAGGAATGCAAACCCAGTGTCTCGAAAATGTGAGAAGACCACAGGAATCCCATGTGACTCTGACTTCCTTGCCTTATTGGAACCATCTGTGTCTGTGGTCACCTCAGACCATTTCCAGGTTTGACTGCGAATAAAGAATTTCACAACCTTTTTGTGCACCTCAGCCTCTTTGTGTGCACTTTAAAACAGATTCGGAACATCCCTCTCTTTTCCTTTTGCTCTAGGATAAAGATGCATTTTTTAAAGCCTTCTGCAAACCAGACCAATGTTTGCTTCAAGCTTCATTCTTACCAAAGCAGACCAGCCCGTGGGCGGCTGTTCCGTGTGCTGGTCAGGACCTGTAGCTGAAGTCTGACAGACACCTTTCACGGAGCCGTAGTGGTCACAGCCAGGTGCAGCTCCGTCTCGGGCTGCTGCCACACTTCAGGCAGGCATCCTTTCCAGTGGTCCTCCTCGAAGAGGTCCCAGCTTGCTGTCGTGCAGAAACATCTCACCCTGTACCCCGTGCTCGCTGCTCAGTTATTGCGGGAACTGTGCCCTCTGCAGTGGAAGAGCAGTCCTGGTACCAGGCATCTCCACACTGACCGAAGGGTTCGGGGCACAAGCAGAGAGGAGGCAAAGAGAAGGGGCTGTCTGAGGTCACACGGAAGAAGAGGGCTGGAATCTAAGCTTCAGTCCCCACATTATCCACTGCAATGTATATAAATTGCAAATTCATTAGTCACCGCGCTTGAACCAGCGTCTTAGTTACAGACCAATGTGAATTCAGGGCAGGGGACGGATCTCTCGGCCATTTATACGGCACATAGGAAGCTACGTGGGTTACGGCAGATAAACAGTAACAATTAATCAACACAATGTTTGAAGCTGAATCCGTGGCTCATTCTACGCAAGCGATCTTTTTGAACAGCTCAGCTAATGTGCTGGCAGTGGACAAAGTAACTGATTATAGCAAGAGATTGTTATATATGAAAATGATGTAACCCTGGGATGAAGTCCCATTCCTTTTCAGGCGCCAAAGCAAACAGAGATGCCTTTCAGTTATTTTTCATCTGGCTTCACTTTTTTATGTGAACGAGTGGGTGATTTAAGGTGCCATGCGACAACACCAACAGTCTGAAACCTGCTTCCTTCTTTTCTTCAGAGGAGAGGAAGAAGGAGATACAAATTGCTTTCAAAACGAGTCCTCTTGTGTAGCTCTCAGGAATCAAATGGTCAGAGGCTCCTGTTTGCAAATTTCAGGCTACTCTTTACTAGCCATAAATTTTGCCTTCAAGGATTTGAATGTTTTTCTAGCCTGAGAATGCGCCGTGTGGTGGGTTTCTAATCTGGTGGCTCTGTTTGAGGCTGCTTTGCTAATCACCAGTTCTCTCATTCCCAGGGCATGTCTGTGCTGTAAAGATGCTGCAGCTGGCAGTTCGGATGCAGCTGGCAGTGTGGCCACGCCGCTTTGCTGCTAAGCATCTCTGAAGTATTTATTCAGCTTGTGTCGTGAAGTCTACACCGAGCAGCTGCACAGTATGATTGAAACAGAGCACTGAGCTAGTCTGGAACTCCTCTGGATGACTGCCAGTAGATAAACCAGAGCGCCCAGCCCAGTGTCCAGTGCCTGGCATTCCTGCAGAGGACCTGGGATAGGAGTGATGGGTGGCCTGGTGCCCTGTGACACAGCAGACAGCACGCACCGTGGCACCCAGTGAAAGGATGGCATCGGGATGAAGTTAGGCAGACTGGAAAGCTGAAGGTGTGCTGGGTTGTGCAGCAATACCTCACAGCCCTGCGTCTGACTGCCTGCAGTGTCCTCTCTGCTGCAGCTGGCCAGGCTGGGTGCACACTAGAGCATCAGGGCTGAGGTTTCAAACCAGCTGCACCTCCACTTTCAAACCACACGACAGACTTGGAGTCGTCACTACCAGCTCTGATGAGTCCCCTTAGTTGAGAAGCTGGGCAGAGCACTCCCCTACCTGTGCTTCCCAGTCAGACCAGGATCAAATCCGAATTTGCCAGTGGACAGCTATGAAAGCCTGCAGACTCACTGCTGAAGACTTTGCAACCTGGTGAGGACCAAGTCCGTCCATGCCGTGCCCCTGGTCCATGCTGTCTGGTTCAAAGCAGGCATTTGGAATCACATAGAGAAGCCACAGGAATTTACAGCTGAGCTCAGCACTGCCGGTACGACTCATGCAGCTCTGCCCCCTGGCTCATCCTTAGTCCTGGCAAACCCCACACCAGAAACACCTGGCTGGGAGAGCATCTAGGTGTCCGTGTGTGAGTGTGCAGGGCTGCCGGGTTGCAAAGGTCCTTCAGCATGTGACTGCTAAGTGACCCAGTGCACAGACCGTGCAGCCATCACAAGCGTGGCCCTGTCTTGGGACAGCAAAGGGTTGAAATGCTGTTGCTGTGGGTGTTGTTGCGAGCTAGAGAGATGCCAAGAACTAGGTCCCAGGTTAGGTGAAGGAAAAGATGAATGAATTATTAAACTTATGTTATTAAACATCCACTTCCAAGGAAGGGCTGTGTCAATGAGTAACTCAGAGGTCCTCTTGTTGTGATACTGGTGACAAATCCCCAAGTTGGAAGGGACTGGATCCAAGCTCATCAAAGCCAGCCCCGACTCCCCAGGCAGGGGGTTCTGGCCGTAGAGGTGTTTGCAATGTAGAGATTTCCTATCCTTTCAGTGCAACACATCTGATCTTTTTCTTTTGCAACACTGTCCTACAGACACAGGTTTTGTTTCAAAAAAGATTTTCTGTGGAATTTCTCCTTTTCCTTGATGTATTCTTCTTGCGAGGAACGTGAGCTGTTCCTACTGGATCAGGACTGATGATGCTGAAGGCACTGATCACTGCAGTCAACTCTGGCAAATGTGTCCATGCTACCATTCCCAGCACTTCAGCAACGACCTTCCTGCTGGGTTTCCAATCACACCGAAACAGTAATGTATTTTTTAAGATAATATTTGGTACTTGCTGACCTGGGAGAAGCCACAGGCCTTGAGGCAGTCTGAATCACACAGTATCTTAAGGTTTGGACACATATTTAAATTTCTCTTCGGTAACAGTGGCGCAGAGGAAGGCTGGCAGGGATCAAATAAGGCATAGAGACCCTTATTTTGTAAGGTGAAAATTTTGCAACTATTTTTGCAACTTTTTCCCTTTCTTTTTGACTAATTTGTCTCCCAAGGCACAGCTGTACCTTGTGGTAGTTCAGTTAACAGCAATATTGTACCTTGCAAGTGCTGTAGAGCCAACCTCCCTAACATCCAGCACTGGTAAAATCACTTTCTATGTCTACAAAGGAGAAAGCAAGGTGTGGCAGACTAAAACCTGCATCCAGGTCATGGGGAATGTCTACAGCAAGAGGGGAGATGGCTCAGAAATCTCAGAGCTGAACCCAGTGCTTGAAAGCTAGATTCTCCTCCCTACATTAAATCTGAAGTAGAGAAAGTTTGACGGCAAGTTGACCATGAGCCAACAGTGAGCTCTGACAGCCAAGAGGGCAACCGTGTCCTGGGGTGCATCCAGCACGGCATCGCCAGCCGAGCGAGGGAGGGGATTGTCCTGCTCTGCTCTGCACTGGTGAGGCCCCACCTCGAGTATTGTGTTCAGTTTGGGGCACCAAAGTATAAAAAGGTCATAAAACCACTGGAGAGTGTCCAGAGGAGGCCACAAAGAAGGATCTAGAGGAGAAATCAAATGAGGAGAGGCTGGAGTCACTTGGTCTGTTCAGCCTGGAGAAGAGGAGATGCAGGGGGCATCTCACAGCTGTTTGGTGCCTTCTCCCAAGGGAGGGAGGTGAAACAGGTGCTGAGCTCTTCTCTCTTGTGGCCAATGATGGGACTCGAGGGAATGGCAGGAAGATGCCAGGGCAGGGTTAGATTGGATGTTAAGAAGAGGTTCTTCACCCAGGGGGTGGTGGAGCCCTGGAACAGCTCCCCAGGGAAGCAGTCACGGCACCGAGACTGTCAGCATTCCAGAAGCATTTGGACAACACCCTCAGTCACACGGTGTGAGTGTTGGGAGTGTCCTGTGTAGGGGCAGGAGTTGGAGTTGATAATCCTTCTGGGTCCCTTCCAGCTCAGGTCATTCTATGATTCTATGAAATAAACCCCTACATTTTTGCTGACCAGGGGAGAGGAAAACCCTGCCTAATTCTGCCATTTCAGCTGTGTAAACTGATGGAGGTCACCTTAGTGTTTTACAGTGTGTTCTCATATTGGTTTTGCCTCTGCTGTGGGGGTGACATCGTCTTGTGCTTATGTCACCACTGTGGAGGAAAAAGCATAAACTGCTCATTGAAATCTCACAGTGATTAAAAACATCAAGAGGGTCACACATGGTAATTCAAAGACAACAAACACTCTGGCTCATAGTTAGGAAAACAAATGTTAAGAGCAGTCTACCCTCACAGAATGTCCCAGGAGCACTTCACGTCTGCACAGGAAAGAGCCCAGACCTTTGCAGGTCTCCCAGGAGCTGGCTGGAGGGAAGCAGGTATTTCAGCAACCGTGAGCCGGGGTGCACTGTCAGCCAGTTTCTCTCTCACACTAAATTATAGTTGCACCCAAGTCAGAGATCCTTTAGATCACAGTAGAACCCTGAAGAGCTTAATTTACTTTGAAGCTGAATCATTTAACACCTACATGGGCTAGTTCTGCTCCTGCTTGCGCTGGCAGGACACAGAACCACATGTTTAGGAGGTTCAGCACCAAAACAGGATGGGGCATCCTGGCGGCTGCACTGATATAAATTGCTGCTAAACTGCATCAGCCCCAGCTGAACTGCTCAGGGTTTTCCTGAGAGAAAATGGATGTGACATCTTTCAAGTGAATAATCTTAGCTTTTCAAGTGAAAAAGATTATGCGTAGAAGAGGCAATCTTCAAACCCTGATTTCTGAGGGGATATTGCCTGGCATTAGCTGCATGCTATGACATTTTCTCTCAGAAATCACTATCACTCTCAGCGAAGATATTTTAGCGAGTCTTCCCCTTGAAGGAATAAGATGTTAAACCATGGAAGGGGAGCTGGAACTGGATGATCTTTAAGGTCCCTTCTAACCCAGACCGTTCTATGATTCTATGATTGGTCCTGCATCCAATGGAAAACCTTACAGGGAGCCAGATGGTACAGAGGGACAATTCTCCACCAAAAAATACACTGTTATTTTATGTGCAATTGAGTTTCTTGAAGCCTCCTCAGTGCTACACAGCTCCTTATGCTCTGGGCCAGATATATTCCAGAAGCAACTCTGATTTCTTTGGTTGTTTTCTATCAGAGGTGTGTGAACCGACTGCAAAATACATTAATATAGCTGACATTTTTCACCATGAGGTGAATATGGACAGTGGTTTAGAAAAATCTGGAATCTCCACTGTTGGACTGGGAGCAGCCCTGAGCAACTGGGCACAACCATCCAACTCGCGAAGAGTTAGGGCATGCTTTATGGCTGCCACAGGGATTTCAATTTACCCACGCAGTGTACGTCGCACACACCTTGAATTTGCAAAGCTGGGGTGCAGCTCTCACTCCTTTCCCAGCCACAGGGCCCTGCCAGGCTCCTGGTGCTTGGAGCAGCGCACAAGCCCGGAGCATGTGCTGGCCACTTCGGTGCTCAGCACGGCCCCCCCTGAGATAGCTGGGATACCTGCCCTGACATGACTCAGGAAGAAACCAGCCTTTTAATTCATACACAGCGTGATTCCTGCAAAGTGACATTAATCCTTTCCCTTCGGTGACTTCTGTCTCCACCCCTAAGCACACCTTGATGTACAGAAATTTGCATGAACCCAGTTTTTGCTAGAAATATATGGGAACACTTCCTCCCTCTCACATGACAGTCCAAACCTCATTCTGCAAACTTTCCAAGAAGTTTAAATTTACGTAGGAAAATATGTGTATATTTATGTGTACATTCAGAGTTTTATTCCATAATGTAAGGCTTTAATGACTGAAAATATGCAGAAATACTCCCTACTGTTCATTAGAATTCATTATGTAATTCATTTAAAGCAGCTATATTATCCTAGAGCAAAACTGTACTGGGGTCTTGGACGGGTGTTTCTGTCACTGCACCTGGACAGTATTCCTACTTCAAACTGCAGGAACTGCAGCTGCAAACAAAGCGGAGAAATCTGGCTGAATTTTTGTGTCTAAGCTGTGATGAATATCTGCCTTCAGTTCCACACCTAAAGGCAGTCAGAAACTTTAGAGATATTTCATTTTTCAGCAGCTGTAAGAAATGTTTTGAGGCAGAGTACCTTGTCTCCTGGCTGTGGGCGCATCACAGAGACACGGTCGTACCCTTTCCGCAGCAAGACCCAGAGCGCATCCAATTTCCCCTGCAAGCAAAAGAAACACAGTGTTATCTGCTCTGCGAGAACAAGTGCGCTGTGCAAAGTGCAGCGCGGGGACAACGCAGCTCAGACCTACACAGTTTTTACTTAACCATTCGCTGTGCTTGTACAAGGTGCTGGAGGGCAATGCTTTCTCTCACAGAAATTCTCTTCCCCCTCGCTGCAAGTGCAAAGGCAGAGGCTTTCAGAGGAGCATTAAGCAGATACGTCTGACTGCCAACAGCATCTGGGTGTCTGGCATTTACAAATTCTTCTGACAATCTCTGAAGGGGACGGGTGACTCAGATGCCTCCTGGGCTGAGAGAGAGCCCAGCACACAGGATTCAGCTCCCAGTATTGTTGCCAGCAAAATGCTAAATCAATGCAGAAACCAATCAGGTGAATTTATACAATGCATTTCCTAACTATCCCACCTCCTCCCCGAGGGCCCAGGGGCCTGATGTAGCTAGACGTGACCACTGTGACATTTTGATTGATGTGTGGAAATAATCTGCTGGAGAGAACTGACTGAAGAACTCTCAGTACAGCTGAGACAGCTGAGTCACCGCGAGGTGCTGTGTAGCCACCCACTCCATCTCTCACGTCAGCTACGGGCCAGCAGGAGACCATCAGTTTTCTGGGTCTCCTACAGCCTCCCCAGTCCCACACCAACTGTCAGTTCTTCTGCTCCAGGTAATAACACACAGCTTTTCAAAGTTTCCATTCCTATACGCTCAATGCCATCTGCCCTGCAGATGCCACCTCAAGACCTGGCACTGGTTTTGACAAGCTCTTCACCTCACCATGAGGTCTTATCCCCATCAGCCTGCACCCAAACATCTGCACAGGCATAAACCCAGACAAGCTTTCCTCAAAATCCAACTTGTTGACATCTCTTGTTGACAGACAGCTTGGCTGAGCTGTGGACTTGGACCCTCCCTGCCATTCCCACCAAGTCTGCAATTATTTTCCAAAAGAGCTGCACAAAGCCAGAAGACGCATCACAGAGCTCTGCAATGTGGAAATCACTGACTCATAGAATGCATCAGTGCAGGGATAGGACAAGGGGAACGGTTTTCAGCTGCGAGAGGGGAGATTGAGATGAGATCTTAGGGAGAAATGTTTTGCTGTGAGGGTGGGGAGGCCCTGGCCCAGGTTGCCCAGAGCAGTGGTGGCTGTCCCATCCCTGGAGGTGTTCCAGGCCAGGTTGGATGGGGCTTGGAGCCCCCTGATCCAGTGGGAGGTGTCCCTGCCCATGGCAGGGGGTGGCACTGGGTGGGGCTTTGAGGTCCCTTCCAAATGAAACCATACCATGATTCTCTAATTCTACGAGAATGTCCAAAGTTGTCCCTTGGTGCAAAACTTTCCTGTGGTTGAGAAGGGCAAGTCCAAAGACCGAGCTACACCTGACTGGACTCAGAAACTCATCTATGATTGCTACCTGCTTCCTGGAAAAAAAGACTACAAAAATGCTGTGATAGACATGCAGCTACCAGAGGAACAAACTTAGCAAATGGAAATGAAAGCTGAATATTGCAGTGGTGGTGGGAGAAGTGCAAGTGCCTTCACCAGAAGCAAGGAAGCTTCTTTCCCAAGAGCTTCGGTTTCATGGCCAACAGTAAACTTGAGTGTCTGTGGAGGTGAAACCTTCCTGAGAGAATTTATAAGGTCCTTCTGTGACACAGGTTCCCTGGTATTTAATTAAAGACAAAGTGCACTCAAAGTGCACTCTTCCTTTCATGGGGACTTTGAGTCTTTCTCTTCCCTTCTCAAGAAACCATTAGGGCTGTAATTCTCTTTGAGATCTATATTCCTTAACCAATTTGTTGAGCCAATATTTCAAAGCTAATTAGGGAGCTGGAAGGATACATGGGTGGAGACAGAAAGACACAGAATGACTGCATAGGTCTTGTTTCCATAGGATATTGGAGAAAATACTTCTTAAGCTGAGAGCCAGAAAAGTCTGCTGTTCTCAGAGGAAGAGGCGAGAAACTCCTGTCAGACTTTTCTGTATTTGAACAGCAAAACCTATTAGACCTGAGGGAGGCCATCCCTGTCTATCCCAATCCATCTTTCCCCCTACATCAGAGCTGGTTGAAGCTTTTGATCTCCCATCCCCTCTGACAACTTAAGAAATAAATACCTTTTTCTTCCATTTTTCCTTTAGGAAACCAGAGCAAAAATTACAACTTTCCATGGAACAGAATAGCCATTTTTAGTCCATGCTCCTAGTTTCCAAGAGCCTACCAATGTCTTGGGAAAAGCCAAGACAATCTGAACGGAGCTTCAGGGTCTGCCTGAGACATCTGGGCAGAAGAGAGGTAGAGTGGATCATGGAAAGGATGGTGTTGCTTGAAAAAACAAAAGTGGCATTGCATTCACTCGGAAATACAAACCTTTCTGTGTTCTCCAGTGGATGAGTTGTGTCTGTGTTTGGGAACCCTTATGGAATTGAAGTGTGAGGTCTGTATTAAAAAAAAACCCTGGAGGCAAATAAAGCTTTGAGCCCTACTAGAGATGAAGTGCATAAAGAAGAAACATTCAGGGCAGATGACAAGTGAAGCAGGGCGTAATTTCAGCCATTGCTTTATCGTGAATGCATTCTCTCCCTGAATTAATGGATAATTCAGCACTATATTGACCCCAGTGCACTGAGTGACCTGGTGCCTGGGCCAGAGACCTGGTATCTGGTGGTGTCAGGTAGAGGCAGTTTTGTAAGCTGCCTACAAATCCCAGCTGCCCTTGGGCCTCTTCTAACAAGGAAGCTGTGCCGCATCAGCTTTAAGGTGAGAAAGCCTGCCGAGGACACAGGGCTTCATAAATGCTGAAGTGGCCTCCACTTAGGATACACCTCAGGTTTCCTTTTAAGAGCACCAGTTGTTGCTTCAACCTCAGCCTTCAGGCAGGTCCTGTGTGCAGATGGACAGTGAATTTAGCCCTGTCTTGTGATCCTTCCTGCACCCTTTTTGAAGGCTTTTGACTTTTGAAGTCAAACAAGCGCTACAAATGCTCTGAGGAGGAGGAAGAAAGGTAGCTAGGTAGATGGGTAGATAAGAGCAGAGGTAGAAACAGAGGTAGGAGGAAAGCTGCTAACCAAACCAAAGCACACCGAGCTGCACAGCTGGCTGCAGCAGGGACCACATCCTGAACCAGATTTAAACCAAAGACATGGTTCTTTTATGATCCTTCACTTCTCCATCCTGTCCTGCCCCTCCCTGTGTCAGATGAGCTGAGGATTTGGCAAGTTTCTTTGGAAGTTTTCAGACCTATCATTCTCCTTGGATTATTTGTACTGACCTTTCAAACTGTTGAAATGGTGTTTCAAAAGTGGGATAATTTGGTGGCGTTGTGCAAATCAGAATAATAACAATAATAATGACAACAGTGTGTTAAGTGGCAGTAGCTACATTTCTTAGCAAATAAATCCCTGGAGCATTTTAAAAAGCAATCTGTCTACTCTTCACTGTCTACCTGTCTTATAGATGCTACTCTGGGAAGAATAACAAAGAGACAGAAGAAAAACTCTGTCAGACAAAAGGCAGAATGCTCTGAGTAAAGTCATGTGCTGCATGGAGAAAAGGAGGTCTGTTGGCCAGCAAGATAACTGGCCTTAAAATGTGAATTTCCTGGCTGTTGGTCAGATTCAAGCTACCTTGCTTTGCTGTTCCTGAGTTTTAATTCCTTTTCCTCTTCCTTTACCAGTTAATTTTTCTTTTTCAAGTAACTCATTACATACGTATTTGTGAACCTTCCCAATAGGTGTTTCAACCAGGCCAGCAGAGCAGGTGGGAATCCAACATCTGCTTTAAACAAAGGAGTTGAAGGCACTTGGAGCTTGGGGATGAGGGAAAATTTAAGCTAAGTATCAGGAGACATTTCCTATGGGTGAGGTCTGGTAGTGCGTGAGATATTCCCTCCTGAGAAGTGGTGGAAGCCTCTGTTATTTTAAAAACCAGACTGGAAAAAGCAGCAAAGGACACATTCAAGTTAGCAGCCCCACTTTGGCTGTGAGTGCAGAACCAATGACCTCACAGGCCACCCCTCCTCACCTCCCTCTGCCTGGCACAGCTCTGTGATAGCTTCCCTGCATCAGACAACGCAAATTCATCTTCATGTGCTCACATCTTCTGGACAAGAGCTTCTGCCCAGAGTGATGATGAGTTTTACCGATTTTGCTAATTCCTTACTGCACAGGGAGTGCCGTCCTCATAGAAATAATCCCCTCTGGTTTTCATAAATGCTCATGATTGTACATTATTCTGTCTGCATACACTGTATTTCTGGGTGCATTCAACAAGGAGTGGGGTGGCAATTTGGTAAATTCTTGTCTGCAAACAGACTCAGGCTGCTAAATGCTATCCAGATGTGGAATACCCCAAGGTTGTGGGAGTATTTGGATATGGGGTCTTGGATTGGAACTATCCTTAGACTGTGTATTATTTGAATGGTAGATAAGTGAGATATTTCTAAAGGAATTAAGAATATATACGTCACCCATGAGATACTCCTAATATTTGTAGGCCCCCTTATAACTGAATTCCTGCTGTTACAAAGCAAAAGCTGTTCCTAGTCAGAATCAGAACTGAACTTGAACCCTGCATACCCTGAATCTTTTCTCCAAGACTCTCTTGAACTTTGGAGAATTTCCAGCTGGGACACAGTTGTGCCACAAAATTGACTCCTCTGTTCAGAACTGATTTCATACCACACAGAAAAAACTCTGAAAATTAACTGAAAGTCTCCTGAGGCTCTGATCCAGCAGTGAGACTTGTGAAGGAAGAGAGGAGAAACTCAGAAGTATTTTCTATGGGAAAGGACCCAGCTTTCAACTAATGATCTCAGGTAGCTGTACCCACATGGATTCCAGCTGACTGAGCATGTATTCAGGGCTCTTTGTGCTAACATCAGTGTTTCTGGCAGTTGCTCAGTGGTTAGAGAGTAGCTTTGTGTGCTGCGAACCCTTCTGACTGCAGCATGCAAAAAGTGACAGAGCTGGGGCTCTCGGCTGGGTGAGGTCATTTCCATGAGTGCACAGTAGGAGTGAAAGATCTCCCCGATGGGACGAGTGTGTTTCACAAATGCTTTGCACTGATGCAAAATGACAATGCGCTGCATTTAGGAACAAAGGAGCAGCTATATGGGATGGTGCTTATTGCATTCCCCACTCTTAACTGAAAACAGTTGACTCTCTAACCTGTCCCACTGTGGGAATGAATAACCTTTGTGAACACATGTTGAAGTCATTATAGCAGAATTGCAAATGACTTGTTGGTAGGCTGTGTTTATTAGATGATAGTCCTTAATGGGGAAAAGAGAGGAGGCATTGGACCAAATTTTCAAAGAGGCTCACATTTCCGTATCCTCCGGAAACCACTCTTACTCCCTTGTGCACCCTTGCCATTGCCATCGCTGGATTGGAACCAGCTGTGAGATCAATGACTGCGGAAAGTCAAAACACGTGACTTGCCCATATTCCTTTGGGCACTGCTTGGAGCTGATCAGTAACGAGACTCGATGCAGGGAAACCTGGATGTGATGCAGTGTAACATATCTGCATTGCAAGAACTTGGCTGATAGGGCACGTCTGACTACATTGAGGTGGGGAGGAAGAAATCAGGAGGATAAAACGTCCAGTTTCCATCAGTGAGACACTTCCTTGTTCCCCAGCGTAAAGTCTAAACTCTGCACCCCGAGGTGTTTACTGAATAGGTTACACACACTCTCTTTGAAGATCATTTGCAGATAAATTGCCTGAGGAGGGTTTCCAAGACCCTAACCAGCATTCTGCTCTTCAAAGGAGATCTAAGCTCCAGTGGTGCAAGGCTTGGTGCCCCACTTGGGCATTTTCAGCATTTTCTGAGACTGATGCCCAGGTTGAAAAGTGCTGAAAAAGGTATTAGATTTTCCCGGAAGAGTTAGACTTGAGAAATCGGAGCATGGGATTATTTTTTCCTTTTCATTACAGTAGTTATACAGTGGTTAAGCTGTGTCCCTTTCATGGGGATGGCTGAACTTGTCTGGAGTAGAAAAGATCAGCTTTCTGATATTGGAGTGCTCTCCTACGGTGCCCTGGATGGTGCAGCTCATATCTGGTTTGTGTGGTCTGTTTCTCTTACCCCATGAGAAGCATTCACATGTGCAATGAAGGGTTTTGCTTCAGTGAACTATTCATTTGCTTCCTTGTGTCCATTTTGTGCACCGCCAACCATTTGTGTTAGTGAAGATGAGCTGAAGAACAGTTGCCTGCCCTTGGAACAGATGGCAGAGAAGGAGCCTGTGGGTGACTGTTGTGCAGCTTTGTGTTGGACGTGACCTGCTGTCAACGTGAATTTGGCCTTCCACATCTGAGGCCCTCTAATTCAGCCAACCACTTCTCGCAGGGCATCGCCTCCTTCTGAGGCAAGCGTGCTGGCCTGCAGCCTGGTCCTGTGACCCATGCCTGCTGGCAGACATCCATCTGCTGCACGGCAATTCTTGATCTGCTGAGGATGACTGTCCCTGGTGACACTTAGCAGCTATTTTCTTCCTATTTCCTCCCCTCTTTCTAAGGAAAGAAAATCAAAGAATCCTAGAATCATGGAATGATTTGGGCTGGAAGGGACCTCAAAGCCCATGCAGTGCCACCCCCTGCCATGGGCAGGGACACCTCCCGCTGAATCAGGGGGCTCCAAGCCCCATCCAACCTGACCTTGAACAACTCCAGGGAGGGGGCAGCCACCACTGCTCTGGGCACCCTGGGCCAGGGCCTCCCCACCCTCATTGTGAAGAATTTCTTCCTAATGTCTCATCTAAATCTTGCCCCTTCCAATTTAAAGCCTTTCCCCCTTGTCCAGTTCCTTGGAAAAAGCCCCTCCCCAGCTTTCCTGCAGCCCCTTTCAGCACTGGGGGCTGCTCTAAGGTCTCCCCAGAGCCTTCTGCTCTCCAGGCTGAACAACCCCAACTCTCTCAGCCTGGCCTCATAGCAGAGGTGCTCCAGCCCTCGGATCATCTTCATAGCCCTAAGAGGATGCTAGCTATCCCCTTTGTCTCAGGGAACATGCAGTGTGGACTAAAGGCCGTGCCCTTGGAAGTGCAGTCAAATCTGTAAGCACTTTAGAGAAGTTAGCTACACCCCTGGGAGAGATCTGGATTCTGCTCTGGCCTAAGAAAGCAATGCAACCCTGAAACCTGATTAACCTGGTGGGAAATTTCCAGTGTCCCTTGTGGCTCCTTTCTACAGCACCTTGAGATCACAGGCTTGTGGACAGTTCTACATTTTAGACTTGGATGTGGAAACCGATCTCCTGGAAACATCCTGTGTGGTACAGTGCTGGAGTGGACTTACCTTGATCGGAGAGTACCACTTCTGAGGAGAGGAAGGCCTGCGCATGTTGTTCGCAAGGTTTCTGGGTTCAGGAAACTCATATTCCTGTTCTGGCATCTTGACTCTGGCATTCTTGGCTTTCTCTAATTTAGCGCCTTCTTCTGTGGAGCCCTTTTCTCCCCAGCGCACCTGAAAAGATGGCATAAGGGCTTATTGCAACAGTAGCTGCTGCAAATCCCTGCTGTAATAACCAGATCCTGGTCTAGTGGGAGGTTTTTCTGCCCAAGGCAGGAGGGTTGGAACTAGATGATCTTTAAGGTCCCTTCCAACCCATTCTACGATTCTGTATTTTTCCAGTGTCCAAATCCAAGGTGAAGAGCAAGCCATGGGTTGTGAAGCTTGTTTCTGGTCTAGACACCAAACTTCAAAATTCATATTTGTGATTTATGAGAAATGTGAGAGTGTGGAAGTGTTTCAGAAAAACTAAAAATATTGCCATGCAATTTGGATGGCAACACTGCCCCCATATCCTAGGCGTAGACCAGGATCTTACCATACTGGAAGAAAAAGACGGTCCCAAACTTAAGGAATTTAAGCTCTCAAATATTCCTACATAAAAGTGGTCCGGGCTCAGATGTACAAAAATTTTGGAAGAAGTTTATTCCTTTCTCCTGAGTTTCTTTCTGGGTAATTGCAGGGTGATATCACAGCTCAGATCACAAAAAAGATCTCCTGGTAAATGAACCAGTATCTATTTACCTCCATTCGTTTGATGCCACCAACTCCTCGTCCACCATAATAAGAAGCATCTACTGTTGGCCATTTCTTCTTTGGAAGGCCATCATCATCTTCCTCCTACGAAACCAAAGGAAGGAGTTGCATGTCAGGAAGCAGGAGCAGAGATGGAAAGGAGTAAATAGTCCCAGGCTACATTGTTCTCTGAGTCTGCTGGAGCCAGTGCAACTGAGGCTCTGGTCTCTCCCTTGTTATTTCCCAGAGATGTACACTCACGAAAAGAAAATGTTTCATGATATAAACACTGCCACTACTTGAAAGGTCCATCCCAGCTCCAGCAGGAACGTGACTTTTGCCTTTTTTTAAGGCGATTCTATCTTTCATCATCTTTAAATTCATGGAAGAAAATTGTTTCCAAGTTGCAAAATCATTGAAGCACCCACCAAAACACGACTCAGCATAGCCTGAGAGCTGTGGTCTTTTGGCTGCAAGCCTGGTTGATGGGCTGGCCATGGGTGAAGGTAGCAGGGATCCACCTCTTTGCCAAGCCTTCCTTACACCTGTGATTAGGGAGAAAAGAGCTGCTGCTCCGACGAGTGTTCCCTGACTCACGGCTCCTCGTGCTGGAGGAACCCCCAGGGCCCAGGGAAATCACCGCGTTGTAGATTAGATTTGATGGAATGGGGGGAAAAGCAAGAAAGCAAGTAAGTGAAGTGAAGGCAAATTAGGAGTGTATCTGGGAACAACTCCAGTGTGAATGCCCAGCACTAAGAGGAGTGGTTTTTGAGATGAGCCGGCCAAGTGTAATAGGATGGAAAAGTCTGATGGAAAAGTTACCAGAATGGAATTAGCCCTTATAATTAACTTCTGCCTCTGCTGGGGAGGCTGCTCATGGAAGCCCATGTGGCTCCAGTGATTTTCATGGGCTTACGCCAGCAGAAAGTCGGGCCCTGTGTGAAAAGTGAGACTTAAGTTCTGTACAAATTGGAATTTGTTCTACCCTTACGCACTGCAAGCAGAAACCTGCACCACCACAAAGTTAAACATGCTCAGGACCCTGGCCTTCACGATGACATTCAGATACGACCAAATTAACAAAGAATATCTCCGTAAACTTATCGAAAATGAGTCTAGCTAAAGCTCCAGTGAGTGTATTCTGTATATCCCATGTGCTTTGTTGCACTATAGAACAACCCCACACACGCTCTGACCCGTGTGGTGCCTTTCCCTTTAATTCCTACAGCTCAGGCTGTGAACTGGCAGAGCAGAAAAGCAGAGTTCATAAAAAATGTGAAGTATTTCCTGTGAAAAGTGTAGAGAGAAGTGAAAAATGGTCCCTCTCTTTTTTCTTTCTTTAATTTTTCACAGGGATTTGGCAAAACTCCAAAGCTTAGGAGCTTTCCAAACCTAAGAAAGCCAAAAATACTTTGAAATTTTACTCCCCTATAGAAAAACTGAAAAATTGGGGGTGAGGAATGGCCACTCAAGACAAACTGTGCTTTTCATGTCAAACAAAAGCATTTCTATTTTTCCAAAAACACATAAATTTGCTTGCAAATTTTGTTCTGATCTAAAGGGAAAGTGAACAATTGAGTCATAAAGGCAAGGTTCCTCTCCTTCAGAGCTGCTCTCCTTCTCTCGCTCTGCTTGGAGCTGCTGGGGCTCTTTGCTGCAACCTAAGAACTTAATATCTCTGCACGAAGTTTTCCATGAGGACTTCTTAAAAAAATTGGAATCAAAGCCATCTAAATATTTTCCTTCAGCAATTCTCTTTCTCTCTCTTCAGTGCAGCACAGACTGGACTTCTCACAACAGGAAATACCAAGGTTTAGGAAATCTTCCCCACAAGCCCCTAAAACCCTGCAAGTCACCAGTCTGAGACAGGAACGTTTCTGCCAGAACAACAACAACACCAACAGCACCAAAGGACAACAGTGGACACTTGAAAAACAAAGGAGTCACAAGCTTCCTTCAGGATGAGTCTGTTTACATGTTTTGAAGGGCATGGGAGGTTTTGCAATACAAGCAAAAAAACCCCCACCAATGATGGCCAACACACTTGGCAAATGTGCTCCTGACACACATGAGGAGCTAAAGGAATGCAACTGGAAACCTGAGGGGTCAAATTAAGGAGACAGCAGGATAATGACAAGGAACAGGCGCACAATCCATCCAGCATCCTAACTCACCGCCCCATTCACAAGATCTGAGCCAATAAACCAGAGCTGAATTCTCACATCCTGCCTCAGTTTTGTCCATATTTTTCTACACTGAGCTCCAATGGGGGTTTTGCCTGAGGAAGAACTGCATAAGGAACCTCAGCTCTGCCCCAGCAGCAGAATGGAAAACAGCACCGGAAAATTCAAGTGCATTTAAGGATGCTGGAAACTGACTGTACAAACCTGGCATCTTTCCACCCCCAAAATCTGCTTTAGATGGAGCTAGAGTTTCTTTTAAAAAATAAGAAGCAGGACAGAGCTACATTTCACAGTCAGAGATCCAGCTTGTGAACTGCTGGATTTCAGAAAACAAAGATCTGTGTTTATCTCAGTCCATGCCGAGCTCTGTTAAGCTTTGACCCTGGCCTGAGGGAACCTCAGCTGTGGGTAACACAAGGATAATGCAGGCTCCGCTAGGGACATCTGAACCACTCAGGGTAAGAATTCAACCCAAATTTGGCCAGATATAAAAAAAAAAGCTTGGACGACTTACCCCTCTCCCCACCCTTATAATTAGTTTCACAGTTGTCTCTGCAATGCCTGAATTTTGTCAGAATTTAGCATTTATGGGGAACTCTGCCTGCACAAAGCACTGTAAGACCCAGGACAGTCATTCCTCTCAGCAAGGGCTGTTATCTAATTTTACAGCTGATGAAACATGGAGGTGGATACGCTGTCCTCAAGGCTTCTGGCTCCTTTTCCTCCCAACACCGGGCTCATTCCCAAATTGCACAGCGACCTCTCAGATGCAGAGGCATTGTTACACCTCAAGGACACCTCTCTCGGTTCTCAAGAAACATTTCCTCCCTGCTGTGGCAGGTTTTGCTCATTACATTATGCTCTGCATAAACTCTGCTTGATCTTTGTCATCCCTGAGCAGTTTGGCAAGAACATTGCTTTGTTTTTTCTCATCTCTGCCTGCCACTGGCCCAAACCTGCCAACTGTTGTCAGAAAGGGCTCACTGGCCACAAGAGCATCCAAGAGAAGGTGTTCTACTGGTGCTTTACTAAGGAGCAGGCTGAAGAAAGATCTCAACTCTCATGAGGCATCAAAAAATCTACGCATAAGCTTATCCTTGAGACACAAATGCTTAGTAAACCAACCTTTGCTGGTCTTACCGATCACAGATCTTCCTGGTTTGTTTATGGCACAGATTCCTAAAGGTTTTGTCTGAAATTGGAACCTCCGAGTGCAAAGCCCTGAATGCGCACAGTTAGAGAGAACCCCAGTTTTGATGAAGTTGAGGAAGAAAGGGTGTTGAGTTATCCCCAGTCTGTAGCTCAGCCATTGCATTACAGGAAGATGAAATAAGGTCTTATGAGGTCAAGGGAATTAACACTGGTGCTCCCATTGCAACTGCAATGTGATTAAACCCACCTTCCACAGCCTCAGCACCGAGCTGGCTGTGCTGAGCCTTCCTGGGTACTTCACATGAGATTTGTCTATAAAACTCTACACCTTCGTGGCGTAATACCTACACTTCATCAGTTGCCAGTAACATCCCAAAGCTTTTTCTTTTAAATGTCTGTCTCTTAAAAGGTTCCTTTTCTCCTCCTCCCGTATTTTCACAACTCACTGTAAAAGGGGAGTAAAGAGAAAGGGAAAGAGCTGGCAAACGACTGTGACCTGGCTTTAGTTCAGGAATAACAGAATACATTTCCTGCCTTGGTGTCTGCAAAAAATTCCTATCAGATCCTTTCTCTGGTGCTTCTTTTGCTCTCTCCCCAGCAGGAAGAGAGAGGAAAACAATTTGGAAAAGATTAATAAACAACAACAACTGAAGGTGCAAGCAGCTCCCCCAGCAGATGATCCTTATGAGACATTCTCTGTCCTCATGAATGTTCAGCTGTGGGAGAAAGAAATCAAACTGGTTCAAGTTGAACAGAAGGTTTCATCTGTTGGCTTAACAGTAGCTGCCATGCAGTGACTTAAATTCTTCCTTGTCATGCTGGCTTCCCATGACAGTGATAGTTGCCTTCAGAATCTCATAACTGTGTGGCTGAATGGTGCTTTCTCTCCAGGACTTCCCTGTGTGCGTTTGCTTTGGTGAATGTGGGTAAGATGACAACTGACATGAGAATTATCCAACTACTGGCTGGTTGGTGGCTTGGCTCTGGTGCCACAGTGACTTTAGAGCTTGGATGACAGAGCAGCGTGGAAAAAAATGGGTCTGAGTGAAGAGGAAAGGACACACTCTGGTAGATCTCCTGCCTGGTTTTGCCAGACTTCAGAGAACTTTCTGTCCCTGCATCCCTTCTGTGGCAGAAAACACCGCCGTGATAGAAAGTAAAGATGCAGCAGTCTATTTTAGCATTGCTTGGGCTCTGTTTAGAGGACAAGGAAGCAATGAGGAGAGAGTGTGCCTCTCAGGGATACATTGCAGGGCTCCAATTCATGCACCCCCTGACTGCAGATAGGACCTGACCTTCTGTGGGGCTGACTAGCAGCAGACCTCTGGCCTGGGTAAGGTACTGAGGAGGAAATTGCCGAAAGCTGCAGAGCCCTGCAGTATGCTTTTGGTTTTTGATGCAGAAGATGGGCTGATACAGTGAGAACCAGCTTCAGCCTCAGAGTGAGCTTCTGCTCTGAGTTGAATAAGGGGTGTTCCAGCGAGCGCAGCCTGAAAGTGCCTTCTTCCCACAGGGCTAGAAAAAGCCCTCCTGTCCACTGGAGGCAGAAGAATGTGGTTTTGGTCCACCGTCAATGAATAATTACAGACCAGAAAGGTGCTCACAGGCTCCTTAAGGCATTCACCTCTTCCGTTTGGTATTAACTCAGTCTTTCCTTGCTGTAAGTAAAACCATCTGTCCTTCATCTGGGCTTAACCTCCTTCAGCATCTCGCGTTGTCTGAGGAGCACAGCGGCAAGCTGACAACATTTGCAATTCTGAATTAATTAATTGGAAGTTTCAGCCAATAACCATTTCCTTCACCAGCAGTAAGCGTGTCTCCAATATGTCTCAAAAGGCATTTAAAGAAGAGTTCAATAAAACCTTTGGCTAGTCTGATAGCAGTGCTCTTTCCTTCATTGATTCAGTCTAATGCATTCTCCTTGCAATGCAAAGACATATGGGCCTCGGCTCCCAAATATGCTGATGCAAGAATTCCTCTTGTCTTTTTTTTGCCAAGATTTCTGGGAGAAGAAAAAAAAACCTTACTGTAACTGTAATGTTGCTGCTTTTTCAGGCTGGAGACGGGTGGTTGCTGGGTTTTCTGCAAAGAAGAAAGCTATCTGCAACACATAAGAAAAACTGGATTGCAGAAAACCAACTCCATCTTCTATTTGTTTTGGGCAAAGCAGTATATCTGGAGTGCCCACCCTTCTGTAAAAGCATCCCACTCCTGCCAATCCCATTCTGAGGATCAGTCTCTACAAGAGTAAGCAGGACCAATGAAATGCATCTTTCCAGAGCTTCTGCTGGTTTTCTACTAGCAAGAAACACTTCTGTCTGGGAATAAATGTGGAGTACAAGGCACAGCTTCAAGCCTTACTAATTTTTGAGCACTGCTCTGATGCTATACAATTTCTAAATCAGTATAAACTATACTTTCCTTTTTAAGACACTTTTGGCTGCTAACTGTGTAAGATGGCTGCAGAATAATTAAGTATTGAGTTAGAGGATGTGCTCTGATGGAAAATGCGTGGAAAATTATACCATCAGAATAGTCTCTACAATGTTGGCACATCATTGTAATCAAAGTTCTCCACATCAGGGTCCCAAAATAGTAAAAATAATAGCCAAAAGATTGTACAGATCTCTTTGTGTATTAATGGGGAAGCAGGTAACTACAGGTATGAGATTAATGTGATTTCCAGGCACTGTGCAGTGCCTGCTCTGGGTACAACCAAAGTCTGGACTAGTCTGCATTTAAAGCCATCGTCTATAGAGAGCAATCCTGAGGGCAAGCAGAACAGCATTCTGCTTCTACACAAAGGGGGTTTGCTCCATGTTCCCCACAGCACAAGAACAGGTTGGTTTAAAGTAGAGGGGCAGTGATGAATACATTGCTAAAGTAAAGCTGTGGAACAGGCAGGTGGAGGATCTTACATCCAAAGAGCTGCACAGACTGTTCCACTCTGTCAAAATCAAGGCCCAAAGAAAAGATGACACTTCCAGAAATATCTTTACACCAGCTTAACTAAACTTAACCTGAGGCAAACATAACTGGTCTGCTGCAACCAGGTTATTTTTCAGCCACTGGTATGCTTTTGCAGCGCTTACTGGTTTGGTAAAAACTTCCTTACACGTGAAGTATGCTTCTCCTCTTAGCACAGAGATGTAATTTCCCCTTCCAGCCCTTGGCCAGTGAGCCCGCATTCCAGAATGATGTAGTTCAATTAATTTCAGCCATTGAGTCCCTTGGTTTGGAGTCGTGTGTGGCGCAGAATGGAGCATGTTCGATTTTGGGTTAATATTTTCCTTTTCATTCAGAGGACAGAAGCAAACAAAGCTCATGGATTTAGATCCATTTAGAACTATTTCTCCATGCTCAGTGCAGGCAGAGAACTGAGCTTTCGGAGTGCCTGTCTGCCTCGGCGCAGAGCACAGTCACTGGGCCAGGCGTCATGGAGAGCACGGAGAGGATCATTTCAGCAAGGTTTTCCGCTTGGAAGTTGAAGCAGGCAATGAATTTGTCTCCAGACACAAAAAGCAAGGCAAACTAAGCAACCAGATCACTCTGAGCAGAGATCTAAGTCTTCTCTTACTTGCACGGTTAAGAGGAACTGATCCAGACCCCAGTGAAGCCAATGGAAAAACTCCCAGAGCAGAGCCCAGGGACTTTTCAATGAAACCCCGTGCAAAGCAGCGAAAGCAAAGAGGAGACTCTGTGTGCTGAAAGCAGAACGTAGAAAGAGGCAGATGGAAATCTGGACATGTTTCTGGTCAGAGTCACTAATTAAGTGATAGTGTCATAGCTTTAAACCATTTGATCCTAGATTCATCTAAAAAGCATGAGCACAATGAAGATGAAGATTTTCATGTTGCTTTACTGTTTCTCTCCATTAAAACTTCCCTGGCTAGTGCAGCTCCTCTGATGTCACAACAGTTTCACTGGGGTGTTACAACTGCTCAGGATCCTGCCTGCTGTCTTCAGGTGCTCTGCAAAGACTGTGGGCTGCCTTCGCTCGCAGCAACTGCAGTGCAAGTGATCGGCATTGTGAGTTACTGCTCAGCTGCCAAGAACAGCTATAAAGGCTAAACCATCATCACTGTGCCATTCCAGGAAGGCAGTTAAGTGTACGTTTAGGTTCCATTAACTTCAGAGTTAAACATACACTTAGGTCTTGTCTTTTTTGTGAATCACAGCCTAAGTCTGTAGTGTTGCTCCGTCCAAGTGGAAGTGTTGTCTGCCTCTGTCCTCCTTTCCTACTTGCTCCGTGGAGGTACCGTACACATAGATCTACAGTTGCTCTTTACTAAACAAACACCTCATCTCTACTTCTGTAGAAAACAAAGTGAGCAGAGTGAATCACGCATGGCAGACATCAGCTAAAAAGCCCCTAATTTAGCTAAACCACTACTGGCTTTAAAGCTCCTGAGCCGAGCACGCAGGTTTAATAGGGGTGTGCTCTGCCATGCAGCAGAATCACAACCGCGTGCGAGGAGACTAACAAAGCGTTGTCCTACTCGTTGAGGAACTCAGGTTGTCAGTGTTACTCACCTCGCTGTCTTCTGCAGGAGGTGGGGGGGGCTCTTTGATGATCTGGAAGGATCAAAGAGAAACAGAAGAGTAAATTCACACTGTGTTCTTCAGCGTAATTCAAATGCCACTAAGAAAAACCCAAACAAGACAACAACGGGATATTGTGGCACAATGGGATATTGTGGACATCTCTGAACTTCGTGACAATACTGCATGGTTACAGGGTGGCTCTGGGTGCTGCTGGTGACACACTCACTGAGAGTACGAGGGGACACAGGAGGTGTCCCAAAGCCCTGCCACTTACACGTTTCTTAATTATAGCTCCAGGTGTGTATTGCTCATTAGGAAACCCCTGCCCTATGTGAAGTAACAGCAAATCCAGAGTCTTATATCCTTGATTCTCCAGCCTCCTCATCCCAGTAGGAGCCGTAGTCAGAGCTGGCTCGAAGCAACTGGCAGCAATCCCTGTTTCACCTGAACACCCATGCTAAAAGGAGCATCTCCTTCTGCTGGCCACTGCACACGTGTGCAAGTCCTGCCTCAAATAATCTACAGTTTGAACAAACCTGGAAAGCAAAACCAAGTGAAGTAAAATGCCCTGGAGACGTTGCAAAGCAGCAATAAACCCCCAAGCTCTGTCTCCCAGGCCTGTATTTCATTCCAGAAGCTTGTGTCACCTCATTCTCTCATGGAAAATGCTTTTCACATTATCAGGCTAATATAATTCATTCTCATAAGCTTCAAAAAATATATGTAAAAATACATATACATTTGAGGCTGTCCCAGAGTTTCTAATAAAGCAGGCAGGGTGAGGTTTTAGGCTGGTCCAGGATATTCTCCATAGAAACAATTTAAGTTTATGTGGGCGTGAAGCTATTATTTCATGCAAAAAGTTTGCATCTCAGGCTCGGCAGGCAGTTGGCTATTATTTCAGCCCTCTACTCCAAGAGCAACAGCGAGCTTTCCAACGGCAAAGCAGTTGCATACAGGCACGTCAAACATCTCTCCCTTACACGAGACGCACCCCAATGCACAGCCATTGCAGTCAACAGACTGAATCCAGCCAGTCGTGTCAAGGCAATTGCCCCAAGGATAGATTTTCTCCTGTAGTTTGAAGTCCATCTGGATGAGGCAGCTCTTTCTTTACACACCAGGCCATGAGTCCGATGCTGTCAGGGTGCTGAGCATCTGTGGAGATAGCACTGAGTGCCCTCAGCTCCTCTCTGGACTGGGTATTGGGTGCAGAGGCTGCTTGGGCATGGGTAGGTTTAAAAATTACCCTTAACAAACAAATCACAGTCCCAAACAATAACAGCTTGGCTGTTTAAATGCAGAAAGGGGAAATGACAATCACATTAAAGGCCCTCAAGATATAAATATTTACAGCAATTCCTCTCACTCGTGTTTTTCCTTCTATGATGAGCTCACTGTTTTTATTTTCCTCTATAAACCTCAAGTCATGCAATGTGGCCATTAATGAAGAGCATGTGCCTCTGGCTAGGGAGGAGATGGGGCTGGCTCAGTGCTTTGTATCTCAGCCCCGAGCAATGTAGAGCTCTGCCCCTACCTGTGCCTGGGCAGCAAGGCTTTTTCTCGGGGGTGGCCTGCAGTGCCCTTGGACATCCCCTGCTAAAGAATCTTCATGCTTTAGGAATCTACATTGAATCTTTGCTTACATGCACAGAAACACAAAGGACATGTGGAAGCATGAAATGACATCTGAGGAGAGTGGTAGATGCACCTGCTGGGCTGCTCACTATGTTGCCCATTCTGAAGCAGCAGAGAGCGACGAGGATGGGGAAGGGGCTGGAGCACAAGCCCTGTGAGGACCGACTGAAGGAGCTGGGGTTGTTCAGCCTGGAGAAGAGGAGGCTCAGGGGAGACCTTATTGCTCTCTACAACTGCCTGAAAGGAGGCTGTAGTCAGGCAGGGGTTGGTCTCTTCTGTCAGGTGACCGGAGACAGAACAAGAGGACACTGTCTCAAGCTTCACCAGGGGAGGTTTAGGATTGACATTAGGAAGAAATTCTTCACTGAGAGGGTAATTGTTCATTGGAATGCGCTGCCTGGGGAGGTGGTTGATTCACCATCCCTGGAAGTGTTCAAAGAGAATTTGGATGAGGTACTTAGTGACATGGTGTAGTTGACAAGTAGGAGTAGGTGTAGGTATAGGTGTTGGGTCATAGGTTGGACTCGATGATTTCAAAGGTCTTTTCCAACCTTACGATACTGTGATACTGTGATAACTGTGGGTCAGGCTGTGGCTGTAGAGCTCTGCCCACATTTTGGAAAAAGGAGGGATGCTGCCCAGAGGAGCTCCAAATGAGCAGCAGAGCTGGTGAGTTTCTGAGAGAGCATCTGTCTCTCTGTCTACTCTGCAATTCCTAGCTCATGCTTGCAGCTCTGGGGACACCAGCTCTTTCCCAGATGGAAACAAGTGGTGAAAAGTGGATGAAAAGCTGTCTGCATCAGAGTGTTACTCTGTGAAAACATGGGTATCAGCAGGGTTTACTCAAAGTACTGGTCCTTGGTTTAAGAAGATGGAGACAGCATAATCTCTGCAATGTCTCTTGACACAGTCAATACTGACACAGTGTGTACAATCCACTAAAAGGCCGAGAAGACTCCTCTAGCCACATTTTCAGATAAATTTTGGTCAGCCTGATGGATGAGGCTTGTCAACAGACCTCCTTTTAAACCCATTGGAAGCTGAGAAATTTCAGATATCTGATCCAAAATACACCTACTGGGACTGGTCCTTCCTCTAACATTATTGGTGGAACATCATGGGTTTCAGAGGAGTTTCTCTCATTTGCATTGGCACGAAAGATCAGGATAATCCTTCCAACATATTTGGTCCAGCTAAGCATTCAAACACAACTTCTCAGCTAGTATCACTGGAAACTCCTGAGAATACAGACTTGGAAATGGAGAGTTGGCTGTGGTTTTCTTACATTTGCATTCCTTCTCATAACATGCACACACGTACATGCAATCAAGTTATTCTATCACAATCCAAAAAGAAAAAAAATCCAGATTCCTTCCATTTTTAAATGTTATGCACCTCTAAGAAAAACTGAACACCCCTTAAGTGGGCGACAGATTGGTTAGTTTGGACAAGTCCAGAGATGGGGAGAGTTTAGTCTTCTCTGCCTTTGAGCCTGTACGAACTTTCAAAGTTCAAGTTTTACAAAAAAATACATTTTCTGTCTCACTGCCCAGGTCTGGAAAGGCTTCTGGTCTACAAAAAGTACAAATCTTTTGGATTCTTATAGTTACAGTTGCATATGCACACGACTCACATTCTGGGGTACTGGAGGCAGTGCAGCAAGGGGGATCTTTGTGTCGTCCCATACAAGTGAGCAAAGCAAAGGCCAAGGGAGAATAACAAAGACCCAGAGCCGAAAGGCAGTGCCTTGCACCGGCTCCCTTTGCGCATATAGAAACAATTACTGAAGCACAAGAAAGAAAACGCCGTTCCAGGGGAGCCAGCGAGCCCACACTGGCACAGAAGGCTCATGTCCACCACGTTCTGTTCTGGGCTGCACCTCTCTTCCCTCTGCCTCGCCAGATGACACACATGGACCTGCTGAACACAATCAGCTGGGAGCACACTTGGCCAAACAAAATGCTTCGGCTAGTTTAGCTTGGCAAGGCCGCAGTGTTTGTTCATGTGCGCTGCAACTGTTTTGATAATCCCAAACCGTTTCTGCGATTGTTTCTGCAAGCGTATCTCCTGTCCTTCTTTGCTCACGAGGTAAGGAAGACCTGATAGTTCCTACAAGACCATTGCGCTATAAAAACCTTACAATGTGGTCTTTTGCTTTCAAGTACTAAAGGCCTGTGGGATGGAGTTGGTGGCCAATGGCTTTTCTTGGCAGAGGAAGGAACTTTGAGAGGAGTCATCAGCATTTCTACACACTTAGCTACGAAAATTCAGGACGAGATAGTAATTCTTTGCCTTTCTGTTGCCTTTCATCACAGATCTCAGCATCCATGTGACTGAGAGAGGGCTCTGCTAGCTGACCCTGGTGTGGCAGGTACATGAAGAAGCAGCTCTTTCTGAAGAATAACCTGATGTCAAAGCAGAGGAATGCTATTAACCACCTCCTAGACATTTAAAAGTTTTGGAGAGGACTGCGTTTCTGTTGCCCTGAAATTTCTGTAGCCATTCAAGCATAAGACAGCATACACTGAATCCAAATTTTGCATATTCCAGGAATGTGTCTAGAATGTTTTCCATCCTGGGAGACCAGAGAACTCCACTAGTTTACAGTGTCCAGCAAGCACATCCTCAGTAACTGTCCCTGGAGTTTTATATGATAAATAGGAGCAATATGTTTCTTGTCAGTGAAGTGTATCTGTGTTAAGATGGAACAGATCATCGTTTAAAATGAGGGCTACATGAGAAAACAGTACAAAATAAGAAATAAAGAACTTTGCCTCTAATTTGGACTAAAATTTGGGAAGGGAGCATGCAGTTAACTGAGCAGAATTTTTGTCCTTTTTTACCTTCACTCTTCTGGAAAATATGCAATAGGTATTTCTGCTATCCGGATAAGCAAGGGGTTTTATAACATTAATTATGACCCATCTGATGCAGTTTTTTTTTTTTTTTTTGGATTACACATTTATAATTTTGACGTCCTCCAAGTCCTGTGACAGAGTTTCATAGTTTAGTTATGAGTTGGGTAAAGGAACATTTCCTTTTTTATCTGTTTTGTATCTGCTATGTCTTCTAAGTGCCTATTAAATCCTTGGAGATTTGGTCTACCCATCAAAGTTTCTAGCACAGGCAGGAGCCTGTCCCTATTTCTTTATCTGCAATACGATACATTCTTCTTCCTAGACACACAAGTAAGAGAGAAATGAAGTCCAATAGGAAAACTAACTCATGCTTTTAAGTTACCCTCTCTCATCAGCCTGGAAGCAGATCCAGGAATCTCACTTCTACCTCATCCAAACTAGAAGACAAGGTTCTTTCACACCTAAGACTTGAAGGTGATGTGTGCAAACCACATTCAATACGGATCATAGCATGTATCAAAATCATCCACTTAGGAAAGACACAACACCATAGAGAGGAGAAAAGCCCTCCATTTAATTAACTCTGGGACAGTTTGCAATGGAGAGGGGCTGACACGCAGTTCTCCAGGGAATGCATGACAAAAATGTAGCATCTGTAAAGGTCATTCCTCTTCCTTGGCCATTGCACTGGCACTGATAACCAAGGCCAGAATGAGTGGGGTTTGCTCCAACAGCCTGACCCACTTTCTTTGGAAGAAGATATATAATAAATTAATTTTCTGGACTAAAAGAAAACATTATAGCTACTTTCAGCTCTATGCAGGAGCCTTTGCTCTCGCTCCCTGGTTGTTAGTGATTTTCCTGGTTAGATGAGATGACGTCCTAAAGACCTGTTTCTCCTTAGCTTCCTTTCTTTGGAAGAGGTGAGGGATGGCCAGGGAAAAAAACAAAGGAAGAAGTCATTTTTATTGATTTAATTACTTCCCATGCAGGACTGGGGCGAAGAATAACAGTGCCTCCACTGTGTCAAGTATCTTCTGTGGTCTGGAACAAAGGGTGCTGAAGCTGGTCAAGATGAATATAATTGGCCTTTGGATCTGGCCTTAAAGAAATGCATTAGCAAGTAAAATGGTCTGTGCAACAGCAGCGCAGGCGCCTCATCTAAAGGCAGATGGGTACCTTCCTAACTTTCAGAGGGCAATGCTTAGCACTCTGCAAAAAGGGAACTCCATGAAGACCTTTCTTTTTGGGCACCCTGGAAATGATGGACTTTGGAGAATTTGGCTTTAAACAAAGCAGCACGGCAAAGCACCTTGGTTCGGTGCCTGGCACTGTTCTGCTAGCCCACTACTCTGCCTGGGCTGCTGTAAAGCTGGTGGTATTAGTCCAGGTAAAACACCTCTGCTGTGCTGCTCTCAGGATTCATGCTATCCTGTTTAAAGACAGCCTATTACAGATCATTATATCCGTACCAAAACCATGCTGACATGACTGACAGGAGGCTGAGAGGAGCAGTGGGTACTCTGGGTGATTAATAAGACTGTTCTCCTCCTGCTGCCCTTTGTGCACAGCATTGAAAAGTCCACCTCTGTTATTTACACTACTTTAAACCTACAATAACAGTGCTACCTCCAGATGTTTTGCACTGACTGTGCTATAGATGGAGACACTCCTTTGTGGCAGCATGTAAGGATTCAGAGCTCGGATGTTTCACTCTACATTAAGTTCCAATAAATGCAGTGCAACGGTACCACATTATACTGGGTGAGTTCTTCCCTCTAGCCCAGATACGAAGGCAGGCACTGTGGAGTTCGTAAGAATTTCTGCCTGTACATTTGTGTGTGTGTGTGTGTCTCTCTCACTTTGTATCAGTGTTTCAGATTATTCATGATCTCGTGCTCCCTTCTCTGAAAATCATCATAACTGCAGAAAAACTGTGCCTCGTGCACATGGGACTGGGTGGGAATCAGAATACGTGGACCCTTGCAAGTAATATTCAGGAGCCAACATGCACCATGTAATTTTATGATTTTTCAGGGCTGCTGTAGAGTCTATGCATTTCCTCCCCTCCTCTTCCTCCAGTTTAGCTATGATTTTCATGTGGTTTTAATATATATTTTCTGTATTTTCTCTGTCCAGCTTTTAGTTTCCAAAACTTTTGGTCAGCTGCAATACAGACTGAGAGCCAAACAAATTGCTGGGTTCTTCCATGCTTCCTTCCAGAGAGCAGCTTTAAAGTTAAAACTGGTGTTAGATGCTTAAATACCAACACCTCATTTATATGCCAGCCACACTCCTGTATTTAAAAAAGCTGCAGGATAAAGATGAGTAAGATGGTGCATGTATGGGCGATTTAGATAGACCAGCTTCTTGTGCTCTCCCCACTCAGGATACATAAGTGAGGCAAAGAATTATGTTTACTAATAAAACTGTAAGGAGATGTGATGTACGGGCAGGTGAGAAAATGCTTTGAGTTTCAGAGTTGCACCAGGGGGACCTTCCCACCCATATCCCCTGCATTTCATCCGCTGGACTGCCCCAGTTAAGATTCAGTCCGAGGCTCGGGGCCAGCTGACTGCAGCCACACCTTCAGCTATGCCAGGGCTCATCTTCCACGCAGATCCTGTTCAGGTGCAAAGCATGGCCCAAACACAATTCACTCAACCTGCCACTTTTAGGTGTCCGTGGGAGACACTTGTGGTGCTGCACGTCGGCACAGGGAAACTGTTCCAGTACAGAGGAGCCCTCCCATGATTGTGTTAATTATGCCTTCAATAGACATCCAAATCACTTTAACCAGCTCTATTTCTAAGCCAATCTAAGAGCATGCCTGCAAAGTCCTCCTTCAGACAGTTTTGGAGGCTTATTATCTACTCGGCTTAAATTTATATTAAAATCTATTTGTTTTACATCAATAATAAATCTCAGCCTTCTGTTGGCGTCCTACCAGGAACAAGTTCACCCTTGGGCACCTAAACTGCCTCTTGCAAGCACAGTTACTGCTATGATCTCTTGGACTCCTTCAGGATATGCTGTGTTCAGGAAAGAGAAGGAATGGGATGACAACAGCAAAAGACCAGTGAGGCCAGGAGCTGGCAGGTGGTGTTCTGCCAATGTGCTCTGCTCAGGAGAAGCCTTTGTATTTGCCATCATTCTTCTAAAGTGTACAGTGTTGGGGAGGTCAGATTTGCAGAATTATCCTTCTTTGTTTTCTGTTGTCGTTGAATAAACATCCTTGAAGCCTCTTGAAAGGTCAGCACCTGGCTCCCACGCTTTCATAATATCCCCCACTGATATCAAGGGAAATTTTGCCTGGGCTGGTATCAGGCAGAGCAAAGACCTAATTATTGTTCTGATCCACTAAGCAACAATTGCCTCTACTGTAAACTGAGTGGTAAATTCCAGACTTCATCCCAGAATACTTCTGAGACCAATAAACTTGGATGCATTTGGAAACAGCATTTCTTTATGGGTGCATGCCAAGGAGATGCTGGGTTCCAGATAAATCTCCAGAGTAAGTCTATTGACTTCAGTCCATTTACTCCAGGGATGAAGCTGGCTTGGTGTCTTTCCTGAAGAACTGTTGGATAATAATGATTCCTCTTTAATTAAAAAGCATGCCAAGAGGAATTTCAGGGTTTAGAAATGTGCTTGTCGCTCAGAAACAAATTTATACTCAGTAAGGAAAAAAAAAAGTTGTGTTTTTTTCCTTTTTCCCTGGACACTTACTCAATCATCCCTGAAACGCCCCGGGCACCGATCCACAGCAGTGTCGCTGGGTCTGCAGTTTGATTACCAGAGATTATTCCTTGCCTGCCTCTTGTCTGTTGTGCAAGCCAGTTCCTCTGCCCTTAATTCACTTTGTGCTTCTGACAACACCGCATTCCTTAATGCGCCATTACCAAACCAGTAAATAAGCCTTGCTCTGCTCTCTTTCTCCCTGCCCTCAGCCAAGCAGGCTGGGTACTGCTCTGTGGTTTTGTCTTTAATTTTACAGACTCTTTGGGTATGCAGTGAGGTATCTGAAATGCTGATCTGCTGCCAAATGTACTGGCCTGCCAACCCAGAGAGATGGAAGGGATTTCATACAGGGTCTGAAATGAAGGTCTGCCCAGGAGCAGAGGGATGAGTTTGACCTTACATTTGGAAAATATCAGTGAGATTGTCCCCACTTGGAGATCTCGCTACAAGAGCATGTGGGAGGTAAAGGTGGAGAGAGGGTGAGGAAATGCTTTTATCTTCAACAAGGTTTTTCAATACAGAATTTAAATCTGGAAAATATCAAGCTTATAAAGTTTCATCTGGACAAGAGCCTCCCTATCTCTGCTGCACCACCTTGCTTATTTGGACTGTATTTCTCACACTTCAAGAACGCTGTTAGCAGCAGACCTGTGCTACCCTCACAGTGCATAACTCCATAACTTTCTTCTGTTATTTATGCCTTTCCCCCTATCAGCTTCATCTTTCTCCTGTAACAGAACCTTAAAGTGGCAGTGTCACTTAGACCTTTCCTTATATCATCACCTCAATTCTCCACCAAATCCCAGTGCAGAGATCTGTAGAGGACACATCTCCATTGACTTCAATGCAGATGCACCAACAAAGAAGTTGACTCGTGTTCTCTGGGAACATGCCATCTAGTTTAAACAAATAAATCTGAGCAGCCTTCCACACTGCTAATCCTTTGTCCATTTTTAGAGCTGATTTTTTTATTGTTCTCAAAAATCCAAATAAACATTTTTTCCCTTTTGGCAAGACAGAGGTGCCAAACTACTATGAAAAGAAGGGTTTTACCTCTAGCATTTCCAGTTATTATTCCTAATTTATTCCATTTTCTGGCATTTCCAGCCAGAAACAGAAATAGACAACAAAGAATTTTCCTGCAAGATTTCCATCCTTGTTCTGGATAGAGAAGTACATCTCACTACAAAGACTGACCCTCAAATGTGACTGCTTCTGCAGTCTGTGGCTCCAAAGTTCTCAGCACTGGATTGCAGGTTTTCTATAGCATCGCGCAAATTTACAATGCTGGGTAAGTGATTTAAAATCAGGAATAATGATAGTGACCCAGAAACTGGGGCCAGTTTGGGCGGTCTTAAAAGAAGCATTGAAACCTTACACGCAGCCAGTCACCAAAACCAGACTCCAGTTCTGCTGACACTTGTATATCTCTAATTCCTGTTCTATATTTGCAGCATAAACAAGACCCAGGGCAAGGACAGCGCTTCACTGTATTGTGTGTCCCACAAAACCAGCCTTTGCCCTGATCTTCATTGGAAAAAGCAGCCCTAGGGGATGAGCGGCAGAGATGTACAGGGGTATGACAGGTCCTTTGAGACAAAGAGCAGGGGCATGAGTGAGAGAAAAGCTTGTCTCACGTCCTGGGATTTTCTTCTTGCCTCCCTTGACCTCTTCCTTTTGTCTAGTTTTATGCTGATTTCTGTCTGCCTTTTTGAATTATGAACTATGTAATTCTGCAGGAAATTTGTGAAAAAGCTCGGAGGAAATAAGTTGCTCTGTGAAGCATAACTACACTTCTACTGAAAATGTCATTTGAGGATTTCAAAGTGTTTTTCAGACATGATGAGCCAGGGAAAAAGTTAATCTTGCAAAAATCTGCATGTTTAGAAAAGTCTCTTCCTCGTACCTGATGCAGAACAAGGACTCCAGTCTGGGTTCAGTGCACCTTCCCTTCTACCGGAGCCCTCCAGCATTGAGGACTGACACAAGGAATAGAAAATCCAGAAATGCCATTCTTTCCTAAAAAGGCACGGCAACTAGTATGTTTCTGCAAACTATTTCCATTTTGTGATCAATAAATAAGACTAAAAGCACCTGATGAGGTCTGCACGTTGGCAACATTCCTATTTCATGGGTATAATCCAAAGGCAGGCAGACGAAATAGAAGCAAAAACCAGTGCCAGCAATTGAAGAAACACTTGTTAAATGACCAGTCCTATGCTCTTTCTTACTGGAAAACTTTGCTTCTTTCCCACTCGTTTCTTACATTAAGGCAACACTGAATTGCTGTTTTGTGTTAGCTTTCTGCCACTTACCACTGTGCAGCAAAGAGGCCAGAACCACCAGAGCAGAACCAAGGCCAGTAGGAGGAACAGGATCAGCAAAGCAAGAGCCAAGATGGTTCCATCTGACTGGAAGAGAAACACAGAAAGTGAGTGAGCACCACTAACACAAAACTCCCCTCTCCGCAGTGGCTCCCCTGTGCATCCTGCTTGCAGGCAGGTACACGGCCCAAGGGCCGTTGCCGTTCCGCAGATGGTTTTCAGACAAAATGCAGTTTTTCTCCCTCCTCATACATCCAAACGTGGCACCTTCCCACTCCCCACCTCATCGCAGAGAGGCTGCCACTTCCAGTTCACTTCCTAGGTTTGAGGTCTTGCCTCAATTTTATGAACCTCACAATTAGGTAAAAAAATTATTTCCCTTCAGATCAAAATCAGATCAAAATCAGATCAAAATCAGTGTAACATTCCCCAAGTATTGGGAAGACTGAAAAATATTTTTACAAAGAGCAACACATTTCGTTGCAGTTTCAGCATTCTCTTTTCTTTGCAGCTCTTTTCCCCTCTTGCAGCATAAACTCGAAAGCAATGTTAGAATTAAAGTTTACTCCAAACAGAAAATTCAAAGCAAGATCCCCATGGGCCCACGACTCGGGTCAGCCTGCTCTTGCCAGCGGTGCTGAGTCAGGGTGGTTCTGCTGTTCAAGGAGATTTGAACATACACACCACCACGGCAACACACAGTGGTTTTCCACAGCAGAAGCCACTCACTCTGGAAGATGCTTCTCTCTAGCTGGGATCCTTCCTCCATTTAAAAAGGCATTTGCAGTTCTCTGATATCAATTAACAATGCAAACTGCTGCACAAGCCAGTTCAACATGGCAATCAGAACCAAATGTGCACTCTTTCTTGTTGCTTAAATTTAACCCAAACCAGATGGTCTTGTCCCCCCAGGAATGCCAGTTTCCCTATACCACTCCTCCCCAACATCATCCCATTCCGAGATAAGCAAAGCTGGCAGTCCTGACGTAAGGCTGTCCAGGATGTTCTTGATTTAAGAGCCAGACATTTAAAAAACTCCACCCAGCTGTCAAGATCACAATAACAGATTAAGGTCACGTTCAAGAGCAGACTGACCTGTAGGATGGAAAACTGGGTGCCTGCTTAAGCTGTAATTCAATGGCCAGATTATCTCCCATCAAACCATAATGAAAAGAGCAATGGAAAAATACTATCAGGTTGAGAGCATTTTCCAAACTCTCTTCTGGTGTAGAAGGAATTTCTGGAGAGCTTGGATGAAGACAAGCTGATCTTTAACACTTGGAAATAAAAGAGGGGTAGTCCACATAGGCAAAGAATTCACCCAAGGCAGCTCTGAAAATGTAACTTGGACCCAAAATAAAATAAAAGCTCATTTGAGAAGAGAGAGCTGTAAGTTTGGTGCTGTTCCTCCAGACAGACAGCATAAAGTCACATCCATCACCTGAAAAATGGAATCTGATGGTATTCAATGCTTTAGAAAAAGCAATCCTGACTCTTTCCTGCCATGAAATGGTAGAAGAAGTGAGAGAATTTATGTCTAATTTCTATCTGCCCCTTTCGCCTCTGTATGGAAACAAATACTTTGTCACTAGGAATACTCTCATATCAATTCGCAAAAATATGAAACAAATTAGTGTTTTGTTCTGAGGATTTTTTTTTTTAAACAGAATTTATTTTTACGTTTCTTTTTGCCCCAAGACAATCTGTAAAGACCAGTCTACATCACCCTAACACGTCTGTTCTCTGTGGCCAGTTGACATTCTGTGTAGCACAGTGGCAAAACAGTCTGGAGGACTTAGAAGGGCTTGATCTGCCAAATGTGACATTTCTCCCCCAGATAACGCCTCCTGCTAATGCCAAGGCCGCCAGGCAAGCCTGCAGGAATGAGTGCTCCTCAAAAACAGAGTGACACCACCCCTTCAAAAAAACATCCTGGTCTGGTTAACATCAAAATATTCCAGACAAATCTCAACTGGATTTTCTGGACTTGACCATTGCTACAAAGTGTCAAACTGGGACCCCTAGCCAGGCGCTGCAAATCCTGCCCTCATCTACCCTGACTCTGTCACCACTGCTCCCAACCCAGCTTTGAGGAAAGCCTGGCAAGTCAGACTAGGACAAAGGATATAGACACGACAAATCCTGCTATAATCATCCAAAGTGTCCTGAATTCTGCTTTTGGTTTATCTCTATTTCACCAGTTTCTGCTAGAATTTAGCTGCCATTCTGTGTAATACTTATGGGCTTATACAGTTAGAACCAAGCTTAGATATAAATTGCCACTTATCCAAGCTGAAAAATAAACAAGGAGCAAAATAGGCCTGCTAAAATAATTTGCAAAAGTTCCACTGACATTTGGAATTCTTCCTCCCAGCCTTATAGCTGGTTGAAAAGGGCTGAAGTATTTGTAAGGTCTGTTTTCATTCCATTTTTTTTTTAGTAAGAATTTGGAACAGCAATAGAAATGCTCATGGAAACACTGAGCCATGGAATAATTCAATGAGTTGTGCTTCACACTTATTGAGTAAAGGCTGTCAATTCAGACCAAGAAAACAATTTTCATTTTGAAGATAAAACCCCAGAATTTTAACACTAAACTAGTGAGTTTTCCATAAAAAATACCTATGGAGACAAGGCTTGGGTAGCCCCTAAACCCACGCGGTTCCCTGAATTCAGTTCTGCTTTCCCATACAGATTCATCCTGGCTACTTACACCAAGATAAAACTGCGGATATGGTACCAGTAGTGAGATCATCAGCCTAAAACTCCTAAAATGGCAGCCAAGGCACCCATCAGGACACGACGTGTGAAACATTGGCCACTTGCTTCTTGAAGAGCCAGACGATGCCTGGAGTCATCGCTCTGAAACGCATCACTATTGTATCAAGAAAAAGTAATAGGGAAAAGAGGAGGCTCTTTAAATGACCTTTCAACGCGCTGCACATTTGACGAGTTAGAGCTTGAGCACGTAGACTTTGAAACAAGTAAGCTGGTAGAGAAAGCAAGGCAGCTGCGTCTTGAAGCCTCCTCCTCCCTGCCAGAGTCCAAGGACAAGAAAATGCTACGAGTATTGCTGGCAGTTGAAGTACAATGGAAAATAGCTTCTGGAAGACGTTGTAAAAGGTAAAGACGTCTGAAAAAGGACACAGCAGAGGCATTTCCTCATACACAGGGGTATGTGGGTGTGTGTATGTATGTGCAGATATATCTATGTATGCTTTCGTTCAGAAGTTATGGTTGAATGGCTATGGACCGCGAGAAGCCAGACCATGACTGGGGGAATCTTTCTGTCACAAGGCAGAAAACTGGCCCACCTCTTGGACTCTAAGTACTGCTCGAGGGAAGAGGGCAGGATGGCAGAGCCCAATCCAGTAAACAGTATGGGCTGTGTTCTTAAATCTACCCACAGACATTGGGATATGTGCTGTGCCACAAAGGAACGCACTCCTCTAAGGCATGGATGCAATCCCAGGGAAGATCCAATCTAACAAAAAGGTTAGCGTCAACTGGGTGCGTGCACATTCCTTCGATAGCCAGGGAACAGGGATGAGCGCTCCAGTGAGGGTCACACCACAGAGGAAATGATTCATCCTCCAGAGCCCTTCCTCTATTGCCTACGGAGACTGCAGCCTAAGCCCAACCTCCTCAAACTGCCCCAGGAAGCGTGTACGCAATCTTGCAGGGAGACAGAGCTAAGACAGAATCTGAGATTTTAATTCTCCTATTTAATCCTAGACATCCTCAGCACTTCTAACAGCTAACCAAACATAAAGCAGTTCATAAACAAACATAAAGCAGTTCGTTGGCATTTCAGTGGAGACAGGGCATTTCTGAGGGGTTTATGAAAAATGCTACTATGCATCAAGGAGCATTTTGCTGCATTTGATTTCAGTTCAGTTTGGTTTTTTGCCCATCTTCTTATATTTAAGATATTATTTCCTAGTTTCTCACTTGACCACACTGGCATTTGCAGCATACTTTGCTGTTCCAGAATTTTATCTGGAATAAAAACCCCAGCGCGCACGGACCCTTCAAAGCTTTGACTGCTGGCATCCAGGTGTGATGAATGAGGTACTGGGTGCATCTAATAAATGTGCTCATGTACTGTGGCTGGCGAATTAATGCACTGTTGATTTACAGGGAGAGGGAAGTGGGTAGCCTGCTTGCTTATTACCACAGCAGTAAATGGATTTAACTGTAAACATGTGTTTAAATGTGCTGACTTCACGCTACGCCTAAGAGGGACAGGACTTCTGTTAGCTACGTGCATCAAGTGCTTGGCTTTAGTAGGCCTTGAAGGCTAGGTTCAGTGAGAGGATTTGTTTCTAATTCCTACAGACTTCACTGAAAAGTTAGAAGCCTAAATACACTATTTAATCTGTTTCTGCACTCACTACTCCACAAACAAAAGCGATGCGCCCTGTCAGCTCTCAGCACTGCAGGCAGCCTCTCACTGGCTGTGCTGGGCAGAAGAGCTCGTGGGAGCCCTTCCAGCCATTAAGTGCAGCCGAGAACCAAAGGCTGTCACACAGTCCTGGGATGTCACCTCCCTGGAAAGCTGTGTCAGGGTTAGGAGTGCGGAAACACCTGCACTGCTACCAAAGACTGGGGACAGCAGTGTGAGAACAGTCGTGCAACCAGGTCTCACTTCTGAGCGACTCCGGTAATAACAACTTCAGTAACACTTATGCCTGGGGTACTTCAAAAAGAGCAGAGACACAGTTAATGTCATTCCAGAGACAGAGAAGAGGTGAATGTCCCCTGTATCCCAGTCCAATGTCCTGCACATCAGAAAAATTAATTTTGACATTTCCCAAGCAGAAGAGCACTGACACACTGGCAGCCTGCAGTGTCAGCGGGAAAGAACAAAGTACTTTTAAAAAGCTTTACAACAATCTTTTTGAATGAGCATCCAAAATCTGACAAAGGTTTTTTCCCTAGAGAGAGGGGAGAAACAGGTTTAATGTCCTTTAGTCAAGAGGGGAAGGGGAGACAAAGAGTGCCCTGCCTTTTCACATCAGAGAGACTGAGGCAGCTTTTCTGGTGAAGGAAACACTCCTCAGTCCTGCCTGAGTCTCTCTGGGCCTCTCCTGTCACAGCCCCAGAAGCTGATATCGATCATTTATTCTATCACACACTGGATTTTTTTTTTAATACAACAGAAACAATGTGGCCTAATTTCTAAAAGGAAACAAAAGCTCACAGAATGCACTGTTCTGCAATGCTTGCCTCTTTGATCGGTGTCTGTGCGAAGCTGCCGGAGCAGGAGCCAATCTCAGCAGGGGATGCAAGCAAGAAAATCCTGTTGTAGGTCACCCAGAATAGGTGTTCTCAGCTCCCTCTACCAAGTTTACTGTGCTGTGAAATAAGATGACCTTCTGGTGATGATCTGCTTCCCTCCTCTCCTTCCAAAGTCGAAGGGAGATGAGAGCCCTCTTACAAAACCGAAGCTTCTCCAGTATCTTACATTATTTGCTTTACAGCCTGGTATAAACACCAGTGAAGCCTCACGACCACACGTTGTATAAACCCAGAGCAAAAGACAACCCTTGTTCCGAAGAGTTCACACTCCAGACAGAGTTGGCAAATGTGGTGTGAAGGAAGAGTAATCATTACTCCCTCTGTTACAAGGAAAGATCTCTGCTCAGGCAAAACAATTCTAATTCCTGATTGCTGTGTTCATGCTTATGAAAATGAGCCGAACTTTTCCTTCAGCAGAAATACCTGAAAGTTTGCAGGTAAACAGAAGTGTTAGCAAGACTTTGGAAAGGCAGAACTGATGATAGGATTCAAGTTTGTCCATAGAATCATAGAAGTACCCAAGACAGAAGGGATCCAGAAGGATCAAGTCAAACTCCTGTACCTACATAGGAAACTCCCAACACTCTCACCGTGTGACTGAGGGTGTTGTCCAAATGCTTCTGGAATGCTGGCAGACTCAATGCCTTGACTGCTTCCCTGGGGAGCTGTTCCAGGGCTCCACCACCCCCTGGGTGAAGAACCTCTTCTTAACATCCAGTCTAACCCTGCCCTGGCATCTTCCTGCCATTCCCTCGAGTCCCATCATTGGTCACAAGAGAGAAGAGCTCAGCACCTGTTTCACCTCCCTCCCTTGGGAGAAGGCAGCAAACAGCTGTGAGATCCCCTCTGAGTCTCCTCCGGGCTGAACAGACCAAGTGACTTCAGCCGCTCCTCATACGACTCCCCCTCCAGACCCTTCAGCTTTGTGGCCTCTGGACACTCTCCAGTATTTGATGTCCTTTTTATATTGTGGCACCCAAAACTGCCCCCAGTGCTCAAGGTGGGGCCTCACCAGTGCGGAGCAGAGCGGGACAATCCCCTCCCTCTCCCAGCTGGCGATGCCGTGCTGGATGCACCCCAGGACACGGTTGCCCTCTTGGCTGCCAGGGCTCACTGTTGGCTCATGGTCAACTTGCCATCCTGTCCCAGACGAGTGCCTCACCTGTGAGGCGCCGCGTCTGGGATCCTGCATTGAATACAGCTGGGTCTGGAGGGAGAGTTTATGAGGAAACCCAACGTGACAAAACCCTGCAGACCCATGAGCTTTCCCTCTTCAATTGCATTCCCCGTTCATCAGAGTGGGGATTCAGCAGCCTTGGGATGACAGGCACCTTCCCATTCTGAGGTGCTGAGGTCCAAAGGCCTTTGCCCTCCTCTTTGGTTTCCCAGCTCCCTGGGCATCCTGTCTGCTTGGGTAAAGTGCTCCAAGTTCTGTTCCTGTTTCTGACAGAAAGCTCCTGACCCCTGAATTTCGGTGCGGGGAGACTTGTTCTGAACCGAAGGCTAGAAGCAGCGGTAAGTCTTTGTGCCACTGAACATCTGCTCAGATCTCCGCTTGTCACGCCATTACCTGTCAACGTTCAGGTGTCACCATTTTATCAGCCTCAGTGCAGCCGAGATCGAAGGGAGCAGGGCCTCTTCTCTGCAAGCTTTCAGCACTCCGATAGAGCTCCACAGTCACCCCCCGCTGCCACAGGGTGACGTCCCAGCACCTCCTCAGGCCTCAGAGGTCATCCTGGAGGGGAGTGAGGGCCGTGGCTTTGTGACTGGGCCTGAGATCAGCTCAGCTCAAAGGCAGAGGCCTCGCGTGCCCTTTGGAGGCTCGCTCTGCTGGCACACTTGCACTGAAGCAACGCCGGCAGCTCCAGCGCTGCCCTGACAGCACACGGCCTGCTGCAAGGCTCCCGTTCTGAGAGGCGGCGTCCTGAGGGGCTCCTGCTCTGGAGCAGCCATCGCAAATCCCCGAGCTTGTAGCTAAACAACAAAACCTTTGAGGTGAAGCCTAAGTAGTTATTTTGCTTCCATTTGCGCCCAAAGGCAGTCCTGAGTAAGAAGTACGTGAAATCCATTTCAGGAGGTGAACAGCCACTGGGATAATAGCAGACAAAATTCTGTGGAATTAGGCTTTGTCGTAACAGCAACCATTTATGACAGGAACTGGGTTAATTTCTTTGCAAGCTCTGCAATGCCTCGCCTCTGAGCCTGTCTGTGAGATTCACAGCACCTAAGCATCACTTAAACCCCTCAGGAGCACCTTGCTTGAGCTAACGTGCAGGTAACCCACAAGCCAACCGGGAGAGGTTCCTCACAGGCCATCGCAGGCGCCTTGCCGTAAGCCTGACCAGGATAAGAGCACACAGCAGGACCTGAACCCACACAACAAGAGGTGTTTGGGATGTTTCCTTCTGAAACTCAGTTTAAATCGAAATCACATTTTCAGTGGAAAAACATTTCAATAAAATAAATCATTTTGTTTCAAATGCACTGTTTTGAAGTGCTCTGTTTCAACTAAAACATTAAAAGGGATTTCACTGTTACAGGTACACATGAGGGCAGAGATTATAGCACATATTTTCTAGATAATTCCAGCTCTGTCACAGGATGAGCCTGCACACCTGCAAACTGTGCTGCCATTGCTAAATTCAAATTTTCAAAACTGCCATCCTGTGATTCTACCCCCACCTCCCATTTATTGGTCTCTTTTGTGAATCCCTACTTTCCAAACCACAGGAACATGCTGTTTGTAACATGCCCACCACACTTAAGGGTGTTCTAAAACACCCAGCGTAGCAAAATTAGAGTAAAATAATCTCTGCACATTAAACTCTTAGGGTGACCTGTGTTAGCAAAAACATTCCCTGCCCATTATACTTGTAGCATAAAGCATTTAAGGGCAATTTATTTTAGAAACAAACCTGAAATCATATGCCCTAGCCTTCCCCCAGAGCAATACCTCAGCTAATAACGCAGAGGTCAAGCGCCGAGGCAAGTGCTCATTAAATTCTCCCTGCAGTTTCATAAAGCCTCTATTGATACAATACTGAATGCACTTTAATTGCCTGCAGATTCAGGAACTCTGATAACCAGCAGAGTCTTAAGTGCACAGGCCTGAACAAAGTCACAATTGAAAAAACCCTACTTTAGCACCGAATTACATTTCTTTTGAATAAACCCCCCTTCAGCTAAGGTCATCATTAGTTTTTACTACAAGCCTGCAGGGGATTTTTTATTTTTCTAATTTTTTCTTTCTCCTTATTTGAAGATCAAACTCTTGCTCAACTCAAAGGTGCAAATTCCTTCAGTCTGTCAAGCAGGCACAGGAAGAAGACCAGGATTCCTAGATGCAGTAAAGCTGTGCCAGTATCCTGGTCCTTTTGTCAAATGCAAAATCTGTCCAGGTTGAGACAGAGTCCTCCTTTTTTTTTAGCTGACTTCAGTGGCTCCTGCACCCTTGCAACTGGAACTGAGAAATCAGAGGGACTATTTCTTTCTGGAATGGTAATCCTGCTCCCTGCCTGTCACCTCACCATCATCTTGAGCCATTTAGTAATGGTTACCACCAAGATAACTGCTTCATTATAAGATTACCAGCTCTCTGACCTGCCTCCACAAGCCTTTCTCTTGCCTCAGGTTGCTGTCAGGTGCAATAAGCAGCCACATCCATTCATTTCCACACAGGTATTTCCAGAAGCCACTTTTCCACAGCCAAAGCTTTGCTTGGCCCAGCTGCTGGCCAGCAGCTCTGCTCTGGTTTCCAAGCTCTGAAATCCTACCCAGCACTGGGGAAGGGCTAACTGCCCGGCAGTGTGCTCAACCACCTTGAGCCCTTCTCATCCAGGAGCGATTTCAGAGCACCAGCATCGCAGGTGAGGAGGAGTTGGTACCCCATGCACTGCACAGGATCCCAGCTCACAAGGGCAAGCCCAGTTTAGGCACTGCATTCACCTCCCAAGTGCAGTCGCTTCCCCAAACTGCCCTGTCCCAGTATGCCCCTCTTTCGCTGACAGCTGCTCTGTTTTGCAGTCATAACTCCCTTTGTTCTCCTCTCAAAGGAACAGGTTGTGACCTGGGAAGACACCCATTATGAACTGGGTACACATGGCAAATAAAAATGACTTTCAACGATGCTAGTCTGAGGCAAACCTAAATGTTTGGGTACCTCCAACGTCTCTCCTTACGGCAAAGAAGCATCATGTGTTTCTCGCGGGGTGATACAGAGGCTATAGGAATATCACCTAGCGATGCTCCTTGCTCTTCTCATCACAAACTGTCCAGGAAGACCTGCCTTATGCTGCCACTGCAGCCCTGCAGTTTTCACCCCCTTCCAGTTTTGAGTTGAAGAGTTACCAGTGCAAGAGGTCATTAGTGTTTTTTCCTCCTCTGGGAGGATTTTAGAAAATTAACAAAGACTTATTTTAATTCCCATCCTGGCTACTCTCCGAGATGCTCTCTTTGCACTGAAGGACTTGGCAGCAGCCAGCAGAGCAGGATGACTTGTAAATGCTGCCTTGTAAATGATTTCCTCTATTGCACATTCCCTCTCCTGACAGCATTTGCTGTGGAACCTGCTCTGTGCCCGTCTGCATGCGGACACATTCATAAAGCTGCATTTAATACTTTCTCCATTTTTCAGTTCTTCGGACTCCTAGCAAGGGAACAGCAATAAATCCCTTTTTAAGAGCCTCCCAACTCCACCAGCCGCTCCTTGCTAACTCTTTTTCAAGCAGTGAAACCACTGGCATTCCCCAGGCATTAGCAAGTGGAAGGGAAAGCAATATTCACTGTGTTTGTACCTCTAAAGCCTGATGTGGGGCAGCTTTTGCATAGGAAGGTGAAGGCATGCTGAGATTAATATCTGAAGAAGAACTAATTCATTTTTTTTAGTCTTCACACTTGTGGAAGCTGTGGATGCTCAGCTCCCATTTATGGCCCTTTGTCTCCTTTTATTGCTGTTACAAGAAGGGGTTTTTATGTTTAGCAGACTAAACTATAGCTCTTGGTGCCTTCAATTATCAAAGGCCAGCAGTAGAATGAAACTACTGTTTAAGCTCTCATGATTAATTATTTGTCACCCAATTAGGATCATAGAATCACAGAATTATAGAATGGTTTGGGTTGGAAGGGACCTCAAAGTCCATTCAGTTCCACCCCCTGCCGTGGGCAGGGACACCTCCCACCAGACCAGGATGCTCAATTCCCCATCCAACCTGGCCTTGAACACCTCCAGGGAGGGGGCAGCCATAGCCTCCCTGGGCAATCTGGATATTCTGGTCTGTCAGATAAAAGGTAGAAAGTGCGTAACCACACAATAACACCTGTAGCACTTTCAGTCGTCAACTTCCAGACTGGAACTGCAGGCTCCCTTAAATTTTATTTCTGCCTTAATGTCTCTTTGGTAAATGCAGAGATATTTATAGGACTAAAACTTTCTGAAGGGCTTTCTGAAGCCCTTGTTGTACTCCCTGACAGCTTTAATCAGTTACTGGGTACTGTTGGCCTCTGCTAGCTCAGAGCACAGACTTCTGCAGCACAGAACAAAGCCACTGCGCTTACCTGCAGAGTGGCCAGCCCAGCCCACTCTGGGCGATGCTGCCTTTCCAAGGCACTGGAAAGCTGAGAGCACTTGGCTGACAGCAAGATTAATGAAACATTTGAAGCAAATAGCCTTGCTGCAAGGCATTAGACAGGAGCAATTTGGGGGCAGGATCTGACTTTGTCTTCTGTGGTAACACAGCACCTGGAGCAAGTCAGCTCTGCAACTGCGACCGCAGTGCCAAACCAGGGAAGAAAGAATATCAGCAGAAGGGGAGGGGTGTGCGTGGGTGGAAGAGGTCTTGCTCCCCAGAAGGGGCCTCTGTCTAAGTTGAGACAAGCAACAGAGACAGATAGTGGCAAGTTCTGATAACTAAACATTATTCATAACCAAAATACCTCCTTGATACTTACAACTGGAGGACCCAGTTGCTAAACAGTTGCTCAGGATACATTTACAAGCCTTCTAAACAATGCTTTTAAGGGTAGCCTTCTCCTGAAATCTCAGTCCAAGCATTCACAACTGATTCCAAGGGCTGGAGAGAGGAAGGGTTTTAAATCCACTTTGGATTCCATAGAGAAGAGATTACCTTGTCCAAAAGAACACAGGGTAAAAAGCCCAGGGTCTCTCTGGGCCGGTGTGACGCCACAGCCTTAAGACTATTTCTGTAGAACCACCAGCCTTGCCGCTTTGCAGGCTTCAGTATTCACAGCTGCCATTTAGCACCTCCTGCCAGCAGCAGAGCTTACCTGGATGTCCCTGCATGGATTTGCTGTCTTTTGCTTAGGTAATGCAGTAACAACACCACCTCACTGTCCCCTGCTTGGAAGGGGGATTCTTCCCCGACACCCCTTCCACCTCCCTCAGGAACTTCCAAATGAAAGAAAAATGTTATTTAAAAGGTATTGCTATTGAAAAACCAACCTCAGAGAAATAATTTCTTAACTCTCCGGGACAAACAAGCCAAGAGACAAATTCATCAAATACTTCCAGCCAGCTGAGCTTTGTCATATTGGAGATGCTGGCATCTTATCCTCCAGCAAAGCATATAAACAGTGCGTTGTCTCCAAACCTTAAGAAGAGTCATTCCAGCCATTCCCCTGTTCTTTCAGGGGTAGCTGCCAGTGGTCACATAGCCCAGGCCAAACAACACCCTAAATTACACTCAGGACAGCCCTGTCTTAGTTTAACTGGGAAATACCGAAGTTAATGAATGGGGAGTAAGATTAAACCTCTGTTTGCAGCCCCTGATTCACTCCACGTTACCCTCTTGTTTCTGAAACAAGCCCAGCCACTGTGAGCAGCTTTACCAGAAACCAGTCAGTAGTCCTCAGTCTGGGGTGTGCAGTCAGCAAAGCCTTTGAATGAAAAATAGCATTGGCCATCCCCAGAGAAGGCACGCGCATGCTTGATATTTACATGCAGTATCATTCTGCCCTAAGCTAGAGGGTTTCAACTGCATTCCATAATTTAATAAAACAAATGCTTTGCCCAGCCACAACAGCTCCCGTGTCTGGCCCATTTTTGACAGATAAATGGAAATCACTGCATGCTTCCAACAAGCAAAACCCATTTTGTCCACAGAGCTCCTTACTGACATACAGACGCCTGCACCCTGCGAGCGTGAGAAGGACACAGCCCTCCCCGTTTCTTCCCCCACAAAGTATTTGCCTCTTCTTGCTCTGCAGCACTTGAGAACCTGCGAGGATGTGTGCTGCAGCCCCTAACCACCCTGGGGACGTGGTCACCAGGCTTGCTTCATAATCTCAAAGCAGTGGGTGTGATACCCCAGCCTCCCTCCAGCATCCCTTGTTTTCCACTCCTGACAGGCACCTGTGTGCTCTGATACTTTATCGTCTTGAGGGCGTCTGGCATTGCCCAACCAGGTTTCCCATTAGACTCCAGGGTGACCAGAACCAGCAGAAAAGCCAAGATGGTAACAAGTCCCAACGAAAGCATTATTCCCAAGGACCTATCGTGAGGGAGGGAGGGAGAAGGAGTCGCGTTCATCAAAACCAAAAATTTCTCCTTTACTAACTTGGTCCTATCTTTTTTTCCCTTTCTTTTACTTTTCTGAAAAACAAACAGTTCCATGCAATTCTGCATTCAATGCTCTTTACCTTCTCTAGAAAATGACAGCCCCGCCTTTATCTAAAAGCCACCCCTGGCTGAGATCAAGCAGTCAAGGGTTTTTTTCTGGCTAAAATGTCTTTATTCATCAGACAGACCTTGCATATGGAGTTTCATTTGTTCGCTAAAGTGCCTGGACAAATTCCAGACTGGTACTTATTACAGGGAATTTAAAAAGGCTTCCCACTTGTAATCAACTCTCTTGCCTCTAAAAACTGATGTTCAGAATCCCCAGGAAGGAAAAATGAAATAAAATCCCCCACGACCTTCTATGGATGGTTTCGTATCTCAGGCTTTGAAATAAATGGGGCAACAGAGAATGATTTTGATTCTTTTTTAAATGGAGATTTTGCTCCACCTGATACAGCCGAGATCACCTTTATGTGACAACAAGTCTTCCCAAAATGCACTTCAAAATGGAAATGCTGAAAGAACTTCTGCAACAAAAGCATCTTTACAAGTCTCTCCCATGCCGCCTTCTGTTTTCCTTTGTTAAATGAAAAATAAATTACTTCACCTGAAAACCCAAAATGTAAGCACTTGTGGCAATTTTATTTTGAGAACCTAAACCAATGATTCCTTGAGTCCTATGGAAAAGGAGGTATAAAAGCTTGTACAGTCGTACCTGTACTCGGATATCGGAAAGCACAGGCAGTTAAGCAAAAGGCAGGATACAACAGGATACAGCCCCAACCAGCATTCAAACAGTGAGGTCTAGTTTAGTGCTGATAGATTTGAAAAGTAGTATCGTTTACTGCTCTAAAGTGAGATGTATTTAAGGGTCTCTCAGACTGGGAAAGAGATTAATTCATTCATTTTGTATGCCTGCATTCCTAACCTTTCCCACATTTTCTCCCTTTGAGATGCTGGAGCAGATTTTACACCTTCAGGGGGAAAAGTGCAAGTAATAGTTAGGCAGCACAGGCTGGAGCAAAAGCTCTGCCTGTTCCCAGAGGGAGTCAGTTTGTAATAGAGTATTAAGTGCATTATTGTGTCCAGAGACACAAAAGAACGAGGCTTCCTAAAGGGGACAAGTGCACAGAAGACTTTCTGCCACGCATTCAGTGTTTGAATATGAAGACAGCACAGTCTGCGAAAGCGCTTTTAACTGGCAGCTTCACAAAAATGAAAGCATTGGGCAAGGCATAATGTCCCAGTATCCCGTTTTCAGCAGCTGGCACTTGGTGTTAGAAAACACAACGTGAGCACAGGAGAACTAAGACTCTTCCCTCCTTGCATCCGGCAGTCACCGGTGTTGGACCTCACTGAGTTACAGCAGCGAAGCCATGATGCGCTTCTAGAAGAGATAAAGGCTTTGATCCCTTGTTTCTTGACCTGTCTGTCTAACATGAAAAGCGTTTTCTTTCATTCAGGGTTTTCACTGCTCAAAAAACCTGACATTTCTTCAGCTGCCTCATTCCTAGGAGTCTTTAGATATTAGATAAAGGTTGGCACCTACGCTAGTGTAAAACAGCTTTGCTCTACTAACCTATGAGAAACTGGGCCAACTTTCTTCCCATGGAAACCTACACTAAAATTTTTGCCAACTAGGGTGATAAAAAAGCTTGTTAGATCGTTCAGTGTCCAGGCTTTATCTGTCCTGATCTTCAAACAGCTTCATCCATATCTTAAGAGTCAAAGTCTGACTGACTTTTGTGTTTATTTTTGCCTTTACTTGCTGGGATTGTATCTATGTCCTTCAAATACACACTTCATTGAATTTTCTTCCCTGGATCACCTCCAGATGGTCCCTGGAGATCATACAGAACAGGGCAGGTATTGTTTACAGTGAAAAGGGGATATTTTCAGACTATTTACATGTTTTGTTGTTGAGCCTCACTAAAAAAAAAAGAAATGGTAAAGCTTGTGAGGCTGTCAAGCCCCTTGCTTTGTTCCTTCTCTCATGGAATAGTCATTTCTGGAGAACAATAAGATTGGGGTTCAAAGCACTCCCACCCAAGTGTGTGTGGGCTGCCATGCTAAGTCACCGCCCGTTGCCACGTGGGCAGCTTTTTGAAGATGACTCTCCAGATCTGTTTACAAACCTGATCATTTCTGAAATATCACACACAAAGGAAACCAATTGCTTATTTGCACACAGGAAAGAAAACCTCAGGTTTTGTCTCTGTTTTTACTATCACTTCATTCCACAGCTTTCTGACTGTCCCACTTCAGCTCCAGATCATAGACTCATAGAGTCATAGAATCACAGAATCACAGAATGACTGGAGTTGGAAGGGACCCATGAGGATCACTGAGTCCAACTCCTGTCCCTGCACAGGACACCCAACATTCACACCGTGGGCCTGAGGGCGTTGTCCAAATGCTTCTTGAATGCTGGCAGTCTTGGTGCTGTGACTGCTTCCCTGGGGAGCTGTTCCAGGGCTCCACCACCCTCCGGGTGAAGAACCTCGTCCTAACATCCAACCTAACCCTGCCCTGGCATCTTCCTGCCATTCCCTTGAGTCCTGTCATGGCTCACAAGGGAGAACAAGATCCTCAAACAGACTAAACTTTCAGGTCTGCAGTCAACCTGGAAGCCCTAATACTGGTGTAACAAACATCTGTTGCTAAGCACCACCATCCTACTGTATCATTATAGGTACATGAATCGAAACTTACACAGTGAGTGCTGGAGATGATGACGGAACTGGAGATGAAGCTCAGGCCATCATTCATACTGACTTGAAGAGCTGCTTCCCTAAAAAAACCCACAACAAACAAGTCAGGCAAGTTGATCCATAGCCTTCTGCTGGATAACATCCTCTGGCACCTGGGCTGCCTGATGCACACAAAAGCTTTTGGAAAAGGTTAATTCCCACTGATGCTGCTATCCCCCTGTGCTCCAATGCACAACTGCCAGTTCTTGAAATAAGCACAAGAGACAACGTCAGAACCAGATGCATAGAAGGACAAAATATAGTGAGATGACTCATTTTCCCCCAGACAAAGTAAATACGTGAATACGTATAAAAAACATACATGCCAACTTCTCGTAGCACAGGTGCCGGGCAGAGTAAGTAGGTATCTTCCACTACAAAAGGCTTCTCATCTGGAAAAAAAGAAATATTGGGATTGATTACCTGATCAGTTACAGAGTCAATAAAGTCCAAGCTTAAATAATGTTTTTCCCCACTCTTGATACACAAACAAGATCAAACACTGCACGAGGGATACAAAGCAGTCCTTCTGAGGTAACCATAGGCGTGGTTATAGCCCATGGAGTTACGGAAGAAATACAAAGTCACAGCAGATACCCTTGCATTCACCCCATCAAGAAAGCTGGGAAATGCAGCAGCTGGACCTCCTTCTGCATTTCTTTGTGAACCTCTCATGAAAACCCATCTCATAGCCTTGTAGGCTGGAGAACAAGTCCTACAAGGAGTGGCTGAAGGAAATAGGGATGTTCAGCTTGCAGAACAGAAGGCTGAGGGGAGACCTCATCACTGTCTACAACTGCCTGAAAGGAGGTTGTGGTGAGGTGGGTGTTGGTCTCCTCTTCTCCCAAGTGACAGTGACAGGATGAGAGGAAATGGCCTCAAGTTGGACCAGGAAAAGTTTAGACTAGACATTACGAAACATTTCTTCACTGAAAATGTGGTCAAGCACTGGCACAGCTGCCCAGGGAGGGGGTGGAGTTGTCACCCCTGGAGGTGTTTAAAAAATGGGTACATGAGTTTCTTAGGGATATGGATTAGTAAGTGGACAGGTACGGTTGACTCGATGATCTCAGATGTATTTTCCAACCCCATGAGTCTATAGTTCTATGATTTCCAGGCTGCCACAGCTCTCTCTCAGTCTCACTATGAAACACCACTCCACAAAGCCCTTTGTGCCACCGCTCCTCCAAAAGGGCTGAGGACTATGGCCCCTGCAGAGCCAAACGCCGAGGGGCAGGTGAAAGTCCTGCACTGCCATCACCCACATCTTGCACCCAGCACCCTCGCCACGCCTACAGCTGCTCCATGCTGTTGGAATCTATCCTGTCATGCGTATGAGGCACAACAAAACTGAAGATGCAAAGCTTTCTGAATGCTCAGACTAAATTATCACAGTCCCTCTACACAGAAGGCCAGGTGGAGTTTGCGACAGGTTATGTATGATCGAAAATAACTGAGTTAAGAATATGGTGCATTATGGAATATTTTGCACTTCAAGGTAGACTCATCTGAACCTAAATTAAACCTTCCAGCCTAAACTGTATTACAGTTTTAAAAGTAGAGTGAGATAAACTATCAGTAGGCAGTTGCCTGGGAAGCATGAACGTTAGCTAATACTGTTCTTTTGTAGACTTAAATCAGAATTTTATACCACCTCTCTGGTGACCAGAGGGATGGGAATCCCAAAGAACTTCCCAGCCCATTTGCCAGAGACTGGGCAGACTGGCAGAAAACCAGGCAGACAAGCTGGGCGATTTTTGGGTTTTGGACTGGAAATGATACATTTCTGCAGAAAAGTTTGATTCTGCTGAACCAGCATTTCCTAGAAGGATGTCAGTGCATCGGAGAGCTTTATACCAGCTGTACTTATCACCATCTCTAGGGCCTTCCATAGAGATGCTTATCGACCTGAAATGAACCGTTACCCAACATTGCCAGCTTCCTAAAATCTTCCAGTTCAAATGGTCATTTTCTGTGGAAGCCTCTGTCCCGGCAGAGTCTTTCCTCTCAAATCTATAGATTTCGGACTGCATTTCAGTCTAAATCTTGCATCTTACCTCTATACACTGCCGGGTGGAAGAAATGTTCATTCTACCAGGCCATACTGAAATAGAAAGGCATTGCTTTGCTATCTGAAATGCAGACAGCAAACCCGGGGTATCTGACAGTCTGAAGTCTCTTCACAACCAGGGCACTTGGATAACCTCCCAGCGTACACAGAATGTTGGCAACGTGGAAGCAAGGCTACACTGTTCAGTGCATCCCTGACAGCACCAGGGAATGGAAAGGAACAAGGATAAAAGTTTAATTAAATCATATAGCAATCTAATGAAGAGCTGAACTATTCCAAATGGTCTTTTGCTTTTTAGGAAACTCGTCCAAGCTCCAATTCCATTTAAGGTGCCAGCGGAAAGAGGAAAAGCCATGAAGAGACACAAGACAGAGATAATGTGGTAACCTTCTCTAAAGAAAATTCTGCATCAGTTGTGAGCCTTGTCCTTCTTCATTCAGCTGGTGAGATAAATTTGTTTAAGTGGATGGTGTCTAATAAATATTAAGGCAACAGCAGTAGAGCCCTACTGATCCCGACCCCATGGGGTCAATCAGAAGCAGTTTCATGCAGCACATTTTACTGCAGTGAATGAGGCATAAAGATAAGAGATGCAGACTGTAAGAGTTTCTCCTCTCATTCAGAAGCAGAAATTACCAAATCAAGCGTTCTTTCCAAGACATTCCTAAAGGAAAGGATTCCACCAAATACAAAATTTTAGAAAGCAGGAATATTACTCTGGTAGTTCCTATGACACGTTGTAATCCCTGTTTCATACTGGTGTATGTCTTTGTTTTGGCTGTAACATAAAAGATTATTTCCTCAAGCAGGTCAGAAAACATTTATTTTTCACACTCCATTAAAAAAATGGTGTGGTAATGAAACTTGTAGCCTTCACTGGAGTTTTCCTTATGTTTCCAGCTTCCAGCAGCTGCCAGGACTATTTACACACTTGAAATTTTGGGTTCCCCGCAGCGGTTATTTTGTTAAGGACTGTTCCACACAGCAAACAGCTGAAGGTGAAACGTTTTAGCCAGCTGCACGAGGTTTTCGCAGACAGGTCTCACTTCTGAAGCATGGTTCACCTATGGAGAGCAGCCTTCAAGCTTCGGTGATCCTTCTACATACCTGCTCCTGCTGGTGGCCTGCAAAGTGCCACATTATCATTGTTCTCCCACAGCCTCAGTGCAAGAACATATACGAACAGTCCCACTACGCTCATCTTCAGGAGCAGGTGTTTTTACCACAGGGTATTCCTTTTCCAGCCCCATCCTGTCTAGAAGATTATGTTGTCATTAAGAGAGAGAATGACGATAGGCATGTAAAGCATGTATTGTAGTGGTAGAATGCAGGTGCCTCGCTTCCTATGGATGGCAGCATCAGCAATGAATGTATGGTGAGCTTGCATCACGCAGGTTTGCAACCGAGTCACCAAATACAACCAGCAGCATTTCCCACTTTCCAGAAGCAAGGCAGATGCACGGTGGGGGTGAATCTGGCCCTGCAGTCCTGGTTTTACCCTGATTTATGAAGATACCATTAACTCCCATAAATTTATGGCATTGTCTCAGCAGGCAGATGCCAAGAGAATGAAGACCAAGGTCTTGTTTGCTTCTTTGCTAACACTGGCAACAAAGGCCAAAGAGTTCTCCATGCCAGCATTCACTAAAACAAAAGCTGGCTTAATTTTGCAAGGCCTTTTACTTAGATATCATTGCCTTTTTGTTTCTCTTTCTCTCTGTTCCCACCCCCAACTTGCATTGAAGTTTATGCCTCTCTAGAAAGTTTATCAGACTCACAGTCCCACGAGGGGACCCATGGCTGCCCAGGATGGCTACAGGGAGAGGTTATTTTGTTTGGAGAATATTTGTGCTTCACCACAAAAATGAGTGACTATTTTTCTCTGCTCTAAACAAAAGAAGATCCATTTGGTTTGCATAACTCTGGCCATCTGACTCCTTCCTGGAAAACTTACATAGGGAAATCAAACAAAGCAACACTTCCCATCTGCTCTTGCATCTGTATCTGCAGGATGCATTTGAGAGACGGTCGCTTTTCTTGCCTGCTACAGAAAAAACTGCTGTATTTCTGTGCAGTGAGAGATGGGCTCGAATCCTCCCAAACTCCACATCTTGTGCCAAAAGCTGAATTGTGTGGTTTGGACTCCTCTCCACTGACAATCCTAATGGAAGAGCTGAAAAGGCAGGAGGTGGAGCGCTAAACTCGATGTCGCTGACTTTGCTGCCCAGGGAGGGATCTCTACTCTCAATTGGCTGCCGGCTGCCTGGGTAACTGGGAAGAAACCACTTTGATTCCTTGGCCAATTTTATAGAAAGCATGCCCAGGCCTGGATTGCACCTCCGACACCAGTCAAGGGCAGAACTTGGACAACTTCAGGAAATATTGCAATCCTTTACTTTTGAGAAAGTCCACCCACAGCAATGGGCACAGTTTGATCCTTACCTACGCACCTCTGATTCCTCCACCAAGCAAAAGAAGGTTCTCACCATATAAAAAACCTCCACGGGACACTGCATTCAAGGGCAGCTAAAATGAGTCAGTCCTGAGGCAAAAGCCGTTCAGAGCAGTGTGCAGAAACGGAGGAGGGTCAAACATCTCACAAAAATACATCTGTTTTCTGTGGATGCCCTTTCAGCAAGGCACTTTCTGCTTCTCAAATTCCAGTAATTCACTACCCAGCATTCCTACACCTTTTAACAACTATCTGTAGCCTGTAAAACCTATTTGTCCCTGCATTAACGAACAGTTTCTTTTGCCATTAGCAGGGTGTAACCTTTTGGCAAGCCAGGATTTGGAGAACTTCCCAACTGTAATAATAAAAGCCTCAATATACTCATGATGTTTTAACACAGAAGAGCAAACCTCAATAAAAGAGAGGGACAAAAACCAAAGAAGGTGACCAAGACAGTCTGTAGTACTTTCTTTTAGCCATACAACCAAGCTAAAATTAGCAGCCTTTTCTTTGGTTAATGGTTCATCTCAGAACCAACTGGCATACTGAAAACTAACTGCAAAGTTCCCTTACAGAAGGGTTCCAGAAAGTACATTATTTTCAAGTTTCCACCACAGTATCACAAGTGTTGATTGTTTAACTCACAATATCAGCAATATTTTAAGCCAGAGAAGGCTGCAAAAGCTGTTTGCCAAACTTCCTATATATCACTGAGTAACAATTTCCTGCTGTTATCCCTATATTTATGATTTGTGTTAAACTAAAGCACACCTCAAAAAATGCTTCGACCTACTCTGTTACTACAGGAGAGAAGACTCCAATCCACTAGACCTGCACAGCCGGACTGGGAGGGGTGTCTGACCACTCTCACAGACGACTCCCTCAGGACTACCTGCGCTAAGGTGGCTTTTCTCTGTACCTCAGCCCACTTGAGATGGGTAGCCCTGAGCCATCATGAGCCTGAGCACTTTGTCACCTCGAATGAGACAAAGCATCTCCATAATTCTCCGCACCATCTACCAAAGCCCAATCTCTCTTCATCCTGGCTGACTCCTCCTCTTATGCCATTCTTTGTGACAACTCTGCGAGCAAAGTTTTTATTTTGAATCCATTTTGTGGGGAGACAGGAATGTAGAAAGACACTGAAACACTCTCTGAGCTAGAAAAACTGCCAACAAGAAAGACCCATAAATAAGAAATGTTTTGTTAATGCTGTCATGAAAACCACATTGAGATCATGCTATAATTGCTCTGCTTTGTGTCGGGACATGAGCTTTGAATGCCAAAGCCATTCAGAGCAGAGTTAGGGGATGGGGCAGAAGAGACAGATAAGCACAGAACAATGATATCACATTCTTAACAGTCTCTAGACAGAGAGAAGGGATTTGGAAGGAACTGCTTTTTCTGTGATGCATTCATCTGCTGTGCATACAGTTCTGTTCAACAAGCACACGTAGCTTCAAGACTACTCATGGAACTTGGCAAAGCACCACACTACTAATTTGCTCGTGCTCACAACTGGCAGCTCAGGAGAGCAGCCCATGCTGCAGTACAACAGGGTCAGGCCCAGGCAGGAGTTTCGGTCCAGCACTGCAACAGCCCCACTCCAATCTCAGAGCTGTTACCGTAAGCTCCATCATGCTTATTTGTAGACATCAGGAAGAATTTCTTCACTGAAAGGGTGGTCAGGGATAGGAACAGCTGCCCAGGGAGGTGGTGGAGTCACCGTCCCTGGAGGTATTTAAAAGATGGGCAAATGAGTTTCTTAGGGACAGGGTTCAGTAGGGGGACAGGCACGGTTGGACTTGGTGATTTCAGAGGTCTCTTCCAACCTTCTGATTCTATGATTCTATGTATGAACATCACAGTGAGAGACTATCTCGGTGCCCCAGCAGCACACGGCGTAAACAGCTGAGCTTGGCCACGCACTCCACATTACAACAGAGATTCTCCTCCTCACTCAGCCCAGGTTTTCTGACTATCCCGTGCTTGTTCCTCTGCACTCGGCCTGGAGAGCTGCAGAGAAGACTGCTGGAGGTAAACACATAGGAGTCCTGATCGAAAATTTGTATGCTGCAATTTGTTGGATGCTAGGAGAGCATTTGAGGAAAGTGTGATCATTTCTTATATTCTTTGTCAAGCAATGTCTTGGGCCACCCTTCAAAATAGGATGCCAACCTCACTGCTTTATATGTTTTCACCTAGGAAAAATCAGAGGCATATGTTGCGTTCTTCATAAAGGTCGCACTCCCAAAAACACCTGATGGAGTTTATACAGTGACAGATGTTCTCCAGCACTAGAGTGGAAAGAGGGAAAAGCTACTATAAGAAAAGAAACAATTCAGTGGGGGATTAAAGTGTGGTGATCAAGTGGGGAAATTGGGGATTAGAGGATCAAACTGCAGAGTGAAAAACACATTCCTGTGTTTGAAGTGACCAGGCTGTGAGAAAGTAAAGCTGCTACAACAACAACAAAAAAAATACTGTGTTGCCAGGCAAAAAGAAAGATGGGGAAAACTGAGAAACCTGCTATGCTCTAAAAGCAGAAGGTGATTTTTTTGAAAGCATTTGTTTCAGTAGTTTTGGGACACAGTTCCCTATACAGCTCACTCTCTGCTGATACCTGGCACTCCTACTCCCGCTCTCCTTTCCTCATTTTCTCTCACTTCTGGTAGTTGGTGCAAAGGATCCGTGTCCAGAGCATTCACTAGAATGCAAAATCTCCAGCCACCGCTGCTGTTGTGCATGCTGTTTCCTTACCCATCTTTCTTCTCTTCATTCAGTTTTAAATTGCCTAAGACAGAGCTTGCCTCTTTGCCCAGAGCTATCTTTGCTGGATCCTGCACAATCCAGGCAGACAAAGGCATTTTAGCACCACAGAGCAGTCATAAGTCACCACACTGGATAATTACTTTTAACTCTGTGCAGTCTGAAACTAATTCTCCTAGGTCCTGCTGTTGGCAGAGAACACTCTGCTGTTGAACATGCATCTGATTACACTTCTGCTCAGCCAAATATTCTTCATGGTTTCTACAGATGTTCCTATTTTTTTATGCCTTAACTATGAACATTATGAGCTGATGTTCTCTTCACCTGGCACTTTTGTCTGCCAATAATCCCACTAAAAATCTATTAGCTCATGCCCTTAACCTCAGCAAGTCCTAGCTGTGCTGCTCTCTGTCTCATCTGGGATAATTTAAGGTTTCAGGAACTGTTGGCTTAGTGTTATCTTTAAAAATGCCTCCCTCCCTGACACAATCAGAGGCTGAGAGGTTTCAAGAAAACAAAAACAGCTGAGCTAGGCAATGTCCATAAGGTTTCCATAAAATACTTGTGTGGTGAACTCTGGTGTTAAGGTATTTGCAGCCAAGTGCCACAAAGGCACACAGAGAACGCAGGCTGGAGCTCCAGTGAAGTGGAACACTGGGATGCTTTCTTGTACAGAGCAACTTCAAGTTAACAGAGCTGTGCCAGTTCTCACCAGGAGAGACTTGGGTTTGAGAAAACTGATGAGCAACGGTTGGATTCCCTCAATCAGGGAACAACTTGAACCCAGAAACTGAGTTTGTGGCTCCTTTCTTCCAGGTCACTGCATCACACAACCTAATGCTGAGTGAAGTGAACCAAGAAGTCTTGGTGCAGTGCCAAGGAGAACAAGCTCACTTTTTGCCTCTGCATCGATTCATGACACAGCAAATGCTTTAGCTCAGAAGGTGGGGAACATATTTGGCCCTTATCCTCATTTTCCACAGTCATTTTGTGGACACAGGAAGGCAGCTACAAAGAAAGCCCATGGGGTGCACTAAGACAAACTGACCTTTCCTGAAAGCTACTATGAAATTATGATGGCAAGCACCATAATAAATGAGTCAGCTGGACAAGGAGTCAGCACACAAAAAGAGGAAGGAGTCTTCCTCCTCACCAACACCAGGTCACAGTGTTTGGCAGTGAGGTAACCCTTGCAAATAGTTCCACCCACTGGCAACACTGGCTGTTTTTGTGTCTCCACAGATGGGACACCCTGAGCAGTGGAAAGCTGATGGATGACCTTCTTAGCTGTGTGAAGACTTTAGATGTTTCCAGGAATGGATGCCTTGGTCCAGAGCCAGCCAGCTCTGAGGAAGCTGAGCCGAGATGCAATGGGGATGCCAAGGTAGGTCACAGCCAGCATGGCCTCAGGTAAGAGAGATAACCTGACAAGTGGTGAGTACGTAGTCTTCTTTGAAAGAAAAAGTGGAACAGAAAATCTAGTGCTGAAAAGACTTTACATGGCAGAAAGAAAAGGACAGCATTAATATCAATTCCTTCACACAGCTGGCAGGAACAGAATTTCCTTTTACCTCCTCCTCAGGCTCAGAGTGCTGTCCCAGGCCCACAATGCAGAGAGGGCCATAAAAGGGACAATTGTTGGATGGATATGGAGGCAGAACTGAATGAACAGGCATTTGAGAAAGGAGACCTGTATCAAATCTGCAGCTTCTGAAGAGGCTCCATAAACCAGTGGGAGGAGTACTGGGCTGGGTGACCGGCCATCTGTGTCCTTGTCTGCAATGAGATCCCTTGGAGCTGCTGCCTTCCGCACTGTACATCAGTTCCTCCCTCTCTAGACCAGGGGTTGTAGTATTTACTCATTTTACATACAGCTTCCGATGCTTTTTCCCTTCAAGATACAAATCTACTCAGGAGTCCTAATAAAAAGTTCAAATTAAGCCCAGGATCCAAGTTTTTCAAGCCTTCAGAACTCATGCCCAAAAGACCTTTGTTCTGCAGCTCTTGAAGGCATTGTATAGAAGAAATGGAAAGCAACATGGGGAAAGAGACTCATGATGTCCTCCCGTCAAGGAAGGACCAAACCCAGCTCTCACCCCCACCCACACAGGTCCCAAATCTGGCTCCTGGCAGTCCTGAAATGCTCCACACAGTCACTCAATCAGTCTTGCTTTAGAGATGATCAACAGCACAAATCTCTCAAAGGGATATCTGGTCTGAGGGATGTTCAGAACTTAAAACAAGCCCAGGCCAAGCTCCTGGAGAGTCCCAGAATCACTCCTGAATTTTGCAGCTTTAGCAGTTTTTGTCACGCTGAGTGGTGGTCTTTTGAGTCTTAATACTTCCATTATACAAGCCCATGCATTTCCTAGCATAAATCAAATATACTTGATAAATCCTCCACTGACATTTCTCTTGAACTTCTCCTCAAAGTAAAAATTTTCACCCAAATTATATTTTAGGTATTTTTTTCTTGAAAAAAAAAAAAAGAGAGCAGATACACAAACTAAGAATGCTACAAACTGACAGCTTCCAGCGGCCAAATCCAGAGGCATTTAGGTTTGCACCACATAGCTTCAGACTTTTGATTAAAAGAAAACTTCTAAATATTTGAGCAGCGATTTCATTTCCATTGGAACCTTCCAGGTGGAGAGAAAAGGGAAAGCTTCCTGCCAAGCTCTAGAGAACTACAGGAGACTTTATAACACGTAGGATCCAAACAAAACTTTGGATCTGAACTCTGGGGAGAAACTAAACATGGTTTGACACCTAAACGCAGCCGTGATCCAAGTTTAAGGAGTTCTGGCCATATGTCAGGTTCGGGTCTGATTTTATGGAGCTTAAAAGGAAAAGTATCAATCTGTGGCTGCCTCTGCTGCTCTTTATTGAAAGCCACCTCTCACTTGTTTGCACACCTCCAGCACTTATCTCTGGGCTGAACGGAGGTGCCTCCAAAGCAGTTATTTCACTGTATCCTCCCACCCCAGTGCTTTTACTCAGATCCCTCTCCTTTCCTACTCCTCCCTCCCTGGACACTTTGCCCTCCAGCTTCTGCTCTTAACACTCACGTATCTGAGTTAAGCAAACGTGAACAAACATTAAAAAATTAAGCCAGCCAAGCTTTCTCCTTTGCGACACAAGAGCTGTCAATTCCAGAACCTTCCTAACATAACAGTACAAAAGCCATTCAGACAAATTACCAACGCTCACTGCCCTGAGTGCTCAGAGCCAGCCCTCACAGGGCTGCTTCCCTGCTCCAAAGAGCAAATTACACAGATGCTAAAACCACAGACAAGTCCAGCATTGACCCATTAGACTTCCACGTGTAAAAAACTAATCTATGTATTTATTTTATCCCCCAAAGGGTCAGGATCACCTCACAAATGATCAGGCACTTTCTAAATAGACTCCATGTTAGGAAAGATGAATTCTGCTGTCACTGGTGGGATCACCTAGGAGTTATGCTCTCTGGTTTCCGATGTGGGTTTGCAGGCATGCCAGATGAGAACAATAGAATCATTAGTTCTTACAGCTAAATGGCTCAGTACGCTTCACAAAAAGATGATACACTCAAGGTCTGGTTTGCTTCTGTTACGTCAGTTCTGCTTCTGGGTGAGCTCTGTAGAGGAAACATCTTTCCAAGCTCCATCCCCAGAAGCACAGCAATGCAGTAGCCACTACCCTATGCACCTCCCAACAACAGTGTTTATTTAAGCTGTGTGACCAGGCTTGCTTAGTACCACAAAATACAGGTAAAGAGAGAAACAAACCTTATCTCACCATGTGCTAAACTCAGCCAGACACATATAGGTACTCTTTGCAGGCAAGTTTCTTGTCTGCTCTACTTTGGCCCCTCCACTGCTCAAGCCCGTCTATTCACACCGTGTCTGTTGGAGTTGCAGTGTACAATGCGACCAGCAGTTTTTACTCCAAAAAACCCTCTCTTCTGCTCTCTGCAAATTAATAGCTCCTCATCCCATAATTATTGCCTCCACAGTCAACAAATCTGATGATTTAATACGTTTTGTAAGCAAATGCCTGCCCCTGCAGAGTCAGAAAAATGGTATTAAACCAGCTTACTGAGAGTGACTGTGTCGTTGATCCTGAAACTGCAGAGCACTCTGTCCACATTGCGGGCATGTCGAAATCCATTTCCTCTCACGACAACTTGAAACGACTCTGTAGCAAAAGAGACAGCAGTTTATTGACACATATTGAGGCAAAGAACGCTCATTAAGACAAGGCATGCATGTCAGAAGTTTCCATTTGAGATCTGTTGTGCTAAAATATGCAGTTTAAGGATTTTTTAAGTTTAAAAATTGTTTAAAATTTAACTTCCACTTCTCCCTTCCCAATTTCAACTTGAGTTTTGAGAAACTGGAATAATACACACAGAAACATTTTAATCGACCTGCAGTGAAAACATGAAGCTTTAGAGACACTGAGCTTTCCCCTCCCTGCAGTTGCCATTTTAAATGACAGAAAACTTTGGGTGAAGAAAGCCAAAAATATCTTCCCATGGAAGATGACTTCCAGTGACAGATGACTTGGAGAAGTTCAAGTGATGCTTTCTTAGGTAACTGCAAAATTATACCAGTTGCCGTGAGTTTTGTCACCTCCTGCCTGTACAACGACCATGAATCCTCGGGGAATCATTTCCATACAACAACAGGGGATTTCATCAACCCATGAGCTTTTGAGCCTCTGGACAAAGACTATGATCTCAGAGTCTGTGGGCATTTCCCCAGTTCTTCCTCTTTGCTGTTCTTCCAGATCAACTCAACGAGGTCACTGCAAGCTGCGGTGTGAGCAGAAGGCATCAAGGACAGTAACCACGCCAGAGCACTGAACTGAGTGGTCCTGTTTGGAAGGAGCAGTGCTGAACAATGAGATCATATCCTCACAAGTGTTTTGGACCACTCTCTACTGTCCCTTGTTATTCAGCTACTTGAACCTAGTGCTGGGAAAGGCTTACAAACTTCCTGCTGCCACCAGCATTAAGACTGCCGCAAGGAAATCTTCATCTTCAGACTCTCAGATTCTGAAACAGGGCCACGGTCCCAGAAAAGTTCTGGCAGCAGACACAGGGACTCAAACTCTGCAGTTCCCCATGGTGAGGGAAACAGCCCCCTCAGTTCCTGTTACAATCTAGAACTGATGCTCAGATAATCCTCACTGATGTTTTGCTGGTGAATGTACTTTGAACACAAAATGTTTTGCTCTCCAGGACAATGCAGGAGTAATCAGAGTGCATCAGAAGCACCACCCTGCTTTTAAAATTCCCAGGAGCAACAAGGAACCTAGTTTTTGCAGATTCAAATCTTTCCCCTTGCACGTTACAGTCTCCATCTTCTTTCATCTCCCTTAAGGACTCACACACTGTACTTGTCAAAAAAAGCAGATTTGCTCTGGAATCTGGGCTCTCTTCCAGGTCCCACTCATTTACAGCCAAGCTGCAAATCATCCCACCACATCTAGCCAGGCAAGCTGCCTCGCAGGCCAGTTATGTGCTGTCCAAGAGCATTTGGAAAGAACATAGGAGAAGAGCTCTGTTCTGGAGTGCAAGGGCTGAAGAATACTTAAGAGAAATCACAGAAGTCTCAAATGCTGGGGAATGAGAGTTCAAATGTAGTCACTGAACAAATGTATCGGTGATGTCAGATTAACCACAGGGATCCTGGCTCTGCTTGGGGCTGCAATGAGCAGATACAGTACACACCCCACATGTCCCTACTGATGCAGAACCAAATACCCAAGAAACTGGCATTTCAGAATGATGTGATGTTGTTAAAATTCACTCCTTAAGTATGTGGGACCAGTCTGCAGTGCAAGGGTGGCCTCAAGTAACACTGAGCCCTCACGTTCTCTACTTCCATAAAAAAAGCAAAAATCAGCTCTGCTCTTGAACGATGTTAAACAAGGAACACGAGGTATTGGAGCTACATCTGCAAAAATCTATGTCAAAGAGACACTAAAGCACACAGTTTCCATGTGCAATGGCACTTCCAGCAGTCTCAAAGCCCTAAGTGATGGAATTGTGAGCAGTTTGAGAGCAATGGACCTCAAACCTGGAAATGAGGTCTTGAACTGAGCATCTAAATAACTGTTAGCATCTTTCAAGGTTAACATTGCTCCTCTTGTGGAGTACCAGCCAAATTCCAACACGAGTGCTGTATATAAAACCCCTCTGCATTTTCTCTCAGCTGGCTCTGCTGGATGCAGCTATACATTACCCTCACATTCTCATTGAGACACAATGAATGGGAGCGATAAAAGAGTACGAGCAACTGACAGGCATACTAGAAAGTGTTAAAGATGGCTATAAATGATGGATACAACTCAACTTCTGGCTCACAACATCACATAAGTGTTAATTGTTTATCACTTGTATAACTATGTACATCTATTTTTAGCAAATCTGACAGTCAGTCTGAGTGTTCATATAATTTACTTTCCCAAGCATTTATAAACATCACTGCTCTTTGTCAGAGACTCTCATGATGACAATCATCTACCATGCTAAGGTAGACAGTCATGCTCTGGAGCTGGTTTAGTTTTGTTTGTTAGGAAAGGAACTATTTAAATGGCCAGCCCAAATGAGAAATAGATGAGTAAGAGCTAGAGTTCATGTCAATTATGCCATCCTGGCTTCAAAACCCAAAACTACTGCAAGGGCATGCACGGAATGCAGAACTAAATCAACATTTAGCCTGATGTCCTGCATCTGCTCAGAAACTCTGACTCCTCTATAACATTTAGATGTACAGGCTCCAGGAACAGAAGATGCAGGCAGGATGACAAACCAGTTCCTTTATCATGTAGTAATGACAGCTGGCTTTCTTATTGCACTACCGATAAAGTAAAACGAAGATGCAGAACTTGCCAGGGACTCTTCCTTCTCTACAAACCTCAGCTCTGTTCCCAACCTGTCTACTTAATGAGCTGCTACACACGCAACAAAGTGGTAGGATACACTTCATAACATGTGAAGAATTCACAGAAAGTGGACAGATGAGACTGAAATGGTTCTCAAGCTTTCTTCAAAAAAGGCTGGGTTCTGCTGAATGCAGAAATGCTTGCCAGGACCTTAAAGCCGCAGTGCGCACAGCACAATCGTATTGGGAAAAGCAGACAAAGAAGGGGCAATGCAATTCACACAGGTCAGCTGAACAATGTTTAATTCTAGTCCTCTCAATCACTGTATCAACACTAAATTCCTTGGATGTGTTTGAAGAACATCAGCGGCCTTTAGATCAAAGTGTCATCAGACTTGCTTGATGGTTTCTTTAGAAGTACTTCCCTCGTCAGTCCTCTGAGACAATGAACTTACAAAACTCTTAACTGAATCACGAAGTTTTATTTTCTGATTTGTTTTGTAATTTTGCAACATCTCTACTTCAAGTTTGGCACAGTCTGAGTAAAAGTGGTCTGCCTGAAAAACAGGCAAAACTGTCAAATCCAAGCCTTTTCTGTAAGAAAATCCCATTCGACATCATTTGGCAGAAATGGGGAATGTGTAAGGCACTGTAAAATGAAAAAGAGATTCACTAAAAAAACCTAAAAGGTTTATCTCCAGTTTATTAGTTCTTTTTGCACTCTCCAGCAGACAGACATGGACAGAAAGACATATTTTAGGCAAAATGAAGAACCAGGGCCTCAGTTCACACTTACCCCCTGCACATATACTGGAAGGCTCTGCCGCCAGAATTTCTATACAGGATTTCTTCAAAATCTGAAAGACAGAAAGAGTGTAATGAAGCATCGCAGACTTGTTTCTATAGAAACACAAATCTGGAAGCACAAGAGTGGGCTTGTTCTCACGCAACTGCTTAACTCAACTCTGACCTTTGCATTCCTGTCACAATTATGCCATCTTAGCTTTTCCCTTTAAACCCATCGCACAGGTGTCATTGCTCTTCCAAGATATATTTATGGAGGAAGGGAAGAGATGCTGATACTCTCCAGAATCTCAGCAAATGCTTTGTCTGTGGTACAAGTTATTACGCAGGCTGTGATCCGTAGCTAAGGCTCTGTCTGGAAGGTTAACAAGGCAATGTCATTGCCCTCTGTGCAGTCCCACCTCCCTCCCAGAAGTATTCTGGAGCCCAAAGCTCCAAACAATCCTCGCAAGTGTAAGCTAAGCTGGTTACCTTTGCATTAAAACACTCTAGGACTATCTGCACAGCCACTTCTCAAGGCTCAGCATGGGATATTAAACTTCCTAAGTTTTAAATCTGATCCATGAGTGCATCCCCAAGCGCATCCTCAAAGCTGCACTGCGATTTCAATTCACGATGTATGGACAATCGTTCTGTACTTAAACCAAACTCGAATTAAGCAAAACGTCTTCATAATCACTTTACGTGCAGACAAGTGATTTACACAAACAATTCAGCATCAGGCTTGGCAGACGGCTTGCAAGGCACGAGGAGCATGCTCGAGTTGGATACTGTTTATTCCCACATGGTGCGAACATTGCTCAAGCTGTTATTTGCAAGGAACAGCCTTTCCCCTGCTCTGAGGACCAACTCAAATTCTCCACTGCACACAGTCAGCAAACTTGTGACAGTGTCCACAGGCCCCTGTGAGAGAACGCCAGCAGCGACAGAGAGAGTGGGTGTTTGGTGCTGGGCTGAGCAGCCCCCGGACGAGGCAATGCTGATCAGGATTTAGATCGACTCCAAGAGGCAAGTAAACGTCAGCCAAGCATCATGACTCAAATCCAACATGAAAATTATTTTCCTGACTTTAAATTGAAACATCTGTAAGGAAAGGACAGCAACCAATACAATAAATTCTGTAAAAACAAGGATAATCCATTTTTTATTCACAATCTTGGCTATTTGCCTCAAATCATAATTGTAAAAGGTACAGATAGATTTATCTTTTAAAACTTTTAAATGAAAGTTTGAATTACTCAGAAGCAGGGCTGGTAGAGACTGGAAGAGTACCAAGGGGCTGAAGGAACCAGGACCATCTGAGCTACTGGCAGCCTGGCAAATGAGGAGAAAGAAGATTTGCAGGAACAAGGTTATACAGGAACTGTCAAGTGGAAAAAAAAAGAGAAAGTCAACAGTTAAGAACTGAACTGAAAAGCACGAGGAGAAATGAAAGGCAGAATAACAAAAGCACACAAGGAATAAAAAGGACTGTGAGAACACTCTTCCAAAATATCCATCTGTAGCCATCCATCCATCCATCCATCCATCCATCCATCCATCCATCCATCCATCCATCCATCCATCACCTGCCAGTCCTCTGCTATCTGCCTCTTACTCATTCCAGGTTCAGCTTCTCTGAAGATACAGCAATTTTCTCCTAAAGCAACTGCTGGGGGTAATGAGCACAACCAAGAGGTGATGCATATCTAAGTGTTTTTCCTCTCCACAGAAAAAGTCTCTTTTCAGACGAGAACCTCCTCACATTTTTCCAAATTCCCCCTTAGATTCTGTTCCTCTCTTCCTCAGAATCCCCAAACATTTTGATGTGTATTTCTTCACTTCATTGCTACAAACAATGAGGTGAAAGAGAAGTAGGTTTGGAGGATAAGTGTGTGAAAAATGCAATCAATACTTGCACTTTAAAAAAAATTCAAGTAAAATCTCATGTGATTAAGCTTGAAATTCATGGTTTCTACTCGGTCACTTGCAAACACTCATACTGTAAGCCAACTCGGATGTGGATGGAATAACAGGTGTCTCAATTAGATGATGCAGAGCTCCCTTCTGGTCCAATCCAACCCATTTACATGACTACAAAAAGTGGACCTTAATGGCTTTTTTACAGCACCAACTACAAGATTTATTTTGATTTAGAATAATAATAAGTTTCCAATGCTCCAAGCACCCACCCAAAAGTGAAAATCAGGCAGTCTTGAGCATTGCAGAAGGATTCCTTTATGTCTCTTCCTCATCATAAAAATAAATTAAAAAAGGACTTCAGCATATTCAGTGTAGAAGACTTCATTGAATTGCCTGTTAAGTCCCAAGGAGTGCACAGCCTTGTGCAGGCTGCTGGTGACTGTGGGCTGGCTCCCCAGGAAAGCAAAATAACACACGAGAGCAGCGATGCAATCCCCTGGTGGAGTGTATATAACAGCTCCAACAGCAGACCCGGGAGAGCTGACTCCACATCCTCATTTTCACAGGGAGAACTACAACAGTTCTGACTTACTCAGTAAATAACTGCAGGCCACAGGGCAGCTCACCTTGGCGCCCGTGCAGAAAACTGAAGCCAGTGAGACAGGTGAGACAGCAGTGCATCGTCTGCAGCATCACACATGCAACGAGCCAGCTCAGATCCCCACACCAACTCGTTATGGGGCTCCAATTACGGTCCAGCTTCACACAGGCTCCTGGGAGGATCTTTCATCAATATTTGTTGATGTGCCAAATACAAAAATACAGCTCGTCCTTGCGGAAGCACAGCTTTATTTGTCACAGTTATCTCTACCAGGACAGAATTGAGTTCAGCACCACCTGTGACCAATTAATCTTTCTGCCAGGCAATGCATTAAAGTCAAGAACCAGGAGGGGATCTGTGGGTCACTTGGGCCCTTTAAGAAACAAAGTGAAGAAGGGGAGTGAAATTCTGCAGCTGCTGGAAGCTTTTGTTCAGCACTCTGGCCCGCAAGCATGCAGACAATGACTTCACCACAGCAGCTGCATATTTCTTATAATTTTTTTTCCACCAAATTTGGGAATTCTAATTAGCAAACAGGATCCTGAAGTTTAATAGAAGGTTGCTGTCTAATCAGTGCTAGTGTGAATCATCTCAGTCTGAGGCCAGGTACTCCTTGTCATGCTCTGTTGGGTTGCTAATTAATCAAGTCTGCTGCCAATTGCAAACCAGTAATTTATTTAAGAAGTGTTTCCTGTCCAATAATTTCTGCTAAGTAAAATAAATATATTTAAGTCCTTTCTGAGGATGCATTTGGGGGAAGAAAGATGTAGAAAGTGTGATCATATCCCACTAAAAGTGATGAGAAACCCTGTTCAGTTGAGACTGGGGGTTCGTGATCTCCGCTGTAGATAGGTGAGCTGCCTGCCCAAGCCAAGAGGCTCGAGTCGTTGACTTTCTCTGTGTAGAAATCCTGGCTCTGACAGAAGACAGATTCAGGATATCTGTGTGAAATTCCTGCTTTGAACCGCCCTCTGGAGACCCCACTCTTCCTCACTGGCCACGGAAGCTTGAAGAGCCCGGGCAGGGTACGTAGAGAGCTCCGGCTATGTTTTAGCAGTAAGGCGGGCAGCCAACTCAGACATTTTGAGTAGGTTACATATTTTGCACGCACAGGACGTGTCTTGCAAAGGAAGTAACTTTCTCTCATCTCTCTCCCCCATTCATGGGGTCTCAGCCCCTCTCCCTGCACCAGGGAACACACAGGTTCTCTTGTTTGAAGAGCCGGCTCAGGGGAGGATGTAACAGCATTGCCACATTGCCCATGTTTTGTCTGTTAGACGCTCACATCAAGTTCTCACACAAGTTACCGTGCTACACACATCCAGTACATATGTGGAGACAGTACATAGAGCACCATATCAATTCTAAGAGGCAAGACCTGGAAAATATTGAGGGCATGAGGACTCCATGGCAAGGGGTTCCGAAAGGAACACATCAGAAATTAAACTGAAAGGGATGAATTATTTGCACAGTTTAAAGATGGTCCCACAAACCAGTTCATATTATTTCATTTCTTACACACCACAACCGCCTCCTGCAGCTCACTCAGGGAATCCTTTCTAAGGGACCCATGAGTCCATCTCTATCTGAGATAAGCTCTGAGCTAGTGCCGCTGTTTAACGCGCGGCAGGGGTCCGGCAGTACTCCCGTTGCAAGTGACTGCTCTTTCAGTCAGTTTCTGTTAAAGTCTTGAAGCAAAGCAAGGACAGGATCCCATCCTGACTTTCATGTTGCTTCGTGTTCCATTGCTTTCAGCACTCCTACCCAAGACCTACCAAGCAGTAGATGAGGTTTCAGGTTTTCCATCTAACATTTGCTCCATTTGCTTTAAGCTCGCACTTGTGATCTGCAGAAAATTTTTGCAGCAAAGAAAAATTTAATAAATTACCTCAGTTCCTTTTATTTGTTTCCCAGCTTACAGCAACGAGATGGTTGCTTCTCTGACAGATTCTTCCCTCCTAACAAACTCAAAATCAACATTAAACATGGGAGGAGCTGAAGTTCTAGCAGTGGTTTTTTCATGATGAGGGAAAAAATGCAATTGGTTTGCTTAATAAAAAAAGTTACATTGGAATTCACAGGAGAGAAAGGCCCAAACCCACGGTGCATTGGGTACCTTTAATTCCCACTTTAAGAATCATGTTTTTAAGCATCACTTCAGGATGGGACTATATTTTCAGCTCTTTTAAGCACAGCCTCCAGGGCACAGCCTGAATAGCTTGGTGATGTGCAGTGGGAAACAGTCCTCCTTGGAGAGCACTGAGCAGATCTTCCTGCTTGCTGTTGGCTCCCACAGAAAAGGAAGAATAAATGTACAAAAACATCTGCGGACCCATCACTCTGAATGTCTTTGCTCAGCAGATGCAGAGGCGCAGAGGAGGCCAGCCTAAAGCTTCACCACTCCCAGTTCCCACCCTCTTCCTCATTCCAGACAGACTCCTGAGTCCACACAGAAGGTCTAGAAAGATCTGCTCCTCAGGGCAAGAGGAGAAGGGAAAAGTCAGGCCACCTCAGCAGGGATACACCAAATCACTGGAGACCAGAACAAAGCCAGTTCTTCACATCTCTAGAGTGATTTCAAACACTACTCTCCCCCAGGCTCATCTTTTCATCTTCCTCCTCTTCTCATGTCAGCTAGCAGATAGCAGCCCCTCTACACGTGGCTGAGCATCCCTGCTGTGCCAACTCTTACACAGGGATTGAAAGAAGCGTCCAAATCCCACGGCTCATTCAACATTAAAATGCTTTCCCATGAAGATAAATGCTTTGTTTGCTCCAAGACAGAGGTGCTTTGTAAGGACAAGAAAAGAATCATAGAATCATAGAATGGTTTTGGTGGGAAGGGACCTCAAATCCCATCCAGTGCCACCCCCTGCCATGGGCAGGGACGCCTCCCACTGGATCAGGGGGCTCCAAGCCCCATCCAACCTGGCCTGGAACACCTCCAGGGATGGGGCAGCCACCACTGCTCTGGGCAACCTGGGCCAGGGCCTCCCCACCTTCACAGCAAAACATTTCTTCCTGAAGTCTCATCTCAATCTCCCCTCTTGCAGCTGAAAACAGTTCTCCCTCAACCCCTCCCTGGACTCCCTGATCCAGAGCCCCTCCTCAGCTTTCCTGCATCCCCTTTCAGCACTGGGAGCTGCTCTAAGGTCTCCCTGGAGCCTTTTCTTCTCCAGCTGAACAACCCCAACTCTTTCAGCTTCTGGGAGGTGCTCCAGCCTTCAGATCACCTTCATGGCCTCCTCTAGACCAACTCCAAAAATCCACATCTTTCCTGTGCTGAGGACTCCAGAACTGAATGCGGAACTGCTGGTGGTGGGTGAGAAAAGGAGGGACGAGGGAGTTTATTCCAGTTAGAACAGGAATCTACATATTCTTTGTTAGTCTAGAGTGATTAACATCCTTCTTGCCATTCCTTTTACCACCTCCTTTCTACCCAACCTATTGCAATCACTACACTCAAACATAAGTGATCAGGTCACAGATTTATTACTGTACAATTACTCTTCCTTGTGAACCTCCTTTTCAAGGCTGGTGGTAAATCCTGCACCAACTGACTGAAGCCATTCTTTACTGGGTTCCTGTGGGCTGAAGTCTTCCCATTTTGTTAAGTGTAACTGTAAAGGGAGTCAGAAGTTCTCCTGGAATCCATTAAAATCAGCTGCAAAGGGAATGCAGGGCTGGAACTAACTAGGTTTTTTTGTTGTTTTGTTGCTTTCTTAAATGACACGCAACACCTGATTGTCCAAGAGAATTGAGGCAGTAGCCTCACACTTCAACAGTGCCAGGAAAACCAATAAGCCAAGGATTGTATTCCATCCACATGCGAGAGCACTAGAGAAAACTGAGCCTGCACTGAGGGAATAGTTTTGCTTGATACTGCATGGTCAAAATAGTGTGTAACCACTATAAACACAGAAATTCAAGACCCCCTTGGTGAACCCATCCTTCCCAGCTTTCAGTTGTATATTTCATCTGTGTTTTATCAACTAAAAGGCCTTTACCAAAATGAACAAAACATGTGTCCCTAAAAGGATTTCCCATCGTTCTCTGTAGCCATGGGAAGCAATCTAATTAGAACTGTTATGGGATATGACTGAGCAAAAGAAACAGAAATTTATTGAAAGCTACTTGAAAACACTGTTTCCTGGTGAATGCTTGGCACATTTTACTCTTACAATGAAAATGGCACACACATGCATTTACTGCCTTTCCTGCCCTGTCAAGCAAAGCACTGGTTCTGGGTGAGACGGTATTAGGCCGCTCAAAATTTTAGAGCTAGAAATTCTTTAGAGCTAGGCATTCTTTATTAAGCACCTTTATTTGCCAGTAAATACCATGGAGCTATTTGCATGACTTGATGCAAACCACGAGAAAAGAATCAATCCATGCCTGTCCCTCTCTCAGCTGAATCTCTAGCTCTTGCCCCAGCCATTTGGTAACGGGACACCTCTTGTACGCTGCACCCAGCCCCTAAAGGAAATGCCAGGAACTGATCAATCTGAATTGGGAAACTGAGGTCCAGAGGGGAAAGAAAAAAAAGCCTGTTTGTCAGGAGACCAGATGAAGAAAGCTGAGATTTGGGGGTTTTGGCATACACAGCATGATCCCTTCCACCATTCAGAACAGGTGAGAGAGGCAGCACATCCAGGACAGAAAGGAGGTGGAGATGAAGGAGTGCCCTTCGTACAGAATATGCTCTGTGCCCTCTCTGCTGTCCCAGACTCTGGCAGCTGTTTTACAAACTGTTACACCTGCCCAGCCCAGTCAGTCAACTACTTCCCATCAAGTGGGGATGGAGACAAATATAATATTTGAGCTCAAAGCTTCCTGTATTGGGACCTGCTGATAAACTCTACCTTGAATTTGCAATATTAGTACAAAGGCCAGTTTCTTTGGTCCAAATATTTAAGTGATTTATGAGCAGACACTATATTTATGAGGTCCTTGTGAACACAGGGAAACCAAACCTTCAGCTGTGGAAGCTAACACAAACTAACATGCACGCATGCAAACCCGTTAAGAATACTTACAGAGTCTATGATCCCCTGAAGGGCTTCAAAACCATCATTCACCGGAAAGACATGATCTTTGCTGTCTGCAATTCTAGCCAGCTGACAGAGTGGCAAAAGTAAATAAAACAGAAATGCAAAGAATGAGGTAAATTAGTCAGTAGGCAGCAAATTACAACTTCTCCAGACTCATCCACTTGCAAGTGAAACCCCCAAATACTGCAGTACTCTCTGGGTTCCTAGTGCACTGTAGTTTGTCAGGTGGTGAACAGCTTCTCGCTTCAGCCTGACTGGCTTTAGAAACCTCTATAGGAGGAATCAGAAAAGGCTTCCCTTAACTTTGAAGGTAGGACAGGACGTGGCCCACAGCCTAATGATCTTCACTGCAAAATATCCCACGTGATTGTAAGTCATCCAGCACAGTAACACCCCAACCAACACAGGCCACAGCACCGAGGTGACAGGCCACTAACACAGCAAAACACTTAATCACAGACATCACTGAAACCAGAGAACTGATCAAAATGATTCCGTATTTTCACATATAGGGAAGATTAATGCAAATAAAACCCCATCAGGAGATACAGGCCTGTTCATCTTTCCTGTCAGGACAGAGATTTGACTGTTCATACTAGGCTTAACCATTAGAGAGCCACGAGAAAACACAGGGAGCTATAACAGTAGGTATTTTCTGAGTGGGAGGAAAAAGGGAGCAAAAGTCTGCATGGCAGTGTAGAGGGCCGTTCACGATGGTAATATAAGGGGAACCAGGACATCACCTGTAAAGCGCCACATGCATGCCAAGGGTTAAGGCGAAGATAAAGGCCTAATTGAGAAGTAATGAGCTCTCCATGCATCTGCTGGAGCACAATCAAGTTTTACCGCTGCAAGGCCAATGTTTGTTATAGTAATTCTCTCTCATGGCAGAGGTAACTTCATCCCAGCAGGCCTCTGGCGTTTCCTGTAGCAAACTGGAGGCAGCAGACTGGCCACCCATTCCTCCCCAAACCCCAGCGGCCCCACCTCTCCAGCTCATGTCATTCAGAACTCCCACTCCTCAAGCAAAACTATCAACCTCTTGGTTTGCACCCAGAAAAACACATGAGGCAACTTTCCTCTGCTTGGGCTGAGAAGGGTATTAAAGCTGCTTACTGCTTGTTGACCCAAGGTACAGCAGCTTCTGTAAACCAGGATATTTAGTTTTCTCATTTCCCACAGTTGCTCTCTTACTGCATTCTGGGACTTCAGAGTCATCTGCTTCCAGTTAATCCCTTCTGCATCTAAATCACTTCAAGTAGCAGCTGCCTTTGAGGGCTGCTACTTTAGACCTAGGCTTTTTGCCATTTTTTACCCTCTTTGCTTGATCTATTACTTACTCTGTGTTATAGAACCATAGAATCACAGAATCATAAGGTTGGAAGAGACCTCTGCGATCAAGTCCAACCGTGCCTGTCTGCCCACTAAACCTTGTCCCTGAGCACCTCATCTGCCCGTGTTTTAAACCCCTCCAGGGATGGCGACTCCACCCCCTCCCTGGGCAGCTGTGCCAATCCCTGACCACCCTTTCAGGGAAGAAATCCTTCCCAATGTCCAGTCTAAACCTCCCCTGGCACAACTTGCAGCCGTTCCCTCTCGTCCCATCGCTGTCCCTCGTGAGCAGAGCCCAGCCCCCACCCCGTCACAGCCTCCTTTCAGGCAGGTGTAGACAGGGATGAGGTCTCCCCTCAGCCTCCTCCAAGCTCCAACCCCAGCTCCCTCAGTCTCTCCTCGTAGCACTTGTTCTCCAGCCCCTCCCCAGCTCCGGTCCCTTCTCTGGACGCGCTCCAGCCCCTCAGGGTCCTTCTTGGAGTGAGGGGCCCAAACTGACCCCAGCACTCGAGGTGTGGCCTCCCCAGCGCTGAGCACAGAGGCACAATCCCCTCCCTGCTCCTGCTGCCCACGCTGGGGCTGACACAGGCCCGGGTGCCACTGGCCCTCTTGGCCACCTGGGCCACTGCTGGCCTCTGGTTTCGATGCAAAGAAGATTGTTCTAAACCAAGTTTGTTTTGACTAATTTTTGAATCAGTGTTTGAAGTTTTGTTAGAAAGCTGAAAACGTGGAAAAGTCCTATTCAAGAAGTACCTCAGTGTTCAAATTATGGGCTGTACGTCTTTCACTTGTATTAGAAAATTATGTCACTAATATTAGAAAATATTGATGTCACTAATGAAGCTGCTTGCTTTTCACAGCATATTTTTCCCATGAAGGAAAAGCTGGACTGAAATCAAAGGATTATATGGAAATATCTCATTTTTATGGGGGGGGGGGGAGGGGCAACTCCCCACAACATCCTTCTGTCTCCTTCTGCCTACAGCTTAAGCCAGACTGATTTGCTTTCTTCTTGTGTCTTTTCCTCTGCTTTTATCCAACATTAGCAAGAGTCACTGTGGCACGCGGACATACTCAGATCCTTAGGCAGAAATGGGCTTAAACCCAACCAAGATGCTTCAGGCAGTCACTTTAGACTGTCAAAAAGTCAATAAAAGGAAAGGAAGACCACTTGAGAAGTCCTGATAGTGATTCAGGACTGTGTGCCTGTGTTCAACATGTGTCTTTGCCAAGTACCTCAGTAAACACAAACACCTCATTTACCTGGGTCTCATTGAAGTCTTTCACACCAACACAATATACTGTTGCTCCCAGGTCACGCGACCGATTCGCCTGGAACAAGAAAAGGTAGGATGACATGGATGCAGATGTGATGGGATGCAGGTTTCTGAAAGTTTTGAACCTTCATCAAATTCAATCGTTATCTCTAAAGTGAGCAATGGAGGGCTTGTCAAAAGAGAGCTTTAAAGCTTTCCTCCTTGGTTCTGCAATAACAGGTTTTAAGCACTACTACAGTAGTTGTTTGTTTAGTAAAGCAAAACCTAAGGTATGTGATTTTTTAAAAAATAATTGGCTCACCTTCCTACTTATTCCAAGTTCTTAATGTTTGTCTGCCCAACAGATGTAAGATAAGCTAAATCCATTCTCTCTTCATCATTTAGGACACATCCCAGTATAACAGAAACCTAAAATATCTGGGTATTTTCCATTTCAGACATGTGTGTCTGGACTCGTGATAGCCGTAGGTGAAGAGACATTTAATTCCATTTGCTACAAAAATGGAGATTGGATGAGGCACTTAGCGCCAGGGTTTAGATGACGAGTAGGTGTTGGTGTTGGGTCACAGATTGGACTCGATGATCTCAAAGGTCTTTTCCAACCTTGTGATACCGTGATATTGTGATACTGTGAAAACTGTATCGCTGTTTAAACAGCACCTCAAACTAATAAAGGGAGAACTTCCACAGGTTGGATTTTTCCAGGATATTTCCTTGGCATGCAGAGGAAGTTGCATTTACCACTCAAAACCAACTGTTCTAAATGCTCTTGCCTGCATAAGTATGAATGAAGCCATTTAATCATATTTTATTAGAAGTGAAACACTTGACTGAAAACCCATTCCTTGAAAAGTTGGTAGTCAGTCAGATTATATCAGAAGACTCTAGCGGTTTGAATTGTTAGATATCAAAGGGCTTCACAAGAAAAGCATCATTCCAGTTTTACACCAAGAAACTTAAACCCGAACAACTGAAGCAACTCACAGTGTAAGAGCTGAGTCCAGATCTCTGTTCTACCAGATCACTAAATGCTCCTCTCCAAACCAAAGTGAATGTAACACTTCTGACCTCTCAACTTGTTCATTCGCCTCTAAAAATAAACTTGTTTTTCTTGTGGACTTTAGATTTTAGAAGGGAGGAAAAGGTTTGTGCTGTAGCAATTACTGATTTTGTGCTAGAAAATCATTCTTTTTGTTGTTATTGGATTTAAAGCTGTACTTTGGACAGATCGAGAGGAAAAAGTCCATAGCAAATTGATGCTACAATGCCATTTTCCAGGTGGAAATTTGTTTGACTGACAAGTGAAAATTGGTTCATCTCTTCAGAGATAACTCTAAAAAGGGCATCAGTAGGGACATTATACAGCAAAGTTTTCAAGTGCTCAATCTACTGTTTATGTAACATTTTGCATAATACAAAAATTTAACGAGAACACAGGCTTGAATCTTGGAAACCTTTGTGGAAATTTTGGATTTGATCTTCTGAAAGGCTTTCTGATGTGATAGAAGATTACTGGAACAAGCGTCATCTTTCTGTCATCTTTACTTTTGTGAAAGACAAAAAGTCAAAATGAAAAGACTGAAGCATTTCCCAGAACAACCCAGCAAATACTGAAACTTTTCAGCTGTGAACTATTCCTTCCTCTAGGTTTGGGGGATTTTTTAACTGGAAGTTTAAACCTCCCTCCTTTCCCATGAACAGTCTTAGTCTGGATGAGTCATAAGCAATGCTGCTGTTAATGTTTATCCTTAAGATTCATGTCTAAAGAGCACCAAAGGGAAGTTTTGTTTCTAGGGAAAACGGTTTTCCCAATCTTTTGCCTTCAAAGCAGCAAGCCCAGACATTTCACTGTATCCCTGGCTAAAAATATGTAAGACGCTTACCTCCCTCTCAGAGTAGAAAAACAGGTCTTCATGGAGTTCTCCGTCTGTCAATGCAATGATGACGCTTGCAGTTCTGTAACCTAAACACACAAACTTCTTTAGTGCCTCAGGGTTGAGTTGTATTTCTTACACTAACCTAGGAAACATTCTGTGATCGACCTGTTAGCACAGAAACAGACATGAAGCCCATGGCCTTACCTCTCTTCACCCAAACAGCTTTCGGAAGACATGAACTTCCGTGCGCTTTTTCCATTCAGACACCTGCCTCCAACACCAGTTTCATACCACACTCCTTTGAGGGCCAATAAGTTTTAATTGACAGCCCCTTATAACTGTTTCAATATTTCAGACTACTAAATAAGCTGGCAGCCATCAAAAAAACCCAATGCAAAATGTTCCTATTTTTTTACTGATTTTGTTTTACTGTCAGTTCACGAAATCTAGAGATTTGTGATTAAAAGCTCCGTTGGGATTTAAACAGACGTGGTAGGAAAATGGTCTGAAATCTCCAACCTTCCTCCTTTCTCCAACCTTGCACTCCTTTCCTTGTACTGATTATAGCTCGGGTGTTGCAAGTTAGTGCTGGTTTTCGGGCACGGTCAAACAGAGTTAATTCGTGTTTCTGACAATAGGCTTGCTAAGACCTGAAGGAGATCTATAGGTACATCTTGTACAAACACTGTTATGGAACAACAAAGACTAGATATGTCAAGGCATCTACATTATCAACCTTCGAATTTCTTCAGCCATCGAGGGCATTTTCCTGCCATTATTAGTAGCTGTGCCTTTGACAAACTGTTGCTGAAGTCACAGAAATCCAAACAAACAACTTCAATTAGTGCGGAATAGGGATCTGATACCTAATTTTCTTGGTGATACTTTAGAAATCCCCAATTTATAATAGTGTGAGGATGATGCAATAAGCAAGTCGAGTGCTTGACAAATGTAAACACCAGGCAGGGTCATTCACATTGCAAATGTCTAACTCGAGCACCAAGGCTCTTTCTGTAGGAAATGGAGAAAAGTGAGCACTTCTTGTGCAAGCTTAGGAGGCCAAATGACCTCCAGAGATGCCTTTCTTCCCTTCAGTGACTACTGCAGGAGCCTTTGGACCTTTCTGCAGGTGGTTTAAACAAGAACAAACATGCAGAACTAATAAAGACAAAATACGCAGGTCAACATTCAGACTTGAGAACCCAGTTGTCCAATGCTTCTTGCATATGGTGTCACCTTGTTTACACGGAATGTCTGTACCAGCACATAAAAGCATTACCGATCCAACCGCTCCATTCAGCTGCAGTTGTATTTTACAGGTGAGTCCCAAAGCTGTGTGGACTCGGTCACTGCGTAATTTTATTTATAAGTTTCCCTGTAAAACCATTACAACTGGCTTTGTACTCAGGCACCTCTTTGCCTGTGTTTTGGTACTCAAGAAGCAATGTTTATATTTCCACTTCAGGCTTCGTAGTGCAGAAAGTTTTTACATTAATTGTAAGGAAGGAAAGGACAAACATTTTTGCAATTGTCTGCACTTCCTACTGCATTTAATAATTGCTTCTTGAGAAAAAACTTGGACCAAAAGTTAACTGCACTTTCCTTGGTTCAGAAGGAAGAAGAAATGGTTACCTGAGTCCCCAAGCAAAAAGAACAAGATAAGGCACCAGGAAGTTTTGACAAGATTAGGTACCTTCAGTCAGCCTGGTTTCTCACTTTTGGCCTGAAACACATTCATTCCAGCTGTGGGTCCTTAAAGCTCCACCTGCTGTTTTTCCTATTCAGGAACAACTACCCTGAATAGCATTGCCTTCCCAGAAGAATAGAAGTCGCTCCCTGCCTTTCCCCCCAGTGAAGCTGCATTTCAAATCTGTTCAAGTTATCAATCAAAAAGAAAGCTGAAAAAAGCATTCAATAGATCAAGAAAGACTCTCACCGTGAACATTTTCATAGTAAATCTGTTCACTTGCCTGAAATCAAACCAGAATATTATTAGCAATAAATTATTAACAATACTTTGCGAGCTCTACACATGCACCAGAGAGAAAGAGAAGACAGTAGGGAGAATGTCATATTTGCAGTCTACACATAACCTCTGCTTTCAGAGACAGCTGCTTCATAGAACCCGTTTCTTGCCAATGGCTTTGATTGCATTGCTTCAAGGTCTTACCTAAAGCATAACTGAGTCAAATCGACCCTATGGCCATTGGCCAACAACAATGCAGTCTCCCACTATTCTGCTATCTGAAAATCACATTCACCTTCCTCCTTGAGAACTGGTGTTTCCCAGCACCCCTAGATCAACTACCCTAATTCCAAATAAACCAGCTGCAGAGAGGTATCCTTACATTTCTGTCTCCCACATAATCTGTGCACAAGCATATTCTGCAAGGTAGAAGGGCAAAGGCTTCAGCGCGCATCGGGACAAAATTAAAAAGCAGGCCACTCTGAACACATTTGGCTTACAGGTTTCTTTTCTGCTATGAATTTAAATTTGGAGTTTTAGACTTCTCCTGTAAAGTTTCTGAAGTCATCAAACTCTGGGATTTGTTTTTTGACTCATACTTAAGAGCCAGCATCTCTCAGGTCACCTGAATTTGTGTTCACATGCTTTTTCAATAGGCAGACAGTTCCGCAGTCCTCCCAAATGTGTGTGCAGTATAGAAATGAGAGGAGATTCAAGAATTCAGGTTCAGAGAAACACCTGAGCTTGTAAAACACACAGAAGAAGATCAGAGCAGGAAAATACTTCTGCACAGCATTATTTGTCCACCAGTGAGAACAGGTTAGAACCCCCACCCAACTCTAACAAGTCTACTGTAGCACCCATGCAGGACTCTAGACAGCTTTACACCCTTCATGAACGTGATTCCGTATGGGTTGCAATGCTAAAGACTTCTGCCTTGTCTTAAACCGAAAAAGCAGCTCCCCTCATAAAAGCTGAAGGCAAAAAGAAAGAAAAGTAGCGGGGTTTGCAGCTTCCTTGTACCAGCTCCAACAGTGTGTACACTTCATTGTACCTATTGCATTAAAGGGAAACAGCCCTCCTCACCTACCGGAGAATTATTAACCAGATTCCTTTGTTTAACGTTTCCTGAGGAGCACGCAGCTTAGAGGCACTACAGCATGCATCTAGTTACCCTTTCAAATCCTTCATGCATGTATGTGTCACCTCCTGGAAGGACTTTCTGCAGCTCTTCTAGACCCTGGCGTATCTGTTCCCTGAAATGAATGCAGATACATTGTCAGATCCAAGATCAAATCTATCCGGGCCTGATATCCAGGTGAAGACACATATGGCAGAACCAGATACAGAGGGGGAAAAAGAGTTAACTCAATGTTTTATATAGGTAATATTATAGGGCAAGGTAATGTCTGGGAAGATACCCTTAAATATGTGAAAAACAGGGCAGATGTGCTCCTGGTGTTCACATATCTTGGGGAAAGCATCACAACAGCAGCATCTCCTAGGTCAACATCCATACATTTCTTCTAAATAAATATTCCCTGTGTAACACTGATCAAACCTATGATGCAAAAGCAGAGCGGCTGACTTGCACCTGGCTCACTTTCCTCACTTACACCTACTGATTTGACTATACAAATGCAATTGAGCAGCCACAAAAATTGACACAGTCTCAAACCACGCTGGCAACTCCAGTTTATTTGGACGTTATCCCCTCAGTTCCTGTTCAAACTGACTTGGAGATTAAGCCTTTCCCAATATCTCATAGTTCGGGTTATCTATCTGTTTTAATTCTTTAGATATCCCAGACACAATGGCAGATCAACTGCAGGATAAATGGGGTGGGCATCTATTTGTTGTCCCACTGAGCTGCAGACACCAGTCTCTGGAAGCCAAATACAGGCCAGAAGTCTTCAGCACCAAGGTAAAACCCCGCAATGTGTGGGATGTATGTGAGCAAACGATACAATCTTCATGGGAAATAGATTCGGTCACTGCCTGCAGGAGCACACTAACACTACAAGACCAAAGACCAGAAGTCAGTTTTCTCCCGGCATGTTTTATCTGTTTTAGAAAATCTAGTTTGTGTGATCAAACCCATCGGTAAGGCTGGCTGCAGCGGTGCATTGATATTATCCAGTCTACAGAGCAACGACTCCCACAGGGAGAAAAGTGCATTTCCTTTTGCATCCAAGAACTCATTCTGTGTCTGGGATATCCCAGCCTAGCCAGGCACTGTGCTGTGTATCGTAGCTAAGCTAGGGGCAGATATTGCCTTCTCTCAGCTACCCTTGCCAAAAGCTGAATATAAAATCAAGAACATTTCCTGTGATCAGAACTATTTTTTCCCATCAGATGCACAGAGCGATGCTAAGCGCCCTCAGTCTTCACATTCAGATGCTGGTAAACCATATGGAGTCATAGGCAAGTTGGAAAGCGTTTTGTCACTACTCCAGCTTCCCTATTAAGAAAGGCCAGGTTAATTAAAGGACCAGCATGAAGCCCACACCTTGTCAGTCCTCCAGTAAAAACCAGCAGCTCTCCAGTCAACTTGCTTTGAGACTAATACCACATCAATATCCGGTTCCCAGTCAACATTTCTGGAACAGTTGGATGAGTACAAGACACATTTCCATGCAGGAAACACTTAAGCCTCATAGCTTAGAGCCTTAACAGACTAGAGATCTTTGCAATAAGGTGTGCTCACAGGCTGGGAAACAAAAAGAGGCAGGGAACAGGTTTTCCTCTGGCACCAAGTTAGATGTGGTTCATTCTCTTTATGCTTATTGTTGCAGAAAGTAGCAGGAGATGCTTGGGCTGGCTGGGTTCAATGACATTTTTCAAGGCTGGTATGCATGTGGACTGCTCCTTAGGAAAGGGGCCAGTTTCCTACCCATTGCTCTATAGTAGCTGCTCTGGTATGCAATTTCAGAGACATCCAATATGTAAAACATATGCTGACTTATATAGCCTTCACATGTGTTGCATATATTTTTGCTCCACGTGGCAATGAACTTAGCAGAGGAAGCAAGAGTGACTAAAGGACCTCATCAAGCTCTTTGAAGTAATTTTTTTAAAAAAACCCATTCCATCCCATGGATTTTACTCAGATTAACTTGGAGATCTACAAGGGGAAAGCAGGAGCGTGCTCCAGAAACACGGCAATCAAACTGTCATTGCCAAAAAATACATGCCCTGGCAATCCATCCTAAACACTGTTTGCCTACACCGTACCTTCAGGCTGCCTAAGAAATCATATTCACCACTGCCTCAAGAGTAAGGGCATCACCTGCGACTTTCAAGGTTAATTTTATGGAAAGAGAGTTTCATATATTTGTTTGCAGAGGAAAACTCTCTAAGGATGTTTCAAAGGCAACTAGGCTCTCGTTCTCTGATACAAGCCTGAAAATCAGCGTAAGGCAGACTCCCTCAATGAAGGCACTGGAAGTTCAGACACTAATTGCTGACAGAAAGACATTTAGAACTTAAATAAAGATGGCAACCTCTGCCTTAAGAGGCCTTAATACATTCTAGTGGAATGAGACCCAAAGGTGAAAATAGACAGGTGATTCAAACAGGTAAACTGAGAAGCACAATGGTGTCACAACACTGCTCACAGTGGGCTAGAAATCATTGAACAAGGGAGGTTAAAGAAGCTACAAGGACACAAAAGGTACTGTGCGCTGTTCAACCTCTTCTTACCTGTCTTCTGTTAACCTCATCAGAATTGTCCCTCTCGTTGAAAAAACAATGAAGGACATCCTCAGCTGAGGGCTGGAGAGGGAGAGAAACAAGTCCATCATTGTGGTGGTCCAGCCCAGAGCTCACGGTGTGAGTAACAACAACACAGGGCACTCTGATTGCCACCTGCATTCTGACTGAACAGGATGAAAGCCAGGACCCAGCAGCAAAAGGGGCTTTGCCCTGGGTCTTCCCAGTCAAGGAAAACCACGAGGAATCCCTCTAAAGGCTGTAAATGGCACTTGCATCCTGACCTTAGGATTGCTAAAGCAATACAAGCTCAAATGCCTCCTGGTACCACCATAGGTCCACAGAATTGTGGAAGGGTTTGGGTCAGAAGGGACCTCAAAGCCCAACCAGTTCCACCCCTGCCATGGGCAGGGACACCTCCCACTGGGTCAGGGGGCTCCAAGCCCCATCCAACCTGGCCTGGAACACCTCCAGGGATGGGGCAGCCACCACTGCTCTGGGCAACCTGGGCCAGGGCCTCCCCACCCTCATTGTGAAGAATTTTTTCCTAATGTCCAATCTAAATCTTCCCCCTTCCAATTTAAAGCCGTTCCCTCTCGTCCCATCACTCCAGGCTCTTGGAAAAAGCCCCTCCCCAGCTTTCCTGGAGCCCCTTTCAGCACTGGGAGCTGCTCTAAGGTCTCCCCAGAGCCTTCTCCTCTCCAGGCTGAACAACCCCAACTCTCCCAGCCTGGCCTCGTATGGGAGGTGCTCCATCATCTCTATGGCCTCCTCTGGACTCACTTAAACAGATCCGTGTCCTTCCTATGCTGACAACTAAACACAGGGCTCCACATGAGGTCTCATGAGAGCAGAGTAGAGGGGAAGAATCACCTTCTTCAACCATGGAGAGGAAGGATGGCTAATTAAGTTTATCTTAACACATTGCACCCACTGGGGAATTTTTCATCCAGTCTCAAGGTATTCAGTACCTGAAAGCTACACCCTCTGGCCTCTCCCCATAGACTCACACCTCTGTACCCCAGGCAGTATTCAAACATCAGGAGGATTCCTGCCCCACAAAACAATGATTTGATCCACAGGAGTCAGGCAGAAAAAAAGGAACCCTCAGCTTACTCCTATTTCCTGCATGACAGAAATGTGGAGGGAAACAGTCAATGGCACCTGAGAAAAGCATTAAGAACACTCTCTCACTCCAGCAGGTCCCCCTGTGCAACGCAGCCCGTGCTCCTTGCCTGCAGCCAAGAGCAGGACTCCTGGCCGCTGGCACTCACCCTTCCTCAGCCGCTTATCTGCAAAGCAACACTGCTTACCTTATGAACTTGCGGGCCAAGTGTTCCACAAAGTGATATATTTCATTCCAGTGGTGCAGGACACTTCCTGATCTAGGGAAACAACACAGGATACAGTAGTTTAGTTGCTGCTGTTGTCGTATTCCCAACTTAAGGGTTTGTTACATGTTGCTCAGGCTGGTCATTACCCTTTGTTTCACACTCCCTGTCCATAGCCTTCTGTTACGGAGATACTAAGCTGTAAATGACATTTCCTACTTAACGTGGAAAACCAAGAACCCTTTACACTCTGTGCAAGCATTTTAGGCTACACTTAGCAATAACATACGGCAGTGACATACGGCACCTACGTCTCTCTGCAGAGGAGTTTAGATTAATGTCCTCAACCCACTTGCCATGCCATTCTGCAGAGCTTTTAGTTCAGGTGTATTCTCAGAATAACACACGGGCAGAAGAACAGATTATTAATCAACTCTGGCACATCCACTGTGCTAGAGACTGCAAAAAGTAAAACACCTTAGGACCACAACTCGACTCTTCCAGTTAATTCTTTCACACCTCAGTTAAAGGCAAACAAACTAATTTACTCCTCAGGAAAATAAACCATGGACTATAATTAGATTGGATTACTCTTTATCTTGCAAGAACCAGGAAAAAGTTAGGTTGATCTGAATCTTTCAGCATTAAATGCCCCTCCTGGCTTAAAAATTCTGTGAACACTGGAATATTCTTATTGCAAAAAAAAATCATTCCTAGAGCTGGAAAATGTACGTCATCACTTATTTAATTCATCAAGTACAATTAAAAGTCTTCATAGAGGCAATAACCATTCCAGCTTTAGTAGATAATTCGTTGACCACCAGCCTGGGCAAGGAGAGGTGAGCATTTGAGAAGATGTTTTTTTACTTCACAGAAAGAAAAGGCATCTGACCTGACTCTGTTCTGCCTTAGAGCCGCGAACGCAAATGAAGAGCCATGAACAGATTCACCCAAGGACTGCGCCCACGGTACAGCCAGTCCCAGCCTGGCGGCAAAGAGCGCTACTTCCCTTCTGAGGAGCACAGCAAGCATGCAAACCCCACCCTGCAGGTCGTACAAATTTCATTCCCACTGCATCCAAACTACAAACTGAGAGAACAGAAAAACACAGAGCTCAGCCCCAGGTGCAAATTCCCCTCAGATGTATGGAATAACTGTGAGACCTTGAATATGACAGGCGCTCCAGTCACATCAGTGCCAAACAGCCCAATTCATTTCCAAGAACTGGCCTGGAAAAGAAGTATTTAGTGTCTTTATATGGTGAGGCATAAAAGAAAGTCTTGACTTTATAGCAAACACGAAGCCAAGGCTTTGTTAGCTGTAAAACAATTAGGACCTCCTTCAGTGAAAGGTATGTTGCTTTTCACCATGTACCTGCCTCTCAATAACAGTGCACCTCACTACAGTTCCACACGTCTTCCCAACGGTCTGGTTGCACACACGCGAAGCTTGGACCCTTTCACAGGTATGGCCTAACCAGCCTTCTCCTGGCAATCGGATAAGGCAACTACACTACACTCACTCAGGAAAAACTCAAGGCTCGGCCTTTGCCAACACAGAAGCTCTAGCGAGCCCTGACCTGCAGCAGGATGCTGCCTCAGCAGCTGCTTTAGCCTTTGAAAGTCTGCTTGTTTCTTCCCCTTCACTATAAGCCTCTGAACAAAAGTTGGTCATCACTTAAAATTACTGGTGCAGCAAGGGCAGCTGGGAGTGAGATGCAGGGTCAGAGTGCACAAGGCAGGCAGGTCATCACCTAGAATTCCTGTCACTTCCTATGGCTCCGAGAAGTCGTACATTTTTCAAGAACAGCCTCAGCCAGAACACAGGTGAAAACCCAACAGCTCAATTCACCCAAGCGCCAGGTGTTGGCACATCCTGTTTAAGTGTTTGACTTTGCAACTGCTGTTCCGCTGGTCTTAAACCATTTGGGCAGATTTTTCAGGTAAGCATTGCTTTTTAACTCTTCACACAGCTATGGCTTCAGCTTCAGCCATGTCTCCTCACGTCATCCTCATTCTGTTCTCCCACCAATAATTCCACCTCTATGCCCTCTGGAACAAAACTCCAAGCTTCTGAAGTTACAGCCCTTTGTCCGTGACACATTCCCACAGATCTATCAACACACAAGAGGAACATCTTGAAGTTCAAGAGCAGCAGACTGTTAAATATCAGTTTTAAGGAAACTTCTTACTGTTGTTACAATCGTAAAAACAAACTCACTCTATACCACAACAGGTTTCTGCTTCCGGTCCCAGATGCACTGAAGGGGGCAACTGGAAGATTCTACAAGACATTTCTGTTTCATTCCTACAGGACCAAGCTATAGGAGAATGAAGGCTCACACTTTTACTGAATATACACGTTTCCTTCTTGCACAGCAAGGTTTCCATCTGTGGCTGCACAGCTTGCAGTCTGTTTGCTGTTAATTTCTCCATCTCATCAAGCCCAGGTTTTGGTGGCAGTAAATGCCCAGGGCTGCATTTGCCCAAGTACTCCTTCAATAATCAAAATCCGTCTTTCTAAACTCACTTCAGGCTTCTTGCAGGTCCCACTTGGTGTAAAATGGACAGAAGCAATACAAGTCACCTGTTTGCAGTCAATAGGAAGCTGACAAAGCCAGCATCGCTTGCAGTACTCATCCCCACAGCTTTCAGTTCTGGTATTTGGAAGCCCCACAGCAAAAGACACTTGTCACTTGTAAAACCTCTCATAGGCAAGAGCTCTGAGCAGGACGAGTATTTGTAAAGCCTAACTGCAAGACAATAAAAGTCAAATTTAAAATCGCTATCCCTTCACGTTCCCAAAGAGAAACCAGATGACCAGTGAGCCAACATTTGCTGCTGGATGCTTGGTGCTGTCAGCTTGCACCTTCAGATAAGGCTTGTCACAAGGCTGCCAAATTCTCTTGCTGAAGAGAAGCCCGATAAATGGAAACCAAGACTACGTAGACCATCATTCCTTCAACCAGAGAGTGATACATCCTGTGGCCAACTGTGCTGGCATTTTGTGTATCTCAACTACATGCAAGGCTGGGAGAGACCCTCCACATGGCTTTGTGATTCCGGACGTGGAAAGCTGCACTCTGGCTAAATCCTGCCCTCGAGCAGGTGCTTTCCTCCTGTTCACTGTGACAAAATGCCCCATAACCCAAAGAGGCAACAACTCAAACCTGCTCACAGTTTGTCTTACTCCCACTGCTTAGACTCCTTATTTCCACTGCTGGCATTGCACCTTCTCAGAAAACCCATGTTTTTATTTAATTCACCAACCAGAAGACTCACTCCTTGTCCTTTCCTCCCTGCCTGCAACTAAATTAATCTGGAAGCTGCCTGCACTTTGAGAGGATCAGCACCCTGTACGACTAGATCCTGCATACAGCCTAAACAGCGAAAGGCCTACAACTGCACGCTAAAGAGCACACAGCTTGCCATCAAACACAAGAGACCTGGATTGATCCAGTCATAACTCGTGTGAGTAGAAATCCTTTGGCGAACCTGCTGTCAGGCCCCTCAGAATTTCAAGTTAGGTGCTTGTGTGTGTAGTGCTACTTTGTCATTTTAAGCTTGCTGCACATTAAGTGATGATTCTCAAGTGAGCTGTCAAACCACAGTTCCCTCCAAAGTTGGAGCAGTGCACCCACAACAGCCTGACAACTTCAGTTTCACTTGGCAAGGAAATTGCCTGACTCGAACTGTGCTCCTCTAGGGTGGCTTTGCATCAGTTCTGGAATCCTGCTCTTCTCGCCTGCGGTCTGACGGCCACCGCACGAGAGACCATTGCTGCCTAAGCTGGGTGAGAACTCTTGGAAGTGACAGAAGACACCGAGGTGCACGCACAGAGGTTAAGGATGATATTGTAACCTAGCAAGTGTGTCAGGCATCACCCAAGCTTTTGTTCTCTTTGTAACTTGCACATCAGGGCTGTGTAGCGTAACAGCATTCTTTCTGAGGGGCTGAATTCTGGATTTGCTCTCCTTCCTGACCGGGAGAGATGGGAGATTAGCTTCGGGTCCTCTGAGCATGCCATCTGCCAGGAGTCACAGCTCCAGCTGTCTGCGGGCAGCCGGAGGAGAGCTGCTTTCCCTTCAGCCGTTCACACTGCCGGTTTGCAGAAGGCTCCCACAGAGAACATTGCAGGGAGCTAGAGCAAATTAATATTTCATATTTCAGAATCCAGATGTTTCAGTGCCCTTGGTCACTTTTAATAACTTTTAATCATTTTTAGAGCCCCGATAGAATAGCAGTCAGCCCCGATTCTGCTCATATCATCTCATGCTTTGCCTCAAGGCCTCTCGAGGCAGCACCTCTCTCCGCTCTCAGGACTTCAGCAGCATTCTTGAGAACTTTCTCTAATCAGTTAGAAGGTAGAAACCCCAGGCTGAATAAGACTCAAAACTTCAACTTATCCTCTGTGGAATGAAAGGAAAATTTAAAGACAGGGGATATGGAATAACCTACTCCACCACAGTCAGACTCTCGACAGCCTCCTCAAACGCTGAGCAATCAGGTCCACAGCTCATTGTGCACACTCATAGCTTCAACACCACCCCTCTCCTCCAACTGCCACGGGACACCAACGACATTTCTACAGCCAGAGGTGATCAGGGCGCTGTCTTTCTCCCAATCACTTCTTGTAGAAGCTACGGGCTCAAGTACACAACACAGAATCTCTACCGGCCACAGCAAAATTTCTAACAGCTGGACTTAAAAAGGGATTCCCTACCAGACCTCCCAAAGAAGTCACCACAGTAAAAGCAAAGCCCGACTAATAAGAAGATCCACAGTTTAAACCCCCCCCTCTCCTCCAAACAGCACTGGAAACCAAGGATATTTCTTCATCAGACTCTGATCATTTCTGCAGCAAAAAATATACAGAAAGAGGATCCCCCCTACTCTTAAAACAGGACTTTTTGTTGGAAGATTCAATTCCTACACTGAGGTAAGCCTGCATACTTTAAAGTTTGTGCCAAGCCTCATCTTTCCACCCAAATTCACAAGGTTTGAGCAAAGCTAGAGAGTCAGGCCTTTGAGTAAGAGTGCAGAACTAAGTAAGTGTCCGTTAACATTACATTGTCTCAGACGTGGAACACAGCACATCCATCAGATTTGAGAAAACCTTCAATCGTGCTTCAACTTTCAGAGAAATGCAGTTTGTAAAAGCTCTCTGCAGCACAAATTTTTTTTTCATATGCAGCAACAAATGTATTCCAGCAGATAACAGAGCAGCCAATGCACTGAAATGCATTAGACAGGCAGATCTGCCCACCAAATCAAGAAAAATTTAAGAAATCCTTCCCCTGGAGCATTAGGGCAACTGGCAGATTAAACAGTCGGTGTGTCAGTTGTAACATTTTACCCAGTATTTTGTAATAAAGTGTTATGTAATTTCAATTCATTTATACTGATGGAATGTGGAAGCCACTGCAAAACACCCAAGAGAATCAGTCAGAAAACATCATTCATGAGCACTTTTAGAAACCTACGAATACTTCCCCGTCTCTGGAATTTATGATTAAGAATGTCAGTACCATGGCGTTGTCACGCAAATTCTCCAGCATTTCCAAACTTTGGGTTCAAAATAACTATTCTTAATCAATAAAATTAGGAGAATCCTTTTAGCCAGTACTTTCCTATACTTTTTTGTCTATTGTTGTACTGCTTCAATACAAAGCTCTCCACAGGTCAGCATATCTCTATTTAACATTGCTCCATCTACAATCAGACACCTGTAAAGAGGCAAACTGACCATTGCCAAAAAATGACACTATGACAATTAGCAATGAGAAAAGTAAGGTAGGAAGTAATCTTCAGTCGGAGCAATTCAGCAGTCATAACATGCATTTGATTAACAGGAAACAAAGAAAATGTGACTCAGCTTAAAGAAAATAAAGGAGACACTCCAGCTGTTTTCACCACATTGGCCACAATCAGACCCTTTCAAAAGGAGTAACCAGCTCTCAGAGCCATTGCTGCTCCTGGGCACACAGAGCAAGGGTTACTGAACCAGCTCTCCAGGTAGGCAAGCATTTCTGCCACCTTCTCAGCTGCAGAATTAGTGACTGCAACAATCAATCCCCAAACCCTGTGCTTATAAGTGCCTCAGTTTTCACAGTTCATAGGGAAATCAGAGGTGACCAGTGTGCTTCTCCCAAAAAATCCTTCAAGAAGCTACAGGTTCAAGTACACAACACAGATTCTCTAGCAGCTGCAGCAAAGTTTTTAGGAACTGGAGTTACAGAGCAAAAAGGGATTCCCTACCAGACCTCCCAAAGAAGTCACCACAGCAAAAGCCAAGCACGGGTAGTAAGGAGTTGCACAGATCCCTTGGGGACACAGGGATTTCTGCAAAATCAAACTCCACACATTGCCTCCTCACTACCGCTCAGTGCCATCCCGTTCACGCCCAGAGGCAGCTTCCTCTGAACAAGAGCAGAGTAGAACAGACTTACTTGTCCAGAATGAAATACAAATCAAATCCTCCGTAACAGGCAGGACCACCATTCTCTCTCTTTCCACCTTGTCCCTCACAGGCTGGCAGCAAAGCTGCTAGGCAGAGGCATTTCAAGCCAAATCGCAAGAGGCTTTGCTTTGCAAGGGCCATTATATCCAGACAGGAGGAGAAAAAGAAATCCCTTCTTCCAAGGCTCCTTTATTCCACCCGTTTCTTCAGAAGAGCCATCCAGCGACCTTTCAATGCGTACTTGTGTGTTTCATTCCTTAAAACTCCACTTCCAATAGTTGTCCTCAGGAACTGCAAGACTCTCCCCTCGTTTCCCTTGCCCTTCTCTTTCTGGGTTTCAGATTTCCAGATGCACAAGATTCTGTTTCTCTTTGTTTCTAAAAGGCCCTCGGCCCTCGGGCTCCTCTGCAGCTCTGGGACAGCAGCACCGTTGTTTTGCAAGACAAGGAGCAGCCTCCCAGCTAATCTCGCTTTCTTCACAAAATACAGGGAGGGTCTGAGGCTTTCCCCCTCGGAGTTATTGTTGTTATTTTTAAGGATGGGAAGGTTTCAGTTTTCTTAGCAAAAGCAGCTCAGAGAATGCCGCCTTGTGGCGGAAAGTCCAGTAAGTGGAGCCTCTGGACGAAGCCTCTCCTTCCTTCGTGCACTGGGTGTTCTGAGCACACACCACAGCAGTTTGAGGCACGAACATAGAAGCTGTTTGGTGACAGCAGTCAGACTGCACTGTGCAGAGGCACCCTGGCTTCCCACGTGGGCAACCTCTGTGTTCACAGACCTGTAAAACCTGGAGCAGCTTCCCGAAAGCTAAGGCAACACCAACACTGGGTTTCACACCATCCTCAGCAAACTCATTTCAGCCGCTAGAGCCCAATCCCTCCCTCTTCCAAAAAAATTTGCTGGAAAACACAACTTCAGCTCCACTTGCATCCTCTGCCTCCTTCAACACAAACAGCACCACAAGCTCTAAAACCTGAGCAGCACAGCTCAAAAGCAAGAGGGTGCCCCAGTCAGAGCAGAACCCACCCCAGAAAGAGCTCAAGAGGAGATCCCAGGCGCGGAAGCGCCGAGCCTTCCCTCTCAGATCCTCTTGGGCTACAGCAACGCGTTTGTTCTCCCAGTCCTAACTGTTGGGAGTGGAGCAGCTTCAGGTGTTGCGTCAAGCGTGGAGGGACCAGGGCAGGTTTCTGACAGGGGCTGCAAGTGCACTTGAGTCAGGCTTTTGAGATGTTCTTGGTTGCTTACAGAGTGAAATTCATCTTTAAAAAGCAAACAACCTGAGGAAAGACCAGGACAGGTTTCAAGGGAAAATGGCAAACAGCACGGGAGCAGAGTTTGGACACAAGTGGAGACACCTGGGCGATAAATGAGTCAGGCACTTTGCTGCCCCAAGGATGAAAACCTTGGGAATGTTCTCCCTCCCCACCTGGCTCTGCTCAGCAAATGCACCAGTTCCATCCCCTCTGGCATGGATAAAGCAGAGACATGGGCCAACGGGACCTCCTGGCTCCTCTTCGAGCGGTGTCGTTCAGCTCGGTGCTGCAAGGACCAGCAGAGCTCCCCCCCCCTCACCTGGTGCAGGAGGGCAGCTGCCCAGGGCAGGACTTGGGCGCCTTTCCCTTTCAGCTGCACAACAGAGAACTCAGCTCTGACGCCCTGTGGCCAACAAGGGGTTTTCTGCCCTGGAATGCTCTGGGTTTTTGATCTGGTTTTGCTCTGCTTTGGTTGCATTTGCCTCTGCTGCAACACCTAAGGTTGTCTTGCATTCTTGTTCTGGCTGGTGGAGTTGATTACACTGGCTTTTTTAGCAGGGGCTGCTGACTCTGCCTGCAGATGTAACTCCTTCCTGGAGATGAATGTTGTGCCAGGATTTAGATGAAATGATATTGCTCATAATGTGTGAAATAAAATAGGAGAAAATGTGGAGTAGGGAATAATTCTGCCACCACCTAAGAAGGCCCTGCAGTTTCTTTCCAAGCCCGTTTTGTTGAGCTCTGCCTCAGCGCACCCAGGAGCAAGGTGCAGTCCCAGGAGCCGTCGGCCCCTTTGCTCAGGGCTGTAGGCAGTAGGGCTGTGTCACAAGGCAAAGCACTTCTCAACAGCCTGCCCTCCTCTGCTCAGCGTTGCGTGTCTATCGCTTCTGTTTGCCTTTCCTTCAGCTGTTTCCAAGCACTTTGCCAGGGCTTGAGCATCCCTGCAACACCTCTGCACGTGATTTTTCCCATTGACTTCTAGCCAGACAAAATTGTGCCCTGCCTGCTCCAAGGGGCGCCTCTCAGGAGTGGCAGCTCCCTGGCTAACGGAATTCAGCCAAAGATGATCAGCCTGGTTCCCACCACTCCTGAGTTTGCAGAAAATGCTGAGCAGATCATTAAAGGCTTCTGGTTTTCAGCATTTCTGAAAACGGGGTGGCCGGGTTTGGCCTCCCTTCTGAAATGAAAACACCAGTTTAGAAGTATTTTCTAGGAAGCTGAGCTTAAGCCCTGGAATGCTCTGATGCCCAGGTCCAAGGCACAGCACAGGCGTCCAGACTCTCACCGCAATGCAGGCTCTCTGTTCCCCTTAGGAGCCTCTGCAGGTGTTTAGAAAGCAGCAGTTGAGCCCTTCTAGACAGGAAGGGGCATGAACCCTGAAACAAGTCTAAGGTAACGCTGATTATCTACAAATGTGCACCTGACTTTGGCGAGTGAACATGCAAACAGCACCGACGAGGCACGGTTTGTTCCAATGAACTCTGGGATCTTCGGCAGCTTGGTTTCCCTGACTTTTCAGGCAAAAGGATAAGCTCATGTGGCCAGCAGGAGGGAGCAGAGCTGCACAGAATTACAGATTCAGGTTGATTTACCACATTTCACATCATCCTATGGGACTTAAGAACGAATCTTTGTGCGCTGCTGGGGTTGCAGTGCGTGACTCCTGGTTTTCAGTGTGCTGGAAACATAAAGAATGTGACCGTTTCTCTATGAGACGAGGCATTGTAACCTAACTGATCCCGTTCCTCCTCAACAACTCTGCTTGGAGGAGTTCAGCTATACTGACATGTGCTCCAATCCAGAGCTTGGACTGGAATGATAATTGGAAAACTTTTCTCTCTTCAGCCTCAGCTGTGTCGTCATATTATCCTTCTCCTAATCACACTTACGGGCCGCCTTTGGGTGAGGATTTTCTACTGTCTCCAGTGCCACATTTGTTAGCGAATGCTTTAGCTTTTGCAGGACATAAAGCAGAGGGGTATGTGCATGGTGCAAGCCATGGCTTTTAAAAATCCCAAACCATTTTATTCCAGATCCTGGGAGATGGCTTTTTAGCCATCTGCCATGAACTGTGCTCAGTCATCCATGTCCCCTGCTGGCCTGCAGAAATCTCCTGCAGTGCTAGAGGATGGCAAGGGCTGGGAGGTTTGCCGTGAGGCCGTTCTGCCAGATTTGTTCATCAGAACTCTCACCCCAGCAGTGGGTGAACCAGTGGTGTGTGAAGGTATTTGAAGAACTTCTGTAATAGCAAAAAGGAAGGAGATCAGCAGCAACAAACCCCTGTCTCTCTCACTCCTCTGCCAGGACTGATGTGTTCTAATCCAGATCATTCAGACACATACGCTCGAGATGGAACAAAGTGAATTCTAGTTCCTTTCAAAGTACTACAGAATAAAGCCTGTGGGGATCTAAGAGAGGGGAATAGAAACTGGGGGAATCCCAGTTAAATCCCTTCTAAAATTCTCCACTTCTAAATGCTTGGGATTGGCGTCTTGCTCTCTGAAGTTTTTATTCTTTTCTATGACAGTGGCTTGACCATCAAAGAAATCTGAATTCAAGTATCCACAGCTGGACTGGGGAGGGGAAAATGTTGTTGGATGAAAACAATCCAAGATAAATGCATCCTCCTAGGCCCTACTTATTGAAAACAGACTCAATTTGTAACAGCAAGCTTCAAGCTGAGTCAAAGTAGACAAGAGATTGTTTGTCTTTAGCTTAGAACTGACAGATCTGACATAAACACTTTGTAGAATGTGCTCATTAATTCAGAAAAAATATTACTGGATTTCTAGCTAAATGATGTGAAACTTATACTCCTGGAAGACTAGACATGTAGAGAATCTGGGACCAGCTATCAAGAAAGCACAAAGACTATTTCTACATGCCCCTGGCAGCATAAATGGAATTAATCTTTCATCTCCCTTTACCAGGCCATTGCAGTGTTAAGAAAGGAAAACCAAGTTGGCTTTTTTTCCATCTTCAAGGCTTAGTGAGGTGGGTTTTGGAGGAACCACCTGGGAATCCTGCACTACCTTATGTGAATCAAGAATGTGTTTACATTCTTCAGGCATCTTTGAAGCAAAGCTTCATCCACCGGAGTGTTCAAGGTGTTGCCTCTAGCCAGGCCTCTCTATGTACTGAAAGAAATGTAGGACTTTGTTTAGGAGCATAACAACTCTGTAACTACCAAACCTTCTCCTCTTCCCCTGGAAAAGACATAATTTTTGCATCCTCTGTCTTTCTTTCTAGCTTTATGGCCAGGTGAAGCAAGAATTTTAATGTGAGACCTCTTAATTCTGTGTACCTTATCTGTAATGAACACACTCTGCCGTCTGTCCATCGCATTCGAGTGCCCTGGGTTAAAAGCAGGCTTTGAAAAGACCTTTAAAAGGGCTCAAAATTGACAGGGGAGATGCAATCCAAATTGTTTTCTGGATGTGATCACAGTCAATAAAGAGTATGGTAATGAGAAAGCAGCCAGAGCTAATTCATGCTAAAAGCCTTTAATTCAAACAAATGGTCACCAACTGATCTGTTTCAGCATCTGAATTGTCAAGAATGAAACCACTGGAAGAGGAGATGCCAGGGAAGATCAGCATCGGGACTGGCTTTGCGCAGCAGTTGTCAAGCATCTGTGCTTGGTTCAATTGGGTACAAGGCCTTCCTTCATGGTCTGCTCCAGGTGATGGCAGTACTGAAGGCCCAAAAGTTGCAGGATACCAAGTGTAAGGCATGATCCTTGGTTGTGCAGATGTTGGGGTCCTTTGGGAACAAGGAAAGAAAAAATGGCATGAGGAAATGGCTAAGGTGGTGTTGAGTGCCCTGTGCATTCCTTGACAGCCGTTAATACTGGGCAACGCTGCGAAGAGCAGGTCATCAAACCTCAGTAATGTGATCGTTCCACCTCTGAAAATCCTACAGGGAATGAGGAAACTTGGCTTAGTGTGGCCAGACAGGAGTGTCTGGTGGCCATTCCTCAGGGAACCGGTCATCAGTCTCTGCACTGAAGGACAGCGGTTCTTCAGACAACTCCCCTTTTCCTCTACCCTGACTTTACAGGTGAGGGCACCTGCAAAGTTCTGGGACAAACCTTACACCACCTGGAACCTGACTCAAAGGAGTAGTAAGGGGTTGCATCACATCATTTTTGGAGGCTGTGGCTCAACACTCTTCCAATCCTGATCTGCAGAGACACCAAACCCTTTCTGCAGCTCCTGAGGTTCTCGATTTGTGTCCGTCCGTGGCTGGAACAGCAGCACCTGTGTGTTATTCCCCAAGGGAAAAGCAGGCCTCGGTAGTTACAGACAAAATCCAGTTGCTTGCACTCACCATTAACTTTATAAGCCTTGTATGTAGGGAGTCCTCTGCACAGAGCGAAGATGTCTTGTCCGTAAGACCTGAGGTTATGAACGCGTCTCTCAATGATGAATGTGATCTCCTGTACAGGTTGACTTTGACCTTTCAGGCTCTAAACACCAAATAACACCATTCAGCAAGAGCAGTGCTCCGATTCATTTAATGTTACACAAATTCCTATTTCTGGAATGAAACAGAATCATAGAATCATCTGGTTGGAAAAGGCCTCTGAGGTCATGGAGACCAGCCATACCTGTCCACTTACTAAACCATGTCCCTAAGAATCTCACCTACCCATCTTTTCAACACCCCCAGGGATGGCAAGTCAACCATCTCCCTGGGCAGCCTCTTACCTGTGCTTGACCACCCTTTCAGTCCTAATGTTTAAAATCATGTAATTGTAGAATCATAAGGTTGGAAGAGACTTCTGAGATCACCGAGTCCAACCGTGCCTGTCTTCTTACTAAACCCTGTCCCTAAGAAACTCTTCTATCTGTCTTTTAAACACCTCCAGGGATGGCGACTCCACCCCCTCCCTGGGCAGCTGTGCCAATCCCTGACCACCCTTTCAGTGAAGAAATTCTTCCCCATGTCCAGTCTAAACCCCCCCGGCACAACCTGTGGTCATTTCCTCTCGTCCCATCGCTGTCCCTTGTGAGCAGAGCCCAGCCCCCACCCCGTCACAGCCTCCTTTCAGGCAGCTGCAGACAGGGATGAGGTCTCCCCTCAGCCTCCTCCAAGCTCCAACCCCAGCTCCCTCAGTCTCTCCTCGTAGCACTTGTTCTCCAGCCCCTCTCCAGCTCCGGTCCCTTCTCTGGACGCGCTCCAGCCCCTCAGGGTCCTTCTTGGAGTGAGGGGCCCAAAACTGAACATAGTTAATATTTAAGCAAGGAGGTGAGGTAATCTTCAGGGAGCACCAAGATGCAACTTAGAACAAGCCAGCCTGCGAATACAGCTAGAGGTGAATGTTTCTGCTCAAGCCAGTGGGGTTTTGACACTCCCATTTTTCTTCCCCGCCATTCCTTCTTGCTGTCTAAAGCAACGATCTCTGTAGACACTCAGTTGTCAGACTTCAAGAGAAGACCAGGTCTGCAAACGTTTAGTATGTTGAATGCTGAGAGTTTTTATAGTGTCTGTACTAACTCTGAGGGCTGAACTCAGGGACTTCTCAAGAAAAAGTTTTGGAAGCTTGAAATCTTATTTAAAGTTTTTTCCTCATTACAGGATTATTTGTTCTTCCTCATGTATGACATTGAAAAACCATGAAAACTCTTCACTGCAGCATCTGAAATGGGGCGTTCTGACTTTTCAATGGTTTCAGGTTATCTGAATGTCAAATGTCATTCACTTTGATGCAACCTCATCATCAATGGAGTTTTCTGAATGGCTTTTAAAGTAACTGTTGGTTTAAAAGCTTTTGAAACTAACAGAGTCTCTGACAGAGAGAAATCTGAAATTAAAAACTCATTTTTCATCTTACCATGCTCTCTTCAACCAGTCTGGGAAGCTCATCAAAGTTAGGCATATCCATTCTATTCACTTTGGAAACGTAGCAAACTCTCTCTGACAGCACTTTCGTTGCAATTGTGCCCTGTAAAATAAAATTATTGGCAAGGAATTCAGCTGTTCAAGAATTACAGTTGGAATAAAGTCTGTATTAAAAGACTAATAAATGCAGATAAATTTCAGCTCAAACCTTGAACTCAAAATGCTAAGAATAAAGAGACAAATCCTTTATTTTCATCAGCTTAAGAGGGTAACCTTGTACATTTTTTGGAAAAGCACGCTCGTAGCCACTCACCATGTTGAAATTCCCAATGATTTTCCATGACCCCTGGGTACTCTCTTGCTGGATAGTTGCAATGCGCCATTGCCTATGGAGGGTCAGAATTTGGTAGCCTCCATCAACAGGGATTTGCTTTGTTAGCGTTTCCATTTTTAGGTCGACCTCATTTACGTATTGGTTATTACCACTCGAATGCTGATTTCTTGCTTCTGGATTCTAAGAAATAAAATGTAACAACACATACAAGCTGTCAGTTTTCTCCTTAAAGACTGAGAAAATCACTGCTGTAACAGTGACCACATGGAGCACAACCACAGCATTTTCAAAATGACAAAGAAGAAAGATTGGCATTCTAGAGTAGCCGTAAAAATGCTCAACGAATATCTGTCTCTTAAACCTCTCATCTCTTGGGGCTGGAGCTCTATTTGTGAAAGAAGTGAGAGATTCCTCTCCTCCAAAGGGATGGGGAAAGAAGTAAGAAAACATAAGAAGTAGGAACTATGGAACGAGCAGCAAGGTAGTTGTAACTTGGTAACTCTACTCACGGTATCAGCAAGGGCTGGAGTCAGCAGGAGTCCAAGGAGGACGGTGGTCACAATCTGAAATGGAAATCAGAAACAAACATGTAACTGCAGGCCTGGCTGACAAACCCAGTCATGAGAATCCCAGTGCCTTTTTCCTAATCTGGTGTTTAAGTGTAATCCTGGGAGTCGTTGGTTTCCTACTGGAATTACAGAAGTAACCAACAGTGCGTTGTCCTCACTTCACCCTAGAAGAACACAAGCGAGGCACACGGCAGGTTGTGTTTTTAAAGAGCTGAATCTGAAGTTGCTTCTGAGAACTATACAGTCCTGCATGGATTGATTATGAAGAACAAGAAGGAATTAAATTCCTTTGTTTTAGGCATTCCAAGAAAGTGTTTGATCCATCAGCTCCAGTTTTGCAAAGGTGGTGACAACAGTGCGCATGGAGAAGGGCTCCTAAAGGCTGAATAAAGTGCAGTTAAACCTAGAAAAAGATCCTGGCATCTCAGTCTGATCAGGCTGTTAGTGAGAGTTACTCGCTCCAGAGGAGAAGCATTTCCCCAGAGAGTATCTTTTCCCTATATGCAGACGTGGGTTATTCTAAGAGAGAAAGGCAATAGTTTTAAAGCAAAGTTTTAGTTTATAAGGAAGAAACAACTTGTGTACTCACAGTGAGTTTCATCTTGACCACAGAGCTGGTGCTGATGCAGGCAGAATGAGTGATGTGAATGGTCCATCTTAAATACACGTTCAGATTTAGGTGTGGAACAGCTCAGTGTTGAGATAAAAATACTTTGTGATTTGTATCCCTCTCTGCACGTCACTGAAAATGAATTCCTGCTGTAACTACTTCATAAACATGGGGATTTTTGATCTGCCAGGCTCTGATAATTCTCTGATAAGAATCAATTTGCAGTGGAAAATCAAATACGTTTTACAGTAAATTTCTGACATCTAGTAATTACCTTCAAAAACTCACGTCAAACTGTGACCAGACATAGCCTATTGTGTAAGAAAAGGCCTTGCAGTAGACAAAATAAAGAAGGGCCTTTGTACCTTCCAAAATGTTCCACGTGTGTCCAGGCAATTACAAAGCCTCCCAGAATACATGGCCCAAATCCCACATCGCTGCTGAGAATCGTGTTACACTACATCGAAATACACTGAAATAATTCACATCCCTGCAAGACTAAGGTGTCTCCTGCTTATTTGAGGTGGCTACAATGAGGTTTTTCCCCTTTCCTCTGCATATTTTTTATGGGGACACCAATCCTCACAGAAAGAGGAGATCATTCTGGGAGAGAGGGATTGGGACACCTGGAATTGTGTCAGGCTGCTCCATTTCCCTTTGTGTGCAGCCTGAGTCTGTAGCAGGGAATGGCTGTCAAGATTCCAACGTTCCTTTTCAGCTGGAATCCAGCACTTGATGAAAGAGAAAGGGTCTTCACACAGAAAAGCCCCCCAGGGCCAGTTTTGGTCACTGCCGCGGTGACAAATGGTGAGGATGTTCTTGGTCCTGAGGAGGCAGCGGCGCTCGCAGGGGTTTGTGTGGCAAACAGTGGTTGGGGATTCAAAGGGCTGGAAGCCTCTTTTCCCAAGAGACAGACCTGCTGTCGGCATCTCAAATGCAAATATCTGTTTCTGTGTTCAACTCTTCTCCAATCAGGCTCTCTCCGTGTCCTGATGTGCTCTTTAAATCTGTGAGGACGTGCAACAGCATTTCTTACGTTCTATTATGGCTTTTTAATTCCACTCAATTGCTCTCCTGAACTTTCTCTGCCAGTGTGGTTTTTCAGGTGTTTGCCTTAAAAGATCTGCTACCTCAGGGGACTTGAAACCCTCAGGAGTCGCAGAGCCTCAGCCATCATCTGCCAGGACTCAAACACCGCCAGAAAGACATTTCCCAGTGACTCAGGATAGGAGAAGTGAAGAGGGCTCTGCCTCTTCTATCTCAGCAAAACACAGAGTAAATTTGGAAAAGGAGAGGAGATTCTCTCCAGAAACCCAGGAGAGCTGGGCAGGAGCTTTGTTTACACACTGCAACCATACGGATGCTTTATTTCAGAGGTGTTTAAATATTTTTTGCTACAGTTTTGCTGTTGTTTTAATGCCAGTTAACTATTAAAGACCCCCGAAACACTGTCCTGATCAGAACAGGCTGCTGCATCCTTTGTTTTCAGGAACCCTTGACTGTTCCTGAATGATTAAAATATGCCCAGACCCAGTTCAGTACAATCCTTGGGGGGTGTGAAATCCTATGTTTAAGAGACAGGATTTTTCTCTCTGAGCTTTTGATTTCAGACATGGAGCAGATCCATGCAACATCTGTGCACATGTGCACCTATTTGGTTAGAGACCTGCTTGGCCAGTTGGACGCACACAAGTCTATGGGACCAGATGGGATCCGTCCCAGGCCATTGAGGGACCTGGCAGAGGTCCTCACTAAACCCCTTTCCCTCCTCTCCCAGCAGTCCTGGCTGACTGGGGAAGTGTCGCTGGACTGGAGACCGGCCAATGTTACGCCCATTTACAAGAAGGGTCGGAGGGAGGATCCGGGGAACTCCAGGCCTGTCAGTCTGACCTCGGTACCGGGGAAGGTCATGGAGCAGATCATCTGGAGTGCTATCACACAGCACACGTGGGACAACCAGGTGATCAGGCACAGTCAACATGGGTTCACCAAAGGCAGGTCCTGCCAGACCAACCTGATCTCCTTCTATGACAAGGTTACCCATTTAGTGGACGAGGGGAAGGCTGTGGGTGTGGTGTACCTGGACTTTGGTAAAGCCTTTGGCACTGTTTCTCACAGCTGTCTGATTGAGAAACTGACTGCCACTGGTCTGTACTGGAACACCCTGTGCTGGGGAAAAAAATGAGTGGTGGGGACTGGAGCTCAATCCAGTTGGAGGCCGGCCAAGAATGGTGTTCCCCAGGGTTCAGTGCTGGGTCCAGTCCTGTTCAACTTCTTTATCAATTAAGGCATCGATTGCACCATCAGCAAGTTTGCAGATGACACCAGGCTGGGTGGGAGTGTGGATCTGCTGGGGGGCAGGGAGGCTCTGCAGAGGGACCTGGCCAGGCTGGGTCCATGGGCTGAGACCAACGGGATGAGGCTCAACAAGGCCAAGGGCCAAGTCCTGCGCGTGGGACACAACAACCCCAGGGGCGTTTCAGGCTGGGGGAGGAGTAGCTGGAGAGCTGCCTGGTGGAGAAGGACCTGGGGGTGTTGGTTGGCAGTGGCTGAACATGAGCCAGCAGTGGCCCAGGTGGCCAAGAGGGCCAGTGGCATCTGGGCCTGTGTCAGAGCCAGCGTGGCCAGCAGGAGCAGGGAGGGGATTGTGCCCCTGTGCCCAGCACTGGTGAGGGCACCTCGAGTGCTGGGGTCAGTTTGGGCCCCTCACTCCAAGAAGGACCTTGAGGGGCTGGAGCGCGTCCAGAGAAGGGACCGGAGCTGGGGAGGGGCTGGAGAACAATCCCTGTGAGGAGCGACTGAGGCAACTGGGGTTGTTTAGCTTAGAGAAGAGAAAGCTGAGGGTAGACCTCATCACTGTCTACAACTGCCTGAAAGGAGGCTGTGGTGAGGCAAGTGTTGGTCTCTTCTGGCAAGTGATGAGTGATAGGATGAAAGAAAATGCCGCAAGTTGCACCAGGAAAGGTTTAGACTAGATATCAGGAAAAATATCTTCATTGAAAGAGTTCTTCTGAAGAGGGTGCCCAGGGAGGTGGTTGAGTTGCCATCCCTGGAGGTGTTTAATAGATGAGTGGAGGAGTTTCTGAGGGACATAGTTTAGAAATAGGACAGGTACAGTTGGACTCGATGATCTCACTGGTCTTTTCCAACCAGATGATTCAATGATTCTGTGGTTCTGTTGGGGAGAGTTGGAATATGAGTGCTGCTGGAAATGACGATTTCACTTGCCAACCACCAAAGAGTGTCCAATAACTTTCTATTGATGCAACTTCTATTTTGGGAAATGTTTTGGTTCTTTACCTCCGTCTAGCCATTGATTGTTGTATAGAATTCATTTTCCATCATGTGTCATGATGCGATCAAGAAGTGGATCATGTCACGTAATAGAATTCCTCTTTCCCCAGCAGGCACTCGCAGGCAGAGAATTACAGTATGTCACTGTACTTTGCAGTCAGATTCTTCATGCTAGTATTTGTTGTTCTTCACACAATTCTTCTCACAGTTTGTGGTAACCTGACTTTGTTGATTTCCCATCTCGCAGTTCTCTTTTTCCATGGATGAACCAAGCGCTGAAAGATATCCTTCCATATCTGAAAGAAAAATATATACAGATCTTTAGAGTGAACTTCATTGTGGTGGAAGGTGAGACAAGATCTGTTGACCGTTGATATGTACTCTTACACGGAGTCTTTTGTACAGGAATATCCCAAAGTTAAATTGTAAGATGTCTTTGCCCTATTGGCACATGCCCTGTACCCAACAGAATCGTGACCGGGTTTGTGCAGAAGTGCTCTGATAAGAGGAGATTTGTTACCAGCCTGACTGAATTGCCCACAGGATGATGAAAGAAAGTACATTCCTGGGAAGTTCAAGTATTTGAGAGTAACTTTTAAATGGGAAAAAAAAAATTCAAGTGACACTTTATGCCTATGTGGAACAGGTATCATCCTGATATTTTATACTTAGCTGATATCATCTATTAAGTCCACAGAGGTGATAATCTTGCTATGTTACACACGTTAAGCCAGTCCCAGGAAATCAGGAGGTTGGTTCTAACTGATAGAAAGGACTGAGTTCTTTTGTGAAACCTTCTTTCTGAGCGCCTTCCCTCAGGATCTGACTCCCAGCCTTCAGGCACGCTTCTGATCTTCAGAGAGCCTCTCCATGAAAGTGGTACCTGATTATGGACTGAGGACTAAGTCTAGAAAAGGGTCTTAACTTTTAAAGTTAAGTAAGGGAGTAAGGGAGGAACAGTAGCAATGGGCATTTCATGACAACTCTTATTTAGAACGTGGAGTTCTGTACTTCTCTGAAACATTCCTGCTTTCAGGGAAGTGCAGTTTGTAAAAGCTGTCTGCAAATACAAACATGCATTTGATTAAAAGGAAACAAAGAAAATGAGACTCAGCATAGACAAAATAAAGCTCTCTTTAAGGCAGACACTCCAGGTTTACTCATTTGTGTTTTCTCAGTCCTGAGAAATATTAGAGCAGATTCTGTGCCCGTGAGACAGCCTCTCCCCTCGTACCATCCTCAGCAAACTCATTTCAGCCGCTAGAGCCCAATCCCTCCCTCTTCCAAGAAAACTTGCTGGAAAACACAACTTCAGCTCCACTTGCATCCTCTGCCTCCTTCAACACAAACAGCACCACAAGCTCTAAAACCTGAGCAGCACAGCTCAAAAGCAAGAGGGTGCCCCAGTCAGAGCAGAACCCACCCCAGAAAGAGCTAAAGAGGAGATCCCAGGCGCGGAAGCGCCGAGCCTTCCCTCTCAGATCCTCTTGGGCTACAGCAACACGTTTGTTCTCCCAGTCCTAACTGTTGGGAGTGGAGCAGCTTCAGGTGTTGCGTCAAGCGTGGAGGGACCAGGGCAGGTTTCTGACAGGGGCTGCAAGTGCACTTGAGTCAGGCTTTTGAGATGTTCTTGGTTGCTTACAGAGTGAAATTCATCTTTAAAAAGCAAACAACCTGAGGAAAGACCAGGACAGGTTTCAAGGGAAAATGGCAAACAGCACGGGAGCAGAGTTTGGACACAAGTGGAGACACCTGGGCGATAAATGAGTCAGGCACTTTGCTGCCCCAAGGATGACAACCTTGGGAATGTTTTCCCTCCCCACCTGGCTCTGCTCAGCAAATGCACCAGTTCCACCCCCTCTGGCACGGATAAGGCAGAGACATGGGCCAACGGGACCTCCTGGCTTCTGTTGCCGAGGCCTGGGCAGACTGGAAGTACGTGGAGATGCCTTGGAAGTCAAAGCTTCTCTAGGACTGGGCAGAAGGGGAACCAGGCGTTTGGTAGAGGCTCTTCTGGGCTTCCACGCCTGAAATCAAGGGGAGCCGCGAGCGTGGGGATCGGCCTCTCCCTGTAACTCCTAGTTGGAAAGGAGAGCAGTAACACAGCTGCTTGCTGCCCAGGCAAAAGGTCTGTGTCAGGTACCAGGCTGTCCACAACAAAGAGGGGCAAGGTCAGAACCTTGTCTGAGGAGAGACTTCTGCTGAGGCCGCTTGTGACGACCCAGCTCAGGGCGAGCACGTGCAGCTCTGTGGGACTGGTGCTGAACGCCTGTGAGCTGAGGCAGCATCCAGTGGGTTTTGTGAACACTCACTTTGGGTGTCTTTGGGGTTGTTTCCTTTGGCTCTGAACTCTCTGATCTGTATGGGGGGACACTGGCTTCTGTCTGTATCTCAAAGTCACGGTCCCTAGTTTTCACAGCGCCTCAGGTAGCTGTTCCCACAGCCTGCATGGAGAATCAAGAAGTGACAAATTGCCTGCACTGACTGATACCAATATCCCAAACAGACCATCACTGTACAGGGATGGCTTCCCTCTTGTCAGTGTAGACATGGCCTGAAATTTAGTGGCTACCTCTTCAAGTGGTGTTGTTCAGTTCAGTGCCGTAAGGACCAGCAGAGCTCACCTGGTGCAGGAGGGCAGATGCCCCTGGCAGGAGTTGGGTGCCTTTCCCTTCCAGCTGTACAACAGAGAACTCAGGGATGACACCAGGTGCCTGGAGTGCTCTGGTTTTTTGCTCTAACTTTGTCCTGCTTTGATTGTTTTTCCCTCTGCTGCAACACCTTGTCTTGCATCCTCGTTCTGGTGGATGGACTTCATTCCACTGGAACAAACGGAGGACTCTGTTTTAGGAGTAGAAACACTCTGTAAATCCTACCAACCCTACCCCTCTTCCCCTGAAAAAGACATTTTTGTTGTGTGCTCCTTCTTGCTTTCTGCCTTTCATGCCAGATGGAACAACATTTTTAATGTGAGGCATCTTTCCCTGAAAAGGAAAGGAAAGCGATAAACAGATGAAGAGGATTGGCAAACTGGTAACAGAGGACAAGGAGAAGACTGGGGTACTCAGCAACAATTTTGCCTCAGCCTGAGGAATCCCCAAGACCTGAGAGAACTGGCTGTGCTGCTTGCCAAGCCACTCTCTCAAGGCAGTCAGGGGAGACCCAGGTGACTGTAAGAGAGGAAATATTGCGTCCAGTTTTAAAAAAGCATAGAAAGGACCCCGGGATCTGCCAGCCTGTCAGCCTCACTGCTGTGTTCGGGAAGATGATGGAACTGAGCCTCACAGAAGCTCTGCTAAGGCACATGGGCAGATGGACGGGTGACAACTGATGTCCCTCAGGTGGCCTGTAGGGATCAGTACTGTTTAAGATCATCATCAACAACACAGCCAGCAAGATTGAGTGCACCCTTAGCAGGTTTGTGTACGACACCAGTTGAGTGGTGTGATGGACACATCTGAGGGATGGGATGCCATCCAGAGGAACCTGGATAAACTTGAGAAGAAGGCACATATCATGAGGTTCAAGAAGGCCAAGTGCAAGGTCCTGCATCTGGGTTAGGGCACTCCCTGATATAAATGCAGGCTGGGGGATGAAGGGATTGAAAGCAGCCCTGCCATGAAGCACCTGGGGGCACTGGAACATGAGAGGCTGGATGTGAACCAGCAATGGGTGCTTGCAGCTCAGGGCAACTGTATCCTGGGCTGCATTAAAAGCTGTGCGGCCAGCAGGTCAAGGAAGAGGATTCTCCCCCTCTATTGAACTCTGGTGAAACTCCACCTGAGGTCTTCCATCTAGCTCGGGTGCCCTCACCATAGGAAAGACATGGACTTGGAGTGGGTCCAGACGAGGCAACAAAAATGATCAGAGAGATGCAACACTTCCCCTTTGAGCAAAGCCTGAGAGAATTGAGTCTGTTCAGCCTGCAGAAGACAAGGCTCTGGGGAGACCTTATTGTGGCCTTTCAGTGTATAAAGGGAGAAAGATTTTGTCAAGGGATGTTGTAACAGGACGAGGGGTAGTGCATTCAAAATGAAGGAGGGGAGATTCAGGATAGATCTAAGGAAGAAACTGTTTATGCTGAGGGTGGTGAAACACTGGCACAGGTTGCCCAGAGCACTGGTGGAAGCCCTATTCCTGGAAACATTCAAGGTCAGGTTGGATGGGGCTCTGAGCAACCTGATCTCATTGAAGATTCCTTGCCTATGGCAGGGTGTTGGACCAGGTGGCCTTTGAAGGTCCCTTAATCTCAAACTGTTCTATGACTCTATGAAATGGTCTTAATCCTGCGTACACTGTAATGGACATACTCTGCCGCCTGTCCATCTCATTGGGTGTGCCCTGGGTTAAAAGCAGGCTTTGTAAAGATCTTTAGAAAGGCTCAAAATTGACCAAATCATTTTCTGGATGTGATCACAGTCGATAAAGAGTATGGTAATGAGAAAGCAGCCAGAGCTATTCCATGCTAAAGGTCTTTAATTGAAAGAAATGGTCACTGATTGATCTGTTTCAGCATCTGAATCATTAAGAACAAAACCCTCGAAACAGGAGATGCCAGGGAAGATCAGCATCAGGGTTGGTTTGTGCAGCAGCTATCGAGAGTCCATGCTTGGTTCAGTTAGATACAAGGTCTTCCTTCACATTCTGGCCAAGATGACGGCAGTATTGAAGGCCCAAAAGCTTCAGAACATTAAGGGTCTGGCAAAATCCTTCATTCTGTGGATTTTGGGGTCCTTAAGGAACAAGGAAAAAAAAACAGCATGAGGAAATAGCTAAGGTGGTGATAAATGCCCTGTGCATTTCTTAATGCATTGCACTTCTGTATTTGATCAGATTGAGCCCCTCAAGTACCAAAGCAAAGCAAGCAGCAAGGATGTGGAGATGCTGCCAGGAAAGAATGCAACATCCTACGCCTGATCTGTAGAGCACCTTTCTCATGACAGGGCTTGCAGACTGGTCATCAGTCTCTGCACTGAAGGACAGCGGTTCTTCAGACAACTCCCCTTTTCCTCTACCCTGGCTTTACAGGTGAGGGCACCTGCAAAGTTCTGGGACAAACCTTACACCACCTGGAACCTGACTAAAAGGAGTAGTAAGGGGTTACATCATTTTTGGAGGCTGTGACTCAACTCTTCCAATCCTGATCTGCAGAGACACCAAACCCTTTCTGCAGCTCCTGAGGTTCTCGATTTGTGTCCGTCCATGGCTGGAACAGCAGCACCTGTGTGTTATTCCCCAAGGGAAAAGGAGGCCTGGGTAGTTACAAACAAAATCCAGTTGCTTGCACTCACCATTAACTTTATAAGCCTTGTATGTAGGGAGTCCTCTGCACAGAGCGAAGATGTCTTGTCCGTAAGACCTGAGGTCATGGATGCGTTTCTGGATGACGAATGAGATCTCCTCTGCAGGTTCAGTTTGACTTTTCAGGTTCTAAAAACCAAATAACACCATTCAGCAAGATCAGTGCCCTGATCCATTTAATGCTATGCACATTCCTGTTTCTGGAATGACGGTTCAATGCTTGGTGTTCCACTTCCAACTGTGTTTAGTGCAGTTTCTTAAAGCACCGCATGACCAAAGGGACTTTTAGCAAGCACTGAAGACACCTCCTGTGGCAGAGCTCTCCAGGTAAGTCAGGGTGGAGGGAGCACAAAGTATTGGGACGCCTGTATTTTCTCTCCTGACCCCGGCTTCCTGCGGGTTTGTGCCTCTCCGCAGGCAACTCCAGCCACACGACTCCTGCTCTGGCTCACACGATGAGTGTGGAGGGAAGGCTGTTGCCTGCAGACTTGCTCTCCTATGGCCCAGAGCAAACCCGACTCTGAACTGCAGCACCTGCACAGCACTTTCCTTTTGAAATGACTCAGAGATAGTTTTAGAAGCAGCGATCAAAAATAATTCCTGCCATTGGAGGTTTCCTACTAAAATCTGTTTCTCAGCACCCTGCACACCTAAACTTCCTCAGAGAAAACGTAGCTGGGGGGCAGACAGAGGGGGAAGGAACAATGATGCACCTACTCCTTCTCTTTTGAGAAACTGCCCCCATGGCAAATCCCCGAGCCACGTTCCTGTTCGGAAGAGCAATCCTTTGTGGCTGTCTCAGCCTCTCACACAAGAGAGAGCTCGGTTACCAAACAGCTCAATGAGCACCAAGGGAAAGGCACGCTTGGCAGGGAGGACTGGGAGTGACACTGGCTTTCAAAATGACAGTGACGGTGGAATTCTATCAAAGGGTCCCGGTGGTTGAAAAAAGCCGGCACACCGAATGCTGAGAGCGTTTTCACACTGTCTGTGCTAATTCTGCGGGGGCTGAACTCAAGCCAGTGTGGTGCTGAGTTCTTATGAAAAGTTTTGGAAGCTCAAAATCTTATTTAAATTTTCTCCTCATTACTGGATTATTTGTTCTGTCTCCATTAGAGCTGCCCAAAAAGATAACTTCCGTAGCCTGCTGAGAACATGAGATTATGAGGAGCACCACGGCAAAAATCTGAACTCTCCAAGCATAAAACAGTATTCAAAAGCAATCAATCTAAATAAATCTTTACAACATTTTAGAAAGAGTCTGTCATCTACGACAATGAAAAAACATGAAAACCCTCCACTGCAGCATCTGAAACAGGGCACTCTGTCTTTTCAATGGTTTGGGGTTGTGTTAATGTCAAATTTCACTGACTTCCATGCAGCCTGTCCTCATCAATGGTGTCATCTGAATGGCTTTTAAAGTAACTGTTGGTTTAAAAGCTTTTGAAAGTAGCAGAGGCTCCGAAATCACTTTAAGAAAATCAAAGAATCATAGAATAATTTGGCTTGGAGGTGGCTTAAAGCCCACCCAGTGCCACCCCTGCCATGGGCAGGGACACCTCCCACTGGCTCAGGGGGCTCCAAGCCCCATCCAACCTGGCCTGGAACACCTCCAGGGATGGGGCAGCCACCACTGCTCTGGGCACCCTGGGCCAGGGCCTCCCCACCCTCACAGCAAAACATTTCTTCTTGAAGTCTCATCTCAATCTCCCCTCTTTCATCTTCAAAACCGTTCCCCCTCATCCCATCCCTGCACTCCCTGATCCAGAGCCCCTCCCCAGCTTTCCTGCAGCCCCTTTCAGCCCTGGGAGCTGCTCTAAGGTCTCCCCAGAGCCTTCTCCTCTCCAGGCTGAACAACCCCAGCTCTCAGCCTGTCCTCGTACAGGAGGTGCTCCAGCCCTCAGATCAACTTGGATCATCTCCACGGCCTCCTCTGGATTTGCTCTAACAAATCCATGTCTTTCCTGTGCTGTGGTCTGCAGAGTAGCAGAGGCTCTGACATCAGTTAACTTTGCATTGCTGCAGAAATTTGCAATTAACAGCTCCTTTTCCTTCTTACCGCGCTTTCTTCAGCCAGTCTGGGAAGTTCATCAAAGTTAGGCAGCTCCGTTTTGATCACTTTGGAAATGTAGCAAGCTCTCTGTGGCAACACTTTGGTTGCAATTACGCCCTGTAAAACAAAATTACTTGCAAGTAGGAATTTAGCTGTTCAAGAATTAAGGTTGGAATAAAGTCTGTATTAAAAGACTAATAAATGCAGATAGATTTCACCCCAAGCCTTGGACTCAAAATGTTAAGAATAAAGAAACAAGGCCTGTATTTTGGTCAGCTTTAGAGGAGTTGGTCTCCCTGGGCATTTTCTGGTAAAGCACGCTCCTTGCCACTCACCGAATTGTAGTTCCAAATGGTTTTCCATGACCCCTGGGTGCTCTCTTGCTGGATAGTTGCAATGCGCCATTGCTTTTGGAGGGTCAGAGTTTGGTCGTGTCCGTTAACTTTGATTTGCTTTCTTATGGTTTTCTTTGTTAGCATTTGATTGCTTAGGACTGGCTCATTTATGTATTGGTCATTTCCATTCGAGTGCTGATTTCCTTCTGTATTCCAATCCTAAAAACCAAAACGAAATAGCACTTTTAGGCTGTCTGTTGTATCCCCAAAGCTTTAGAAAATCACTGCTCTAACAGAATAAATGCTGGACCACTGGGACTGCCATTGGTGACCACAACGTTTTCAAAATGCCAAGGAAGAAAGCCTGTGGGAGTAACCCTAAGAAAGCTTTTACAGACACAACAAATAATTACACCTCTTATCTCGTGGGGCTGCAGTTTTACGCATGAAAGAAGTGTGAAATTCCTCTCCTCCAAAGAGAGGGGAAAGAAGCAAGGAAAGTGCAAGAAGCAGGGACTGTGGAAAGAGCAGCAACACAGCCATAACTTGGTAACTCTACTCACGGTATCAGCAAGGGCTGGAGTCAGCAGGAGTCCAAGGAGGACGGTGGTCACAATCTGAAATGGAAATCAGAAACAAACATGTAACTGCAGGCCTGGCTGACAAACCCAGTCATGAGAATCCCAGTGCCTTTTTCCTAATCTGGTGTTTAACTGTACTCTTGGGAGTCGCTGTTGCTTTCCTGCTGGAATTACAGAAGTCACCGACAGCGAGTCATCCCTGCTTCACCCTAGAAGAATGCGAGCAAGGCACACGGCAGGTTGTGTTTTTAAAGAGCTGAATCTGAAGTTGCTTCTGAGACCCGTATAGGAACCAGTCCTGTATGGGAATTTAAGAAGGACGGGGGGGGAAGTAAGTAAATTCCTTCTGCTTAGGCATTCCAAGAAATTTTTTTATCCATCAGGGCATTGCTCCAGTTCTGCAAAAGCATTGACAACAATTGGCTTGGATTAGGCTTCCTGAAGGTTGAATAAAGTGCAGTTAAACCTTGAAAAAGAGCCGGAGCTCTTGGTCTGATCAGGTTATTATGGTGAGAGTTGCTCACTCCGGAGGAGAATATCTTTTCCTTATAAGCAGATGTGCATGATTCCGAGAGAGAAAGGCAATGGTTTTGAATCAAATTTTAGTTTGTAAGGAAAAAAAGCCCGCATACTCACAGTGAGTTTCATCTTGACCGCAGAGCTGGTGCTGATGCAGGCAGAATGAGTGATGTGAATGGTCCACCTTATATACATGTTCAGATTTAGGTGTGGAACAGCTCAGTGTTGAGATAAAATTATTTTGTAATTTGTATCCCTGTCTTCATGTCAGTGAAAATTAATTCCTGCTGTAACTACTTCATAAACATGGGCCTTGTACGTCTGCAAATTCCGACCTGTCTGATAATTCTAAGATAGAAAAAAATCCATTCACTGTGGAAAATCAAATATGTTTTATAGTAACTTTCTGGCATGTACTAATTACTTTCGAAAACTCATATGAAACTGTGGTCAGAAATAGTCTAAGGTGTAAAAAAAAAAGCCTTACAGTAAACAAAATAAAGTAGGGCCTTTCTAACTTTCAAAATCTACTGTTTGTGCTCCTCAAAATACATGGCCCAAATCCCACATTACCACTGAGAATCGTGTTACACTACATGAAACATTCACACTGAAATATTTCGTGTCCCTGCAAGACTGAGGTGTTTCCTGCTTATTCGACGTGTCAACAATTTTTTCCATTTGCGCCTGGAATCCAGCACTTGATGAAAGACAAAGGGATTTCGTTAGGAAAGTCACTTCTAAGCAGTGCTGCCAGTGTAGCATGGCAGTGAATCTGCTCTCGGTGTCACTGAGCCGAGTGTGCAACCCCCAGGGACAGTTTTGGTCACTGCCGCCGATCCAAATGGTGAGGATGTTGTTGGTTCTGGAGAGGCAGCGGCGCTCGCAGGGGTCTGTGTGGCACAGGGCTGGGGCCGGGCTCTGAGGGCAGAACGCGCTGCCCTCGCTGAGGTACAGGAGCAGCAGGGCTGGGGCTGGCGGGGAGCAGCCCTGAGGAGGCCACGGACGTGTGTAATGGGCAAATCGTTAATCTTACCTTACAAACATGAAACACCTTGCTTTAAGAAGTTTGATCCTGAAAGAACAGGAAAAACTGATTAGATTTGGACTGAGAAAATAAAAGAGCAAAGTAGCTGAAATTCTTCCAACGTCGTGTTGGAAACGTACCAGGAAAGGCCATTGAAATACTGAGCCGCGTCTTTCTAACCTTGTACTGCAACCAATGTCATGGAATCGGGATTTTTACTCAAATCTGAGCTGCAACGCAGGTTATGGATCTCAAAACCGTGCTGCGACAGGACCCGTGGTACCGAGATATTGTATCTGCACGCAGTTGCCTACAAAACCTACACTTGTGTCAGCAGCTGGAGCCCAAAGCCTTCCTGAAGAAGCCTGGTCTCCAGGCGGTGTGCAGGAGAGTGACAGACCTGCTTTGTCCCTTACGTAAGCATCCACCGATATAGAAAAAGTCATGGAAAACCATAGGATTTCCATAATTTCTCATAATTTCTCTTCTTCCCTTCAGTCTTTTTCCTCCTCATTCACAATCTTGTTGATCTTCATGTTGGTGTGCCAGACTCTTCCTGGTCTACTCACCAGCAGTGGGGTAAGCAAGGAAAGAGGGAATCCCTCTGCACAGATCTTCAATTCTTTTCCCATATGGGCGCAAGCTTTGGAGTCTCTTTCTTGAGATAATGAAGCGATTCTCTCTGGGTGGAAGTTGCTGAGGACCCTAAGAACCAAAGAATCAAACCCCAAGAAAAGCATTCAGCAAAACCAAAAATTTGTGTCTGCCTTTGATAACGGAGAGGGGATTATTCAAGTGCAAGGCAACTTTTGAAAGACTGAATACTCTTTATCAAGCAAAACCCCCTTTTGTCTTCTATTAGGTAGGTGCAAAAATAATTGTACCTTTTAGCCATCAATTTATAGCCGTATATCTCAGCTTGGAATTGAATTTATCAAGTAAAGGAAGAATCATCAGAATTTACACCTTTTGTCAACAAGAAAGAAGTCTGTCTACTTTGGTACCATAGAATGCTGGCGTACTGGAAATGATGACTTCTATGAAGGCCTTTTGAGCTGCTGCAGGAATTTGTTGAGATGCTTGAGAATGAGTTGACTGGTGGGCGAGATTTGGTGCTTAAGCTGGGTGAGGTAGAGTTTTGTAGCCGTTTATGTAGTTTCTGAAGAGTCACTTACAAGATATATGATCAAGCATTGTCGTGGAGAAGAACTGGTCCTTTTGGATTGGCCACTGTTGGACACAAACATTGTAGTTGTTGGTGCATTTTATTGATTTCCTGGCAATACTTCTCTTCTGTGATTATTTCACCAGGACTGAAGAAGTCATAGAGGATGATTCCACTTCCCAACTACCAAAGAGTGAAGAATAACCTTCTTCTGATGCAGCTTCTGTTTCAGGAAGCATTTTGGTTCTTCTCCTCAGTTCAGCTGTCAATTGTTGTATAGAATCCATTTTTCATCACGTGTCATGATGCGATCAAGAAGTGGATCATTCCTCTTTCCTCTTCAGGCACTTACAGGTAGAGTGGTTTTTACAGTATGTCACTGTACTTTGCAGTCAGATTCTTCATGCTAGTATTTGTTGTTCTTCACACAATTCTTCTCACAGTTTGTGGTAACCTCAAGGCAGACTTTGTTGATTTCCCATCTCGCAGTTCTCTTTTTCCATGGATGAACCAAGCGCTGAAATATTTTCTTTGGTATCTGAAAGAAAAATATATACAGATTTTTAGGATGAACTTCATTATGATGGTAGGCGAGACAAGATCTGTTGACCGTTGATATGTACTCTTACACGGAGTCTTTTGTACAGGAATATCCCAAAGTTAAATTGTAAGATGTCTTTGCCCTATTGGCACATGCCCTGTACCCAACAGAATCGTGACCGGGTTTGTGCAGAAGTGCTCTGATAAGAGGAGATTTGATACCAGCCTGACTGAATTCATTGTCTATAGGAAAATGTCAGAAAACTTATCGTGGTAAGTTCAAAGTATTTGATAGTAATTTTTAAAAGTTACATATCAGAATGAGAAAACCGATACCTAATAAAACTTGCAGTGGTTCTTTGTTTCTACATGGCAAATGTATCCGATATTTTATCCAAAGCTGATATAATCGATTAATTCAACGGATGTGGTAATCTTTCTACTTTAAACACATTAAGTCAGTCCCAGGAAATCAAGATGTTGGTCAAAAAATGACTCAGTTCTTTTGCAAAACTTCTTCTCTGAGCTTGTTCCCTTAGGATCTGCTTCAGAGACTTCAGTCACAGTTCTGCATCTTCGATGAGCCTCTTCATGAATGGGGTATCTGGTTATGGACTAAGGGCTAACTCTAGACAGGGGCTGTAACTGGACATACAACTCCTCCTGAGCAAGGGAGGAGCAGTAGCAATGGGCATTTTATTACAATTATTGTTTAGAATGGGAACAAAGTTCTTTACTGTTCCTCTCGTTGAAAAAGCAATGAAGGACATCCTCAGCTGAGGGCTGGAGTCGGAGAGAAACAAGTCCATCATTGTGGTGGTCCAGCCCAGAGCTCACGGTGTGAGTAACACCAAACACAGGGCACTCTGATTGCCACCTGCATTCTGACTGAACAGGATGAAAGCCAGGACCCAGCAGCAAAAGGGGCTTTGCCCTGGGTCTTCCCAGTCACCATGATCCAAAAGGAATCCCTTGTATCATCTCATGCTTTGCCTCAAGGCCTCTCGAGGCAGCACCTCTCTCCGCTCTCAGGACTTCAGCAGCATTCTTGAGAACTTTCTCTAATCAGTTAGAAGGTAGAAACCCCAGGCTGAATAAGACTCAAAACTTCAACTTATCCTCTGTGGAATGAAAGGAAAATTTAAAGACAGGGGATATGGAATAACCTACTCCACCACAGTCAGACTCTCGACAGCCTCCTCAAATGCTGAGCAATCAGGTCCACAGCTCATTGTGCACACTCATAGCTTCAACACCACCCCTCTCCTCCAACTGCCACGGGACACCAACGACATTTCTACAGCCAGAGGTGATCAGGGCGCTGTCTTTCTCCTAAACATTCTTTGAAGAAGCTACGGGCTCAAGTACACAACACAGAATCTCTACCGGCCACAGCAAAATTTCTAACAGCTGGAGTTAAAAAGGGATTCCCTACCAGACCTCCCAAAGAAGTCACCACAGTAAAAGCCAAGCACGGGTAGTAAGGAGTTGCACAGATCCCTTGGGGACACAGGGGTTTCTGCAAAATCAAACTCCACACATTGCCTCCTCACTACCGCTCAGTGCCATCCCGTTCACGCCCAGAGGCAGCTTCCTCTGAACAAGAGCAGAGTAGAACAGACTTACTTGTCCAGAATGAAATACAAATCAAATCCTCCGTAACAGGCAGGACCACCATTCTCTCTCTTTCCACCTTGTCCCTCACAGGCTGGCAGCAAAGCTGCTAGGCAGAGGCATTTCAAGCCAAATCGCAAGAGGCTTTGCTTTGCAAGGGCCATTATATCCAGACAGGAGGAGAAAAAGAAATCCCTTCTTCCAAGGCTCCTTTATTCCACCCGTTTCTTCAGAAGAGCCATCCAGCGACCTTTCAATGCGTACTTGTGTGTTTCATTCCTTAAAACTCCACTTCCAATAGTTGTCCTCAGGAACTGCAAGACTCTCCCCTCGTTTCCCTTGCCCTTCTCTTTCTGGGTTTCAGATTTCCAGATGCACAAGATTCTGTTTCTCTTTGTTTCTGAAAGGCCCTCGGCCCTCGGGCTCCTCTGCAGCTCTGGGACAGCAGCACCGTTGTTTTGCAAGACAAGGAGCAGCCTCCCAGCTAATCTCGCTTTCTTCACAAAATACAGGGAGGGTCTGAGGCTTTCCCCCTCGGAGTTATTGTTGTTATTTTTAAGGATGGGAAGGTTTCAGTTTTCTTAGCAAAAGCAGCTCAGAGAATGCCGCCTTGTGGCGGAAAGTCCAGTAAGTGGAGCCTCTGGACGAAGCCTCTCCTTCCTTCGTGCACTGGGTGTTCTGAGCACACACCACAGCAGTTTGAGGCTAAAGAGGAGATCCCAAGCACAGAACTCCAAGCCTTCCCTCTCAGATCCTCTTGGGCTACAGCAACACGTTTGTTCTCCCAGTCCTAACTGTTGGGAGTGGAGCAGCTTCAGGTGTTGCGTCAAGCGTGGAGGGACCAGGGCAGGTTTCTGACAGGGGCTGCAAGTGCACTTGAGTCAGGCTTTTGAGATGTTCTTGGTTGCTTACAGAGTGTTATTGTCTTTAAAAATTTTTATCAAAAGCAAACAACCTGAGGAAAGACCAGGAAATCAGCAGGACAGGTTTCAAGGGAAAATGCCAAACGGCATAAGAACAGACTTTGGACACAAGTGGAGACACCTGGGCTACAAATGAGTCAGGAACCTTGCTGCCCCAAGGATGAAAACCTTGGGAATGTTCTCCCTCCCCACCTGACTCTGCTCAGCAAATGCACCAGTTCCATCCCCTCTGGCATGGATAAAGCAGAGACATGGGCCAACGGGACCTCCTGGCTCCTCTTCGAGCGGTGTCGTTCAGCTCGGTGCTGCAAGGACCAGCAGAGCTCCCCCCCCCTCACCTGGTGCAGGAGGGCAGCTGCCCAGGGCAGGACTTGGGCGCCTTTCCCTTTCAGCTGCACAACAGAGACTCAGCTCTGACGCCCTGTGGCCAACAAGGGGTTTTCTGCCCTGGAATGCTCTGGGGTTTTGATCTGGTTTTGCTCTGCTTTGGTTGCATTTGCCTCTGCTGCAACACCTAAGGTTGTCTTGCATTCTTGTTCTGGCTGGTGGAGTTGGTTACACTGGATTTTTAGCAGGGGGACCTGACCCCCAAGCGCAGAAGGGCTTTCTCAAAAAAGCTTGCAGGACTAATTAAGAGGGCTTTAAACTAGATCGGAAGGGGGAGGGGAACGGCAACCATGCTAATAGAATTGAATATGGGGACAGCACCCCAGGATCTGAGGGGCATGGTAGACAGACCGTAAACGTGGGGGTGACAACAGCTCATCTGAAGTGCATTTACAGTCAGGCACGCAACATGGGGAACAAACAGGATGAGCTGGAAGCTGTGGTTAGGCAGGGTGATTATGATCTAATTGCCATCACAGAAACATGATGGGAGAACTTGCACAACTGGGGCGCTACCATGGATGGCTACAAGATATTTAGGTGGGACAGACTAGGAAAGAGGTGGGGTTGCTCTATACGTCAAGGAGTGCTTTGACTGTATAGAACTCAGTAATAGCGATGATAAGCGGAGTGTCTGTGTTAAACTCAGTGGTGTGCGTGGTAACCCAGACATTGCGGTGGGAGTTTGCTATCGGCCACCCAACCAGGATGAAGAGACTGATGACCTCTTCTATAAACACCTAGGAGAAGTCTCCCGATCCTGTCCCATCGTTCTCATGGAGGATTTCAACCTTCTGGATGTCTGCTGGAAGTACAACACAACAGAAAGGAAGCAGTCTAGGAGGTTCATTGAGTGTATGGATGATAACTTCCTAACACACCTGGTGAGTGAACCAAATAGAGAGGGTGCCCAGCTGGACCTGCTGTTTGTGAACAGAGTGGGCCTTGTGGGAGAGGTGATGGTTGGAGGATGTCTGGGACACAGCGATCACAAGATGGTACAGTTCTTGCTTTTTGGGGCTGTGAGGAGAGTGGTCAGCAGAACGGCCACCCTGGACTTCCGAAGGGCAGACTTTGAACTCTTCAGAAGGTGCTTGATAAAGTCCACTGGGAGGTGGCTCTTAAGGACAAAGGAGTGCAAGAGGGCTGGACGCTCCTCAAGAAGGAAGTCCTGGTGGCACAAGAGCAGCCTATCGCCGTATGCCATAAAACGAGTCAGTGGGGAAGAAAACCAGGTTGGCTGAGTAGGGAGCTTAGTATTGATGTCAGGAAAAAGAAGAAAGTCTATGAGCTTTGGAGGAGGGGGCAGGTGTCCCAGGAGGACTCCAAGAGTGAGGTCAGATCATGTAGGGAAAAAAATCAGAAGGGCTAAAGCCAAACTAGAACTTCACCTGGCCACTTCAGTCAAAAACAATAAAAAGAACTTCTTTAAATATCTCAGCAGCAACAGGAGGACAAAGGAGACTCTCACTCCCTTGCTGGGTGCAGAAGGGACAGTAGCAATGAGGGACGAGGACAAGGCAGAGGTGCTCAAAGCCTTCTTTGCCTCAGTCTTCAACTCCAAAGGGGAAAGTGCTAGGGATACTCAGCCCCCTCAGCCAGAAGACAGTGGGAAGGAAGCTCCAGCTGTTCAAGAGGAGTTGGTTAGAGACCTGCTTGGCCAGTTGGACGCACCCAAATCCATGGGGCCAGATGGGATCCATCTGAGGGTTTTAAGGGAACTGGCAGAGGATTCTGCCAAACCCCTTTCCCTCCTCTCCCAGCAGTCCTGGCTGACTGGGGAAGTGTCGCTGGACTGGAGACTGGCCAATGTTACGCCCATTTACAAGAAGGGTCGGAGGGAGGATCCGGGGAACTCCAGGCCTGTCAGTCTGACCTCGGCACCGGGGAAGGTCATGGAGCAGATCATCTGGAGTGCTGTCACACAGCACACGTGGGACAACCAGGTGATCAGGCACAGTCAACATGGGTTCACCAAAGGCAGGTCCTGCCAGACCAACCTGATCTCTTTCTATGACAAGGTGACCTGTTTAATGGACGAGGGGAAGGCTGTGGGTGTGTTGTACCTGGACTTTGGTAAAGCCTTTGGCACCGTTTCTCACAGTGTCCTGCTGGAGAAACCAGCTGCCATCGGCGTGGACAGGCACATCCTCTGCTGGGTTAAAAACTGTCTCACTGGTCGGGCCCAAAGGGTTGTGGAAAACGGAATTAAATCCAGTTGAAAGCAGCCACGAGCGGTGTTCCCCAGGGTTCAGTGCTGGGTCCAGCCCTGTTCAACTTCTTTATCAACGATCTCAATGAAGGGATTGAGGTTTTTTTTGCAGGTTTGCAGATGACACCAAGCTGGGTGGGAGTGTGGATCTGCTGGAGGGCAGGGAGGCTCTGCAGAGGGACCTGGCCAGGCTGGACGGATGGCTCTTCTCACAAGTGACAGTAATGGTATGAGAGGAAATGGCCGGAAGTTGTGCCAGGGGAGGTTTAGACTGGACATTAGGAAGAATTTCTGCACTGAAAGAGCGGTCAGGGATGGGCACAGCTGCCCAGGGAGGGGGTGGAGTCATCATCTCTGGAGGTGTTTAAAAAATGGGTGGATGAGTTTCTTAGGGACAGGGTTTAGTGGGGAGACAGGCACGGTTGGACTTGATGATTTCAGAGGTCTCTTCCAACCTAGTGATTCTATGATTCTATGATTCTATGACTCTGCCTGCAGATGTAACTCCTTCCTGGAGATGAATGTTGTGCCAGGATTTAGATGAAATGATATTGCTCATAATGTGCGAAATAAAATAGGAGAAAATGTGGAGTAGGGAATAATTCTGCCACCACCTAAGAAGGCCCTGCAGTTTCTTTCCAAGCCCGTTTTGTTGAGCTCTGCCTCAGCGCACCCAGGAGCAAGGTGCAGTCCCAGGAGCCGTCGGCCCCTTTGCTCAGGGCTGTAGGCAGTAGGGCTGTGTCACAAGGCAAAGCACTTCTCAACAGCCTGCCCTCCTCTGCTCAGCGTTGCGTGTCTATCGCTTCTGTTTGCCTTTCCTTCAGCTGTTTCCAAGCACTTTGCCAGGGCTTGAGCATCCCTGCAACACCTCTGCACGTGATTTTTCCCATTGACTTCTAGCCAGACAAAATTGTGCCCTGCCTGCTCCAAGGGGCGCCTCTCAGGAGTGGCAGCTCCCTGGCTAACGGAATTCAGCCAAACATGATCAGCCTGGTTCCCACCACTCCTGAGTTTGCAGCAAATGCTGAGCAGATCATTACAGGCTTCTGGTTTTCAGCATTTCTGAAAACGGGGTGGCCGGGTTTGGCCTCCCTTCTGAAATGAAAACACCAGTTTAGAAGTATTTTCTAGGAAGCTGAGCTTAAGCCCTGGAATGCTCTGATGCCCAGGTCCAAGGCACAGCACAGGCGTCCAGACTCTCACCGCAATGCAGGCTCTCTGTTCCCCTTAGGAGCCTCTGCAGGTGTTTAGAAAGCAGCAGTTGAGCCCTTCTAGACAGGAAGGGGCATGAACCCTGAAACAAGTCTAAGGTAACGCTGATTATCTACAAATGTGCACCTGACTTTGGCGAGTGAACATGCAAACAGCACCGACGAGGCACGGTTTGTTCCAATGAACTCTGGGATCTTCGGCAGCTTGGTTTCCCTGACTTTTCAGGCAAAAGGATAAATGGAGTAAGTCCCTCTACTGGGCCGTTTCAGCCTTAAGGAAGGAAAACTAAGCCAACTTTTTCTTGAATCTTCAGGGTTGAGTTGGAGGAGTTTGGGAGGAGACATCTGGGAATCCTGCACTGCCTTACGTGGTCAAGATTTTTTTTACGTTCTGCAGGCATCTTAGAAGCAAAGCTTCATCCACCTGAGTGTTCAAGGTGTTGCCTCTAGTCAAGCCTTGCTGTGCACGGGAACAAATGAAGGACTCCGTTTCAGGAACAGAACAACTGCGTAAGTCCTACCAACCCTGCTCATCTTCACACGAAAAAGGCATATTTGTTGCATGCTCCTTTTTCTTTCTACCTTTCATGCCAGATGAAACATGATTTTTAATCTGAGACATTGTTCGTTGAAAATGGAAAGGAAGGCAGGACCGGCATATGGAAAACAACCAACAAGGAGAAGGCTGAGGTAGTCAATAACTCCTTTGCCTCAGTTTGGGGCAATCCCTAAGTCCTGAAGGAATTAGCTGATGTGGTTGCCAAGCCACTCTCACTGACCTTTGAAATATCAAGGCAGTCCGGGGAAGTCCCAGGTAACTGGAAGAAGGGAAACATTTCACCCAGTTTTAAAAAGTATAGAAAAGACCCTGGGAACCTGTCAGCCTCACCCCCCACGCCTGGGAATACGATGGAACAGAGCCTCCTAGGAGCTCTGCTAAGGCACATGGGCAGAGGTCAATGCTTCAATATCCAGATGGACATGAGAGACAAGTGGTGTTGAACAGAAATGGACAGAGGGATGGAACACCTACCCTTTGAGCAAAGGCTGAGAGAGTTAGGTTTGTTCAGCCTGCAGAAAAGGCTCTGGGGAGACCTTACTGTGGCCTTTCAGTACAAAAAGGGAGCCTGCAAAAATGATGTAGACAAACATTTTTTCAGGGAATGTCGTAACAGGACAAGGGGTAAAGCACTCCAAATGAAAGTGGAGAGCTTCAGAATAGATTTAAGAAAGAAATTGTTTATGCTGAGGGTGGTGAAACACTGGCACAGGTTGCCCAGAGCACTGGTGGAAGCCCTATTCCTGGAAACATTCAAGGTCAGGTTGGATGGGGCTCTGAGCAACCTGATCTCATTGAAGATTCCTTGCCTATGGCAGGGTGTTGGACCAGGTGGCCTTTGAAGGTCCCTTAATCTCAAACTGTTCTATGACTCTATGAAATGGTCTTAATCCTGCGTACACTGTAATGGACATACTCTGCCGCCTGTCCATCTCATTGGGTGTGCCCTGGGTTAAAAGCAGGCTTTGTAAAGATCTTTAGAAAGGCTCAAAATTGACCAAATCATTTTCTGGATGTGATCACAGTCGATAAAGAGTATGGTAATGAGAAAGCAGCCAGAGCTATTCCATGCTAAAGGTCTTTAATTGAAAGAAATGGTCACTGATTGATCTGTTTCAGCATCTGAATCATTAAGAACAAAACCCTCGAAACAGGAGATGCCAGGGAAGATCAGCATCAGGGTTGGTTTGTGCAGCAGCTATCGAGAGTCCATGCTTGGTTCAGTTAGATACAAGGTCTTGCTTCTGGTCAAATCGACGACAGTATTGAAGGCCTAAAAGTTGCAGGATATCAAGTGTAAGGCATGATCCTTGGTTGTGCAGATGTTGGGGTCCTTTGGGAACAAGAAAAGAAAAAATGGCATGAGGAAACAGCTCAGGTGGTGTTGAGTGCCCTGTGCATTCCTTGACAGCCGTTAATACTGGGCAACGCTGCGAAGAGCAGGTCATCAAACCTCAGTAATGTGATCGTTCCACCTCTGAAAATCCTACAGGGAATGAGGAAACTTGGCTTAGTGTGGCCAGACAGGAGTGTCTGGTGCGATTCCTCAGGGAACCGGTCATCAGTTTCTGCACTGAAGGACAGCGGTTCTTCGGACAACTCCCCTTTTCCTCTACCCTGGCTTTACAGGTGAGGGCACCTGCAAAGTTCTGGGACAAACCTTACACCACCTGGAACCTGACTCAAAGGAGTAGTAAGGGGTTGCATCACATCATTTTTGGAGGCTGTGACTCAACACTTTTCCAATCCTGATCTGCAGAGACACCAAACCCTTTCTGCAGCTCCTGAGGTTCTCGATTTGTGTCCGTCCGTGGCTGGAACAGCAGCACCTGTGTGTTATTCCCCAAGGGAAAAGCAGGCCTCGGTAGTTACAGACAAAATCCATTTGCTTGCACTCACCATTAACTTTATAAGCCTTGTATGTAGGGAGTCCTCTGCACAGAGCGAAGATGTCTTGTCCGTAAGACCTGAGGTCATGGATGCGTCTCTGGATGACGAATGTCATCTCCCTTGCAGGTTGTCCTTGACCTTGGAGGCTCTAAGCATGACACAACATCATTCAGCAAGAGCAGTGCCCTGATCCGTTCAATGCTATGCACATTCCTATTTCTGGAAGGATGGCTCGGTGCTTGGTGTTTCGCTCCAAACTGCCTGTAGTGCAGTCTCTTAAAGCACCGCGCGACCAAGGCACTGTCAGGAAGCACTGAAGACAACTAGTAACTCAATGAAACAGCTGAACAGAAAGAGAGCAGTGCAGCCAGTGATTTAATACAGGCCTCCTACAAAAGCATTTCCTCAGACCCTCACTAACCTCTCGCACTGGAGGGGCTGAGGTTGTGACCAGGAAGCAGGGCAGAGTTAAGTCTTGTCATTCCCCCTTCTGAGCTGGAACTGAAGAGGGCAGCAGCACCCCTTGGCGGATCCATTCGCACTTCTGAGCTGTGGGAGTTCCAAGGGAACTGACTTTTCTAAAGTGCTCCACAGCGCTTTGGCTTTGTCTCTAATGAATTTCCTATGTGATTGGCTCGTTGAGCGCATTCTCATGCGGACAGAAGTGTTGGGACGCCTGTATTTTCTCTCCTGACCCCGGCTTCCTGCGGGTTTGTGCCTCTCCGCAGGCAACTCCAGCCACACGACTCCTGCTCTGTCTCACACGATGAGTGTGGAGGGAAGGCTGTTGCCTGCAGACTTGCTCTCCTATGGCCCAGAGCAAACCCGACTCTGAACTGCAGCACCTGCACAGCACTTTCCTTTTGAAATGACTCAGAGATAGTTTTAGAAGCAGCGATCAAAAATAATTCCTGCCATTGGAGGTTTCCTACTAAAATCTGTTTCTCAGCACCCTGCACACCTAAACTTCCTCAGAGAAAACGTAGCCGGGGGGCAGACAGAGGGGGAAGGAACAATGATGCACCTACTCCTTCTCTTTTGAGAAACTGCCCCCATGGCAAATCCCCGAGCCACGCTCCTGTTCGGAAGAGCAATCCTTTGTGGCTGTCTCAGCCTCTCACACAAGAGAGAGCTCGGTTACCAAACAGCTCAATGAGCACCAAGGGAAAGGCACGCTTGGCAGGGAGGACTGGGAGTGACACTGGCTTTCAAAATGACAGTGACGGTGGAATTCTATCAAAGGGTCCCGGTGGTTGAAAAAAGCCGGCACACTGAATGCTGAGAGCGTTTTCACACTGTCTGTGCTAATTCTGCGGGGACTGAACTCAAGCCAGTGTGGTGCTGAGTTCTTATGAAAAGTTTTGGAAGCTCAAAATCTTATTTAAATTTTCTCCTCATTACTGGATTATTTGTTCTGTCTCCATTAGAGCTGCCCAAAAAGATAACTTCCGTAGCCTGCTGAGAACATGAGATTATGAGGAGCACCACGGCAAAAATCTGAACTCTCCAAGCATAAAACAGTATTCAAAAGCAATCAATCTAAATAAATCTTTACAACATTTTAGAAAGAGTCTGTCATCTACGACAATGAAAAAACATGAAAACCCTCCACTGCAGCATCTGAAACAGGGCACTCTGTCTTTTCAATGGTTTGGGGTTGTGTTAATGTCAGATTTCACTGACTTCCATGCAGCCTGTCCTCATCAATGGTGTCATCTGAATGGCTTTTAAAGTAACTGTTGGTTTAAAAGCTTTTGAAAGTAGCAGAGGCTCCGACATCACTTTAAGAAAATCAAAGAATCATAGAATAATTTGGCTTGGAGGTGGCTTAAAGCCCACCCAGTGCCACCCCTGCCATGGGCAGGGACACCTCCCACTGGCTCAGGGGGCTCCAAGCCCCATCCAACCTGGCCTGGAACACCTCCAGGGATGGGGCAGCCACCACTGCTCTGGGCACCCTGGGCCAGGGCCTCCCCACCCTCACAGCAAAACATTTCTTCTTGAAGTCTCATCTCAATCTCCCCTCTTTCATCTTCAAAACCGTTCCCCCTCATCCCATCCCTGCACTCCTTGATCCAGAGCCCCTCCCCAGGTTTCCTGCAGCCCCTTTCAGCACTGGGAGCTGCTCTAAGGTCTCCCCAGAGCCTTCTCCTCTCCAGGCTGAACAACCCCAACTCTCAGCCTGTCCTCGTACAGGAGGTGCTCCAGCCCTCAGATCAACTTGGATCATCTCCACGGCCTCCTCTGGATTCGCTCTAACAAATCCATGTCTTTCCTGTGCTGTGGCCTGCAGAACTCAACGCAGCGCTCCAGATGAGTTCTCACCAAAGTGGAGTAGAGGGGCAGAATCCCCTCCCTTGCCCTCCTGGTCCCACCGCTTTGGACACAGCCCGGGGTATGGTTGGAATTCTGGGCTGCAACCACACATTCCTGGCTTGTGTTGTGCTTGTCTTTCACCAGCACAATGAAGTGCTTCTCCTCAGGGATTCTCTCAATCCATTCTCTGCTCAGTCTTTAAATGTGCTTGAGATTGCCCCATTCCTGGTGTAGGACCATGCACTTTGTGTACTTTGCATTACTGCACAACTTTGCAAGTAACAATTCCTTCTTCATCTTACCATGCTCTCTTCAACCAGTCTGGGAAGATCGTTGAAGCGAGGCAACTCCATTCTGTTCACCTTGGAAATATAGCAGACTCCCTCTGGGAGCACTTTGCTTGCAATTGTGCCCTGTAAAATAAAATTATTGGCAAGAAAATAATTCAGCTGTTCCAGAATTAAGGTTGGAATAAAGTCTGCATTAGAAGAATAATAAATGCAAATAGATTTCACCCCAAGCCTTCAACTTTAAATGTTAAGAACAAAGAAACAAGTCCTAATTTTTGGTCATCTTTAGAGAAGGTGGTCACATCATACATTTTCTGGAAAATCATGTTCTCTGCCGCTCACCGTATTGTAGTTCCAAATGGTTTTCCATAATCCATGGGTGTTGTCTTCCTCAATAGTTGCCACATGCCGTTGCACATGGACACTTAGAGTCTGGAAGCCTCCATCAGTGTTGATTTGCTTTGTTACCATTTGATTGTTTCCAAATTGCTCATTTATGAATTCTTTATTTCCACTCGAATGCTGATTTCCTGTATTCAAATTCTAAGAAACAAAATGAAACACTTTTAGACTGTCAGTTGTCTCAAAGTTTGAGAAAACCATTGCTCTAAGAGAATAAAGGCTGGCCTGCTGGGAGCACCTTTGGTGTCCACAGCATTGTCAAAATGACAAGGATGCCTGTGGCATTCCGGAGTAGCCTGAAGAAATGCTTTTATAGACTCAATGAATAATTTCTGTCTTTTAAACCTCTCATCTCGTGGGGTTGGTGTTTTATGCATGAAAAGTGTGAGATTCCTCTCCTCCAAAGGGATGGGGAAAGAAGCAAGGAAAGTGCAAGAAGCAGGGATGGTGCAAAGAGCAGCAATGTGTGCGTAACTCACGGTATCAGCAAGGGCTGGAGTCAGCAGGAGTCCAAGGAGGACGGTGGTCACAATCTGAAATGGAAATCAGAAACAAACATGTAACTGCAGGCCTGGCTGACAAACCCAGTCGTGGAAATCCCAGTGCCTTTTTCCTAATCTGGTGTTTAAGTGTAATCCTCCAGTTTTGCAAAGGTGTTGACAACGGTGGGCATGGATTAGGATCCCTGCAGACTGAATGAAGCACAGTTAAACCTCAAAAAAGAGCCAGACCTCTTGGTCTGATCAAGTTGCTGTTGTGAGAGCTGCTCACGCCAGTGCTGTAAGCAGAACCGGGTGCTTCTGAGAGAGAAAGGCAATGGGTTTGAATCAAAGTTTTAGTTTATAAGGAAGAAAATTCCTGCGTACTCACAGTAAATTTCATTTTGACCACAGAGCTGATGCTGGTGCAGGCAGAATAAGAAAAGTGAATGGTCCATCTTATATACAAGTTCAGATTTAGGTGTGGAACTGTTCAGTATTGAGATAAAAATATTTTGTGATTTGTGCACTTGTCTGCACGTTGCTGAAAATTAATTCCTGCTATAATTACTTCATAAGCATGGGATTTTTGACCTGCCAGGCTCTGATAATTCTCTGATAAGAATTCATTGGCAGTGAAAAATCAAATATGCTTTATAGTAACTCTCTGACGTGTATTATTTACTTTTGAAATCTCACATGAAACTGTGACCACATATAGCCCAGGTTGTAAAAAAGGACTTACAGTAGACAAAATAAAGAAGGGCCTTTGAACCTTCCAAGATCTACCAGTTGTGTCTGGGTAACCACAGGGTCCCCCAGAATACATGGCCCAAATCCCACATTGCTGGTGAGAATCGTGTTACGCCTCATCAAACATTCATGCTGAAATACTCCATGACCCTGCTTATCTGAGGTGGCAACAATGATGTTTTCCCTCTTGTCCCTCCTTCTTCCCTGTGGAGACACTAATCCCTATGGAAAAGGGGATGACTCTGGGAGGGAAAGGTTGGAACACTTGGGATTGTGTCAGGCTGCTCCATTTCACCTTGTGTGCAGCCTGAGCCTGTGGCAGGGAATGGCTGTCAAGATTCCAGCGTTCCTTTTCAGCTGGAATCCAGCACTTGATGAAAGACAAAGGGATTTTGTTAGGAAAGTCACTTCTAAGCAGTGCTGCCAGTGTAGCATGGCAGTGAATCTGCTCTCGGTGTCACTGAGCCGAGTGTGCAACCCCCAGGGACAGTTTTGGTCACTGCCGCCGATCCAAATGGTGAGGATGTTGTTGGTTCTGGAGAGGCAGCGGCGCTCGCAGGGGTCTGTGTGGCACAGGGCTGGGGCCGGGCTCTGAGGGCAGAACGCGCTGCCCTCGCTGAGGTACAGGAGCAGCAGGGCTGGGGCTGGCGGGGAGCAGCCCTGAGGAGGCCACGGACGTGTGATGGGCGATTCATTAATCTTACCTTACAAACACGAAACACCTTGCTTTAAGGAATTTGATCCTGAAAGAACAGGAAAAACTGATTAGATTTGGACTGAGAAAACAAGAGAACAAAGTAGCTGAAATTCTTCCAACGTCGTGTTGGAAACGTACCAGGAAAGGCCATTGAAATACTGAGCCGCGTCTTTCTAACCTTGTACTGCAACCAATGTCATGGAATCGGGATTTTTACTCAAATCTGAGCTGCAACGCAGGTTATGGATCTCAAAACTGTGCTGCGGCAGGACCCGTGGTACCGAGATATTGTATCTGCACGCAGTTGCCTACAAAACCTACACTTGTGTCAGCAGCTGGAGCCCAAAGCCTTCCTGAAGAAGCCTGGTCTCCAGGCGGTGTGCAGGAGAGTGACAGACCTGCTTAGAACGTGGAGTTCTGTACTTCTCTGAAACATTCCTGCTTTCAGGGAAGTGCAGTTTGTAAAAGCTGTCTGCAGATACAAACATGCATTTGATTAAAAGGAAACAAAGAAAATGAGACTCAGCATAGACAAAATAAAGCTCTCTTTAAGGCAGACACTCCAGGTTTACTCATTTGTGTTTTCTCAGTCCTGAGAAATATTAGAGCAGATTCTGTGCCCGTGAGACAGCCTCTCCCCTCGTACCATCCTCAGCAAACTCATTTCAGCCGCTAGAGCCCAATCCCTCCCTCTTCCAAGAAAACTTGCTGGAAAACACAACTTCAGCTCCACTTGCATCCTCTGCCTCCTTCAACACAAACAGCACCACAAGCTCTAAAACCTGAGCAGCACAGCTCAAAAGCAAGAGGGTGCCCCAGTCAGAGCAGAACCCACCCCAGAAAGAGCTAAAGAGGAGATCCCAGGCGCAGAAGCGCCGAGCCTTCCCTCTCAGATCCTCTCGGGCTACAGCAACGCGTTTGTTCTCCCAGTCCTAACTGTTGGGAGTGGAGCAGCTTCAGGTGTTGCGTCAAGCGTGGAGGGACCAGGGCAGGTTTCTGACAGGGGCTGCAAGTGCACTTGAGTCAGGCTTTTGAGATGTTCTTGGTTGCTTACAGAGTGAAATTCATCTTTAAAAAGCAAACAACCTGAGGAAAGACCAGGACAGGTTTCAAGGGAAAATGGCAAACAGCACGGGAGCAGAGTTTGGACACAAGTGGAGACACCTGGGCGATAAATGAGTCAGGAACCTTGCTGCCCCAAGGATGACAACCTTGGGAATGTTTTCCCTCCCCACCTGGCTCTGCTCAGCAAATGCACCAGTTCCACCCCCTCTGGCACGGATAAGGCAGAGACATGGGCCAACGGGACCTCCTGGCTCCTGTTGCCGAGGCCTGGGCAGACTGGAAGTACGTGGAGATGCCTTGGAAGTCAAAGCTTCTCTAGGACTGGGCAGAAGGGGAACCAGGCGTTTGGTAGAGGCTCTTCTGGGCTTCCACGCCTGAAATCAAGGGGAGCCGCGAGCGTGGGGATCGGCCTCTCCCTGTAACTCCTAGTTGGAAAGGAGAGCAGTAACACAGCTGCTTGCTGCCCAGGCAAAAGGTCTGTGTCAGGTACCAGGCTGTCCACAACAAAGAGGGGCAAGGTCAGAACCTTGTCTGAGGAGAGACTTCTGCTGAGGCCGCTTGTGATGGAGCTGCCTAGGAGCAGTGTGCAGGCCCAGGAGCTGTCATCCCCTTTGCTCAGTGCTGTAGGTGATACAACTGTGTCACAGCAGTAATTGGCCCCTTCTAGACAGGAAGGGGCATGAACCCTGAACAAGTCTAAGGTAACGCTCATTATCTACAAACGTGCACCTGACTTTGGGGAGTGAACATGCAAACAGCACCGACGAGGCACGGTTTGTTCCAATGAACTCTGGGATCTTCGGCAGCTTGGTTTCCCTGACTTTTCAGGCAAAAGGATAAATGGAGTAAGTCCCTCTACTGGGCTGTTTCAGCCTTAAGGAAGGAAAACTAAGCCAACTTTTTCTTGAATCTTCAGGGTTGAGTTGGAGGAGTTTGGGAGGAGACATCTGGGAATCCTGCACTGCCTTATGTGGATCAAGAATTATGTTTTCATTGTGTAAGCATCTTAGAAGCAAAGCTTCATCCACCTGAGTGTTCAAGGTGTCGCCTCTAGCCAGGCCTCTCTATGCACTGGGACAAAGGGAGGACTCTGTTTTAGGAGCAGAAATTCTCTGTAACCCCTACCAACCCTACTCATCTTCACCTGACAAATATATATTGTTTGTGTGTTTCTTCTTTCCTTTTATGTTTCCTCCCAAATGAATGTGAGGCATCTTTTCATCAAAAGAGAAAGGAAAGTATTAGTTCTGTATGCTTTATCTGTAATGAACACACTCTGTTGCCTAATTGGGCGAGATGATAAAAGCAGGCTTTCAAAAGAGGTTTAAAAGGGCTCAAAATGGACAGAAGAGAAGGAAAAAACCTAGTTTTCTGGATGTGTTCATAGTCAATAAAGGGTACACTAATGAGAAAGCAGCCAGAGCTAATCCATGCTGAAGGTCTTTAATTAAAAGAAATGGTCACCGATTGGTCTGTTTGACCATCTGAATCATCATGAACGAAACCCTTGAAAGAGGAAATTCCAGGGAAGATCAGCATCGGGGTTGGCTTTGTGCAGCAGCTATCGAGCATCCATAGTTGGTTCAGTTAGATACAAGGTCTTGCTTCACACTCTGGTCAAATTCTTGGCAAAATTGAAGCTCCAAAAGTTGCAGGACATCAAGTGTAAGGCATGATCCTTCATTGTATTGGTATTCTGATCCTTTAGGCACAAAAAAAGAAAAAACAGCATGAGGAAATGGCTAAGGTGGTGTTACGTGCCCTGTGCACTGCTTGGCAGCCCTTAATAGCAGGCACAATGTACTTGCATGTTTAATCAGATTGAGCCTCTCAAGTACCAAAGCAAAGCAAGCAGCAAGGAGGTGGAGATGCTGCCAGGAAAGAATGCAACATCCTACGCCTGATCTGTAGAGCTGCTTTTTCATGACAGGAATTGCAGACAATCTGCTTGCTGTAAGGCTCAAGAGTTCTCTGCTGCTGCTCCAGGACTGACTCTGTGTAACCCCCAGTCCCTTCCTATATATTTAAAAAGCAAAGAGGGGCCCTACAAGGCAGGTCATCCAAATCCTCAATAAAGTGATCATTCCACCTGTGAAACTCCTACAGGGAATGAGGAAACTTGGCTTAGTGTGGCCAGACAGGAGTGTCTGGTGGCCATTCCTCAGGGAACCGGTCATCAGTTTCTGCACTGAAGGACAGCGGTTCTTCAGACAACTCCCCTTTTCCTCTACCCTGACTTCACAGGTGAGGGCACCTGCAAAGTTCTGGGACAAACCTTACACCACCTGGAACCTGACTAAAAGGAGTAGTAAGGGATTACATCACATCATTTTTGGAGGCTGTGACTCAACACTCTTCCAATCCTGATCTGCAGAGACACCAAACCCTTTCTGCAGCTCCTGAGGTTCTCGATTTGTGTCCATCTGTGGCTGGAACAGCAGCACCTGTGTGTTATTCCCCAAGGAAACAAAATTATTTACAGATAGAATTAATTTTCTTGCACTCACCGCGCACTTCGTAAGTCTCGTATGTAGGGAGTCCTCTGCACAGAGCAAAGATGTCTTGTCCAAAAGACCTGAGGTCACGGATGCGTCTCTGGATGACGAATGTCATCTCCCTTGCAGGTTGTCCTTGACCTTTCACGCTCTAAACATCGAACAACATCATTCAGCAAGAGCAGTGCCCTGATCCGTTCAATGCTATGCACATTCCTATTTCTGGAAGGATGGCTCGGTGCTTGGTGTTTCGCTCCAAACTGCCTGTAGTGCAGTCTCTTAAAGCACCGCACGACCAAGGGACTGTCAGCAAACACTGAAGGTGCTTGACTGTGGCAGATCTGTCCAAGGGAGTCACGGCTGCTACACTGAGTGCTGAGGGAGATTTACAGTGTCTGTGCTAATCCTGGGGCTGAACTCAGGCTGATATGGTGCTGAGTAATTATAAAAATGTTCTGGAAGATTGAGATCTTATTTTAACCACTTCTAAATTGCTGGATTATTTGTTCTTCCTCCACTAGAGCCCCTGAAAATGGGATTTTTCTAATGTCCTGAGATTTTGAGATTATGAATAACACTGCAGTGGAAATCTGAAATCTATAAGCATAAAGCAGTATTCCAAAGCAATCCATCTAAATAGTCTTTTACAACAGTATACAAAGAATCTAAGTCATCTACAACATTGAAAAAACATGAAAGCCCTCTACTTCATCATCTAAATTGGGACATTATGACTTTTCAGTAGTTTCAGATGATCTTAATATCAAATGTCATTGACTGTCATGCAACATCATCATCAATGTTCTGACCTGAATGGCTTTTAAAGTAACAGTTGGTTTAAAAGCTTTGGAAAACATCAGAGTCTCTGAAATCAAATCAGTTTACTTTGCATTACTGCACAACTTTGTCAGTAACATCTTTTCCATTTTACCATGATCTCTTCAGCCAGTTTGGGAAGTTCATCAAAACGTGGCAGCTCCATTCTGTTCACTTTGGAAATGTAGCAGACTCTCTCTGGAAGAATTCTGGTTGCAACCACATCCTATAAAATAAAATTATTGGTGAGTAGGAATTCAGCCATTCAAAGATTAAGGTTGGAATAAAATCTGTATTAAAAGAGTGATAAATGCAGGTAGTTTTCATCACAAACCTCAGTCTTAAATGTTAAGAATAGAGATATAAGTTCTGTATTTTGGTCAGATTTAGAGGAGTTGGTCTCCTTATACAATTTCTGGAAAAGCACGCTCCTTGCTACTCACCGAATTGTAGTTCCAGACAATTTCCCATGACCCCTGGGTGCTCTCTTGCTGGACAATTGCAACGCGCCGTTGCTTTTGGAGGGTCAGAGTTTGGTAGCCTCCATCAATGCTGACTTGCTTTGTCAGGACTTGATTGCTTAGGACTGGCTCATCTATATATTGGTCATTTCCATTCGAATGTTGATTTCCTTCTGTATTCAAATCCTAGAAATGAAAGTGAAACAATATTTATAAACTTCCAGTTGTCTCCCCAAAGTCTGAGAAAAATCACTGCTCTAAGAGAATAAATGCTGGCCTACTGGGAACACCACTGATGTCCACAGCATTTTCAACATGACAAATAAGAAAGCCTGTGGCATTCTGCAGTAGCCCGAAGAAATGATTTTACAGACTCAATGAATAATTTCTGTCTTTTACACCTCTCATCTCGTGGGGCTGCAGTTTTATGCATGAAAAGTGTGAGATTCCTCTCCTCCAAAGGGATGGGGAAAGAAGAAAAGAAAGTGCAAGAAGCAGGGACGGTGCAAAGAGCAGCAATGTGTGCGTAACTCACGGTATCAGCAAGGGCTGGAGTCAGCAGGAGTCCGAGGAGGACGGTGGTCACAATCTGAAATGGAAATCGGAAACAAACATGTAACTGCAGGCCTGGCTGACAAACCCAGTCATGAGAATCCCAGTGCCTTTTTCCTAAGTATAATCCTGGGAGTCGTTACAGAAGTCACCAACAGCGAGTCATCCCCGCTTCACCCTAGAGGAATGCGAGCAAGGCACACGGAAGGTGGCGATTTTAAATAGTTGAATGCGAAGTTGCTTCTTTTACCTCTACAGTCACTCATGTGTATTTAGGAAGAACAAGGAGAGAGAATTAAATTCTTACTGCTCAGGAATTTCAAGTGTTTGATCCATCAGGGCATTGCTCTAGTTTTGAAAAGGTGATAACAACAGTGGGCATGGAGTAGGGTTCCTGTAGACCGAATAAAGTGCAGTTAAATCTAGTTTATAAGGAGGAAAAAGCTCGCATACTCACAGTGAATTTCATCTTGAGCGCAGAGCTGGTGCTGATGCTGATGCAGGCAGAATAAGTAAAGTGCATGGTCCAACTTATATAGGTGTTCAGATTTAGGTGTGGAACCGTTCAGTGTTGAGATGAAATTATTTTGTCATCTGTATGCTTGTCTTCATGTCACTGAAAATTAATTCCTGCTGTAACTACTTAAACATGGGATTTTCACCCTGCCAATCTCTGATAATTCCCTGATAAGAATCCATTGGCAATGAAAAATTAAATACATTTCAGAGTAACTTTCTGACATGTACTGATTACTTTTGAAAACACACATGAAACTGTGGCCAGACATAGCCTAGGCTGCAAAACAAGGCCTTACAGTTGAAAAAATAAAGAAGGGCCTTTGTATCTTCTGAAATGTACCACTTGTACCCAAGTAACCACAGGGCCCCTCAAAATACATGGGCCAAATCCCACCTTGCCACTGAGAATTGTGTTACACTACATCAAACAATCACGCTGGAATATTCACACCCCTGCAAGGCTGAGGTGTCTCCTCCTTGTTTGAGATGGCAACAATGATTTTTTTTATTCCCCTTGCCCCTGTTTATTTGCTGTGGGGACACTAATCCCTATGGAAAGAGGGGATGAGTCTGGGAGGGAAAGGTTGGAACACTTGGGATTGTGTCAGGCTGCTCCATTTCACCTTGTGTGCAGCCTGAGCCTGTGGCAGGGAATGGCTGTCAAGATTCCAGCGTTCCTTTTCAGCTGGAATCCAGCACTTGATGAAAGACAAAGGGATTTTGTTAGGAAAGTCACTTCTAAGCAGTGCTGCCAGTGTAGCATGGCAGTGAATCTGCTCTCGGTGTCACTGAGCCGAGTGTGCAACCCCCAGGGACAGTTTTGGTCACTGCCGCCGATCCAAATGGTGAGGATGTTGTTGGTTCTGGAGAGGCAGCGGCGCTCGCAGGGGTCTGTGTGGCACAGGGCTGGGGCCGGGCTCTGAGGGCAGAACGCGCTGCCCTCGCTGAGGTACAGGAGCAGCAGGGCTGGGGCTGGCGGGGAGCAGCCCTGAGGAGGCCACGGACGTGTGATGGGCGATTCATTAATCTCACCTTACAAACATGAAACACCTTGCTTTAAGGAATTTGATCCTGAAAGAACAGGAAAAACTGATTAGATTTGGACTGAGAAAACAAGAGAACAAAGTAGCTGAAATTCTTCCAACGTCGTGTTGGAAACGTACCAGGAAAGGCCATTGAAATACTGAGCTGCATCATGAAGGGAGCTGGCAGGGTTCATCACCAAACCCCTTTCCCTCATCTCCCAGCAGTCCTGGCTGACTGGGGAAGTTCCACTTGGCTGGAGACTGGCAAAGGTAACTCCCATTTACAAGAAGGTTCAGAAGGAGGATCCGGCCTATCAGTCTGCCCAGGTGGCCAAGAGGGCCAGTGGCATCCAGGCCTGTGTCAGCCCCAGCGTGGGCAGCAGGAGCAGGGAGGGGATTGTGCCCCTGTGCTCAGCGCTGGGGAGGCCGCACCTTGAGTGCTGCGTCTTTCTAACCTTGTACTGCAAACAACAGTTTGGGAATCTTTTTAGTCAAATCTAAGCGGCAACGCAGGTTTTTAATCTCAAAACCGTGCTGCGGCAGGACCTGCGTTACCAAGGTATTGTGTCTGCACGCAGTTGACTAAAAAATCTACTGTTGTGTTGTCAGGTGAAGGCAAAAAATTCCCAAGGAAGCCTGGTCTCCAGGTTGTGTACAGGAGAGTGACAGACCTGATTTTTCACGTGTAAGCATTTGCTGATCTGTCATGATGCAATCAAGAAGTGCATCATTTCATGTAACAGAATTTCCTCAGCAGGCACTTGCAGGCAGTGTTTTTTATAGCATTTCACTGTGCTTTGTGGTCAGACCTTGCATGCCAATATTTGTTTCTCTCCACACAATTCTTCTCACAGTTCACGCTAACCTCAATGCAGACTTGTTGGTTTCCCATCTAGCAGCTCTCTTTTTCCACGGGTGAATCAAGAACTGAAAGATTTCCTTCACTATCTGAAAAAAAATGTATGCAGATACTTAGAGTGAACTTCATTGTGATGGTAGGCGAGGCAAGATCTGCTGGCTCTTACACAGAGTCTTTTCTACAGGAATATCCAAAATTTAAATCGTAAGAAGTCTTTGCTCTGTGTCGGCAGAATCGTGACAAGTTTTCTAAGGGAGGGGTCTGATAAGAAGAGCTTTGATATCAGCCTGATTGAATTCATTGCCTACAGGAACATGGCAGAAAACTTATCATGGTAACTTCAAAACATTTGATATTAACTTTTAAATGGGGAAAAAATAAGAATGAGAGAACAGAGGCCTGATAAAACGTGCAGTGGTTCTTTGTGCCTACACAGCAAAGTCTCACCCCGATGTCTTATCCACAGCTGATATCATCTATTAATTCAACGGATGTGGTAATCTTTCTACTTTAAACACATTAAGTCAGTCCCAGGAAATCAAGAGTTTGTTTCTAACTGATAGAAAGGGCTGAGTTCTTTTGTGAACCCTCCTTTCTGATCTTGCTCCCCTAAGACCTGCTTTCTAGTGTTCAGGAATGGTTCTGTGTCTTTGTAGAGCCTCTTCACAACTAGGATACCTGATTACGGACTAAGGGCTAATTCTAGAAAGGGGCCGTAACTGGAGATCACGACATCTGAGTAAGGGAGGAGCAGTAGCAATGGGCATTTTATGACAACTTTTATTTAGAACATGGATTTTCATATTTCTCTAAATGTCATAATGCTGTACAGAGCCATTACATAAGAGAATATTTGCCTTGTTTCCTGCAGAAGCTTTGCCAAATCTTTAGTTTTTTTCACTTGCCCAGTAGTCCGAATCTTTTTGCCAATTGCTCTTTCATAAACTAAGAAATAGTGTTATTTCTAGATTTATATTAGAGTTATATTTGGCCTTCAACAATCTGGATTGGTTTCTTAGCTGTGCCTGCTACAGAATCAACCCTCTCAGAGGTGCTTATTTACCTGCTCCAAAAGTGCTTCTTCTTTCATAGCAGCTCTATCAGTCCCTCTGAACTGTGCCCTTTGCTGTTGCTCCATATGGGTTTGCACACTGACATTGCCTTTGCATTGCCAGAGTGGCACCGTGGGGACTCAGGATCATTAGAAATTAATGGCTGTGACCAAAGTTCTCCACTGTTCCTCTCATTGAAAAAGCAATGAAGGACATCCTCAGCTGAGGGCTGGAGAGGGAGAGAAACAAGTCCATCATTGTGGTGGTCCAAACCAGAGCTCACGGTGTGAGTAACACCAAACACAGGGCACTCTGACTTCCACCTGCATTCTGACTGAACAGGATGAAAGCCAGGACCCAGCAGCAAAAGGGGCTTTGCCCTGGGTCTTCCCAGTCACCATGATCCAAAAGGAATCCCTTGTATCATCTCATGCTTTGCCTCAAGGCCTCTCGAGGCAGCACCTCTCTCTGCTCTCAGGACTTCAGCAGCATTCTTGAGAACTTTCTCTAATCAGTTAGAAGGTAGAAACCCCAGGCTGAATAAGACTCAAAACTTCAACTTATCCTCTGTGGAATGAAAGGAAAATTTAAAGACAGGGGATATGGAATAACCTACTCCACCACAGTCAGACTCTCGACAGCCTCCTCAAATGCTGAGCAATCAGGTCCACAGCTCATTGTGCACACTCATAGCTTCAACACCACCCCTCTCCTCCAACTGCCATGGGACACCAACGACATTTCTACAGCCAGAGGTGATCAGGGCATTGTCTTTCTCCTAAACATTCTTTGAAGAAGCTACGGGCTCAAGTACACAACACAGAATCTCTACCGGCCACAGCAAAATTTCTAACAGCTGGAGTTAAAAAGGGATTCCCTACCAGATCTCCCAAAGAAGTCACCACAGCAAAAGCCAAGCACGGGTAGTAAGGAGTTGCACAGATCCCTTGGGGACACAGGGATTTCTGCAAAATCAAACTCCACACATTGCCTCCTCACTACCGCTCAGTGCCATCCCGTTCACGCCCAGAGGCAGCTTCCTCTGAACAAGAGCAGAGTAGAACAGACTTACTTGTCCAGAATGAAATACAAATCAAATCCTCCGTAACAGGCAGGACCACCATTCTCTCTCTTTCCACCTTGTCCCTCACAGGCTGGCAGCAAAGCTGCTAGGCAGAGGCATTTCAAGCCAAATCGCAAGAGGCTTTGCTTTGCAAGGGCCATTATATCCAGACAGGAGGAGAAAAAGAAATCCCTTCTTCCAAGGCTCCTTTATTCCACCCGTTTCTTCAGAAGAGCCATCCAGCGACCTTTCAATGCGTACTTGAGTGTTTCATTCCTTAAAACTCCACTTCCAATAGTTGTCCTCAGGAACTGCAAGACTCTCCCCTCGTTTCCCTTGCCCTTCTCTTTCTGGGTTTCAGATTTCCAGATGCACAAGATTCTGTTTCTCTTTGTTTCTAAAAGGCCCTCGGCCCTCGGGCTCCTCTGCAGCTCTGGGACAGCAGCACCGTTGTTTTGCAAGACAAGGAGCAGCCTCCCAGCTAATCTCGCTTTCTTCACAAAATACAGGGAGGGTCTGAGGCTTTCCCCCCCTTAATTTGTGTTGCTATTATTAAGGATGGCAGAGTTTAGGTTGCCTTAGCAAAAGCAGCTCAGAGAATGCCGCCTTGTGGCGGAAAGTCCAGTAAGTGGAGCCTCTGGACGAAGCCTCTCCTTCCTTCGTGCACTGGGTGTTCTGAGCACACACCACAGCAGTTTGAGGCACGAACATAGAAGCTGTTTGGTGACAGCAGTCACACTGCACTGTGCAGAGGCATCTTCGCTTCCCACGTGGGCAACATCTCAAGTGGAAGGACCACAAGGCAGGGACATGGGGATCAAAGTCCCTGCCACCCAAGTACAGAACACAGATTTTCTGTCAGTCACAGCAAAATTTCTAACAGCTGGAGTTACAGAGCACAGTGGGATTCCCTACCAGACCTCCCAAAGAAGTCACCACAGCAAAAGCAAAGCCTAAGTAATAACAAGTTGTGCAGTCCCCTTGGGAACACCAAGATTTCAACAAAATCAAAATCAGTGTACAGTGGAAGAGCTGTGGATGTGATTTGTCAGGACTTATGTGAGGCCTCTGTTTACAGTCACCGTCTACAACCTGCTCTCTGAATTGGATTTGATGGGTGGACTGTTTGGTGGATGAGGAATTGGTTGGATAGTGGCATCCAGAGGGTAGGTGTCAATGGCACAGTGTCCAGATGGACATTGGTGACAAGTCCTGTCCCTCAGAACTCATAATGAGAACCTGTCCTACTTAATATAAAATCAATGAATCCAAGTAGAATGGGCAGGTTAGAAACGCGAAAGCTCAGCTCAGACTCATTTTGGTTGCTGATGCAAGAAACAAGAAAAACAAGAAAACAACAAAAAGAAAACCAGGGAGAATCTCTGTCCTTTATTAAGTATGGAGGGGAACATTGCTACTGAGGATGAGGAAAAGAATGAGGCGCTTAAAAACTTTTTCACTTCAGTATTTAATAGTCAGACCATTATCCCCAGGTTATTCAGTAGAGGAGTTGCCAAGCCACTCTCAATCATTTATTAAAACTCCTGCTTAACAAGGAAGGTCCAGACCACTGCAGGCTGCCAACGTGATGCCCACCTACAAGAGGAGATGGAAAGAGGATCCAGGAAACCACAGGTCAGTCAGCCTGACCAGGAGAGACTGTGCAGTGGTTCATCTCGAACGCACTCGCTAGGCAAGTCCAGGTCACCTAGAGGATCAGGCCCAGCCAGCGTGGCTTCATCAAGGACACTTCTGCTTGACCAACCCGATCTCCTTCTGTGACCAGCTGACTCACCTGGTGGATGAGGGAACGGCTGTGGATGGTGTCTACCTTCTACCTGGACTTCATCAAAGCCTTTGGCACTATCTCCCAGAGAATTCTTCTTCAGAAGCCCATGGCTAGGACATGCATGCTCCTTACTTTGTAAAAAACTGGCTGGATGGCCAGGCCCCTCTGGATGTTGTCCTGTCTCCCAAGTGCGTCACCCGCACCACTCAACTGGGTGTCATCTGTGAAACTACTGAGGGCGCACTCGATCCCACTGTCTGTGTTGCTGATGATGATTTTGGCTTGTTAGGTCGATCAGTCAGACTGTTCTTGGCCCGTTCAGGTCACTGGCTGAGAGAGTCCCTTGAGAAGTGGGCCCGTGTGAACCTCACGAGGCTCAAGGAGGCCAAGTGCAAGGCCCTGCACCTGGGTCAGGGCACCTCCTGCTGTAATTGCACACTGGGGGAAGAAGGGATTGAGAGCAGCCCTGCCAAGAAGCCCCTGGGGGTACTGGAGCATGAAAGGATGGATGTGAACTCTCAAAGTGCACTCACAGCCCAGAAAGCCAATTGAATCCCGGGCAGCATCAAAAGCAGCACGGCCAGCAGGGTGAGGGAGGGGATTCTGCCCCTCTGCTCCACTCTGCTGAAACCCCACCTGGGGTCCTGTGTCCACTCCTGGAGTCCTCAGAACAGGAAGGACAAGAACTGGATGGAGTGGGTCCAGAGGAGGCAACAGAAATGGTCAGAGGGATGGAACACCTCTGCTAAGACGAAAGGCTGAGACAGTTGCCATTGTTCAGCCTACAGAAGACAAGGCTCTGGAGAGACCTTATTGTGGCCTTTTGCCTCTTAAAGAGGGCTTACAAGAACGATGGGCACAAACCTTTTATCAGGGAGTCTTGCAACAGGACAAGGGCTAAAGGATTCAAACGGAAGGAGGGGAGATTCAGACTAGATCTAAGGAAGAAATTGTTTACATTGAAGGTGGTGAAACACTGGCACAGGCTGCCCAGAGCAGAGGTGGAAGCTCCATTCCTGGAAGCACTGGAGGACAGGGCTCTGAGCAACCTGGTCCAGTTGAAGATTCCCTATCTATATCAGGGTGTTAGACCAGATGGCCTGTAAAGGTCCCTACAGCCCAAACCATTCTGCGATTCCAGGCAATCCAGATAGTTTTCTGGATGGGATGTGTCCATAGTTGATACAGGGTACAGTAACGAGAAAGCAGCCAGAACTAATCCATGCTGAAGGTCTTTAATTAAAAGAAATGGTCACCGATTGGTCTGTTTGACCATCTGAATCATCATGAACGAAACCCTTGAAAGAGGAAATTCCAGGGAAGATCAGCATCGGGGTTGGCTTTGTGCAGCAGCTATCGAGCATCCATAGTTGGTTCAGTTAGACACGAAGTCTTACTTCTCAAACTGGTCAAAACATATGGCAGTATTGAAGGCCCAAGAGTTGCAGGAGACCCATTGAAAGGCAGGATTCTTGATTGTATTGGTTTTGGTCTCCTTTAGGAACAAGAAAAGAAAAAACAGCATGAGGAAATGGCTAAGGTGGTGTTAAGTGCCCTGTGCGTTGCTTGGCAGCCCGTATTACTGGGCGTATCACACCCATGTATTTGTTTAAATTGAGCCCCTCAAGTACCAAAGCAAAGCAAGCAGCAAGGAGGTGGAGATGCTGCCAGGAAAGAATGCAACATCCTACGCCTGATCTGTAGAGCAGCTTTCTCATGACAGGGCTTGCAGACTGGTCATCAGTCTCTGCACTGAAGGACAGCGGTTCTTCAGACAACTCCCCTTTTCCTCTACCCTGGCTTTACAGGTGACGGCACCTGCAAAGTTCTGGGACAAACCTTACACCACCTGGAACCTGACTAAAAGGAGTAGTAAGGGGTTGCATCACATCATTTTGGGAGGCTGTGTCTCAACACTCTTCCAATCCTGATCTGCAGAGACACCAAACCCTCTCTGCAGCTCCTGAGGTTCTCGATTTGTGTCCGTCCATGGCTGGAACAGCAGCACCTGTGTGTTATTCCCCAAGGGAAAAGCAGGCCTGGGTAGTTGCAGACAGGGTTAATTTTCTTGCACTCACCGCTCACTTCATAAGCCTCGTATGTAGGGATTCCACTGCACAGCGTGAAAATTTCTTCTCCATAAGACCTGAGGTCACGGATGGGTCTCTGGATGACGAATGTGACCTCCCTTGCAGGTTGTCCTTGACCTAGCAGACTCTAAGCATGACACAACATCATTCAGCAAGAGCAGTGCCCTGATCCGTTCAATGCTATGCACATTCCTATTTCTGGAAGGATGGCTCGGTGCTTGGTGTTTCGCTCCAAACTGCCTGTAGTGCAGTCTCTTAAAGCACCGCGCGACCCAAGGGACTGTCAGCAAGCACTGAAGGTGCTTGACTGTGGCAGATCTGTCCAAGGGAGTCACGGCTGCTACACTGAGTGCTGAGGGAGATTTACAGTGTCTGTGCTAATTCTGGGGCTGAACTCAGGTTGATATGGTGCTAACGTGGAGTTCTTACGAAAAAGGTTTGGAAGCTTAAAATATTATTCATATTTTTGCTCATTGCCGGATTATTTGTTCTTCCTCCACTACGGCTGCCTAAAAAGTGATTTTTGTAGCCTCCTGAGAGTGTGAGATTATGAAGAACATCACAGCAAAAATGTGTATTCAAGTCAGTCAACCTAAGTAATCTTTTACAACAGTATACCAAGAATTGAAGTCAACTACAACATTGAAAAAACACCAAAACTCTCCTAAAATGGGGCATGCTGACTTTTCAATGCTTTCCGATGATCTTAATGCAAAACTTTCTTGACTTTGATGTAACTTCATCATCAGTGCTGTGATCTGAACGGCTTTTAAAGCTGGTTTAAAATCTTTGGAAAACAGCAGGGTGTCTGACATCAGTTTACTGTCATTGCTGCACACTTTTGCCAATAACAACTCTTTTCCCACTTACCATGCTCTCTGCAGCCACTTTGGAAAGATCATCAAAGAGAGGCAATACCATTCCATTCACTTTGGAAATGTAGCAAACTTTCTGTGGCAGCACTTTGGTGGCAATCACGCCCTGTAAAATAAAATCATTGGCGAGTAGGAATTCAGCTGTTCAAGAATTCAGGTTGGAATAAAGCCTAGATCAAACGAATAATAAATGCAGATAGATTTCACCCCAAGCCTTCAACTTCAAATGTTAAGAATAAAGAAACAAGGCCTGTATTTTGGTCAGCTTTAGAGGAGTTGGTCTCCTTGGGCATTTTCTGGAAAAGCACGCTCCTTGCCACTCACCAAATTGTAGTTCCAAACGCTTTCCCATGACCCCTGGGTGCTCTCTTGCTGGATAGTTGCAATGTGCTGTTGCCGATGGAGAGTCAGAGTTTGGTAGCCTCCATCAACAGGGATTTGCTTACTTATTATTTGAGAGTTTGGCAATGCCTCATTTATGACTTGGTCATTTCCATTGGAATGCTGATCACCTTCAGTATTCCACTCCTAGAAACCAAAATGAGACAACATTTATAAACAGTCAGTTGTTTCCGGATAACTTTAGAAAATCACTGCTCTACTCCAAAAAATGCTGGACCACTGGGAGCACTGCTCATAAGCACAGCATTTCCAAGATGACAAAGAAGACAGGCTGTGGCATTCTGTAGTGGGCCCAAAAGAATATCTTTCATAGACTCATTGAATAATTTCTTTCTCTTACAACTGTCGTGTGGTAGGGCTGCAGTTTTATGCATGAAAGAAGTGTGAGATTCCTCTCCTCCAAAGGGATGGGGAAAGAAGCAAGGAAAGTGCAAGAAGCAGGGACGGTGCAAAGAGCAGCAACACAGCCATAACTTGGTAACTCTACTCACGGTATCAGCAAGGGCTGGAGTCAGCAGGAGTCCAAGGAGGACGGTGGTCACAATCTGAAATGGAAATCAGAAACAAACATGTAACTGCAGGCCTGGCTGACAAACCCAGTCATGAGAATCCCAGTGCCTTTTTCCTAATCTGGTGTTTAAGTGTAATCCTGGGAGTCCTTGGTTTCCTGCTGGAATTACAGAAGTCACCGACAGCGAGTCATCCCCGCTTCACCCTAGAAGATGCGAGCAAGGCACACGGCAGGTTGTGTTTTTAAAGAGCTGAATCTGAAGTTGCTTCTGAGACCCGTCCAGTCACTCATGTGTATTTGGGCACAAGGATAAGGAATTCCTTCTGCCTAGAAATTCCAACGAAGTGTTTAATCCATCAGTGCATTGTTCTAGTTTTGCAAAGGCCGTGACAACAGTGGGCTTGGATTAGGATTCTTGTAGACTGAATAAAGTGCAGCTAAACCCTGAAAAAGTTACTGACCTCTCAGTCTGATCAGGTTATTAGGGTGAGAGCTACTCACTCCAGAGGAGAAGCATCTCCCCAGCGAGTAACTACAGTCAGACATAGGTGCTTCTGAGGAGAAAAAGGCAATTGCTTTGAATCAGAAATTTAGTTTATAGGGAGGAAAAAGCCTGCGTACTCACGGTGAGTTTCATCTTGACTGCAGAGCTGGTGCTGGTGCAGGCAGAATAAGCAAAGTCAATGGTCCACCTTATATATGTGTTCAGATTTAGGTGTGGAACTGTTCAGTGGTTTTGTGTATTTTGCGGTGTGGACACCTGTCTGCACATGAACGAGAACTAATTTCTGCTGTAACTACTTCGTAAACATGAGGATGTTTAACCTGAGAGTCTCTGATAATTTTCTGATAAGAAGCCACTGGCAAAGAAAAATCAAATACATTTCAGAGTAACTTTCTGACGTGTACTAATTACTTTTGAAAACACACATGAAACTGTGGCCAAAGATAGCCTAGTGTGTAAAAAAAGTCCTTACAGTAGACTAAATAAAGAAGGACTTTTGTGTCTTCCAAATGTACCCCTTGTGCCCAGGTAATTACAAAGCCTCCCAAGATACATGGACCAAAACCCACACTGCTGCTGTTAATCGCTACATCAAACATTCACGCTGGAATATTTCACATCCCTGCAAGGCTGAGGTGTCTCCTCCTTGTTTGAGATGACAACAATGATTTTATTTTTTTCCCCTTGCCCCTGTTTATTTGCTGTGGGATGCAAGTCATTATGGAAAGAGGGGATGACTCTGGGAGGGAAAGGTTGGAACACTTGGGATTGTGTCAGGCTGCTCCATTTCACCTTGTGTGCAGCCTGAGCCTGTGGCAGGGAATGGCTGTCAAGATTCCAGCGTTCCTTTTCAGCTGGAATCCAGCACTTGATGAAAGACAAAGGGATTTTGTTAGGAAAGTCACTTCTAAGCAGTGCTGCCAGTGTAGCATGGCAGTGAATCTGCTCTCGGTGTCACTGAGCCGAGTGTGCAACCCCCAGGGACAGTTTTGGTCACTGCCGCCGATCCAAATGGTGAGGATGTTGTTGGTTCTGGAGAGGCAGCGGCGCTCGCAGGGGTCTGTGTGGCACAGGGCTGGGGCCGGGCTCTGAGGGCAGAACGCGCTGCCCTCGCTGAGGTACAGGAGCAGCAGGGCTGGGGCTGGCGGGGAGCAGCCCTGAGGAGGCCACGGACGTGTGATGGGCGATTCATTAATCTCACCTTACAAACATGAAACACCTTGCTTTAAGGAATTTGATCCTGAAAGAACAGGAAAAACTGATTAGATTTGGACTGAGAAAACAAGAGAACAAAGTAGCTGAAATTCTTCCAACGTCGTGTTGGAAATGTACCAGGAAAGGCCATTGAAATACTGAGCCGCGTCTTTCTAACCTTGTACTGCAAACAACTGTCAGGGAATCTTTTTAGTCAAATCTGAGCTGCAACGCAGGTTATGGATCTCAAAACCGTGCTGTGGCAGGACCTGCGTTACCGAGGTATTGTGTCAGGTGCCTACAAAACCTACATTTACTTCAACAGATGGAGCCCAAAACATTCCCAAAGAAGCCTGGTCTCCAGGTTGTGTACAGGAGAGTGACAGACCTGATTTTTCACATGTCTAAGCATTTGCTGATCTGGGGAAGCTTTTTGGATCTTCATCTCAGTCCAGCCATCAGTTGTTGTATAGAATCCATTTCTCGTCACACGTCACGATGCGATCAAGAAGTGGATCATTGTGTGAATTCCTTTCCTCAGCAGGCCCTTGCAAGCAGAAGTTTATAGCATTTCACTGTGCTTTGTGGTCAGACCTTGCATGCCAATATTTGTTTCTCTCCACACAATTCTTCTCACAGTTCACGCTAACCTCAATGCAGACTTGTTGGTTTCCCATCTAGCAGCTCTCTTTTTCCACGGGTGAATCAAGAACTGAAAGATTTCCTTCACTATCTGAAAAAAAAATGTATGCAGATACTTAGAGTGAACTTCATTGTGATGGTAGGCGAGGCAAGATCTGCTGGCTCTTACACAGAGTCTTTTCTACAGGAATATCCAAAATTTAAATCATAAGATGTTGTTGACTTATTGGCACATGCGTTGTGTCCACAGAATCGTGACAACTTTCCTAAGGGAAGGCTCGGATAAGAGGAGCTTTGATACCAGCCTGATTGAATTGCCCACAGGAAGATTGTGGTAAATTTTATTGTAGCAAGTTCAAAACGTTCGATATTAATTTTAAATGGGATAAAAAACCAAACAGAATAAGAGAACAGATGCTTGATAAAATGTGCAGTGGTACTTTGTGCCTACACAGCAACGTCTCACCCTGATATTTTATCCACAGTTGATATCTTTTATTAATTCAACAAATGTCATAATCTTGTTATGTTAAAAATTTGAAGTCAGTCCCAGGAAATCAAGAGGTTGGTTCTAACGGCAAAAATGACTGAGTTCCATTGTGAACCTTCCTTTCTGAGCTTGTTCACTTTGCATCTTCTTCCCAGTGTTCAGGGAAGGTTCTGCATCTTCACAAAGCCTCTTCACGCAAGTGGTACCTGATTATGGACTATGGGATACTTCTAGAAAGGGGCCTTAACTGGAGATCACAACATCTGAGCAAGGGAAGAGCAGTAGCAATGGGCATTTTATGGCAACTCTTATTTAGAATGAGTCATTAGAAATTAATGACTCTGAACAAATTCTCCACTCTCCCTCTCATTGAAAAAACAATGAAGGACATCCTCAGCTGAGGGCTGGAGTCGGAGAGAAACAAGTCCATCAATGTGGTGGTCCAGCCCAGAGCTTACAGCGTGAGTAACACCAAACACAGGGCACTCTGATTGCCACCTGCATTCTGACTGAACAGGATGAAAGCCAGAACCCAGCAGCAAAAGGGGCTTTGCCCTGGGTCTTCCCAGTCAAGGCAAACCACGATGAATCCTTCGTATCATCTCATGGTTTCCCTGAAGGACTCTGGAGGCAACACCTCCATACACACTCAGGACTTCAGAGTAAAAGAGCACCATGAGATTCCCTACCAGACCTCCCAAAGAAGTCACCACAGCAAAAGCCAAGCACGGGTAGTAAGGAGTTGCACAGATCCCTTGGGGACACAGGGATTTCTGCAAAATCAAACTCCACACATTGCCTCCTCACTACCGCTCAGTGCCATCCCGTTCACGCCCAGAGGCAGCTTCCTCTGAACAAGAGCAGAGTAGAACAGACTTACTTGTCCAGAATGAAATACAAATCAAATCCTCCGTAACAGGCAGGACCACCATTCTCTCTCTTTCCACCTTGTCCCTCACAGGCTGGCAGCAAAGCTGCTAGGCAGAGGCATTTCAAGCCAAATCGCAAGAGGCTTTGCTTTGCAAGGGCCATTATATCCAGACAGGAGGAGAAAAAGAAATCCCTTCTTCCAAGGCTCCTTTATTCCACCCGTTTCTTCAGAAGAGCCATCCAGCGACCTTTCAATGCGTACTTGAGTGTTTCATTCCCTAAAACTCCACTTCCAATAGTTGTCCTCAGGAACTGCAAGACTCTCCCCTCGTTTCCCTTGCCCTTCTCTTTCTGGGTTTCAGATTTCCAGATGCACAAGATTCTGTTTCTCTTTGTTTCTAAAAGGCCCTCGGCCCTCGGGCTCCTCTGCAGCTCTGGGACAGCAGCACCGTTGTTTTGCAAGACAAGGAGCAGCCTCCCAGCTAATCTCGCTTTCTTCACAAAATACAGGGAGGGTCTGAGGCTTTCCCCCCCTTAATTTGTGTTGCTATTATTAAGGATGGCAAAGTTTAGTTTGCCTTAACAAAAGTAACTCCAAGAATGCCATCTTGTGGCGGAAAGTCCAGTAAGTGGAGCCTCTGGACGAAGCCTCTCCTTCCTTCGTGCACTGGGTGTTCTGAGCACACACCACAGCAGTTTGAGGCGCGAACATAGAAGCTGTTTGGTGACAGCAGTCACACTGCACTGTGCAGAGGCACCCTGGCTTCCCACGTGGGCAACCTCTCAAGTGGAAGGACCACAAGGCAGGAACAGGTGGATCAAAGTCCCAGTCTAAGAGAAGATCAGGATCACGACCACCCAAAGAACCTGAATATTTTGATGGCTTGGGACTGGCCAAGATGCACCCCCGAGTCCTGAGGGAGTCAGGTGATCTACTTGTCAAGCCATTCCCTTTGAAACGTCATGGCAGTCAGGGGAAGTCCCAGGTGACGGAAAGAAGAGAAATATTGCACCAAGTTTTCAAAAGGGTAGAAGCGGATCTGGGAACTGCCAACCCATGAGCATCAACCCCCGTGCCTTGATGCTAAGGCACATGGGACAGGGAGGTGATCTGAGGCAGCCAGCCAAGGGTGAGTCTTGCCTGATGAGTCTTGTGGCCTTCAGTGCTGGAATGACTACATCAGTGGACAGGGGAAGAGCTGTGGATGTAATTTGTCAGGACTTCCTTAAGGCCTCTGACATGATGACTCCAAACACCCTGCTGTCTGATTTGGGCTTGAAGAGTGGAAATATAATCCAAGTAGAATGGGTGGGTTTGAAAGGCAAAAGCCCAGCTCAAACTCAATCTGGTCACTAATGTAAGAACCAACAAAAAAGAACAACAAAAGAAAACCAAGGAGAATCTTCACTCCCTTCTTTAATGGGAGGAGAACATTACTGCTGAAGATGAGGAAAAGAATGAGGTGCATAATGACACAGATCGATGGAGCCAGATGGGATTCATTTAAAAGTACTAAGGTAGCTGGTAGAGGAGTTGCCAAGCCACTCTCAATCATTTATTAAAACTCCTGCTTAACAAGGAAGGTCCCAGACCACTGCAGCCTGCCAACGTGATGCCCACCTACAAGAGGAGATGGAAAGAGGATCCAGGAAACCACAGGTCAGTCAGCCTGACCAGGAGAGACTGTGCAGTGGTTCATCTCGAACGCACTCGCTAGGCAAGTCCAGGTCACCTAGAGGATCAGGCCCAGCCAGCGTGGCTTCATCAAGGACACTTCTGCTTGACCAACCCGATCTCCTTCTGTGACCAGCTGACTCACCTGGTGGATGAGGGAACGGCTGTGGATGGTGTCTACCTTCTACCTGGACTTCATCAAAGCCTTTGGCACTATCTCCCAGAGAATTCTTCTTCAGAAGCCCATGGCTAGGACATGCATGCTCCTTACTTTGTAAAAAACTGGCTGGATGGCCAGGCCCCTCTGGATGTTGTCCTGTCTCCCAAGTGCGTCACCCGCACCACTCAACTGGGTGTCATCTGTGAAACTACTGAGGGCGCACTCGATCCCACTGTCTGTGTTGCTGATGATGATTTTGGCTTGTTAGGTCGATCAGTCAGACTGTTCTTGGCCCGTTCAGGTCACTGGCTGAGAGAGTCCCTTGAGAAGTGGGCCCGTGTGAACCTCACGAGGCTCAAGGAGGCCAAGTGCAAGGCCCTGCACCTGGGTCAGGGCACCTCCTGCTGTAATTGCACACTGGGGGAAGAAGGGATTGAGAGCAGCCCTGCCAAGAAGCCCCTGGGGGTACTGGAGCATGAAAGGATGGATGTGAACTCTCAAAGTGCACTCACAGCCCAGAAAGCCAATTGAATCCCGGGCAGCATCAAAAGCAGCACGGCCAGCAGGGTGAGGGAGGGGATTCTGCCCCTCTGCTCCACTCTGCTGAAACCCCACCTGGGGTCCTGTGTCCACTCCTGGAGTCCTCAGAACAGGAAGGACAAGAACTGGATGGAGTGGGTCCAGAGGAGGCAACAGAAATGGTCAGAGGGATGGAACACCTCTGCTAAGACGAAAGGCTGAGACAGTTGCCATTGTTCAGCCTACAGAAGACAAGGCTCTGGAGAGACCTTATTGTGGCCTTTTGCCTCTTAAAGAGGGCTTACAAGAACGATGGGCACAAACCTTTTATCAGGGAGTCTTGCAACAGGACAAGGGCTAAAGGATTCAAAGGGAATGAGGGGAGATTCAGACTAGATCTAAGGAAGAAATTGTTTACATTGAAGGTGGTGAAACACTGGCACAGGCTGCCCAGAGCAGCGGTGGAAGCTCCATTCCTGGAAGCACTGGAGGACAGGGCTCTGAGCAGCCTGGTCCAGTTGAAGATTCCCTATCTATATCAGGGTGTTAGACCAGATGGCCTGTAAAGGTCCCTACAGCCCAAACCATTCTGCGATTCCAGGCAATCCAAATAGTTTTCTGGATGGGATGTGTCCATAGTTGATACAGGGTACAGTAATGAGAAAGCAGCCAGAGCTAATCCATGCTGAAGGTCTTTAATTAAAAGAAATGGTCACCGATTGGTCTGTTTGACCATCTGAATCATCATGAACGAAGCCCTTGAAAGAGGAAATTCCAGGGAAGATCAGCATCGGGGCTTTGTGCAGCAGCTATGCAGCCTCCGTAGTCGTTTGAGTTACATACGAAATTTGAGTCGTGTTCTGGTCAAATTCATAGCAATATTGAAGGTCCACAAGTTGCAGGACATCAAGTGTAAGGCATGATCCTTGATTTTGTTGATATTGGGGTCCTTTAGGGACAGGAAAAAAAAAATAGCATGAGGAAATATGATCATAGAATTGTAAGTTTGGAAGAGTCCAACCGTGCCTGTCTCCCTAGTAAACCATGTCCCTAAGGAGCTCATCCACCTGTCTTTTTAAACACCTCCAGTGATGGTGACTCCACCACCTCCCTAGGTAGCCTGTTCCACTCCCTGACCACCCTTTCAGTGAAGAAATTCTTCCTAATGTCCAGTCTAAACCTCCCCTGGTGCAATTTGTGGTCATTTCCTCTTGTCCCATCGCTGTCACTTGAGAGAAGAGACCACAACCTCCTTTCAGGCAGTTGCAGACAGTGATGAGGTCTCCCCTCAGCATCCTCTTCTCCAAGCTAAACAACCCTAATTCCCTCAGCCACACCTTGCAGGACTTGTTCTCCAGCCCCTCCCCAGCTCCGGTCCCTTCTCTGGACGTGCTCCAGCCCCTCAAGGTCCTTCTCGGAGTGAGGGGCCCAAACTGACCCCAGCACTCGAGGTGGGGCCTCCCCAGCGCTGAGCACAGGGGCACAATCCCCTCCCTGCTCCTGCTGCCCACGCTGGGGCTGACACAGGCCAAGATGCCACTGGCCCTCTTGGCCACCTGGGCCACTGCTGGCTCATGTTCAGCCACTGCCAACCAACACCCCCAGGTCCTTCTCTGCCAGGCAGCTCTCCAGCCACTCTTCCCCAAGCCTGGAACACTGCACGGGGTTGTTGTGACCCAAATGAAGGGCTCTGCACTTGGCCTTGTTGAACCTCATCCCATTGGTCTGAGCCCATCGGTCCAGCCTGTCCAGACCCCTCTGCAGAGCCTCCCTGCCCTCCAGCAGATCCACACTCCCACCCAGCTTGGTGTCATCTGCAAACCTGCAAAGGGTTCACTCAATCCCTTCATTGAGATCGTTGATAAAGAAGTTGAACAGGGCTGGACCCAGCACTGAACCCTGGGGAACACCGCTCGTGGCTGCTTTCCAACTGGATTTACTTCCATTTACCACAACCCTTTGGGCCCGACCAGTGATACTGTTTTTAACACAGCAGAGGCTGTGCCTGTCCACGCCGATGGCAGCCGGTTTCTCCAGCAGGACACTGTGAGAAACAGTGCCAAGGGCTTTACCAAAGTCCAGGTACACCACACCCACAGCCTTCCCCTCGTCCACTAAATGGGTAACCTTGTCATAGAAAGAGATCAGGTTGGTCTGGCAGGACCTGCCTTTGGTGAACCCATGTTGACTGGGCCTGATCACCTGGTTGTCCCACGTGTGCTGTGTGATAGCACTCCAGATGATCTGCTCCATGACCTTCCCCGGTACCGAGGTCAGACTGACAGGCCTGGAGTTCCCCGGATCCTCCCTCCAACCCTTCTTGTAAATGGGCGTAACATTGGCCGGTCTCCAGTCCAGCGACACTTCCCCAGTCAGCCAGGACTGCTGGGAGAGGAGGGAAAGGGGTTTGGCAGAATCCTCTGCCAGTTCCCTTAAAACCCTCAGATGGATCCCATCTGGCCCCATGGATTTGTGTGCGTCCAACTGGCCAAGCAGGTCTCTAACCAACTCCTCTTGATCAGCTGGAGCTTCCTTCCCACTGTCTTCTGGCTGAGGGGGCTGAGTATCCCTAGCACTTTCCGCTTTGGAGTTGAAGACTGAGGCAAAGAAGGCTTTGAGCACCTCTGCCTTGTCCTCGTCCCTCATTGCTACTGTGCCTTCTGCACCCAGCAAGGGAGGGAGAGTCTCCTTTGTCCTCCTGTTGCTGCTGATATATTTAAAGAAGTTCTTTTTATTGTTTTTGACTGAAGTGGCCAGGTGAAGTTCTAGTTTGGCTTTAGCCCTTCTGGTTTTCTCCCTACACGATCTCACCTCACCCTTGGAGTCCTCCTGGGATGCCTGCCCCTTCTTCCTAGCTACAGTGGTGTTAAGTGCCCTGTGCATTCCTTAATACTGGGCATGTCGCACCAATGTGGTTGTTCAAATTAAGCCCCTCAAGTACCAAAGCAAAGCAAGCAGCAAGGAGGCGGAGATGCTGCCAGGATAGAACGCAACATCCTACGCCTGATCTGTAGAGCACCTTTCTCGTGACAGGAATTGCAGACAATCTGCTTGCTGTAAGGCTCAAGAGTTCTCTGCTGCTGCTCCAGGACTGACTCCTCTGTGTAACCCCCAGTCCCTTCCTATATATTTAAAAAGCAAAGAGGGGCCCTACAAGGCAGGTCATCCAAATCCTCAATAAAGTGATCATTCCACCTGTGAAACTCCTACAGGGAATGAGGAAACTTGGCTTAGTGTGGCCAGACAGGAGTGTCTGGTGGCCATTCCTCAGGGAACCGGTCATCAGTCTCTGCACAGGAAAGGACAGCGGTTCTTCAGACAACTCCCCTTTTCCTCTACCCTGACTTCACAGGTGAGGGCACCTGCAAAGTTCTGGGACAAACCTTACACTGCCTGGAACCTGACTAAAAGGAGTAGTAAGGGATTACATCACATCATTTTTGGAGGCTGTGACTCAACACTTTTCCAATCCTGATCTGCAGAGACACCAAACCCTTTCTGCAGCTCCTGAGGTTCTCGATTTGTGTCCGTCCGTGGCTGGAACAGCAGCACCTGTGTGTTATTCCCCAAGGAAACAAAATTATTTACAGATAGAATTAATTTTCTTGCACTCACCGCGCACTTCATAAGCCACATATGTAGGGAATCCTCTGCACAGAGCGAAGATGTCTTGTCCGTAAGACCTGAGGTCACGGATGCGCCTCTTGATGATGAATGTGACCTCCCTTGCAGGTTGTCCTTGACCTTGCAGGCTCTAAACATCAAAAAAACATCATTCAGCAAAATCAATCCCCTGATCCATTCAATGGAATGAATGCTGTGATCCATTCAATGCCCTGGTCCATTTTCTGGAATGATGGCTTGGTGCTTGGTGTTTCACTCCAAACTACATTTAGTAGACTGCATTGACCAAGGGAACGCTAGCAAGCATTGAAAATACCTCCTGTGGCAGATCTGTCCAAGGGAGTCACGGCTGCTACACTGAATGTTGAGAGAGATTTACAGTGTCTGTGCTAATCCTGGGGCTGAACTCAGGCTGATGTGGTGCTGAGTTCTTATAAAAGCTTTTGAAACTTGAAATCTTATTAATAAACTTTTTCCCACATTGCTGGATTATTTGTTCTTCCTCCACTACAGCTGCCTAAAAAGGTGAATTTGTAGCCTTTGTAGCTCTGAAATCTCTAAGCATAAAACCATATTCCAAAGCAGTCGATCTAAATAATCTTTTACAACAGTATAAAAAGAATCAGTTATGTCCATTACTGAAAAAAAACATAAAAACTCTCCACCGCAGCATCTGAAATGGGGCGTTCTGACATTACAATGGTTTCAGATGATTTTAATGTAAAACTTCCTTGACTTTGATGTAACTTCATCATCAGTGCTGTGATCTGAACAGCTTTTAAAGCTGGTTTAAAATCTTTGGAAAACAGCAGGGTGTCTGACATCAGTTTACTTTCATTGCTGCACACTTTTGCCAATAACAACTCTTTTTCCTCTTACCGTGCCAGCCAGTCTGGAAAGTTTATCAAAGCGGGGCAGCTCCATTCTGTTCACTTTGGAAATGTAGCAAACTCTCTGTGGCAGCACTTTGGTGGCAACTGCAGCCTGTAAAATAAAATCATTGGCGAGTAGGAATTCAGCTGTTCAAGAATTCAGGTTGGAATAAAGCCTAGATCAAACGAATAATAAATGCAGATAGATTTCACCCCAAGCCTTCAACTTCAAATGTTAAGAATAAAGAAACAAGGCCTGTATTTTGGTCAGCTTTAGAGGAGTTGGTCTCCTTGGGCATTTTCTGGAAAAGCACGCTCCTTGCCACTCACCGAATTGTAGTTCCAAACGCTTTCCCATGACCCCTGGGTGCTCTCTTGCTGGATAGTTGCAATGTGCCGTTGCAGATGGAGAGTCAGAGTTTGGTAGCCTCCATCAACAGGGATTTGCTTTCTTATTATTTGAGTGTTAAGCACTGCCTCATTTATGACTTGGTCATTTCCATTGGAATGCTGATTACCTTCGGTATCCCAATCCTAGAAAACAGAATCAAACAACATTTATAAACAGTCAGTTGTTTCCCGATAACTTTAGAAAATCAATTCTTTACCCGAAAAAATGCTGGACCACTGGGAGCACCTTTGGTGACCACAGCATTTTCAAAATGACAAAGAAGAAAATCTGTGGCGTCCTGGAGTAGCCCTAAGAAAATGTTTTATAGCCTCGACAGATAATTTCTGCCTTTTACACCTCTCATCTCGTGGGGTTGGTGTTTTATGCATGAAAGAAGTGTGAGATTCCTCTCCTCCAAAGGGATGGGGAAAGAAGCAAGGAAAGTGCAAGAAGCAGGGACGGTGCAAAGAGCAGCAATGTGTGCGTAACTCACGGTATCAGCAAGGGCTGGAGTCAGCAGGAGTCCAAGGAGGACGGTGGTCACAATCTGAAATGGAAATCAGAAACAAACATGTAACTGCAGGCCTGGCTGACAAACCCAGTCATGAGAATCCCAGTGCCTTTTTCCTAATCTGGTGTTTAAGTGTAATCCTGGGAGTCCTTGGTTTCCTGCTGGAATTACAGAAGTCACCGACAGCGAGTCATCCCCGCTTCACCCTAGAAGAATGCGAGCAAGGCACACGGCAGGTTGTGTTTTTAAAGAGCTGAATCTGAAGTTGCTTCTGAGACCCGTCCAGTCACTCATGTGTATTTGGGAAGAACAAGGAGAAGGAATTAAATTCCTTTGTTTTAGGCATTCCAAGAAAGTGTTTGATCCATCAGCTCCAGTTTTGCAAAGGCGGTGACAACAGTGTGCATGGAGTAGGGTTCCTGAAGGATGAATAAAGAGCAGTTAAACTTTGAAAAAGATCCTGACATCTCAGTCTGATCAGGTTATTAGGGAGGAGGAGAAGCATCTCACCAGAGAAAGTCTTTTTGCTATAAGCAGACATAGGTGCTTCTGAGAAAGAAAGGCAATCGTTTTGAATCAAATGTTTTCTTTATAAAAAGAAAAAAATCCTGTGTACTCACAGCGAGTTTCATCTTGACCGCAGAGCTGGTGCTGATGCAGGCAGAATGAGTGATGTGAATGGTCCACCTTATATACATGTTCAGATTTAGGTGTGGGATTGTTCAGTGTCGAGATGAAATTATTTTGTGATTTGTACACCTGTCTGCACGACACTCAATATTAATTCCTGGTGTAACTGCTTCATAAACATGGGGATATTTAACCTCCCAGGCTCTAATAATTTTCTGATAAGAATCCATTTGCAGTGAAAAATCAAATATGTTTTATAGTGTCTTTCTTACATGTACTCATTACTTTTGACAACTCACGTGAGACCGTGGCCAGAAGTAGCCTAGGGTGTAAAAAAAGGCCTAATAGTAGAAAAAATAAAGAAGGGCCTTTGTATCTTCTGAAATCTACCACTTGTGCCCAGGTAAACACAGGGTCCCCCAGAATACAAGGCCCAAATCCCACATTGCTACTGAGAATCAAACATTCACGCTGAAATATTTCATGTCCCTGCAGGGCTGAGGTGTTTTTCCCCTTGCCCCTGTTTATTTGCTGTGGGGACACTAATCCCTATGGAAAGAGGGGATGAGTCTGGGAGGGAAAGGTTGGAACACTTGGGATTGTGTCAGGCTGCTCCATTTCACCTTGTGTGCAGCCTGAGCCTGTGGCAGGGAATGGCTGTCAAGATTCCAGCGTTCCTTTTCAGCTGGAATCCAGCACTTGATGAAAGACAAAGGGATTTTGTTAGGAAAGTCACTTCTAAGCAGTGCTGCCAGTGTAGCATGGCAGTGAATCTGCTCTCGGTGTCACTGAGCCGAGTGTGCAACCCCCAGGGACAGTTTTGGTCACTGCCGCCGATCCAAATGGTGAGGATGTTGTTGGTTCTGGAGAGGCAGCGGCGCTCGCAGGGGTCTGTGTGGCACAGGGCTGGGGCCGGGCTCTGAGGGCAGAACGCGCTGCCCTCGCTGAGGTACAGGAGCAGCAGGGCTGGGGCTGGCGGGGAGCAGCCCTGAGGAGGCCACGGACGTGTGTAATGGGCAAATCGTTAATCTTACCTTACAAACATGAAACACCTTGCTTTAAGAAGTTTGATCCTGAAAGAACAGGAAAAACTGATTAGATTTGGACTGAGAAAACAAGAGAACAAAGTAGCTGAAATTCTTCCAATGTCGTGTTGGAAACGTACCAGGAAAGGCCATTGAAATATTGAGCTGCATCATGAAGGGAGCTGGCAGGGTTCATCACCAAACCCCTTTCCCTCATCTCCCAGCAGTCCTGGCTGACTGGGGAAGTTCCACTTGGCTGGAGACTGGCAAAGGTAACTCCCATTTACAAGAAGGTTCAGAAGGAGGATCCGGCCTATCAGTCTGCCCAGGTGGCCAAGAGGGCCAGTGGCACCTTGGCCTGTGTCAGCCCCAGCGTGGGCAGCAGGAGCAGGGAGGGGATTGTGCCCCTGTGCTCAGCGCTGGGGAGGCCACACCTCGAGTGCTGGGGTCAGTTTGGGCCCCTCACTCCAAGAAGGACCTTGAGGGGCTGGAGCACGTCCAGAGAAGGGACCGGAGCTGGGGAGGGGCTGGAGAACAAGTCCTACAAGGTGTGGCTGAGGGAATTAGGGTTGTTTAGCTTGGAGAAGAGGATGCTGAGGGGAGACCTCATCACTGTCTACAACTCGCCTGGTTGTAGCAAGGAGGGTGTTGGTCTCTTCTTGCAAGTGACAAGTGACAGTATGAGGGGAAATGGCCAAAAGTTGTGCCAGAAGAGGTTTAGACTAGACATTAGGAAAAAATTCATCACTGAAAGGGTGGTCAGGCACTGGCAGAGGCTGCCCAGGGAGGTGGCTGAGTCACTATCCCTGGAGTTGTTTAAACAACGGGCAGAGGAGTTTCTAAGTGGGATGGCTTAGTAAGTGGACAGGTACAGTTGGACATGATGCTCTCAGAGGTCTTTTCCAACCAGATGATTCTATGTTTTCTATACTTGTACTACAAGCAACAGTTTGGGAATCTTTTTAGTCAAATCTAACCTGCAACTTATGTTTTGAATCTCAAAACCGTGCTGTGACAGGACCCGTGGTACCGAGATATTGTATCTGCACGCAGTTGCCTACAAAACCAACACTTACTTCAACAGATGGAGCCCAAAACATTCCCAAGGAAGCCTGGTCTCCAGGTTCTGTACAGGAGAGTGACAGACCTGATTTTTCACATGTCTAAGCATTTGCTGATCTAGGGAAGCTTTTTGGATCTTCATCTCAGTCCAGCCATCAGTTGTTGTATAGAATCCATTTCTCGTCACACGTCACAATGCGATCAAGAAGTGGATCATTGTGTGAATTCCTTTCCTCAGCAGGCCCTTGCAAGCAGAAGTTTATAGCATTTCACTGTGCTTTGTGGTCAGACCTTGCATGCCAATATTTGTTTCTCTCCACACAATTCTTCTCACAGTTCACGCTAACCTCAATGCAGACTTGTTGGTTTCCCATCTAGCAGCTCTCTTTTTCCACGGGTGAATCAAGAACTGAAAGATTTCCTTCACTATCTGAAAAAAAAAAATGTATGCAGATACTTAGAGTGAACTTCATTGTGATGGTAGGCGAGGCAAGATCTGCTGGCTCTTACACAGAGTCTTTTCTACAGGAATATCCAAAATTTAAATCATAAGATGTTGTTGACTTATTGGCACATGCGTTGTGTCCACAGAATCGTGACAACTTTCCTAAGGGAAGGCTCGGATAAGAGGAGCTTTGATACCAGCCTGATTGAATTGCCCACAGGAAGATTGTGGTAAATTTTATTGTAGTAAGTTCAAAACGTTCGATATTAATTTTAAATGGGATAAAAAACCAAACAGAATAAGAGAACAGATGCTTGATAAAATGTGCAGTGGTACTTTGTGCCTACACAGCAACGTCTCACCCTGATATTTTATCCACAGTTGATATCTTTTATTAATTCAACAAATGTCATAATCTTGTTATGTTAAAAATTTGAAGTCAGTCCCAGGAAATCAAGAGGTTGGTTCTAACGGCAAAAATGACTGAGTTCCATTGTGAACCTTCCTTTCTGAGCTTGTTCACTTTGCATCTTCTTCCCAGTGTTCAGGGAAGGTTCTGCATCTTCACAAAGCCTCTTCACGCAAGTGGTACCTGATTATGGACTATGGGATACTTCTAGAAAGGGGCCTTAACTGGAGATCACAACATCTGAGCAAGGGAAGAGCAGTAGCAATGGGCATTTTATGGCAACTCTTATTTAGAATGAGTCATTAGAAATTAATGACTCTGAACAAATTCTCCACTCTCCCTCTCATTGAAAAAACAATGAAGGACATCCTCAGCTGAGGGCTGGAGTCGGAGAGAAACAAGTCCATCAATGTGGTGGTCCAGCCCAGAGCTTACAGCGTGAGTAACACCAAACACAGGGCACTCTGATTGCCACCTGCATTCTGACTGAACAGGATGAAAGCCAGAACCCAGCAGCAAAAGGGGCTTTGCCCTGGGTCTTCCCAGTCAAGGCAAACCACGATGAATCCTTCGTATCATCTCATGGTTTCCCTGAAGGACTCTGGAGGCAACACCTCCATACACACTCAGGACTTCAGAGTAAAAGAGCACCATGAGATTCCCTACCAGACCTCCCAAAGAAGTCACCACAGCAAAAGCCAAGCACGGGTAGTAAGGAGTTGCACAGATCCCTTGGGGACACAGGGATTTCTGCAAAATCAAACTCCACACATTGCCTCCTCACTACCGCTCAGTGCCATCCCGTTCACGCCCAGAGGCAGCTTCCTCTGAACAAGAGCAGAGTAGAACAGACTTACTTGTCCAGAATGAAATACAAATCAAATCCTCCGTAACAGGCAGGACCACCATTCTCTCTCTTTCCACCTTGTCCCTCACAGGCTGGCAGCAAAGCTGCTAGGCAGAGGCATTTCAAGCCAAATCGCAAGAGGCTTTGCTTTGCAAGGGCCATTATATCCAGACAGGAGGAGAAAAAGAAATCCCTTCTTCCAAGGCTCCTTTATTCCACCCGTTTCTTCAGAAGAGCCATCCAGCGACCTTTCAATGCGTACTTGAGTGTTTCATTCCCTAAAACTCCACTTCCAATAGTTGTCCTCAGGAACTGCAAGACTCTCCCCTCGTTTCCCTTGCCCTTCTCTTTCTGGGTTTCAGATTTCCAGATGCACAAGATTCTGTTTCTCTTTGTTTCTGAAAGGCCCTCGGCCCTCGGGCTCCTCTGCAGCTCTGGGACAGCAGCACCGTTGTTTTGCAAGACAAGGAGCAGCCTCCCAGCTAATCTCGCTTTCTTCACAAAATACAGGGAGGGTCTGAGGCTTTCCCCCCCTTAATTTGTGTTGCTATTATTAAGGATGGCAAAGTTTAGTTTGCCTTAACAAAAGTAACTCCAAGAATGCCATCTTGTGGCGGAAAGTCCAGTAAGTGGAGCCTCTGGACGAAGCCTCTCCTTCCTTCGTGCACTGGGTGTTCTGAGCACACACCACAGCAGTTTGAGGCGCGAACATAGAAGCTGTTTGGTGACAGCAGTCACACTGCACTGTGCAGAGGCACCCTGGCTTCCCACGTGGGCAACCTCTCAAGTGGAAGGACCACAAGGCAGGAACAGGTGGATCAAAGTCCCAGTCTAAGAGAAGATCAGGATCACGACCACCCAAAGAACCTGAATATTTTGATGGCTTGGGACTGGCCAAGATGCACCCCCGAGTCCTGAGGGAGTCAGGTGATCTACTTGTCAAGCCATTCCCTTTGAAACGTCATGGCAGTCAGGGGAAGTCCCAGGTGACGGAAAGAAGAGAAATATTGCACCAAGTTTTCAAAAGGGTAGAAGCGGATCTGGGAACTGCCAACCCATGAGCATCAACCCCCGTGCCTTGATGCTAAGGCACATGGGACAGGGAGGTGATCTGAGGCAGCCAGCCGAGGGTGAGTCTTGCCTGATGAGTCTTGTGGCCTTCAGTGCTGGAATGACTACATCAGTGGACAGGGGAAGAGCTGTGGATGTAATTTGTCAGGACTTCCTTAAGGCCTCTGACATGATGACTCCAAACACCCTGCTGTCTGATTTGGGCTTGAAGAGTGGAAATATAATCCAAGTAGAATGGGTGGGTTTGAAAGGCAAAAGCCCAGCTCAAACTCAATCTGGTCACTAATGTAAGAACCAACAAAAAAGAACAACAAAAGAAAACCAAGGAGAATCTTCACTCCCTTCTTTAATGGGAGGAGAACATTGCTGCTGAAGATGAGGAAAAGAATGAGGTGCATAATGACACAGATCGATGGAGCCAGATGGGATTCATTTAAAAGTACTAAGGTAGCTGGTAGAGGAGTTGCCAAGCCACTCTCAATCATTTATTAAAACTCCTGCTTAACAAGGAAGGTCCCAGACCACTGCAGCCTGCCAACGTGATGCCCACCTACAAGAGGAGATGGAAAGAGGATCCAGGAAACCACAGGTCAGTCAGCCTGACCAGGAGAGACTGTGCAGTGGTTCATCTCGAACGCACTCGCTAGGCAAGTCCAGGTCACCTAGAGGATCAGGCCCAGCCAGCGTGGCTTCATCAAGGACACTTCTGCTTGACCAACCCGATCTCCTTCTGTGACCAGCTGACTCACCTGGTGGATGAGGGAACGGCTGTGGATGGTGTCTACCTTCTACCTGGACTTCATCAAAGCCTTTGGCACTATCTCCCAGAGAATTCTTCTTCAGAAGCCCATGGCTAGGACATGCATGCTCCTTACTTTGTAAAAAACTGGCTGGATGGCCAGGCCCCTCTGGATGTTGTCCTGTCTCCCAAGTGCGTCACCCGCACCACTCAACTGGGTGTCATCTGTGAAACTACTGAGGGCGCACTCGATCCCACTGTCTGTGTTGCTGATGATGATTTTGGCTTGTTAGGTCGATCAGTCAGACTGTTCTTGGCCCGTTCAGGTCACTGGCTGAGAGAGTCCCTTGAGAAGTGGGCCCGTGTGAACCTCACGAGGCTCAAGGAGGCCAAGTGCAAGGCCCTGCACCTGGGTCAGGGCACCTCCTGCTGTAATTGCACACTGGGGGAAGAAGGGATTGAGAGCAGCCCTGCCAAGAAGCCCCTGGAGGTACTGGAGCATGAAAGGATGGATGTGAACTCTCAAAGTGCACTCACAGCCCAGAAAGCCAATTGAATCCCGGGCAGCATCAAAAGCAGCACGGCCAGCAGGGTGAGGGAGGGGATTCTGCCCCTCTGCTCCACTCTGCTGAAACCCCACCTGGGGTCCTGTGTCCACTCCTGGAGTCCTCAGAACAGGAAGGACAAGAACTGGATGGAGTGGGTCCAGAGGAGGCAACAGAAATGGTCAGAGGGATGGAACACCTCTGCTAAGACGAAAGGCTGAGACAGTTGCCATTGTTCAGCCTACAGAAGACAAGGCTCTGGAGAGACCTTATTGTGGCCTTTTGCCTCTTAAAGAGGGCTTACAAGAACGATGGGCACAAACCTTTTATCAGGGAGTCTTGCAACAGGACAAGGGCTAAAGGATTCAAAGGGAATGAGGGGAGATTCAGACTAGATCTAAGGAAGAAATTGTTTACATTGAAGGTGGTGAAACACTGGCACAGGCTGCCCAGAGCAGCGGTGGAAGCTCCATTCCTGGAAGCACTGGAGGACAGGGCTCTGAGCAGCCTGGTCCAGTTGAAGATTCCCTATCTATATCAGGGTGTTAGACCAGATGGCCTGTAAAGGTCCCTACAGCCCAAACCATTCTGCGATTCCAGGCAATCCAAATAGTTTTCTGGATGGGATGTGTCCATAGTTGATACAGGGTACAGTAATGAGAAAGCAGCCAGAGCTAATCCATGCTGAAGGTCTTTAATTAAAAGAAATGGTCACCGATTGGTCTGTTTGACCATCTGAATCATCATGAACGAAGCCCTTGAAAGAGGAAATTCCAGGGAAGATCAGCATCGGGGCTTTGTGCAGCAGCTATGCAGCCTCCGTAGTCGTTTGAGTTACATACGAAATTTGAGTCGTGTTCTGGTCAAATTCATAGCAATATTGAAGGTCCACAAGTTGCAGGACATCAAGTGTAAGGCATGATCCTTGATTTTGTTGATATTGGGGTCCTTTAGGGACAGGAAAAAAAAAATAGCATGAGGAAATATGATCATAGAATTGTAAGTTTGGAAGAGTCCAACCGTGCCTGTCTCCCTAGTAAACCATGTCCCTAAGGAGCTCATCCACCTGTCTTTTTAAACACCTCCAGTGATGGTGACTCCACCACCTCCCTAGGTAGCCTGTTCCACTCCCTGACCACCCTTTCAGTGAAGAAATTCTTCCTAATGTCCAGTCTAAACCTCCCCTGGTGCAATTTGTGGTCATTTCCTCTTGTCCCATCGCTGTCACTTGAGAGAAGAGACCACAACCTCCTTTCAGGCAGTTGCAGACAGTGATGAGGTCTCCCCTCAGCATCCTCTTCTCCAAGCTAAACAACCCTAATTCCCTCAGCCACACCTTGTAGGACTTGTTCTCCAGCCCCTCCCCAGCTCCGGTCCCTTCTCTGGACGTGCTCCAGCCCCTCAAGGTCCTTCTCGGAGTGAGGGGCCCAAACTGACCCCAGCACTCGAGGTGGGGCCTCCCCAGCGCTGAGCACAGGGGCACAATCCCCTCCCTGCTCCTGCTGCCCACGCTGGGGCTGACACAGGCCAAGATGCCACTGGCCCTCTTGGCCACCTGGGCCACTGCTGGCTCATGTTCAGCCACTGCCAACCAACACCCCCAGGTCCTTCTCTGCCAGGCAGCTCTCCAGCCACTCTTCCCCAAGCCTGGAACACTGCACGGGGTTGTTGTGACCCAAATGAAGGGCTCTGCACTTGGCCTTGTTGAACCTCATCCCATTGGTCTGAGCCCATCGGTCCAGCCTGTCCAGACCCCTCTGCAGAGCCTCCCTGCCCTCCAGCAGATCCACACTCCCACCCAGCTTGGTGTCATCTGCAAACCTGCAAAGGGTTCACTCAATCCCTTCATTGAGATCGTTGATAAAGAAGTTGAACAGGGCTGGACCCAGCACTGAACCCTGGGGAACACCGCTCGTGGCTGCTTTCCAACTGGATTTACTTCCATTTACCACAACCCTTTGGGCCCGACCAGTGATACTGTTTTTAACACAGCAGAGGCTGTGCCTGTCCACGCCGATGGCAGCCGGTTTCTCCAGCAGGACACTGTGAGAAACAGTGCCAAGGGCTTTACCAAAGTCCAGGTACACCACACCCACAGCCTTCCCCTCGTCCACTAAATGGGTAACCTTGTCATAGAAAGAGATCAGGTTGGTCTGGCAGGACCTGCCTTTGGTGAACCCATGTTGACTGGGCCTGATCACCTGGTTGTCCCACGTGTGCTGTGTGATAGCACTCCAGATGATCTGCTCCATGACCTTCCCCGGTACCGAGGTCAGACTGACAGGCCTGGAGTTCCCCGGATCCTCCCTCCAACCCTTCTTGTAAATGGGCGTAACATTGGCCGGTCTCCAGTCCAGCGACACTTCCCCAGTCAGCCAGGACTGCTGGGAGAGGAGGGAAAGGGGTTTGGCAGAATCCTCTGCCAGTTCCCTTAAAACCCTCAGATGGATCCCATCTGGCCCCATGGATTTGTGTGCGTCCAACTGGCCAAGCAGGTCTCTAACCAACTCCTCTTGATCAGCTGGAGCTTCCTTCCCACTGTCTTCTGGCTGAGGGGGCTGAGTATCCCTAGCACTTTCCGCTTTGGAGTTGAAGACTGAGGCAAAGAAGGCTTTGAGCACCTCTGCCTTGTCCTCGTCCCTCATTGCTACTGTGCCTTCTGCACCCAGCAAGGGAGGGAGAGTCTCCTTTGTCCTCCTGTTGCTGCTGATATATTTAAAGAAGTTCTTTTTATTGTTTTTGACTGAAGTGGCCAGGTGAAGTTCTAGTTTGGCTTTAGCCCTTCTGGTTTTCTCCCTACACGATCTCACCTCACCCTTGGAGTCCTCCTGGGATGCCTGCCCCTTCTTCCTAGCTACAGTGGTGTTAAGTGCCCTGTGCATTCCTTAATACTGGGCATGTCGCACCAATGTGGTTGTTCAAATTAAGCCCCTCAAGTACCAAAGCAAAGCAAGCAGCAAGGAGGCGGAGATGCTGCCAGGATAGAACGCAACATCCTACGCCTGATCTGTAGAGCACCTTTCTCGTGACAGGAATTGCAGACAATCTGCTTGCTGTAAGGCTCAAGAGTTCTCTGCTGCTGCTCCAGGACTGACTCCTCTGTGTAACCCCCAGTCCCTTCCTATATATTTAAAAAGCAAAGAGGGGCCCTACAAGGCAGGTCATCCAAATCCTCAATAAAGTGATCATTCCACCTGTGAAACTCCTACAGGGAATGAGGAAACTTGGCTTAGTGTGGCCAGACAGGAGTGTCTGGTGGCCATTCCTCAGGGAACCGGTCATCAGTCTCTGCACAGGAAAGGACAGCGGTTCTTCAGACAACTCCCCTTTTCCTCTACCCTGACTTCACAGGTGAGGGCACCTGCAAAGTTCTGGGACAAACCTTACACTGCCTGGAACCTGACTAAAAGGAGTAGTAAGGGATTACATCACATCATTTTTGGAGGCTGTGACTCAACACTTTTCCAATCCTGATCTGCAGAGACACCAAACCCTTTCTGCAGCTCCTGAGGTTCTCGATTTGTGTCCGTCCGTGGCTGGAACAGCAGCACCTGTGTGTTATTCCCCAAGGAAACAAAATTATTTACAGATAGAATTAATTTTCTTGCACTCACCGCGCACTTCATAAGCCACATATGTAGGGAATCCTCTGCACAGAGCGAAGATGTCTTGTCCGTAAGACCTGAGGTCACGGATGCGCCTCTTGATGATGAATGTGACCTCCCTTGCAGGTTGTCCTTGACCTTGCAGGCTCTAAACATCAAAAAAACATCATTCAGCAAAATCAATCCCCTGATCCATTCAATGGAATGAATGCTGTGATCCATTCAATGCCCTGGTCCATTTTCTGGAATGATGGCTTGGTGCTTGGTGTTTCACTCCAAACTACATTTAGTAGACTGCATTGACCAAGGGAACGCTAGCAAGCATTGAAAATACCTCCTGTGGCAGATCTGTCCAAGGGAGTCACGGCTGCTACACTGAATGTTGAGAGAGATTTACAGTGTCTGTGCTAATCCTGGGGCTGAACTCAGGCTGATGTGGTGCTGAGTTCTTATAAAAGCTTTTGAAACTTGAAATCTTATTAATAAACTTTTTCCCACATTGCTGGATTATTTGTTCTTCCTCCACTACAGCTGCCTAAAAAGGTGAATTTGTAGCCTTTGTAGCTCTGAAATCTCTAAGCATAAAACCATATTCCAAAGCAGTCGATCTAAATAATCTTTTACAACAGTATAAAAAGAATCAGTTATGTCCATTACTGAAAAAAAACATAAAAACTCTCCACCGCAGCATCTGAAATGGGGCGTTCTGACATTACAATGGTTTCAGATGATTTTAATGTAAAACTTCCTTGACTTTGATGTAACTTCATCATCAGTGCTGTGATCTGAACAGCTTTTAAAGCTGGTTTAAAATCTTTGGAAAACAGCAGGGTGTCTGACATCAGTTTACTTTCATTGCTGCACACTTTTGCCAATAACAACTCTTTTTCCTCTTACCGTGCCAGCCAGTCTGGAAAGTTTATCAAAGCGGGGCAGCTCCATTCTGTTCACTTTGGAAATGTAGCAAACTCTCTGTGGCAGCACTTTGGTGGCAACTGCAGCCTGTAAAATAAAATCATTGGCGAGTAGGAATTCAGCTGTTCAAGAATTCAGGTTGGAATAAAGCCTAGATCAAACGAATAATAAATGCAGATAGATTTCACCCCAAGCCTTCAACTTCAAATGTTAAGAATAAAGAAACAAGGCCTGTATTTTGGTCAGCTTTAGAGGAGTTGGTCTCCTTGGGCATTTTCTGGAAAAGCACGCTCCTTGCCACTCACCGAATTGTAGTTCCAAACGCTTTCCCATGACCCCTGGGTGCTCTCTTGCTGGATAGTTGCAATGTGCCGTTGCAGATGGAGAGTCAGAGTTTGGTAGCCTCCATCAACAGGGATTTGCTTACTTATTATTTGAGTGTTAAGCACTGCCTCATTTATGACTTGGTCATTTCCATTGGAATGCTGATTACCTTCGGTATCCCAATCCTAGAAAACAGAATCAAACAACATTTATAAACAGTCAGTTGTTTCCCGATAACTTTAGAAAATCAATTCTTTACCCGAAAAAATGCTGGACCACTGGGAGCACCTTTGGTGACCACAGCATTTTCAAAATGACAAAGAAGAAAATCTGTGGCGTCCTGGAGTAGCCCTAAGAAAATGTTTTATAGCCTCGACAGATAATTTCTGCCTTTTACACCTCTCATCTCGTGGGGTTGGTGTTTTATGCATGAAAGAAGTGTGAGATTCCTCTCCTCCAAAGGGATGGGGAAAGAAGCAAGGAAAGTGCAAGAAGCAGGGACAGTGCAAAGAGCAGCAATGTGTGCGTAACTCACGGTATCAGCAAGGGCTGGAGTCAGCAGGAGTCCAAGGAGGACGGTGGTCACAATCTGAAATGGAAATCAGAAACAAACATGTAACTGCAGGCCTGGCTGACAAACCCAGTCATGAGAATCCCAGTGCCTTTTTCCTAATCTGGTGTTTAAGTGTAATCCTGGGAGTCCTTGGTTTCCTGCTGGAATTACAGAAGTCACCGACAGCGAGTCAACCCCGCTTCACCCTAGAAGAATGCGAGCAAGGCACACGGCAGGTTGTGTTTTTAAAGAGCTGAATCTGAAGTTGCTTCTGAGACCCGTCCAGTCACTCATGTGTATTTGGGAAGAACAAGGAGAAGGAATTAAATTCCTTTGTTTTAGGCATTCCAAGAAAGTGTTTGATCCATCAGCTCCAGTTTTGCAAAGGCGGTGACAACAGTGTGCATGGAGTAGGGTTCCTGAAGGATGAATAAAGAGCAGTTAAACTTTGAAAAAGATCCTGACATCTCAGTCTGATCAGGTTATTAGGGAGGAGGAGAAGCATCTCACCAGAGAAAGTCTTTTTGCTATAAGCAGACATAGGTGCTTCTGAGAAAGAAAGGCAATCGTTTTGAATCAAATGTTTTCTTTATAAAAAGAAAAAAATCCTGTGTACTCACAGCGAGTTTCATCTTGACCGCAGAGCTGGTGCTGATGCAGGCAGAATGAGTGATGTGAATGGTCCACCTTATATACATGTTCAGATTTAGGTGTGGGATTGTTCAGTGTCGAGATGAAATTATTTTGTGATTTGTACACCTGTCTGCACGACACTCAATATTAATTCCTGGTGTAACTGCTTCATAAACATGGGGATATTTAACCTCCCAGGCTCTAATAATTTTCTGATAAGAATCCATTTGCAGTGAAAAATCAAATATGTTTTATAGTGTCTTTCTTACATGTACTCATTACTTTTGACAACTCACGTGAGACCGTGGCCAGAAGTAGCCTAGGGTGTAAAAAAAGGCCTAATAGTAGAAAAAATAAAGAAGGGCCTTTGTATCTTCTGAAATCTACCACTTGTGCCCAGGTAAACACAGGGTCCCCCAGAATACAAGGCCCAAATCCCACATTGCTACTGAGAATCAAACATTCACGCTGAAATATTTCATGTCCCTGCAGGGCTGAGGTGTTTTTCCCCTTGCCCCTGTTTATTTGCTGTGGGGACACTAATCCCTATGGAAAGAGGGGATGAGTCTGGGAGGGAAAGGTTGGAACACTTGGGATTGTGTCAGGCTGCTCCATTTCACCTTGTGTGCAGCCTGAGCCTGTGGCAGGGAATGGCTGTCAAGATTCCAGCGTTCCTTTTCAGCTGGAATCCAGCACTTGATGAAAGACAAAGGGATTTTGTTAGGAAAGTCACTTCTAAGCAGTGCTGCCAGTGTAGCATGGCAGTGAATCTGCTCTCGGTGTCACTGAGCCGAGTGTGCAACCCCCAGGGACAGTTTTGGTCACTGCCGCCGATCCAAATGGTGAGGATGTTGTTGGTTCTGGAGAGGCAGCGGCGCTCGCAGGGGTCTGTGTGGCACAGGGCTGGGGCCGGGCTCTGAGGGCAGAACGCGCTGCCCTCGCTGAGGTACAGGAGCAGCAGGGCTGGGGCTGGCGGGGAGCAGCCCTGAGGAGGCCACGGACGTGTGTAATGGGCAAATCGTTAATCTTACCTTACAAACATGAAACACCTTGCTTTAAGAAGTTTGATCCTGAAAGAACAGGAAAAACTGATTAGATTTGGACTGAGAAAACAAGAGAACAAAGTAGCTGAAATTCTTCCAATGTCGTGTTGGAAACGTACCAGGAAAGGCCATTGAAATATTGAGCTGCATCATGAAGGGAGCTGGCAGGGTTCATCACCAAACCCCTTTCCCTCATCTCCCAGCAGTCCTGGCTGACTGGGGAAGTTCCACTTGGCTGGAGACTGGCAAAGGTAACTCCCATTTACAAGAAGGTTCAGAAGGAGGATCCGGCCTATCAGTCTGCCCAGGTGGCCAAGAGGGCCAGTGGCACCTTGGCCTGTGTCAGCCCCAGTGTGGGCAGCAGGAGCAGGGAGGGGATTGTGCCCCTGTGCTCAGCGCTGGGGAGGCCACACCTCGAGTGCTGGGGTCAGTTTGGGCCCCTCACTCCAAGAAGGACCTTGAGGGGCTGGAGCACGTCCAGAGAAGGGACCGGAGCTGGGGAGGGGCTGGAGAACAAGTCCTACAAGGTGTGGCTGAGGGAATTAGGGTTGTTTAGCTTGGAGAAGAGGATGCTGAGGGGAGACCTCATCACTGTCTACAACTCGCCTGGTTGTAGCAAGGAGGGTGTTGGTCTCTTCTTGCAAGTGACAAGTGACAGTATGAGGGGAAATGGCCAAAAGTTGTGCCAGAAGAGGTTTAGACTAGACATTAGGAAAAAATTCATCACTGAAAGGGTGGTCAGGCACTGGCAGAGGCTGCCCAGGGAGGTGGCTGAGTCACTATCCCTGGAGTTGTTTAAACAACGGGCAGAGGAGTTTCTAAGTGGGATGGCTTAGTAAGTGGACAGGTACAGTTGGACATGATGCTCTCAGAGGTCTTTTCCAACCAGATGATTCTATGTTTTCTATACTTGTACTACAAGCAACAGTTTGGGAATCTTTTTAGTCAAATCTAACCTGCAACTTATGTTTTGAATCTCAAAACCGTGCTGTGACAGGACCCGTGGTACCGAGATATTGTATCTGCACGCAGTTGCCTACAAAACCAACACTTACTTCAACAGATGGAGCCCAAAACATTCCCAAGGAAGCCTGGTCTCCAGGTTCTGTACAGGAGAGTGACAGACCTGATTTTTCACATGTCTAAGCATTTGCTGATCTAGGGAAGCTTTTTGGATCTTCATCTCAGTCCAGCCATCAGTTGTTGTATAGAATCCATTTCTCGTCACACGTCACAATGCGATCAAGAAGTGGATCATTGTGTGAATTCCTTTCCTCAGCAGGCCCTTGCAAGCAGAAGTTTATAGCATTTCACTGTGCTTTGTGGTCAGACCTTGCATGCCAATATTTGTTTCTCTCCACACAATTCTTCTCACAGTTCACGCTAACCTCAATGCAGACTTGTTGGTTTCCCATCTAGCAGCTCTCTTTTTCCACGGGTGAATCAAGAACTGAAAGATTTCCTTCACTATCTGAAAAAAAAAAATGTATGCAGATACTTAGAGTGAACTTCATTGTGATGGTAGGCGAGGCAAGATCTGCTGGCTCTTACACAGAGTCTTTTCTACAGGAATATCCAAAATTAAATCATAAGATGTTGTTGACTTATTGGCACATGCGTTGCGTCCACAGAATCGTGACAACTTTCCTAAGGGAAGGCTCGGATAAGAGGAGCTTTGATACCAGCCTGATTGAATTGCCCACAGGAAGATTGTGGTAAATTTTATTGTAGCAAGTTCAAAACGTTCGCTATTAACTTTTAAACGGGATAAAAAACCCAAACAGAATAAGAGAACAGATGCTTGATAAAATGTGCAGTGGTACTTTGTGCCTACACAGCAACGTCTCACCCTGATATCTTATCCACAGTTGATATCTTTTATTAATTCAATAAATGTCATAATCTTGTTATGTTAAAAATTTGAAGTCAGTCCCAGGAAATCAAGAGGTTGGTTCTAACGGCAAAAATGACTGAGTTCCATTGTGAACCTTCCTTTCTGAGCTTGTTCACTTTGCATCTTCTTCCCAATGTTCAGGGAAGGTTCTGCATCTTCACAAAGCCTCTTCACGCAAGTGGTACCTGATTATGGACTATGGGATACTTCTAGAAAGGGGCCTTAACTGGAGATCACAACATCTGAGCAAGGGAGGAGCAGTAGCAATGGGCATTTTATGGCAACTCTTATCTAGAATGTGGATTTTCATAGTTCTCTGAATTGGTGCTCATTTACCTCCTCCTGAAGTGCTTCTTCTTTCATAGCAGCTCTATCAGTCCCTCTGAACTGTGTCCTTTGCTGTTGCTCCATATGGGTTTGCACACTGACATTGCCTTTGCATTGCCAGAGTGGCACGGTGGGGACTCGTGTCATTAGAAATTAATGGCTCTGAACAAACTCTCCACTGTCCCTCTCATTGAAAAAACAATGAAGGACATCCTCAGCTGAGGGCTGGAGACGGAGAGAAACAAGTCCATCATTGTGGTGGTCCAGCCCAGAGCTCACGGTGTGAGTAACACCAAACACAGGGCACTCTGATTGCCACCTGCATTCTGACGCAACAGGACGAAAGCCAGGACCCAGCAGCAAAAGGGGCTTTGCCCTGGGCCAGTAAAAACAAATGACAAGGAGTCCTTCCTATCATCTCATGGTTTGCCACTGGACACACCATCTCTCTTTGTTGTCAGGATTTCTGAAGCATTTTTGAAAACATTCTCTAAACAATTAGAAGGTAGAAACCCCAGGCTAAATAAGATTCAAAACTTCAACTTATCCTCTGTGGAGTGAAAGGAAGTTTTAAAGACAGGGGAGACACAATCAGGTTCTCCACCACAAGCAGTCTCTTGCCATCCTTCTCAAATGCTGATGAATCAGGACCACACCACGTTGTGCATAGCTTAATTTCTGTCACTCTTCTCAAAACATCACTAGACTCCAATGATATTACAGCCAGAGGCGACAGGTGTGCCGCCCTTCTTCCAATTGCTCCTTGAAGAAGCTATGGGTTCAAATACACAACACAGATTCTCTGTCAGCCACAGCAGAATTTCTAACAGCTGGAGTTACAGAGCACAGTGAGATTCCCTAACAGAACTCCCAAAGAAGTCACCACAACAAAAGCAAAGCCCAAGTAGTAACAAGTTGTGCAGTGCCCTTGGGGACACCGCGATTTCTACAAAATCAAAATCCACACAAAGGCCCTTCGCTGTCACTCAGTGCCATTCAGTTCATGCAAGGAGAAACCTTCTAAGGGAAGATGGAGTTCATGACCACTGGAGGAACCCAAACATTCTGAAGGCTATGGGACTGGCAAAGATGCATCCCCAAGTCCTGAGGGAATTGGTTGAGCTGTTTTCCAAGCAACTCTCCGTGATCTTTGAAACATCATGGCAATCAGGGGAAGTCACAGGTGACTGGAAGAAAGGAAACATCGCACCCAGTTTTAAAAAGGTTAGAAACTGCCCTGGGAACTGTCACCATTATCCCCGTGTCTGTGAAGATGATGAAGCAGAGACTCCTAGAAGTTATGCTAAGGCACATGGAAGACAGGGAGGTGATCTGAGACAGCTAGCATGGCTTCTCCGAGGGTGAGTCCTGCCCAATCAATCTTTGGTGTTGGAATGACTACATCAGTGGACAGTGGAAGAGCTGTGGATGTGATTTGTCAGGACTTATGTGAGGCCTCTGTTTACAGTCACCGTCTACAACCTGCTCTCTGAATTGGATTTGATGGGTGGACTGTTTGGTGGATGAGGAATTGGTTGGATAGTGGCATCCAGAGGGTAGGTGTCAATGGCACAGTGACCAGATGGACACTGGTGACAAGTCCTGTCCCTCAGAACTCATATTGAGACCTGTCCTGTTTAACATAAAATCAAAGAATCCAAGTAGAATGGGCAGGTTAGAAGCACGAAAGCTCAGCTCAGACTCATTTTGGTTGTTGATGCAAGAAACAACAAAAAATGTTTTTAAGAATACATCAACAACAAAAAGAAAACAAAGGAGAATCTCTGCCCTTTATTTGGTATGGAGGGGATCACTGCTTTTAGGCAGTTGAAGAGAGCAATAAGGTCTCCCCTCCTCCTCTTCTTCAGGCTAAACAACCCCAGCTTCCTCAGTCGCTTCTCACAGGGCTTGTGCTCCAGCCCCTTCCCCATCCTCGTCGCTCTCCTCTGGACACACTCCAGCATCTCGATATCTTAAACTGAGGGCCCAGAACTGGACACAGCACTCGAGGTGCGGCCTGACCAGTGCCGAGTATAAGGGGATGACGACCTCTCTAGTCCTGCTGGCCACACTGTTCCTGATGCAGGCCAAGATACCACTGGCCTTCTTGGCCACTTGGGCACACTGCTGGCTCATGTTGAGTTTCCTGTCCACCAGCACTCCAAAGTCCCTTTCCGCCTGACTGCTCTTCAGCCACTCTGTCCCCAGCCCAGAACTCTGCACGGGGTTGTTGTGTCCAAAGTGTAGAACCTGGCATTTGGACTTGTTAACCCTCATGCTACTGGAGTCAGCCCATCTCCAGCCTGTCAAGGTCCCTCTGTAGGGCCCTCCTACCCTCTAGCAGGTTGACACTTCCTCCCAGCTTGGTGTCATCTGTGAACTTGCTGATGAAGGACTCAATCCCCTCATCCAGATCATCAACAAAGATATTAAGCAGGACCGGGCCCAGCACTGATCCCAGGGGGACACCACTAGTGACCGGCCCCCAACTGGATGTGAAACCATTCACTATCACTTTCTGGGCTCGGCCATCCAACCAGTTCCTAACCCAGCACAGAGCGTTCCTGTCCAAGCCACGGGGTGACAGCGTCTCCAGGAGTCTGCTGTGGGAGACAGTGTCAAAGGCCTTGCTGAGGTCCAGGTACACCACATCCACAGCCGTCTTCTCATCCACCAGGCGAGTCACGTGGTTGTAAAAGGAGATTAGGTTGAAGGAGATCAGGTTGGTCCCTCTGGATGTTGTCCTGTCTCCCAAGTGCGTCACCCGCACCACTCAACTGGGTGTCATCTGTGAAACTACTGAGGGCGCACTCGATCCCACTGTCTGTGTTGCTGATGATGATTTTGGCTTGTTAGGTCGATCAGTCAGACTGTTCTTGGCCCGTTCAGGTCACTGGCTGAGAGAGTCCCTTGAGAAGTGGGCCCGTGTGAACCTCACGAGGCTCAAGGAGGCCAAGTGCAAGGCCCTGCACCTGGGTCAGGGCACCTCCTGCTGTAATTGCACACTGGGGGAAGAAGGGATTGAGAGCAGCCCTGCCAAGAAGCCCCTGGGGGTACTGGAGCATGAAAGGATGGATGTGAACTCTCAAAGTGCACTCACAGCCCAGAAAGCCAATTGAATCCCGGGCAGCATCAAAAGCAGCACGGCCAGCAGGGTGAGGGAGGGGATTCTGCCCCTCTGCTCCACTCTGCTGAAACCCCACCTGGGGTCCTGTGTCCACTCCTGGAGTCCTCAGAACAGGAAGGACAAGAACTGGATGGAGTGGGTCCAGAGGAGGCAACAGAAATGGTCAGAGGGATGGAACACCTCTGCTAAGACGAAAGGCTGAGACAGTTGCCATTGTTCAGCCTACAGAAGACAAGGCTCTGGAGAGACCTTATTGTGGCCTTTTGCCTCTTAAAGAGGGCTTACAAGAACGATGGGCACAAACCTTTTATCAGGGAGTCTTGCAACAGGACAAGGGCTAAAGAATTCAAAGGGAATGAGGGGAGATTCAGACTAGATCTAAGGAAGAAATTGTTTACATTGAAGGTGGTGAAACACTGGCACAGGCTGCCCAGAGCAGCGGTGGAAGCTCCATTCCTGGAAGCACTGGAGGACAGGGCTCTGAGCAACCTGGTCCAGTTGAAGATTCCCTATCTATATCAGGGTGTTAGACCAGATGGCCTGTAAAGGTCCCTACAGCCCAAACCATTCTGCGATTCCAGGCAATCCAGATAGTTTTCTGGATGGGATGTGTCCATAGTTGATACAGGGTACAGTAATGAGAAAGCAGCCAGAGCTAATCCATGCTGAAGGTCTTTAATTAAAAGAAATGGTCACCGATTGGTCTGTTTGACCATCTGAATCATCATGAACGAAACCCTTGAAAGAGGAAATTCCAAGGAAGATCAGCATCGGGGTTGGCTTTGTGCAGCAGCTATCGAGCATCCATAGTTGGTTCAGTTAGACACGAAGTCTTACTTCTCAAACTGGTCAAAGCATATGGCAGTATTGAAGGCCCAAGAGTTGCAGGAGACCCATTGAAAGGCATGATTCTTGAAAGTATTGGTTTTGGACTCCTTTAGGAACAAGAAAAGAAAAAATAGCATGAGCAATTGGCTAAGGTGGTGTTAAGTGCCCTGTGCGTTGCTTGGCAGCCCGTATTACTGGGCGTATCACACCCATGTATTTGTTTAAATTGAGCCCCTCAAGTACCAAAGCAAAGCAAGCAGCAAGGAGGTGGAGATGCTGCCAGGAAAGAATGCAACATCCTACGCCTGATCTGTAGAGCAGCTTTCTCATGACAGGGCTTGCAGACTGGTCATCAGTCTCTGCACTGAAGGACAGCGGTTCTTCAGACAACTCCCCTTTTCCTCTACCCTGGCTTTACAGGTGAGGGCACCTGCAAAGTTCTGGGACAAACCTTACACCACCTGGAACCTGACTAAAAGGAGTAGTAAGGGGTTGCATCACATCATTTTTGGAGGCTGTGACTCAACACTCTTCCAATCCTGATCTGCAGAGACACCAAACTCTTTCTGCAGCTCCTGAGGTTCTCGATTTGTGTCCGTCCATGGCTGGAACAGCAGCACCTGTGTGTTATTCCCCAAGGGAAAAGCAGGCCTGGGTAGTTGCAGACAGGGTTAATTTTCTTGCACTCACCGCTCACTTCATAAGCCTCGTATGTAGGGATTCCACTGCACAGCGTGAAAATTTCTTCTCCATAAGACCTGAGGTCACGGATGGGTCTCTGGATGACGAATGTGACCTCCCTTGCAGGTTGTCCTTGACTTTGCAGGCTCTAAGCATGACACAACATCATTCAGCAAGAGCAGTGCCCTGATCCGTTCAATGCTATGCACATTCCTATTTCTGGAAGGATGGCTCGGTGCTTGGTGTTTCGCTCCAAACTGCCTGTAGTGCAGTCTCTTAAAGCACCGCGCGACCAAGGGACTGTCAGCAAGCACTGAAGACACCTCCTGTGGCAGATCTGTCCAAGGGAGTCACGGCTGCTACACTGAGTGCTGAGGGAGATTTACAGTGTCTGTGCTAATTCTGGGGCTGAACTCAGGTTGATATGGTGCTAATGTGGAGTTCTTACGAAAAAGGTTTGGAAGCTTAAAATATTATTCATATTTTTGCTCATTGCCGGATTATTTGTTCTTCCTCCACTACGGCTGCCTAAAAAGTGATTTTTGTAGCCTCCTGAGAGTGTGAGATTATGAAGAACATCACAGCAAAAATGTGTATTCAAGTCAGTCAACCTAAGTAATCTTTTACAACAGTATACCAAGAATTGAAGTCAACTACAACATTGAAAAAACACCAAAACTCTCCTAAAATGGGGCATGCTGACTTTTCAATGCTTTCCGATGATCTTAATGCAAAACTTTCTTGACTTTGATGTAACTTCATCATCAGTGCTGTGATCTGAACAGCTTTTAAAGCTGGTTTAAAATCTTTGGAAAACAGCAGGGTGTCTGACATCAGTTTACTGTCATTGCTGCACACTTTTGCCAATAACAACTCTTTTCCCTCTTACCATGCTCTCTGCAGCCACTTTGGAAAGATCATCAAAGAGAGGCAATACCATTCTGTTCACTTTGGAAATGTAGCAAACTTTCTGTGGCAGCACTTTGGTGGCAATCACGCCCTGTAAAATAAAATCATTGGTGAGTAGGAATTCAGCTGTTCAAGAATTCAGGTTGGAATAAAGCCTAGATCAAACGAATAATAAATGCAGATAGATTTCACCCCAAGCCTTCAACTTCAAATGTTAAGAATAAAGAAACAAGGCCTGTATTTTGGTCAGCTTTAGAGGAGTTGGTCTCCTTGGGCATTTTCTGGAAAAGCACACTCCTTGCCACTCACCAAATTGTAGTTCCAAATGCTTTCCCATGACCCCTGGGTGCTCTCTTGCTGGATAGTTGCAATGTGCTGTTGCCGATGGAGAGTCAGAGTTTGGTAGCCTCCATCAACAGGGATTTGCTTACTTATTATTTGAGTGTTCAGCACTGCCTCATTTATGAACTGGTGATTTCCATTGGAATGCTGATTACCTTCAGTATTCCAATCCTAGAAAGCGAAATGAAACAGCACTTATAAACTATCACTTGTCTCCTGAAGGATTTAGAAAATCAATTCTCCACCAGAAAAAAATGCTGGACCATAGGAAGCACAATTTTCATAGCTCGAAGAATAATTTCTGCATCTTACACCACTCATCTCATGGGGTTGGAGTTTTATGCATGAAAGAAGTGTGAGATTCCTCTCCTCCAAAGGCATGGGGAAAGATGTAAGAACACACAAGAAACAGGCACTATGGAAAGAGCGGCAACATAGCCATAACTTGAAAACTCTACTCACAATATCAGCAAGGGCTGGAGTCAGCAGGAGTCCAAGGAGGATGGTGGTCACAATCTGAAATGGAAATCAGAAACAAACATGTAACTGCAGGCCTGGCTGACAAACCCAGTCATGAGAATCCCAGTGTCTTTTTCCTAAGTATAATCCTGGGAGTCATTGTAGCTTTCCTACTGGAATTACAGAAGTCACCGACTTCACCCTAAAGGAATGCAAGCAAGGGACACGGCAGGTGGCGATTTTAAAGAGCTGAATCTGAAGTTGCTTCTGAGACCTGTCCAGTCGCTCAAGTGTATTTGGGAAGAACAAGGAGAAGGAATTAAATTCCTTTGTTTTAGGCATTCCAAGAAAGTGTTTGATCCATCAGTGCATTGCTCCAGTTTTGCAAAGGCGGTGACAACAGTGCGCATGGAGTAGGGTTCCTGAAGGATGAATAAAGTGCAATTAAACTTCAAAAAAGAACCGGAGCTCTTGGTCTGATCAGGTTATTATGGTGAGAGTTGCTCACTCCGGAGGAGAATATCTTTTCCTTATAAGCAGATGAGCATGATTCCGAGAGAGAAAGGCAATGGTTTTGAATCAATGTTTTAGTTTGTAAGAAATAAAAAGCCCGCATACTCACAGTGAGTTTCATCTTGACCGCAGAGCTGGTGCTGATGCAGGCAGAATGAGTGATGTGAATGGTCCACCTTATATACATGTTCAGATTTAGGTGTGGAACAGCTCAGTGTTGAGATAAAATTATTTTGTGATTTATATCCCTGTCTCCATGTCATTGAAAATTAATTCCTGCTGTAACTACTTCATAAACATGGGCCTTGTACGTCTGCAAATTCTGACCTGTCTGATAATTCTCTGATAAGAATCCATTGGCAATGAAAAATCAAATATGTTTTATAGGGGTTTTTGACATGTACTGATGAGTTTTGAAAACTCATATGAAGCTGTGGCCAGACATAGCCTAGGGTGTAAGAAAAGGTCCTACAGTAGACAAAATAAAGAAGGTCCTTTGCACTTTCCGAAATGTTCCACATGTGCCCACAGGCCCCCCAAAATACATGGCCGAAATCCCACATCGCTGCTGAGAATCGTGTTACACTACATCGAACATCTACACTGAAATAATTCACGTCCCTGCAAGACTAAGGTGTCTCCTGCTTATTTGAGGTGGCTACAATGAGGTTTTTCCCCTTTCCTCTGCATATTTTTTATGGGGACACCAATCCTCGCAGAAAGAGGAGATCATTCTGGGAGAGAGGGATTGGGACACCTGGAATTGTGTCAGGCTGCTCCATTTCCCTTTGTGTGCAGCCTGAGTCTGTAGCAGGGAATGGCTGTCAAGATTCCAACGTTCCTTTTCAGCTGGAATCCAGCACTTGATGAAAGAGAAAGGGTCTTCACACAGAAAAGCCCCCCAGGGCCAGTTTTGGTCACTGCCGCGGTGACAAATGGTGAGGATGTTCTTGGTCCTGAGGAGGCAGCGGCGCTCGCAGGGGTTTGTGTGGCAAACAGTGGTTGGGGATTCAAAGGGCTGGAAGCCTCTTTTCCCAAGAGACAGACCTGCTGTCGGCATCTCAAATGCAAATATCTGTTTCTGTGTTCAACTCTTCTCCAATCAGGCTCTCTCCGTGTCCTGATGTGCTCTTTAAATCTGTGAGGACGTGCAACAGCATTTCTTACGTTCTATTATGGCTTTTTGATTCCACTCAATTGCTCTCCTGAACTTTCTCTGCCAGTGTGGTTTTTCAGGTGTTTGCCTTAAAAGATCTGCTACCTCAGGGGACTTGAAACCCTCAGGAGTCGCAGAGCCTCGGCCATCATCTGCCAGGACTCAAACACCGCCAGAAAGACATTTCCCAGTGACTCAGGATAGGAGAAGTGAAGAGGGCTCTGCCTCTTCTATCTCAGCAAAACACAGAGTAAATTTGGAAAAGGAGAGGAGATTCTCTCCAGAAACCCAGGAGAGCTGGGCAGGAGCTTTGTTTACACACTGCAACCATACGGATGTTTTCCTTGGGAGGGGCTAAAATGATTTTCAGTGTGGTTTTGCTGTGGTTTTAACGTAAGACACCACAAAACACTGTCCTGATCAGAACAGGCTGCTGCATCCTTCGTTTAGAGGAACTGCAAACCGACAAAGTGTGTCTTCAACCCCCCCTTTCCAATACCAATAACACGGCCTCTGAGCAAGGAGGGAAGGTGAAGATGTGGGAATTTCCAGGCAGTGAGTCACTGAAATGATGGGGTTTGATGAAGAAACAAGTCCCAGCTATTTTGCCTGAGTTTTGGCCTAGCTGTAACTGTGCTCTTTCAAATTTCCATCTGCACTTTTAATAAGTCAGAGTATGATTTTTGCTCCCCCCTTTTTTTATCATTTATCAAAAGTTAAATAACATCTGTATTCAGTTCCAAACTGCATTTCAGTCATTCTGTTACTCACAACTTGATCTGCCTATTTGCAGTTGGCCACTTTTCATTGCAATGTTTATTTTCCTAATTAACTAAAACACTGTAATATTTTGCACGGTGATAGGGAATTATAATAAAGTAACTTAGATGCACTTTTCTATAAATCTGAACCTCAGATGACATTGTCTTAAATGTGGTTAGGCAGTAGGTAGAACTTTTGGTCATGATGAATAATCACTTCAGGTAGCATGTGAAATCTCTCTCAGAAATTGTACAGAACGGGGTATGAGGGCAAGAATTGGGATTTTGCAAGAGCACTAGTTGAGAAACTCGTCTTTGGAATCACTTCTACTTTTTTATAAGATCAGTGAAAACACAGTGCAGACCAATGTTCGTTGATGATTAATTTTACTGAGACAAAATAACCTCCACACAGAGCAGAAGAGATGGAAAAATGATCAAAAATGCAATCAAGAGAAGATTATCAAGGAGAAAAATCTTGTTCATGGGTATACAGTTATATGAATGTTCTTCCTCAAAATTTTATCAGGAATACTTAATCACAATAGTAGACAGACTGTTCCTTAATCTTAACGTTCATACATGAGACATCTTGGTTTAGGAAGTTTGATCCTGAAAGAACAGGAAAAACTGATTAGATTTGGACTGAGAAAATAAAAGAGCAAAGTAGCTGAAATTCTTCCAACGTCGTGTTGGAAACGTACCAGGAAAGGCCATTGAAATACTGAGCTGCGTCTTTCTAACCTTGTACTACAACCAATGTCATGGAATCGGGATTTTTAGTCAAATCTGAGCTGCAACGCAGGTTATGGATCTCAAAACCGTGCTGCGGCAGGACCCGTGGTACCGAGATATTGTATCTGCACGCAGTTACCTACAAAACCTACACTTGTGTCAGCAGCTGGAGCCCAAAGCCTTCCTGAAGAAGCCTGGTCTCCAGGCGGTGTGCAGGAGAGTGACAGACCTGCTTTGTCCCTTACGTAAGCATCCACCGATATAGAAAAGTCATGGAAAACCATAGGATTTCCATAATTAACTTTCTCATCTTCCCTTCAGTCTTTTTCCTCCTCATTCACAATCTTGTTGATCTTCATGTTGGTGTGCCAGACTCTTCCTGGTCTACTCACCAGCAGTGGGGTAAGCAAGGAAAGAGGGAATCCCTCTGCACAGATCTTCAATTCTTTTCCCATATGGGCGCAAGCTTTGGAGTCTGTTTCTTGAGATAATGAAGCGATTCTCTCTGGGTGGAAGTTGCTGAGGACCAGGTCCCTGAGCGTCAAAGAAAGAATCAAACCTCAAGAAGAACATTCTCCAAAAATAAGAACAGCATTTGAAATCTGTGAACACACCTTTGATAAAACAGAGAATAATCTGCAAGGCAACTTTTGAAAGACTGAACTTTGAGAGAGGCTCAGCCCTGCTGAGAAACTTGTCTTCAGTTCTTGGAGACTTTTCTCCTCTTTGAGGGTAGGAAACAAACACTTTTCACAGGCACTTGATTAGCTTTCTCATCACTTTCATTCACCATTTTACCTTGTGTCCTTGAGGTGATGCAGGAAACTGTTTCTCAAGCAAAAAACCCTCGTTCATTTTAGCAATGATGCAGGTGTTTTTTGACAATACCTTGGTTGCAACATAGCCCTGTTGAAATAAAAAGAAAACTTTTTGTCGCAAATATACAGTTAAAGGTAAGTGGATTGCCAAAGAGAAACACTGGTTAAGAAAAGGCTTTATACTGTACAAACAGTCATAGGGAGGGAAAACATTTTTTTTCAAGTATGTTGTCCAGGTAAATGTGTCTTGGAGGCTGACAAGGGATTTTGATAAACAGTGAATTGCCTTCTCCATTAATGCCGTGTGTCTGATGTGTTATACTGGTTAAGTCAAGTGAAGGAATTGACTGCTGAAAACCTCAGTGCAGCCATGAACGGTACAGCAGAAACAATAAAAGGTTTTAAGCATCACCTCTAAAATCTTGTCAAGTTTTTTGGAAGTAAAAGTGTTTTTCAAACACCTTTTGGTTATTTTCCATTTGTTTGAGCCGTGGTGGCAGGCACTTACAGTCTTGGTGTCCCAGACAGATTTCCAGGCCTTAGAGTTCTCATTTGGGTCAGTGCTGACCCCCGCGCCACCCAAAGAGTGGTGTGAGTTTTCACCATGGTGCTCCTTAAAGTCTTTCTTGCTGTTCTGATTTTGGAAAAGATTAAAGAAGTTAATTAAAGTTAATTAAAAGTTAATTAAAGAAGTTAAAAGGGTTTAGGTCTGTGTGTTCCCAGTACTCTTTCACTCAATAAAGCAATAGCTCTAGTAACCACATTTTGGGAAATGGTTGCTCTTAGAGAGCAGATTAAAGGAGCAATAATTTCTCATTTTAGAGAAGAGACTGGAAAGCTACTAGTGCTGTTACATCAAACCTTACAGTCAGGCATTGTCTAGCCCCGGTTTTCAGGTCTCTGATGTATCCACTTTATGAAGACAAACAAGCTTTAACATCACTGCTCTGTTCTCCCCATGCCTATTAGACCCGATGGAAAAGACAGCATTGTTCCATTTAAATACTGGAGAATTTCTTGTAAAATTAATCACTGAACAGGATGTTCAGAGTCAAACTTGCAAAGAAAATGTGTAGGAGAAATAACATCATTCCTTATTCCCCTTCCCCAGCCAGCACTTGTAGGCGGTGTTATTTCCAATATTTCACTGTACTTCATGGTACTTCCTGCTAAGTATCAGACTTTAAATACAGTTCTGTTTTCCAAAGTCTGTTTCCCTGAGGCTATAGCTAAAGGCCCCTAGATCTTCTGGCAGTGGGTGTAACTCCATGTAGCCCTATACTTACCCTGTCAGCAAGAGCTGGAGCCAGGAAAACTCCAAGAAGAGAAGCAATCACAATCTGAAACGAACATTTGACATTCAAGACATTCGAACATTGCAACTGCTCATCTCGCATCGAGTTATTTGCTGTCTTAAAATAATTTTGACTTCCTGTTTAACTTTGCGTACATGCTCAGATGGTTTCTGAAGTGGGGTCTAATTGATGAGTATTTAAATATGCCGCTTACATCAGATCATATCCGTTCATACACGTTACTCTTCACCTCAGCAGTATTCTTTGGGCAGGTAAGAAGATCACTTAAACACTGGGCTTTAAAATATGCCCAGCCCCAGTTCAGTACATTCCTTAGGAAAAAGGGGTGTGAAATCCTTTGTTCAAAAGACAGAAATTTACACCCTAAGCTTTTGATTTTGGACATGGAGCAGATCCATGCAACGTTCGTGTGCTTGTGCACCTATTGGGGAGTGCACTGGACAGCTCTGTCCTTGTAACACAGCAGAAATGGGACTTGAGCATCCCCATAGCAGATCTCCTGCATCTGAATACAGGGCTTATGGTATAACTGTAGGCACAAGTTGGGGATTTTTAACGGAAAAATGGAAACTTCTACTCTGCCCTCCCTTCTCAAATCACTAATAGTTCACTGGGCATCAAGAAAGATTCACAATAATTTATAAACTGTCCAGCCTTAGCAGTTCTATGAGAAAGTGATACAGATACTCACAGTGAACTTCATTGTGATGGTAGACGAGGCAAGATGTGCTTGCAGTTAATGTGTACTCTTACACAGTGTTTTATACAGTAATATCCGAAAGTTAATCTTAAAATGGCTTTGCCTTATTGGCACATGCCCTGTGTTCACAGAATCGTGACAAGTTTCCTAAGGGAGGGCTCTGATAAGAGGAAGCTTTGATATCAGCCTGATTGAATTCATTGCCTACAGGAAGATGGCAGAAAACTTATCATGGTAAGTTCCAAGTATTTGATAGTAACTTTTAAATGGGAAAAATAATCAGAATGAGAGAACAGATGCCTAATAAAATTTCTGGTGGCACTTTGTGCCTATGTGGCAAAGGACTCACCCTGATATTTTATCCACAGCTGACACCATCTATTAAGTCAACGGATGTGGTAATCTTGCTATGTTAAACACATGAAGTCAGTCCCAGGAAATCAGGAGGTTGGTTCTAACTGATAGAAAGGGCTGAGTTCTTTTGTGTACCGTCCTGTCTGAGCTCCTTCCCTCAGGATCTGTTTCCCAGTCTTCAGACACAGTTTTGCATCTTCGCAGAGTTTCTTCACAACTGGGATATCTGATAACCTGACTAAAGGGTTAAATCTAGAAAGGGGCCATAACTGGAGATAACAACAACTGAGTGAGGGAGGAGCAGTAGCAATGGACATTTTATTACATATCTTACTTAGAATGTGGATTTTCATTTTTCTCAGAATTGCATAATGCTGTACAGAGCTGTTGCATAAAAGAATATTTGCCCTGTGTGCTGCAGAATCTTTGCCAAATATTTAGGTTTTTCACTTGCCCAGTAGAAATGTCCGAGTCTTTTTGCCCGTTGCTCTTTCAGAAACCAACAGATAGAGAGTTCTATAGCTATAGCTGGGCTCTGACAAACTGGATTTGTTTCTTAGCTCTGCCTGCTACAGAATCAGCTCTCTCAGAGGTGCTCATTTACCTGCTCTAAAAGTGCTTCTTCTTTCATAGCAGCTCTATCAGTCCCTCTGCATCCTAACTGTGCCCCTTGCTGTTGCTCCATATGGGTTTGCACACTGACATTGCCTTTGCATTGCCAGAGTGGCACCGTGGGGACTCAGGATCATTAGAAATCAATGGCTCTGAACAAAGTTCTCCTCACCAGTTGCTGAGGGCCATTGTTACTGCTGTCATTGGAAAAGCCAGGGCTTCTTATTTTTATTGAGAAGGCGAGGACCAGTTCTCATTTACATCAGTCCAGGCCACACTCTGTCGTTCTGCTCCTTACTGCTGCCTTGCTTGAACTAGGTGAGCGTAGAGGTCTGCCAGCACTGCGGGGGGAGAGCTCTGTTATTCATCTGGTTTGTACCCACTCACCCACTTTGCGATTTGCGCCGGGTGTGAAATATGGTGAGCGAAAGTAATAAATTACTAAGGATAGTCCTTCTAATTGGACAGACTTGTGGATACCAAATTGAGCCAGCCAAAACACTCATGAAAGTCTTATTTCGTATGACACAAAATCCTCTCATAGTCTCTGGAGATTTAATTAATCAACTGGCTCTTAAGAAAGGCACTGAGAAACTGAACTGTACAACGCTAATCCCAGTGGTGCCGTTAGTGATAAGTTTGAAACCAGTTTTGTCCATTTCTTCCAACAACCGTAGCCAATTTGGCCATTACTGTAACGCACCACACAGACAGCCGGAGCATTTGACATTAAGAATAGCTTACAAAACTAATTACAATAGTAGAAGCCTGCAAAGAAGTCAGGAAGCAGTGATTTTACTGTATAGGACTCTGTTCTTTTTCCAGTACAAGCTTGTGTCTCTATCTCATTTTTAAAGCTCTGCTCGAGGCATCCTGTTTGCATACTAAATTCTTGTACCACTATGGAGCAAACTCCCAAGGCTAAAAGCTGCTCCAAATTTAACCCCGCTCTCAAATTACTGTCTAGCAAGAATAAAATTTCTGATATTATTTCTAGATTCACCCTTGAAACTTGATTATTTTTTTTTTTTACTACTGAATGTGATCAATTCTGCTTGACTTGTCCTTGTGCCTCACAGATTTTTCTAGACTGTGTCACTCCGTGTTTACCCTGTGTGTGGGATGCCAGGTAAATGCAGACGGAAGCAGAGAGGATTTTGTTGATTTTTAGAGGTGTTGTTTCATTCTTTACTTTTCTGCCACTACTTGCTCACTCCCTGATAAAGTAAATATTTATAAAATGTACCTGAAACAACGACATGAGTCACCAGGTGAGTTTGTTACAATAGAATAATCTCACTTTCATTTGGTTGAATACATCTCCCTTATGTGTTAAAATTGCTGTTTGGCAATCAGGCTTAAACTGAAATCATACAATTATTCTTTTCATTTCATGCTCAAGGTTCATTTGTTTAAATGATTTTTACTGCATGATAGTGTCAAATAATCGGTGAAATTCCTTGAGAATTTTTACTTACGTAGGTTGAGAGTAACTCTGCAACTTAATCATATTTCATCAGGGTAAATTAGAATGTAAGAATGTATTTGAAAATATTTGGCCTTACGAAAATATTAAGAAAAATAAAGTTCCATTTTCTGACAGCTTCCTTGTTATGACCAACCTGACTGCAAGTGTAACATCTGAGGAAAAGTGATTTTATTTGGGGAAAAGTTTGAGAGTCTTCACTTAGACCAAAGGTATCCAAAGCAAGAAGGCGACTAAGAATGTGGGCATTGTGAAATTTCATGTTCACCAAGGGGTTCACAGCTTCCTAAGCTAAACCCCACTCATCACGAGAACTGGCCAACGTGAAAGTTGTGTGTGGAAATCAGAGCATGTTATAGCCCTTCTTCTTCTTTAGTCCAGTTGATTAATACAGAAGGGTGCTGGAAGGACTGTTAGCATTGGTATTGAGGAGCCTCACCTCTGGGTGCATGGGTGCCAATTCCAGGGACATTACTGCGAGGTGTGTGGATTCACGTCAGGGAAAAGGTCTCAAAAATCCAGGCTTTCCTACTGGAAGCATATCCAATATCAGATGTGTGTCAGTTGCCCGAGTTCTTTTTCGCAATAATGTTAATTAGTCGAATGCTTCTTAGAAATTGATGTTTGGCCTTGTCTGATCGGAGGAGCAAAATGCAGTCAGTTCAGCACAAGGTGAAAATCACGCAATCGTGGTTGTTGTTGTAATTCACCTTCACTAAATGAATGATTTCACATATTGTTCTGCTCCTACCTAGGCCTAAATATATGGGTACTTAAGGAGGCAAAAGCTCATGCTTCTTGAGTGTTTTCCAAAAGAGACCAGTATGAATGACGTAATGGAAAGTTAATTTAAGCTTTAGTTTAAAAGCATTTAGAAATAACTACAGCTTTTTGGTTTAGCTTGTGGTGCCTGAACCCTGTTAGATTCTGGCTCTGAAAGGGTTATTTGACTGCTGGACTCTACTCTGACTGTTTCTGACATATCTGTAATCTTAGAAACAAAGAATCTCTCAAGAAGAAAAGGCAGAGCCCACGTTCAAGAGAAGGGTAACATTAATTTAATCTAATTAGTCTAATCTAACCATGGCTGTCACAATATGGTATCTGCCTGTATGTATTCTGATATACTGCCTAGCAGCAGAGCTTTGTTACGCTTGAGATAACATTTTCTGTGCCGAGTTGGGAGGAATCAAGCAAACGTGTGCAATTGCCTTTTTTTTCATCGAGGTCTGTTTGCTGAGAGAGATTTCCACGTTTTTTTCCAACGAAAAAGATGACAGAAATGTGTTGGCTCTCGGGCTGATTTCTTGTTTTATTAGAAGGAAACAGACCTCAATTATGACTTTCTAGTAGAAAGCATTGAGATTTATCAAAGTTTCAGCAGCATTTGTGAAGACACAAATGAGGAGTCCAGGCAAGGCCATAGTCACAGGGTAACGTTTTTTGTGGCAATACCATGTGGTGATTGACTTTCTCTAAGATGCAGAAAACAGTGGTAGCTTTAAAAAAGGAATCCCCATCCTGCTGCTTTTGTTTTGTGACCTTGTGTGAGCCACACACTCTTCAAAGTTTCTCCTCACTCCTTTGTATGTTGAGGATGCTAGCAGTTACCCAGATGGTCTTGTGAAGTATAGTTGTTATCCCTAATTATGTCACTAATTTCAATGCATGTGTCATAAACATCAAAGTAACACATCAAAAGTGAGCGACGCTTCTTGTTATGAGTTCATGTAGGTATTAAACAGAAGAAATGGCTGAAGAATTGGGCTGTTCAGTGGCTGGCACGTAGGCTGCCATAACATGAGTATTTCCTTGCCGGATTTGTCTGCAGACTATCAGGCTGCTAGGGATTACGTTTCAGAAGACAAAATGTAGTTTGCATAAATGAATAGCAGAGTTATTCCTGATGTCATTTAATTCGAACAATAGCCTGTTAAATATTTAAAATATTGAGTGGGAGTTTAAACCAGTAAATAATAGCCATTTGTAGAGTGATTAATTTTACAAAAGCTGGCTTACTGATTCCTTTAACAAATCAGTGTCAGGTTATCTGTGCCAGCCCAAAAATCAGATATGAGGCTTACCACAGTGTGACACGTAGATACGGACTTGTTCGAGTCATGAAGGAAAGTTCTGTCAAGTGTTTCCCACACCTCCAGCAAGATATAAAAGTTGAAGGTCTCTGGGACTTTCTTGCATTCTTCCTTTCTGCAGCCTCTTGTTCTTATCTGAAAGAAAAATGAACGGATTTGTGAGTATATCCATTTTATTGAAATTCTATTATAAAAAGTTCCCTATTTTTAAAAACAAAAGGATAGAGAAGCTGATGCTTCACGTAAGTGATACAGTGCTGGGGCTACTACGATCTGTGTATGGTTTCTTTGGGTTGTTCAAGTGGAAAATTGCGTTTCTGGGGTGTGCAGTAATCCCCTTGAAGGTATTGGAAGCATCATTTGAGCAAAAAGTGTAGAACATAAGTACAATTTTGAAGGGGAATTCAGTAATAGTTTAATTATTACAGTTATAGAGACAAATCAAGAAGTAACACAGCATGAAGGAGGGATTGTCCTGTGCAGGGATAGGTGATGGACTCTATGATCCTTGTGGGTCCCTTCCAACTCAGGTCATTCTATGATTCTGTTATGCTGTGACTTGTGAAAAAGTACAAAAAAATGCAATGATTAAGTTTCCATTCTGCTTTTTTAGTCACAAGCAAAAGAGAGAAGAATTTTAAGAATTTTACAATGAAGAATTGTATTTGTTTTCAGCTAAACCATATGTTAAGTGGGTCATTTTTCAAACTGTTGCTGCAACTACTTCCCTAAATTCATGAATTTATGAATAACTTCATGGTGTCGCCTGGTGTTTCTGTTGAGTGAGAATGCTTATTCCTTTTGCAGGCGGCCGTTCTCGTTTTGCTGGGAGTCTTTTGGACTCAGGCTTCTGCACTGGAGGTAAGCAGACTGGTGAGCCTTCTGCTGCAGGTGCTTGTTTGAAATGGATTAGATTCCTTGGCAGGGAGGGAATAAAATCGGAAGAAAGGCACAGAAGAAACAAGCCAGATGCTTATTGCCGAGAGTGACAATCGTTTAAGCCAAAGAGGCGGTTCTGTGCAGGTGCACAGCACCAAGAAATTTGGAGGGACGTAAGTCCCTTTAGCTTAAGCTAAAATTTGGAGTGTGTTGCAGCCTTCTGCCAATTCCTGCTGCCACACACAATGACTGGGATGCCCCATTTTGTTTATCCTTTGCCTGCAGTGAGGGTCTGCCCCGTCTTTTCTCACCCTAACTCACTCTTGCACGATTAGTCTCCACCTCAAGGGCTTCCTGAGACTACTAAAGGGTTGATAAGGGACTTAGTATTTACATAAAGCACTCATGCTTGTTTATTTTAGAGAAAGCAGTTCTTTACACCTTTTAAAGGTACAAGCCATATGAATAACACTGGGTTTGTGTTTTTTACCAGACCTTTCTCCTGCACGAACCTGGCCAAAACTATGTCACTGGGACTATGACTATCCAGAATGAGAACCACATTGTTGAAGTCCACGTCCGTTCTGGCGTGTACTCCTCTGACACCATTTTTGACTACTCACGTGTAAGTAAATCTAAAAATCTGCCAAGACTTAACCCCTGAGGAAGTTTTTAAACTCAGAAATTATCTTAGTGTTGAGTTGTCCTGAAATGCTGTTTCTTTAAAGACTCCCATCACCTTTCCTACTTTTAGGCCATCTCTTTTTTCACCCATATGATGGTGCAGTTTAAAAGACTTGTAGTGAAACCTGTGGTGGCAGTTCACAAAAGTGAGAAGAACGTCATTGACCTCTGTGCAAGAGGGTTGAGAACCAACTGCCATCACTCACATATCACAAGTGCAGCAGAAGTCTACAGGAAACGATAGTTTCGGTCTTACAGACAGACATTCGCGCAGGCAGGTTGCTTCCATTCCCCAAAGCTCACAATGTAAATGCAGAGTCATTCCACAACAGTGCTGTGTGGCCACTTCCTGTGTTTTCTACATTGTCCTAACGACTAGGGAAAATCAACTCTCATTAGTGGCAGCCATTTTAAATTGAATAAGTTGAATAAATTAACTATAATTTTTTTAATCACAGGGGTATATTGCAACAAGGTTATTTTCACGAAATGCCTGCTTTATCATGAAAATAAACAAGAAGGACATCCCAGAGCTGGAAGAACTTGGACGCCTGGCTTTTGAGAGAAAGGTGACTTTGTAGTGAAACCCGTATGTACATAACAAATGCTGTTGTGTAAGAGTCAGGTGGTGTGATAGGAGCCCTCTGTTCTGCCTTTAAGCTGTTCTTGGGAAAGTCTTTTACTGTGTTAGCAATGATGAAGCAGATGTGGCAAGACAAAACTTCAAGGGAACATCATATAAAACGTTATTTAAAAATAATAAACAATCATGACTCATTGTTCAGTTTTATAGTGGATGCCATTGTGACTAGAACTGTAAGATCCCGTACGCGCAGACGCAGTGTCATGTGACTGTTGGGAGGTGATCGCAATAGGAGTTCAGGCTTATCCTTTTTTTCATTGTCATGCTGATATTTTGAGCTTGGCATAACTTGAAATGATTTTGTTTGCAGAACAAAGAACAGATTTTAGAAATCAATTTACTTTGACCAGACCGACCTTCCTGTTCGGGCAAGGGTTTCATGAGGTGACTGGAAGTATTGTCTGGAGATGAACTTGAGTTTTGGCTTCCGACAGCCTAACAGTAGTGCCTTTATAGCAAAACTGCCAATTAACACAGCTTACTGTGACAGTAATACGGCTCAGTTTTGGTACGTTGACAGAATTAATATCTACTGAACTTTGGGGTTGAGTAGATTGAAAATATTTATTTTCCTTAAAAGCATGTAGAGTCTTCAGCTACTGCTTTGTGTGAGGAAATGGAAGGTCATTTCACATTTTTGGATTTTCGGAAAGGGTGTCCTAGTAGAATGGAACCAAAGCCTCATTACTGATGATGTCTAATGTTTTCTTTCCAGACTATGAAGGCAGTATACTCTCCAAATAATGTGTGGGTACAGGTTCAATCTGGTTATTCTCTGCTTGGGAGTCTCAAAGACTGGATTGTCTACGGTAGACCCATTCAACAACTCTGTTCAGGTCTGCCTCTCTACAGGCTTGAAGACACTGAACGTAAGTTACAAGATCAGAATATTGTGCTTCTGTTACAGTACATAAGCACCTTTTTATCCTTTAAATCTAAGTCCATGTGGTACCTTTGAGGCAGAAACTTATTTCCCCGTTTGAAAGAGTAAAATATGTAGCAAGATTGAAACAGTAAGGCTCTGGGGTGCTTGGAAAATCTGGTAAAGCATTGGTTTCCATCATTAGTCATCTCAATATCTGGAGCAGCTCCAAAGTAGTTTTCCTAGTGTCAGAGGAAGCTTCCGTGTAGCAGCTGTACCCAGCTTATGCCCCAGTGATACCATGGTCCCAGAAGGCACCTGCAGTATGCCAGTACGGTAACTGCTGCGTGCGGGTGTGGGAAAGGAGGAGCAGGAAGGCGATTTAAAGCTATATGGAAATTTCCTCCCTCTAAATCACACCATAAAAGGTTTACACAATATCCATTGAGATCAACAGGAGCCTCCAACAGGATTATAATTAGCGATTCAAAATTTGTGTACTTAACAGATTTTTCCTTGCTGGATTCAGGGATCTTATTACTGATAATATCTTTATTTTCTTGTTTCTTTTAGCACGGACAGGTGATCATGGCTGCGCCAATGCAGGAATTCCAAGCATTTTGGGCATTAAAGTCTGTGATAGCATCCATTAGGCTGAATCTTGGCAACTACGCAACATGGAAATGGCTTGTTTCTTTGCATGCTTTAGTGATGGTAGCAATGCTCTCCAACAGGAACAAAACTTGGTATTAGACTCAACTTGTCTATCTAAAGCTTTGAGTGCAACAAACTCATGATACACAAATAAAGATAATGCAGGAATTAAAATGCCCTGTGTCTTCTCTTCATCAAAAAGTGATCAGAAATAAAATGGGCCTTGCTAGTTTTCCTATGTAAGACCAACTCTTCCATTTGGTGCATTCCCGTGCTTAGGCTGCAGCATGACCCCGGCATTGATCCGTGCTTCATGCCAATGAAGAACAGTAACAGAATAGTTTTCTCTGATGCAGAATTTCCCTTTGTCACCAGCATCCAACCCCTGCAGGTGCTGATTCACCTCCTGTGTGATTGCTGGAGGGAGGGAGCAAACAGATGACAGGATAGTTGATAGGTCACCCTTGCAGAGAAGCTTGAATTCTGCAAGGGCAGTGAAAACTTGTAGCAATTTGAATACGTGTGATGGGTCAGAGAGCTTTTTCTTCTGGGTAATTTTCAAGCCTGGGACAGAGGAAACTGTCCTAGTTCTAAAAGGTTTGTAACCCAGAACAGAATCATCCATTCACACAACGCCAGTGTAAAAACCTCTGTGCTCACCTGCTGAGTGCCCTGAACACGTTGGAGAGTGGTTTGTGTCAGGGGCTGTTCAAAATACAAATGGGGCAGCATTGGTGCCACCTGCCTGCTCTGCTGGTAGATCTCAGTTAGTCGTCAAAATCGCACATCCTTTCAGCAGTGGTTGGAAGGAGTGTATATTTCAGGCTGAATACTAAATGTTTACTGTTTATTTGAGCCTTGAATGGCTGCCAGAGGCCAAAGTTTCCCTTTGGATTCCAGGAAACTGGCCCCAGTCTGCAATTTGCAGGTCTGCAATTTGTTATTTTCATATCGGGCTCCTGATCAACCCATCTGCTATTTATTAAAAGAGCATTTTATCACATGGTGAAACTGTTCTTTTATATTGTGTTCAAAAAAGGCTGCATGTTCTTGATGACTGAAAGAATGGTTCTGGAGAGTCAAACTTTGGGAATTAAGTCCAGGAACAGCTGTGTGATAGCCCATTTAGCTGAAGTAGAGCTCATTGATGGGTGGAACTAGGATTTGTAATTGTGATGTTCTTGGCTGGTGCACAGGGGATGCTGAAACACCTTAAAGCACTCTTTGACAGCGGTGCTTGGCAGGAGTGGGTTGTGACTGTCAAAGCGTTTGTGGTTGCAGTATCCAGAGAAGCTGTTGTTTCAAGCCCTTCAAAGCTCAGTTGGAAGCCCTAATCTAGTTTTCAGGTGACAACTGTTGTGTTTCAAACCTTCCCTTGTGTATTCTTCTGTTAGAGGGCATGGAAGTCACAACCAACCCCTCCTTGCACCCCTTATCCTCTGCCCTGAGTCAGCCAAGCTCTTCAAAATCTAGAAGATAACTGTCTTAATTATCTGAGGCTTTATATAACATCGGATTATTTCTTTAGGGATGATGACTTGACATCAACTCACCAGTGGGAGTCTGAAGACCAGAGACTGAAGTGGATCCCCAAAGATCAAACTGATAAAGCTTCCAGAGAGGCAGACTAGATATATGAGCTAAGCTGAGTCTTATTACTCTAAAATTATCGTTATTTAGTTCAAAGTTATGTAAAATAATTCGTCAGTGCAATGTGGATTTCTGTCTAATTGCCCTGTAGATGAATCTGGACCTTCACTGTGTGTGCAGTCTAATAATGGCCTTTTGAGACTCGTACTGTTCCTACTCGTTTAATCAGCATTAGTTACCGTAAAACCTGACTCTGAATATTACATTCACTTATTAATGGAACAATGTTCTGCGACAGATGAGTGAGATCTGAATGAAACAAGAGAGTGATTATGCCTGGTAATAAAAATGCAGGGCTGAACTCTTCCGTTGAGCACTACTCATGTGAAGAGAGTCCTGTTCTCCTCTTGCACAGCTGCTCACAGATCATGAGGATAATTCTGAATGGACAAAATAAGGCACGTGTTGCTGCCTTGACACTGTCAATGAGAAACTGCTCTGTACAATTTGACTGCTTTCATGGAAATTATCCATGATTAAGGCAGGAATTCAAGCCAGCTCTTCACTCTTCACCAATATCTTAAAAAAAAAATCCCTTCCCGTGGCTTGACTTAAATTATAAGCATATTTGAAGTCTCACTAAATAAAAAATAGAAGTATTGCACATACATTTAAAATCTTACCAATAAGCTTTTAGTGTTTCTGCTAATTTTGAAGGCAGTGTTACATGCTTGGTAGGTTTCCATTTGATACTAAAGCAAACAGGTTCTCCAAAGAAGTCTGGAACGTGCCTCAACACCTGATTATCTTACAAACTCATTATCTTGTTTTGTTCGAGCTAGGGAGGCAGTGTTTCTGCCCTTCATGTACTCAAACGTGGAAGAAGATTGTTTCTAAGCTTTTGTTTTAGTTCACAATCTCATTGTATCAGTCAGACCTGTTCGCAATACTTCTGTGTTTCGACTGCTGTGTTTACTGTTTGATAAATAATGCCCCGGCTGTGCATCCACTGTCGCCACACCTCCAACGCCAAGGGACACAGCTCAGAGGAAACTGTTCTGGATGAGGTGCCCTGGAGGTAAATCTGTTGTGACATCGCTGTACCTTTTGGGGTACAGCTCACGACAAAGAGAAAAGGAAGCACAGGAAGAATCAAATGCCACGTGAGCCATATGCCCACCTTCTCCTTTCCCCTGTTTTGCAGAGGATGGTCTGTTTTCATGTGAGCACATGGACGGTTAATGCTACAGCTCTGAATTTACAGATCCTGAGCTTAGGCCTGTTAGCATCAGCGACGTATCCCTGATGTCAAAGATTGTGCTGGAAGTGGCTGCAAAGCAAACCAAATTAATGATGAATTTAGAAAAGAACTGCAGGGCAAACAGCAGTGTGCAGCCAGCTCTGAACAAAAGCAGAGAGAATGATCTATAGAGGAGAAAGAATGCTGATATTTTATGGCCAGTGGTATTTCCCTCTTTGCTGACTACCCACAGTTTGCCAGATGCTTTGCATATATGTCTTAGACTATAATTAATTGATTTTTCTTGTCTTGCAAGCTGATGGATATTATTACTGGACTACAGGGAAAGACCAAGGAAGTCAAAAGCAGCATCAGGAGATAAAGTGTCCCTGATGGTATGGTCCACCTATTGCCTTAAGTAACAGCAGTCTGAAAGTGTTTTCAATCTTTATACTGAGTTCAGTTTGGGGTGACACAGTATAAAAAGGACATAAAACCACTGGAGAGTGTCCAGAGGACACAAAGCTGAAGGGTCTAGAGGGGAAGTCGTATGAGGAGAGGCTGAACTCACTTGATCTGTTCAGCCTGGAGAAAAGGAGACTGAGGGGGGAACCTCACAGCCATCTACTGTTCCCTCACAAGGGAAGGAGGAAGAACAGGCGCTGATCTCTTCTATCTGGTAACCAGTGACAGGACTCAAGGGAATGGTAGGAAGATGTGTCAGGGGAGGTTTTGGTTGGATGTTAGGAAGAGGTTCTTCACCCAGGGGATGGACCACTGGTGGAGCACTGGAACAGCTCCCCAGGGAAGCAGTCACGGCACTGAGTCTGCCAGCATTCCAGAAGCATTTGGACAACGTCCTCAGCCCCACGGTGTGAATGTTGGGGTGTCCTGTGTAGGGACAGGAGTTGGACTCAGTGATCCCTGTGGGTCCCTTCCAACTCAGGGCATTCTATAATTCTATGATTTAAATTCACAGCCTGTCAGCAAAGAGTCTGGTCTGAATGTTAAAAATTTCTCAAAGAAATATATAGTTCTCCTTTTATTTCTTTTTTTATATGCTCTATAGAATATGAAACATCTGCTGTCATAGAGCTTGTTAGCGATCATTAACTTTATGGATCATCTATCACTAAGGGAGATTTCTCACTGGAATCAATGTAAAATTCCCACTGATTTCTACAGGAGGGACCCACAGAGGATTGCATGCACTTCCTAAATAAAGAGCAGGCAGCATCAGTTCTCGGAAACAATGAGAGAGAGTTTTGTTCACAGTCAACAAAGCAGAGGGCTTATCCTAGTAAAACCTACCTAAGTTTAATGTGCAGGGTGGGTTGTCCGTGAGGTATGAGATAATCTTAAGCATAAGATAAATACCATGCAAATAGCCCAGGAACTGGTATATCTGTATCAGGAGAGGGGCAGGGCTGTCGTGAACCGAGCAGCACTGGATCCCAGATCTACCATAAAAATAATAAAAGGAATCAGTGCACAAGCTTAGATCCTAAAGATGTATTCACAGAAAGAGTCTAGAGAGGAAGAGAGCATCAGGCTGTGACTTTTACTGTCTTGAAAGACACCTGATGTTTCCAAGAGCTTCTCTCCATCAAAGTAATAGAGTGTTTTGAAAGTTAAGCTAACTTCTCAGCCAGGCTTGTTCCATAAAAGTTTATGTGGAGAAGAGGGCACTGGCAGTCTGGGTGCGCCTTAGTGAGTATCTGCGTGCCAGTGCGTTGGCAGCTTTTGTGAGTTAAAACAATATTTATCCTAGGCTGGGATATCAGAATAATACTGATCACTTGTTCCCAGCTTTTTCAAAAAGCCTGGAAGGTGTTTAAGGGCATGCCTGGAATCCAAGCAGTGGTATCATTGGATACACACTGACATGCAGCTGAAATATGTCAAGCATTTGGGGAGGGCGGAATTAGCACACATTCCAGTCACATCTCCAGCTCCGCTGCAATTAACCTTTCTTGATCCTTACACGTATGAGTGGGCAGGAAGCCTCTCTGGTCTCTCACTGCCAAGGACACCAATTTATCCCATCATCTGTGCTGCACAGTAATCCAAGCTCTTTTTACCAGGTCAAGGTACGACACCTCTACCGGTTGCGATCATTTTAAACATGGAGATTAACCTAGAAACCCTTACCCTGGTGAGCAATATCGTTTAAATGAAAGAGACTGCTTAAATTACAAGAAGGGGAAGATTTTCATACCCCTTGTCTGAAAAACAAGTTTTACAGTTTGTATTAAGTAATGAAAAGGGACAGCTATTAATGTTAGCAAATGCTTTCTAATGGGACAGAATTTCCACCAGCAGAGAAAAATGAAGTCAGACTGGAGAATCAAGCCCCCTAACTGAAACAACACCGCAATGGCGCGTACTGGGCTGGCAAGCCAAGGTTGTGAGTGTCATTTACTACGTCTTCCCACTTGTTTCGTACTAACAAAGCATAGTTGTGGGAGGGGGAAAAAAATCTCTTATTTCAAGAAGACGAAAACTTGTCTCTTGGGTTTGTCTCCATAACTCCTGACCACTGAGGAGCAAATTACTGCCATCGAGCACTGAACAACAAGGCAATATCCATGTGCCAGAGGCAAAGAGGACACATTCTCGTAAAGGCAAAGTACGTGCTCAAATCGAACCAAGGCGCCTAATCTTAAATACTCAGACTTTAAATTAGGAATTTTAAACTATTAGTTTTAAATCAGTAATTTTAAACTAAGCCAGGTGAACTGGCTTTTGCATGGTTGTTTAAAATAAGTGTCTTGGCCAGTCCAAAGCATATAATTCAGTCCTGGTGCATGTTTGCTTTCTGCTTGAGTGCAACGTGGAATGACCACTAGATGGCAAATCATCACAGTAACCTCAACAGTTGTTTTCCTTATTGCAATCTGAATCCAGGATTGTCATTGAGATTTTGTTGCCATTAGGCTAATAAAGACATTGATCAGGAACAAACAATAACTCAAAAATAAAATAAAAATGAATCCCGGTCAACCTGAGGCCTGTTCCTGAGGAAGTAAAAGTTCAGTCAGGATGCAGAGGATTAGAATCCTTTCTTTCAGATTTCCAAACCAGTGGAATGTTTGTTTTACATGTGGTTATACCCCATTCAGTACTCTTGTTCAATCCTTTAATATCTGTCAATTTTTCCCTTTAATATATGTGTCCATATGTATTCCATTGTCTAATGAGACATTGCGTTTGCGTGAGGATTGATCAAAGCGTGCTAGAAAGGTACGTAACAGATTCACAAGGCCTGATAGGGATGTGTGAAAACTTTCCTCTTTCAGGAAAAGGACGCAACAACGGATGAAAGATAAACCTGACAAATTCCAATTGCGCAGTGACCACAGCGCAGATGAGGGGGGAAGCCCCAACACTCCTGCATTTTTCATACCTCCCTCTCCTTAACACAAGCCTGTTGCCACCAAGTGAAAGCTAACCAGCCCCGTCTGTGCCCCTGCCCAGTCCCGCTCGGCCACGCTCCTCCCTTGGGCATGAATAACCCGCAGGGCAATTGTGTGTGCTTGGCTGTTTCGTAGTTTGGGATTTTTTTCAAGGGGACCAAGGAAGAAAGAGGGCTGGGAATCTGGCTGGAGCACTGTAGCCAGAGCTGTATTTCTTGCAGGCAGGTCCTGCCATTCGTAGCTTTCATCACGGCCGCATCCTCTGCTGGTGTTATTCTCCCTAGCTTGCAAGTTCTTTTCGTTGCTCCTCTCAGCTCTGTGAGGCAGTCTCTCACGTGGCTTGGCAGTTTCCATTATATTTAATCTCCTGAGGGTGACAGAAAGAGAGGAAGGTGATTCAGACCCATTCAACGGGGACCTCGAGTTGCTCCAGCCTTCTTCTTGTTGGGTAGAAAAACGGATGTGGCATAAAGTCGGTGCCTTTGTGGCGATGCTCGGAGCTGAGAAAGCATCATTAAGAAAATCACTTTGCAATTGCTGGTACGGGGATGAGAGCGGGTGTGGGTGGATGAAGGAGGGTAGAGCAGTACAGTGAATTTTTCTGAGGAGGTTCCTGTAATTCAGATATCTTCCAGGACAACCCAGGCTATAAAGGTAGTAAGGCCTTTTGTCTGTTTTCAGGCTGTAAATCCTGCCCTTGTTCCCCTGATAGGATGCAGCACATCCATCCTTCCCATTCGCACCACGACGGCCGCGATGCCAGCTGCTGGGGAGTTTCCCCTTTCTCCTGCTGGCACCACCGTACAGATGGTCGCGTAAGGATTGTTAAGCATTTAAAAATACGTTTAAATTGAGACCTAAGTACATTGAGCCAACAGAGGCAGCCAATAACCTTTTCCACGTGCTGTGATAGGAAGCAGAGGCTGTTTTCACCTAGAGAAGCTCCCTGATTCAGAAATGTGGCCTGAGCACACCAGGAGGTGTTTGACAGCAGCACATTAAGCAATGCCCCTGGGTGCAATACACGGAGAGCCGAGCCAGGGCACCCTGCCACTCATTCCAGATAAGTCGAGCCCTTTAACAGCAGGGACTGCGAGGGGCTTGTTCCATGCTCTCAATGAGATAAGCTGCCATCCGCGCCTCACAAGACACTCCTATCTGCCAAGCCGCTCTGAGAAAAACAAGGAGACCTGCAGCACGATTTAAAGCGCGTTATGAACTCCCCCAAGCTACGCTCTGAAATGGGGGGGCTTGCTGACTAAAAGCGAGGAACTACCAGAGAGTTGGGATCCTTCAGCTTTGGAAGTGTTTGTGCACGGCTTGCGGGTGTTAACCAGCTGTGAAGGAGATAACTACAACCAGATAACTACAGCTGCAACAAGAATGACAGAGCTAGCAGTACTGGAGGCTAAGAAGGGGGGGATTGATGAAAAATTCTTGAATTAAAATGTATTTTCATGTTCCTGGGCCTCATGCATCTTAACGCCGTATAAAGTATATTTATATATATAAGCATATTTACGGGTGGATGAGTTTCTTAGGGACAGGGTTCAGTAGGGGGACAGGCACGGCTGGACTCAGTGATCTCAGAGGTCCCTTTCAACCTTCTGATTCCGTGATTCTATGATTCTAAATTGTGCCTGTGAGAGAGTAGTCTCTGTACGTGCATGCTGCTACTAAAATGGACTGAAACCAACGTGACCGCTGATCGGAAAACAATCGACGTCTCGCTGAGGTAGCTCTGCTGGCTGTGAAGTTATTTGCAGAGAGCTGTTTCCTATGGAGTCCCGTTTTCCCTGCCCACTGTGATTTTATTTTTTAAGATGCCAAGATAAAGTCACACTTGTTTGTTAAATTTGGAGAGCAGTCAGTCCTTCAGTCTGTTGGTCTTGGATATAGTTAACTTTTTGAGGTGAGGAGGATTCAGCCTCGTGAAGTGAGCTATTAGCAGCACTTCATCAGATCCCTCTGTAACCAATAGATAAGTATCCTAAACAATAAAGTTGAAGAAACCAGAATAGGAGGATCGACCGTATTTGAAATGTTTGCTGCAATCAAAGCCAAAATTAATGCGAAGTTCTATACAGTTTCCCTTAAAAAAAAAACAGATAGAAAAGACAAAATTTGATATTCAGTGGCATGGCAAACGTAAATGAGAGAGGTTACTGACAATCCTGATTTATCCAGTATAATTTTAATCATCAAGTTAGAGAAACTGAAATATCTGTATATAATATAATATATAATATACAGTATATATTATATATAATTTATGTATTTTATATCTATTTATATACTATATATAATATCTGTATATATTATAAATATATATAATATACCACATTTTAATCTTTGAATTTTTAAGGCTGTAAATACACAGTATTTTTTACTGTTTAGAGATTGATTGTACTGTTAAGCACAACATGTTTTCCCTTTTTGATTCCAACTCTAAAATCAAATAAACAGACTAAATATTAGACATCCTTGTCTAATTTTCCCTCGTGTTCTGTTGATATGATTACAAGCTGTTGGCTTTGTAATTACATTCTCGCGCTGACACATCGACTAACACTGCCAGAACATATTCTCTCTCTGCTTAATGCTCAAGTTGTCAATTAAATAATTTCAAGGTGTTAACCAAACCTCTCAATAAAGTAATTTCTGGTGAACAGAGCCAATTTTCTTCTGACAAAGCATTCAAGATTAAGAATCCATAGCTCTAAAAGAGAGATACACTCAGTAACTGTATTTAGTAATTGTTCCACGAACTTTATTCCTCAGGGCTGTGAGAGCATTTCAGTGGAGTTATTAAGGAAAAGCCCTGCTTGGACACAGCCACCACAGAAAGAGGAAGGGGTTTGGAGATTCCTGGGAAGTTTTGCATCTTGCCTCTGTGGGTGTCACTGAAGCTCCTCAGCGAACTGCGTGAAGTTTCACACCCACGTGAATACCAAAGCTTCGTAAAATAACCGGACGATGAGAGAAGGAATCTCAAAAATGTAAAATTAAAACTTTCTCTTGACCTTTTTCCGTTACAATGTTCGGAGAGGCGAGGGTGATAAGGAGCCTGCAGAGTCAAAGCTCCTGGCAGTGACAGCGTTCCTACTTTGCTGCTCATTAGCACTGCAGAACAATCGCTTCCTGGGCAAAGATCTCAAATAACAATTGATTTATTTTTGACTGTATCTCGCCAGGTTTGAACTGTCGGATCGGAATTAATAAATGGAGTGATTTTAACTAAATAACCTTTTAATATTGGTTAGCGCCTCCATCTGCATGGAGACATAAACCGAGATAGCAGGAACGGAGGAAAACCAGTAGATTCCTTGACACGTAACTGGTAGAGGCAAAGACGTTTTTCCAGGAGCAGGGAGCTACTTGTGCTAAACGGAAGCATTTTGGCTGCCTGAGAGGCCTAGCAAGAAAAAAGGTTAAATGCTGGAATGTACAGAAGCAGAAGTCAGGGCCAGGGCCTGCTTTGCCTTTCTCGGGATCTGAGAATTTTCCACGTGTTTCCTCTGACTGCAGGACTGAGTTCCACACTTGAGTGTGTGCTAGAACTTTCCTGATTAAATACAAAGCCAACCCAGTCACACTGGGAAACGGTAGCTCCTCCAAATCACGGTCCGAGCTGGGACTCACAGGAACAATGAGGCCATGAGCCTGCAGGGAATGTGCCGCACGTGACCGACAAGACACTGGAATGTCCAGCTATTTCCAGCCCTTTTCTTTCTGTTTCAGTTGCTCAGGCTTTGCACTGGCCTGAAAAATCTCTGCTTATCGTTCTTTCCCTGTATTGCCGCGTGGCCAGCGACCCGCAGCTGAGCCTCGGTGCACCAACGTGCACCCATGGACCGAAGCTTCTGCCACCTCAGAAGGAAAAACGGAGAGAGGGAAGGGAGCTGCCGGTAGCGGTGCAGGCACTTTGTGTGCCCTGCTCGTCACCGTGTCCCCATCCTTTCCACTGGCCTGGAAACAGCTGATGAAGAGGTGCTGCTGGCTTCCTGTCTAAGCTACTGACGGGCATTGCACGTTGTCTCCGTGTCAGAAGGAGGCTGTTATTCACTTTAAGTAGTCCCCTGCCGTTACGGCTGTGCAGTGACTTTTCTTCTCCCTGTTCTCTTTCCTTTTCCTCAGACACGTTGTAATGCATTGATACATTTCTCTCCTGACACTTTCACAAAATGCTATCTTTTCATTTTCCAGTGACATCTGAAATCAGACTAGAGAGGTACCGGGAACACCCCTTTTATGGAGAGGAAATCCAGAGCAGCCCTGAACCGAGGTGTGCAGGAATAAGGACTTGGGCAGATGCAGGAATGGAAACTAATTTTAGTTATTCCATTGCAAGCTCATCACACTGTCAGGGTCACACTCTCCTTTATCTCCCGTATCACGTCCAGCAGTTGCCTCATGCCACAGCTATCTCCTGACAGAGACCATTGTGGGGCATTTTTGTAATAATTTCATCCCTGTATTTTGGAAAACTTCAAATCACATGCTGTGATGGTTGCTAGAGGGCATTAGCTTGTATCAGCCTCCTGCTTCCCTGAAAAGGCCTTGAACTGAAATCCCTGCATTAGAGCTTTTGAAAAGGATGCCGGGTTTGCCCGGTACGAAGGCTAAAATTTTCTCAACAAATATCTTGCCGTTGTTTCAGTCTGAGCATTCAGATTTGTCCAAGTGCTGTGATGGAGATGTATCTCCTTACACTGTGCGCAGGGAAAACATGGAATTTTTTTCAAACTCATCCCAGTGGGTTTGAGCTCATTTCCATCCCCAAAGGCTCTCTGTTCTCACCTTAAAACACAGCCTTCTCTTCTTTATTAGTACTCCATTACTTAGGGACAAACCAGTCGCGTGGCTGAGAGTGACAGCTCTCTGCGTCACACGGAAACAACTCTCAGGTTGACATTATTGTTTTCTCAAAGCATTTAGCACAGAAACAAAGGTTCCTTTGTGCTATAATGCAAATCCCTTGCAGGAGTACGATGGGATACGATCTTTTCTTGTGCTGAAGCAGGACATCGCATTTTGAGTTCTGGAAATCGGGGCACGATTGCCGGCTCTGCTGTGTCCTCTGCTACCTTGGGCAACTCGTTCAATGGATTTTCTTCCGTGAAACAGGGATGCTTCCCTCTGCCCCCTGCGTGTCTCTGCATCTGCACCGCATGCTCCCAGGGCACAGGGTTTGTTCCTTGCCTGTTGACCATGCAAGTGCGTAACTCTGCTGCTGACAAACAAGCATAAAGCTTAAGTGAAAACTGTAAAGCTTTTTGAGATCATGGGATACTGGAAGTGTTTATTGCTTGTTAAGTCTCCTGTCTCTCCCGCCCTAAATATGGGGATTTGGAATTGCAGTTTGAAGATGTATATGAAATGTAGCCTGTAGTGGATGCAAATCCTTCCCTTGGGAAGTCTGAAATGAAATGCTCCATATTCCAGCCACAGCTTTACCTATGATATTTATATTCATATATAAGCAGGAGAGGCAAAATTTTAATATCTCCTTCCAATAGATTATTAATTTAAATGAATATTTTTTTCACCAAATATCCCTCTTCAAATATTAAAAAAAAAATAATTAAAAGACCAACTGTAAAGGATTCAGTAATGCTTCTGTTTCAAACCAAGAATGACTCTGTTTTTCTCTACTGAAACCTTAATCCCTTTGGGTTTGTTTGGATGTTGTTTTCTGAGAGACTCTTTCAGCAGAAGCCACTAAAAACAATCAGAGAAAAACAAAAAACAAACATTTTTTACATGTTTCAAAAAAAGCCTAATAGCAATAACAATCTAATTTTAATTAATGAAATTTGTTAAGGTATGGATTTCTGAACCAAAATTGGAGAAATTGAATGTGACTTACTATAAGTATCTGGCAAATTGTATTTTTGATCACTGAAGGACTATCCATGTCCAGAAAACCCAGGACACAAAAGAAAATATGGATCAGTTTTTCTTGGGAAAGGTTCTGCACCCCGATCTGCTCTGAGTGTGTGAGTGAAAGCAGGTGTTCCTCCATTCTGAAAATCAGACTAAGGAAGGGTGAGGATGCTTAAAAACCACTTCACATTCTTTTTCCCCGCTTCCTCTCACCCAGAGGAGCATCACACCCTTCCAGTCTCGTATATCGTCGACCTTGACACCCCATAAAGCCCCCCTTCACTTTCCAGCCTTTCAGCACAGACCTTGCTTCACACATTCCTGCTCAAATCCGTGCTCTTCTGCTGCCTCTTGACGGAAGAAGCCGTGGAGGCATCAGCTTGGAGGAAATTGTGGGGTCCCTGAGATAAGAGTCTATTTTGGAGCCCCAGAATCTTCACCAGAAGCCAGATCGGATGGGAAAGGCGAAACGGTAACGAAACAGTGCTGTATCCACACTGAATGCCGAGCCCTGGCACTGCCGGCATCGGTGCAGAGGCTCAGCTACATTTTCCCACATACAATTTCAAATTCACTGGGGAAGTGAACACAAACTTCCTAGGAGTGAGGGCCGAGAGACCTTCCTATGAATCTGCCTGCCTGATGCACTGTTAATGAAATGAGGTCATTGTTTATGTGGCAAATTTAATAATAATTAAAGAGTGATGCTTATTAATGTTCCCTGTCCAGCTACCGCAGTTAACACAGATATTTTTGAGGGCAATTTCCTTTCTGGGATGGTTATTGTGCATGTGAATTGCAGTGCACGTGAAAAATAATAAGTCAAACCTCTTCATTTCACTGACATGAAATAAAACCCTTCTCTTCAACATTTTCATTTAAAAAAAAAAAATACTATGAATGTGCTAAAATTCATCAGCCTGTAGTCTAAGGGACCAGGATGGTCCCTTAAAGCAGGTGTATTCCATGGGTATTCCTCAGCTGGCAACTCCCCAGGAGGGTCTAAATTGAATAAACTGGGAAACCCAGCAAAGGCTGGTTTGTACAGAGCAGGGCAGGCTGCGTTGCCCTTCCGTGTGCTGTTGTTAAAGGAATTACCAAAACAAGAGTGGAAATGCAAAGGCAGTTGGAATGTCTGAGCAGTGTCATGAGCCACTGCATGAAGATGATGCATTTGTGGGTTAGGAAATTCACATCAGATCACTGTGCACGCTAATTTTTATTTTACGTGTTTATGCCTGCGACATAAAATTATAGATTCATAGAAAATGTGTCCGGACTTCACAGGGCTTTGAGAGGTCACCAGCCCATCCCCTGCTCCAAGGCAGGGTCAGCTCTGCTCATGTCACTGCCAGAGCAGTTGAAGTGATGCTGTTCAGCTCCGTCACCTCCCGAACCAGAGCCGCAGAGCAGAATAAGTTTTAATTCATAGGTAAAGGGACCTAGAAAAACTCCTACAGTTCTAGAATTGTTCATTCGGATTAACAGGCAGAGAGATAATTCCACTCAATGTGTCATTAACAGTCGGGTGCAACCCCTGGAACAGCCTGTGCAGCCGGAGTGAGAGGAGATTCAGTTTAACACCTCAGAGCCGTGCAAATGCAAAAAAAAGTCCTTTTAAATCCAAAATCTTCAGCTCTGAATCTCATAGAAAACCCCAAAGCCTCAGAAAGGAGCAGATCTCAGTTCTTACAAGCTGTGCAAGGCTCATCCGCGTGCTGCTGCCTGTGCAGTCAGGCCAGTTTGTACTCGTCTGGGAAGGAAAACCCGGTATCAGCAGGGACTGAGGATAAGGCCGTGTGCGGAAAAGCGCTGGGAAGGTTCAGCACCTGCTGCTTTCCTGCAGGCAGGAGCTCTTACAGCGTGCTGGCCTCCTTCATTTAACAGTAGGTGCATTTATATATGTGAAATGAATGCACTGCTGAAACTAATATTTCAACATATTTAAACCTTCCATAGGTACTTCTGTTCTCATGAGAAATAAGTCCCTGCACAGCTGGCTGTAGCAAGCCAGTCCAAAGGCTTCCCTTTACAGAAATCAGTATTGTGCTGCAGGAAAGAGTTAAAGCGAAGTCTGTTCTCATGATTTTTAATATTAATCTCACTTGGTACAGCAGTAAGGGCCTTAGCTTGGCATAGTCAGGTGATGAATCACCAACAAAAAGAAGATTGTGCTTTTCTTTTCAAGTTAATTAACAGAAGTGACTTGAACTCGGCTCCAGATTTTCCCTAAGCTTTTTGAGCTCAGCTCTGGAAAGCACAATATCCAGAGAGGAGCCTTTGACAAGGCTGCAGAGGATTTATAGATAAACTTGCTCAGATAACCATGAACTCCACAACAAGATCGAAATTAATCATCCTAAGCTCAAATATCTACTTACAATGTAGTGCAGCAATGACAGGGACCTTGGTAATGTTCTTAGCCTTTATTGTCAAGTTCCCCATGTTTAGAAGGAGAAAAGTTGAATAAACTGAGGTTAACAGGCTATGCCAATGTCTGACCCATGACATCAACACTGAACATGATTTTTCACAAATATATTGATACCTATTAAAAATAAAATAAAGGAGGATGAGCTTCAAACAGGCATGGCCTGAGTATTGTTCTGATTAAGTTAGCTGGGGTTGTGGCCATTTGTGCCAGTGAAAGATTTAGGCTATTGAAGAAGAGAGAAAGCTGCAGAGATGGAAAAGGAGCTCCTTTGTAAGCGTAGTGTAAAGACTTAGCTCCAAAGTAGTTTTGAAAAATGTAGAGTTGTTACTTAAAGTTACTTTGCCCTTGGTGCAAAATTGATCGCTTGGACAGAGGATCCGCTGAATTTACATGTTAGCTTGAAATCTGCATGGACGAAAGTTGTTCTTGTACGGCAAAGGAAGTCAGCTACCAGGAGGCAGCTTCTCTGAAGAGAAACTTGTCCTATCTACAAGTGTCCTAGCGCAGAATGTTTACAAAATGCTCATTAAGGGAAAGGGGATTGCGAGATAGCAACAAATCTGGTGAACAGCTTACGCTCCGCGAGATAAGAGAGGCAAGGCAACCATAGAAGACAGCAAGCCATATCCAATTACCGAGACCTGGTTTTGGGGAGGGGGAAGGGGGAGACAGACAGGACGGATCACAAGTTTCAAGACAAGAGCTTCCAAACTTGTCGTCTCTCTGTGACACAAGCCGCACACAACCCAGGGGATAAAACCGCCACTTAGCCCACAGGAGAGCCAGAGCTTGTTGAGTGCGGTTGGAGACCAGAGCAAAGCCATGGATTCTGTAGCGCTCCAGCTGTGGGCTCTTCTCTGTCTCTTGGTTCATCTTGTCACTTGCAGTCCCATCCTGAGCTTGGAGCACTCTTCCTTGGAGGAAGATGTGCCTCTTTTTGATGAGATTCTCTCCGAGCAGGACGGTGTCGATTTCAACACGCTACTTCAGAATATGAAGAATGAGTTTTTGAAGACATTGAACCTCTCTGACATTCCCCTGCATGAAACAGCCAAAGTGGATCCGCCAGAGTACATGCTAGAGCTGTACAACAGGTTTGCCACAGACAGAACATCGATGCCATCTGCAAATATTATTAGGAGCTTCAAAAATGAAGGTAAGACATGTGCATCTCTAGGAGAAGTAAAAAGAAATGAATGCCATCATAGTTACTGTGAAATGTATTTACCAGGAATGGAGCATGAACTGCACCAGGGGAAAAAAGGCCTTTCAGTGCGGGTAAAATTGGAAATAGGCAGCTGACACTGCTTGTACCAGCGCCTCCCAGACCCTGCTTCGTGAGAGATAGATCCCTTCTCCTTTGCTTTTGGGACTATGTGGGTTTGGGAAAAGTTTTCTTTACTACTTGGACAGCACCAAGTATAATTTGGGTGCATCATTTTCATTATCCCCATAACGATGCACATCACTCACAATTACCTGATTGATATTTCAAATGGATACCTTAAGTATTATTTGAAATTGGGGCAAGAAATGTTTTTACGCAAAGTTCAAGGGTGCAATATTTCCCTATTATGAGCTGAACCAGATACTGCTTTCTGTTAATATCCTCTCATTATTCATCCTCGGGGGATTTGTGACAGTTTCTTCCTTTGGTATTTGAGTATAGACCAGAAAATACATGGAAAGATGTGAAGAAGGATGTCGGATAACTTTTAGGTTTTACTTTGGAGGACTAGAATATTTCCTATTAAAAAAGAAAAGCTGAAGAAGCCCAGTTGTGGCCACAGGTCATTTCCCTGAGTGTTTCTGCTTCAGCATCCCCTCTCAGTCAGTGAGAACAAGACAATGTTTCAGTGCTGACATCCCATAGTTTGTCAGTACCTATTTGTACAAACACAGGCTTTATGTTAGAATCATTTTTCAATTGATTTCCAAATACCGATCATTCCACTTGGCAAACACAAATGTGTTGATTTGTTTTAACTGCTATGGGGTCCAGACAACTATTGAAACTGGCATCCGGCTTCTCTTATCCTTTGTTTGTCTAATTAATGAAGCACAGAAGTCATTATTGCATTTTTCTAACACTTGCCATTTCAAAGCAATGGACTATGAGAGGCCACGTGCAAATCCTTTCAGTTTTGCAGTGCAGGGAGGTGCAAAGAGAGAACCCAAAGCTCTGCTCCGCTCTGTCCTTCTCCAGGGCTGGGGGGTCTTTGCCAGTGATGCATTTCTGGGTTGAAGAGGCACCGCATTGGGGTCTGCATCTTCTTCACGTATTCTTTTCTTCAGTGTGGAGAACTTTACTGAAGGGTTGACGGCAAAGCAGTGACAGCCCCTGGGGAACAGTCCCCCACCTGAGCAGTAGTTCGTGTCCCTGCTCGTGAGCGTAAAGGCGGACGCACACAGGAACCTGTGTTGTTCTTGTCTCATTTTGCGCTACTTGAAAAAATAAATGGAATAAAAAATTCCAAGTACAATGTGCTAAAGAATAAAGTACAGTGTGGTTTAGTGACATAAATTTGCAGTCATTCCACTGGCAGAACCAGGGTTCTTCCAAGTTTGCAGCACTGCGATTGCTACGGGCTGATTTTTGCCAGCGCTGCACACAGTGGCGCGCAGGCCTGAGCCTTCCTGGGGCCTTGAGGCTCGGTGCCCGTTTCGTCACTGCAGAAGTTCCGCACCAGCCGGGGTAGCCTTGCCTTAACTTCTGTCCTTTCAGAACGTCTCTCACCTTTTCCAACCCAAACCAGCAAGATGCAAAGTGAGATTGCTGACGCTAAGACAGCTTCATAACCGCAGGCAATTAGAGGGACGATGCAATTGATGTCTGTTACGTGTCTTGAAGGTGTACACAACCAAGAACCACCCACTTCATGCTAAAGAGCTCTTTTGATAGAGAATTATTTACTTGCAGTGATCAGGACAGCAGAAACCATCATACCATGAGATTTTTTTCTCACCTGCCTACTGAAAATTGGCAGCAAATGCAGTTTCATTATTATCCATTAAATTCTTTATTACATTTGTTCTAAGAACATTATCGAGCTGTAACATTCTGCGTGTCTGGAACCAGCTTTTTGCTTTAAACAACGGACCATAACATCGCCATCGTAAATGGGACTGTAATCAGTGCTTAAAACTTGAATAAAAGCCCTAAGGGAAATTCTTCTTTCCCTATGGATCTCCCTTCCTGGCTCTACTAGGGGTGACCAGGTAACAGCAGGAGATATTTCACCTTAGCTAAAAGAGCAGAGTCACATCCTGACTTAGAAATAAATACTTCTCACGCTCTCCTAGCGCTCCCTCAACTTCTTGCACATGGTGTGACCTTCCCCTGCCTCCCAGTGAGTAACTTGTGCTTTCCTTCTGCAGGGCCAAGAGGCATTTCTCCACCCTCTCCCTACATATGCAATTACATACTGCAGACTTGCTTTAGCATCTCAAGGTCTAGAAAATCCCAAAGATTACTTCCAGCATGGAGATTATGGCTAAGTTTGAATAGCACTGTCTTTTAGCTCATGGACTGCTCCTGCCCTGATATTGCGCAGAGCATTTTCGGCTCCCAGATTTATCAGTTGACAGGTAGGGAAAGGCAAGCAGAATCACCCCTCTTTTTTTTTTTTTATTTATGACAGATGAAAGTGCAACGTGGAAAAAAAAAAAAGATGCTTCAAAATCTCAAAACTGAAATTAAGTGGGACAAGTCGTATGCTTGTTAACTGCTTGCTGCAGTGCGCTGATGGAGCACGGCCAATACTTGCAGCTTTATCAGTGTCATTTTTATACAAACACATCAAAACCGGACACGTCAGTGCTGAAGACAATAGAGTGCAAATAGTTTGCAGCAATGTTACCCATAGTCCCTACGTCCCAATCTGTCTTCAGAGTTACAAGCAGGCAGCACAGCAACTCAGCACCAAATACACAACCACGAGCCAAGGTTCCTGCCCCGTGTGAAGAAACCCATATTGCCCTGGTACAAACAAGCCATGCGGATAGCACAGACAGCCTGACAGACAAGCAGGTATTATGGGCTTCTTGTATGTTTTATTAACTAAAGCTGCCCAAAGTGCCTATATGGCTGTCTGACTGCTCACCTGAGGCCCATTGTCTGTGACAGGATTTCTGTTGTCTGGCAGGTCACAGTGGACGTTCACTGCCTGCTTTTCCTAACCAGGAACCTTTACATCTTCCAAAACAACTTTCCTTGCCTTAGTGCTTGGCCCTTTCAGTTTCTGAAGGATATTTTGGCAGAAGGGAATACCTGCTGGCACTGAAACGCTGAGTAGACACAGGTTCAGCCCGCTGTTCGTGTATTTGCAACCTTGTCCATCCCGTGTTTACTCCACTACCGTATCCTTCTTCCCTTCCTCTCCTACACCGAGGAATATTTTTCCTCATTTCTTAAATAATTGCTGTGCCAAAACCTAGTAGTGATTCTGTTTTAGTATTAGGCAACACATTTTTAATATGTAAACTTTCCAGGTGACAAGGAAGTCCCTGAAAGGCATGGGGACCCATAAATCCAGGTTTATGGTCTTTATCAGGTCTGAGATCTTTCTGTCCTCTGACATCCGAAATGAAGTTGACCTTTTTAGAAATATGGTTTGGGAAATGATGATAAAACACTGGAACTCTTCGACGGAAACCAAACAATCCAAACCATGTCAGATGAACTTCAGTGCATGTGTTGCTAGATGTACTGACCCTTCTAAAATATTTGATCTTTGTCATTTCCAGACTTGGCTTCCCACCCTGTTGGTGTTACAGGAACTCGGAAATACCCTCTTCTGTTCAATGTTTCCATCCCTCATCATGAAGAAATCATCATGGCAGAGCTGAGGCTCTACACCTTGGTGGAGCGGGACCAGATGCTCTACGATGGGCTTGACAGGAAGGTCACTATTTTTGAAGTGCTGGAAAATGACCATATGGGGGTAGGAGAAGAGAGAAAGACAGTGGCACTGGCATCCAGGCACATCTATGGCACGAGCAGTGAGTGGGAGAGCTTCGAGGTCACTGAAGCCATCAGACGCTGGCGAAGGGCAGGGCTGACCACCCACAGGCTGGAAGTTCATATAGAGAGCAAGGAAGGGGAGGAGCACAATGGAGAGGGGAAGCTCGATATAGACATCAACTCTGAGGCTAAGCACGAGCCCCTGTTGATTGTGTTCTCTGATGACCAAAGCAATGACAAGAAAGAGGAGAAGGAAGAGCTGAATGAAATGATAGATCATGAGCAGCTCCTGGACTTGGAGAACCTGGAAGTCGGCAACTTCCACGGCCAGCCCGGTGAGGAGGCACTGCTCCAGATGCGCTCCAACATAATTTATGACTCCACTGCTCGGATCCGGAGGAACGCAAAAGGCAACTACTGCAAAAAGACTCCACTCTACATAGATTTCAAGGAGATTGGCTGGGATTCCTGGATCATCGCCCCGGCAGGATACGAAGCTTACGAGTGCCACGGAGTGTGCTCCTATCCCTTAACAGAGCATGTCACACCAACGAAACATGCCATTGTCCAGACTTTGGTTCATCTGAAGAATCCCCAGAAAGCCTCCAAGGCCTGCTGCGTGCCCACCAAACTCGATCCCATCTCTATTCTCTACTTAGATGCAGGGGTGGTCACCTACAAGTTCAAATATGAAGGCATGGTTGTATCAGAGTGTGGCTGTAGATAGTAGCAGGGAGCACATGCCCAGGGGAGTGCACATGGGAAGTATTTAATGATTCAGTTTGTAAATTTGTACATTTCGGATTTCCTATTTAATAAGGTTATTTAATAAGGCATGTACAGATAATTGTATGTTTCCTGTTATGGGGAATGGGCAAGTTGTACGACTGTAGGGAATGTATATTTTGTTCCATTGCTTACTTCTTGCTGGTCTTTACTGTCCAAATTATGACCGAGTCTCTCTTCCTATGAGGGCATAAAGCAGATCACTGGATTATTTGGGAGGGCTCTTTGTGCCAAAGGGGCATATCCAAAGTCACAGAGATAAAGGCATATTTTTGTACTTTACAAATGTTGATTGGCAACAATAGGGATTTCCAGAGCTGTTAAAGTTAGGTGAACTCTGGGCAACGCACAGCTAGGTTGTTTAGTTTTGTGTAAAATCTTTGTAAAGAACTTTACATGCTCAGATTATTTTTCTTTTACATTTTTCTCTGTAGATCTTATGTCCTCATAATTCTCAGTCTCCTAAATCACTAAGGCACAACAAAGTGCTAGATTTTCCCCCTTTTTTCTTAACATTTTCTTGAATCTTTCCCTGTCTCAGTTGAAGATAACTGGCAGGGATTATTTGGCATCTGAAGACAAAGGGAACCATTCCCTTTCCCATGTTTCTTAACAAAGCAATGGGCCCAGGAGCGACGTCAGGCTTGTGCCGTGCTCTGATGTGCAATGGCAAGTTCCCCCTGTGCATGTTTATTACAAAAGCACCCTGTGTAAAGCAGCGCTGGCTGGCTGTGTTGCATTAACCACGTGTTGTCTCTCAAGGGCCAGAGCTTTAGGTGGCAGAAATGACTGGTAAATTTCCTGAATCCTTAAAATTGTACCACTTTATACCAGCTAGGAAACCAGCTCCCCTGCCCCATCCCGTAAATCATGTACAACACAGCTACTCAACCCAGCTCAAATGGGCAAGCAGGGTTGCATTTAGTCTGCATGGAGCTGGATGGAAAAAGAAGCCCCTTCGTGCCAGCTAGATAGAGAGGATCTTTCCTTTATACGTGCGCTGAAGTTGTCAATTCGTAAAGATACTGCCTCCCCCTTACACTGTACGTGATGGAGTCACATGCCATGTTTCCGCCACTCTTCTGCAACAAATGGTGGTGATAAGAAGGTGTCAGAGCTGAGAAACAATAGACCCGTCACTTTATTTATACTAAGCTGCAAATTTGTCAGATTCTTGGGAAAGTGTAAGTGACATTGACTCTGTTAGCCTGTACCAGAGCCTCCTGGACTGTCCCGGCATCAGTTTTATACTTTTAAGGGAAAGTTATCTTCCCTGGAAGTGATAAGGGTCTTTGAAAGAATCACTCTAACACTTCACGGGAATGACCACAAAAGACTTTGCCATGCACCAACTAAAACCAGTTTCACCTATTTTCACACATATTCTTCTGTGCTTCCCATAATTTATTGACCTATTTATTGACTGCCTGCCTTTGTAATATAATGTAGAATACAGAATGTTTTATTTTTGTGCTTGTGTGTAATCCAACTGGGATAAAACCTTGTACCCATTTTATTTCACCTGGAATCAATCTGTTGAGTTGTGCTGCCAAGATTGGGATTGCGGATTTTTTTTCTCCCCTAGATATTTGCAGATACCACAGCACCTCCCTTCCTTACGGAACTGTTCAGTCACTGCAGTGATTTAAATAGCCTTCTGGAGCACTTCTGCTCTTGTCCAATGAATAACTACTTTTGCAGGGATATCATTGCTTTAAGTGGTCAACCGTGTCGTTTATTGTCGAGTTACGCAGTCTCCACTCGTGCTGTGTGTTTCCAGATAGCAGGCTACGCCATGGGGTTGTATCGCTTTATGCCTCTACAGCTCACACCCTGCAAGCGACTGGCACTGCTCACAGACGTCTCCCCTCAGCTTCACTGCGATCTCAGATAATGGCACGTTAAAAGAATTCAGAAGAGGTGTGATATTCTGCTCTGCTGACATGAACTGCGGCAGCCAACGGCTGAAGTGTGACCACACAGATCCTTTCAAAACTATCCACAATTCTTATGAAGCCATTTGCCAAGACAAACCATTCACCTTGTTAGGAGTGATAATCCAGCATTAAGGAGATAATCTGACATTTGCTTTTATCATCTCTTTTCCGCAACTGTTCCTGTGGCAGTGATCCGACCGGCCTGCTTTTTGCACCACTGAACAGTGCCAGCGTTTCTGAACAGCGTGTAGGAGGACCTGTGCCTTGGAAACAACAAGTTACGTGCTGTAATCACCCATAATCATTATAAATTTTCAAGTGACCACATAGCAAAGCAGAGTGGCTTCGCACTCTCTTATTGCCCGAGAGTCGTTGTAATAGAGCAGAGAGTATCCAGTGCATCACAGTACAACGCAAACATGGGTAGGTGTGTGACCTTTTCAGTAAACCTGTATGTGTGAATTTTCACAAGATCAGAAAAACCACCAAAACCAGCTTTTTAGAAGCACAGGCCAGCCAGTCATTTGACATCAGCAAGTTGTCTTTATGAAGAACCAAGGTCTGTACTGCTGAGCAAAGAGGATTCCAGCCCAAGTTTGTGGTGAGGAACTGTAAAGCACGAGAAGTATCCTATTGTGTCAGGAGAAAACTGAACAGCTCCAAATCATTCATCTGTGCCTCTGCTGGTCATAACCTGTGATTAGAAACATTGAGAACAGTAGTTCATTTATTGATGTGTGTCTCTTAGATTTGCATGCCCACTTTATGAGCAAAAACTTACCTTACTCTTACCTTACCTTTGAGTATCAATACACAAAGATATTTGCTGGATGTTCATGCAGTTAAACAGCAGAGATTGTGAAAAATAGCACCAAAATAATGAGGGCAGTTATTTTATAAAGAACTTTCCCTAAGTAGCAAATTAAGGTTTTTTTCTGCGAACTCAGAAGTGCTTGGCTTTAAATGCACCTGTCCATAAAGGTACAACACTGACAAATAGTACGGTGAGTGCACGACAAGAGCCAGTGCTGCCAGGCTATAAGTGCTGGTAATGTCAGTGATAAGGCCCTGAACGAATATTCTACTGCATATTTTCATTTTCTTTGTTTCTTTACTCCTTCCATCCATCCACCCATCTTAGCACTGTGACTTCTATTTCTAAAAGAATTTATTTTTCACATTAAATAATGTGCACTGATTTTCCTTTCATTTCTTATCTATTTTACATCTACATGCTAGCAGATGCTTGACAAATATTAAAAGTGCAAACCGGTTTTAAAAAGGTTTGGGAAAATATAGCTTCAGTATGGAAGAATCTATCTTTCCATCCACCCAACTCTGAATTATTGCATGCAACTAAAGGAGGCAGCAATGCTGTTTCACAGAAATCATCAGTATCAGTTGGATTTTTGCTTTCATTGTTTCTAACTGGATATGTATAAGAAAGCAGAAGTAGATGTGAAGTCTCTTTTTTGCTGGACCCTGTGAATTGCCAGGCAGTGCATGCTCCCTAAATACAGGGCAGGCAAAGGAGGGGGAGCAGAAACAAATGAGAAACAAAGAGAGGAAGAGCGGGGATAACACATCAGCGAGGGAGCTGAGGGAAGAGCTTGGGTCTTGCATTGCTGCTCTTAAACTGACATACACTGTGCCTCCAGAAGAGCGTAAGCTTCAAGACATCTTACTCATTCCTTGGCCTTTGAAGGAACCGTGATAGCTGTGTCTCCTGTACAGACACTCAGCACCAATCCCAGATTGCACCAAGCACTTGGAAGTTTGAGGTTCCCTTAAACGATCCACATTTCTTAACTCTCTCCACACGGATTCAAATTCCTCAAATAGGTCTCATTTTTCCCCCAAGCTTTCTTGCATTATCAGTTTCCTGGAAGTGACCCCCGGCGTTCGGGTTCCCTCGGCATAGCCCCGCGTAGCTGTTGCAGACACTGATTCCCAGCTCTTTGAGCATTACTGCTTGGCAGCTCAGTGTGGCTTTCTCTGCCACCGCTGCCCCAGCCCTGCCCACCCCTTGCTCTGGGCAGACGGGCAATAGGGGCAGCCTGAGGAGCCTGGAGAGAAGGGACAGAGCCCCACGTTCTTCTGGCAGAAAAGCAGGGCACCCCTCTCTGGGGCAGTGCCTGGGACCGACTCGTGCTGCTTCCCATTGGAGGTGCCCAAATGTCAGGAAAAAGAACTGTTCCTGAATGTTGTGGACACAAACCTCTTCCCAGAGCCAAGGGCCCTGTCAGGTGAGTCACAACTCTGCAGCTGAAAGCATGAGGATCAACTTCCCCAAAACTGAGTTCACTTAAGAAAACTCATCTCCCAAATCAGTCACAGAATCACAGAATGGTTTGGGTTGGAAAGGACCCCAAAGCCCATCCAGTTCCACCCCCTGCCATGGGCAGGGACACCTCCCACTGGATCAGGGGGCTCCAAGCCCCACCCAACCTGGCCTGGAACACCTCCAGGGATGGGGCAGCCACCACTGCTCTGGGCAACCTGGGCCAGGGCCTCCCCACCCTCACAGCAAAACATTTCTCCCTAAGATCTCATCTCAATCTCCCCTCTTGCAGTTTAAAACCCTTCCCCTCATCCTATCCTTGCCCCTCCCCAACCATCATCTAAAGCAGCTGCCAAAACCCGTGCCTGTCTTCTCCTCCCAAGCTCCAGCTCCTGTATTGTCCTTCTTAATCTGCTCAGAGAGCAAAGCAAACCAGACCCTCCAGCAGCCTAGAAATACCAAAGGATGCTGCTTTTTTAGTTTGGTGGCTGCTGTACCTACAGCACAACAGGAGAGAGTCAGCTCAGTATTGTCTGTGGAACACACTGAGCCAAACACCAGCAAAATCCATCATTTTTTTTTAAGAAAAAAGAGAGGAAGATTTCCTGGCACTTGAACATCTGCTTCAAGCATTTGAAAAATTACAGCCCAGTGTTAATTTAAACTTTCTTATAACCCGGTTCAACATCTGGAGTGCAAACACTGTTAATAGGATGGGAACCAGCATGGTGGTGGTTTGCTTACTATATTGGGAAACAAAGCCAGAACAAAACTAGCCTGAGATAGAGTTTTTGTTTATATTGCCGACCCATCTGTCTTCATTAATGCACTATTTACAGGAAAAGTTAAAAAATTAGCTTCTGCTCCTGCAGTTGCAACAGCAACAAATAAAGACTGAGTGGTTCATTTGCCATTGACTAAAAATGGAAATTGTTATCAGCACCCCTTGGAAGAAGTTTATTATAAGGAGTGTATTATTGTTGACTGTTACTGCTGGGATCAGGCTTTTTGCCAAGAGCTGTGTGTTTCTAGCACAGACAATGTTGGGAGCGAGGAGGAGTCAGGGAGGTACCTATGTCACAGAAAGCAGAAACCAGCTCAAAACGTCACCCTTCTCTTGCTCTAAACTCCTGCTTCAAAGCCTAAGTGAGAAATAATGTGTTTTTTCTCCTATACTGACCCACACAGGATAACTGGGGGTGATTTCCCTGAGTGTGAGAAGAGGCACATTTGAGGCTAAGCCTTACACAGCACTGAAATCACCCCAGCTGTTCCTGCCACCAACGCCAGGTAAGAAGAGGGGGTGCAGGGCGATGCACCTTTCTCTTACCTGCATGTAAAGGGGTAACACAGATGCACTTGAATTTCTAGAGTTTAGATGTCTAAATGAGGGCAGATGAAAGCCACCCAAACGTGTCTCCCCCGAACGTCCTCCCCACACAATGAGGCAGGTTTGTGACAACCTGTCATTCAGGCAATTCAGCCAGCAGTGAGAAGCAGCCAGGTCTGGTCACACATTTAGTTGGCACAGCTAAAACCCAAAGAGGACCTGAGTTTATGACCTAGCATCTCTGGACATCTCCTAGTGAAAACGGGCTGTCAAACCTGCTGCTCTGCAAAGGAACTGCTTTAAAATCATCTTCTCCATCAATAGGAAAAGCTGAGTTTTGCACTAAGAACCCATTGAAATAGAGACATCATTTAAAAACCGAAACCAAATTCTCTTTCTATAAAGTTATCAATTCCAACAGGGCAGGCAGGTTTATCAGAGCTGCCATTCCATTTGCACATCCCAGTACAGGGGATTTCAAATGACCCTGGGCACATTTTGGGAACAAACTGGCTGTTCAGCACCTTGTCTCACTCTCCTTCCCCCCTCATCCCTGCCCTGTAATCCTTCATCCCTCTGTCCCTCTCCACCCATTTTCGCTCAGGCACAACACACTTTTTGCCAGGCCCCATCTCTGCGAGCAGTTGCCTGCAGAGTGTGACTCGAGGCACGCGGCTCAGCCACCCCTGTCGCTGAGGAATCACACAATCACAGAATGCCCTATTTGGAAGGGACCCACAAGGACCACTGAGTCCAACTCCTGTCCCTGCACCCAACACTCACACCACGGGGCTGAGGGTGTTGGCCAAAGGCTTATGGAATATTGTCAGGCTGTGACTGCTTCCCTGGGAGCTGTTCCAGGGCTCCACCACCCTCTGGGGGAAGAACCTTCTCCTCATATCCAACCCAAACCTCCCCTGGCATCTTCCTGCCATTGCCTGAAGTCCCATCATTGAGACAGGACTTCATCTTCAGAGAAAAGAGATCAGCATCTTCCCTTGTGAGAAGGCAGCAAACAGCTAAGAGATCTCCTCTGAGGCTTCCCCAGGCTGAACAGACCAAGCGATTTCAGCCGCTCCTCATACAACTCCCCCTCCAGACCCTTCCCCAGCTTTGTGGCCTCTGGACACTCCCCAGTATTTGATGTCCTTTTCATACTGTGGAGCCCAAAACTGCCCCCAGTGCTCAAGGTGGGGCCTCACCAGTGCAGAGCAGGGCGGGACAATCCCCTCCCTCTCCCGGCTGGCGATGCCGTGCTGGATGCACCCCAGGACACGGTTGCCCTCTTGGTTGCCAGGGCTCACTGTTGGCTCATGGCCAACTTGCCATTGAGCAGAACCCCCAGGTCCCTCTCTGTGGGGCTGCTCTCCAGAGTCTCACACCCCAGCAGCGAGCTGGGGGAATGCGGGGCTAAGAGCAGCAGAAGGAGCAGCTGTGGGAATTGCTGTTTCTTTTCCCAGATACAAATGGAGGGGAAAGTCCACCGACACCCTTGTCAATAAGAGAGAAGTTCTTATACCCTTGTCTATAAGATGAATAGTGGAAGGGGATCAAGCCCTCCTTGCTGAGGTCTTGCTAACATCTCCTGCAGCAGCTGAGCGTGTTTGCTTGCAGTGCATGCCCGCAAATGCCATTTTACTCTGCTGCCTCTCAAATCACTTCAGATGCCAACAGAGCAGAATCTGAGCTGTGAAAATTCCTGCTTCCAGCCCCATCTCACCACCCAGCATTGCTGGCAAAGCTCGCTAGGATCTGGCTGCATTATTCCACCAAATGTAGCTATTTTCTAGAGTGGATAATGCCCGAGCATGGCTAACGTATACACTGCCACACATCCAGCTCCAGGAAATGAGCTTACACTGGAAATAGTACGTTTGTTACTCATTTTACGCTGTTGGATACGTGCCCAGCGTGGTTCTGTTCACAACACAACTGCTCAACCTCCTGCTTGGAATTTCAAGGGCTTAGCAGGACCTTTGATTGCACTTTTTATGTAAACAGAGGAAATATGAGGGATAAAAGCAATCAACATGGCTGCAATAAAGGAAATTATATGAGAAGAAAGGATTTCCATGACATAGAGCAATGCTTCCTGAAAAGAGGGTGGGTTTCCCTCTAGCTCCAAACATTACTTTTTCTGTGGTGACCCAAGATATGACCAACAAAGGCAATACGCTGTATTTTATTTTAAATAGGCTATAACACTGTTAGCATAACCGTATTTTGCAGAAGCTGCTGCCTGTTGTGTATGCAGCAAATTTAGGATGAGGGGAAGCTCGTTGCAGAGCTCCCCAAACAATGCCCTTCAGCTCTGTGTGGTTGAGGCTATCCGGGATGGGAGTTTCAGATGGTGTTGAAAAGATAGGTGTCGAGTTAAGTGAGAAGGTTTAAATACAGGGTGGTCTCCAAAATCAAGTACAGTAGCTAACTAGCAACAGGGGCAAAACAACAGCCTAACCTTCCATAGCTCTTGGGTTTATGTTGGCTTTGCTGTAGCAACTCCTTATCTCCCCAGAGATTAGAGCATTTTAGATCAGTTGTTGTGAGATTTGGTGGAATCCATTTCCTGACCTGTCACCACTGGCTAATCAGGCAAAACTGAAATGCAAAGCTTTGGGAGAGTGGGAAAGCAGTGTTCCCCCCACCCTGTCACCCCCCTCCCATCCCCTCTGTTATCCTACAACACTGAACATGCTCTGTTTGCTTTTATCATTACCAGATTTTAGATGCCCAGCTCAAGACACTGATACAGAGAATCCTGGAACAGCAGCCATGAGCTGAACTGTAAGCAGACTAAAAATTTCATTGTAGGAAAAATGAGCCCTTTTCCCATTTCTACACGCACCGGCAGCTGGTGCAGTTGTTCACTGTTGCTTACTGTGCTTGCTCTTCACCAGATCTGCACTAAGAAATCCTAACCTGAATTCCCCCACGAGCTACAACGAGCAGGGATCCCTGGGAATAGAGACTCTCACAGCGAGGCTAACGGGCTGATCCAAATGTTGAAAGAGTTTAAGCAATTTGATTTTGCCTTGCAGTAGTCGGTTACTGCTGAGATAGACACAAACAGCGCGACATCTGCGAATTCAGCCTGCTATCCAAAATTTCACTTACAGCTTTGTACCAATTTTGAAGTCAATTCTTGCAGGGAAAGCAAGTGGATTTCAAACCACAGTTGCTTTCCTCGCTGAACTCCCTCCTTTTCTCTTGGGATTTCTCTAGCTCCCATTGGTTCTTGTCCTTTTGCCCCCTTCTGCCGATGAACAGATTACACCAGCTGCGAATTTGGCCCAATAATATTGATTGCACGTCTTGTGCTTCCTCTGTCCACCCTAATTAGTGCATTAGTGATAAGCAGCGTGCCCTGAGCAGCGAGCTAGAGGCAGGGCGAGCAGGCCGTGCTTCGGGGGGCTGCATCTTTCCAGCCGGGACTGCCACACACGTTCTTCCCTGACACAGCTCAGGGTACTGCCTGCAACCCTAATGAGCTGCAGGACAGGCAAACAATCCAAGCAAAGGCCTCACTGAGCTCCCCAGAGCTGCATTAACCCCTGCACTTACTGCAAGACAAAGGACTAATTTTAAGATAGAGTTGTTGGCTAAGCAGGACCCCGCTACTCACTGGGACCAACACGCACACAGGAGACACAGCAGGGACTAGAGAGGCCCTGGGAAACCTAACAAATATAAATTACCCGTCTATATCTGCTCTCAGCTGTTCTATCAGTAACCATCCGTTTGTGCATCATTCGCTCATTCTTCCATCATTCTTCCCAGGGAAGAAACCAGTGTCTTCACCACCGATTCCAATATCATCAACACTCCTGGCCTGAAACCTCCAGCCTAAAGTTACTAAAAGAAAGGTTATCTGGCAAGCCCAGCAATCTAGTTATTATCACAAATATTTATAGTGTAGATCGGGATTGAGGGCTCCCAAGTCTTTGCCTGGCTCTCCTTCATACATGCTCTGCAGACATTTTCAAAGCCTTCATTGCTTTTGTGTTGAGCAGAGCAAAAATCTGTGACCTCGACGGCTTGACTTTCATCGGTACAGAAGACGAGTATGGTTTGAAGGGTGAGTGCTGAGCACGGTGCTGCAGACTCCTGTGCCTCAACTGGTCAAGGCACTGAAGGCCTGCACTAGTCCAGGCTCACCTCCATGGGCAAAGGGCTTCCTGCTTGCTGGTATTGAAACTCAAAGGCGATGGGGAGCCAGGCCACGAGGCAGGGCAGGCAAAAAGCTGTGTAACCATCTGAGCCCTACTACAGCCATGTCTTAAAAAAGCCACTAATGATGTAAATCACATTAAAGCTCCATCTCCACGCTGTGAGGGGATGCTCAGGTGCTTTGCCCTCGCTGATGTTCCTGCATGTGATTTCTTAACGGCCTTACACAACGGAAGGAAGACGCTGTTACAATTTTATTTTTCAAAGCCATCAGTGAGGATTTCTATCTGAGTGAGCAGAAGCGGGTCAGCGTGGATGACAGCAATTTAATCTGCTGTTACTTTTCCATAACATCTTGTGCTATCCTTGACCCTAAGCCAATGCCCTTCCACTGCCACCTAGGGGAAAGATCCAGTCCTACGGACCTCATGAGTTTCTAAATATCTATCTCAGGTCTTCTGCAAACTAAATGTGACTTATCCCCATTTCAGACTTCTTTACACTGGATAGGAGGAAGGTAGCAAGAAATAAGGACATTCCCACTCACACAGTGGCAACTTTCTTTCCTGGAGTGTGACAACACTCCAGTTTCCAGTGGACATTTGGCCTTTCACTCCTCGTCACTGCCTGTGGCTGTTATGTCAGAAACAACAGTCCTTGGGGTGCTTGGCCGATGCTCTGTCTCCTTTTGGGTTGGCATTTCCATGGAGTTCAGCACTTAAAATGAGCACTGGATTTTTAGTGGCATCAGCAAGGTGGATGCTTGCAAAGGGAACAGTTGGCAGCATTAGAAAATGCATCCTCAGCCCCAGGAAGGGACACACAGGGTAAAGGCATCATTGAAAAGACTGAAAACCTGTGCTGGCCCCAGGGATCAAGCGTGGACCTCCTCCAGAGCACGCAGAGTGCAAGGGGAGGCTCTCTGGCTGGATGGCAGCCTGTGCTGGCCCTTACCAGGGAACCAAGGAAGGAACAAGGCAACACTGCTGGGAAAAGGAGAAGTTTGCCTCTCGTATGCTCACAAACCAGATGCCAAGCTGATGCTTATCCTCATTTCTTTAATAAAGAGGTCAAAGCCTGGTCCCTGCCTCGCTGGCAGGTTTTAAAATGCACTTGTTCGTAAATAGCTTCCTGGATGCAGCAAGCAGCATTTCAGCCAGCTGAGGAGATTAAAGGAACATTCCCCTGTTCCCAGTTCCTGTTATCGGTACATTGTGTTAAGAGGGCTGAAATATCACATTGTGTTTTTACACATGATAAAGCAAATTTTCACAATTTGCACCAGTGGCTGCTGACGGTGCTGGGAGGATCGTTCCCCTGCCCAGGGCTCCCCGGGACTTTTCGACAGGGTTTGGTATGAAAAGGGAATGGCTGTTTTTGAAGCTTCTTGACAATAATTTATTGACAAGCCTGACAATATTGCAGAAGGCTTTGACCAAGGCCCTCAGCCCCACAGTGTGAATGTTGGGGTGTCCTGTGCAGGGACACGAGTTGGACTCAATGATCCTTGTAGGTCCCTTCCAACTCAGGACATTCAATGATTCTTTGATGGACTCAGAGGGTAAACAGGAGTTTTCCTTCTCTCTGAGCTCTCTGCTTGTTGTATTTTTCAGCTCAGTGAATTCTCTGATGTTTGCTAAAGGCTGAGCACACCCTGGAGTCCCACAGTGGCAGCACCACCGAGGGCTCTGCTCTGCCCCACAGCCTTATAGCCAAGAAAATTGCACCCAAATTCCCTTCAGCTGTATTTAGCTGAAGTTCTAAGCCTTATTTTGTGAGAAAAGAAGTTTCCAATTAACTGCTGAGCACCTCTGTGGATGGGAATTACCTACTGAAAAAATGGTTGTAAAGGGAAGCAGCGAGAAAGGTGAACTGCTCTCGGTGGAGATCAAGCCTGCAGCGAGCTGTTGGTAGCATGAACTATCCAAGGAAGAAGCTGTCCCAGCCGGAGCCTCTGTGCAGTCATTGCTGTGCAGGAGCTCAGGGCATTTATCTGCTTGAATAAGTCAGAATTCCTAAACTTGCAGGGTTTTGTGGTAGGCTAGATGAGCGTTTTCTCCAAAGGAGAGTTTATCCAGACAGGTCCCATCCCTGCTGCCCTGGCTGCTGTCTCCTGCCCCCACGCTGATCCTTGCTTTACCAGAAGGCTCCTCTCCTGCCAGGTTATTTTTCCTCCCGTCCAGGGTCTGGCTTCCCAGCAGCCCAGTGCTGCAGCAAGGTGGCAGGAAAGCACAGCAAAAGTGGGGCAATGGGGCTGCTTCCAGGGAGGGTTTGGCTGGAAGAATCATAGAGTCATAGAATCCCTGGTTGGAAAAGACCTTTGAGATCATTGAGTCCAACCGTCCCAGTTCACTACTAAACCATCCCCGAACACCTCATCTACCCATCTTTTAAACATCTCCAGGGATGGGGACTCAGCCACCTCCCTGGGCAGCCTCTGCCAGTGCCCAAGAACCCTTGCGGTGAAGAAATTTTTCCTGATGTCTAACCTGAATCTCTCCTGACACAACCTGTGTCCATTTCCTCTCGTCCTGTCACCTGTCTCTTGTGAGAAGAGCCCAGCACCACCTCGCTACAACCTCCTTTCAGGCAGTTGTAGACAGGGATGAGGTCTCCCCTCAGCCTCCTCTTCTCCAGGCTGAACAACCCCAGCTCCCTCAACCGCCTCTCATAAGACTTGTTCTCCAGCCCCTTCACCAGTTCCTTTCCCCTTCTCTGGACGCGCTCCATCCCCTCAATGTCTTCTTTGCAGTGAGAGGCCCAAAACTGAACCAGGATTTGAGGTGCGGTCTCACGAATGCCAAGTCTGGGGGCACAATCCCCTCCCTGCTCCTGCTGGCCACACTGTGTCTGACACAGGCCCAAGGTGCCACTGGCCCTCTTGGCCACCTGGGCCACTGCTGGCTCATGTTCAGCTGCTGCCAACCAACAGCCCCAGGTCCTTCTCCACCAGGCCACTCTTCCCCACTTCTCCAGCCACTCTTCCCCAAGCCTGTAACGCTTCACGGGGTTGTTGTAACCCAAATGGAGCGCTCTGCACTTGGCCTTGTTGAACCTCATCCCACTGGTCTCAGCCCATGGATCCAGCCTGGCCAGATACCTCTGTGGAGCCTTCCTGCCTTCAAGCAGATCCACGCTCCCACCCAGCTTGGTGTCATCCGCAAACTTGCAAAGGGTTCACTCAGTCCCCTCATCCAGATCGTTGATAAAAATATTGAACAGGACTGGTCCCAACACTGAGCCCAGAGGAATGCCAGTCTGGGGACTCTTCTTTCTCCCCACCTTGGTGAACTGTTATTCGTAAAAGAAGTCTCAATTTGGCAGCTTTTCCTTACAAGCAGCCTGTTTGGGGAGTATCTGTCAGCTCCCGTGTAGAGGAAGGGCGGCCAGCGTTACTCCATCATTCCTGCAGAGAACAACGTGTTCTCATTGCTTTTCTTACGTTTGTATAATCCGTCCTAAATAATGGCCAGACACTTCCCTGCACGTCCACCTCGCCTCCCACCACAACTCGCTATTTTATGCAGTAGCCAAGCTAAAAAAGGAAAGTTACTATCATGCCAAAAATGCAACTTTGATAAAATATGAGGGGAGAAGTCAGCATGAGCGTGTCTGGCTCAGGATCCAAAGAGAATAATGTGGGAAAGATCATTTTACTTTCTTGCCTCTCACGCCTACGAAGCGCCTGGATACAATTACTTCCATACAGCAATGAATGCAGTAAATACCTAAGAGGAGCAAATCAGTTTTGCTGGACAATGAGAGCAGGACTAAAATTATAACCTAAAATATGTCATATTTTCACCCCATAATGCACAGTTTAACAGTTTTAGGTGCATTCAGATCTGTGGGTTTAATTGCTCTGATTTGGAAAGCCATATCTTATTTAAAGGGTGAGGAAAATCCTCATTACGTGTGGAGAGTTATCCCACCCTCCCATCACCTGGATGGGGATGCTTTGTATCCTCTTGTTGCAGTGGGAGGGTGATGGGGATGAAAAAATGCCTTTTGGGTGGTGTTCAGGACAGGGTTGGAAAGGATCTTTCTACAGGCTTTACTCTTCATTCTGTATGATAAACAGTCTTTTATAGGCTAGTTGTAGTTTCACACTTTCTAGGGCACCAAGAATCAATGCTTGAAGGCTGCTAAGCTGAAAAGCAGCCATCAAACAACCCTCCATGAGTTCACAGTGCCCTGTGCGGCACAGAGGAACAGCAATCCCTGCTGCAAGAACAGATTTTTCTTGCCCAATAAGCTTCATGGTTTGGCTGCAGAAAGAGAGAGAGGAAGGAACTGCAGGTCATGCATCAGGCAGTTTTGGAGGATCTCATGTTCTGGTGTCTCCAACAGAAGATCTGAAAGTGGATTAAATCCAGGTGTGGAGCTGGGCTTTCTATTGGTGAGCGCAGAAGATAAACCCTTGGGGCCGGAAAGGATGCAAAGTTTCCACAGGTTTGGCATGGACAGATCCACGCTTATCTATCTCTGGAAAAAACTCACTCTTTAAAAAAGGAAAACTCTCTTTATCTTACAGCACCCAACAGCAATATCAACTCACAAGGTGCACATGTTGCTCCCTCCGGCTGTTCACCTTCCCTATGTGCTCAGGAAATTCCAGCCCACCTGACCTCTATTGGAAAGTCCGTCTTTTAAATATGACCCCTATAAACACTCTGAATTTTAATGGGCAGAATATCTTCAAAGAACATACTCTGATCTTCACAAACAGTCATGGTTTGATAGAGGTTGTTCTGCCTATCTGCAGCGGAAGTGGAGGAATGCACAGTTTATCCTAAAATAACACGCACTTGTCCTATCGCAGAGACTTCTGAGCCTCAGCCAAGCCTGTTCACGTCATTACAGTCTCCTGTGGGCTGTGAACGAATTATTTGCCTCTTCACACTTGATATTTGTAGAAAGGAGCATGTGACAGCTCCAGCCCAGATGTTCACGATGTTTCTCCTAGACTCGAGAAGTTTCTCCCTAAATGACTCCTGATCCACATGCTCAGATTAGTAACAAATTCCTTGTAAAGGTAAAAAATGAAATAAACACTGAATCGGCTCTGTAGAGGTCATTTGAAATCACAGAAAAGAATCATGAAATGATAGCTTGAAAAATGCATCTCGAAGGAAGTTTGGAAACCTCTTGTTGGGAAGATGTGGCTCCCATAGGTGCATGGTGGAAACTTGCAGTGCCAGTGGTGTTAGTGATGCTTGGAAGAGTCTCAGGAGGCAAGAAATGTGTTGTCTCAGGCTGCTGTAGTGTGTGACATGCAGGTGATGGGGCAGGTGAGGTCTGGATAGCTCAGATTTGAAGGTGGTTCACCCAGGTAGAGACCACACTGTCCTCCTTGGGCCTCCCCTCTGGAACGCCCCCCGCTCTGCTATGGGCTCAGAGCTCTGCACCAGCAGGTTCAGGCCCACAGGTCCAACGTAACGCGGTACTGTGATCCTCACCAAGGTTTGAAATTACTGCCTTTCAGATTAAAAAAAATTTAATCATATTTGATCACTGCCAAGAGCAGAAGACCTTGGCTGGGTCTTCTGGAAGGCACTGTGATCTGCAGTGGCCGCATGCAGGCTTCCAGGGAAGAATTAATTCCCTGGTGTGAAGGTTTGTGGGCAGGACAGTGAGGAGCTGTGCAGTCTGGGGGATCCTATGGGAAAGGAAAACCACCTGGAGTCAGAGCTTACACGTCAAATGAGCTATTTATGGGTTGGATTCTTAAATGCAGCTCAACTTTCGGAAACCTTTCCTTTACCTCTGCTTTACATCCCCAGCTGAGCAGAGATGGATCCAATACACCAAACTGAGCCTAGGTTTGTGACTAAGCAGGCTGGGTTCAGTTGTAGGGGTAGACAAGTCCTGCCAGCAAGGCTGACAGCAGCAAGTGCTAAACACCCAATATCGACTTTTATTCTCTGATAACGTTTTTCCACTCCTGTCTCCCCTTTTCTCACATAGTTTTCTCCGTGTCCCTTCTCTCATCAGTTCATTTTTCTTTGCAGGCTCTGCCAAGCAGGTTTGCAGCCTGACTTGAGCTGCACGTTCGGATCACCAAAGCCAAGTCCTCAGCAGCAGTAGCCCCGCATTGCTGCATTAACCTCACCATGTCTGGTACAGAGGCATGTGTTCGGTCCTGGACACCTCACTTGAAACCCCCTGCAGATCTCTGTGCTTTTCCGTTTTCTCTTCCCATGATGGCTCCAGGCTGGGCAGGGGCTGTTGTTCCCCTTTTATAACACAAACAAGGAATGAAAGGTTTTCTTGCAGAGTCCTGTTATTTTCTTTCCTACACCAAAAGCTTTGGCAGCATCACGGCATTGCAGGAAGGGCAACGAGCTGGCAGGCAGCAGGAAAATGAGCAGACAAGTTTACAAATAGCCAAACACCTTGAGACCTTCAAGTCCAGTCAGTCTTTATGCTGATGGCAGCACAAGGAGAGATGCAGCAGCATTGTTGAGATGCAAACACAGATTCCACCAAGGTGGCTGAGGAAATTCTGTTCTACGCTGACAAAAAGATGAAAAACAAAAGAGGAGGCGGTAAATAAGTCCAGACTATTGGAAAACTTGTCTGACAGGGAAAATGAAGAACCTCATGTTCTGTACCAGGTAAAGCTGCTGATGAACATTCTCTGCAAAAAGAGCTGTGTATGGATGCGTGAAAGTGCTCTCCAAAGCCTCGTCAGCAGCTGTGCTGGATTTATGCACACATGGCTCTAAGGAACAGTGATTTCAAATAACAGAACAGCCACTTAACTAAAGAGGGGGTTGTGATATTGTGATTTTATACATGGAGCCTTGATATCACTGAGTTTGGCACAGCACATCAAATGATGCTGTATGAGAGCTCTTCTCAGTGAACCTGATGGGCTGGGCTTCTCTCACTCTATAATAGCAATAATCAACTGTCTGTGTTAACGGGAACACCTCAGCTGTGGTGCTGAGAGCATTTGCAGCCCACTGTCCAGTCACACTGCATAATGGGCTGTGCCACCCCAAACTCAGGGGCTCTTCTGTCTCCCCACATCCAGAAGGTATGGAATTTTTGTTCCACTCAGAAGCACTGTTGGTATCTCCAGCTTGGAGCCACCTGGCTGACACGACAGATGCTTGCTGGTTTTTATTTTTGTAAAGGCATAACGTGTCTTTAACTGAACTCCTGAGTGCAAGATATTCAATTGACCAGCAAAAAGTCCTGGCCTGTTCCACAGGGAACTTGAGCAGCTGAAAGAGGAGTTGAAATAAACACCAAAAAAAGCGCTAAAGAATATTTTTGAAATGTCCTGTTTCAGAGCATAAATCAGCCTCTGATTTCTGGGCTCCTTCCTCTGAATCAGCCTGCAGGCAGTAGCAGAACCTCAGCTCTGATCCTGCTTGGCAATACCTGTGGATTCATGGAGCTGCATTTTACATCCATGCATGGCTGGGTGTCTTCTTCTAGTTGGTTTTGGCATCGGTTTTGCTTGTGGATTTAGTTAAGTTTTTTATTTCCTCCTCAAGCATCTTGTTTTTCTTCTCCATAGTCTCCCATGAGTGCTCCATGTTCATCAACTTCAGCTCCAGTTCCTCAGACTTCTTCTTCTCCCTCTCAATGTCCTGATTCAGCCTCACCACTTTGGCCCAGATTTCATAGTTTTCCTTTTGGAGACTGCAAAGAGAAACGGAGAGTGAAAGAACTACATCAGAATAGTGCCGGGAAGTCATCCTTTGGCTCTTAAAGGAGCCTGTCCTCTGTGTCGTTAATAAAACACGCCAGAGGTTCTGTCCTGATCCATGTGACCACAGAACATGATGCAATAACTCACTACACATGATGTATAACATGATAACAACACTCGGAGCTATAGCAACACTGAAGTTTTCAACTAATGTTGTAATAATACTACTGCTGAACTCTGGATGCTGACTGGAACAATATTGTAGTAACAATTATGAAAGAGTAATTATTGCAGAAACAGTGCCATACAATGATGTAATAAGAACTACAAAGTATTAATTTTGTAGTAATATAACATTAACAATTGTGTCATGAGAGAACACAGTACATGAGCATTGTATAGCCTACAATAATTCTCTGTTTTACCATTAACCATTATTATTTCATCCTGCATGGCATTCCTGGTTAATAAACCTGCGCCCTACTGGGGGAGTAATAACATGAGTTGAAGGCTTCATACTCTCCAGAAAGCAGCACTGTGCAGCGCGTTACCTCTTAATTTGTTCCTCGTAATCATTTTTCTGCACCTCCATTTCTTTTTCCAGCTTCAGGATCATGTTTTGCAGGAACTCTCTGCTCTCCTGGTCAGGCTTGGGGACCTCGGCAGGGCTGCTGGTGGGACTGGCTCTTTCCTTTTGCTGATCACTGGGGCTGGGACAGGGTAGAAATTCCTTCTCAGAGATGCTGCTTGAAGGGCTGGGGCTGGAGCTGCTGCCTTCCCCACTTTCTGCCTGGGAGGGGGGAATGTTATCATAAGTTGAAGCCCGGTGAAGGTCGAGCAGCTTAAAAAGATCATGAGACAACGTTCTCTTATGTCCATCAGGGCCCATGGAGCGTGTGCTGCTCCCAGGGGAGCTTTTCCAAAAGTCACTTGCAAATATGTCACTTTTGTCCTTGCTGCCTTTCTCCCCTGGAGACGCTGCTGTCAGGAAAGATTTCCTGTTGGGTAAAGTCTGAGTTCTTTTCCTTGACTGCGTTTTCCACATTCCAAGTGTGTCTTTGGACCCATTATCTTCTCCGGTTGCACTTGAGCTCACGGCTGGTCCGGGGACACTGCTGGGACTCAGGTCACCTCTCTGTAAAATAGATGCCTGGCATTAGGGCAGCCTCACCCCGTGCTGTGAGCAGAGACAGCCTGCAGCGACTGCGGTGACAGCACTGGGTACAAAAGGTGCGTTTGGACCTAACAGGAATGGCCATAAGTTTTCCATAAAATATTACTTTGGGTTGCACCATCTTTTCCGTTACAAGGAACTTTTGCAGAGGTTCTTTCTTTCTGACACAAGCCTTTAATCCTCAGTGCTTTCAATACACCAGCATAAACTGAAAAGGTTTCATCTATTCCACCTTTCAGCTAAAAAACTTTAGGAGTTTTCATTTTCCCAGAACAGCAGATCTTCCACAGGAAAGTGGAAAATGTCTCTATATCGGTATTCCAGGGATGACAGTTACAGCTCTTTATCCTATAAGTGCTCTTAGTGGCTCATTGACCCACTAGATCCCATAATAATTAATCACACATTTATCAAACGTATGGTTTATGCTTTCTGTGAGGATCTAGTCTTACCGTTTGCCTTTGGACTGAGCTCTCCGCCCTGGGCACCGCAGGGTCCTCGGCAGCATCCCAGCCCACGGAGCTGCGTGGGATGTGGGCTTTCTTGTCATTCTTGTGAGCGGGTGGGGAGGGTGGCACATCCTTGGATGGGGGAAAGAGGTCTGCATGGTCACTTATCATCACTGTCATCACTTTCTGGATCTGTGGTGTCCCTGGAAGAGTATTAGAGATCTGTCAGCAGCAAACCCAGTGCAACGGGCTCTCTTCCAGCCACGCTTGCGTTTTCTGGTTGGTCTCTCTGGTGTCCAAAATGGAGACGCACATAGAAATGCAGGTGAAAACAAGGAGTATGATCATAAAGCCAGATGAAGGGAGGGATTTTCATTATATGTCACTCTAGAAGAGCAGTAGTAGAGCATGGAGCAACCGAGACAAGAGCCTGCTAAGCTGCACCAAGCCACAGATTGGGCTTCTTTGGCTCAACAAGCAAGCTACAAATACCAGTTATACGAACATGTATAGGGATACCTGGACCATTTGCGTGCATTGTCTATAGAGCAGAGCAGTCTTTGGCCCTAAAATATTTCTTCTGGTAGCTCTGCTGCATCTGTCCTTGCCCATGGGATCGTAGTTTTGCTCAGCTAAACAGTCATTTCCTTGAGTTTCTTTGTTTCTCCAAGAAGAATTTCCCACCTTCCTGTTCTAAGCAACAGAAAAGTGACTTCATCAAATTCCTGAACAGGTTGAATTCTATGGAGGGAACACACAGTGCAACTCCTAAGGGGTTTTTGTCACCAAAAACACATTTATAGCCTAACATGTGGCTTTACTCTGCCCTGCTGTACCTCCTGTGCTCAGGCACACGTCTAGCCCATACATATGGGTCTACCCTAATACATTTTAATTTCAAGATTGTGGATGCAACTGAGTATTTCAGCATTTCAGGTGCTTTTGGGACAATTAGTCCAGGAGACACTTTCACCTCTCATAATGACTGCAGGATCCTCTATCTTGGGTCTGATAAGGTTCACTCCAATCACTGTTGCCAGGTTATCCACACTCATCTTGTTGATGCTTGAGTTCAACTGTATTTTGTGTAGAAACCTGGCAGAATCCAAGGACAAATATTCCAAGTCAGAAAAATAAGACTACAAAAAGCCTTACACACCTGCCATTATAAAATCCTGGTTGATCCATTCAGGTCTTTCGCAAAATCCCAAGGACAGAAACATACAACTGCCTTATATCTGCAAACTGGAGCTGAGACTTATTGGCATCAGTAGAAAAAGCACCATGTGATGAGCTGCTTACGCCAAAAAAACAGTCAAAAAGGAAGGGAAAAATCTCCCTCTAATATTTAATCACCAGAGAAAAATCACCCACACCGGGTAAAATCCAACAGTTTTGTTGCAAAAGGATTTGTCTTGATTTCAATTCTCAGGGATTCGTAAGTGAGTTTTAGGGTAGGCATTTACACTCAGACATCATTAAGGTGTTTAACCCCATGGCTGAAATTCTCCTTTGACAAAAATCAGAATCTATTGCCTCAGTGGGAGCTGAATCATGGCTTAAGAGGCTCTCTCTAGAGGAGTCAGCCTCAGCCATTGCTCACCAGATCTGAGCTGCTCATACCTTGTGCAGTGGACTGACCTGCAGATATAGCTGAGGAGGTTGTAGCTGTCTCTTGGAAGCAGGGACAGTTGCTTCAGGAGTTCCTGATGGCCCTAAGTGCAAGTTAAGAAACAGCTCTATAAAGATCCACAGATGCGCACGAACTCAAGTGGCTCTTGGCTACTCCTTTCAGCCCTGGATGGCCTGACCTCTTGGCATTTGCTTGCTTTGGAAATTACATTTCCCCAGCAGACCAAGTGTGGACACAGAGATGTTTTTGTGCAGCAAGAAGGGCAGCAAAGGAAAAGCAGGTTCCCCTCCAGCCCAGCACAAGTGTGATGAGCTCTTTAGAAAGAGCCAATCATGCCCAATCTCTTTGCATTGATTGTGTGTAAATATTTAGGTCATTTTTAACCCCAAAGATCCTGAAGTGAAACAACTGAAAAGAAACATTTATCCTTGAAATACAGGGCGGAAAGCTGCGTGCACAGAGGTCGTGCTGCCAAGGATTGCTGCCTTGGGGTTTGAGTGCAGAAGCAGCATCCTTGAGTGCTTTTTTGGAGGGGGGTGTTTCTTTTTCACCAAAATATATAGTTAGGAAAAGACAGTTCCCATCTGTTTCTCACTTCTCCCTCTGCCAAGGCCTCATTTCCTTCCTCTGTCTCACCCAGAGCCAGCTCTGCTCCCAGCTTGGGTGATGGAAGCAGCAGGAGGCTGGTTTCTTCCTCTCTTGGTTTTCACATTTGCTGTTTGCAGCAAGGGCTCAATGAAAAGGAGTGCTGAGCAGCTCTTAGATCTGATCCAGAAATTTAAGCTTTAAAATGGATAAACCTGTGTTGTCAAGTTGGGAAATCCCACTGGCTTTGTGAGATTTTTCTTATCTTTTATTTTCTCCCTCCCTCCCCAAAGATTTCAAAGCTCCCTAATTACACAGCTTTTAAGGCACAGCTATGAATGCCCCTGGTATCTCCAACTCACAAAGCCCTGGCACTGAAACACAGATAATTTTAAGGCCAGGAGAGAAAAGAATGCATCTCTACCTTTCTCTCATCCACACCCAGCACCTGACCGCACAGCAAGAAATCCTCGTACTGCATCCAGGGTACAACCGGCTCGGGGAGCTCCCGCAGGTAGAGCTTGAGCAGAGAGGCCACGGTGTGCACATCTGTGTCCCTGCAACATCCAAAGAGTCGCTCACATCAAACTCACACCCAGCTCACCGGAATTGCATTTCAGCTCTGTGTACCAATGCAGGAGACCGACAGATAAATAGAGAAGCTCGAGAAAGCTGGGGGGAATCCATAGGGTACTTCAAGGCAGGGAACGGACCCAGCTGGTAGGAAAATAAATTCTTGGTGGAGACTTTCCCCGCCACGGGGCTGGCAGGTCATCTCCAGGCTGAGCCTTCCCAGCCTGCATGTGACTCATGAGGGTTTGCATGCAAATGCTGTCGGGGTTCACATGTTTGGCAGGCGCTCCCCGCTCCGTGCAGAGCTCGCCAAGCTTGCCTGGGGTTTTTAACATTAACAGCAATTACTGAAGATGTTCTGCCAGGACAGATGTTTGCAGCTTCGCATACCATATAGTTTACATTATGTCAAAAGGACACTGTCAAGATTGTAAGCTTCTAATCTAACCTACCTTGAAGTGGCTAAACTGTTATAAACTTCTAGCAAAAATCCTCCAGGTCATTTATTTTTAGGATTGGTCAGGGATTTAAAAATATTATTATTTTTACTACAACCACAGAGGAATTTTTTCGGAGCTGTATTTTTATATGGGCTATAAATACACGCCAATAGGCATCCTGGATGCCTGGGCTGCAGCAGCAGCTTTCTAATGCTCCCCACTCAATCCTGCTGTCCTTGTGTGCGCAAGTGTGCCTGTGCAAACCCAAACAGGCTGTGAGAGTGACACTGAAGGTTGAGCCAGCATCTTGCAGCATTTAGGTCACTGAAAATTCCATTATTTGCCTTTCTCCTCACTAAGAAAACATTCTGGCTGAGGTGCAGGGGATTTGCAGTCACCCTGAGATCATGGCAGCAATGCTTATACCAAGCCCTGCAGCACAGGGTTAACAAAGCGGGGTGCTGGGAAAGGGACAAACGCCCTCTCCATGCCCTGCTGCAAACACAGTTGGGAAAGGGAAAAACAAAAGGCTTCACCTTCCCATGACCCACACACAGGTTACAACAAGAAAGCTCTTGGTAGGACTCTGGCACTCAAAAAGCAAGAAATATTCAACTGCAAACCCAGCATCCGGGGTGGTGACGCTGCCGGAGCAGCCATAGCTCTGCCTCGCACAGTGCAGGGATTGTTCAGGTGAAAAGCACTGTGGGGTTTCCTGACAAAGCTGCATAAAGCCGTAGAATCACAGAATCACTTGGTTAGAAAAGACCTTTGAGATCACTGAGTCCAAGTGTACGTGCCCACTACTAAACCATATCCCTAAGAAACTCATCTATCCATCTTCTAAACCCCTCCAGGGGCGACTCAACCACCTCCCAGGCAGCCGTTTCAGTGCCTGAGAACCCTTTTGGTGAAGAAAACTTTCCTGATGTCTAATTTGAACCTGCCCTGGAACAACTTGAGGTCAATTCCTCTCATCCTGTTACTGTCACTTGGTAGAAGAGACCAGCACCCACCTCACTACAGCCTCCTTTCAGGCAGTTGCAGATAATGAGGAGGTCTCCCCTCAGCCTCCTCCTCTCCAGGTGAAATAACCCCAGCCCCCTCAGCCGCTCCTCACTCCTCGTAAGACTTGTTCTCCAGCCCCCTCACCATCAAAGTGGTGAGGGGAAAGTGTTGCAGTTAGGGACAGGTGTGCAAACACATAGAGGAGGCCCCTGCACTCCGCTCAGGCAAGCTGTTCTGCACAAAAGCCCAGGGAAGCTCTTGGTGGGGGCTGCTCCCCTCACAGAGGCACCCCGGGTTCTGTCAGCAGCTCTCAGAGCTCAGGTGATGCCATGTGGGGCAGCTCCCTGGGTCAACATCGGTGGGGCATCACCATGGCCAGTACTGAGCACCTTCCCCAATGTGCAGCAGCCTGGGCGCTGCTTGTTGTAGTTATTGTGGACAGGGCAGGCAGGAATTAACCCAAAAAGCCTCACTTTAGGTGCTCCGCAAAGGCAGGACCCACTTTTGGTTTGTCCCTGTGCAGGGGTCTTTGCTTTCACCAGCGCAGGTGGTTGGGGAAAGCCCCAGAGCAGCCTGCACAAGCGAGCAGAGGACGGCAGGTGATGCTTTGTGAAACTAGGGCGAAAACCAAGGGGTTAAACTCTGACTGGGGGTAGGAAACCTCTTCAGAGCTGAGGAGGCACCCAGCTACCGTTGGTCTGCCAGCCATCAGGGGAGGGCACGATAGAGATTCTCTGCTTTTGCACAGGGCATGGCAGAGGCTGCAGTAGCAAATGCCCCTCTCCCTTCAAAGCCTCTCAGCCCCGCAGGCAATGCCAGGCAGCGCTCTCGGCTGTTGGAGTTTGCCTTTTCCTCTCAGCCCTGCAAGGAAAGGGGACAGGAGGAAGAAGCCTTGCAGCAGCCAAAATCTCTCTCTCATCTCCATACGGTGTCGTAGTGAAAAGCAACATGAGGAAAAAACCAGGACTATGAGCTGGCAGGGATAGAAATCGCTTCTGCTGTGGGTATTGGGGTGTTCTCTGAGCTGATTTGTGATCCTCTGCTTGCTCTTCTTTCTCTAAACATCTATCCTTGGCTGACGGGCCAGGTAGGCTCTTCCCTTTACCTCCTTCCTTGGCTGCTCCTGCAAATGACGATTGCTGCGTGAGGCCAGGATTTTCCTAAATGCTTTCCTTTCTTTCCATTATCTCATCTCTGCCTACTCTGATTCTTCTTTTTCTCCATTTCGCATTCCTGCTGAATCCTCTCTCCTTGCCGAGCCCTTCTGTAGGGTCCAAGTTTCCTGCAGGGCACTGCTGGGCTCTCTGGGACTGCTTTTTCCCAGATTTTGATATGTATGAGACCTAGTTGAGTAGGAGAGGGGGAATTCAGCATTACCGGTCAAATGATGGCCTTTCTCCAGCATCAAAAGCGTCCCGGAGCTGTTTCACCAGGTTGTCCTGGCCGGGGAGGCGGAAGATGCCTTCCTCACTCATGCCGTGCTCCTGGATGAACTCAGCACACTTCTGCACTAGGATGGGGACCTGGTGCTGCCCAAATTTCTGCTCATAGGCCATGGTCTCCGCCAAGCGCTGGCCGAACACCGCTAGGGAAAGGAGAGAGAGGTTAAAGGAGCCCAAAACCTTTGCTCAAGGCCTATGACCTGCCAAAGAGCATCACGTAAATGTCACAGCTGTACCTGCTTTTCTGACAGCACGGGAGCTACAAGACATCTACAAACTAGGGGAAAGCAGAACTGCTTCTGAAGAAATAATAGCAAAATGAAACATTGTTCCTTCTCCAAATAAGTTCCCAAAATGATGAAAACCAAGCAGTGAGCCTTGGGTTTTGGCATGCTGCTTGCCTGCCTTGGACCAGTGTGCTCAGACACAGGGAAGCAGGAACAGCAAAAAGGCAGATGTGAGGGCACAGGGACAGAAGGCAGGCTCATTAAACAGACCTGAAGGATACAGAAAGCACAGATGATGACCACGAAATAGGCAAAGCAGATTTGGAGCTGTAAGTCTTACTGGTTTAGTTTTCTTCCTCCTCCCCTCTCCTCTCACCCCCCAGAAAGTCCCCTGTGCAAAGGAGAGCAGCACTTTGCAGCAGATGATACCTTTCCTTTGGAGCAAAGGCATTTTCCTCCTGAACTTGCAGCAGCAGAAGAGCTCAAAGGTGGGAAGGCGGCAGCAGCCTGCGCCCCAGCTCTTCCTCCTTGGAGCCTGGGGCATGGTAAAAGCAGACAAATCCCAACTCGAACTGTCTCTGGGATATTAATGAAAAAAGGTCCTACAGTTCTCTATCATATTTTTGCCCTGGCAGTACCTGTGATGTGTTCACCTCACGCTCTGAAGGCTGAAATAATTCCTGTGTATCTTCCAGAACAGGAAAATGCAAGGGAACACTCTCATCTGGAACCAGGAGGCTTGTCAGCACCTGCCCCTTCTTGGGGGTTTTGCTTTATGACTTGCTTACACTTTTAAATAATGAATCCAAACCTGTCACTGGGCACAGTAAAGGCAAATAGCACTTTTTTTTTCCTTTCTGCTCTGGCAGCTGATAATGAATTGCTTATTTAACTGCACTCTGGCAGATTTGTTAATCTGGAGGAGCTCCCAGGGCCACTGTGACGTCCGTGCCAGCCCATTGGTAGGTGGCTGTCACTGTAAGGGGCAGCCAGAGCTGTAAAACCCCTCCAAGATTTTGGAGATGCTTTGATGTTGCTTCACGCTTCGCAGCTGCTCTGCTGGTTGGTGCACAACAAGCTCACCGCAGGCTGCGTCACAGGGGGCTGCTTCCAGGTGAGTTCTTGCCAAAACGTCCTCCGTGCAATGGGTGGTTTTAAAAACACACAATACTTCAGCTTGCAATGAAGTCAAAAACCTAAAGCAGGATGTTTCAGGCTTTGTTAACCTGTATACTGACATAAAATGCAGCTCTATAGTATCTGACTTCTCTACCATCCTCAGGGTTCTCTGTACTACTATAAATTCACATTTTCCATCACTTTATTCAGCTGGAAGAAACTGGCAGCCTCCTAAGTTTCAGCAAGGATAAAATGTGGAGGAAGCAGGAAGTATTAGAGCCAGGCGGGGCAATGCCCTGAAAATTTCTGGCTCCTGCAATGTTATTTCAGATGTGTAAAGCTGCCTCCAGCAGGGCACTGTATAGGATCATAGAATCTGCTGGAGAGTGTCCAGAGGAGGCCACAAAGCTGAAGGGTCTGGAAGGGGAGTCTTATGACGAGTGGCTGAAGTTACTTGATCTGTTCAGCCTGGAGAAGAGGAGACTGAGAGGGGATCTCATAGCCATTTACTGCTTCCTCACAGGAGGAGCACACACTGTTCTCTTCTCGCTGGTGACCAATGACAAGGCTCAAGGGAATGGCAGGAAGATGCCAGGGGAGGGCTGGGTTGGACACTATGAAAAGATTCTTCACCCACAGGCTGGTGGAGCACTGGAACAGCTCCCCAGGGAAGCAGTCACGGCACCAAGGCTGACAATATTCCAGAAGCATTTGGACAACACTCTCAGCCCCACAGTGTAAATGTTGGGGTGTCCTCTACAGGGATGGGAGTTGGACTCGATGATCCTTGTGGGTCCCTTCCGACTCAGGTCATTCTGTGAGTCTGCAACGGTTTGGTTGTAAAAGACCTTTGAGATCATTGAGTCCAACCCTACCTGCCCACTAATAAACCATATCAAGGAGCTGATCAGTAGGACCCCCTTGGAAATGGTCCTCAGAGTCAAGAGAGCAGGACAGTGCAGGCATATAGTTAAGGATGCTCTCCACAGAGCACAAGAGTGCTCAGTCCCCAGATTTAGGAAATCAGGCAGGGAAGGGAAGAGACCAGCGTGGCTCAGTTGAGACCCACTGGTCAAACTGAAGAGCAAGAGGGAACTGCACAAGCAGTGCAAGCAGGGACAGGGAACCTGGGAAGAGCATAGGGATGCTGCCTGGTCGTGTAGGGATGGGGTCAGTTAGGCCAAGGCGCAGCTGGAGCTGAATTTGGCAAGAGAAGCAAAGAATAACAAGAAGGGCTTCTCTAGGTCTGTCAATCAAAAAAGAAAGGTTAAAGAAAGCACAGCCCCACTGATGAATGAAAACAGTGACCTTGTACCAACAGACTAGGAGAAGGCAACAATTTTTTGCCTTAGTCTTCACTGGCAACCGGTCTTCTCACCGCTCCTGGGTCAATGGACAAGAAAATGGGGACCAGGGAGGTAAAGCCTTTCCTGCTGTAGAGGAAGATCAGGTTTGTGACCACCTCAGGAACCTGAACATACACAAGTCTATGAGACCTGATGAGATGCATCCCAGAGTCCTGAGGGAACTGGCTGATTTGTTTGTTGCCAAGCCACTCTCCGTGTGGCTTGAAAAGTCATGGCAGTCAGGGGAAGTCCCTGGTGACTGGAAGAAGGGAAACGACCTCCACTCCTTATTGGACATTGAGGGAAATACAGTAACTAAAGATGAGGAAAAGGCTGAGGTGCTTAATGCCTTCTTTACCTCCATTTTCAATACTAAGGCCGATCGTTTACGGGACAACTGGTCTTCTGAAGTGGTGGATGGGGCCAGGGTGCAATATAGCCCCCCTGTAATGCAGGAAGAAGTTAGAGACCTGCTGAGCCACTTGGATCCTAAGTCTATGGGGCCAGATGGGATCCATCCTAGAGTGATGAGAGAGCTGGCAGACAAGCTTGCTAAGCCGCTTTCCATCATTTATCAACAGTCCTGGCTCACTGGTGAGGTCCCGGATGACTGGAAGTTGGCCAATGTGACACCCATCCACAAGAAGGGCCATAGGGATGATCCAGGTAACTACAGACCTGTCAGCCTGACCTCGGTTCCAGGTAAAATTATGGAGCAGATAATCCCGGGTGCAATCCTACGGCACCTATAGAACGACAGAGTCAGCATGGATTTAGGAGGGGCAGGTCCTGCCTGACCAACCTGATCTCCTTTTACGATCATGTGACTCGCCTGGTGGATGAGAGGAAGGCTGTGGATGTGGTGTTCCTGGACTTCAGCAAGGCCTTTGACACTGTCTCCCACAGCAGACTCCTGGAGAAGCTGTCACCCCGTGGCTTGGACAGGAACGCTCTGTGCTGGGTTAGGAACTGGTTGGATGGCCGAGCCCAGAAAGTGATAGTGAACGGTGTCACATCCAGTTGGCGGCCGGTCACTAGTGGTGTCCCCCTGGGATCGGTGCTGGGCCCGGTCCTGTTTAATATCTTTGTTGATGATCTGGACGAGGGGATTGAGTCCTTCATCAGCAAGTTCACAGATGAAACCAAGCTGGGAGGAAGTGTCGACCTGCTAGAGGGTAGGAGGGCCCTACAGAGGGACCTTGACAGACTGGAGAGATGGGCTGACTCCAACAGCATGAGGTTTAAGTCCAAATGCCAGGTTCTACACTTCGGACACAACAACCCCATGCAGAGCTCTGGGCTGGGGACAGAGTGGCTGGAGAGCAGTCCAGCGGAAAGGGTCTTGGGAGTGCTGGTGGACAGGAAACTCAACATGAGCCAGCAGTGTGCACAAGTGGGCAAGAAGGCCAATGGTGTCCTGGCCTGCATGAGGAATAGTGTGGCCAGCAGGACTGGAGAGGTCATCATCCCCTTATACTCGGCACTAGTCAGGCTGCACCTCGAGTGCTGTGTCCAGTTTTGGGCTCTCAGTTTAAGATATCGAGATGCTGGAGTGTGTCCAGAGGAGAGCGACGAGGATGGGGAAGGGGCTGGAGCACAAGCCCTGTGAGGAGCGACTGAGGGAGCTGGGGTTGTTCAGCCTGGAGAAGAGGAGGCTCAGGGGAGACCTTATTGCTCTCTACAATGCCTAAAAGGAGGCTGTAGTCAGGCAGGGGTTGGTCTCTTCTCTCAGACAACCAGTGACAGAACAAGAGGACACGGTCTCAAGCTTCATCAGGGGAAGTTTAGGCTTGATATTAGGAAAAAATTCTTCACCGAAAGGGTGACTGGCCATTGGAATGCGCTGCCTGGGGAGGTGGTGGAGTCACCGTCCCTGGAGGTGTTTAAAGGGAGATTGAATGAGGCACTTAGTGCCCTGGTTTAAATGACGCGTAGGTGTTGGTGTTGGGTCATAGGCTGGACTCGATGCTCTCAAAGGTCTTTTCCAGCCTTGTTAGACTGTGATACTGTGAAACATCACACCCATTTTTAAAAAGGCTCCTGGGAACTGCTGACCTGTTGGCTTCACCTCTGTGCCTGGGAAGATCATGAAACAAACCCTCCTAGAAGCTATGCCAAAGCACATGGAGGACAGGGAGGTGATCTGAGACGGCCAGCACAGCTTCACCAAGGGCAAGCCCTGCCTGATCAGCCTAGTGGTCTTCTATGTTAGAGTGACCTCATCAGTGGACACAGGAAAAGCATGGATGTTGTCTATCTGGACTTCTGTAAAGCCTTTGACACAGTCCCCCACAACATCCTTCTCTCTAAACTGGAGAGATGTGTATTTGATGGGTGAAATGTTTGGTGAATAAGGATTTGGTTGGATGGTCACATCCAGAGAGTAGTGGTCCATGGCTTGATGTCCAGTGGAGACCTGTGACAACAGCGAGATCGAGTGTGCCCTCAGCAAGTTTGCAGGTGACACCAAGTTGAGTGGTGCAGCTGTCACACCAGAAGGACGAGATGTCATCCAGAGGGACCTGGACACGCTGGAGAAGTGGCCCTGTGTGAACCTCCTGAGGTTCAACAAGGCCAAGTGCAAGGTCCTACACCTGGGTTGGGGCAATCAGGGTTTCAATGCAAGATGGAGGACAACACAATTGAGAGCAGCCCTGCCAAGAAGGACCTGGGGGTTCTCATTGATGAGGAGCTTGACATGAGCCGGAAATGTGCACTCGCAGCCCAGAAACCAACCGTGTCCTGGGCTGCATCAAAAGAACCATGGTCAGCAGGGCAAGGCAGAGGATTCTCCCCCTCTACTCTGATCTCATGAGACCCCATCTTGAGTCCTGTGTCCACTTCTGGAATCTACAACATAAGAAGGATATAGAACTGTTCAAACAAGTCCACAGAGGGCCACAGAGATGATCCAAGGGCTGGAGCACCTCTCTATGAGGACAGGCTGAGAGAGTTGGGATTGTTCAGCCTGGAGAAGAGAAGGCTCCAAGAAGACCTTAGAGCAGCTCCCAGTGCTGAAAGGGGCTCCAGGAAAGCTGGGGAGGGACTTTTTACAAGGGCCTGGAGTGATGGGATGAGGGGGAATGGCTTTAAATTGGAAGGGGGAAGATTAGACATTAGAGAGAAATGCTTCACAATGAGGGTGGGGAGGCCCTGGCCCAGGGTGCCCAGAGCAGTGGTGGCTGCCCCATCCCTGGAGGCGTTCAAGGCCAGGTTGGATGGGGCTTGGAGCGCCCTGATGCAGTGGGAGGGGTCCCTGCCCATGGCAGGGGGTGAAACTGGATGGGCTTTGAGGTCCCTTCCAACCCAAACCATCCTATGATTCTATAACTCTATATCACTGAGCATGTTTCAACTTAGAGGCACAAACCAGGTTTGCAGATGAAAACCAGTTGTGTTGTCATTCAGGTGAAGCTTTTCTGTGCCCACGCCAGGGTCACAGTGAGAGAGCTCAAACTGGCAGTGCCTGCTCGCCTTGGAACTGCTGTGATCAGTATTGGCACAGGGAGACCAGAACTCTGTCGTGCTGGTCTTACACAGCTGAAGGGCATTGGCCCCGTACATAACTGGTCAGGGGGAAGCACCGGGGAGGCAGGTGTGGCTCAGGATGGTCATCCAGGTTAGTCCTCCTGTGGAAGAGAGCTGTAGAGAGAACAATTTTTATGAGAAGCAGTTGAGGGAACTGGGGTTGTTCAACGGAGAAGAGGAGGCTGAGGGGGGGACCTCATCACTATCCACAACTGCCTGAAAGGAGGTTGTGGTGAGGTGGGTGTTCATGTCTTCTCCCAAGCCAGAGGTGACAGGACAAGAGGAAATGGCCACAAGTTGCACCAGGGCAGGTTCAGATTAGACATCAGAAAATATTTCTTCACTATAAAGTTTGTCAGGCACTGGAATGGCTGCCAGGGGAGTCACCATCCCTGGAGGTGTTTAAAAGATGGGCAGATGAGGTGCTCAGGGATCTCGTTCAGTAGCAGACAGGTATGGCTGGACCTGATGATCTCAAAGGTATTTTCCAACCAAGTGATCCCATAACTCTATGGAAGAGGCTCCCAGCCCTGATTCCTTGGTGGATCTCGCTTATAGGAGTTCATGCCTCCAGGAAAACTCTGGATTGCTCTTCCAGGTAGGAAAGTGGCTGAAATCACCTTTGCTGCTTCCTTTGTGGGCTTCACCTACGGTGGCAAATTCACAGCGTGCTCCTTGCTGATCAATTCATGTTTTATACTCTGAGCACAGTTTTGTAAGGACATAAATGGATGCCCAAGAAAGGTAGAAGCAAGGATCCTGTTGCTGCAAGCCTTGCCAGTGCATGGGGAGGATGACTGCATGGCCAAAGCAGAGTCTGCACTGTAAACGAGAACAGAAGGGCTGCATCGAGCAAGAGAAGCTGGAAGAAAAGCAAAGCAAGGAAATGAGCAGGTGAAAGGCACAGGGTTTCAGTGCTTCATCCCTGAATATGAGCTGTTTTCAAGAACAATATTTTCTGGGGTGAATAATTCAATGAGGAAGTTCACAGAAGAGGCTGAAACCAGCCCAGAAATCTTCACTCATGCATGGCAGCCATTTCCTTAACACTGTCAGCACCACAGGCTCTGCTCTAGCAGTAGATTTTGAAGGCTTTACAAGTTACAGTAACATTACAATTCTGGTTTCCAGTTTCAAGGATTTACAAGTCCAGCTTTGAAATCCTTGCATAAAAGTATTGCAGAGCATTAGATGGTAGGGAATCGCCTCCCCAAGAGGTGTCCCTGCTCCCCTTTACCTCCTGATGCTGACCCCAGCACCCGCCGGATGGATTTAACCCATTCCTCCATCTCAGCCTGGGAATTAGCCATGAGCACACAGGTGTCCTGCCCTGTTCGGTTCTGGTCTCCAGAGACCCCTGCAAAAAAACATTTACAAAACATTTATGGAGAGGACTGGAGGAGAAAAGGTACATTCTTGTTTTCTTCGCTAAATGCTTTCGGTTTCTGATTTCCCCATTGACGTCTACTTGGCCGTGAAATGAACCAGCGCTCTTACATTTCACCCTTGCAGAAAGTCTGCAAGAAAGGAACAGAAACTGCTCAATGTTGCAGCTTTGCAAGGCTTCTCAGCATGGGACACAGACACAGTACCTTCCTCCAGCCCTGACGGTGGAATACCGAAAGCAAGACATTAGTTTTCATGTGCAACGCAGCACATTGGAGACCTTGAAAAGAAGTGGGAGCAAAAGAGACTCACAAAATGACTTGCTCAAATGGTTTTGGGTGAAGAATCCAGCCCAAAAGTGTGCAACAAAGAGGCATGAAGCATCCTCACCTGGGATGATTTCAAAGATAAATTTCCCTCCTTCCTCGGGGTTGCTGGCCACCTCCTTGATGGTGCTTCCCCGGAGAGACAGGCAACCCTAGGACAAAGCAGAGCAGGAGCTGAAGTACGTGTGTCCCATCTCAGCAAGACTGACACTATCACATATCAGCACTGAGGATCCAAGTCCTTCTTTCAGGAGCTGGTGACCTCTTTTTTAGACGTTAAAAATGGCTTTTCAAACAGTAAGGATGCTTCTTCATTGCCAGTTTCCCTGATAAAGTGATTCTCAGAATAAGAAAACTGGTTAATTTGCTCTTTCCTTTTTTTTTTCCTCCATTCTCATGCTTTTTTAACACCTGTAGGAAGTGGAAGAAGAAAGTACAAAGGAGAAGGGACTTGGCAGAATACCAGAGCACCCTGTTTCTGCTGCACCAGAGCAGGAAAACTGTTCCTTTAACACAGCATCACTTAAACCAAAAAGCCAAACCCAAATTTTGCAGAAAAATAGTAGAAAAAAAGAAGAAAAAGGGATAAGAAATAAAGAAGCAAAGTGGAAAACAGCCATTTCTTTTGGACCTCCCTTTCCTCAACTGTTGTGGCAAAAATGGGCAACTCGGACCCCACCAGAGGGGTGGGCAGAGCACGATGTGCGTGGGGCGGAGCGGGCATGTGAGTCAGCCCTGGCACAGGAAATGAGGCTGCACCACAGAAATGAAGTTTCTCAGCCAACAGCCTCCTGAAAGCCACTGGGCTCCTGCGCGCAGTGGGGACCATCAGTGCTCCAAAAGCCTGAATTGCAGCTGCATTAATCAGATTTGATGGGATCAGAGAGGTTTGAAATGACCCACAATGGTGCATCAGGATCATGAATAGAACAAGCTTGTTACAGCAGTGTTTCCCCATCCTGTTTACAACCAGGGAAACTGTTCCTCCCAGTCACCCCTGAAATGAGATAAAGTCAAGAATAGGACCTTGATCCCACCAAGCTCAGCCCTGGGCTCTCACCTTGAGGATCACCTTCCCTTACAGGAGTTTTCTATCTTTTGGTTAGTTTTGCTACCAGTAACAATTTATACAGAGAACGGCTTTCCCAGCAGTGGGGAGGGCCTTTCCCTGAAATTCCTGAAAACAAGGAAAAGACAGCATATATCCAAAAATTAAGCTATCCATATAAATTGGGAAAATATCCTGATTTTTTCCTGGAAAGTGTACTACAAAACATACCCTGCAAAATGGTTTATAGGGGTGGGACAGAGAGCTGGTTACAGCCCAGAGAGGTTGGAGATGGGACGGTGCTGCCAGAGGGAGGTGGTCATTGGGCACCTGCACAGACATTTATATCGCGCCCAAGCGAGTGATCGTGCTCCTGGTTTACGTACAAGGTTGGGTGCACATTGTGTTCTCCTGGGGATCTCAAAAAGCATCCAAACTGACACGCTTCTGGGGCATTCGGCAGATTTCAAGCCTTCCCCCTTAGAGGAAAGGTCAGCAGGGCAGATTTTCCTCTGGCCGTGCAGGGCAGGCTGTAGTAGCAGCTAAATGCAAACTGCATCCATACTGCTGAGCCTTCTCCAAAGGATGGGGCTGAGCTGGGATACAAACCTGGAGGCTGGAGAGAGAGATTTCCTTTCCTTATCCCACCAACTGCCCTTTCCCATGGCAAGACATCCTAAGGAAGCAGCTCCCTTCGCTGTCATCTGTCCAGCCCCCAGCCCTGTTGCAAGGTCTGTGTTGGGCAGATCCTCACACCCAGGCTATGCTGAAAGTCCTGCTTGGTTTTTCCTATAGGCATCTTGTAAGATGCCTTTCCAACAAGTGCGTGGCTGAAAACTCTCTCAAACCTCATCTTGTGCATCCATTTCTGCACCTGCCATCGTAAAAATGCTGCTGTAAAGCGCTCTTTATCTCTCTGTCTTGGAGAATGACAGCAACTTTCTAGTTGGTAACTGTTTTTTTCCAGCACCCCATTGCTTGGGCTCAGAGGGACCAAGCCCCCCACAGGGCCTGCAAGCACTTTAAGTGCACACATGATCCTGATGAGGATATCTTATCCCTGTCACTGCCCACAGGCAGTGGGCATTCTTTAATGCCCTAATCCAGACCCATCCTAAACCATTTCCCTATGAGCAAAGCTGCAAGAATGGGGAGACTGAGGACCAGCAAAGCCCACTGGCCTCACCCTACCTGTGGTTTGAGATCATCCTCATCCTTGTAGTAGTAAAGCTGCTGGCCCTTAAGCACAAAGTACCGCTGCTGCCAGTTCTTGACGATGGAGCGCTGCTTTTTCAGCCAGCCGATCTTCAGGGGTCGCTCCAGTGGGTTGGGGGAGGCCGGCCGGGCACCCGCTGCCTGCTCACCACTCATCACGCTCCTGGAGCGAGCTGCCAAGGAAAGAGGGGTGGGCTGGCACAGATGCACAGGGACAAGCTGCCAGCAGACCCACACCAGCCGCCCCTGGGTCCAGTGTGAGCGCCAGCAGCGAGGGCGGCTCTTTGCCCTCTGCCTTTGCTGAGCAAACTGGCTTGAGTTTTGAAGGAAGTGGCTGCAGTATCTGTCAGTGTGTGCTTCCTTTTTCCTGTGTGGGAGTAATTGTCTTGCAAGTGAGAAGAAAATCATTAGCTTTTTTTCTAATGGGAGTGTGGGGGGTTTTTTACCCACCCTGAACAGGCTGCAGCAGCGATAGCAGAATGGCCCAGTCTGGCTTGAAAAAAACTGTTTGGACATAAAATCATAGGATGACCTGAGTTGGAAGGGACCCACAAGGATCGAGTCCAACTCCTGTCCCTGCACAGGACACCCCAACATTCACACTGTGGGGCTGAGGGCATTGTCCAAATGCTTCTGGAATGTTGTCAGCCTTGGTGTTGTGACTGCTTCCCTGGGGAGCAGTTCCAGTGCTCCACCCCCCTCTGGGTGAAGAACCTTCTCCTGATGTCCAACCTAACCCTCCCCTGGCATCTTCCTGCCATTCCCTCGAGTCCCATCATTGGTGATCAGAAAGAAGAGCTCAGCACCTGCTCCTCCTCTTTCCCCTGTGAGGAAGCAGTAAACAGCTATGAGGTCCCCCCTCAGCCACTGCAGTTTATGCCCTGGAAGAGCATTGCCTGATGTCTCCAACGGGGCAGTTCTCACACAATGGGATTGGAAAGTCTCCACGGTGGGGAAAATGATGCTAGTGTGGATTTACCAGCTGTGCAGAGCAGTGTCCCGTGTATCCTCTTTTCATCACATAGACAGTCCCAGTGGGGCCACTGATCTGTGCCAGGGACCAGCAACATGGTCCTGTGGCATCTCCAAACGCTTCTGTGACAGTAAATGCCTTGGGAGGAATCAATTCCAGGAGGGATTTTTGCCTCTGGACTGGGTACTGCAGGATTCCAGTGCCACTCCAGCTCGGTAGAGTTAGCATTTATGGTTGCAGGGAAAAAATAATTATATGACTCCAGGGAAGTTCAGCTTCACTGGCCTCTGCACATGGTTGGAACTAGATGATCTTTGAGCTCCCTTCCAACCCAAGTTATTCTATAATTCTATGATTTCACGAGGCCATATTTCTCCCCTGCTAAAACAGAGTTCATGGCACCCGGCCAGGTCCCACAGGTGAGGGCAGTGCAGGATTCAGGCCCCTGGGCCCAGCAGCATTTGCTGGCAGAGGGAACTGGGGCTGAGGCAGAGCTGTGAGGGAGGAGTTGTGCAACACCGCGGGGTGCGAGAAGCTGCAGCTGCCCTGTATCTCTGCTCCCAGATGCCTGCTTTTCCCCCGAGCTGGTCAGCAGAGCAGAGAGCTGCCGAAGCTACGTTAGATCAGAGCATCGATGTCTCCTGGCGTGGACCTGAGTGCAAAGGGCAAGCTCAAAAAAGGAAAAAATTAAAAATCACCTCCTGCTGCCTTGTGGTATCTGGGACTGGGGGCATCTCATGCCTGCACGGGTGCTCCCGTAGCACAGACACCCACAGGGAGCATGAGCCTACAAACCATTTTGTACTCAGTGCCCAGCAGTTGCCAGTTGCTCCAGAGGCCAAGGGGTGCTGCAGTGCCAGAGTGCCCGGCTTCCCCTTCCTGGCTACAAGAAACACGCTGTGTTAGGCCTTCGTGCTTCACAGCCAGGCTCAGATTGGGCACTCTGAGCTCACCTCTCCATTACAGACCTGTCACAGGATTGCAAAGCACTGTCCAAAAAATAAAAAGGGATCAGGAATCCAAAACACAGCCTTCAAAGCACAGGGAGGAGGATGCTCGGACATCAGCGTGTGCTGATGTGGGATCCCCCTGCAGAGAAGCTGGTTGTAAGCAAAGACCTTCGAAAAGGATTTGTCAGCCAGGTCCCCTGAGAAATGTGGGTACTGGGGATTCCCCTGGTGCAAAACCCAAACAAGGTTTCCAAATTGCACCTCAGGCTCCGGGCAGCTTCTTTGCCTTTGCCAAAACATCTGCATTACTCAAATTTCATCAATGTTTATATGTTTCTTGACAAACTACTCATGAGCAGCATCACTCTTCTCCGTAAATCATGCTCCGTCATGTCTTGTGGGTGCAACCAACTCCCCAGGGGCAAGGATTTGGGAGGAATGATCTGCAGGGGTGGAGCAGCCACTGGGAGCATGCAGGCTACTAGCTGCCTCCCGCAAACTGTTTGCTCTGCAGAAACCACAGCCCACTGCCAAAGAGCAAGTCCCGAAGGGGTGGCTCCAAATCCACCCCGCTCTGCAGAAAGCAGCACTCCCACGAGCCACCACTCCGATGTCTTCCCAAATTTTGCTGTGTGCTCTCCACACAGCAAAAGGTGAAACAGAGATGCTGGTGTTCACTCTGTTTAATGAGCACTGACACTTGCAGAGAGCTCTCCGTGCCAAGCCTCGATGACCACAAGCGCTCAATCCGAAGCAAAGCTGTTGCAACGCAGCTTACAGGGTCCATGCTCACACCCAAACGGGTGGAAATCAGGGATGAGTCTCCATCCACCAGCTCCATGTTCAGCTTTCCCCAAAGAGCTCAGCTCAGCCCAGCAGCGCTAATATTCCAGTGGCACAAGACTTGAAAGGAGAAATCCTGTCTTTTATGAAAAATGCCATGGTTTACTACTTTTTATCAGAGATCTTAATATCCCTCTAAATACATCATGGCTGTGTCAGGGCTCTGCACCATGGAAAGGAAGCGACCCAGCAGGCACTGCTACTCAGGGGTTCCTCCTGTTCTCAGCCCTCAGCTTAAATCACCTGGTACTTGCTGGAAATAAAGTTTAATCTCTCCCTTTTTGCAGCCTTCCCTAGATGCACGAGGAATGTGCATTCACAGGGTGCACTTGGCTCCCCTTTCTTTACCATCAAGCCCTTCTGAAACACCTGACGCAAGGTGCAACCAGAGGCCTGTGCTCAGTGACAGCTTAGTCAGGTTTGTGCACATAGTGTGCACCAGCATGACCATGCAGGTTTATTTGCCCTTAGTAAAAGAGAGCTCTCCCTGTACTATGGGATCATTTAAGCAGTTAGGATCCTTGTCACCCACAAAGCGAACACTCCCCACCCACCATCCCCACCGCAGGGCTCATGCAGAGGTGTGGGGAGGGAGCTGTTGTGGGGAGCTTGGCTTTGCTGACAGCGAGGCTATTTTTGCCCAATGGAAAGTTTTCTGCATTCACAAAACCAGACCTACCAGGGCTGCGGCTCCCTCCCTTAGCACTTTTCCAAGTTTCTACCTGCTGTGGTCAGTGTGGCGCCCAGCTCACGTGCAATGGCCACTGCAGGTCTTACTCAGGGGTGGGGCAAAGCTTTTTCCCTGGTTCTCACCAGGGTAGTCCAGTACTTGTGATCATGGAATCCTGGAATGGTGAGGGTTGGAAGGGACCTTAAAGTCCATCTAGTCCCACCCCCTGCCATGGGCTGGCACAAATCCCACAGGATCAGGGTGCTCAAAGCCCCATCCAGCCTGGCCTTGAACACCTCCAGGGATGGGACAGCCACCACTGCTCTGGGCAGTCTGGGCTCACCACCCACACAGCAAAACATTTCTCCCTAAGATGTCATCTCAATCTCCCCTCTTGCAGCTGAAAACGTTTCCCCTCATCTATCCCTGCACTCCCTGATAAAGAGCTTTCCTGTAGCCCTTCTCCATACTGGAAGGCTCCTTCACCAACACTGCTCCACTTGGCCCCGCTCCTCCTTGCAACTCTCACAGGGCAGGAAAGAGCCTCGAAGAGCAAATGCAGTGCCCCCTCAAGCATTTCCTGAGGTAACTGCCTCTGAAGCTGAATACTTCCTCCAAGGCATCCTCATTCCAGCCCTGGGGACCAGCAGGGTGTCCATGTCCTGCTGCCTGTTACCCAAAAAGAGGGGCCCTGCCAAAGTGTGACTGGCAGGAAAATCTGCATTGGGTGCCACTGTGGTGTCCACATCAATGCTGGCTCCTGCGCCCAATCCTTGTCTTGGGCAAGAGCCCTCCCTGCCACCCCTTTTGCTCCTGTCCCGCAGGAGGGACATCAGGTACTTGCAATAAAAAAAAAGTAGAGCCAGAAAGTGCCACAATAGGTTTTGCAAGGAAGATAGCAAATACAATTTTCTCCTTCATTGAAATAAATAGCTGTGCATTTTTCTCAGCATGGGGAAGCACACAGGGGTTGCCATGGTGTCTTGGGGCTTACGAAGCTGCTTGTGCCACAGCCACGGTTAGGGATAAGCAAAGGGAAGTGTCCCAAAGCCACTAGGATCCAGTGAGGGGGGTGGTGACTAACCTGCAATTATTTTCCAGCAGCAAGGCACAGCCAGAAGCCCTGGAGCACAAGAAAAGTCAGTGCACCGAGCTGTGCCCCAACACACAAGTCCCTGCACAAACACGCGCGCGAACACATGCACGCGCACACATACATACGCATCCCTCATCGCATGGGCTTGCAGCAGCTGCAAAAATCACCCAGATTTTCTTGGTAACAACTCAGGTTCCAGCCTGTGTCCCATCACCATCCTCTCTGTGTCCAATCTCCGTCCTCTCTGCATCCCATCTCTGTCCTCTCTGCATCCCACCAGCCAGCTCTCTTAATCTTTTTTTCTGAGCTACCAATTGAATTTACCCACCTCTCTGCAGCCTCTGTACAAAACCAGGTTATCCCAAGAACAGGCAATGCAGAACTCCAGGTTGTTTCTATATTAACGGTGTGGGGATTTCTTCACTGCTGTCCTGCAAGCTGATGAGTGCAGGTAATGGCACTGCCTTCTCTGTCCATCTGCCAGCTCCTGGACCGCCTGGGGTCTCATCCTGTGCATCACTGTGCGTTACAAAGCCCAGTCACAGCCACCAGGGAGCCGCACTGCTTCATCTGGGGTCTTGTGTGAAGCAAATGGTTTGGCCACCCCAACTAAAGCAGCATCAGATCCAAGTCCAATTTGCCTTTGCAAGAAAATCCAGGGAGAACCCTGCAAGGTGCAGGGAGGAGGAGCTCAGCATCACTGACACTGACCTGGTTAAATTTCTCTGCCACAAGGAGAAATGAAGTTGCTAATGTGTGCCTTGACCACGTCTTGGCACCAGTGCCAGGACCACAAGGGCCTTTGCCTCAGTGAGTGCATAAGGCTGGGCTTCAGTAATCTCTTCCTCAACCACAGCATCCTGACCTCCGAAGCCCCCTCCCTGGCTGATTGACCCAAAGGCTCTGCTGGGATATTTTGGCCACAGACCCCGTCATAAGAACCCCTCAGTCCTTCCCTAAGGTGCTCTCCAGTGGTTCCCATGCTGGAGATGGATCCCTCAGTGGAGGAGAGCTGGGCGAAGCCTGGGCGGAGGCAGGAGATCTGTCAGCACGTCACACAGCAAAGCCATGCCATGGCCCAGAGTCTGGCATGGGCATCTGAGGGCTCGTCACCACCGGTGAGAGGAAATCAGTGACATCAGACTGGGCGAAGAAACCTGAGCAAGAGCGAGATTGCTTCCTCCAGTCTGCACTGCCCCGTCTGCATCTTGGCCTGCGCTTCACCTCCTGCAAGGCTTCACCAGCAGAATGAGCCCGTGTGATTGAAATCCCCGCACACCTGGATTTTGGGTGGGCAGCAGCCCCACGCTGCCAGGACCCCATTCCCCACCCTCCTGCTGCTCCAGCCCCAGAGCCGCAGCCCTGGCTGTGCTCCCACCACATCCCCTGGGGACAACTTCACAAATCCCTTCTTGCAAATCATTTGCAACCCATCTGCTGGCTCGAAAGCAGGAGCTGGAGGCCATGTCTCCACCCAGGCCAGAAATGGGTTGAGGTCTTGGCCATAGCCAAAATCACAGTTGGGCTTGGCCACCAGTGCCCGGCAGACCCTGCTCGCACCTCAAGGATGAAGCAGGAACAGAAGGACATAAAGAAACCATCACAGTACCTATTTTTGCAGCATCCATTTTCAGGTTGAAATCCCAGTTCCGTGGCAACTTGAGGGACATTTTGGATCAGGAGGGGCTTTTTTTTTGTTGAAGGTGAGCTTGCGTTGGAGGCGGGCTGAACCGACGCTCTGACAGTCCCGTGGGGATACTGCACCCAGGGTGCGACACCCCCCACGAAGAGCAGCGGCTCAGCAAGGGTTGGGTTGCCAACGTACTTCCTCCTCCGTCCTCTGACAGCGGCTGTGAACAACCCCATAAAAGTACTTTCCTGCCCTGCTTTCCTGCAAACCCTCGTCTTGCTTCCTCAACGACACTGAGGTGATGCCACGTTTTTTGCTCCCCTTTTTGCTCTCCCTTTGGCTGATGCGGAGACACAACCACCCAGCTGCCGCCTGCACCACAATGTGCCTGCCTGGGGCTGCTTCCCAACACCGATCGGTGCATTTGAGGAAGTGGGTGTCCTTCTCGGTGCCGTTGGTGCACTAGAAAAGTGCTCACTGGTGGACGCAAAATTTTGGGAAATGTTTTGCCCAGCAAAGCAGAGTGGGCTGGGGCTCAAGTGGCCATGGTCAAACACCACAGGATGGCGTCTCTGAACATCCTAACACATCCCCTGTGCCTTTTGCATTTTCTTACTGCAACTCTGAACTGTCCCCACAGCTTATTTAAGGGTTTTACACCCACTCTGTAACAGCAGGACAAGCCAAATAGGGATGAAATGAGGCTGCTTTTGGAGGAAAGGCTTGTGGGCATGAGAGCAGTGAGGGCCAGGGGACCCACCAACACCACTGGATCAAGCACAGCCCCTTTCCCTGCTCACAACAGGGAATGGATATAGTTTAACGTCACTCAATGCTTTTCCTCAAAAGAAACAGCTGTGTATCCGCAAAGCTGACTGCAACGCAATGAGACACGGGCAAGTACCAGGTTTTGCACCTGGGACACAGCAGCCCTGGACGGACAAACAGACCAGAGAGTGAGACACTGGAGAGCAGCCCTGCAAAAAGGGATCTGGGTGTTCTGGTCAACTGCAAGTTGACCACAAGCTGGCAGTGTCCGGGCAGCCAAGATGGCAACAGTATCCTGGGGTGCATCCAGCACAGCATCTCCAGCTGGGCAAGGGAAGGGATTGTCCCACTCTGCTCTGCACTGGTGAGGCCCCACCTCAAATATTGTGTTCAGTTTGGGGTGCCACAGTATAAAAAGGACATCAAACTACTGGAGAGTGTTCAGAGGCTACAAAGCTGGTGAGGAGCGGCTGAAGTCACTTGGTCTGCTCAGCCTGGAGGAGACTGAAGGGGGACCTCACAGCCATCTCCTGTTTCCTCACAAGGGAAGGAGGAAGAGCAGGCGCTGATCTCTTCTCTCTGGTGACCAATGATGGGACTCGAGAGAATGGCAGGAAGATGCCAGGGGAGGATTGAGTTGGACATTATGAAAAGGTTCTTCCCCCAGAGGGTGGTGGAGCACTGGCACAGCTTCTCAGGGAAGCAGTAACAGCACCAAGACTGACAATATTCCAGAAGCATTTGGCCAGTGCCCTCAGTGCCACGGTGTGAATGTTGGGTTTGTCCTGTGCAGGGACAGAAGTTGGATTCAATGACCCTTGCAAGTCCCTTCCAACTCAGGGCATTCTATGATTCTATGAGACAACAGCTCGCGAGGCTGTACAGGATAAAGGTGAGAAAGGGTTGTTACGTTCACAGACATCCAATGGAGCAGAAAGCAGCACAGGGGGCAGCCAGACACGGCAGCGCATCCCAGGGGGCCAATGGGGGCTCCAGCCCTGTTCCTCCGTACTCAGAAAGCCTGGGCCCTGCAGAGAAGGAAGTTGCCCTGAACAGAAGCAGAAGCAGAAGCAGTGACAGGGAGCACAAGGGGTTGAGAGGACACGGCCACCAGTTCCTGTTCTGACTCGCAGCCCAGCTGTTGTGCCTGGGATGCTCCAGGCCTCTCAGTGGATGAACCAGAGCCCATGCTGACTGCCTGGTCACAGTACAGCCAGGGTGGACCCTGGTGGGTTCATTTGGGTTAAGTGCAGCTGAACAATGGATTTGCTGCATTGAGCAGTGACTGGAGACAGCTCAGAGATCCCCAGCTCACATATTCCACTGCTGAAATCCTAGGGAACGTGACAGTGTGGAAAGTGGTGCTATCGCAATGGAACAGCCCAGTATGTTCTGACCCTGAACTACATTAATCCCATGTCCCGCTTTGGCCCCAAACCACCTGAATTAACTCCATTTCTGCTGTAGAAATGGAGGGCCATGAACGAGCCCTGAACAAAACATCATTTTATCCTTTTCTTAATAGCATCTGCAGAAAGCTCAAGGAGCTCGAGGAGGATCAGGCATTTGAATCCTTATTTGCTCTTCAACCTGTTTTTTTTTTTTTTAATGAAAGCCTGGCAACAGCCTGCGAACAGCCAGCTTTCCCCACCTGCCTGTGTGAACAGGATGTCACGTGGCACTTTTCACAAGCCCTTGAGTCCAAAATCGTGCAATTCAGCCCACCACCGCAGTAGCTGAGCTGCCTCTGGCACCCCAACACAGCCCTTCACAAGCATCCAGAGAGCTGTTTCATCTGGCACCTGCTTGCTCCCATCACATACCTGGTGGCTGTCTCTGTGTTTGGGAAAGGACGCCACAAGATAAGTGCTTTTTTCTTAGCAATCAAGCCGGGCAGCCTGTTCCTGAAACAAATGGCCCAGGGGAACTTAACAAGGACAAATCTCAGCCCACAAAGTTTTTTGGTTTGGTTTTACATTCCACTTCCACCAGGTTCCCCATGGAAAATGTCTGGACAGAGGGCTGCGTGAGTGCTGCTGGCACGGAGGCAGCCCCAGTTTGAGGCTTACAGTCTTTCTGGGTACAGAGCACAGCTAGGACCACTGGGAATCTGCAGGTTTTGATGTTTGATTTAATTAAATTGGCACAGGAAGAGGAGAAACAATGAGAAGTGTCCAGCAGCACCACTGAAATGCAAGCAGCAATGCAGATATGCCAGCTGCAGCAGCTGTCAGATGATGGGTCTGACTCATCACACAGCATGGGCACACGCACAGCATGGGCACACACATAGCCCTCCTGCCAGCCGTTCAGCAGCCCGCCCACATTCCAGAGACCCTTTTCCAATAGACTGAGCACTGAGGGTTCTTTCAAGAACTTTTGGTAATGGCATCTCACTGCTTCCCAGCACTGCTGAGTTTTGCACAGGGCTGCTCCACAATTCTCTGCTGAACAGGTGGACTTCCCCAAGGGCGATGTGCTGCAGTGCAAGACCTGGGGATCTACAGGGGTTCTGCAAGGTTCCTATAGAGAAGGCATCAGATTGTGTTGTTGCTGGAGGATTACTGTGCCTGGGTATGGCCACACAGCATACACAAAAGCAAAAAGAGGCTATGGATGGGCTAGCTTGACTTGGCTGATAGTCAAAAACAGTCGTCACAGCAAGAGAGTTAAAAGCAGTCTGTTTTGTTGGGTTAGGAAGATTCTGCCCACATAGTCACACACAAGGCAGGAGAAATGGCTGATGTGGGAGAAAGAAGAGACGTCAGGATCCCAAAGAGGGATGCAAGGAATCCTAAAAGGTTCTGCAGAAACTCAGACAGGGACCGACCCCTGAGGTCGTTACACTGTTGTGGTCACCACAAGCAGGCTCTGCAGCTCACAGCCAGAACTTTATTTCTCCCAGTTTAGAAACGTCGCCATCATTTAAGCCAGCGGCTGCATCACTCAGCTCCACTGTGCAACAGATCAAACCACTGTGGGTCAGGTTTGGCCTTCTGATTGCACAACGATTTTCTCCTTGAGGTGGCACTCACTCCTCAATAGCCTCTGCCGGCCTGGGCAGTCTCACAGCACCAGCTCTGGGCTTGCTGACAGCACTCCTGCCCTCTGACAGCCCTGACAGCCCAACGCTCACCCCAGTTTCACAGCCACCTAAAAATTGCCCTGCCACTCACCCAGCCCTGTCTGCCTCTCAGTGGTGACACCCGTCAATGCTGTCCCTTGCACACATCAGGGGACTCAAATTTCTGTGCTTCCTAACAACAGGACAAAGTTTCTCAGCAGGGGCTCTTTCGCAACATCAATCTGTCAGGGTCTGGTGGGGGTTCTGCCTTTCCACGAGGTGCTCACACAGTACACAGGTCAGCACAGAGCAGGTCCAAGGGCTCCGGTTTGACAGTCACCAAGTGATCCCCTCAGTCCCTGCCTGCAGCAAGAGGAAGCGTTCTGCTGCACTTTACTCAAGGAAATAAAAAACACACGTGTGCAGATCAACAGATACTTCAGCAGTTACTTCCGACCTGGCAAGAGTCTCCCCATTCAACACAAGAAGGTCACCATGTTGTTTCCCCTTCCCCTTTCATCTGCAGGAGGTTTCTAATAATCCCTTGGTTTCAGTTGTAGTCAAATGCTGACCGCCAGGGCAGGCACTCATCAGATGCCTTCCAGGTTTCCTCCACAGAGATTGAAAAATGGCAAGCTGCCCAAGGACCTCCACTATAGGAGGCGCTGAGCTCCCCATGCCAGCAATGGTTCCAGCAACCTTCCCCTCTACCACTATAAACATCAGGGTGTCTCTCTGGAGCACTTACTGACCATGGATCCCAAGCAGATGACAATCAAGGTGATGACTGCCAGTGTGAGGACGCCTCTTACCCATCAGTTCTTCCATCTAGGCCATAAAGATGTCCGAGAACGGTAGAACAAAGCAAGGAAGCAGCACAGCACTTTAGGAAGGAAACTGAGGCCTGGATACCCCAAGTTTCCTTCCAGCGCTGCAGGCGGCCCTTGATCCACTGAGGAAGGCCTCGCTGCAACAGCATTATAGGTTCAAATGAAATGGGGACCATTACAGCTACTTTTAAGACACCTTGAAGTGCTCCATTCAGGACCTCTGGAGCCTCTGAAGGAACACCCACCAAATTCAAGCTTCTTCTCAGACTCTGATTCCTGCAAGTTAGAGACAAGAAGCTTTGCCAGACTCAGTACCAGTGCTCTTGGAAGGAACTCAGACCAGCCCACAGTGAGCATGAGCCTAAAACACGTTTTGCAGTCAGTGCCCAGCAGCTGGTGGTTGCTCCAGAGGCCAGGAGTGCTGCAGTGCCAATGACCAGCTTCAGCTCCTCAAACCCCCATCTGCAAGGAACACACTGCCTTTGGCCTTCGTCCTTCACAGCCAGGCCTGTCAAACGACTACAAATGCTTGCAAAGCACTGCCCAAAAAATAAAAAAGGATCGAAAATCCAAAAAACAGCCTTCAAAACGCAGGGAGGATGCTGCTTGGACCTCAGCGTGTGCTGACTGCCTCTGGCACAGGCACTTGCCTGGCGAGCGGGGATCGCGCCCTACGGGGCATTTCCTGAAGCAGGGAAGCTCTCAGGGAGTGCAAGGATCTGCAGGGCCGGGCCAGGAACCTGCCGTTCCCGCAAGAGCGGAGGAGGTCGTGGGGCCCGCAGTGAGGGCGCCTTGACGGCCCCACAGAGCGGCTGAGGCCGGGCCCGCAGTGACGACGCCATCCCCGCCCCACAGCGCGGCTGAGGCTGGGCCCGCAGTGACGGCACCTTCCCCGCCCCACAGCGCGGCTGAGGCCGGGTCCGCAGTGATGACGCCCTCCCCGACCCACAGAGCAGCTGAGGCAGCGCTGCGAGCGGGACACCGGGACGGGCAAACATGGCGCAGCTGCCCTCACGGAACTCAACTCTCGCGATATCTCAGGTCTCGCGAGATTTCACGCGACAGCTGTGCCATCCCTGCAGTTTAGACGTCGCGGCACCTCAGCTCTCGCGAGATTGCTCTCAGCAGCTCTCGCGCCGCACCTTAAATCTCGCGCGGCAGCTCGGCCCTTGCAGCGCCTCAGTTCTCGCGGGGTTTCGTGCGGCGGCTCAGCTCTCGCGAGATTTCGCTCCGGGCGCACCTTGCGGGCCCCGCTGTGAGGGCGCCGTCCTGTGGCCGGGTGGGAGCCGTGAGGGGCGCAGAGTTCCGCACTGCGCCGCGTTCTGTGACCGTCTGTGATACCCAAAATGCCGGCAAATAAACTCTAAGATTCGTTTTGGAGTTTACAAAGCAGCTCCTTTATTTCAAGGGACACATGAAGGAATGATTTCCACCAATCATGCGTAACAAGACGAGCTGGGACAGCAGATATTTCCCACCTACACGCTTGCATATAAATTGTCCCAGCAATCTTAACGCATATTCTGTTACTTTTCAAGGACTAATTTTATAGTTATCACGGCCTTCACAACAGCCAAATGTCTGTTGATTGGAGCTTTGGAGCCAGCTCTGTCTGACATTGCATTTTGAGACAGAGAACAGAGGTTGATTATAGAAAGAACAGAGGTGATGATAGAAAAAAACACATCTGTTCAGCACATTTCATAAACAAGACGTTGTCATTTCCCAAAGAATTGTCTGGAAAAAATATTGTTTGAAAACAACATGCTATCAAAAATCATGCTATCAGAGGGACATTGTGTCTAATTTCAATAAATACAATTACTTAAATGAAAATTTACTTGAGCTCAAATCAAAATATTCCACTTTTTGCAGTAGTAACTATTTCTGGTATCCCCTGCAAAGCTCAGGGGTGCTCCTCCCGCCTGTGGCACGGTGACAGGCGCTCTTCTGGGGAGCTCAGCCTGGAATCCGTGACATCAGCCCAAGGTGCAGGTGCCAGGCAGGTGGCCAAGGGCAGAAGCCATGGGGCAGAGCTCTTGCTGCAGGAAGACCATGGGTCTCTCCTGGGGCTGAGCCAAACTTGAAAATCATCACGTGGCTGTGGGGCTGGTGCTGCGGTCAGGGGTTTGGTGACAGAACACGGCTCTGAGCCTCCACTGGGGAAAGAGTTCTTTTTTCAAGGCCCTCTGCTGATAAAACACTGGCAGTCAGATTATTTCCAGATCTTTCATGGAAAGAAACAAGAACAAAGTTGCGAGCTCACCCACCCATGGGTATTCTTGCTGCTGCCTCTCCTGGCCCCAGAGAACCACTGCGATCACAAAACAAAGGTAGAAGTTTTACAGTCTTGAGGGCTCTAATTTTCAATAATAGGGAAGCAAGACAGAAGGGGAAGGGCTGAGATCAAGTGGGCAGCTCTTCGGTACAAAGTACAAGATTTAGGAAGCGAAACGGGAAAGAAACCTGTTCTTACTTGGCAGGAATTACTCAATGAAACTTCCATGTTCTTTAAAACCTATTGACTTGACTTGGTTTTGAAGCCACTTGAACCTCCCATAGCCCCACCAGCAACTGCCAGGTTCTTGACTCCTTGTCCCCAGTCTGTTTTTGGTTTAACGGGTTCTAAAAATTGTATTTGCCAAAATATCAGCCATAAGAGAGGAATGTGAGAGGCACTGCAAAAAAACAGCCAGTGGAAAGAGATGCCCGTCCCTGCTGGGCAGAGGAAATGTGGCCGGACTGGGACAAGATCCTCTTCCCGTTGACAAAGCCTTGTGCTTGCTGTGCAGGCTGCGGGGAGACTGCACACAGGCATCAACGTGGCTTTGGGAAAACTAACATTGCATTCACAGACACCACATCAGCCAGTTTCCTGATACGCTCTGGAACTGGATCAATTCTCTCTTTCCCAGCTGTGTAATCACCTCAAGCATAGCCATTTGCAGTATTTTCTTTACCAGATATCAGTTGTTCAGGATGGAAGAGTTGCTCGAGTGTCATATTCCTAACTTCATCCATTCCTGCTGGTTCAAACACCACAAACACAGCACAAGGGATGTGTTTTCCTGCACTGGTCTCACTGAAGAAGTGTTAAATGAATGGTCACCTCCTGCGATGGTTTTCTCGCTCGGTGTGGCACGCTTCGGCTGGAAGCCGTGCTCCATTCAGCAGAGCACCCAGCACGTGTTGCTGATCTGCACACCAGCTTGACCAACAAGGACTGAGCTGCACACACTCTCCCGCCGCAGCCAGTGCCCGACTCAGCCAGGGATGGGGCCCAGGAGAGCAGCAGCGCCCCGGGGCGCTGCCTGCTCTGCTGCTCCCGCACACCCCAAGGAGGTTCCCCCTGGTTTCAGCTTCAGCAGGGACTGGCAGCGCAGCAGCACACCCCACACTGCCAGAGATATACAGGGGCCCAGGTGTCCACACCTGCAGGCAATGAGGCCATCCTCTGAGGGAGCTGCCACCTCAGAGCCAGCCACAGGCTGAGGGCCCCGCAGCTGCCATGTTCTCAGCAGAGCTCCTTGTGTTTTGGGATGATTCTGCGCAGCGAGATATTTTGGTCACAGACCCCATCATAAGAACCCCTCAGTCCTTCCCTAAGGTGCTTTCCAGTGGTTCCCATGCTGGAGATGGACCCCCCAGTGGAGGAGAGCTGGGCAAAGCCTGGGCGGAGGCAGGAGATCTGTCAGCACGTCACACAGCAAAGCCATGCCATGGCCCAGAGTCTGGCATGGGCATCTGAGGGCTCGTCACCACCGGTGAGAGGAAATCAGTGACATCAGACTGGGCGAAGAAACCTGAGCAAGAGCGAGATTGCTTCCTCCAGTCTGCACTGCCCCGTCTGCATCTTGGCCTGCGCTTCACCTCCTGCAAGGCTTCACCAGCAGAATGAGCCCGTGTGATTGAAATCCCCGCACACCTGGATTTTGGGTGGGCAGCAGCCCCACGCTGCCAGGACCCCATTCCCCACCTTCCTGCTGCTCCAGCCCCAGAGCCGCAGGCCTGGCTGTGCTCCCACCACATCCCCTGGGGACAACTTCACAAATCCCTTCTTGCAAATCATTTGCAACCCATCTGCTGGCTCGGAGGCCAGGTCTCTACCCAGGCCAGAAATGGGTTCAGGTCTTGGCCGTAGACAGTCCCATGGACATCCTGCACCCAGAGTGCAACATCCCCCACGAAGAGCAGCAGCGCAGCAAGGGTTGGCTTGGTTTGGCTGATCAGTCAAAACCAGTCCATTTTTCTGGGTCAGGAGAAAGATTCTGCCCTCCCAACCCCAGGCAAAGTGGCAGAAATGGCTAAAATGAAGAAATAATTTATGCCAAGTGGAATTCCAACAATTTTTCACATCCACATTAAAAACCTTAGGGAAAAATGTGCTGACTTGCAGGGGGCAGCAGGGCCAACATTTCTCTCATCTCTGATCAAGATGGGCCCACAGGAACCTTTCACAGCTTTCCCTGCAAACCACTGCTTCAGGCAGGACGTGGAGGGTCCAATCCTGAATCCTGCCTGCGTGCTCAGCACATCCACAGCCTCCACAGGCAGCCCTGTCACAGTCACGTCTGCTCTTGGGAAGATCCTTGAGGAAGGAGAGCTATGGGGCTATGGGGGAATCTGAGTTGAAAACAGATAGATTTGCCTTACGAGAACAGAAAGGAGATCTTCAGCATCTCTACCACCTGCCGACAGTGCCAGATGAAACTCCACTACAAATAATGGAACTTATATTTATTTAACAGAAACATAGAGTATATAAATAGGGTAAATACTTTAAAATGTACAATATATCACATTCGGTCAAAGAAAGGCAACTCTACGTGTGTAGCTAAAACATTAATCAAAAGAGCAATGCACAGAGGACAAAGCGGATGGTAGAAACCCATCAGGTCGGGAGAACCGGAGCGCACACAGAGGGCAGCAGTACGGAATGCAGCTCTGGGGCCGGTTACAGAGGGCACAACCAGGAGGAACGTCTCCAGTCATGGTGCCCATTATGAATAAACACCGCTGTGCAATGCCAAGATCAAGCCTTGCAGCTGGAGAAACTTCAAGTGGGCACTCCTGCATCACCTTACCTCCACATCCCTGGTGTTGGTTTGGCCTTTCCAGCAGCTCTGGCTAAATCTCAGAGACGTGCAGCAAGGTCCTGCAAGCCTTAATGCAATGAAAAGAGGTGCAGCGTGTCTTGCTACAGGTCCCTCAGCAGCACAGTTAATGCCTTCAGGGACAGCCAAAGGCAGTAGCATCAGCTTTTCATTTCCTATAACTCTCCAAGTCTCGTTAGAAACACCTACAGCAAACGAAAGCCATGGACAGGCTGGGCTGACAGGAACCCCCTCCCCGAATGGTTTCCCCTGAGCACATGCCGTCACTAGGAGCTGAGCAGCACTACCACATCGATTCACAGTAGCAGGGTAGCAGTGGGTTTGCCAAGCTGCAGCTCCCAGCCTGACGGAGGACATGCTGCGCTGCTCACCAGTATTCCTCTGCCAGCCCAGCGCTACAGCCTGCAACTCATCTGAACACGCCCATCTCCCTCCCTTCATCTTCCAGTTCTCAAACAGATGCACTTTCCCACAGTTTATTAAACTTCAGTGCTGGATGATCAACCCTTTCCACGTAGCTTTACCCTTCAGGATCAAAACAAACTCGGAAGCCCATCTTGTCCCTGCAGTGCTGGAAAGGAAGCAAGAACAAAGCTGCAAGCTCACCAGGAGAGCCACCCCCAGGCGTTATTGCTGCTGCTTCTCTCCCGGCCCCAGGAAGCCCCTCAGTGCAGCTGCTTTGCCCTCCAGTGCCCCCACTCAGCTCTACACGCTGCAGAACGGCCCAGGTGCTGCTTCCAATCTAAAGCAGGCAGAAAAGCTTTGCACTTGATTTTTGCCCCACTAATTTAGAGCTAACAAGGTACAAAAGGTTTAAAGCCAGACGAGCAGGAGACTAAAGACCCATATGAAACATTTCTTAATATAAAGAGCACTCACTTCTGTAAGATTTATCGACACTATCGCTTCTTCTGATGACAGACTTGTGCCCCAGCAGTGCGCTACCGGGGACTTGGGCCGATGTTGGCACCAGGCAGGGAGAGTCCAGAAAAGCACCAGCTTGTCCAACCCCACGGAGCAAATGGCTCTTCAGGACTACAGAAATCCCATCACTTACACACCTGTTCCCAGCCCAGGTGCTCTGTGCAAGGGCCCTTACTCTGCCTACCTCAACTGCGACAAACTGTCATGGAACACAGACCAAATATTCTCCCTGGGCAAAGCAAGATACAAGCCCCTTCATTCTGCCCTGTAATTTTCCAGTTAGGGGCTTGGACCGATATCCTCTAAGTCGACAGAAAAGAAATCCCTACCTAATTCAAGCTAGAAGGGAACAGTTTCCACAACCAGTCCAGGAAAGCCTCTGTGTGCTGCACTGGCACTGACCACATGCAATCCGGAACCAGCTCCATCGTGGCAGTCCTGACTCCTGCCAGAATCCAGCAACTTTGCCAGCACCATGCCAAAAATGCTTTGCGGAAACAGACCCTTCTTCTCCACAGGCTGTGCTTTCAAGAAAACCCCTGTATTTGCAGTAAGAGTAGAGAGCACAAAATTCTGCCCTGGAGTTCCCCCTTAGGGAGCTGAAGCAGAGCTTATGCGCAGAAAGAGCCCGATAGCACTGGGGAAGAAGAGTTGGGATCTGTTAACGCATCTACAAACACGTGCGCTCTCCCACTCACACAGAGTAAAGGAAAGCAACAGCAGAACCAGCAATGGAGTACAAGCTAGGAAGCATTTCCAGGGTGTTTATTTTCCATCAGTGCTCAGCCAGCTCGCAGCGTGCACACATCTCCATAGGGAGGTGTCTGTGTACAGGCTCTGTGTACAGGCAACTGTTTGAAAACAGCAGAGCACTCGGTATTATCTCACCCTGCCCCTTGTTTCCCAGGTTAAAAGTAGCTCAGGATTCTCTCTCCCATGCAAAAGAAAATGGCAAGAAGCAAAATCAGAGTCATCTCGTATGAGGGAGCAGTGCAAAAGGGATAAACCCGGAATATTGTCACTGATTACAAAACAAAGATAAAAGTTTTACAATCTTGAGGGCTCTCATTTTTCAATAAGAAAGTACAACAGAAGAAGAGAAAGGGCTGAGATCAAACGGGCAGCTGTTCAGTACAAACTGCTTATGACAAGATTTAGGAAGCGGAGCCGGACAGAAACCAACAGGGAAATAAAATGAACCCAGAGTGAAATGCGACACAGACCATGATCAACTCAGCAGCACGACATCTGGAACTCAAGTAACAAAGCGGTGATAGACGTGATCCCTGAAAGAAACCCAAACCACCCAGCTGACAGCACCGGCCGGGCCCTGGAGCCCCAGCCAGCAAACGTCAGACAACAAACACGGTGGAAACTGCTCTCCAAATGAGATACAGTATCTCAGCACAGGGTTTCCAGCCACTGAGAATGAAGCAGTGTGGTTCAGAGTCCCTGAAAGGTTATTTGAGGGGGGAAGAACTAAGTTATTTAAGAGGCTGTTCTTACTTGGCAGGAATTACTCAATGAAACTTCCATGTTCTTTAAAACCTATTGACTTGACTTGGTTTTGAAGCCACTTGAACCTCCCATAGCCCCACCAGCAACTGCCAGGTTCTTGACTCCTTGTCCCCAGTCTGTTTCTGGTTTAACGGGTTCTAAAAATTGTATTTGCCAAAATATCAGCCATAAGAGAGGAATGTGAGAGGCACTGCAAAAAAACAGCCAGTGGAAAGAGATGCCCGTCCCTGCTGGGCAGAGGAAATGTGGCCGGACTGGGACAAGATCCTCTTCCCGTTGACAAAGCCTTGTGCTTGCTGTGCAGGCTGCGGGGAGACTGCACACAGGCATCAACGTGGCTTTGGGAAAACTAACATTGCATTCACAGACACCACATCAGCCAGAGAAAAGGATGGTGATGGTCCCCAGAACCGCCATCGGGAACGCAGCCTGGCACAGCTTCACCTTCCCTGCTGGCTCCCGCGGGCAGGAGCAGCCGTACAGGCAGCACTCTGTATTCCTTGTGGAAACACCAGCACAGGAACAGCTCAGCTGTGCCCATGGGCATCAAAGTTCAAGAACAGACCACGAGGATGGTTGCACCCTCCTGCTTCACCCAACAGTCCTTCCAAGCCTAAACTCCTTTTCAGCTACAAACCCAGGATTTGCTCATTTGAACCAAAACTAGATAAATATATTATTTTAAAAACCCACAAATGCAAACATTTAACAAGAAAGGAGGAAAAGTTACAGTGAAACGAGGCAGATACAGTGAAATTATTGTCTCCACTCAGGCAACCCAGGGATTTCCTTGAAGAGGCTTCTTTTCCAGTCCCTTTTCAATTGCCCGGCTGTCTATGCATCCTCCAGAGTCCCTAACAAACCCCTGTCTACAAGGTGTGCTTTGAGTGTGTTGAAGATGTGGAGCTGCTGGTCTGGCCGCAGGGTTAAGAACTGCTGGATCAGTTTGCTTGGGTTGGGGCCTCTGAAATACAAAAGCGAGATCATCAGTAGTGAGCCACATCCCTGAGCCTCAAGGGCCTGGGAACCCAAGTGCTATTGCATCAAAATAATGGGCTTAAAATAACAGCCACGCTGCCCCTTCCTTCACTGGTTCTACCCAGGCAACTCAACTCCAGAGATGTGGAAAAGGATTCAAAAGGCACTGGATGCTGAACCGTAAACAAGCCAAAAAACCCACCCCAAACCCCGTCTGGTTCCAGAGGGTTGTGCATCTTCCCTTGGCAGCAGACGCTCCCCTCACAAATCAAAGCAGATACGTATGGACTGTTCCTCAGCTCCTTCAGTCCATCTTCTGTGCACCTACAGGCTTGGCTACAGAACACTCACTGCTCACACTGCTACAAAATCACATTTTTCTGCTCATTCAGCGCTGGAAACCCTGCCCGAGGTTCACAGGGATGCAGAAGGGGCACAGAGGAGTTTCAAGGCGACTGGAATATCAGACTTTGGGAAACAGAGGGGTGTTTCCAGCTCTGCATCACTCTGCTAAAAGATGCTTCTTTTCTTCTTGCCTCCATTTCCTCCCTTTCTTTATCTGGTATTTTCAGATGTTAATCTCATGGGCACGCAAACTGTCTCTTAGCACAAACCTGTGTGTCACCCAAGTTTGACAGGGCCCCCAGTCTCCACTGCAAAGCAACAGATACCTGATAAAGCTTGCGATGTACACGTTAACGAAGGTAGCCATCAGGTACTGACAGTCAAAGCGGTCCATGATACCTCCGTGCCCTGGGATTGTGTTGGCAAAGTCCTGTGTGAGGCAGAAGGGATTGGATTAAGCAACTCAGCTGCCCATTACCTCTGCTTGCTTATGCATCTCATGCAGGACACTCACACCCTTGCTCTAAGTCTCCCCAGAAGGCACAAAGCAGACTAAGAAGACATTCTGCTTCATCTCTCCCTGGTTTTAAAAGTTTCTCCTTCATGAAGACTACTGGTGCCTGAGGGACATCCAGGCTTCACTCAGATCTGTCACTCAAAGGCCAAAGAAGGCAAATGTTTCTCTCAGAGAATCATAGGGTGACCCACAAGGATCATTGAGTCCAACTCCCATCCCAGCACAGGTCAATCCCAACATTCACACTGTGGGGCTGAGGGCTCTGACCAAATGCTTCTGGAATATTGTCAGCCTTGGCACCTTGACTGCTTCCCTGGGGAGCTGTTCCAGTGCTCCACCACCCTCTGGGTGAAGAACCTTTTCCTCATGTCCAACTGAAACCTCCCCTGGCATCTTCCTGCCATTCCCTCAAGTCCCTCATTGGTCACCAGAGCTCAGCGCCTGCTCCTCCTCCTTCCCTTGTGAGGAAACAGCAGATGGCCATGAGGTCCCCCGAATATTGTGTTGCATTCTCTTGTGCAACCCTGTCTTGCTTCTCAACCCAACACAGACTCTTTATACATAAAACCAGCCTGCAGGACAAGGGAAGCCTCAGGCTGCAAAATTGCCCAACTGGGTCTTTCCTGCTCTACTTCAGGATCTGCACAAAAGTGGGGTTTAAAATATCACAGTTGAGAAGGCTTTCCCCATTCTATGAAAAATTCTCAATCCTGATCCAGACTGAACAAACCTCTTCTCCCTTCCCAAAGCTCACAGCCTGCCACTTCCTGGGGCACAGCAACTGTTCAGAGGGGCAGCACCCATTTAGTCTTCCCTAAGGTGTCAATTGCTTCAACCATCCTCACCTTGATTTTGAAGGCCCTCTTAAATCCACTCGCAAAGAAGCCTCCAAACGGCCCAATGAGGGAGGCGAAAGTAGACAGGGCAATGCTGTGGATTTGGAAGGGGTACATCCGGACTGTCTTCTGCAGAAACAAAAACATGTCAGAGAAGGATTTTCAATGAGAATAGCCCTGTCCACCTCTCGCCTCTCGTTCTTGTGCTCTACAGACTTTAGATCAGTTGATTTTCAAGTGGATTCCTGTCCCACCAGACTTGGAACAGCTCCTTTGAGTCTTCAGCCAACACACAGCTAAATTCCCCCTTTTGACAGAGGTACCATCATCCCTCGTCATTTTCCTCCAAAGCCCACAAAAATAAAGCCCCAATCTCTTTTCTTGGTGTTCCTGTCCCAAGGAATAAGATCCAGGAAACAGCGAGAGTCCTACCCAGCCCACCACGGACTGCAGCACCAAGGGGATGTTGTACTCCTGCAGCTGGAACAGCTCGGACGGCTCACAATCCACGGTGAAGCTGTTGGTGTCGTTGTTGAACTCCACTGGGCAGGTGAAGCACCGATACCCAGACATCACGTAGGACAGCTTGGAGGAGAGAGAAAAAGAGATGCAGCAAGAGAAAACAGGGTTAATATTTCCCTGAGCAATGGGGCAGAGCTGATCTCAAGGGAGAAGGCCACTCAGGGAGTCAGGCGAGGAGGCAACCCTACTCTCAGCTTCATTTCAAGATGACTCTCTGGAGAAGCAGGAATTGGTCAAAGGCAGAGGAAGCATTTTCATTTGGTAAGTGCATCTGTTCAGCAAGCGGTGATCAGAGCCCCGTGCCAACAGGCCGAGACAGGCTGCAGCCGTGGCTGAGCAGACGGAAACAAGCAGACACAGAGATCATCATCAAAGCAGATACGAATATCCCGTGTGCACTGGTTTCCCCACACAGCCCTTGAACTGATGCAGAACATTCATCCAGCAGCAGCAGAGAGAAAATGTCAAGGCTCCTTATTGGAATGAATACACCAAAAACTTCCTCCAGTCCCTGCTCCATCTGCAGGATCTGCACCCAGCACAAGGCACTGCCCTGGGCCAGTTCACATCTGGGTCAGGAAGGGATACAGGAAGGCTCTGACAAGAGCTGGGAGAGCTTCAAACTTGCACGCAATTTTTTGATAAAGCACTGGCACTCTACAAAAGGAAAAGAGCAATGGAGTTCACACTTACCAGCAATCCAAACAAAACAGTGGCAAAGAATCCTCCAATAAACCCCTCCCAGGTCTTCTTTGGGGAGAGCTGCCAGAAAGAGAGAGAGAATTACAACCCGTACATCTCCACGCCACGCCACACGCCTACATAGCCTTTCTTCGCTTATCAGTTGCTGAGGCAAATACAAATCAGTGCCAACAACGAACAAGTGAAGGTTTGCTCAGAACCTGACGCTAACTCCTTGGGCTGAAACAATTCAATTCACCTCACAGCCTTGATGACTGCAAACCACACTACGTTTCATCTGGAGCCCTGCTTCAGACCCACAAAAAGGTGCACAAATGGAGCTGAGGGAACACAAGGACTAAGAACCAAAGAAGCCAAAATGCCCGTTTTGTCCACCAAAGTGTCACGAACCTTGATGAGTGGGGTGCGGCCGAAGAAGAACCCGAACATGTATGCCATGATGTCGTTGCAGATCACACAGGAAATTGGGACGATGAACCTGGATGGGGGAAGCATCCAGCCGTTGGTAAGTGCCAAGAGCAGACAACTCTGTGGCTTAAATAAAAGAGCAGCTGCTTCATAAGGTGCTCAGCAGCACCACCCCATCCACCTCTTCCCCTCCAGTGCAATGCAAGGAGCAGCCACTGGAACTTCCCATGGAAATCTATGGTCCCTCTGGTGTTCTGCACTCAGCAGCAGGTCATGTGCCCAGAAAGGCCTGGTCCAGGCCCGTTTTCTTCAGCCACACGGATGCACAGTTAGAGAGCCAGCCCCTACCCCCAGAGAGACTGCACGTGAGCTGGAAGTGGGTGGCTCCCAGAGCAGTAGGAGCTGGTTGTGGTGGCAGAGGAAGCTGCAACCTTAGAGCGGCCAAAATGAGTTCCTGGCAGTGCTGGGTTTGGGAAGACCAATGGGGCTTCCCCTCTGCACAGCGGCCGGAGTAAGGTGGAAGGGTGCAATTCCTTTCTTTCACAGTCCTGCTGTTAACATTATTCTGGCAGCAGTGCCCCTCGTCAAGTACTGAGCCGCATTTCCCATCCATTCACTGCATTATACAGGTGAAGGGAAAGCACCTGCCCCGACCTGATACTGCCTGAAAGGTCCCTGCACCCCACAGCAATGTGCAGGTGCTTCCTTAGAGCAGCTCTCTGTGCTGCTCAAGTAGCATAAAGCAAGTCCTAAGACACTAAGGTGTCACTCAATCTTTTGCTTTTCCACTCCCAACAGTTTGGTTCCTCACAGGAAGCACCTTCTCCTTGGCCATTTGAATAGAACAGTTTTAACTCCGAACACGGTCACTCGTCTCTGGCGGCAGAAATCAAAGCAACTCAGAACACAGGGCAACTCACCAGATCATTCCTTCAAACAGGTTGTGAATGATGAGGTGCGACTGGGTAACAACAATTAGCAACGTCACGTGGGTCCATCCAAACTGGAAGAGAAGACAGCGTGCAGTCCAGCCTGCCCAGAGACACTGCCTACACGCACCGCTGGCAGAGAGCAGACGCTGTTAGCTACCCCTCGGACAGAGAACAGCTCATGCACATGTGCATTTCTAGCGTGCACCTTCACCACGACAAACAGCGAGAGCCACGAAGAGCAGGGAACGTCACCCACAATAACGTGTGGGTGTTCTTCAGCTTGAGCCCTTGAGGTGGCCTTCCCTGGGGACCCTCTGCTGGACCAAATGCTCTTTATTCCAGCCCTGTCCCATACATCCCACCCAGCCTTCAGCCTATGTAAGAAGACTGTTGGATATCCAAGCCATTTCCCTGTGTGCTGAAAACGATGGAAAGCCAAACTGGCTGAAGTGATGGTCAATCATGAGCACTGCCTCACTGATGTTTGGGAGAAGGGGAACACAGCCAAGTAACCCTGGTGGCCATCAACCCTCAGGACAAGAGTCAAATAGCTTTGTGCCAGCCTCTCAGCTTGCAGGAAGGTTCTTAACAGCATCCACAAGTGCCGAGAGAAGGGAGAACAGATTTGTCAGGAAATTCAGTCAGAACCACCTCCCTAAAAACACAGTAACTTTTCTCCCAGGCAGCAATGCAGCGCACGACCAGCATTGAAGCATCGACTGACACGTATTCCTCCACAGAACATTCCCAAGCAGCCTACACTGTTCATTCTTCTGCCTCCAGCTGGGGGCAGCCAGGTCCTGTGTTTGACCTTACCATGTAGAACTGGAGGCGATAGTGTTTCTTCACCAGGCTCAGGACAAACATGCAGAAACCTGATGAGAGACAGAAGGGAAGAAAATTATGGGAATGCATCTTCAACAGGTAGAAATACTTTTTCCCCGTGACGTTGCACAGCTCCCTAGGTTCTTTATTTGAGGAAAGCAGCCGTGTACAGTGGGAAAACAGAATAGCTTTGCCTTCCAGTAGCATTTGGACAAGGGAATCATAGAACCATAGAATGGTCTGGGTTGGAAGGGACCTTAAAGATTATCCAGTTCCACCACCTACCATGGGCAGGGACACCTCCCACTGGATCAGGGGGCTCCAAGCCCCATCCAACCTGGCCTTGAGTACCTCCAGGGATGGGGCAGCCACAGCTTCTCTGGGCAACCTGGGCCAGGGCCTCCCACCCTCATTGTGAAGAATTTCTTCCTAACGTCTAATCTAAAAACTTCCCCTTCCAATTTAAAGCCATTCCCTCTTGTCCTATCACTCCATGTCTTCGTAAAAAGTCCCTCCCCAGTTTTTCTGAAGCCCCTTTCAGTACCAGGAGGCCGCTATGAGGTCCCTCCAAAGCCTTCTCCTCTCCAGGCTGAACAACCCCAACTCTCCCAGCCTGTCCTCATACAGAAGCTGCTCCAGCCCTCGGATCATCTTTGTGGCCTCCTCTGGACCAGATCCAACAGTTCCATCTCCTTCTTATATTGGGGATTCCAGAACTGGACACAGGACTGCAGGTGGAGTCTCACAAGAGCAGAGTAGCAGGGAAGAATCCCCTCCCTTGCCCTGCTGGCCACACTGCTTTTGATGCAGCCAAGGATATGGATGGCCTTCCAGGCTCATTGCTGGCTCATGCTGAGCTTCACATCAATGAGCACACCACGTTTCATCTGGAGCCCTGCTTCAGACCCACAAAAAAGCAGCCTCTTCTCCGCAGGGCTGCTCTCAATCACATTGAACAATACAGCCTGGCTGTCCCATACAGATCAGGGAGTTTTATCTGCAAAGACTCACATAAGAGATTTGCCACCACTGCCCTGCCCATGCAGACAGTTTCAGCATCACTGAAGAGCAGGAACAACTCACTACAGATACTGCATCAGACACAATACTTGGGACAAGAGCAGTTCAAGATTTCTTCCCTCCAGCCCAGACAAGATTAACCAACAGAACATGTGGTCTCTACCTGTTAAGTACAGGGCAAAAGAGATGAAGCGATGGTATTTGCTGAGAATTCTCAGGGGCTCCTCTCTCTGAACCAGGGTGAAGAAGTAATCTGTCACCGTCTCACCATAGAAAAAGTAGTTTACGCAGAGCAGAAAGTACCTGTCAAGGATGCAGATCCTCGTTAGCAGGAACCCTAAAACATTCTGGAGAAACTCAGACAGGGACTGACCCCTGAGGTCGTTACACTGTTGTGGTCACCACAAGCAGGCTCTGCAGCTCACAGCCAGAACTTTATTTCTCCCAGTTTAGAAACGTCGCCATCATTTAAGCCAGCAGCTGCATCACTCAGCTCCACTGTGCAACAGATCAAACCACTGTGGGTCAGGTTTGGCCTTCTGATTGCACAACAATTTTCTCCTTGAGGTGGCACTCACTCCTCAATAGCCTCTGCCGGCCTGGGCAGTCTCACAGCACCAGCTCTGGGCTTGCTGACAGCACTCCTGCCCTCTGACAGCCCTGACAGCCCAATGCTCACCCCAGTTTCACAGCCACCTAAAAATTGCCCTGCCACTCACCCAGCCCCGTCTGCCTCTCAGTGGTGACACCCGTCAATGCTGTCCCTTGCACACATCAGGGGACTCAAATTTCTGTGCTTCCTAACAACAGGACAAAGTTTCTCAGCAGGGGCTCTTTCGCAACATCAATCTGTCAGGGTCTGGTGGGGGTTTTGCCTTTCCACGAGGTGCTCACACAGTACACAGGCCAGCACAGAGCAGGCGCAGGGGCTCCCCTTTGGCAGTCACCAGCTGATCCATTCCTGCTGCAACCTCGGGAGGGGAGCAGCCCCCTCACTCACCAGCTGAGCGTCCGGAACCAGGGCAGGTCGTACGAGTGGTACACGTTATAGCCAATGGTGATGATCTCGTGGAAACATTTGATCTGGACACACATCACCTGCACAAAAAGACATCCAGAAGTGGTGGTACGTGTTGGTTAAACATCCCTTTCCTCAAGGAAATAAAAAACACACATGTGCATAGCAATAGATACTTTAGCAGTCACTATTGATCTGGCAGGAGTCTCCTCATTCAACACAAGAAGCTCACTGTGTTGTTTCCCCCTCCTCTTTCCTCTGCAGGAGGTTTCTAGCAACCCCTTGGACTGGTTTCAGTTGCAGCCCAATGCTGACCGCCAGGGCAGGCACTCATCAGATGCCTTCCAGGTTTCCTCCATGGAGAGAGAAACCCAGCAAGCTGCATATAGACCTCCAATATAGGAGACTCTGAGCTCCCCATGCCAGCAATGGTTCCAGCAACCTTCCCCTCTACCACTATGAACATCAGGGTGTCTCTCTGGAGCACTTACTATTGTCATTAAGACCATGGGTCCCAAGTAGATGATGATAAAGAAGAAAGTGATCATTGCCAGCGTGAGGATCCCTCTTACCCACCAGTTCTTCCATCTAGGCCAGAGAGAAAGGAAGACATTAGAGAAAGTCAAAACAAAGCAAGGAAGCAGCACAGCACTTCAGGAAGAAACCTCAAGCCTGAAAACCCCAGGATTCCATCCAGTGCTGCAGAGGGACCCTGAGTCACTGATGAAGGCCTGGCTGCAGCAGCTGCAAGGCTGCAGTCCAGGTCAGCCTTCCCTGCTCTGAACCTCACTCAGTGCTGAAAGCAATAGCCCAGAGCAGAGCACTGATGTGGGCCAGGAGAGCGACATGCTGCATGATAAGGTCAAATAAAATGGGGACCATTACACCTCTCTGCACCTCTCTTTTCACAAGGAGATTTGGGCCCTGGTGTGTTGTACCTTCAGTGCTCTCCAACAAATCCTGCCTTGAGCCTCTTCTATCCTCACCCAGGAGAGACACGTTCTCCCATGATAGAAATAAGGTGGAATCCCCCAAAGCATCTGCAGGGAACACTCGCGGTTTGTTCTTAACTCTTGTCCTTATCAGTGTGCTTTTCTCCTGTGTTCCTGCACAAGTCAGTCACTCTGGTGGTCAAAAATCGCCGCCATTGATGTCTTTGCGGAGAGCGCTGTCAAAGCTAAACACAAGGGCCTTCTGCCCAAGCCAGGCCTCTGTTCCCTTGCCCAGACCAAGCACGCAGCGAGGCAGCTCTCCTGTAGTGCTGCTCTGCCCAGGGCAGCCCTGATCCCTGCTTGCCCTGCCAACATCACCGGCAGCTTTTGTTTCCTGTGGCCTTGGGCACCTTCCTGCTTGCACCACAGGGCGAGGCCGCAGCGCTTCCGAGAGCAGCTGACTGAGCTTCCAGCAGCCACAGCCATGCTGGTGGGGCCAGGAAGGCCACAAAGAAGGTGCAGGGGCCCTGGACACACAGGGGAACGATGCTCAGTGACTACTACCTTGAAGAGAGGTTGGAGAGAGCTCTGTTCAGGACCTCTGGAGTGTCATCCGACGTCGGCACCGGGGGCGAGCCTCCAAATTCCGATTTGCTTTCGCTGTCTGATGCTGTCTCTCCATCCAGCTTGTTCTCAGACTCCGACTCCTGCAAGTTAAAGAGAGACAAGGAGCTTTGCTAGACACAGCGCTGGCACTCTGGAAAGGAGCTCAGAGCCGCCCGCTGGATGTCACACCAACCACCACTCTGCTGCTGCAGCCATAACAGAAAGAGGAGAAGAAAATATCTGGGTGTTCGATGGGATTACATCTATAACAAACAACAGCAAGGGTTTCAGGTGACACGCAGGATGGAGCTCACTCTCCATCAGTCTTGGCAGCAGCATCTGAGCAGTTAACGATGCCTCACAGGTGATTAATAAGGATGTCCAAGTGCAGCAAGTGCTGAAGGGACACAGCCTTGTTAGCAGGAATGTTTAGGAGGTCTCAAGCCCTGGCCAGGTCTCCAAGGATGCAACACTGTCCAAATTAGACAGAAAGAAAGGCCTCCAAGGAGACAGCTGAAGGCTTCCAGACCAACTTTTCAAGCACTCACTTTCCATGCAGGCACCTAAAATAACACCGAGCCATGCTCAGCTCACTGAAGAGGAAGAGCGTGGCTTATCGCGCAGGTCCAGCCATCCTCTCCGGCCACAGCAGAAATCTGATGTACCGAGAGAAACCCACGTGCCTTCCCCACCCCCTGTGCAGCTCCAGCCGTGCGCACAGAGCAAAGTCCTGGATTTAGGGGGTGAATAAATACAGGTGAGGCAGGAGGTTACTGGAGGGTCTGCAAGAGGCCAGTGGTGAAAAAGGATTGCAGACGACCTGCCAGGCAGACCAATGGCCTCTCCGTGGCCACAGTTTTCCTGTGGGTCTGGCTCCTGAAAAGGGAGGATTCCAAACTGCTTCCTCCTACTTCAGCCCTTGAAACTGAAGCCCAGGGAGACTCAGACTTGCAGCAAGTGACCCCAGGAATCGTAACTAACCTCCTTGCCCAGCTACTGGGCTGTATTCTCTCCTTTACCATTCCAGGGACCTTTCTTCTGCTTTTTTCGTTGTTGTTGAGGTTCTTCCTAAAATCAAGGCTATTTTGCCACAGGCTGACCCTCACGTACATCTGATCACGCCTGCACCACCAATGACTTTGAGGCAGGAACTAACACAGCACGATCCTGGGGTGTGAAAGCTTCAATCTTACACCAGGGCTCGTTGAACCAAATGCTGCCCAGACAAATGGAAATGCAGCCCCGGCCCCTTTTGGCGATCCCACTGGTGTTCCTGTACTGGGACAACACAGTTCCCAGTAGTATTTATTTCATATTCTCTCACCACATCTCTCCCTCACCAATTTTTCTGATGCACTCAGCTGTTGATACTCCCTCTGCCTCTCTCCTCCCTGGCAGGAGGACAGAGCGCTCGGTGCAAACATGGGCTGTGATGCTGGAAATCTGCATGGGGCAGAGCTGGGAAACAATTAAAACCCCATGGTAAGAGCAAAGACAACTTTCCTTCCAGTTACCCTGGAATCTGGCTTTATATTCCCATTTCTCTTACAGGGCAAGCTAAGCCTTTTCAAACACAGTCAGATGCAGCAGGTTTTCCTAGCTTTTGGTACCAACATGGAGCTGAAGGGGCTCTTTTTTGTGCAAAACTGCCTGTCTAGCCCCTTCTTCAATTTATCACCTCAATATTAAAGGCTTCTTAAAGAATTGAGAGAATAAAATCAAGATGACAACATTCGTTTTATCCTATCTCATTCACTTCTATACAAGTCCTGATGAGTTCAAACAGTAAAACCCAGTGACGTCTGCGAGGGCCGTTTGTCCTTGCTTCTGAATCAGAGCAAACAGAGTGAAAAAGCCAGACACCTCCTTGATTGTTATTATCTGTGAAATCAGTCATAGAAAAATAGAATGGTTTGGGTTGGAAAGGACCTCAAGGCACATCCAGTTCCAACCCCCTGCCATGGGCAGGGACACCTCCCATCAGACCAGGCTGCTCAAGCCCCATCCCATCTGGCCTTGAACACCTCCATGGAGAGGGCAGCCACAACCTCCCTGGGCAACCTGGGCCAGGGCCTCCCCACCCTCATTGTGAAGATTTTCTTCCTAATGTCTCATCTAAATCTTCCCCTTCCAATTTAAAGCCATTCCCCCTCGTCCTGTCACTATAAGCCCTTGTAAAAAGCCCCTCCCCAGCTTTCCTGCAGCCCCTTCACGTACTGGAAGGCCACTATGAGGTCCCCCTGGAGCCTTCCCTTCAAGTCCATCTAAGCCACATCTGTGAACAAATATTTTATCACCTAAAAAAAAGATACACAGAGAAATAAGCTATTTTAGCTTTCTTTAAACACCTTAACTCCTGCAAGTCTGTGGTGAGAAATGGGTGCTCCCATGGGAAACGGCTTTCTGGCAGCAGAAGCTGTGAGCGCTCAGGATTTTGCCCGAGGATCCATGACATGATCCCAGTTGTCATAGAAACAAGTCAGTTTTCTCCCTGCCAAAAATCTTCTGCCAAATGCAAAGATACATTTACATCCTCAGTGATGGGAGATTAAATTAGTCCAAGAAATCCCATTATTTGTGCACCTTTCTTGGAGCAAGGCGCTGGTTTATTTAAAGCTCCTGCCAGATTTTAACAAAAAGCAGTGACGTAAATGCTGCTACAGAGAACAACATCATTGCTTTTTCAGGCAATAAAGCTGACAGCCAGAACAACAGGGACTGGCGGTGCTGGAGCCTCTGCTTTCTCCCCCTGAGCACATCTGTGGGATCAAGGCCAATACCGTCAGCCCAACAGACACCAACCTCACCACCTCAGGTATGGAAATCCCAATGGTTTTCAAAAGTGATTTTACTTCCTACATCTGGAAAACTGCCTGCTCTGGCTCCCCTCCCCTTCTTCATTGCTAGACCTGCATGGCACCTGCCCATCTCCAGTGGCTGCCACAGCCAAACCCACCTCAGCCAGACCCACCAAGGCGGCACAAGGCAAAAGCACATCCCGTTACTCCCTGGTTGCCAGACATTCCCTTTGAGAGGTTTGCCAGCTCAGAAGGTGGAATGAGGGAGATGTCTGGGGACCACGAACACAAAAAGGAAGAAGCAAACGAGCACCCAGGCTGGATTTGTACTAAGGTCCCCAAAAAGCACCAGCTCTTTGCAAGCACTCACAAAGTGGCTCACGTCCTGCTGCTGGGCTGGGGAAAGTACTTGAGCTTCTTGGGCTGTGAAGTCCCCTGCAGGGCAATTCAACTTAAGTTTCTCATGCCCCTCCATCAAGGTATCCCACCAAGCTGGCATTGAGTGGTGTCTGCTCCATTTGTCTCAAAAAAATAAAGGTCAGTTTTCATTTATGTTTGTATAGGTCTCCCTTCCCCATCCTAACAAAACCACATTCCAGTTGAAAGTATGCACAGAAATGAGGGCATGGCTAAAAATGGAGACCGTTAGCAGATAACACCACAAAAGTATAAATGTTTGTGTGGCTGAGATAACTATGAAAACTCCCTTTGCCATCTCATGTTTCTGAAGCTGCTGCTTTAACACAAGCAAGCTGGGCTCATCCATGGGATATGACCAGAGCTGGGCAGGGCTTGTGATGCACAGAACAAGAGCCTGGTCTCAGTGTCAGCAAATGATTCAAGCGGTCACACATCCCTGTGACTCACTGAGCACAAGCTAATCCTCTGCCTGGCCTCCAGCACAGCGCCCGCTCCAGGGCTGTTTATTCCAGGAAACCAAGAAGGTACACGCGGCAGGCTCCAAGGCCTTTTGAGAAGCTATTGTATACAAAAGAGCACAAAAATAGGCTGCTGGCTCTGGCATTCTCCCAGAATTTCCCACTGCTAAGAAAGGAACCTGCGTTCCTCGCTGAAACACGTGATGGGAATGTTTTGGAGACAGGCTTCGGTGCGGGGTTCTCCTGGATCTAACTGGCATCCTCTGCTACAGTGGCATTCATCAAACCAGCAGATTTTGTTGCCCTGCAGAGATAGAGAAACAAGTACAGAAAGGAGAAATCAAAGCTCTGAAGCCCCTCTGGGAATCACTGTCCCAGAGAGGCTGCCCCAGTGTGGAGCTGCATCTGCACAATCCTGCACAGACACTTCAGTCTGCTGCTCTTGATCAGAGAAACCTACCGGTCTGCGTGGTCCTTAATAATCCTGGGAAATAGAAATCGGAGAAAACTCCAGTGAAGCAGATCACCAGGAGGGACACGCGCTTACACAGACCACATTTTGGGGGAACAACACAGCTATGGACAGGCACAGTGATATTTTCTGTCCTAAAGCCCTGCAGATGGGTCAGGCCAATACAAAGCGAAGTGGCCGGATTCTTTTCTTTCAGGAAGGAAATATGGATTTGCTTGGAAGCCCTGCATCATCACATAAGGCGGTTTGCTAAGGGCGTTCTCTCCAAGAGCAGCTCACTGCTGGGGCACATCCCTGCTCCTTAAAAGCAGGCAGGAGGATAAAAAGGCTTTCTTGCCACCTAATGTGCAGCATGCGGATGATGGACAGGGAAAGTGCTTCTCGGCTTTTCTCCCCGCTGGGAAGAAACACAAATATCTCATCACAATCTCTCTCCTTCTAGCACCAAACATCCATCCACAAGAATCAGCCCCAGCAGTCGCTGTGGCTTCAGAAGTGCAAGCAGAGACACCATTTGAGTACAGAACAGCTCCTCCGAGAGCTAAGCAAGAGCCCTGAGCACAGCCTGCCATGGGCAGCAGACAGCACAGAAATCCATTGGGAGCCACGAATGCGTCCCCTCCATCATCCTGCACTACACTGACCTTGCGGTACAGAGCAACAAGACACGGCCGAGGGCGAGGACAGACCAGTGGAGCAGCAAGAGGAAATTTGGTTGGAAACCCAGGAAAGCCAACGGTGTCCTGAGCTGCATCCAAAGCAGTGGGACCAGTAGGGCTAGGGAGGAAATTCTGCCCCTCTGCTCCACTCTGGTGGGACCCCACCTGGAGTGTTCAGTTCTGGAGTCCTGAGCACAGGAAGGACCTGGACCTGTTGAAGCGAGTCCAGAGGAGACCACAGAGATGATTTGAGGGCTGAAGCATCTCTCGTACAGCCTGAGAGAGTTGGGTTTGGGGTTGTTCAGCCTGGAGAAAAGAAGGCTCCTGGAAGACCTTAGGGCAGCCTTGCTGTATGGAAAGGGTCTATAGGGAAGCTGGGGAGGAGCTCTTGATCATGGAGTGCAGGGATAGGACAAGGGTGGGGAGCAGTTTTAAGCTGAAAGATGAGGTATCAGCAAGAAATATTTTCCTGTGTGGGTGAGGAAGCCCAGAGAAATGGTGGCTGCCCCATCCCTGGAGGTGCTCAAGGCCAGGATGGATGGGGCTTGAACCCCCTTATCCAGTGGGAGGTGTCCCTGCCCATAGCAGGGGGTTGGAACTGGATGGGCTTTGAAGTCCCTTCAAACCAAACCATTCTATGATTCCATGATTCTAAGCTTCCCAGATGCACCACAGCACAGTGAGAACACTGCAGAAAACCAGTCAGCCATCTGCCTGGAGGCAACAGCCACTTTTCCAGAACTGCCAGGAGACACAAGCTTAGGGAATGCAGCCCTCCAGACCAGACAGAAATAAATCACCCAGTCATTAAATAAGGATGGGAAGCAGCAGGCAGCTCTGACCTGTCCAAAGGGTTTAGTAACAGGAAAGCAATGTGCACTTTGGGGTTTAACCTGAGCACAGAGTCTCTGTGCTCACCCTACCATGCACAAGTGTTGCACACAGCTCCGTGCAGAATGGGAAGGAAAGGACCTCCTCACAGCTCGAAGTGAAGTCATCCTGCCCTGGAAGTGTCCAAACCTCCTTGGGATCAAACTTCTCTGGCATCGCCACCAACAAGAAACGGGCATTCAAGGAGAGCCCGCACATTCTGCAACACGGAGTAGCGCTCAAGTCAAACGCCATCCAAAGGAGAGGAGGAGCAGCCTGCAGCCCTGTCGTCAGCGCCATGGTGGGCCAGAAGCTGGCAACAGGACTTAGTTCGACAGCCGCTTACAGTCAGCTCCATCAGAAACGCAATCGGTCCCATTCTCATTGCCACCATTAGCAGTAACTGATAACAATGTGCTCCTGTTGGTGGGCACAGATAGAGCTGAGCACCAGACAGCAAAGAAGGCTGGAATGTATCCTCACATCAGACCTGAGACTGCTGGCATCTATCGAGAGTAAATCAGGCTCGCGGTCCAGCAGAAGCCAAGCAAACTGATGGTAACGACCCTAAAATAATGCTCAGAGCAACCAAAAAAAAACAAGCCTGTGGAGCAGGTCTGGAAGCAGACTTGTACTCCCGCCTCTCCTAATCATGGATGAAGAGAGACATCACTACAGTGGTTTATTGGTTTTCGTCCTATGAGAACCTCATTCTGTTATCACAAACTCAGAGCTCTTCTGTGACCTGAGCACAAACAGGATTTGAAATCGCCTGAGCCTCCAGAGTGCCTGCACTGTTATTTCTCTGTGCCCTGCGCCCTCTCCCAAGCCGAACTCCAAAATCAGAGCTGTCACACCCTTCCAGTGTTCAGCAGGCAGCTGCTCACATCTGCCCTTTGCCCTCCTGAGCAGACCTAAGGGAGAGTTACTTGGCAGCACCGGCATTCAAATACTCAGCTCAGCATCTTCAAAGCACTTTAGATCCCTAGGGAAGCCTTGCAAAATGTCTGGAAGCACAAGAAAGCAAAGGGCTCAGGAGCCAGTCTTTCACTTTTTGTACCACACGATACAAACACTGCCAGATAAAAAGTCACATCACCAGTTCAGTGCAGAGCTGGGCTGGGAAAACCACGAGTCCCCACCCCTGAATGCTCCATGAGTACGAAACATTTCCCCCTTGCACACTCCACGCCTGCTCACGGCCTCATATGGACAAAGCAACATCCCTTGTGATCACCACCACCCCTTCTCCCACAAGAACTGAGCATGTCCAGCTGCCAGGGGTGCCATGAGGTGCCCAGCTCTGCATGGTGGCAGAACCCACCTGCGGGGGCCATTGCACAAATCCGCCAGGCAGCACCTCGGCTGCGGGGACCACTTCCTGCTGCTCCTGCAGCTGCACCTCTTGGAAAAGGGACAGTGTTCTCCAGCAGGACTCTGACTGCCAGTGACAGGGCAGGGGGGAACAAAGCCTCCAGTGACGTCGGTGTGATCTGCAGCCCAGATAAGCCTGCCTCGAAATAGACTGCCCTCCTCCCCTTCCACTGGACTGGGCCATGGGATGTCCGAGGCTCCCCTGGGATTTCAGACAACCAGTGCCATGGCTAAGCAGGAGGATGGAAAAAGAAAAAACGAGTCACATGAAGTACAAACCGCTACTGAGAAACAAGCTTTAAACTATTAAACCAGACAGTGCTTTCAGGAGCTCTGCATGCATCGTGGAACCATTTCCTTCTGCACCTGTCCCGTTCTCTTTGGAAGCTGAGAGAAAATATGATTTAATGGGATGCTCACATCAGATTAGTCTACAAAGGAAAGGAACAGGACTACGGAGACCAAGGGGGAATGGGAGCCGTAGGGTAACAGGAAACTAGAACTGGTTACAATCACCTCATCTCAGGCCTCTGTGCACCAACAGCAACAGTTAACAGCATCTACACCTCTGGCTGAGGAAACCAGTACCAAGCACAAACAGCATCAGCACGGTTCCCCTGGGTTTGCAGAGATCAGGCATTCGCTGACCAGAGCGAACAGCTGCTGCTGTGGTTCCTGAGTGACCAAGATCAGGTGTTGCACAACGCTTTTAACAAATATCAGTTTTAAAATGTGCTGACACAACAGCATCAACAGAGGCAGCGCAGCTCCAGCCTCAGCAAGGAGGTAAACAGTGCCAAGGCTGGGGGACCAGAAAGTGAAACCACCCTTCTCCTCCCATTATTGGAACAGCAAGCACAAAACACAACTTACTGAGTCTAAGCTTAAACCAGCCCGGATGTTTATAGCTCACTTGAACTCATGTCTTTGAATACACTGAGAGCTCATTTAGAAGGGTTTCCGCAGAATACAGCATGCACCGCATTCAGTTCTGGAGTCCTCATGGACACGGATCCCTTGGAGCGAGTCCAGAGGAGGCTACAGAGATGATTCCAGGGCTGAGGCACCTCCTGTGTGAGGACAGGCTGAGAGAGTTGGGGTTGTTCAGCCTGGAGAAGACTCCAGGGAGACCTTAGAGCAGCCTCCCAGTACGGAAAGAGGCTCCAGAAAAGCTGGGGAGGGGCTCTTGATTAGGGAGTGCAGGGATAGGACAAGGGGGAACAGTTTTGAGCTGCAAGAGGGAGATTGAGATGAGATATTAGAAAGAAATGCCTTCTTGTGAGGATGAGAAGGCCCTGGCCCAGGCTGCCCAGAGCAGCGGTGGCTGCCCCATCCCTGGAGGTGTTCAAGGCCAGGTTGGATGGGACCTGGAGTCCCCTGATCCAGTGGGAGGTGCCCTGTCCATGGCAGGGGGTGGCACTGGATGGGCTTTGAGGTCCCTTCCAACCCAAACCATTCCAGGATTCTATGATGATTTTTCTTGGCCGGACTATTTGAATGACAAAGCAGAACCAGGAATCTTCCCTCTGGAGAGCAATACCTGCAGGACACGCGCTGGGCGGGCTCCAACCTCTGATAAACAGGATGCGCACGAGCAATTTTGCTGCATTAGCTTTACAGTGATGTTATTCCCAGGCTCTGCCTGGCACTTCCCAAGCACTAAAACACAACGGCTCAGTCTCAGGGTAGGAAAAAAGAATCTGCCTCTGAGGTCTGCTTCCAGGAAAGGTGCGACGCTGCAAGGTTTAACCAACAGGAGGGTCGCTGTTACCAGGGTCTCTCCTACCAGGCTTAATTTTAACGGGCTGGGGAAACCTGTAACTGCTCCCTGTTGTCAGGAGATGCTGTGTTCAGCACCTCAGAGGAGCTGTTCTGCACTGCTTAGAAACATCTTTTCAGTTCCTTTCCTCCCGCCTCCCCCCCACAATTCATCTGAGCTCCTTCAGGACAAAAACCTTCCCTCTCTCTGGTGAGGACACTTCAAGTCTTTGACTCAAAGGAAGCATTGGAGGAACTCTGTAGAAAGCTTGTTATTTGTAAAAAGCACACTTGCCTAGAGATAACAAGATTGCACTCAAAATAGTGGCCCTCTGACCTTCTTTAGGAACACAAACAGCTAAACGAGGGCACAGCTTGGCCCAGCGAGTGTCTGCACAGGGGTCAGGCAGTCCCAGTCCTTCCTGGCTGCTGAGGGACATCTTCCAACTCCCACAAAAGTTCTGGGATATAAACACCGCTGAAGATTTTCTGCTGCAAAGTAAATTCCAACTGAGACAACCACACTTCTCTCGAGGATAACAGCTCAGCCCTAGGCACAGTGACAACGGAACAGCAGCCATCTTACTGCTCTCTGACAGGGGTCAGCAAATCTGGCGTCTGACAGCTTCTTGTCATCTACAACAAAGAGAGAAACTCCACATCTAAATCACAGCAACCCACTCCACCGCTGCCAGCACTTTCTGTCCCCCTTTTCTGTCCCTGTCGCTAATCCCATCAGGATAATAAAGCTCCCTCAAAGCCAACTGCTCAGCTCCTGGAAGGTGCTGAACTGGCATTCACAACAGCATTAAAGGCGACATTTAAATTGCAAAAGACATTTTGCCTGATGACCCCACGCCTCTCTGAACTGTGCGCTTCATGCGTTAGCAGAGCAAACATCGATGTGATGCTGCTGACGGTAAGAGGGGCCCCAAGGTATGCACACTGAGCACGGATGCTGTGAGGAACCACTTTTAGATTTGGCTCCCTGTGACCCTGCAAGCATCATTTACAAAGTTTTTCTTGGCTGCTTATTCCTCTTGTTCTTCTTTAAGGAGGAGGAATACAGATGACAGGGGTGACGACATGACTTAATGAGTGATGGCCAGGCTCTCCGGGCTCCGAGCATCCAGTGGGGCTGCGGTTTGGGATCCAGTGGGGCTTGGGGTTGGGATGCAGTGGGGCTGGGATCCAGTGGGCTTGGGATCCAGCAGGGGTTGGGGCTGGGATGCAGCAGGACTGAGTTTGGGACTGAGCAGGGCTCGGGTCTGGGATCAAGCAGGGCTCGAGTTTGGGATCCAGTGGGGTTGGGATGCAGCAGAGGTCAGGGTTTGGGATCCAGCGGAGGCTGGGGTTTGGGATCCAGCGGGGGTCGAGGCTTGGGATCCAGCGGGGGTCGGGGTTTGGGATCCAGCGGGGGTCGGGGTTTGGGATCCAGCAGGGGTCGAGGTTTGGGATCCAGCGGGGGTCGAGGTTCGGGATCCAGCAGGGGCTGGGGTTCGGGATCCAGCGGGGGTCGGGGTTTGGGATGCAGTGGGGCTCGGGATTGGGATCCGGCAGGGATGGGGTTGGAGTAGAGGAGTCGGTACAGGAGGAACCGGGGTTTCTGCTGGGGTTCTCCGCAGAACGGCAGCCGCCAACCCTGCTCGCACCGGGGCCGGAGGGAAGGGCCGTCACCGGGGATGCCGGTAGCGGTTCCAGAGCCTCCCCGGGGAGCCGCGGGTCCGTGCCCCCTCCAACCGCCCCGCAGGAACGGGTCCCCGCACTCCCAGAGGGGCCCGGTTCTCCGGCCACGGCCAGGAACCCCGCGGGGCCGGGGCAGGGGGCGCCGCGACAGAGGCGGCGGCCCCCGTATCGGCAGAGCCGCCCCGGGCGGCCCCGGTCGAGGCCTGGGAGGAGGCGGGGGTCCCCCTGCCCGGCCCGCGCCCCTCGCCCCGCACGCACCTTGTCCGCGGGCTCGGGGCCCGGCGCCCGGCCCAGCCGCTGCCGCACCTCGCCCATCACGGCCCCGCGCCTGCCGCTCCCGCTGCGCCCGGCCCGGCCGCCAGGGGGCGCGCGAGGGCCCCGAGCGGCCCGCGGCCAATGGGCGGTGCGGGATGACTGAGCGGGCGGGGCTGGCTCGGCGCTGGCCCCGCCCAGGTGTACCCGGATGTGCGCCGACCGCCGCCATGATGGGCGGGCGCAGGCTCATAGTGGGGGCCGCGTCCACCGTGGTCGGGAGGGCCTCGCGCCGGGAGTCTAGGAGTGCTGGCGGAGCCGCCCTAAGCAGGCCGGCGCCGCTGGTCCCCACACAGGCCTAGGGCCCCTGCCAGGAACGGGCGTCTGAGGAGCGGCTGCTCCCGCGGACACCGCGCCACCCCCGCCGAGACGGCCACCCCCGCCAGGCTCCACGCGGGCGGCGGGACGCGGGCTTGCGCCGCGGGGAGCGGTGATTGGCTCCCGCCGAGCGAGGGGGCGGAACTTAGGGGAGGGACGGTGTCGGGATTGGCCGGGGCGTGCGTTGGGGGAGCGGAGGGGGCTCCGATTGGCTATGGCTCGCGGGGGGGGCGGGGCGGGGCTATATAAAAGGCGTGGGCGGGCGGCGCGGTAGTTGCTCTTGGTGTTCTCGGTTCGAGCTCGTCGCGCTGTCAGGATGTTTGAGGCGCGACTCGTGCAGGGCTCCGTGCTCAAGCGCGTGCTGGAGGCCCTCAAGGACCTCATCACTGAGGCGTGCTGGGACCTGGGCTCGGGCGGCATCAGCCTGCAGAGCATGGACTCCTCGCACGTCTCGCTGGTGCAGCTCACGCTGCGCTCCGAGGGCTTCGACACCTACCGCTGCGACCGCAACATCGCCATGGGCGTCAACCTGGCCAGGTGCCGCGGGCGGCGGGGCCGGGAGCAGCGGGGGGACCGGGCCCAGGACACTTGGGGCAGCGAGCGGGGGGGGACTGGGCCCGGGGATCGCTTTGGGGCCGGGGGTGAGGCGGGGGGCGCTTCTGCCCTGGTGCCGGGGAGCGGTGGCTGCGGGGGGGGAGGACGCCCAGAGCCGCCCCCGGCCCTTTCTACTCCGTCCCCTCAGCTCTCGCGCCGTTTTTCGCGGCGCGCGCGGCCGAGGTGACGTCACTGCCGGCGCGCGGTGGCGGGAAAGGCTGGGGAGGGGGCGGGAGCCCGGGGTCCGCGCTTTCACACACGCACACAAACTCCTCCTTGGCCCCGTGCGGTGCCGTCCCCCAGGGGCTCTCCCTGCGCTCCTCCTCCACTCCCCCACCATGTGCCGCCCCCCCCCCAGGGGGCTCCCCCCCGCCTCCTTCCCCCCGGACCCGTGTGGTGCCGCCCCCGGGGGCTCCTCCACCCGGCGCCCCCGGGAGGCTTCTCCCCTGCTCCTGCAGCCCCTGTGCTGCCCACGAGGTGCTGGCAGCTCCCCACTGGCCCTGTCGCAGGCCGCGGCCTGGCGTTCCTGCGCTGGTGCCTGGAAGCCCGTGGGTGACCAGTCTTTCCCCCACAGCATGTCTAAAATACTGAAGTGCGCCGGAAATGAGGACATCATAACTCTCCGAGCAGAAGACAATGCGGATACATTGGCTCTCGTGTTTGAAGCACCAAGTGAGTGTTGTGTTTGGGAACTGCTGTGCTGCCCTGGTGTTTATAGGGAGCCTTCACAACCCCCCCAGATTCTGGGGAGGCAGTGACAGGGAAGGCTGCACAACAGTGAAAATCCTGAACCAGACTGGAGGTGTACACTTGGTCAACGTGACTGCTTCCTTTGTAAGATGGACTCTTTAGGCCACAAATAGATTCTTGCTGGGTTTCTGTCCTCTTCCAGCCTACAAGAGGTAGTTGGGGTCAATTCCAGGTTTCCAGCTCTAATTAAACAAGGAGCTTACTGAGGTGGTTTTACTTGGGGGGGTCAAGAAGGGGCAAAGATTAAAGTCAGAGTGATAACTTCTCAAACACTTGGTCGAACTGTGCTCTGTTTCTTTAGATCAGGAGAAGGTTTCTGATTATGAGATGAAGCTAATGGATCTTGATGTGGAGCAGCTTGGAATTCCAGTAAGTAGTGGCTTGGGTGGCTCTGGACACTGCATCAAAAGTGGTTGTTCTCCTATGTTCACATCAGTCTTGGAGACTGAACTTTAACAGAATTGACAGTTGGACCTGGTGATCTTAGAGGTCTTAATGATCCTAAGTAATTCCTTTGGAAAGACAAACTCAAGGGTAGTGACTACACCAGGCTGCTCAGTAGAGGTATAACTGTGATGCCTCCTTTGCAGGAGCAGGAATACAGTTGTGTAGTGAAAATGCCTTCAGCGGAATTCGCACGCATCTGCAGAGACCTCAGCCACATTGGTGACGCAGTCGTCATCTCCTGTGCAAAAGATGGGGTGAAGTTTTCAGCTAACGGGGAGCTGGGCAATGGGAATATCAAGCTGTCGCAGACCAGTAATGTGGATAAGGAGGAGGAAGCTGTAAGTTAAATCTTCCTGATCACTCTGTCTTCAGTGTTGGGGCCTCTGCTACTGTGACTGCTTCTCTGACCTGTGGGGGATAAAGCGGGGTGATTGGGTTGCATATTTCTCTGGTTTGCTGATTAGAGTCAGCAAATCACAGGGTGAGGCTTGTACCCCTGGGGTATGTGGGCAGTGCTCAGCGGAACGGGGTGGGAGCAACACTGGCTGCTTTTGTGTGAAGTGTCTGCGTCATGCGAGGCTGGAAGGAGTTCACCGCATGCAGTGAGATCTAACCTGGCTGGTGGCCCCTAGGTCACCATCGAGATGAATGAGCCGGTCCAGCTGACCTTTGCACTGAGGTACCTGAACTTCTTCACCAAAGCCACTCCACTGTCACCCACAGTGACCCTCAGCATGTCTGCAGACGTGCCGCTGGGTAAGTAGGCACAGCTCTCCTCAAACACCCTTGCAGAATACTGCCGCTTTAAGGCTGTGTTGGCAACTTGGGGGAATGGCTTTTCCAAGGAGCCTGCTCAGTGCTCTTTGTTCTTTCCCAGTGGTGGAGTACAAGATTGCCGACATGGGACACTTGAAATACTACCTGGCTCCAAAGATCGAGGACCAACAAGATGGCTCTTAACTGGAGACAGACTGAGGGGAGATCCGGTCAGCCCTTTAGAGGGGACAACTGATGTGGGGAAGGAAATGGTGGTCTTAGCAATTCCAGTCGACTGGAGCATTGTATGGGCGCTATTAGGCATCTTGTGTAGATATCTCTGTAAATATTTCTCAACTCTTTTGCTGTACTGGTGTCATTTGAAATAGGAAGTTTTGTTTTATTCTACTCTGTTCCTGTACCTCCAGTAATCTCTTCAATGTGTCTTAAGGTGAAACTCCTCACTGCTCAGCTGGCATTGGAGAAAAGGGTGCAGTGTTTAATGTGAGTAGAGATGTTTCCTGGAGTTTCAGCTGTGGAGCAGCAGCTGACCAGGGCTGCTGTTTGATTGTGCCACCAGTTCATTTCACCTGACTGTCCACTTATTTTTGATGCTAATATTCTGAAACTTGGAAAAAAAGAAAATAAAGACTATAGCTGTGTGGTTTTTATCCTGTTGAGATGTGCATTGCTAAATCCACACTTTCTCCAGCTCTGCCTATGTACCCCTCCTCCTCCTTTTCCAAAGGGACAGCTGTAGGGCAGCTGCTGGGTTTTTTCAAACTGGGGGTTCCAGCCTGTACTCTAATTGTTTGGATCTGTGAAGGGCAGAGCAGCTCACAGTGCTGTAACCAATCCCTCTGTGGTGCTGCTGCCTGGAAGCCAGAGGTTTTCCCTAAGGTGCATTAGCTCAGGTGTAAGCACAGGCTCTGGGGCAGTGGCTGAAGGTTCCTTTGCCCATCCGGGAGCCCTGTGCTCCCTTGGGTTTGGCGCTGCTCCTCCTGGCTCACTGATACCATGCTGCTTGCCAGCAACTCTGGGCACAGTGCTTTTGTCCCACGCCTGATGCTTCTGTAACAAGTGTTTGCCTCTGCCACCAGCAATTCCTCCCTTCATCAAGGATAGCCATGATCATTATTCCTATTTATTATTTGTGAAGGTCTGATCCTGAAAACTAAGATTTTTAAATCAGCTTTGGGCATCTACTGTGTTGCTCACAGCTCACCATAAATCTTTCCCCTTCTGGGTCTGGAGCCTTAATGAGTGCTGTGTCAGGAGCAAAGAAACCCTGTGCAGGGGTTTGCTTGGCCCTTGGTGCTGGCTGGGAGTCTGATGCGCTGGCTTGTGATGCTGCAGGTGCAATCCTCTCCGGAGGCCAAGTGATTCCCACTCTGCAGCAGAGTGCGAGGGCCTGGAGGACCAGCTGCCTGTGAACTGCACAGCTGGGAAGCCCAGTGGGTGGAGCAGGAGTTCACAGGGTGGCAGTGCTGGCTAAGGAACAGATCCTGCTGTGTCAGAGCGATGTGGCTGCTGTGCATAGGAACTCATCCCTCACAAGATCTCTTCTGGCCCTAGCCCTGCTTTCCTGGATGATGGTAACTCCAGGAGCACCTGAGCTCACTGAGGGATTCTGTGCTGTTTTGAAAACTCTGAAGCGAGGCCTGAAGCTGTCCAGCCATTGCAGAGTTCCTCCCAGAACAGCAGTGGATCCTTTGGATGGCCCAGAGGCTGCTCTCACTCCAATAGATGCTTCTCCCATCGGATCAGGATCACTGCTGTGGAGCACAGAAGCACAGCAGACGAGTACTGGCTTCAGCAGGGGCTGGAGTTGTGATGACACCGGGAAGGGCTCTGGTTTCCAAGAATATGTGCAAAGCTGAATTGATAATGGGCATGGATTCGCTGTGATGCCCCTTCCTACCGCTGGGATCACCAGGCTCATTTCTCCAACTCACGGACACGCTGTAAAAATGAGCAAAATGGTTAAACGGCTTAGTTTCATAGCTGCAAACACAGACATGTTAGGTTGGAAAAGACCTTTGAGATCAAGTCAAACAGTACCTGCCCACTACTAAACCATCGCTGAGTTATGTCCCCACCACGTGGCCTTGTGTCAAATGTCCTCTCACATCTGTCTCCGTGCACTCGTGTGGGGTTTGCGCCCTGCCTGCTCTTGAGGTAAATCTCAAAGGATGCTGAGCCTTCTTTTTGCCATTGCCATATCCCAACATTCAAGGTGTTCCCTTGGGAAAGTGGGGAACTGGGACTGCTCAGGAACTGCCACAGGGGCTTCGGGGCTTCGAGAGCGACCTTGAGAGGTTCTCCTGCTCCAGTTCCTTGAATCACAGAATGATAGAATGGTCTGGGTTGGAAGGGACCTCAAAGCCCATCCAGTGACACCCCCTGCCATGGGCAGGGACCCTTCCCACTGGATCAGGGGGCTCCAAGCCCCATCCAGCCTGGCCTTGAACACTTGCCAAGGAGAAGAGAAATAAGGAGAAGGGAGGGGGAATTCTACGGAATTTCCGGATCGGTCTTTTCCAGCTCCGGATCCAGTGCGCGATTTCTCGATCCCCAGGAGCCGGGAGCTCGGCGGGTCCCGGGCGCGATTCAACGGGAATGGTCCGGGGCTGCGCGGAGTCCGGGCTTTCCTTTGGGGACGAAGTGGAGGATGGGAGTGGGGATGCGCCGGGCCGGGCCCCGCTCCGGTCCCAGGGATCCCAGCGCTCCCGAGGATCCGGGCGCCCCGGGGCAGCGCGGGAGCCGCGACCCGGAAGGGAACGGCGGGAGCAGGAGGAACCGCGGGAGGGGCGGTGGATGGCGGTGAGGGCCGGGGCCGGGGCCGGGGCCGGGGGGGCGCGAACGGCCTGGTGCGGCCGAGGGAGGGCGGGATCTCTGTGTGTGAGGGGGAGCTCCTCGGGGGGCGGGCACCTGTGTCCCCCTGTCCCCTCCCCCGTGTCCCCCTGTGTCCCTCCCCCATGTCCCTTGGTATCCCATGTCCCCCCACCTCGTGCTCCCCCGTGTCCCGCCGTGTTCCATGTCCCCCCCATATCGCGTATCCCCATGCCCCCTCCCATCCCCTCATACCTCCCCATGTCTTCCGCCATGTCCCCACATCCTGCCGTGTCACCCCAGGTCCCCCCATGTCCTTCCACATCTTCCCGTGTCCAGGATCCTGCTGTGTCCCCACGCGTCCCATTGCCACCCACTGTGTCCCCCTTATTCCCCCTCGTGTCCCTCCATGTCCCCCCGTGTCCCCCCATGTCCCTCCATGTTCTCCCAGGCCCCATGTCCCACCTTGGCGAGGAGGCCACAGCGGTCCCAGTCCTGGTGCTCTGGGGCAGCCGGGGGTCCGGTCACGCTGCCCCCTCCTCTCTGTCCGTTTCAGAGCCAGATCCAGACCTCACCGGGCCCAGGTGTGGGGTCTGCGATTCCGCAGCTCCCAGAGCAGAGGTTTCTCCATGGGGCGTGGGCAGATAAGGGTGCAGGCAGAGAAGCACACGGTGTGGCCAGGGAGCACAGGAACCTCTGGGGTGACCCCCGCACCCCAAACACACAGAGTGAGAGGGGAGCAGAGCTGTGGGGTCTGTGCCTGCCCCGCTGGGCAAAGCCCCTGCAGATCAGGTTTGCTCCTGACAGCATTTGCTGGTACCAAGGGCATCACTGGAGCCTCTTCCCTGTGGGATGCGCAGTAACAGGAAGGGCAGGACCGTTGATGCAGTTGTAAATTGGAAATAATTCCTAGGGAGCCACTAGGGATTGTGTGGTAAATGGTGGGACAGTTGGTAACTCACTCCGTGGTACGGGAGAGGAAAACGGGGCAGAGTCAGGAAATCAGATCCGTTCCAGATGTGCTCATTCCTTTTGACTTCATCCCTTCCTGCACAAATCCCACATTGTGTACGGGAAGCCCTGGGGTGTGAGCACTGTCACCTGGATAACAGGGAGGCACAAGGAGCTCAGGACTTGGGCCAGGGATGGTTCCTCTGTGCTTGGTTCTTGCTTCGAAAAAGCAAAAGCTGAAGTTAAAGATGCAGCTTTGGGGTTTAAGATCATAGGCGCTGGAGTGTTTATAAAAGTCAAATTCACTACAGGAGGAACAAATATGGTGGCAGGGGAATGTGCCAGCAAGAGGGAGACAAAGGATTTTGGTTCAATGGAGATGGAATCGTTTGAGGAGATGCTGTTACTTTAGGTGCCAAATAGCACTACAGAAAAAGCCTTTCTGTCCCTTCCCCTTGGAGCAGTTGGGATTGCACTTTGTTTTCTTCATTGCATGCTTTCTCAGAGAATAAAGAAGCTGTTGAGGTTGGAAGAAGGAGGGAGCCTGTTTCCTGCCCAGGGCTGCAGTGATGGTGCCCAGCACCCAGGCCCCGCTGGCAGGAGCAGCTGCCCTGGGCAGTGGCTCTGTGGTGAGTCAGGCCAATCCGGGCTGCTGGACTCCACAGCACAAGAGAAAGCTGGCTCTGCCCCACGCTCTGTGACTGTCACTGCTGGCAGCGGTTTCACAGTGTGGGGAGGTTGCAGGGTGGGGCTCTGATGTCACTGGAGCTCTGCCCTGTGGTCACTGCTGCCCACGCAGCAAGACCGAGTGACCTGGCTTTTCAGCTCCTGACTGGGGTTTTGGTTACCACTCCATCCCCTCTCGTGCTCAATCTGAGTCAGGACTCGTGCTGTCTCGGGAAGGGCCGCTTCGTTTCCTTCTGGTTTCCAGTGAGTTTTTTGCAAGATGGATCTATTGCAAAACATCCAGCTGGGTGAAAAGCTGCTTTGTTTGGTTCTGCTTGGGGTTTATTTGCCAGTGTCCCTGTTTAGAAATAGCTGGGCCTCAGACATCTCCCTGCTGGAAGGGTGATTTCCTGGCAAAATGAGAACTGATTTGTACATGGTGTGTTATTCTGGGATGTCTGTCTTGTGTTAAATACAATTTCTACCTTGGTTTGACTTGGCTTTCAAGTATTGGCAAATCCTGCTGCAGGTACAGCCACACTTCTGAATTTTGGGCTTAAATACAAAGCTTTCAAGAGAATTTAGGGAAAAGAACAAAGATGACTTTTGGGTAGTACAGGCTCAGCACTTGTTTCTTTTAAGAAACATGTCTCTCGGACCCTATCATCCAGTTTTCTCTGATGTTTATTCACTTGTCTCTGTTTTCCAGGTTCTCACTGATGCCCAGACTCCCTTGTAATGATGTCGTCACGAACAAATCTGACTGCTGGGATTCCCAGTAGCAAAGTCAAATATTCCAAGCTCTCCAGCACTGATGATGGATATATTGACCTGCAGGTAAAAAGTGGGGAAGAAAACCTCCTTCTGCTTCTGCTCTGACTGTAAGCCACTAGGAAAGGCTGCTCCTGCTTTGTGAGTGTGCAGGAGGCTGCTGGGCTGTTTGCCTCCAGCCAAGCAGTCTCGGCTCAGAAAGTTACAGATCTGGCTGCAAGCAGCACAGTCAGTCTGTAGAGCCTGCCTGAAACAAGACTCTTGTTTAGCAGGGGCAGATGAGTTTCTTTGGAGGGAGGTGAAAATTGGAGCAACTCTGGAAGTGGTGGGTGTAGAGGCTGCAGAGGCAGCGGGATCTGCATGGGCAGGGTTCCTCGCAGAAGGCCATTACAGAGCTGTGCAGCAGAGCAGCTGCAACAGTTTCATCTCTGCAAAGCTGTGGGGTTCGCACCTCTGCCATGGCAGGAGGGGAACTGCACTGAGTCCCACTGGTTAATACTGGGGTTTTTCCATCCAGTTCAAGAAGAGCCCACCAAAAATCCCCTACAAGGCTATTGCTCTGGCTGTTGTGCTCTTCATGATCGGGACCTTCCTCATTATCATCGGAGCCCTCCTCTTGGCGGGATATATTAGCAAAGGCGTAAGTAGTTGGATTACCTTGCTGTTACAAGCCTTGTGTTTCTTGCCTATTCCGCAAAGCCTTGAACCATCATATTCAGTGTAGAAACTCAGAGCAAAAGGCCTGAAAAGCGAGAACAGAACCCTCTCCACTGCCTGCAGGTGTTTGCTGACAGCCCTGTTCCTCCAGCAGCAGAACCTCTGCTTTTGGTTTGCCAGCCTGGAGCAGATTTCTAGCTGGACTGGATCTGCCAGGGCAGGCTGAGCACCTCCATTCTCCCTGGTGCACAGTTTCACCTTAACCCTGCATCCCTGCAGAGGTCAGCTTGCTGTCCTGGAAAAACTCCGTGCTGGGATCATCACTCTTCTAGTGAGGGAATCATCTGGTGACTCCTGTAGGACATGCCAGACTGCTGTGTAGGACAGGGCACCACTTTTCTCATCTCTCTGTTTATGGTTCATTGAAAGGGGATCTGTTGCTCACAGATGACTTGGTGCTCCTCTGTGGCATGCTTCTCCTTTGACCTGGTGCCATATGGAATTGCTTTACAGTTGGCAGCTGTTGCTTATCACTGTGGGAACAGCAGCGTTTGGGCTGTATCGGAAGCAGTCCAGGCACAGACAGGAGAGCTCACTCAGCTGAGCGCGCAGTACCCAGCCCGCAGCACAGCAGTGCTGTGGTGTGATCAGCATTGGGAGGAGCCACTCTCCTGTCCCCAGGAAAAGTTCAGTTGAGGGTTTCCTGTGGCAAAGTGGAGATGCCAGGAAGAGAATTCAGCCTGAACAGAACAGGTATTTCCAACATAAGATGGATTTCTATTTTTTTGTCAGGTAGCCAGGCCTTAGGGAAGAATAGACAGGGCTTGAGAAAAAGAAAAGACCCCTCCATACACATCTCTTCTTACTGCATTTGCACATCTCTTCTCTGCAGGGAACGGACCGAGCTATTCCCATGCTCATCATTGGGATCCTGGTGTTCCTCCCAGGCTTCTACCACCTGCGCATCGCATACTACGCTTCCAAAGGCTACCGGGGCTATTCCTACGATGATATCCCGGATTTTGATGATTGACCAGTGTATTTAATGGCATTATAATTAGAGTGATGGTCAGAGCCTGGAAATCTGAGAAGTTTTTCAGCCACCAGATGCCAGATCCTGATTTTGAGGTGTTGCTAGTTGGGGGGTGAGGGCCTGATCAGGGGAATTGACTCAAAGAATTGCAACATTGGGTGAGAAGAACATGTGATTTGTTGTTGTTTTCCCCTCCTCGTCACACATGCTGGTTGCTTGTGAGAAGTTCTTGGGCAATGCAATTCTAGCAGTTTTCCCAAAACAGATGCACCGGTTTCAGTAGAGCTGAGTTTTTTCTAACTGTTTTATAGACTTTATTTTAGTTTTCACTGAGATGATGGTTCTCTGTGGGTTTACTTTTGCAGACAAACACCATAGTTAATTTCTCCTTTCGCTCTCTGTCCATCAGAAATACTTCCAGTCTGCTTGTCCTGTGCTTGTCTGGGGTAACAAAAAGATGTGCACAAGAGTGGAAACTGCACTTGCATGAAATAATTTACACATAGTTCATCTGCTCCTCGGCTCCTCTTGTCAGACCAAGCTTATTTACTCAGCAAACATCAACTTCAGATGCAAGCCCTTTCCCAGACCACTGCTGCTTTTGGCAACGCCCACTTATCCTTTAAAAGGAGTGTTGTTGGATTTTGCTTATTATTTTAAACAAATGAATACAAGGAGAAGAATTCAAATGTGGACCAGGACTCAAGTGTCTAAATACCAAAAATCATGGGGTTGACTAGTATGGATGTTGGAGACACTTGAATTCCAGCTGCTTGTGTGTATGTTTGGAATCATTTTGTCCTTGTCTGGCTGGTATGCTGTGCATAAGTCCCTGGACCGGTAAAAAGGAAATCTCTGTACAGTTTGTACACCTTGCTCTGAAAGTACTCTTAAAATTGCCTTTTTTTTCCTCCTCCAATGTTCTAGTTCAAGGGTGTCAAACTAACAGCCTGTGGGCCGAATCCAGCCCTCCACCTTGTTTTATCCAGCCCAGCACCTTGTTTCTACCTGGCAGCAGCGCTGAGCTCCTTCCCCCTACGCTCCAGCCAGCGCTGGTCACGTGTGCAGTGTGTGATGTGCGTTACACTGCAGGAGCAGGAGAACGGCTGGAGCAGTGAGTTTGACACCTCTGTTCTAGATTAAACCCAGAGCCTGAGCCAAGATCTTTTTATAACTTACACTGCTTCCCTAGTTTGATTTAATTGGTTCGCGTGTGCTCCAGTGTTCCACATGGAGGAATAACTGATTGAATCCAGGATCTCCCTTTGGATCTCCGAAGGCAGCAGCCATGCACGTTCTCTCCCGCTCTGCTGCATCACACCAGCCCTCGTCCATCTCACAGTCCCGGCACTGCCGGCCCCTGGGCTGAAGGAAGCCCTACTTCCCAGCTGAAACATGTCAGTTAGAGCTGGGGCTGACCAGGAGAGCAGCTGCTGACGCAGAACCACACATCAGTTTCCATTATGGGATAAGAATGTGGTTTTGTTTGGGTTGAGGATAGGGGAGAGGAAGTGGAAGGGAAGTTTAGATGGAAAAAAGAAAAGGAGGAGGGAGAAGATGCTTTCAAGTGGAGCTGATAAGATGCAGAAAGTTGGGAAGCCTTGGTTGCCTAGGAAGGATGAGTAAATGTAGGGGACAAGAGAAGAATGTGCTGATGGTTTTGGAGGAAAGGCAATTAATTAATTTACTTCTTAATTTGATAGAAGCAAAGTCCTCGGGCAGCTCAGTGTATGAAATCTTCCTCTCTACAGGGATTGGTGCATATCTAATTTGGAAAAAAGAAGACCTGGGAAAGACAAAAGGTATGGTGACCTCTGGAAAAACATATATGCAGGTGACTTCATTCTTTCGGTTGACATCTTGCATTCTAAGCATGGTTCTCCTCTGGTCTGTGAGTCTCTAGCTGTTCATGCCTATTAACTGTCCAGCTGTTGTGTGGCCAATAGCCAGCGTTCATTTTCTATTGCAAAATAGCCTAAGTTTACCCTTATTTCAAGAGATTGGAATCTTTTCCTGCAAAAATTTTGTTTCTCTGAGCTTGGTCCCTGGTGCCACTCTGGTGTAGGTTTGAGGGTAGTCGGTGCTGTCAGCTCCTCTGCTGAAACTTCACACCAGGATGAAGCTTTTCCCCTCAAATGGGGCTGTTGCCCCCACACTGTTGTTGCAGTGCCTCTGTGCTGATACATGACAATAGGATCTTCTTAATTTCTATCCCATTCTTGCCACACTATGGACCTGCATGTGGGATTGGCCCGGCTGGCTTGGCTGGATGCAGAGCTGCATCCTTCCCTTGCTCCTGGGTGCTGCTGCCAGAGCCCACAGTTAATCATAGAATCATAGAACCGTCTGGTTGGAAAAGACTCGAAGATCAAGCCCAACCGTATCCGTTCATTTACTAAACCGTGTCCCTCAGGACATCTGCCCATCTTTTAAACATCTCCAGGAATGGTAATTCAACCACCTCCCTGGCAGTCTCTGCCAGAGCCTGAGAACCCTTTCGGGGAAGAAATTGTAGACAGTGATGAGGTCTCGCCTCAGCCTCCTCTTCTTTAGGCTAAACAACCCCAGCTCCCTCAGTCTCTCCTCGTAGGACTTGTTCTCCAGCCCCTTCACCAGCCTCGTTGCCCTTCTCTGGACTCACTCCAGCCCCTCAGTATCCTAGTGGGGGGATCATCAGTTCCCCTTCTGTACCATCACGTCTTGTGGGTTTAGGGAGAACCAACTGACTCACTATAGCCATGAGGGTAATGGGAAAATGCCTGTGAAGACGTTTCTGGCTCTAGAGCGGGGCTTGCATGACAAATAAGGCAGTGGCCAGACACTGATGGAGAAGGGTCATACTGGACACCTATTGCCTGAAAAGACATTTAAAGACGTGATTCTGGAGTCCTTGGGGCTGAGCCACTTGCAATTTCCCCCAGTGTATAATTTATAGAAGCAAAGACTCATTTTAAATAAACCTCTTATCTTTTTTGACTACCTGAACAGAGCCAATTGATGTTCCCGAGCATCCTCACCTCAGAGGGAACTTCCCTTCTGTAGAGAAACTGGTAGAAACGTCTAGGTGAATGAGCTGGGGGAAACAAACGGGAGCAGTGCAGATGGGCTCGGGTAGCTGCAGATATGAACTACAAGCCCTGGAAACTGATGCTACATCCAAAATGGCTCTTCTCCACAAAGCTGGTGAAGGGTCTAGAGGAGAAATCATATGAGGAAAGGCTGAAGTCACTTGATCTGTTCAGCCTGGAGAAGAGCAGACTGAGGGGGGATCTCATAGCTAGGGAAGGAGGAAGAGCAGGCGCTGAGCTCTTTTCACTGGTGACCAATGACAGGACCCAAGGGAATGGCAGGAAGATGCCTTGGGAGGGTTAGGTTGGACATTAGGAAAAGGTTCTTCACCCAGAGGGTGGTGGAGCACTGGAACAGCTCCCCAGTGAAGCAGTCACGGCACCAAGCCTGACAAGAAGCATTTGGCCAACGCTCTCAGACACACAGTGTGAATTTTGGGGTGTCCTGTGCAGGGACAGGAGTTGGACTTGATGATCCTTGTGGGTTCTTTCCAACTCGGGTGATTCTGTGATTCTGTGATTCTCATTTGTGGTAGCTCATTTTTGGTAGCACATTGTCCTTCTCAAGGCAGAAACGGGACCTGTTCCTCTCCTCTCCAGGAGGCTCCTTACCACTGTTGGTGGTGCAAGTGCTGGAAGGGAGGTGGCCACCAGTGGCTCATGGCTCAAAGAGGCCATGTGTAACTCTTACACTCATGTGTAACTCTTACACTCATGTGTAACATTTCTGTCACTTTCCACAGCCAGTTTACGTTGAGAAGTCAGGCAGCAGACATGTGCTAAGTGCTGACATTTAAGTCTAGAGCTAAGGAGGCGACCTACTGTTCACACGCTGGCTGAGGGACCTCCATGGGCTTCCAGGAGAGGCTTCACACCCAGAGATGCTGCCAAAAGCAATGCAGCCGTCTCTGCCAGCTCAGGCACTGGATGAGGCTGGGGACAGCGAGGGCTGATAGCGAGCATCACATCCAGTGTAGTGTCTCTAAATCATGGCTCCCCGTTTGAGAGCTCCTGTAGAAGGATCCCTGCCTGAAAGGGGCTCATGGCAAAAATGGGAGGGATGGAGATAAACTCAGCAGTGGAGCAATAGGAAAAGCCAGAATTGTCCAAAGTGTTGTGTGAACATTTCACATCAACCCTTGAAAGAAGAGGCAGAAATGGTGCTTCTGTAGGTCTCTTGAAGTGACAAAGGGAGCGGTGAAGTGTTTCACCAGCCTGGACACGTGAGCCTTGAGTGAAGCCACAGCCCTGCAGGGCTCACAACCCTGTCCCGGTCTCTCGGTTCTTCTTTGGTGTAAGGTTGTGGAGCCAGCAATGTCGTGATTCTTACAGGCTCATGGTTTTGCATCTGTCCATACAGAGACCCTTGGAAAGAGGCATCGTTCCCTCTACAAGGAAGGTGCTCCATGCACTGCAGTCTGATCCTGGAAAAGGGAGTGCAGTGTTCCAGGCAGCAAGTTTCCACATGCGGTGCGGTGTTCCTGGGCATCATTGTTGATTGTTCTCTCTGAAGTTCTCCATGGGCTTGTACTGATGGAGGCTGGAGAAGGGCAAGGCCCATCGTTCATCCCGTAGTGATGTAGCAAGAGGAAACTGGAGTTTCGAACTCCTTGTTCATCTTTTCTCAGCAGTGATTTGTATTTCCTCTTACTCTTCCGAGAACCTCATCCTCAAGGCTCAGCTGGATGTTGTGCTGTTTGTCCACAGAGTGGGGTAGTGGGCAGGAGCCTGAGCGGGCCAGCAGGTTCCTGATCTTTGTCCCAAAAATATTCTGGTAGCAGTCATGAGGAACATCTGCGGAGAGGAGGGAGGGAGAATGCGATGACTCACTGAGACACTGGCTACGACCCCCGTGCTATAAATACAGCCATAAAACAAATGCTTTGAAAAAACAGCATGGTCTGCAACAGCATCTCTGGTGCTTTTCTGGTTGGTACCCATCGTGCAGAACACTTAGAGCAGCCCCTGCAGTCGGGGTTTGCTTTCTTTCTGTCAACTGCAATTAGCCAAATTCAGCGACATTGGCCACTGAGAGGCTCAGTGCTGAACTGCTGCTCTTACAGCAATGTGGATTTTGCGTAGCATAAAAGACGACGTAAAAACCCTGCAGGGCAGGAAGAAATGACTCGGCACAGCAGTCCTCTCCCTTCTAATCAGGTTTGTATCACACTCCACTTACGCCATGCTCAAAACAAGTTTTGCCATGCTTTCTTCATACTTCTCCCCCTCATTCCTAGTCCTTAAAAGTCCCAAGCATCAGCCTATTCATACAACCTCTCCTCACATCTTCTGGTGCTCCTTAAACCTCTCCTGGAGCTTTCTCCAGGCACTCCCTTCCACAGGGCTGTCTGTCCTGCTCTTCCCAGCAAGATCTCTACCAGCAGAGGACTCAATGGTCATCCTGCCTGTCCACTCGGCACCCTCCAGAGCTGCTGCTCATCAGTTTTGCTTGTAAGTACAAATTGCGCCGCCCACAGATCTCTTTGGCTTTGGTTTGCCTGTTCCAGCTCAGTAAAGGCAGAAATCCTGTCCTCATTTTCTGCCTTCTCTACCTGGTGAGAAGAACTGTTTTTTGCTCTTTCCTAGAGCTCTGCGTGGAGCCCCAGCTCTGCTTGCGTGCTGTGCTGGGCGCTCCCTGTGTGAATTGTGGATGTGCACGTTCACAGGGTTTCCTTGCTCCTTCCTTAATACACAAACAGCTTGAGGATCTTAGGAATGCCGGATTTATCTAAAAATAGTCCCGACAGTTCAGTGGGCCACAACAGAGCCCTCCCTTCCAAGAGAACAGGCTTTGTTCTGAGATGGAGCCAAGGGTCAAGAAAAATAAATTCTTGGGAAAAAAGATTAATTGTGGATTAGACATGATTGTTTCCAAATGATTGCTTTGACGGTTTTGCTTCTCCAGGCTCAGGCAGAATTTGGTTTGTGCTGCTGGGATACTTGTTACGTTTAGGCCTTTCCTTTTGTACTTTCATCCATGTCTGGGACGGTGTCAAGAAACTAGAAATTAGGTGATTTCTGGAGGTATTTTTTGTGGCCTGCATGGGAACAGCTTACTTAGGACAAGAGTCAGAAAGCGAACCTTTCCTTCTTGCATGCTGTGCTGCTCTTGGGTCCTGAGCCACGATGCTGTCCTCCATCTCTGGAGCAGCATAAAGGCTGCTCTTGGAGCTCACCTTGGCAGGAACACAGACCTGTGCCACTCACCACAGAGAGCTTTTCCAGTCCTGCTGCCGTTGCGCTATGGAGCAAAATTGTGATGAATCTCTGAGAGGACTCTTCCTGCACCGGTGAAATCGCAGTTTTGTCACTGAAAGCAGAAGTTTGGGGAGAAATCACCATTTTAGCCTGAGCTGTTCAAACGAAGGAGCAAAAATCCACCAGTCACCACTAATTAATTTTATTTTACAATATTTACTTGGACTGAAGTAGTAGCTGCTCTTAAGTCCTTAAAGGATTAGCTGCCTGCTAGTCTTTCGTGCCTGCAACCATTTATTTAAGCTGTTGCTGCAAATCATGCTGTTAACCTGTCATGCAAGGTTTTAGCAGTTCTTTTCTTGTCAGTGGGAAAGATGTGGTACACACGGTCTTGCTGATGTGACAGCGGGAAGCTAATACATCCACAGCCAGGTCTTCTGGGTTCTTTCCTCAGCTTGAAAAGCTTCTGGAAGGGGGGAAAGATAGAAGGTGAATAAAGTAGTAATTGTCTACTTTAGGATATTGTACAGCCTCTCATAAGGCTCTGCAAAGATTAGGGAACATGAGATGTTTGCAAATGCATCCTACCCCCTGCCTCTGTGCTTTTCCATGTGCTGTTATCCCCAACATAAGAAGGATATGGAATTCTTGGAGCAGATCCAGAGGAGGCCATGAAGGTGATCAGAGGGCTGGAGCACCTCTGCTGTGAGGACAGGCTAAGAGAGTTGGACTTGTTCAGTTTGGAGAAGAGAAGGCTCTGGGGGGACCTCATAGTGGCCTTCCAGTACGTTAAGGGGCTGCAGGAAAGCTGGGGAGGGACTTTTTACCGGGATTTGTAGTGATAGGATCAGGCTTCAAACTGAAAGGGGGAAGATTTAGATGAGACATTAGGAAGAAAGTCTTCACAATGAGGGTGGGGAGACCCTGGCCCAGTTGCGCAGGGAGGTTGTGGATATCCCATCCCTGGAGGTGTTCAAGGCCAGGTTAGATGTGGTCTTGAGCAGCCTGGTCTGGTGGGAGGTGTCCCTGCCCATGGCAGGGGGTGGAACTGGTTGATATTTTAGGTCCCTTCCAACCCATTCCATTCCCTTCCAACCCATTCCATTCCATTCCATTCCATTCCATTCCATTCCTATTCTATTCAGTATTTCCATCACGCTTCATCTTGATTTTCGCTTGCATTTGTCACACTGTTTTGCATCATATTTAAAGCAAGTGGTCCAACAAATTGACCAAAACCCAGCTGCTGGGGGAGGATTCGCTTATGCCAGAACATCATTTCCTGATCTAAAAGCCATGTTTGGCAAAGGAAGTGTCAGGTGGATCTAGAAAGAATCCTTGAAGAAAGCTGAGAACTCACCTCAGCAAAGATTATTTCTGACTCTTACGCATGTAGCATAAAAAGACAGGAAATGGTCTCAAGTTGCACCAGGGGAGGTGTAGATTGGATATTAGGAAAAATTTCTTTGTTGAATGAGTGGTGAAGTTCTGGACCAGGCTGCCCAAGGCAGAGATGAAATCTCCATCCCTGGAGGCCCTCAAAAAGCATGTACACATGGTGCTTCATAACGTGATCTAGTAGGCACAGGGGTTGTGTTGATAGCTGGACTAGATGATCTTAGAGGTCTTTTCCAACCTTAATGATTTTCGGTCCTTATACCTACAAATACTAATCAGCATCACCACATAATTTTCTAGCAGTTGTTCTCATTAATATGTCATTAGGAAAAGCCTACCAGCTCTTACAAGACTCATTTTTCCTGTCTCACTGCTAACAGTTCATGTCGCAGCATGATTTCTTCACTGCTATTTTGGGTGGTTCTTTTCCAGACAAGTGTCTTATTTTCTCTGTGTTTGATACTGCAGGTCAAGCGAATCCTCTCTGCCTTTTATTGCACGAGAATAGAGGCAAGATTGTAACATGGCTGGTTCTAATGTATGGCTAAAAATAGGTGAGCGGATGGTCTCCAACTTCAAACACAAAAAATGTATTTCTAAAGGTTTCTCTCTGTTGGGTGACCGCATTTCAAATTGCTGAGAAGACACTTCAAAGTTCAGCTTTCAGCTCGGGTTTGGATCCTCCCTGTGAAAGGAAGGAAACTTATCTTTCACTTGCGTCCACAGTCAGCTGAGACACTGAACGCTTGAAGCTGGGAGCCTGCTCTGCTCGCGGGAGTTCACCAGGGGCAGTGCAGCAGGGTGCTGTTCTGGTCTGATGCTTCCCGCTCTGTCAATGGGGCGTGGGCCCAGGCTTCGGGAGTTAAGGGCAGGCACACATCCCTGCTCCCGCCTCTGCTGTAGGTAGGGAAGATAATTTCCCAGGGGTAAGACGGGTCAGAGCTTGCAAGAACACTTTGGTGACACTATTGGACTGTTTGGCACTAATTGTGAGTATTGGAGAGGTGGCATTTTAGGCAGGAAAGGAGTTAACAAAATAAAGGGCAATTTGCCGAGGAGAAGTTGGAGTTAATTGTTCCAGGCTCTGCTGTGGATTTCCTTTTTATCCTTTCATCTCTTAAGTCTTGGCTCCCATCATAAATGGGGCTGCTAGTCCTTCCTTTTCTATTTCTGTTTGGACTGTGAACCCCTCGAGGCACGGGCTGTGCCTTAACCTGTGTGCGGGCACAGCGGGAGGGCTCTGTCCATGGGGAGCTATAAATAGTGCGTCTGTCCAGCCCTGCGGCATCCACGCTTGCTATAATTGCCTGGTTTGCTCTCCTGTGACAAGGGCTGGTTCAGCTGTCAGGGAAAGAAGGAACTGAAAAGGATTGCAACGGACAGCTTCCAGCTCTCTGCCGGTTGAGCTCCAGTCTGGGACCAGTTCTCCCTTCTGCCTTGGAGTTCTCCTTTCTCTAGCTGGGTGCGATGACGATTCCCGGCATCTGCCCAGTGGGATTCAGACAGTTCCAGTTTGGAAGCAGCTTTGTAGAGGGTTTGTGATGCTGCCGCCTGTTTCCATCGTTAACTCAGGCTTTAGCACCACACTCATTTGTTTTGCCTTTGCCACTTTCTAGAGGAGGCTAATTCTGCTGCAATCTTTTTTCTGCCATTCCTAATGGCTTTAAATTGGAAGGGGGAAGATTTAGGTTAGACATTTGAAAGAAATTCTTCACAATGAGGGTAGGGAGGCCCTGGCCCAGGTTGCCCAGAGAAATGGTGGCTGCCCCATCCCTGGAGGTGTTCAAGGCCAGGTTGGATGGGGCTTTGAGCCCCCTGATCCATGGCAGGGGGTAGAACTGGATGGGCTTTAAGGTCCCTTCCAACCCAAACCATTCCACAATTCCGTGATTCTGACATCACTGTGGTTTTGTTACTATATGCTCACATGAGGAATTCAGTGAGTCACAGGGATATAGCAGATAAAAGCAATGACAACATCCAAGACCATCCTTCCTCTCTGCACAGCTCGTGGATGTTCTTTTAGAATGCCTTGCAAGTGAGTTCAAGCAACAAAAGGTTGAAGCAGGGGTTCTCTCTCTCCTATCACTTCTCTGCTGACAGATGAGTAAGCACCACGAGGGTGCTGCAGCCTGTCCTTTGCAAAGGAAAGGACCTTCACTTGCGCTCTCCAGGGAGGTGGCTTAAGAAAAGCTGCTTTTTTCTGTGCTACAAAATTCCTCTAATGGACTTGGGAATGACTTTGTGCCCCATGTCCATACCCTTCTGAAAGCAGATTATGTAGAAATAAATTGCTCTGGTCTTGCCTGTGCAGCAGACCAGGGGTGGGGAGAACCTCATGGAGGTTTTCTGTGTCCTCACAAGGGAAGGAGGAGGAGCAGGCACTGATCTCTTCTCTCTGGTGACCAGTGATGGGACTCGAGGGAATGGCAGGAGGATGCCAGGAGAGGGTTAGGTTGGACATGAACAAAGGTTCTTCCCCCAGAGGGTGGTGGAGCACTGGAACAGCTCCCCAGGGAAGCAGTCACAGCCTGACAATATTCCAGAAGTGTTTGGCCAACACCCTCAGCCCCACAGTGTGAATGTTGGGGTGTCCTGTGCAGGGACAGGAGTTGGACTCAATGGTCCTTGTGAGTCCCTTCCAACTCAGGGCATTCTGTGATTGTGTGATTCTATGATTCTCTAGTCTGTCAGCAGAAGCTGCCATTTATCGCCACAGCTTTGAACAACAGCCACGCGTGAACTCAATGCAATGTGGCAAACGCCAGCTTGTGTGCTGTTTGGAGGCCGTCTCTCCAAATGACAGAGGCTTCATCCGATGGGTAGCTGCAAGCAAAATGCCAGTGTGAATGTGCACCAGCAAAGCAAAAATGTCAGGAGCTGTTGGCCACAGGCTCTTGCAGTGCCTTTTCTGCTGCCACAACACCTCAGGGTCACATGTGTCTCCAGCGATTCAGTAGTATTGGCAACTAGAACCTGGCAGAAAGAGAGAGCACGGAGGATAAAAGTGTGTAGTTTTCCTGCCTTCCTCCGGCTCCTGCTCGTCCCGAGATGTAAGACTGTCCCTTGGCTGTTTTCAAGGGCTATGCTTTTGACAGGGAATGAAGTGTGAGAGGTGACTAAGCCCATCTCCTCCTTCTTCTGCCAAATACAGGCCTTGCTCCTGACTCAGCAAGCTAAATCTCATTTCTTTGGTACAGTCCCTGAGGTACCAGACATCACAGCATCAAGAAAATTAGCTTCTCATCTTAAGCACAAGCTGTCCAGTTGAGTTAGTGTTACTGTAAGCATTCCTTATCAGTCTTTCTTCCCTATATTCACCATGAACACCATGTGGCCAACGTGGTCCAAGCAGCACTACAGCAGGGAGCACAGGACACTGTTCTGCATTGTTTGTACAGTGCTGGCTGCCGGAATCTGGTCTCCATTTACAAAATACTTTGCATATACAAAGGTGAAGCAAGGTTTCCTCTCTCCAAAAGCTACCAGAGGTAAAACTGTCTTGATGGGAACAGCAAGGATCCAACAATTCTGCAACTATGCAGATTTTTTTTTCTCCTGCTCCTATCGATTTATTATGTGAATTCAGGCAACTGTAACTTTGCAACCCCTGCTATTTATCTTTCTATATAGCAAGCACAGCAGTACATCTGCCTCTTGGATCGCTGACTGAAGCCTCAGTAATTTGAATACTTGGACCAAAGTACTCTGAGATGCTTGGACTAAGAGCCCTCTTTGCTATTAAGACTACTTTGCACAAGTTAAGCTTCATGAAAGTCTTCCTGGCTCTCACTGCCTCCATGGTGCAGAAAATGAAACTGAGTATTCTGTGCAGGTGACAGACCTGGAAGCATCACATTCAGTATTAGAAAGTTCTTAAAAAGGAATCATTTTTTGCAACCTCTGTTTCCAGAGAACATTGCAGAGGAGGAACTGCAGCTGAGCCCTGGCTGTGCCCAGACAGACTGAGTTTAAGGGGGCCGAGGACAGGGCGTGGGTTCCACTGGGTGGTGGCAGACAGCACTGGCTCAGAAGGGTTCCTCACTCACTTTCTTCACCTCATAGCCCAGAAACCTATGGTCTGCTCATTTCAGTGCTCTCTGCACATTACAGTTATTACTCCATGTACCTGAGGAAGAAGCAAAAACATCACCACAGGTGAGTTACTGACTTTTTTCACCTTTTATTGGGGAGTTTTCCCTCAGCTCCAAGGCAGCTGTTGAAATACCAGGGCTCTCATTTTTATTTTGTGTAGTCATAGAATCATAGAATGGTTTGGGTTGGAAGGGACCTCAAAGCCCACCCAGTGCCACCCCTTGCCATGGGCAGGGACACCTCCCATTGGGTCAGGGGGCTCCAAGCCCCATCCAACCTGGCCTTCAACACCTCCAGGGATGGGGCAGCCACCGCTGCTCTGGGCAACCTGGGCCAGGGCCTCCCCACCCTCATTGTGAAGCATTTCTCTCTAATGTCTAATCTAAACCTTCCCCTTCCAATTTAAAGCCATTCCGCCTCTTCCTGTCACTCCAGGCCCTTGTAAAAAGTCACTCCCCAGCTTTCCTGGAGCCCCTTTCAGTACTGGGAGGCTGCTCTGAGGTCTCCTTGGAGTCTGAACAAGTGAGAGGGCTGGAGAACAAGTGCTACAAGGTGCGGCTGAGGGAACTGCGGTTGTTCAGTCTGGAGAAGAGCAGGCTGAGGGGAGACCTCATCCCTGTCTACAACTGCCTGAAAGGAGGTTGTGACCGGGTGGGTGCTGGGCTCTTCTCACAAGTGACAGCGATGGGATGAGAGGAAATGGCCGCAAGTTGCAGCAGGGAAGGTTCAAATTAGACATTAGGAAAAATTTCTTCACTGAAAGGGTTCTCAGGCACTGGCAGAGGCTGCCCAGGGAGGTGGTGGAGTCGCCACCCCTGGAGGTGTTTAAAAGATGGGTGGAGAAGTTTCTTAGGGACAGGGTTTAGTAGGGAGACAGGTACAGTTTGGATCTGATCTCAGAGGTCTTTTCCAACCAGATGATTCTGTGATTCTGTGATTCTAAGCCAAACTCTCTCAGCCTGTCCTCATAGCACAGGTGCTTCACCCCTCGGATGATCTTCATAGCCTCCTCCAGACCCATTCAAACAGGTCCATATCCTTCTTATATTGGAGATTCCAGAAGTGGACGCAGGACTCAAGATGGGGTCTCATGAGATCAGAGTAGAGGGGGAGAATCCTCTGCCTGGCCCTGCTGACCATGGTCCTTTTGATGCAGCCCAGGACACGGTTGGTTTCTGGGCTGCGAGTGCACATTTCCGGCTCATGTCAAGCTCCTCATCAATCAGAACCCCCAGGTCCTTCTTGGCAGGGCTGCTCTCAATTGTGTTGTCCTCCATCTTGCATTGAAACCCTGATTGCCCCAACCCAGGTGTAGGACCTTGCACTTGGCCTTGTTGAACCTCAAGAGGTTCACACAGGGCCACTTCTCCAGCGTGTCCAGGTCCCTCTGGATGACATCTCATCCTTTTGGTGTGACAGCTGCATCACTCAGCTTGGTGTCACCTGCAAACTTACTGAGGGCACACTCGATCTCGCCGTCTATAGCATCAATGAAAATATTAAACAGCACTGGTCCCAGTACAGACCTGTGAGGGACACCACTTGTCACAGGTCTCCACTAGATATCGAGCCATGGACCACTACTCTCTGGATGTGACCATCCAACCAAATCCTTATTCACCAAACATTTCACCCATCAAATACACATCTCTCCAATTTAGAGAGAAGGATGTTGTGGGGGCCTGTGTCAAAGGCTTTACAGAAGTCCAGATAGACAACATTCATGCTTTTCCTGTGTCCACTCCATCACAGAAGGCCACTAGGCTGGTCAGGCAGGGCTTGCCCTTGGTGAAGCCGTGCTGGCCGTCTCAGATCACCTCCCTGTCCTCCACGTGCTTTGGCATAGCTTCTAGGAGGGTTTGCTCCATCATCTTCCCAGGCACGGGGGTCATGCTGACAGGTCAGCAGTTCCCAGGGTTCTTTCAACTCTTTTTAAAAATGGGTGCCGTGTTTCCCCTCTTCTGGTCAGCAAGGACTTCCCCTGACTGCCTTGACGTTTCAAAGATCATAGAGAGTGGCTCAGCAACAACTCCAGCCAGTTCCCTCAGGACTCTGGGATACATCTCATCAGGTCCAGTAGACTTAGAGATGTTCAGGTTCCTCAGGTGGTCACGAACCTGATCTTCCCCTCCAGTAAAAGGGGATTTACAAGATATTCCTGTTACCTGTACACGTGTGCTGGGTTGTTGTTAACTCCTGGACTCCATCTGTGGGATTCAAATAGAATATTGTTAATCTGATGTGAGGCAAACTATTTTTTATTTCCTTCTTTTATGTTATTAATAAAAAAAATCCACCAAAACCACACAAAGAAAACAAGATAGGCAATTGAAAATGATCGATGGACCCCAGATCCAAAATAATCATCCCCAGCTATAACTGGATATGAAGTTGTGATTTGGTCTTCTGAAGATCCTGTAGTTGGATCAATGATTCATGGCCCAACTGAGGTAACACTTTGGTTTACAATGGAAATTTTGAGTAAACAGAAGAAATGCCAGCCAAAAAGACTTCAGCATTTAGATTTATGCCAGCAATGTCCATGCTTCGTCTCAAGAAAACCCTGACCTCCTGTAGTCCTGTCCTTACCATTTTATTTGCACAAAGCCACAAAGAAACAAAATAAAGCTGGCGTGCTTAGGGAACACTGAAGGTTACCTCAGAATATCCTGTAACAACAAGGCCAAGTAAGGTCCTACACCTGGGTCAGGGCAACCTCTGGTATCAATACAGGGTGGGGGATGATGTGATTGAGAGCAGCCCTGAGAAGGGCTTGGGCTGCTGGGGGAGGAGAAGCTCTACATGAGCTGCAACATGCGCTCCCAGCCCAAAAGGCCAACTATGTCCTGGGCTGCATTGAAAAGCAGCATGGCCACCAGGGCGAGGGAGGGGATTCTTCCCCTCTACTCCGCTCTGCTGAGACCCCACCTGCAGTCCTGTGTCCAGTTCTGGAATCCCCAATGTAAGGATATGGAACTGTTGAAGTGCATTCAGAGAAGGCTACAAAGATGATCCGAGGGCTGGAGCACCTCTGCTGTGAGGACAGGCTGGGAGAGTTGAGGTTGTTCAGCCTGGAGAAGAGAAGGCACCAGGGGCACCTCATAGCAGCTATCCAGCACCTGAAGGGCCTCCAGGAAAGCTGGGGAGAGACTTTTTACAAGGGCCTGGAGTGACAGGACGAGGGGGAATGGCTTTAAACTGGAAGGAGGGAAATTTAGGTTAGACATAAGGAAGAAGCTCTTTACAATGAGGGCGGGGAGGCCCTGGCCCAGGTTGCCCAGGGAGGTTGTGGATATCCCATCCCTGGGGGTGTTCAAGGCCAGGTTGGATGGGGCTTGGAGCAGCCTGGTCTGGCGGGAGGTGTCCCTGCCCATGGCAGGGGGATTGGAACTGGATGATCGTTAACATCTCTTCCAACCCAAACCATTCTATAATTCTATTATTCTATGATTCTATAATACTAATGCTTTGTTGCTGCAGAGAAGGACACACAGCCCTGGCTCAGGGTGCAACTGTCCCACACGACTATCTCCTTACAGAGACTTTTAGCTCCACACAGGCACAACCTCACTGCAAAATCCCATCCCCGCCTGCGTGGTGTCTGGGTGATGCTGTGGTGATTCAGGCTGGCAGGGATCACAGAGCACTCTGCTCGCACACTCTCCGGTTGTTACTACTGTGATTACATTTAATACTGTAATATTTATCCTGCATTATGGAAGTGAGCATAATGACTGGTTAGTACAGTGAGGAACCGGGGCTGCAGGACTGTTTTAGCTGAAGAAAGGAAGTGTTACAGGAATTTTACCAGGGATTCAGGTTGCATACTTTTAATGGACAATTTACACTTGTTGAACTGGGAAGACTGGCACGAGACTCTGCTGTGACTGTGTAGATGCAGCAACACCTCACCTGTGCAGGTAAGTCCCAGTGATCTCTGAGGAGTTTAGATAATCCCTGAGGTTAGATGTAGCAAAGAAAACACCAAAGAGAAGGATCTCAAGGATGCGCACTCAAAAGGATTAATGACTGCTAATTTCTTTTGATAGCATTGTTATGAAGGACATGCACAGACACATCCTGGGTCTCTGTGAATCATGCAGGTGGAAAGTGATTGAGTGTATTCAGAAATACCTCATGGCTCTTCACTGCATTTAATAACAGACATTATATATGCCAGTAATCCTAGTATTTTTACTTCTACAGCAGGACAGTCTGACTGCACAAAACAGGCTCTGGCCCCTGAACGAATGAAATGCCAGGGTATTTTCTCAAACTTTACAGCACAGAAGGCCACCTAGAAGGTAATTTATCAATTTAGGAGGAACAAAGGCATGAAAAATGCTTTGCTGGGTTTGAGCCCATGGTTCTGAGGGGTACAGCTCTGCCAAATTCAATTCTTGGAGCACTAAATCCACCTTTATTATCTTTCTGCTGCTTGTCCTTGGGATTATTGTGACCCTAAGGTCTCTTTATCTGTTAAATTTCAATCTGATGGATGCATCTGAACTTCCCGCTTGCAGATCACTCGCCGTACTACCTGTATTTCACTCTGCCATCTTCCTACTGGGGAAGGTTAGAAAATTATAACACTTTAAAAAAACACCCAGAGCTGTGTCTCTGCCGATGATTCCTGACCACAGGACGTCCTCGTAGGGAGACTGCATCTCTGAATCCATCCGATCCACCTTCCTGTACAAACCTCTGTCAACAGCAAAACTGCTGCAGTCTCAATCAATCTTGCCTTAATAAAATGTCCCTTACATCACGCTCCACACTCCTCTACCCTAACAGACAAAGGCTTTTCACATTTAAAAGCCAGGCGAACTCTATGTGTATGTTTGGGAGAAGGCCAAGTATTGAGTAATGCGAAGGGATCGATATTCATAATCTAGAGCAGCCAAAAATGTGCATTGTGACTTCTCTGTGTCCTATATAGTTCTCCATATGGTTCATTTGAAATCCTTTTAGAAGCTTAACAAGAAGAGTATTGCAGTGAATGTGGAAAAAATGATGCATGAGGATAAGAAGCACAAATGCTCCAGAGGCCTCGTAGGGTCTACGGTCTTAAAATAAGCTCCTGGGTTTTAACAGGATCTGATGAAACCTTCTTTATCGGGGCAGCAGGATGGAAGGGGTCGGACAGCTGGTGAACAAATCCCCAGTAAACACTCCCGGTAGCCGAACTCTGCACAAACAAGCACTATTAAGGCAAAGACCTGAAAGATCAACAAAGAATTGCAAGTCTGGGTAAAATGATGAAATGGATTACAATTAGCGTCACTGGGCTGGGAAGCACAGGCTTTCTATCGACTCACAGCGAACAGGCACCTTAATCAAATAATGAAGGGGCCGGTGGGGGAGAAAGCTCAGCATCAGTCAATATTATCTCAAGGACACCTACGGTAAATTAGCAGGCTGATGGTCGCTGCATGGTTCCGTTGAGGGAGAAAAGGTAGGAATTACCAGATGGGACTGCAGGGGCTCGGCCCCAGCACCCCAGAAAAGGATGGAGCTGCAAAAGGTTTTGTGAGTTGGCTGGCTCTCGATGTGTCCGAGAACTGTGTGTACTGGAAAGGGCAGAAGCCAAATTCAAGTGTATTAAGGTTATCAAAACCCGTTAGGAATTTCAGGTTCGGCAGTGTCTGTCTGTGGCACAGGGTATGGAGTGGTGGATGTCTGCCCTGTGCCTGCGCACACCCAGCTCCCTGCGCTAGGGAGGACCCCACCGGATCTGCCCCTTCCCCCCCAGAAATCTGGAAACCTCCAGACATTGGGATTTTAGGAAGAGGGATGTGTGTGTTTGATGGTGTCACCTTCTGAGGGGCTCAAGTTCCTAAGCCTTCCTCTTTTCCCTGCTAAATTCACTCTCCTATGACAAAAGCTGGATGTTTCCTGAAAATTCCAAACCAAACCCCTGGCCCCAAAAGGGCCAGAGCTGAAGGCAGCCTGTGGGTCACCAGGCGAGTGCCATTTGCCTGGGGGCTGGGGAGGGACCCCCAGAAGAAGTGCCCCGGGGAAACAAATCTGCTGAGGGCAACCAAACCTCGCCAAGGGGGACCAAACCCCACTGAGGACTGAGCCTCCCCGAGGGGAACTGAGCACCACTGAGGGGGATTTGAGCCTCACTGAGGGAGATTAGAGCCCCGATGAGGGGAATACGACAAGGGGGAATGGATTTAAATTGGAAGCAGGAAGATTTAGATTAAAGGTTAGGAAGAAATTCTTCAAGATGAGGGTGGGGAGACCCTGGCCCAGGGTGCCCAGAGCAGTGGTGGCTGCCCCATCCCTGGAGGTGCTCAAGGCCAGGTTTGATGGGGCTTGGAGCCCCCTGATCCAGTGGGAGCTGTGGGTGAAACTGGGTAGACTTAAGGTCCCTTCCAACAGAAAGCATTCCATGATTCGAGCCCCTCTGAGGGAGGCTGAGCTGCTGAGGGGGCACTGAGCCCCGCTTTAGTGAAATTTGAGCCCTCGTGAGGGGGGCAGAGCCCCACTGTGGGGGATTTGAGTCCCGCTGAGACGAAGCAAGCCATATCACGGGGGATCAAGCCGCACTGAGGAGGGGGTAGCGAACCCCGCTGAGAGGTTTATGAGCCCCGCCGAGCGCTGCTGGACCGCCCCCCCACGGGCAGCACCCGCCATGTTGCCGGCGCGACCCCGCCCCGCGCCCCGCCCCCCGGGCCGCCCCGGCCCCGCCGCTGCCGAGCGGAGCCGCGGCCGCAGCGCCATTGCCGCCCGCAGCCCGCGATGGCAGGTGAGCCCGTCCTCCTCCTCCTCCCGCTGAGGGGCAGCTTGGCCCCCCGCTGTCAGCCGCGGCCCCGCCGCCCGCCTCGCCCCGCGCCGCCCCGCGCCTCCCTGCGCCTCCCCGCGCTGCCCGTCCGTGTGCTCCGCGCGTTCCGCGCCCCGTCATTCCGCGTCGCTGTTGCAGCCCCCTCCACGCTCGCGGGGCCGGCGGTTGCCGGCTCGGCCGCGCCCGCGGGCCCCGCGGGGCGGGGGAACGGGCACCTGTCCGGGCGCGGCGGCACCTGCGGCGGGGACGGGTGGGGGGTATCCCAATGGAGATGGGGTTTATCCCTATGGAGATGGAGTTTATCCCTGTGGAGATGGGGTTTATCCCTGGAAGGGGGTGTTATCCCTTTGGAGATGGGGGTTATCCCTGGAGGGGTGTATGTTATCCCTGGGCGGAGGGGGAGGGGGCATACTTGGGCAGGGCGTTTATCCCTGTGCCCGAGGAGGGGGTATCTCGGGTGGCGGGGGTAGCCTGGGTGTGTGTTATCTCTGGGAAAGGGGAGTTATCCCTGGGGAGAGAGGGGTTGGAACTGGATGATCTTTAAGGTCGTTTCCAACCCAAACCATTCTATGATTCTGTGCTCCCTGGGCCTGGGGGGTGTTACCCCTTGGGGGTGGGGGTTAGCTGGAGGGGTGTGTGTGGGGCTGTGTGTGTACGTGTGTGTATCTGTTATCCTGGGCGGGGGGGTTATCCCTGGTGTGTGCGTTATCCCTGGGCGAGGCAGTGTTGCCTCCGCTCGGCAGATTATCTATTTTTGAAATTATTTTTTTTCTCTTTAATCTGAAACAAAATGGGTGGCAGAGCCGTGAGATCTCGGTATGGAGAAAGGCAGGTTAATTCAGCGCTGGTCCTGCAGGGGTGGCCTCGCCTCCTCGCTCTGATCCCCGTCTCGTGATGCGCTTCAGGGGCTTTTTCCTTTCTATTTATCCGTTGGCTTTTTGGGTTGGCTTTCAGCCCTTCAGTGCAGATGGAGGCAGGAAATATTTCTGGTTTCTGCTTTTGACTTGTGAGCCCTGTTTGATATCGTGTGTGGTTTTCTTTTGTTTTAAGGTATATTTTGGGTAGGAAGAAGAGGTGTAGGCAGTGCAGAAAAATGCCCGAACAAAGCTTGTTGAAAGAATTCGATTAGGTTTCCTTACTTAAGGGATACCAACTGACTGCCTATATTGTGCATTTCTGCACTGTCTTTTTGCCTAAAAGATGGGGATGCAGGCAGAGCCTTGCACAGTTCCATTCCCGTCCTTTCATTTCGGGGCCATCATTGTCATTCCGTAGGCTGGGAAGCGGTGTGGGGTCAGCGAGTCCCTTAAACCCTGCCAGGTGAGTGCAGGCAGGGGATGGCCCTGCAGGCAGAGCCGGCGGAAGATTCTGGCAGGAGAGGGAAATCCCCAGATGTGTTTAACACAAGGTAAAGACCCTGCTGGTTAATTTTTTCCACCTTATCATTTGCCCCATGCAGCTGGGACTCTCAGTGTCTCAGTGCCAGGTAAATGCTGGGCTCCCTGTTGCTGTTGGACTTGGCCAGCTGAAATAAAAATACCAAATGCTCCATTTTCAGAGGGAGCTTAATATGTCTGTGTGTCCTCACTGCAGTGCTGCTGTACTCGAGCAAGCTCTAAATTACCCAGTTGAAGCTCAGAAAAGAAGAGCTGGTTTGGGTCGTGGTTTTACTGGCAGCTGGAGTTCGATGGGGGCTGTAAAAGCCAGCGGAGAAGCTGTTGGTGGCTGTTGCTGCGCTGCACACCTTCATCTCGCTGCTGGGGAAGGAGCATTGCAACAAGTAGCTCAGGTTTGTAAACTGGAAAATAAGATATGAAGAACAATTGGATTAGCAGCTGATGAGCTCTTACAAGCCTACTGCTAACTTCAAGTCATGATCCAAATAGTTTGAAATTAGCAATATTAACATGGAGATGCGCTGGAACAAAGTCAACCTTGGGCTAGCAGTGAGGTTAAACAAGCCCCGAGATTTTTAATATGGATTAGTAAAAGTGCCAAGAGGAGTAGAAAATATCTTGTCAGAGCCCGGGGTAAAGGAGGTTAAGGACTGTGATTCCCAAGGGTGGGTAGTGCTCCTGCTGTTCATTAATAGGCCACATTCCTACGGTTTCAAATCCATCCCAGTCTGTCACTTGTCTGTAAGCCCTGCTCTTAACTGGGCTTCGATTTGGTGAGCTGCTCTCGAGACACCTGGCTGTTTCCTTGAGTAGGTGTAAGGGGCTGGATGGAAATGAGGTTCTCAGAGAGCCGGCCTTTCGCTTGGCTGCATCTTCAGTACGGAAACAAATCTGAAGGAAAAACAGCTTTTCAAGTATTGGGATAATTTGGGCTGCGCGTTGCTGAGTGATTGCTTGGGTGGCAGCACCTATGGAAGCGGCCACTGGCTGCACCCCCGGGCTGGCAGCGACCCTCGGAGCGCTGGATCCCCCGTGGGGATGCTGCAAGGCCGCCGAGCTGGAATCCAGTGGAGAGATGAAAGTCGTGTCTTTGTTGCCATTATTTATTTGGGAACTGTTTCCTTCAGGGGGAGCTTAAGATATGGCAGGGTTTGAGGATTTTTTTCTTTCACTAACAGAAAACTTTGTGACGGTGGATTTTCCCTACAGTTGTTGAGAAGACTCTGTAGGAAACATTGCATTTGTATGCAGTTACTATTTAGAAGGTTTTAAAATTAAATCAAGTTGAGGTTTCTGTCGGTATGTTTCTTTTTTTTGTCTTCCTAGTGCAGCCAAATCTTTTCACTTCCTCAATATAATGGACTTTTTTATTTTGCTGTGAGATTGGGCTGTTGAGGTTGATGGGAGACTGTTGAAAACTAAATGGGTGAAACTTTGCCCCACTTTACTGTGGATGCCTCCAGAAGTGGCCGCTAAACTGCTCTGATGGCCTGACCTGCACAGTTAACCTCTTCCCATCCTTGTGTGTGCAGGGGGAAGCCCGCTGCACGCATCGGGTGGTCCAGGTCACAGCAGATCACAAACCAGTGCCCCATGCAGGGTGACTTCTGGAAGAACTTGTTCTGCTGTAGCTGTTCCTGTTGGTATCTTTGTGCAAGAACCACGTAAGAAAACAGTAAGAAAATTCAAGCCCAAAAGGATTCTGTGAGGCCATTTCTTCAATAAATTTGTTTTACTTTTGGATATTTCTTTATGTATTTATCCTTACAAGAGAAAATGTAGATGGCTGCACAGAATGGTTTGTCTTCCATTGAAGATGATGCTTCATACATTGCTGGAAAAAATTATTTGTATTAAGTATTCTTATTCATGAAACCTTAGTGGTCATGAAAAGGTCTGGCAGCAGTACAGCGTGTTTTATTTTACTTAAAAGCTCCAGGAAGAAAATACTGACAGCCAGGATGAGTAAAGAGAGATGCATCTCGGTGTAGTGTAAGGCAGGAATAAAATAAATGTTAAAATGAAAGCTCTTTGCCTTGTTCCTAGCTGTTCCCAGGGGTGAGGGTGCATTAAGACATCGTGGTAACTTCGTGGTTCTGCATGCAGTGCTGCTGTCAGCACTGGGGAGCACGTTTCCTTTATGGCTAAATATTTTTCGTTGTTATGAACCATCTTATGACAATGTTAATTTGAAGGCAGAAAAGAAACCTGATGGTCTTTGGCCATTTTCAGGTTATGGCAAGGAAATGCCAGCTGTTTGAATGCTCTTCTATTAGAGATGAATTTAAATGTGGATTTCTTGCCATGGCAATTTGGCCATGAGAGAACTACCTCCTTGGCAAAGGGAACTGTGGTGTTGAAACGCTGCTGGCATAAGGTGGGGAGAGGGAATAGGAGGGAGAACTGTTCTCCTTAACAAGTCTCTCCTGCTCTTGTTTTGTTCCTTGCACTGACCATTAATCTTGGCCATTCCTGTTGCCAAACATAACAATAAGAATGTGTATGGCATCAGAAATAGTGTGTGCCTGGCGATGTGCTGTCCCTGCTGTCCCTTTTCCGTGGTTTTCCATCCCAGTGTGCTCTCAGAGGTTGGAACTTATTTTTTTGGTACTGAGTGTTGTCATCATTCTGGTAAATAGGGAGTCATCAGTCGTCTTGGGTCTGCAGAGCGTGGTGCCTCTGCTCTGGGCTGTGCCTGGCCCCAGAGTAGAGCTGGGCCAGTTGGGGTTTGAAAACTCTTGGTTTTGGGAAGGGCGCGTTGGTCATGAAGGTCCCGGCAGGCTGTGGGAGGAAGGCCTGAAGCACCTTTGGGTGGGCTCCATCCTGTGTGGCAGGAACGCATCAAAATATTCCTTGTTCCTACCTGACAGATGCGTTTGCTTGCAGAGGAATAGCTGTAAAACTAGTCCTTAGCTGGTTTATAATTAGAAATTCAATGATCCAGGTCTCCTTGTGTCTCAGTTCTCAGGCCAGAGGTGCACCTCCCATCCAAGTGTCCAATCTTACTTTTTTATTTATTTTTTAAAAAGCAGCTTCAGGAGAGAATAAACCTCACGCAACTCTGCTGAAAGGGAATTTCCAGAATTTCTTCTCACCTCGTTGAGGCAGCCGGAGTGTTTACTCTTCCCCCAAGCCCCGTGTTCCTGAGTGTGTAATAAAATGGATGTACATTATAGTGTCATGTGTGTTAGAGGAGTGATGGTACAGCAGGGTTATGGCTTGTGTGTTAGGGAGACCGAGAAACCTTTCTCTTCTCAGTGATGTTTTGACCTTGTACTTGCATCAGCAAAATGCCTGGGAAGGCCAGCTCTGACAGCTGCATTTTGAGGAGCAGGTGAGTCCCTTTTTGGCTGTGTTGGAAGGGCTGAAAGGGGCAGCTGGAAGGATTTGTGAACTTTTAGGCTCTGTGTGGTGTGGAAACAATAACTGTTCTTGTTTACACGTGTTTGGATTTAACCTGCATTTGCTTGTTATCTCCCTTGTGATAAAAGGCACTGGTTTAATTCGGCACCCGTTTCCTTTATGCTTGCTTCAGATTAAAAGTGCTTGAATTATGGGCTCATATTGGTGTCAGTGGTGGAGAGATTGACTCACTCACCATTATTTTGGTTTTGACTGGTTTGAAACGTGGTGACTCACCAAAGGGATTTCAAAGGGCTGCATGTCCCCCCAAATTTGTTGTCTGAATTTATTTTTAGGTAAAAATGTTATAGCAGTGCTCGTGTTGCTGGGACAGTTGGCCCAAGTGTTTTGAGAATGCTTGCTAGAGGGCAGTGCTGGCAGCAAGAAAGTGAGCAATAAGCGGCCTCAGAGCGGTTTGTGCACCTACGTTCCTTGGCATGAACCTCACACGAGGATATTTTGAGCAGTTTGGGCGCTAAATGTAGCATCACATTTTAAAATCATAGAACTATAGAATGGACTGGGTTGGAAGGTACCTTAAAGCCCATCCAGTTCCACCCCCTGCCGTGGGCAGGGGCCCCTCCCACTGGATCAGGGGGCTCCAAACCTCATCCAGCCTGGCCTGGAACACCTCCAGGGATGGGGCAGCCACCGCTGCTCTGGGCAACCTGGGCCAGTGTCAACTGTATTTTAATTAGATTTCCTCTTTATTGCACGGCCATGCAGTGGCAGCCGAGGGCGACCTAGCCTGGTTTAGGGGTGCGCTGGCTGTCGGTGTGCGGGTACACCTGGAAAAGGTGGGAGAACAAAGTGAGTTTGGTAAGCTGTAATAGAAAGATGACTGAAGTCTTACGTCTAGTAAATGCTCAGCCTACTGAGCGTGCTCTTAGCTATGTTTATGTGATGAGGTAGTTGATGTCCTGTTGGTGAATTTATCCCAGTCTTCCAGTGGTTTGGATGTCGTTGACCTGGTGTGAGGGGTGGGAAGGAAGTGCTGGAAACCCTTAACTGCTGAGTCTGCCTTCTTTGTTGAGCGCCTTCTGTTCTAGCACAGTAGTGATTGGAAGGATTTTACTTTTCCTGGCCTTCTTCCTTTTGTCACTTACTGTAGGGTCTTGTGTTTAGGTGTATAGCTCAGTACTGCTGTTTTATTGCATTTTTATAGAAAAAATATGTATGTTCTTATCAGCACTGCAGGTCAGAGGGTATCTTGTAAGAATAGGCGTGGGACTCTGTCACTGCTCTCACTTTTTATTTAGAAGTTTGGAAAGGAAATCAAATGCTGCCCTGCAATGTTAGCAGCCTCTTATTTTGTGTGCTGAATAAAAGTGTCCCAGAATTAATAGCTCTTAGTGGACTGTGCTGTGATAAGGTTTGAATTTCCACAGAGCCTTTGAGTCCCTGTAACAGGAAAGTAAACTTCTACAATTTTTGCTTCATTTATTGTTTGCTCATTGTGTGGAGAATCCTGTGTGGAGCCCCTCATGGCTTATTTTAACAGCTTGGAGTTGTTGATAAAAGCTTAGGTAGTACGGTGTCCTGCTGAGGATTTCAGTGTCTGGAGGCCAAACCAAAGGAATAACTGGGATCCAGACCGACAAGACGGAAATTGGAGCTCCAGGTCCTTATGTCGTAGACTTGGACTGTAAGACATGATTGCAGGATTCTCGTGCTGCTCTGTGTCCTGTCATACATGCAGATGACCACAGTTATCCATCACTTGCTGATATCGAAAGTATGTTTTCACTCGAGTAACATTTAATTTTGTGTGTGGAATTTTTGAGAGATTATGCTGAGCATAATAGTTATCAATAGAATTTTGCAGGGCTCCGTTGTGGTTTACCTGTTTATTCCCACTTACCTGTAGATGCTTTTAAAATACAAAGGATCTATGGATGAAGGGGCAGCTTTTTTTAATACCCAACTGTTCTGGTTTTGTTGTGGGAAGATAGTGCATCTACTTATTTTTTCTGTCTGGAAACTGAAAAATGAATGGGAACAGCTCGATTTGCAGTGTGTTCATTTCAGAGAGAACAGAAAACCTGACTGGCTATAAATAATCTTCAGTGTGGACTGGCCCTGCAGCTTGAGTTTGCTGGGATTGCTGGTTGCCTGCTGAGCTCTGTAAAGCGGGTTGCCTCGTAGAAGTCAGGCAGTTCGTTGTCTGTCTGTCTTGTCTGCAAATCTCAGAAAAAGCCAAGGATGGAAGCCTGAGCTCTCTGGGGGAGGATTCGTGATCCTTCCCGTACAAGCAGATCCAGAAAGCCCCTGTGCAGGGGAGAAGCGCTCCTATAACCGGAGGCCCTGGGTACTTGCAAACATCCATTGCTAATGAGCCTTCCTCTTCTTTGGGAGGGAGCAAAAGCATTTAATGCTTTTCATGAAGAGGCTTAACAAGGCGCAGTTGAATCGAGCTACGCTGTCTGTTATGCCTTCTATTAAGTTTCTCAGTATAAAGGAGCCGAAACCGTTCTCTGAGCTCTTCTTGACTGTTTGACTCTGGTGAAGGTTCGGTGGTCAGTGCTGGCCCAGTGTTGGTCTCCTGAGGGTGCACTGTCCCTTGCTTTGTGGGTGTATTAAGATCTGAGTCTAATGACTGTTTTTGTTCTGGAGGCTGTTGTGATAGATAATGTTTTGTTGAATGGCAGGTAATGGACTTATGGAGACGAAGCATGTGGGTACCTTCAAAGGAGCCTCTGTCTGTGCTGGTCTTTGCTCCTCTTAATTATTCAATTGGAAAGTTTTTTGTTTGAGGGCAAAATGTATGCCTCAAGGATAATTCTCCAAAGAGCAAAGAATTCCTGTGTTTTAAGCGATGCTAATTAAGTAAGAATAATTGTAATAATTTGTTTTTAAAGTAGTGATATACAGACATATGCACAGGGGCGCTGAAGATGAAGAAACCAGTAAGGTACAAACTCAAAGCCACAGTGTATTGGCTAAAACCAATTTGGGTTACTGGCAAAAATCACAAAAAAGCACGTTCCACTGAATGTTGCCAAAATACTTTTTTGGAAGAGGCACGTCTTGCTGAAAAGAAATAGCTGCCCTTCAGAAAACTGTAGCTGGCAAAAATATTATTGTAATGAATGTGAACTCTTTCAAAATATTATAAATACATGTGTTTTTCCTGAGCAATCAGTTTGGTATTATGTGCGTGTTCCATTTCTGTCCCCTCAGTTGGGAAAGGTTTTGTACAAGCATGGGTTTGTGCTTGTAGGGCTGTTTAATGCATTCATATATATTTAATGCGTTCCTAATTAACCACTTGCGTATGGAGAAAAAGCTTCAAAGCTCTAGGGCTGAGTTACGTCTTGCATCTCTCCAGGGTGACGTGTTACGTGACGTCCAGGTTAGCTGCCAGCTGGGTTTCAACAGGTCCTGGTTACCTCCCATCCCTGCCAATTGTCCCTGGAGAGCTGGAGGGCTGCACCACTGGCATCGCGCTCCCTCCTTGAGCCACGAGCAAGGCGTGCGAATGCATGGTTGTGGGGAAGTGGATCGTGACCGCTCTGTGTGTGAACGCTTTCACCTGTGCTGCCCGAAACAGGAGTATGGGAAGTTGACCAGCAAGTCTGGTTAAACACAAGCCATTTCTATAAACACTTCCAGGCTCATTGTGAAATTAAATTAGTAATTGGTTGGCTCAACGTGTGGGAATCGAGCACAGGATTGCATCCAGTTGTTTAGGATGTGGGCAGAGAGTAAGTAGTGCTGATTTAACTTAAGATCATTAATGGCAATAATGACTTAATTTTTCTGCGTAGCTGTGGCAAACCAAGCTATGCTCACTGACCAGAACCCATGGGACAGTTGGCCAACAGTTATTGGTAGTAATAACAGCATCTATGATTGCTAATATATATTTAATAATAGCATATGTTACTGTTTGGCAATAATAGGTGATCTGCTTGTGCCCTGCTTTTTGCTACTCCCAACAGAAAGGAATTAATTGTCTTGCTTTTTTGAGGGTTAGCTCCATGTAAGGACTCGGCAGCTCTCAAACCCAGCACGGCGACAACTTCTGGGAAGGTGTTTGAGCAGATGTGTGGGGACTGTGCTTGCAGCAATCTGAAGCCAGGAGAACTGAGGGTGCTGTGTAATGCAGCAAAGGATGCCTGCACTAAAGCCCACCAAGAATGGTGCTGTCTCTCCCCCTCAGCGCCTGGGAGCCTTGAAACAGCTCCTCTGCAAGTGGTATAAATTTGCTGATTATTCCCAGGAAAGATTTCTTGAAATAAGCTTGCAGGAATGAAAGGTCAGTGAGCAGGGAGGGCATAACTCTCCCAGCTGGTAATTAAAAAGAAAATTAAAAAGTGTGCTAAGTTGGAGATTGACTTGTGGCCATGCTTTGAAGATTAAGAGGGCTTTTTTCATTTCAGTTGGTGGAGGTTGGGATTGGTGGGTGGAGGAGCTGCAGCCGCTGGAGCCGTTGGGCAGTGCTGGGAAGCTGCATTTGCCGTGTGCGTGCTGCGTGCTGAGCTGAAGGAGGTGCCGGGATGGCTGAACGCAAGTGCGGTGCTTTGCTCTTGTCCCTTGTGTTAAAACATTTCCTCTTGCAGCTGGAGTTGTCGGCCTGGTTGCTCACTGGTTTGGGGCACCTGAGCAAATGGCATATGGAACGCAAAACCGTGTGAACACTGTATAAACATGTTTTGCCTTCAGAAAATGAAAATAATGGTACCTTCAGCGAAAGGGTGAAACTTTCCATGTTCTTTGCACAGCCTGCAGTAAGATCTGTCCACTGTTTCTTTACAGAGATTATTCTCATACTTTTGAAACTTATTTGCAGCACAAAAATAAGAAAGCAAGCTAAAATATGGGTGTGCTAACTAACTGGTAACAGCAAGATAATGCCAAAACATTACAAAATGGCAACATTAGCAGATAACAGCAGGAGATGAAGTGGACACGCAGATTTATTTTGTGATCTGTGGTGCTGGGCTGACCATGAGATTTTGCTCATGGCTGGAACCCGTGAGCGCACCTACAATGCCTCGGAGGTGAGATATGAAGAGACTGAAGTTCTGGATGTGACATCTCACTGTAGAGTTCCTGCGTGTTCCTCCTCAGGTGCAGGGTTGTTGGGTACTCGGTATTCAGTCAGGTGTGTGCTGTTCCATGGCTGAGCTGCAGGGCCCTGTGCTGTCATCTTCTCAGCAGATGTTAAGGTTGACAGTGTTTCCCCAGGCATCTGAGAGTATTTGAAGGTAATGGTGCTTTGAGGGCTGCAGCCGGCAACCTTGCATGGTGCAGTGTTGACCTGCAAACAGGTTTTACTTTTGTCAGTTCTTGGAAGAAAAATGATTTGAGGTTTTGCCTTTAATTACCTGGAGGTCCAGGAAAGATGTCTGGCTTATTTTCTGGGTATGATGAATACAATAGCAGGTCACCAAAAGCACATTCCTCCTCCTTTAATTTTGGAAGTGCTTTGATCTGTGCCTGTGGAGTGTACGGCTTTGGCTTCACTACTCTTCTGTTGCTGTTCCCCATTGAAAATTATTTCTTATTTCTTGCCCAGAAAGCAGCCTTGGGTATTTTTAAAGACACTTCCATCTTACAATACTTCTTTATGTTGAAGAAGTGTCAGACTGCTTTGAGGTTCATCTCATACTCCAGATTTTTCTTACAAGTATTATTACAGTTGCAGGGCAGGTTCTGAGGAACTGCGATATGAGCTGTGCCTGGGTTCAGGCTCTGAGAAGAAAAGCTGGGCACAAAGCATTGCATTCTCTGACTGGAAAAGTGGAATGGGCTTATGGCTGCCCCTGGGTATCCCTTCTGTTAGGTGAAAGGGATGCGCATTTGAATGGGCTGAGTCACCCAGGTGGTACCCAGAGCCACGCATTGCTTATTGAATAGTGAGCTTTCACAGCCATTTCAGTAATTCCTTGTGTATATTTGATACAGCACTAGGGAAGAGAGCAGTAGGTGTTTTCATGTTAAAGTGCATCTTCTGGTAAGTGCTTTTTCAAGTAAGTTATAATTCAGTGGATTTATAAATATAAGATCAAACTTAATGGCTTAGTCTTTCTGCTGTCCCGGGCTGTGAGCGGGAGCAGATCTGTTTGTTCTGCTGATTTGTGATACTGTTCCCTTGTGCCTGCTGTGTTAGGTTAAGTGTGTTCTGGAAGACGTGCACAGGAGCCTGCTGGATAGATTGGGTCTTTTCACTGGTCTAACAGGTTACATATCTGTTATGGCTTTGGTAGGAAGAATACTTTAATTGGGAGATTGATACCAAAATGTGGTCAGAAGATTCATCTGGCCATCGTAAATGAGGCATCCCATGCCTCACGCTCACCATGAAACAGGATGTCCTTGCAAAGGAGCTGTGCCTTGTTCTGACGGCGATGCTCTGAGGAGGGCACCTTGCAGAAGCTGAATGTTTGAAGCACCCGCTGTGCTGGAACAGGCTTGGTTTTATTTTAGACAAGTTGTGGAACAGAGAGCCTCCTCTGAACAGTTTTTCAGTGCTTGCATCAGACATGCCTTTGTGCTGTGTGTTTTTCTTGTAATTACCTGGCAATACATGAAGATTCAAAGGAGAGACTTAGTTCCCAGGTGTTTGCGGTCCCTGGGCTATGTTATTATCAGTTCTGATTATACAAGATGACCAACGTGTGCTGTCCCTGTACACAAACACAGTTTTCAGTACAGTGGAAGTAGGCCACTTCCAAGAAGGATTTTGTCCTCACTCTGGGTGCTGCAAAACTAGGGAGGATGGCCTTGAGAAAATATCCAAACTCAGAACCTTGCCTGAAGTTAGCAGTTAGTTACCAACGTGTGTCTGACAGCAGACCCTTGCAGTGGGGTTAGAGCGCTCGAGGACCAATGTTCGTCAAGCTGAGCGCTGTATCTCTGAGAAGAAGGCAGACAGTGAGATCTGCTGATAATCAGAAGTGGGCTCCTCCCAGGAGTAACATTCTCAAGCAAGAGAAATGCTCCCATGGGTTTGGATCTCAGATATTGAGCAGCTGATAAACTGCTGGCTGGCAACGCGTGATCATCACAGCAAAGCTTCCCGCACTGAGACAGAGCAAGAGAAGTTGTCTGCTGTGATTCCACTTCCATCAGTAAAGTGCAGCAGTACTTGGGGCTTCCTGTCTGTTTGTTCCCACCTGTGTTTCACAGGATTATGGAGTTTTGAGATGCACTGTGAAATATCCCACTGTCTTGAAACAGTACTTGCAAGAGTTCTATCTGGAATTAATGTTCATCCCAAATGTGGCCGTGATCAAGCGCCGATTCACTGTGGGAAGTTGGACCCAAGCGACCTGCAATTAGATCTGCCCAGGCTGTTGACACAGAGCTGGGCTTCGAGTGAAGGCATCCAGATCAGTAGGTGGTTTGTTTGAACTAATTCACTGAGTGTAAATACTAAGTAATCAGAAATAAATAATTTGAATTATGAAATTCTCCATTCATTGGTGATGAACTTCAGACCAATTGGTCTTAACTGTAAAGTAAATACACAAGTCTTGTTTAAGTGGATACTTAAGTAATTACTTGCATTCAACTTAATTACTTTGATTTTTCCGGGTGAACAGTGGTTGTAGCCCTGGCCTATTTTAATGCCACTGTTTTTTTTTTAAAAAAAGGTAGTTCTGGGTATTGGAGTAAAATAAAGTGGTGTATTTCTGACAGAACCTTATGTTTTTTCCTGCCGTTGATTGCCCAGGCTTGTAGTTCCCTGTGAGAGCATCAAATGCCTTGAATCTAAAATAATTTCCAATGTAGCCCCCAAAAGTGTAGTAGGTGAGAAATAGCACAGGTGCTCTGTGTGCCTGTGGCGCAACACTTTATATTGTGTGGATTTAAAACTTAAGATACGGTGATGCTGACATTAAGGGCTTTATCTGTATTGAAATCAAACAGTGCTTCTGTTTGTGAAAACATTTGGAAATCAGAAGTAAAGAGCAAAGGAAAGCATTGGAAAAGGAGCAAGTGGAGGGGGAAACTTCAACATCTCTTTACAGTGGCAATTAAATGCTGGAACATAATGTGGTTTTATATATGCTCACATTGCATAAAATCCTCGGTGGAGATAATTGGCTTTCTTCCCTGTGTTCTTAGTGAGTGATGAATAAAGAGAATTGCACGTCGCAAGTGTCAGCTTTCAGTTAAACGCACGCTGTTCAGCGGTTGGTTCTTTGATGCGAGAACAAGCCCATGCCGCTTCTGATCTGCTGATCATCCATGGCTTTTGCGTCGTGACAATTAAGCAAGCTCTGGGAGTGAATGACAGGCTTAAACGTGCATCAGGCTGGCTCTGCTCATGGAGCACGGGGAGGTGGCTGGCGCCCTGAGCCTGCCTTTGCCTCCACAGCTTTGGGTTCCGAAGGTGCATTTTGGGTAGAGCAAGCTCATTGTTGCGCCCTCCAGTGCTGCGCTCTTGGCTGGGACCCTGTTGGGCCCAAGTGCTGGAGTTGCTGCCTGTGAATGTGGGCAGCGTCTGATGGTTGGGTGCTGCTTCCTGGTGGCCTGTTCCAGTTACCACTTGTGGTGCTGGCGGTAGAAGTGACGGTGTCTCATTAGTACTGCAGGCATTGGTGTATTTGGAGGGGTTGCAGCACAGTTGTTCCCTCGTCGGGGAAGGGGGTGGCGTTACAGACCTGATGGCAAGCGGTAACTTGAGGCAGGGGCTCTCATGCAATGAGTTATAAAGGAATGTTTGAAAGTGCGACGAAAGCCTTAAGCCAGTGCTGCCCTCCTGCAGAAAGAGAGGTTGGTCAGGGAGAGGAGAAAAGGTCCATGTGGAAGGACTGCAGGTTAATTGGTATTTTTTTCTTATTTTAAGTCTCTGTTCCTGCCTCCCTTTCCATCTCACTTTGCTCTGTGGTCTTAGCATCACTTTTTATGCAGCATTTCCCAATAGGAAAGTGAATGAGCCTGGAACAAGTTGTGTTCTGATTGCAGTTCTGGTCAGGTTTTGGGCTGCTAAACCTTGCAGAACAGACCTTTGCGATCAGGGACCTCTCTCGAGGTGGGTGATCACTAATATAAAAATATTTCCCTGCAAGCTGCACAACGGAGGTGTATGGGGATGTGAACTGGGCAGAGAAAATCCCAATCCCGATTACAGCTCTTGGAGTCAGGCATGTAAATATTTATGCAACTTGAATTTTGGGGTCCCGGGCTGGGTTTTCTCCCTGTGGCATTACAGGTTATGTAAAGCACTTGAACCTCTGTGTTGGGGTTGGTGTGTACGCACGCTGTTACTCAGGCTGTCCGTTAGCTCACTTCTCGTAACTACGACCCAGGCGTGTAGTAACAGTTTGTAACTGTGTGGTGTCTTCCTGCATTCCAGCCGTTGTGTAACACACAGGGACTGTGATTGGACACGGTGCAGTTATACAATGTAGTGAGCCCAACCAGATTATAAAAATCCTCCTTCGGCATGTCTGCATCCTTCCAGGCTGTGGTGTGCGGCTGGGGCTGCTGCACTGAGCACGGGCTGGAAGCGCGGCGGCAGAGGAGTTGCCTGGCACAGGCTCTAAGAAGTCGGTCCAGGTTTTCTGGAGGTAAGAGCTGCTTTGAACTCAGATGTTGAGAGGGGTGACTGCAAAACTCCAGCTCCTTTAGCGTGTTCATTATTAAGTAAGAGAACTTAAAACTTACAAACTCAGGTTTTTAATAACTAAGTTGCAATATCTTAAAGATTTGAGGACTTACTTATTAATCTAAAAACTGTTATTGCTGTAAAGAGAGACACAAAACTGTTAAACCTCTTTTCTGTTTACCTGTAAACTTTGGCTTCTGTATAAATTCTTCCAATGAGGTAAAAGCGAGATTTTAAAAATGCTTGAACTCAGAAGTGCAGCATCTTGGTTATTTTTGAAAGTTCCTTGAATTCCAAGTCTTTTATTAAAATACCTTAAATGGAAGAGAAATATTTATTTCAAGACAAACCTTATAGATCAGTACAGTCTAAACATTTTCAAGTATGTAATCAGTTACTGGTTTCGTATTGCTTACTGGACAAAGATTGTTCTCTTTCAGCATGGAGCGAGTGTCTGTTTCAGCAGCAGGCGTAGAGATGCCAGAGCCTTTGGGAGGGAGCTTCATGTTCAGAGTTGGAAAAGTTGGCACTTCACTCTGATTTACTTAATAAATAGAATTTTTTCTGGATGAGTCTCTAACTTCACCTTCATTTTAATATGATTAAGGTCTTGGAAAAAAGTAGCTTTCATCAAAGTGCCAAGCGAAGTACAAAGCAAGCTGAGAAAAGCACCAGTGTGCACTCCGGCCACTTCGGGTGCCATGCAGGAGCTTAATGAACAAGGTATTAACATCCATCATAATGGGGAGGCGTCCGAATTCTGAGGTTATTAATGCTCTTCAGGGACACCATAGGGACTGTATGCTGTTATAAATCAAATTAATGGGTCCTGTGAACAGTGAGAGGTGTGCCGTGCGGCAAGCAAAGCTCTCCAGTGCTGCTGGGGTTTGGAAAGAGCAGTGATCGCCGTTTTGTTGTTACTTACCGTGAGCAATGCTATCTAGAGAGCACTGCAGGTGTGACCTGCTATCGGTCCCTTGATGTCAAGCTGTAAAACCGTTATCTCTTAGATTCTACTTGCACTTCTTTGAAATGTAATCTTGTGTTGCTTCTGGTGTCCTGTCTGTGGTAATGCAGACCAGTGCGTGCACAGTGGTGGGTGCTCCTGCAGAGGCTGGCAGGATGGCACACTTCACGGAGCTGGCAAAGCTATTGCCTACTGGAACAACAAAATAAGAGAGCAACGGAGTGAAGGATGAGTGAGGAGAAGCTGGACCAAAAATGGTTTAGACCAAATGCACCTTCAGCTTGACCTCTACTTACTGGAAATACTCCTATTTCAGATATTTTTATTTAGAACCACAGCCAAAACAGTCTCCTTTTTAGTAGTTGGAGTAACCAAACACATAGTTTTTGAAAGCTGTGAGATCCTTTGTTAAGCATCTCATTCAGTTGGATTTAAGTCCTCTTCTCGACAAGCTCATTCACACAGGACGTTAATGAGATTTAGCTAATATGCTTTAGCTCAACGGCAGGTTTGAGCTCGGCGTAACTGCTGTGCGTCTTTGTGTAGGCATGCCCTAATAGCCTTGGTCAGTTGTCGAGCACTGTTCTGGATGGCAGTCAAAATACCAACTACTTAAAAATTCATTAGTGCCTACCAAGAAAGAATATGTTTGTGCTTTGAAGATACTTGGAAGTGAAGTCAGAAATGGGACTGAAACTTCTTAAAGTGCCCGTCAACTCTTGCGTTTTAAAACATGTTACTGCATGTTTAGAACTGCAGTGCTTTGGCTCTGCTGCAGATGACGGGCAATGCTGTCATTTCGGGAAGTGTTGCATTAGGAATTTACGGTTGGATTCAATGATCTCGGAGATCTTTTTCAACCAAGCGTTTCTGTGATTCTGTGAATTTGAAGCTTACTTTTCTTCAAGTGTGGATGTAGTTTGCTCTGGAGTGGAGTGGGGAAATCTCTAGCATTTAAGGGCACGGTAGCATTCCAGTGCAATTTCATTTCATGGGAAGGAGCTCCAGGGTGCAAGAAGCACCTGATAAAGACAAATCACGAGTATTTTTTTGACCAAAGAGGCTCAGTTTTAAAATCGCCTGAGGACAAGTTCTGCTTAGGGCCAAGGTGGGAAGATGGTCTTTACATGTAGCAGCGGAAGATTAAACATGGGTGCTCTGCAGCTCTTTTCATGTCTGTAAAATGGCCAGAATCCTCCGGAGGGCTGAAAATAACCCTTCAGGAACACCCACGGATCTGCAACAGTTTGTGGGGTGCACAGGTGCCACTCTTGAAATGTAAGCCTTGTGGCCAGTGCTCTGAAGCACTTCAGTTTGTGGGTGCGCGTCTTTAGACAGTGCTTGAGTACTCATTGGGCTTTGTCAGCCTCGCTGGTGAGATCCTTGTTGATGACCTTGAAGTGAGGAGGGGCTTTTTGCTTTGTAGGAAAACATCAAGCAACTTTTTGGACCCCTTTGAATAGTAAAGGTTACTCTTTTGGTCGCTTGTAATTTGGTCGTGAATATTTTAAACCCATTGATAATGTATTACTTCATATTTAACAGTTTCTCAGGAACAAGTGCCTGGGGCTCGCTATGTTTGTGCTGTTAGATTGCAGCTGTGAAAGACTGGCAGGCAGATTGGAGAGTGGAAGGGGACTCTTGTTCTAAGTATCTTCTAGTATTAAAAATAGCGTAACTCCGTGCTTGTAGAAGTGAGTACACGTAGCAATACAAACCTTAGTGCTTCACAGAATCACCCGAGTTGAAAGGGACCCATGATGATCATTGAGTCCAACTCCTAACCTTGCATAGGACACCCCAACATTTACACCGTGTGTCTGAGTGCATTGTCCAAATGTCAGGCTTGGTGCCGTGACTGCTTCCCTGGGGAGCTGTTCCAATGCTCCACCACCCTCTCAGTGAAGAACCTTTTCCTAATATCCAACCCAAACCTCCCCTGGCACAGTGCTTGTGGGTCCCAGCTGGTGCAGAGCAGATAAGGTGTGTCTGATAGCAGGAAGAGGAGTCTTTGGGTTTTAATACCTTAGTGGCACTAAATCAGTACAGGAATTTTGGGCAATGGGTGTAACAAGAGCCAGTAGCAATTTGGAGAAAGCTGCTGTTCCGTAATTAACTGCGAACTGCCCTGCCTTTCTGTGGAATTGTGTATCTGGCTGGGGGTAGCTGTACCCTGTCAGTAAACTTGTCTAATTGGAGCCTTCACAAAATTCCTTAATCGCCTGTGTTGCCAGTCTTGAAAGCACAGGAATACTTGTGTTTCCCTCATCAGTTTGGTGCAGTGTTTTGGTGAAGGAGTTTCTTTGAAAACTTCCCTGATCCCTGGCATCCCTCCAGCTGCCTTCTGCAACCGTCTGCCTCTTCCTGGATACGCTCGTGCCAGCCCAAGCCTTGTGTCTGCCTGCCCCTCTTTTGCTGTGTCGCTTGCTGAACATCTGCTGGTGACCGAACGGAGAGCAGCTCTGTCTTGCAGGATGTGGTTTCTCTTTAAAACATCCCTTGTGCTGTAGAGCAGTGTTACCTGCTTGGCCTGAGTGCACTTTCTTAAACTAAAATTAAACAGCACGTTTATCACTGGCTTAAATTCATCATGGCTGTCCAACACTACAAGAGCTGAGACTTTATCTTCAGCCACAGTTCACAGCGTGCCTTTTTCAGAAGTTGGATTTATCTCCTGCTCAGACTTCATGCATTTTAACAATGAAATACCCTGCTGTGTGGGGCATCCATGTCCCTTTCCATATCTGTCGTGTCTGTTGCAAAAATGTAATCTTAGACAGAGGATGCCTTGGTTTGTATTTAAACGCATCCTGTCCTTGAGTTTCAGAGATGCCACACGCTTGAGACTGCGGTTGGAGGAACTCTAGATGTGCTGCTGCAGTTTGGGTTACTTACCTCCAGTGGTTTGAATTTATTTAAAGTTGAGGTGAAGCTGACCTCAGTTGATGTGAGGTTGGACAATTTCTGGCTAAGCCATCATCTCTGCTTGCAGCAGAAAGTTGTTGTTATTCACGAGTCTGACAGCTCATTACAAATAATAAATTGAAGATTGTAATTAAGCTGTTGCCTTAATTTGATTCTGCTCTCCTTTGTGTATGCACAGTGCTCTCTTGGCTCTTCAACCATCTGTAAATGCCAGACAGGTCCTGGGCTGCATCTGACCCCGCTCTGTCCTTGGCCATGTGCCTCCCAGGTGGCACCTACGGTAGCGCTCTCGGGAGCTTTTCCATCAGTGTGCTCTGAAGAATGTGCTGTTTCCTTGCCAGCTGGTTTTATAACCACGCCTGTTGTGCTTCCTTAACAAATATTTCCCTTGCACAGCAGTCTGAGAGCACCAAATGTAGGTCAGTTCCTGATTTTCCAGGGTCAGGGTGCAGAGAAGACCACAGGTACTAAGTAGTTAGTTCTGTTTGACACTTCTGCTATGCTGAGAGTTAGGAGGGAATGCACTTCCCTTTCTGACTGGCAAGGATTCTCCTTTTAGCTCTTTCCCCAGCTGGTTTACTTGTGTCCCAGACCCCCTCTAGCAGAACCCAATGTGTGCAGGAAAGCAATACAACAAACCGCAGCTGTAAGGTAGCTAAGTCCTGTCTTTGCAGACAGTTCTGCCTCTTTATGGAGCAGTAAAACATGTGTGACTGCCCAGCAGCCTGCGATTAGGGTTTTAGGGGACCTGATGCCACTTCTAAAATGTTGTGGCCCCACCACGCAAAGTACTAAATCAAGTTGCTTAGGCTGTATTCAAACTTTAGGCCCATTGCTCGTGTTTGTCTGCCCTGCTTTATGCAGGGTCAGCTCCCTTCTGTCCTCTCAAAGCAGCTGGGCAAATCGGTATGGAAAGTCTGGAGTATCCTGGCTGATGTCTTTGTGTGGTGGACCTGGCTCAGTTTGATAGAGTTTGAGATCCAGTTGGAATTTGGGAAGAGCTCCATGGTTTTAGAAAGTTTCTGGTTTGAGTTTGGCAAATGAGGAAATAGAGCTGCTTCCCTCTGAAAGTTGCTGGGGGAAAATGCTGTATCATGCTTTCACTTCGGGAAAACAGTAGTTTTCAGAGTTGAAAGTCATCGTGACAGTCCTGGGGGAATCTGAGGTCCAGGCTAGGCATTTTTTTAAGGGTTGACGTCCAGAAGCTCTGTAGTACTAACCATATATCCTGAAGACAGCATTGCTTGTCAGTCTGACAGCACCTGACAAGCTGTTAACTCTTCTAATGGATGTTTTTAAAAAAACATACCACCAACCCAAGCAAACAGAGAAGCCCCAATAACCTCTGTTGCCCCAAGCGCTGCAGCCTGGAGGTCGGGCTTGGTTTGATTTCCTCAGTTCCTACTTCACCAGGCTCTGAATTCAAATGTTAAAGGCCCTCAAACACAGCGCTGTAGAGACAAGTGCCGTCACAGCAAATCTGAGTTTTGGTTTTTTTAGTTGTCTTTTTTAGCTGTTCCTGGTGTTCTCAGGCTGATGGGAAAAAGCAGGGGCATATTTTTAGTGTGGTTTAGCCAAGAACTTCAGCAATTGATGATGCTTTTAAAGGAAACAATGCATGTAAGGAAGAAGGTGTATATGTTACAATTTTCTTCTCCTTGATTGGGGTTCATGGACCACTTTGTCCTTTCCATGTTAATAAGCTCTTTATGGATATCTGTATCTTCTGTCCAGGTTAACTCTTGAATCTACTAAGAGATAAGTTTTCAAATTTATTTTTTGGGCAGACCTGTGTGCAGTTTGGTATCTTCTGAAACAGCAGCCTTTCGTGCAGCCTGTCTTGGCCATATGGGCAGATTTCTCTGTAGAAAAACCTTTGTATTCTTCAGTGAATGCTTTTAGCTGTGGCAGAGGTTCCAGAGTAATGAATTGCAGGCAGAAGCTGCAGGAAGAAAAAAAAAAAAAGCACGTTTAATTGCAGCGTTGCCTTGTGCATCTCCATCTCTGATGGTTTTTATCTATTTTTCTTTCAGTGAACTTTGAAATGCTCCTTAATTTGTTAATGCAGAATAAGAGTGTCCTTAGTAAATTAGAAAATGTGGCATCAGTAGGCATGGAAATGCAGAGTGTGTCAAACCGTGTTGTGTCAAACCTGACAGTGCTGTAGCTTTGCATCCTGTCTGTTGGTACCACATCTGGAAGGAGATGTGTGTGTCAGAGAAGTGTGTCAAAGAGTGACCTTTGCCTGGCTAGGAGGGTTTTCCTCCTGTGAACCAATCAGTCTTGCCTCTGCCTGGCAAGATCATGGAGCAGATCCTTCTGGAAACCCTGCTGAGGCCCATGGAAAATAAGGAGGTGATTGGTGACAGCCAGCATGGCTTCACTCAGGGTAAATCATGCCTGATGGATTTGATGGCCTTAAAGGACAAGGCCACAGCATTGGTGGATGAAGGAAGAGTAACTGACATCATCTACCTAGACTTGTGCAAAGCATCCAACACTGTCCTGCTCTGCATCCTTGTCTCTAAATTGGAGAGATGTGGATTTGACAGATGGAGCACTCAGTGGATAAGGAATTGGCTGGACAGTCACGTTCGAAGGGTTGTGGTCAATGGCTCAATGTCCAAGTGGAGACCAGTGGCGCGTGTTGTTACTCAGGGGTTGATGCTGGGACTGGTGTTGTTTAACATCTTTGTCGCAGACATGGAGAGTGGGATTGAGGGCAACCTCAGTAAGTTTGCCGATGACACCAAGCTGTGTGGTGCTGCTGGCACACTGGAGGGAAGGGATGGATCCAGAGGGACCTGGACAGCGTGGAGAGGTGGGGGCTGAGCAACCTCATGAAGTTCAACAAGGGCAAGGTCCTGCGCCTGGGTCAGGGCAAAGCCAAGCACAAACACAGGTTGGGCGGGGAATGGATTGTGAGCAGCCCTGAGGAGAAGGACCTGGGGTGCTGAGGGATGAGAAGCTCAACATGAGCCACCAATGTGCACTTGCAGAAAGCCAGCCATGTCCTGGGCTGCATTAGAAGAAGTGTGACCAGCAGGGTGAGGGAGGGGATTCTGCCCCTCTGTTCTGCTGTGGTGGGAACCCTCCTGGACCCTTGAGTTCAGTTCTGGAGTCCTCGGCGCAGGGAGGACGTGGATCTATTAAAAGAGGTCCAGAAGAGGCCATGAAGCTGATCCCAGGGCTGGTGCACCTCCTGTATGAGGTCAGGCTGAGAGAGTTGGGGTTGTTCAGCCTGGAGAAGAGAAGGCTCCAGGAAGACTTTGGAGCAGCGTCCCAGTACTGAAAGGGGCTCCAGGAAAGCTGTGGAGGGACTTCTAACAAAGGCCTGTAGTGATAGCGCAAGGGCAGTGCCTTCAAATTCGAAGAGGAAAGATCTAGGTGAGATATTAGGAAGAATTCTTCAAAGGGTGGCTCTTTATCAGGGAGTGCAGGGATAGGACCAGGGGGAATGATTTTAAGCTGAAAGATGGGAGATTGAGATGAGATTTTAGGAAGAAACATGGGTGGGAGGCCCTGGCCCAGGTTGCCCAGAGCAGTGGTGGCTGCCCCATCCCTGGAGGTGTTCCAGGCCAGGTTGGATGGGGCTTGGAGCCCCCTGACCCAATGGGAGGTGTCCCTGCCCATGGCAGGGGGTGGCACTGGATGGGCTTTGAGGTCTCTTCAAACCCAAAGCACAGTGTGATCCTACAAACTTGCACCCAGGCTGTCCCCAGCAGCGGGCTCTCTATGTGGATACTGATCTTACCTGTGAACCCGTGTCAGCTTTCTGCTTTCCTGGGTTAATCATGTATGAGCACCAAAGATAATTTGGTGCACAGAGAGATGCGAATGTTAATCAGTATCCTGGTGGAAATTTCACTTCTAGGCTTTCCATGTGATCCTGGGTGGCAGATAATTCCTTATACTGTGTGTACCAAGATAATACAGTGAGCTTTACTTCTTTTCACCTGACTTTTCAGCTTCTAATCAGTTAGATTTGTTAAGAAGGGCTATAAAATGTCTGAGTCACCTTGTTCAGCTGTGCTCAGTTGGTGGGATAAGCTCTGATAAAGAAGGGTGATTCCTTTCAGATAACCTGACCTCCTGCTACCTAAAGATTTCTGTTTCGATTTGACACCTCTGATGGCAGAATAAAGGTATTCTGAAAATCTCTGATTACCCTCTGTGCCATTCAGTGCCAATTCAATTGCTGAGTAGAAGCAAGAAGAGTTTGGAAATGTGTTCTTGTTTTCCTTGGACCAACACGTGGAGCTGCCGTGTTTGGGGGTGGGGGTGCGGGTGCACCCAACCACACGCACCCTCTCCAGCAAAAGCAGCAGGTGAGGCAATTAACAGGCCTGCTAATTTGGGGTTGCTTTTTTGTCATCATCTGGGAACCCTTGTCCAAACGCTGTCGCTCTAGCTGTTGTATTCCAGCTCTCAGCAATCAGCCCAGGGTGATCAAAGGCTCCTGATGTGATTTTCAAGAACAATTCCTAAGGAATGATCACATCTTCTTTGAGCAATAGGAAGTAAAATAGGGTTATGTGGCCTTGCCTTTTGCATTGGTGGAGATGCCAGTTAATGCGAAATAAGCAGCTTGTGGTGCTGGAGTGCCCACTGTCCTGCACAGCAGGTTCCCTGCTGGCGTAACGCTCATGCTGGTGGTTTATTGGCATGGCTGCATTGGTTAGGGAGGTGCAATTCTGCCTTTTCCCTCTTCCTTTCCAATCTGAGATGATAAAGCTGCCAGAGTAAACTGCCTGTCTCCATCACTGATTTTCTTGGAGAATAAAATATGTCTGCATTGACAGCAAAAGGAAAACTCTTTTATTTTCTTTTTTCCCTTGTGTGCTTGAAAAAAACCCACCTCGTACCTCTAGGGTAAAAGCAAACAAAACTCCTAAAACTAACCCCAACCTTGAACTGGTACTGATCTCTTACACCTCGAACTTACTGATGTCGCCTCGGACCTGCACAGCAACTTTGAGACAACCGAGGATTTGAAGAGGTGTCGCCAGGTATCTCTGCGCAAACTTAGGAGCAGCCGAACTGATTTAAAGCTGCCACTTGTGTCTAGAGGTTTGCCCTGCTGAAGTGTGGGGACTGTAGAAACGGGACTGTCTTTCTTTCTTTCAGAACTGTGTGGTTCATCATCTTCAGTCATCTTCTTCGACCTGAAGTTCAAGGGAGAAATGATTAAACTATTTTAATATTTACTTTAAGAAACAAGTCTTAATTAAACCCTTAATTGAAGGCCCTGCTGTCCATTCCCTTTTAATTTAATTAGGAGTGCTTCCAGAGCATATCGGTGCCTAAGCAGTATTTCTCATGTACCTATATATTCTCTCTTGAAAAGTTACATCACTTTGAAAGATTAATATCTCTTTCACCTCAGGTAACCCGAGTTTTCTAGCAAATGGACAATTAACAGCTATTAAGAGGTTCTAAAATGTTAGTACTCAGTTATTTTTTCAAACAGTCCCAAATTGCCCCTAGCAGAAGGGTCTCTCAGGTTTCATGATTACTGCAATTATGGGAGACGTTCGAGCTGCTGGGATTTTCCTGAGCAGCGGTTTTGGAAGGGAGGCTTAAGGAAAAACACAAACCCTACTTTTTGCTTTCTCCTATGTACATAACTGTGTTTGGAATGGCCATGAGCTGCCTTTCCACCACTAACAATTAAGCTGAAAACGTCATTAACTTGCGTTTGAAGTGGCGCCAGTGTGCGGTGGGTTTTGCTGCTTGAATGTGTTCCTGGCTTTGCAGAACATTTCACTTGCTAGGATTTTGCAAAGGCCATTTTTCGGGTTCCGTCATGTGCTTTGTCTGGAGCTGAGCTTCATCACAGCCATCTGCAGTTGCCCTTGCTTTTCTGTAGCTCAGTAACCACCGGCTGTGAAACTTGGTTTGCTGCAGAATTTTCTGTGCTGTCCTGTGGGAAGTTTAGGTTCAGATCTGTTAATTCATGTCATTCAGTCTGGAAAATGGCAAAAGTGTGAATGACCATGGCCTGGCAGGTCTAATTTAAGGAGCAAATGTGGGGAAACAAATCCCCAACATAAGAAAGATGTGGAACTGTTGGAGTGGGCCCAGAGGAGAGTATGAAGATGATCGGAGGGCTGGGGCACCTCTGCTGTGAGGACAGGCTGGGAGCGTTGGGGTTGTTCAGCCTGGAGAAGAGAAGGCTCCAGGATGACCTTGGAGCAGCCTCCCAGTACTGAAAGGGCTCCAGGAAAGCTGGGAAGGGGCTTTTTATAAGGTCCTGGAGTGATAAGACAAGAGGGAATGGCTTTAAATTGGAAGAGGGAAGATGTAGATTAGACACGAGGAAGAAATTCTTCATGATGAGGATGGGGAGGCCCTGGCCCAGGTTGCCCAGAGCAGTGGTGGCTGCCCCATCCCTGGAGGTGTTCCAGGCCAGGTTGGATGGGGCTTGGAGCCCCCTGATCCAGTGGGAGGTGTCTCTGCCCATGGCAGGGGTGCAACTTAATGGGCTTTGCAGTCCCTTTCAATCCAAACCATTCCGTCATTCTCTGAAAACTACTGTCGGGCAAAAAAAAGGGAACCAGTAAGCTGTATTGTTGTTCCTCTGCCAGAACAGTGGTGACCCTGATGAAAATGCACAGTTTTGTCCTGAAGCTGTTGCTTCGGCATCATCAGACAGATTGTCCCTTGTGCAACTGGGACGATTTCAGGTAAGGGGGTTTAGCAGCAAGGGCTGCCTCTGTCTGTCTGCAGTGGACTCATGGGGACTCCAGTGCAGCTTCGCGGTCCTTCCAGTCCAAGCTTCTTGTGTGCTTTTAATTTAAAATAAAGTTGGTTTAAAAGGAAGGATTTCTTTATACAGAGATGAACTTGTGAGTAGATCTACAAACTTACAGTCCTTGAAGAAGCACAAATGTTTGCAGTGGGGTTTCAGTAATGAGCTGTGCTGTTTCCCTGCGTAGCTGGGGTACCAGGCCTGCTTTGTTCCCAAAAAATTCTGCGGAAAAGACTGTAAAATTGAAACAAAGCCAAGATTTCACTGTACCACTGATAATTGGAGACCACAAGAGAACAATGAGAGAATAATCACAGTATTCCCATCCCAAATCAGCTTTCTATTTAAATGGGAGTCTGGATCGAAAAGCAGTGGTAAGAGTTGGCGAGTCCTGAGCGTGAGAGGGAGCCAACGCTTAGGGACAAGTGTGTTTGTGCATAAATCGTAGGTAATCAAGAAAATATTAATTTCTCTCTTAAATTCTAGGTGCTGTTGATGCTGACGATACTTAAAAAAGCAACCCTAATGTCCCAGCTGGATTTCTGAGCGCTTCTGTAATTCCTGGAGGTGTTGCTGTTGAAATAAGAAATTGTCCTTAGTACTTGGCCTGTCAGCCCAGAAGCATCCGCTTGGGTCCTGTATGCAAGTTCTTGACATCCTGGAAACGATGGGGATTGGTAAGAATACCACTTCAAAGTCAGTGGAGGCGGGAGGCTCAACAGAAGGCAAATATGAAGATGAATCTAAACATCCCACCTTTTTCACCCTGCCTGTAAGTACCACATTCAGGTGCTGGATAGCTGCACTCAGTTAGTGATGCTTTGTTCTAATTATAAGACTCATAGAATCATAAGGTTGGAAGAGACCTCCGAGACCATTGAGTCCAACCGTGCCTGACTCCCCACTAAACCCTGTCCCTAAGGAGCTCATCCACCCATCTTTTAAACCCCTCCAGGGATGGCGACTCCACCCCCTCCCTGGGCAGCTGTGCCAATCCCTGACCACCCTTTCAGAGAAGAAATTCTTCCCCATGTCCAGTCTAAACCCCCCCAGCACAACTTGCAGCCATTTCCTCTCGTCCCATCGCTGTCCCTTGTGAGCAGAGCCCAGCCCCCACCCCGTCACAGCCTCCTTTCAGGCAGTTGTAGACAGGGATGAGGTCTACCCTGAGCCTCCTCTTCTCCAGGCTAAACAACCCCAGTTCCCTCAGTCGCTCCTCGTAGGCCTTGTTCTCCAGCCCTCTCACCAGCCTCGTGTTGTACAAAACCATTTTTATCACAAGAAGTCAGTAAAACCACTTGTTCATTAACACAGCCGGTCATGTTGTCTGTAGTTACTTCACATGTGTGCTCCAAAGCAGTGCTGTTGGCAGGACATGCAGTGCCCAGGCAGTTTGTGCTTGGAACAACTCGCTGTGGTGCTTGCAGGATGCTCCGGCCCCTGACATGTCCTGAGTCGCAGGCGACAGAAAGGAAATGTTTGCTTGTCTTTTACTTATTCAGATTTCCAGTTGCATCCTTCTGTTGTGCAGAACTCTTCCGGTCACCCTGCTGTGGGGTCCCTCCACCCTCAGCTGGCACTGCCCAACCTTTGAGGAGCCGTATGTGAAGTCTGCTGAGTTCTGTACGTTCTTTGCCATGCTGTTACAGAAATGATTGCTGGCTTATGATGTCTTCTGGAAATCTCAAAGGCAGATGTCAAGTACCAAAGGGGAAAGCGGAGTGATGTGAGATGTGACTGCAGAGAAAACATTTGGTTTAAGAATTTATGTTTCTTTTTTTGTTTCGTTTTTCAGGTTGTGATAAATGGTGGAGCAACATCCAGCACTGATCAGGATACGGAAGACACAGAGCTGATGGCCATCTATACTACAGAAAATGGCATTGCGGAAAAGGTACGTAGTAGTTTCCTTTCAGGGAGAGCTCGTTCTTGCTTTCTCTGTTCTGTTGTTTGTCCTCACTTGTACTTGGCCGAGAGGTTTCCTTTCTCCAAACGAGCCATGCTGACTTGTGGGTTCAGACCAGGCTAGGGGGAGTTCTGTCCTCGTGACTCTTCTGGTCACACGTTTTGATTGCAGAATATGGGGAGTGACTCAGCAGACATTTGTAGCCCTTGATGTACTTTGACCTGGCCCCAACATTCGTAATATGCGATTATTTTTTTTCCATCGTTCCCTTTGGCCTTTACATGGTTTCCCGGGAAAGGTCGTTCTGCCCTCTTCTGTTCTTGACTTTTTCTGCTTTTAGTCGGGTAAACTGGTGGTGTTGAGCACCTTCAAATGTGGGATCTTTCCTACTCTCTTGTCCCAGTTTCTTCCAAGCTCCAACCTTATAAATTTTTTTTTTTCCAATCCTTCTTTCATATTAGGGGCTGCTTGTTATGATTTAGCAACAGCTTTGTGAACAACATTCAGGTCTTTCATAAGAACCCTTCAAGACTTTTTTTAGAACGGTGATTGTGTCTTGGCTATTCAGAAAGACCCAGTTGAAGCCACAAAGGAGACCAGTTTAGTTGTGATATTTTTCCAGCTTTTTTCTCAATTCCATCATTCCTCAAGCCTGTTTAGAAATAATCTTGTAAGAAGACACAGTGTGAGTCTAAGTTTCTGTTCATATAAGGAAGAGGATCACAGTAAATCTGAACAGCTCCTTTTTCTGAAGTGTTTCTGTGTAATTCGTTTTGTTGGTTAAGCCTTATCTCCAAAAAGCCTCTATTTGACCAAATTTTTCAAATTTATAATTGAAACAAGAAAAAAATTCTCTTGGATCCAACTAAGAGCATCATGATATTCACTTCTTTGAGGCTGTAACTTCTGCTGGGGCAAGGATGATACCAAAGGGTGTAGTTAAGGTTTTTGAACTTGGGCATCAAAATTCACTTCTGAACGTCAGGTTTAAAATCTCTACAGAGGAGATTCCAACAGAGGACTTTAAGTGTGATGTTTAAGTGTGTTGTTGTAAAAGGGTGTTATGAGTGCCACGGTATGTCTGTCTCTTACAGACAATCCGCCTGTATGTCTTGGTCACTGATATGTGGACACATTTTGGCAGCTCTTGACATGCACGTGTCTGTGATGGCTGATCTTTGGAGCACGCTTCGACTAGCGTGGAAGGAGACAATCTGATAACAGCCTTGAGCAAAAGGTGTTGGGATGCAATTGTGCAACTAAGATTAACAATCTCTAGACACTGAAGCATGCCTTCATGGCCAGGTTGTACCAAACTTGTATTTTCTCCCTTCCACTTGATCTGTGTGATCAGAACTGTAGATGATGGATGATAATTCACTTTAAAGAGACCATGAGCTTTTAATCAACCAAATCTGCTTGATTTGAAGCTTTGCTGTGACTTATGATGAATGAACAGTGGAAGGCAGAACTGTAGCAATTAACAGCCTGGTGTATTCAGACCTAGGCAGACCTCTTGCTTTTCACTTGAAGTGAGCGTGAAGTGCGTTTGTTCTTGGCTTCCCTTTTCTCTTGATCAGTTATTCACCAAAAAAGCAAAGGAAAGACCTTAAATAAAGCACCTTTAGCCAAAAGGACTGAAATGAACTTAATTGCTGGGAGATGCCCCATGCTTATGTTGTCGCATATTTGTTACCTGAAACAATAAACTGTTAGCCTCAATGAGAAGTAACTGTATTGCTGCATTCCTATAAAATAAACAGTACAATGTTACTTATTGCTTAATAGAATTAATTTGAATGTGTTGTTGGCTCTTTATTTAAGGTATTTCTCTATAAGGCTTGTTCCCTGCAGTTAATCAGTTTTCTTTTGTTCCTTCCCAAATACCTCATATTTGGTAACAGAGCCTTCGTCTTGTACTGTTGGTCTTTGCTTCATTAGATTTTGGGGTGGGTTTGTTGGTTTGTGTTGGTTCCCCCGCCCCCCAACATTTTTGCTCCACCATTCTCTCTGTCTCGTTCCCTCCTTCTTTATACTTATTCTGTGGGTTTTTTTCATTTTGGTGTTGTCTCACCTTTGGCCAATTAAAAATAAAAAAAAAAAAGAACTCATCTCTGATGGGTATCTCCCTCAGAAAGGAGCAGCTCATTCCCAGCACTTCCCACCATGCTTGGCAAGTGCCAGCACGCAGTCGATGTGTGGAACCAGCCGGCGCACGCTCAGGATCTGGAAGGGCAGTAACCACCCAGTGATTTACCGTCAGGAGAGCCAGACCTCGCCCTCATCCTCACATTCCTCATTGGTCACTCTCGGTCTCTTATGGCCGTTCCCATTAGCCATTATCTGCTAAAGGTCTGGCAACGGTGAAAGTGTCCTCTTCCAAAGCAGGGTAAGCATTTGGAAGGAGCAAGGACATACATTGCAATGGCAATTACACCTTAAAGCTTGAAATTACAGTATCACAGTATCATAAGGTTGGAAAAGACCTTTGAGATCATCGAGTCCAGCCTATGACCCAACACCTACTCCTACTCCTACTTGTCAGCTACACCATGGCACTAAGTGCCTCATCCAAATTCTCTTTGAACACCTCCAGGGATGGTGACTCGACCACCTCCCCAGGCAGCGCATTCCAATGAACAATTACCCTCTCAGTGAAGAATTTCTTCCTAATGTCAATCCTAAACCTCCCCTGGCGAAACTTGAGACCGTGTCCTCTTGTTCTGTCACTGGTCGCCTGAGAGAAGACACCAACTCCTGCCTCACCACAACCTCCCTTTAGGCAGTTGTAGAGCTATAAGGTCTCCCCTGAGCCTCCTCTTCTCCAGGCTGAACAACCCCAGCTCCCTCAGTCGCTCCTCACAGGGCTTGTGCTCCAGCCCCTTCACCATCCTCATCGCTCTCCTCTGGACACACTCCAGCATCTCAACATCCTTCTTAAACTGAGGGCTCAGAACTGGACACAGCACTTGAGGTGCAGCCTGACCAGTGCCGAGTATAAGGGGATGACGACCTCTCCAGTCCTGCTGGCCACACTGTTCCTGATGCAGGCCAGGATGCCATTGGCCGCCTTTTACACTTGAGCGCACTGCTGGCTCATGTTGAGTTTCCTGTCCACCAGCACTCCCAAGTCCCTTTCCACCTGACTATTCTCCAGCCACTCTGCACTCAGTCTATAGCTCTGCATCTCATCTTAAAAGACCTATAAATGTCACTTTTGAATGGAGAGGCTAAACTGATGAGCAGTTGTCAGTCTGCGCCCAGAGAGGGCTTTCTGCATGGCATCGATGAGCTGGCGTTTTGTTCTTTGCAGACAAAGGTAGGCATAAATGTAATCACAAATGAAAACTCTGCAAGAACTAATGAACTCGCTGCATATGCCGTGGTCTTCCTGGTAGAAACAGGTCAAGGTTTCTGATTTTTGCTGCCCCAAGAAGATGGGGAATGTAATGTAATATAATGTAATATATTAGATAGGCAGGTGGAAAAGTGAAGGAGTGTATGTGATGCAACCTCATCAGACCTATGAAAAAAACTAGTGCTCGGCACTAAGCTGAACATCTAGGTGGCTACTGGATATTGGCCTGGCCAAGTTAGAAAAACTGGAAGAGAGCCCAAAAGATGGGTTTTCAAAAGGCAGGGGCCAAAACAGAGCCACCAGTCTGCCCAAATCACTGACTAAGTGAAAGGAGGCTGTGACAGGATGGGTGCTGGTCTCTTCTCACAAGTGACAGCGATGGGACAAGAGGAAATGACCACAAGTTGCACCAGGGGAGGTTTAGACTGGACAAGAATTTCTTCACTGAGAGAGTGGTCAGGGATTGGAACAGCTGCCCAGGGAGGTGGTGGAGTCACCATCTCTGGAGGCATTTACAAATGGATGGATGAGTTTCTTAGGGACGTGGTTTAGTAAGGAGACAGGCATGGTTGGTCTTAGTGATCTCAGAGGTCTCTTCAAACCTAGTGATTCTATGATTCTATGATTGTATTTTTTGAGAACCAGGTATCCTGAACGGGAATGTCATGAACTTTGAAAATGTCATTTCTCTCTGCCCTTGGACGCAGTAATGCAGGTTGCTCGGTGCATGATGGTAGGTGTTTTATCTTCACACTGTGCTGAGGCAGGGAACTATTCACACTCTGTGTTCCTAAACCTGCGCTGCTCCCTGGGTGGCTTCACCAAGCTAATGTGGATGTAATTCGTGAAGCAAACAGTTAATTTTTGCTGATACCTCTCTGTTCGTACCTCCTGAGCAGATGTTGTAACTGTTCTCCCTCTACCTTGGTGACCTCTGCCTCTGTAAGGCTATGGTGACCTCTTAGTCAGAGCGTTGAATAACTAGGTGGTATTGCTGGTGAGCAAAGGTCTCGGGTGGAGCACATGTCACAGTGAAATCGAGGGGAGGGGAGGCAGTCGGACAGACACATGGGGTTTAGTGTGTGTGTGCGCGCGTAGACTCTGGGGAAAGGTTAACAAAAGTGCCTTATAATGTAGAAAGTATCTCTAGAGCTTATTGGGGTGAATCTTTGTTTTCCTGAGCAAGTTCTTGGAAGAAGCTTCTGGTGATGATCCATGTGCTGGCTCTTGAGTCTTCTTCCTTCTGCCTGTCTGGGGTCAGTCGCTGTGTGTCCTGTGCATCTGCAAATACTTACGCTCACTTGAGGATGTACACATTTATCCCTAAGCTCCAGCTAGAGACAACGTGTGTACAGGTTTACTGCTGCTTGGTGCCCTCCCTCCAGTACAAGGTGAAGCGCTAAAACAAGTTCCTGATCTTTTCATTCGTCGTTTTTAGAGAACTGGGTCAGTAGAGTGGCCTTTCTTCAGTCAATGAGAAAAATAAAATTGGTGCTGCAAATTGGCAAGATGAGTTGTGCAGTGAACAGTGTCCCCGTATCCCTCTGTTTTTAGGACCTGTGCCTGGTTTGAACTGAGCCTGGTGAGCAGATCGCTCCGTGTCCCACATGGTTTATAAAGAGTTCTCTGACATTCGTGTTTCTGTATTTTGCTTTTTCTCTGTAATGCCCTCTGCCTCTCCATAGTGGTGTGGTCATTTACACTCTCTGAACTTGAATTAACCCAGTGGCATTTGTTTTCCCCACAGAAACTGGAGTTAAGAGGAAGTACCATGGATCGGTTTGACTTCCCTGACCTTCTAGGTGATAGGCCAAATGGGGATTATCTAAGTATAATCTGTAGATGTAAGTAAAGACCGTTTGAGGCAAAGTCACGAGTCTGGCAAGGTTCCTGGTCTTTGTGTAAGGCTACTTCACGTGAGTTTGTTATGCTGTCGTGTGGATTGGGTCAGAACAGTGGTTTACCTAAGGTGTTTCTGGCTAGTTGAGCTGAAATGATAGAATCTGATACTTCCTCCTGCTGTTGTTGTTGGTATTTGGGCTTTGGAACATTGTGGGTTTGTTCTCAGGAGTTTCAAACCCAAAAGCATTTCAACAAAATGATTCCACTTAGCTGTAAAGAAAAAGAGATTGAGCTGAATCTCATTTCAACAGAAAATCTGCAGGGATTTTTATGTGTGTGCATGTGTGGTCGGTTGGCAGTTAGCTTGCTTCATGTTGAGGCGCATGGTGGGCCAGAGTGTGGCCTCCCTTCAGTTCGTGTCAGTTTGAGGAATTCCGGCTGACTGATGCGAATAGGCCATGGGTGTGTTCAGCTCTGATGTTCATCATTCTTCTTGACTGCTTGAACGTGAGATGGAAGCAAAAATAATAAATCTTGTGGCTAAAAAAGATTAACCATGACTGAAATTGAGCAAGAATTAAGTGGAGAATCAATTACCATACTGAGGAAATTTCTTGTCCGTGGTTTTGATCTCTTACTCGAGGATAGCCAGGCTGTCGCTGGCTCCTCAACTGGTGCTGCGTCTTCCTTCTCATCTTTGGTTTTTTTCTTTTTTTTTTTTTTTTCCATTAGCACTATTGGGTGTTTAGTCATGTCCCATTTGGGGCATCTTTCAGCTGCCAGATCAGTTATATCATATACCAACAATTGTTGTGTTGGTATAAGGAAGCAGAGAATGACTTGTAGAGGTGTTTTGGGTCCTGGTTCAGCAGCTACAGCTGGAGATGAGCTGTTGGCAGAGGTAAAAGACTTTAAAACTGTGACACCGACATTGCCAGGGAGTGTTACACCAGCCCCGGAGTATCTGGGCATCACCTGATTTCTCAAATTCAGTCTGTCCCTACGTGACAGTAACCTACTGTTGTCCTTTGTGTCCTTCCATGCTTTTTTGCCCTCCCTATCACTACAGAGCTCTTTGGCAGAGACGCTGGACAGCAGTGGCAGTTTGGACGCGCAGAGAACTGACATGATTTACACTATCGAAGATGTTCCTCCGTGGTATCTCTGCATATTTTTGGGGTTACAGGTGAGTTTTGGAACAGATGGAAGAATTTTCTCTGTAATTTTAAAGCTTGTTTAGCATTTTCTGTGCGGTTCATTACATTTTTGTCAGGAACTGGCACAGCTGTCCAGGGAGGTGGTGGAGTCGCCACCCCTGGAGGTGTTTGAAAGACGGGCAGATGAGTTTCTGAGGGACAGGGTTTAGTAAGTGGACAGGTACGATTGGACTTGATGATCTCAAGAGGCTTTTCCAAGCAGATGACTCTATGATTCTGTTTGTGTATGGGATGGTTTTATTCTTCCCACACCCTCACACATTTGAAGAAGTGTTAAGGTGGTTTCTTCTGCCGTTGATCGCAAAGACTGCTGTGTTGATAACAATCTTTGTTATTATTCACTGGGTTGTGCACTTGTGAGATTCACTTCAAGATTTCATTTTCTAAGCAGCTGTTAGTAAATAAGTGAGCAAATGCTAAGTGTTGAGCTCCACAAAATGATGTTTGACACCTCTGGAATTAAAGATGGAGAGAAAGAGGGATTTCGTCCTGAAATTTTGAATGGAAAAGCTGCCGCTGTAGTCATTTCAATTCTACAAGTTTCATAACATCCTCCTTGACATGTGGGCTCGCTCATCAGTGTGCAGGCAAATCTTGCACTCCTTGGAGTCAGAACGTGTGCTTCCTGCAGTGAGTAGGGCTGGACCCTGCTCCTGGCTCAGCCACTCACTCCTGTGAAGTGGAACAGCTCGTTTCATCTCCTTTCTTTCCTGAACGGTAATAATATCTGTCCCACAGGAATGCTGGGAATTTGTTAATATCTATAAAGTATGTTGAGCTCTCCAAACAAATACATTCCAAAGCATCCTTTTTATTTCTGCCTTTCCTCAAGGACAGGCAGTTCTGTAGGGATTATATTTTCACTTGCATTGCTGAATATTGTGACTCTTGTTTGTTTGTTTACTTTAAGTATTTGGATTGAATCAGCGAGTACCCGGCTTCTGGTACCGGAGCATGTGTGCAGCTCGTGGCTGCTCCACGTTCGTTTGTGAGCTAACGGTTTTTCATGTGGTTGAAAGTGAGTGGGGTTATTTCTCTGCTTTTCGGAGTTGGAAGCTGTTTTCAACAGTTACCTCCATGCCTCCTCCTCAATACCAGCAGTCTTGCTGCGATGTAAATAACCTAGTTTATCTTACAGGAATAGCAATCGTTAGCAACAGGCTGGTGGTGCTTCAGCATGGAAGGAAAATCCTTGGAGAAATGCTGAGGACCAGGAAGCGAAAGCTTTTCTGGAGAATTCAAAAGCAAAAATATCCAGTGCAAAAGAAAAGATGGTCATAGGTTTATTTACTTCCTGATATCGGCTGCAGCATTAACGAAGCATCTTTCTCTCCACAGCATTACCTGACATGTTTCAGTGGAACCATAGCAGTGCCCTTTTTGCTTGCCGATGCCATGTGTGTTGGATTTGACCAGTGGGCTACCAGCCAGTTGATTGGGACCATTTTCTTCTGCGTGGGCATCACTACATTGTTACAAACAACTTTTGGGTGCAGGTGAGATGGTGACTTGTTTGTGGTTGTTGAGATGGTGATCAGACAAGGGCATCTGTTGGGATCTCCAGGATGCAGTCTGAGATCCAACAGTCTGTTTTCAAAGGATATGAAACACAAGGTCACACACAGGGCAGTTAGGGAAGGCTTTTTGAAAGCTGATCCCCAAAAAAGGTGGATCTGAAATCAGAGAAGGCGCTCCAAGGGTAAGAAAATATACCAGAGGTGAGGAGAGGGAAGAAGGAGGAGGGAAATCCATGAGGATAGAGAAGGTAGACGTGTTTCTGGGGGAAAAGAAGAATTCTTACACCTTGGTAAAGAGGACCTAATTTTGATATTTGTATTATTTTCTTGAGCGATGCTGTGTAACAGTTGGGGTGGTTGTCATGAGTCCTACAGCAGATCCTGCGCTGGTTCCAGTAAAGTGCTTGTCGCTTTAAAAAGGGAGGGGGAAATGATAAAGGCAGCTTGTTGTTCTCTGAACTGAGTGTCTCTGGTCGCTTTCAGTGCAAACAAATCATGTGGGTTTATTTGTTAGTTGCAGGTAGTGAACTTTCCCTTAGCTAAGAGGAAACACAAAGGTGTCCAGGGATGCTGTGCCTCTCCCTTGATCTCCTCTCCTTAGGGTGATACAAGAGCCTGATTCAGGCGTTAGCAAATACTTGTGAAAACCTGGTGCTGCTGAGGACAGGATGTTGTAAACTTTGTTGACATGAAGATTAATCTTTATAAAAAAGTGTGTTCTGTGGTGAACACTGCAGAGATGTTTGACATGTTTGCTTACCCTTCTGTTGGCTCTGCCTGTGAGAAGCAGGAATAGCTGAAACCTGCAGTTATTTCTGCGTCTACTTGGATAAACTGAGAGGGATCAGTGAAATCAGAAGGAAAGTGCCTGTTTTAGGACTGTGCCCTCCTATGGATACTGGAATGATTTGTGGATCGTTTAGTTCAGTGTAAGAACAATGAGAGCTGCAGTCCTGCATTCCAGTGGGAGATGGATGAGGTGTCCCCCCCCATTTTTTAAGATTTATTTAAGAAACAGAATCTTTGGGTGGAAAAGTTATCACAGTAGGGTGCGAGAGACAAGCCCAGGGTAGATCGCTTGCAGCTGTAGATCAGCTTTTCATCTAAAAGTGTTCCAAATATCTCCATTTTCCCAGTGTATCCTTCAGTTGCTGGTTTAGCTTTTGTTACCTTTCTCCTCTCTTGTCCTTTGTAAAAAAAAACCCTTCCCTTTATTCTTTGATTATGTCTTTCTCAACTTATAAAATCACTCTCCTGTTTTGTATGAAAAGTTCATTCTGATGACAAAACAGCGTAATGAAAACTGTTGAAAGACAACATTTTCTGTCCTTTATATATTTTCTCATAGTCAAGGGTACCTGCAGGTATTTCCTTCTCAATGTGCTCCGTGTTTGTAGGGCATCTTCCCTCCACTGTGACCAGAATATGTCGAATATCAGGAGGGAGGCAGAGGAGCGCTGCCCAGCCGTGGTTTGAACCACTTTCTTAATGGGAGTGATGTATTTTTTTCATATTTTTTCCCCTTTTGCTTGATAAAGACATTTGAGGGGTTGACGTGGGCAGGAGCGGGAGACTGAGATCTTTTACTGTTCACTGAGTGCCCCTCCCTGGACTTAATGAAATTTAAAATCTTCCAGTTTTGTAAGAAGAGCAGAGTTGTGGATGGAGGTGAACTCAAAGGGGAGCTTGGTTTTCCTGTGCTTTCTTCTGCCTCAAACTTAACAGAAGCAACTTAGCTTTTATGTTTCCTGAGACTTGTATCTTTTCACAGAACTTAAGGTTTTGGTCTTTTGATTTTCACTAACTGATCTTGGACTCTTTCTCCTTTTTGCTTGCCATTGAATGTTTTGGGGCTCTTGCAGAAACCAGTGTGCTCCTGTCCATTTGAAATACCTGTTTCCTTCTGCGTCATCCCACTCTGCCCTCCTGGGTGGGGTTTGTACTGTTCAGTGGCTTCCACTTGCATGTGTTTGTGTGCTGGAGGCAGTTGTGTTTGGGTCTTAAAATATGTAAACTTGCATTTGAGGAGAACATTTCCCCAGTTGAGTGTTTTATAACTAGTTAACATGTGATTCTGGTTTTACGTAAGGGTGGGAACGGGATATAGCAGTGGCGTTCTCTACGTGAGATCTTGAAGTATTTATTGGCAAATCTATCAACTGCCAGGTATTTTAGCAAATAAAGCCATTACACTTTCAAAAGGTCAAATTCCATGGTTTAAAGGTCCTTAAACCTCAGTTAGGAGGAGGAGTTGTGGTCAGTTTAGTGCCCATACAAATTTTAGGAATTCAAGATATTTATTAGGTTATATAAGCAAGGATTCAGTCATCAGCGTGGCTGAGACAATCAGATACAGCTTTAATATACCTAGACCTTGTTAGTTTGTTGCTGTGCCCATCACTACATTGTCCAAGCATTCTTGCATGTGTGACACGTTAAGATAATGAAGACCTTTCCAGATGACCTGAACTGTATAAAAAGCTTCATCTTCACAAGAGCCAGTGCCAAAATTGAGCAACTCCACCATTTAGGCATGAAATTTAAACTGTATCCCAGCCATAAGTGGGCAGTGCTCTACCCAGCAGTAACGAATGTCTGGCTTGGCAATCGGAAAGGTTTTCATAAGTTGTGTTAAGACTGCAGCTGCCTCTTCAGAAGGAGCCTATGAGCAGAGGAGGCTGGTTCTGAGTAATAGGTAACCCCAATAATTTGAGCCTACTGGCCATTTCAGTAAACGTTGCAGGTTGACTGAGATAAAGGCTGAGCGGTGGCTGCGTGAGGCACACCAGGACCTCGTTGTGCAGGATGTCTGCAGGGTATTCCAGGTGCTGCAGGACTGGCTGTCTGGACTGAAGCCTCAGAACCTGACTGCATCACCGGGGAATGTGTTTGCAATGTCTGTTTACAGAATCACTGGGGGGACAGAGCGCTGTGTAGGTGGGATAGAGGAGTAACAGCTTGTTACAGGAATTGCGTATTTTGCCGTGGGCACCAGCTTGCTTGGTTTGCTTAACGACCCTTGACAAATAAGGTGAATCATTCACTTGTAGCTACCAACCGTTTCTTCACTGAAGATAAAGCTTTGGTGCTTGCTTGAAGGAAGTTAGAAGGGAATTACACCCATCAGGTGTGCTCAGGTAGCTCATGCATTTGTTGAAGTTTGACTTTTTAATATGGTTTTCAGTGCTTTGCAGTAGCTGGGTCAGCTTTGGAGATTGTTCATGGCTCAGACTCCTTGCCAGTGGTCATTCAACTGTCCCGGCTTCCTTGCTGGGAACTTCACAACTGCTGTTAGTAACATGCTACTGTTTGGGGGTTTTTTTGTACATTAAGCCTGTCCAGGATTTTTTCCCCATAGGTTTTTCTTTTTTCCTTCTTTGTGCTTTTTCTGATCTTTATCTGGATCTGCCACAGTCAGTTCTTTCCCTTTGCTTATTTTTGCACTGGTGTGAAGGCCCATCGTTGCGGCTGTAGAACAGCCGTAAGCATGGAGCAGTAACTACAGCTACCTGAGCAATTCAGCTTTCAATATGTTACAGTTTGAGATTTGCTGTTAAAGAGAATCTAACTACAGCCCATTAATGACAGTATTTATAGAACAGTTCAAAGAGCATCTTCTCTATAGTTAAGTAACATCTGGATACTTGCAATGTTACGCAAGCTACAGCTGAGTCAATAAATACATAGCTGGGGTTGGTGAATGGTCTTTAGATTTTAAACCTTTTGGGAAGTGTAAACACCAATGCTAAGAATGTTGTCTTGAAATTCTTGCAGCATTGTATGTATTGTTGCCAGCCACCTGGAACATCTAATCAGCTGTTATCACCCAGTTATTTACATGTACACCTGAAGATGAATGTGTGAATGACTGTGCTGCAAGTCATGCAGAGGGAGAGTGCTGAGTGTGCAGACTGCATACTGCTCTGTCCGAGAGCCTTTTCTGATGTGATGGAGCGGTCAAAGCTGCATGTTCAGCAGTCTGGCTGGGGCTTACACGAGAACACGAGTCTGTATCCTTGTGCTACCGAGTCAAAACCTTCCGTCAGTGTCTGGTGCCTGCATGCTGATATCCAGTCATTATCTGTTGCAGGTGTGGTGTTAATAACTTCATAGAACCATAGAATGCTTTGGATTGGAAGGGATCTCAAAGCCCCATCCAGTTCCACCCCCTGCCATGGGCAGGGACACCTCCCACTGGATCGGGGGCTCCAAGCCCCATCCAACCTGGCCTGGAACACCTCCAGGGATGGGGCAGCCACCACTGCTCTGGGCAACCTGGTCCAGGGCCTCCCCACCCTCATTGTGAAGATTTTCTTCCTAATGTCTCATCTAAATCTTCCCCCTTCCAGTTTAAAGCTGTTCCCCCTCATCCTGTCAATAGAAGCCTTTGTAAAAGGTCCCTCCCCAGCTTTCCTGTAGTCCCTTCAGGTACTGGAAGGCCACTATGAGGTCCCCCCAGAGCTGTCTCTTTTTCAGGCTGAACAAGCCCAGCTCTCCCAGCCTGTCCTCACAGCAGAGCTGCTTCAGTCCTCGGATTATCTTCCTAGCCTCCTCTGGACCCGCTCCAACAGTTCCATATCCTCACGCGTAGTGCCTTCTGTTAGGTCTTTGGTGCGTGAAGTCTTAGTATTTCTGTCTGTTCTTTTCAGTAAGATGTTCTCATGTTTCACTTTCACAACAACCCCCAGTAAAGGTTGGCTTTGAGGATGAGTAACCACTGAGCTGCAGTTGATATCCTGACACGGTGCTGTAACACCCAGGAATGTCAGCATCTCTCCTTTCCCTTTCCACCAGGTTACCCTTGTTTCAAGCGAGTGCTTTTGCATTCTTAGCACCTGCTCGAGCGATTCTCTCCCTGGAGAAGTGGAAATGTAACAATACAGGTAATTGTCCTTTATGCTCGTTCAGGTTTAAGTTTCAAATGACCCAGATCACGTACAATGAAACTGCAAGTAATGAGCAGGAAATAGGAAAAATTCTCTCCTTTTACAATGTTAAAACTTTGTGCCTTGGAAAAAGTTTCCTAAAAATGTCCTTTTCTGTTTCTGTGGGTGTGGGGGGTGTACGTAGAAATGTTGACGAAAGAAATCTTCGCAGCATAAAACAATTATTTTGTTGACAATGGAGAGAAAGGCAGAGGATTCCTTAAAAGTTCCTCTCCAGTACTTAGAAATAGTAAATCCAGTCAAGTCCTTTTAAGCTGCCTAGTAGTGAGTTTGGGCAGTGCTGGGCCAGTGTATTTACCTGTATTTACCTGAGAGATTTTGCAGAGCAAACATGGAACTTTTAGTCTTGCTTCTCACTAAAGTTATTCCCTGGGAGTGCATTTGATTCTCTAATCACTTATATTTATATTATTTCTGTGTTTTATAATCTGTTTGATTCACTTTTGGCCATCTAATTTGTTTGCCTGATATTTTTTTCTATAGAAAACTTAGCTTTGAGCATTCACATGTTCTCACTGGGGGAGTCAGGATTAGCCACTGGGAAACTGCGCGCGGGGCCCCGTGCCTGACGCAAACCGTGGTGTGGTTTGGGAGTGCTGGGATATTCCTGTGCACTGGCACGTGCCCATGTCCTCAGGCACACTTTGTTGAAAGAAAATACGGTCTGATAACCTTTGATGGCAAAGCAATCTTTTCCACGACCTCAGCTTCTCTAAGAGAGCCTTCCCTGCATCTTGCTGTTGAACCTTTTGACCTCCAAAGGTGTCAGATGGGGCTGTTGGCACAGGTCAGTTCTTCACGCAGTGAGTGACCTGAACTGGTGACCAGCAGATGTTGGAGTCTCGATTCCCAGTGTGCAGTTGAGTAATTCTCCATTCATCCATTGATTGGAGCGGGAAAAGAATCCCTAACTGGCCTTTCTTCTGAAAGTTATGATTTTTCCCCAGTCTTGTGGGGGTGGAATTCGTGGTTGGCTCCTGGGGAGAGCAAGTGTGTCATTACTTGATTTGTAGCATTACAGAACTTTTATTCTGTGTAAATAAAAGCTAATTTGTCAGACACAGCTTAAGGAGAGATTTATTTTGTATTAAATAATGGCAAAGTGGCCAAGGAATAAATACCTGTGTATTTTCTTTCTTCTTTTTGTAAGATGTAACAGTTACAAATGGAACAACAGAACTGCTTCACACTGAGCACATCTGGTACCCCAGAATACGAGAGGTAATGTAGGCGTAGCCTTTAGCTGTTGCTCTGTCCCATTCCAGTTCCGTTTCTCACCTGACCATCTCTGTGTTCTCATCTTTAAGTTGGTAATTTCTTCTGCCACTGCGATTTTCATTTGAGTATATCGCTCTGGTCATTTCATGGAAGCCTTCATCTTTTCAGCGTGTTCATGGCTGGACAGCGAGTACAAGGAGTTAGTTACCACATGCCAAAAGATGCGCAGTAAAATGCACAAGAGAGACAAATGCTCTTCTTGTAAGACTTTGCCATTTGTGCTCACTGGTAGCAGTTGAGCTGCTGCCAGGCCCCTGGCCTGCTGCCACTGGCCGGTGGGCTGTCCTGTGGAAGGTAAATGTGCAGTTAGCAAATCTCTTCATCCCTAGGCATCTTAAGTTGGAGACTATTCCAGTAAGACTTTCCTAAGAGACTTGCTGAAACATGTCGGACTCCTTCTCCACTGGCAGCGCTGCAGTCTGACTGTCGGCGTGCTCTGCAGAGCCCAGGATGAGGGTTGTGCCCAGGCGTCACACTAGAGTGGTAGATAGCATAGTCCAAATTAAAGCGTGTGTCATGGAATTTATCTCCCATCCCGTTGCTTTGGGCTGCAAACTTTTTTTTAATTAAAAACAACCCCTCTCTCTTCCCCATGTTCAAACCATAGCTACATCCTGCCAAGAGCCCTGCAGCCAAGAGGGCTGACAGTCTCCTGAGACCACAGCGCTGCTCTATACCAGCTTCTAAGGAGCACTTGTGAACAGTGCAGCACACACTCTGCCCCTAGGAGCTAGGAGCATCACCTCCGTGGCGCCACCAACCCTTGCCGGTTCGATCTGAGAGCTTAAAGGTTAGCCTGGAACCCAGGTCTCCTGTCTCACAGTGTGATGTGCTATCCACACAACTACCAGACTGGCCCACTGGTCTGTTGTGGAATAGTTTTGTGGAGAAAACCATAAGTGTTATGCTTAAGCAATAAGTCACTTAAACATAATGAGCTGTTTTATGACGAAAAGTTTGCTGAGTTCTTCTGTGTCACTTGAGTTCTTTTAACTGCAGTTTGTAATCCAGAGCAGAAAAATAAATGTTTTGTGTTTGTTTATGAGATTTGACTGAACTGGCTCTTTGCCGTTCTTGTGTGTTCAGATCCAAGGTGCTATCATCATGTCCTCCTTGATAGAAGTGGTCATCGGTTTGCTCGGCCTTCCCGGTGCCTTGCTGCGATACATCGGACCTCTGACCATCACACCAACTGTGGCTCTCATTGGCCTCTCCGGTTTCCAAGCTGCTGGAGAAAGAGCAGGAAAACACTGGGGTATCGCGATGTTGTAAGTACTCCTGGGGGTTCTTGGCTTAGGCCAGGGGGTCCCTGCTCATCACGCAGGAATTTTGGAGTGCCAGGGTCTGCTCCGTTGCCAGAGGTAGCATTGCAGTCCTCCCAGCGTGGAGAAACAGCGCGTGCCGGAGCATGAGTGCGTCTGGATGGGATCAGCTGGCAGTTTAGGAATAAGGACAGCAGCAACTCAAGAAGAGGAGGACGAAAAGGCTGAATGTGAGGTGTGGAGAGCAGGGAATTTTATAAAACAATAGTTGGTCTGGGAACCGTTGGCTGGATCTGATTCGGTGGCATAGAAAAGATGATTTAGCAGAACACCAGAGAGATTAGTGAACAATTTGTATTTCTATTTTTATGATGCTATTGTGGATGTTTGTTATTCTGCAAAAGTGAGCAAATACCATTGGTAGTAGTGGTCCATTTGTCATTATTACTGGTTTGCTTACCTATAGCCAAGAGAAATCTGTTTGACAACAGAGTTTGTTTTTCAGTGAATGCCATCAGCTGATGAGGCATAAGTAGGCAGATTTCTGTTAAGCAGATAAAAAGGCTTTTTGAGTAAATTTCAGGACATGATGTGTGTGCTTCTGTAGGTGCCGATGCCAGGGAAATTAAAGAATTGAGATTAGGGGTATGAATAACATGAGATGAAGAGAAGACAAAAGCCTCCTGTGGGATTGCTGTGGATAACCAGAGAAATACGGATGGAACTCATATGTAGGGAGGAGGAAACTGGCTGGAGCAGTTGTTCTATTCAGTGTATAGCAACCAACTTTGTGCTGGCACTGGAAGCGGAAGGAGTGACTTAATGAGATTGGATTCTGATCTGGCTATCTGTTTGCACAGTACGTTGAACATGTACAGTGCTCTGTAAGTGCAGCTTATGATTAAACAGACTTTAATTTCCTTTCTCTTCGATGTTAGCATCATGGATATTTTTGTAGTTCTGTTATGTTAAGCAGCTGACCCAAAGGAATGGTTTATTTGCCTGTGAAACAAATTCTAGTCTGGTTGAGAGTAATGTTAAGTCAGTCAAGCAGATCTATGGTGAATTGGACAGGGAAATGTGTCATTAAAGTTGACATTTTACAGATGGAAAAAAATAAATTGCTTTAGGAACAGCATTTTTAAATACTATCAGGTCAGTAAGTATTTCTGGTTCTGCCACGCAAAAATGCACAAGGTTGGTGAAGAGATCGCCGTAGCCATGGAGAACCTCTCAGCAACGCCTTGATCGCTACAGGATGGGGCGCTTGAAATTGTCTTGACTGTTGTGATGAGATAAAAATGCTGTGGCACTGTCAAGCACAGCAGAAGAGAGCTGTTACCCTCTGTTAACCACACGTGCTATTTGACCAGACTTTCAGTTTCCCAAACAGTTTTCTGACCTCACGTGTTCTGCGGGTGCCAGGCTGAAATAATTTAATCCGTGAAACACATCGTGTCACAATCTGTAAAAAGGGAAATTACTCCTGTCTTGGTCTTTGCCTGTTTGTGTGGTGAGCGAAGCTGTTGCTTTGACATTGAAAGATCTGATAGTATTACAGAATGGCAGTAACCCCCCTGCCGTGTAGCCAGTATAATGGCAATTACAATAATATCAATTATTGCATTATTTACAAGTCTCTCCGAAATAAATCGGAACACAGAGCCCCCTGTCCTTGGGGCTGGTGGGGCCAGGGAGCTGCTGTGAGGGCGTGGAGCCCATCTTTCCCTAATGGCCTTCGGGAGAGATGCCAGAATGTTTTCTGAATGCGAGGAAAAGGTGCCTTTACCATTCGACTGTAGTCAGGGTGAAGGCTATAAATGACACCCTTCTTGTGCAGAGCTCTTTGTGCCCGGGGGACGGAGGGAAAATAAAGCTCTGTTTTGTTTCTTACAGCCTGAAACTGAGCTTGGACAGAAAAGGGAGGGAGGCTTAAAATCTGCCTCTTTTTTTTTTTAAGTCAGCTGATAAAAACATAATCTCGAATTTCAGAAAAGCTTTGCTTCTCCAGCCGCTCGACTCTTTGTGCAGCCTTCACAACTGGGTTTGGCTGTTCCAGAACTGAGCAACCTGCCCTGGCTTTTTATTCTTCATGGCAGTGGATATTTATTTTAGCTGTAGAGCTGAATTATTTTTTAATGTATAGAGGAGCTTAGCAGTTTTTACGAGGAGAGAAAATGCATAATACTTGAGGATTTAAAAGCTGTAATAAAGTGAGTTACTGATGGCCTGCAGTGGAACAGGGTCTCAGGGGTTTGGGGATCTGTCCTAGTTGAAGCACAGTTGTTCCGTAAAAGTTGCATATACAAAAAAAAAACCCCAGAGCATTCTTGAGAACTGAAGAATTTCCCTTGACAGAAATTTTTCGAGTGCTTTGGAGTTTTATACAAATTTTTAAATGTAACAAGTATGCTGTGCTGGCCTCCAGTTGCGTGGTTCTCCCCATTCACCAGCAGCAGCCGTTGTGCTTTGGGTGCAGAGCAGCCCTCGGAGTGCAGAGTTCGAGTCGGAGCAGGCTCCGTGCTAAGGGCTGCTCAGCTCTGAAGATCTTTCTTCAGCCTAATTCGTTTTCCTGCTTCCATTGACCTGTTTGCTGCTGGCTGGTTTTGCAGCATTTTAAAATAGAAATTGTGTTGGTTTGGCTTTTGTGGAATAATAATTTATTTAAAATATATTCTCTTATCTTGTGCTAAATTTAAAAGGTACATTCATGTTTCTGTCTGAAGAGCCTGAGCAGGTTTGTGCTGAGAAGGATTTTTAATGCAGTGGTGTGAAATGATGTGTCTCTCTTGTCCCACCCTCCTCCTCCTATTTTTTTCTCAGGACTATTTTCCTAGTGTTGCTGTTTTCTCAGTATGCCAGAAATGTCAAATTTCCCCTCCCCATTTACAAGTCCAAGAAAGGATGGACAGCGTACAGGCTGCAGCTCTTCAAGATGTTCCCTGTGAGTAGTTGAACTTGTTCCTCAGTTGGCAAAAAAACCCTCTAATTTGTGTTTTGGGGATATTTTTTATGGGTTTTTTTGTTTTCTTCCTGGTACAATAGAGCACAAAGGTGAGATAAACATTTAAATGGCTTTATGGGAAACTTAACCAAATGGCTCCTTTTGCTGCAGGAAACAGTCTCGTATTGTAGTCCTGCCAGGTCCCTTTGGAGTCCATTGCTGATGAAGAGTTGGACTGATGGAGGTCATAGAGGGGGGGGGGAGAGAGAAAGGTGTGTTTATGCATGCAGTGAATGCCTAAACTGAGCCCTCCAAAAAGGAGGTGGCAAGATCATTATCTTCTTGTTTTATGAAAGCGATTCTCCGTTCCCCCACGTGAAAGGCTTCTTTATATTTCTCTGGTAGAACTGAGACTAATTCTCTCGTTTGTGTAAGTGCCCATTTGGAGACTTTCCCGTTTGTTAGGGGAGAGAAGAGCTTGCTCATGTTCTAAAGCTTTTGTACCAGCACCTTTGTTAGGGGCTGCAGGGAAACACCTCATGGATCTGTTACAGGATTTACTGCTTGTTCAGACTTAAAATATCCCTTAAGATCAACACAGCTGTGTGTGCAGTAGATACGCTGTGCAGGAAATCTTTGCTCTTGTGAATATTGCCAGTGATAGGTTCTTTTAAACAACTTTTCCTTTCCTCTTTCACAGATTATCTTAGCTATTTTGGTGTCATGGTTGCTTTGCTTCATCTTCACTGTGACAGACGTCTTTCCCCCTGACAGTTCGAAGTACGGCTTCTACGCGCGCACAGATGCCCGACGAGGAGTGCTCTTGGTAGCTCCGTGGTTCAAAGTTCCCTATCCTTGTAAGTGTGTCTGGGTTTAAGTGCTGGTTTTCTAACAACAGGATTGTGAGCATCGTTCCTGTTGTTTTCAGAAGCGTTGCTATTATTTTCTCAGCACTCTCTGATGCTCTTCAGTGTGCCCTGACCTAAAGACGTCATAGGTAGGGATAATGGGGGTTTATTTCTTGTTTTCATCTTAAATCATAGAATTGCATAAAGATTTGAGTTGGAAGGGACCTCAAAGCCCATCCAGTGCCACCCCCTGCCATGGGCAGGGACACCTCCCACTGGATCAGGGGACTCCAAGCCCCACCCAACCTGGCCTGGAACACCTCCAGGGATGGGGCAGCCACCACTGCTCTGGGCACCCTGGGCCAGGGCCTCCCCACCCTCACAGCAAAACATTTCTTTCTGATATCCCAATCTCCTTTCAGCTGAAAACCATTTCTCCTTTTCTTATCTCTGCACTCCCTGATCCAGAGCCCCTCCCCAGCTTTCCTGCAGCCCCTTTCGGTGAATGCCAGTCAATGCTTATCAGGGGACAAAAAAGTATTTACAAGAGAATGCAAAATGCTTTAGATGACATCTTGCATGTTTCTGTTCTTCTGCTGGCCAGCTCTAACCTTAAAACTGTTAAGGGCTTTTGCCTTTGCCTTTTGCCTTTGCCTTGAGAGAGGGTTGCAGAACTGGTTCACCCTGGTGCTGCTCGGAAATTGATGTGGTAATAACAGGACAATGTTCTACAGGATCAGAATAAGGGGAATCATGAGGAATACCCCTAGGCAGCTTCCTTGTAGTTTTCCATATGCTTTGGTTCCGATTAATTCAAAAGCAATACTTACAGGATATATAATGGAAGCTTTTGGGAAAGAAGAGGAGGAAAACATCTCCACCCTGATTAGACCATTTGCGTTTGTGGAGCCTTGGTCCTTCACATTTGTGTGACTTAAAGTTCCTTTTGTTCCAAGAGGCTCATCAGTTTCAAAGAGATAAAAGCATCAAGGCAATTGCTGTGGAAAACCTGCCAAGCTTTTCTACAGGCGTAAATTAATCTTACTTTCTCTTCTGCTGAAGTTTGGAATGGGAAGGTGTTTGTGCAGTGATCATAGCTGGTGGTTGGCCAGACTAGACTTGCAACCAAAGTCTTGAGTTTTCAGAGCAATAATAATTAAGTGGCATCCACCTCACTGATCAGAATTGGTTTTCACAAGCACTAGTTCAAATGCCTTCCTTCTGAACAGGAGGAATTTTTTTGGTGGGGTTTAGGGGGTTTTGGGTTTTTTCCAAGCATGATCAAAGTAGTTGGTGAAGCGATTTTTCCTTTGCTTCTTTCATCTACTTGGACTTGCCAGACTGTGTTATTGTGAAGGGAGTTTGAGTCCATTAACGATGAATAAATTGCTGTGTGTTTTGATATCTAAATTGTTTGCTGTGGCACAAGAGTTCAGTTTTCTTTTCTTCACAGTTCAGTGGGGACTGCCAACAATTTCAGCCGCTGGAGTAATAGGAATGCTTAGCGCAGTCGTTGCGAGCATTATTGAATCCATAGGGGATTACTATGCCTGTGCCAGGTTGTCTTGTGCTCCTCCTCCACCTATTCATGCAATAAACAGGTACGGCAAAAAAAAGAAATATTTTTCAGTGTCTTAAGCTACTTTTTTTACTTTTTTGGGTTTTTTCCTTGGGCCACGGGAATGTGTCCTGTCTTTAAACATTTAGTTGGTCAAACAAAAGTGCTGAGGATCTGGAATACAAGGTAAAACTGTCATGTTGAATTGTTTTGTTGCAAATGTAGCATTGGAAACCCAGTCGTGTTCCTGCTGGAGTCCCTGGAAGTTAACGGTTATGGGTTCTGTAGGGACAGAACTCTGAATCAGTTCTGGGATCAGGGTGGCTGCCCAAAGTCACTTGAAATGCAAATTTAGAAACAAAGTGCAGCACTAAAAGTGACTTGAATTGTTTTGCCATTTCCTCAGTTTAAGAATGTGGGTGTCTGAGACAGAAAACAGAACTCAGGTTGGTTTTCTAAGTGTGTTGGAGCCTGAAACGTGAATCATAATAATTCACGTGGGACAGATGACTTCACGGGCCCCCACGTAGCAGGCAGACATAAAGACACCATCACCGAATCTGCTAATACAAGTTTGCCTCCTTTTTCTCTTTGTGATTTACAGAGGGATATTTATTGAGGGTCTCTCCTGTGTTCTGGATGGAGTATTTGGGACAGGGAATGGATCCACTTCTTCCAGCCCCAACATTGGTGTCTTGGGCATCACAAAGGTAGGTGTTCTACCTTGATTGGTTCAGTGGCTCGAGTATTTGATCTCCTCTGGTGGATGGCTTGTGTTATTTCATGTTTCATAGCACAATCCTCTTCTAGGAAACCACACTACTTGGTGCTTCGTGCAGACAAACTTTACCCAGCATTCTGAATTTCCCTAACTTGTCTGTACCATCGTCTGATGTAAATGCATTCTAGATAAGGACCTCAAAAATCTTACTTTCATTCGCTGTAAAGGGCAGTCAGAAAACCTCCATAAAGCAGCTGGTACCAAATAAGCTGTCCCTTTGAAAACCAAGAAGGCATTCTGTGACTCTGGAAGTGTTCGGAGCTGAGGTGTGAACACTGTGAACTGTATAGAAACTGATACTCTCTTGGATGTCTTGGATCTGAAAGCATCGCTAGAGAACTGACTATTTTTAATGTCTCACTGGAACGCACAGTGAAATGAGCTTGAGGTCCTTGGGTTTTATCTGCGTCTGTGCTAGGACATTAACACGGCTGGGACAAGAGCTGCCGTCAAGGGAACTTCCAAGTTACAGGTACCCTAAATGTTTGTTTCCATCATGACAGGTGTTCGAGGCACTGAGCATGCTTAGGGATTACCTATTTTTGGGTTTGTTACTCAGCAAAATATATAAGCACCTGAGGAATTCACATGCTGACCTGGATGCGTGCTGGAATGCCTTGCGAACGAGGAGACCTTGGACTGCAGATAGATCTGCTTGATATTGTTAATTTAACCTTGATAAGAAGTATCAACAGCATTTGTACATCTTGTTGCGTATTTTGCTTGTAAGCTGTAAGTCTACTTCACGCATACAAGACAGAAAATGTCAGCTCTCCACTTACAGTAACTCACCCCTCTGACTGCATCCAGTACAGAGGATGAATTTATCTTCAACCATTTTTTTCTACACAAAGGATGATTCTCTTCAGTTTTAGGGTGGAATATAAATACTGACAGCACCATCTGCTGTTGGTACAAGTTCCCATTTAGTTGCTGATGGAAATTTCCTAAAAGGAATTTTGATTAGAAAAATCCTTAAAGAAAGGTTTATTCTGTTCTGCTCCTTTTCTGACTCAATGTGAATTAACAGCACTTTTTTATTAACAGTTGTCAGAAAGGAGTGTACAGTTTGCTTTGGAACAGCAGAAAATGAATGTTTAACTGGCAGCTGTCAGAGAACAGCGGTCGCTACAGTTTGGTCTGTTGAGAGCGCGTGGTGGAAGAATGGATGTGCCTTACCCAGGATGGCACAGTTGGGTGGCTCCACTCCAGTGCTTTGTCTTGTGTTCCTGTCTCCATAACATTCCTAAAAATCTACTGGTTTTTCAACTGCAATTTATATCAAAACAGATCTCTGGCACGCAGATACATTGCTGTTTATTTCAGAAAATCTTTAGTGTTCACGAGCAAGGACTACTTAGTCCTGGTGGTCCCGTTATACCAGCGCCGCATTGGAAGAGGCATTTGCTTCCCTTCAAATCCATATATGATAATGGTTAGAATTTAAATTTGAGGCTTCAGCTGGATACAAGCACTGCAAAATCTGTGCGTTGCTCTGTCACCAATTGGTCTGTTGTGTTCAATGTGAGGAGACTCAATTAAATCCGATTAGTTGGAGTGACAGAGTTGGCAGCGGGTGCCATCATGCTGGTGATGAAATAGGTACCGTGTCTGCCCTCCAAAATAATCACTTCAAGCGTGTGGGTGAGTGCCCGGGGATACCTACGTAGTTGGAGCTGAATGCTGACCAGGACGCTTCCAGTAGCTTTCAAAAGGAGCTTGATTTGTTTGGCTTGTAGTGATGGAGCATTTGCATAAATAAATGGCCCTGTTGTGTGGATTTTTAAAAACCTCTGCCTATTTAATGCAGGAAGTACAGAGCAAGACAGGGGAGCTCATAAGGAAATTAATGTCTTTGTTAGAACAGAGAAAGAGGCAAGCTCATTTCTGTTGGTTTTCTAGGGAGCACCTGATTTCACGACCTGGCTTCTCTCTGTAGGTGAACCCTCCTCACTTGACAGCAGTGAAGAATGTGGGGAAAGAAGCACTAAATGAGCCTGCTGTGCCTTTTTTTCTTATTTCACTCAGTCACATATGATTATCAAATTAATATCCACTTTTCTTTGAAGCTTAATGCTCTGTAACAGGAGACCTACCTTTGCTAGAAACCACCCTACCAACGTAACGGGGATTTCTTGTCCCTGGTGCCCCCTTTCTGCAAGTATAATAACATGGTTAAAATATCAAACATTCAGGTTCATCAGCTCCTGCTGCAGCATAGTGAGAGAGAAACGCTACCCCAGAGTTCGAGTGCTTAAAATAACCATGGGAAGGAAGCGCAGGCGCTTGGTTTCACAGTGTTAGCACAGCCAGGATTTGCATATGAACCGAATTCAGTTCTGATCTGAAAGAGGGATGTTACAAACTCACTTGGTGATCTCTGGCTAGAAAGGCTGCATCTCCTCCAGGTGCGCTGCAGGGCAGGTAACCAGCACCTGTGTTCCTGTGTAAAAGAGCAGCAGCACATGGATTTGGGGGTTTTCTGTTTGCATTACAATGGCTCTGTTTGCCATCGCTCCCAGTTACCGTCTGTTTGATATCTTCATTGTAGAAGGGAATGTGCCACATTCCACGGTTATTGTGGCTACAGCAGTTACAGGTGGCTCTAAAGATGTTAAAAAACCCCAAATCAAATGGAGTTATGTTAGAATTGGAGTGTGGCTGTGTTACAGCTGACCTCTCCTAGGTGCACGAAGGCTCTGCAGCTGTGTTTTACCACCACTGAAAATAAGCACGGAAGCTTGAAAAGAAATTTTAAATGCAAAAGAGAAGAGTAAAATAAAATGCAGGGTGTGAAGTTGGACTAAGTACAGACTTTTCCCAGTGTCCTTTCCTTTTTGTTCTCCTGCAGGTTGGAAGCCGCAGGGTTATTCAGTATGGGGCCGCCTTCATGCTCTTGCTTGGGATGGTCGGCAAGTTCAGTGCTCTCTTTGCGTCGCTGCCGGACCCGGTGCTTGGTGCCCTCTTCTGCACACTCTTTGGTAACGTGGATTTGCTCCCCTCTCTGTACTCTGTGGCTCTGTCCTTTTGCTCCAGTGCTGTGTTTATATCTATGTTGCTGTCTGTCTATGTACGAAAGCTGACGCTTGTTTTTTTTCCTTTAGGGATGATTACAGCCGTGGGTCTGTCTAACCTCCAGTTCATTGATTTAAATTCTTCCCGTAACCTGTTTGTACTTGGATTTTCCATTTTCTTTGGACTTGTCCTTCCAAGCTATCTCAAACAAAATCCACTGGTCACCGGTATGTGTTTCCACACATTGACATGAAGCATGGTTTTACCCTGTACCCATATGCAAAGCACATAAAAATACAAGGGCTAAATAAGAGAAAAAAACAAAGTATTATAGAAACAATAAAAGCTACAGATAAGAAGGAGAACCAATTGAGATGTTGAATGGAATGTTGCAGTGGGATAAATCTGAAGTTGTTCTGCGTCCTCTGCATACAATCACAGAGGAGCAGAAGGAGGCAATTACCTGTTGGACTGGAAGAAAGACTAAAAGGGTGAATTTGAGTTGTAAATGAAGTTAAAAGAATAAAGGGAAATACCAAGACAGGGCTTGGAAGCTGGGAACTTGTTTGGGGGGTTGACATCTTCTGTGACTGTGGACATGTGTTCTGAATCAGAATTTGACTGAACTCATCTCAGACCGTCGGCCAGGTTATAGGGTTGACGAATCCATGGAGGTTTTCCATTTTAATACTCTCTTCTCAGTAGTGGCCATGGCAGTGGGTGTCATCGGAAGGGCATTTGCAGGAATCCTGAACTGGTTTGGGGGGGGGGGTGGAGTCGGTTGGAGGTTTTTTTTAAAGGGGAGGTTAACCTACTTTTTATAGCTGTCGCTTCCAAACCAAGATTCAGAGCATAACTGTCTTGAAGTTGTTTGGGAAAGCAGATCATTCAGGCAGAGTTAGAGTATGATACGTTAATAGTGTTCTTTCCTGGACGTGGTCTGGCCCATTTAAGAAGTAAAGGTTTATAGAAGTGATTATTTCAATCCACATGATTTTACATTATGAATGTTTCTCCTTTTCCAATTTTGCAGTTTTCTATTTAGTTAAATTTTATATAAACAGTTGTCTCTGCAATAGAAACTAAAATGGCAATTCACATCATTTTTATGAGCACCTGGATGTTCATGGCGTTCTGTTTTGGGAAAGAATAGGTCCCCATGGTGTGCTGCTGTACCTGAAGGTTCTTCTACATCTATTGCCATGAGATTTTAGGGGTCCTGTTTGAGCAAACTCCTCAGTGAACTCAGCGGTTTTCCTGGTTACCTGTGTGTAAATCAGTAGGATGTGTATGTTACGACAAAAATTCAAATACTAAATATGTTTTTTTCTGATCTTCTAGGAATAGCGGGCATTGATCAAGTACTGAACGTTCTTCTCACCACAGCCATGTTTGTCGGGGGCTGCGTTGCGTTCATTTTGGATAACACGATTCCAGGTCAGCACATGAAATTGTATTTTATGTGAAATCCTAACTGCCTTTCTGAGTGAGGGGAAAGCAGTGTTTCATGGAGGCAGGATCTGAGCAGAGGTTGCTGCTTTCGTTGGTCACTAACACCCAGAGCAGACCGCTTGCCGCCTGCGTGCCTCTGTTCCCTTGAGAACGCTTTGAATCTCTTTCAGGTTAAAAGTCTACATCCTATTAAATATGTAAAATAGCTGATAAAAGTCAAACCACAGCAGTCGTCTTCAGGAGACAGAGTAAAAATATTTTAAGGTCCAAACCTGCTTCTGTTCATGTTTTTGCAAAAAATTTGCCTCGACTTTTAGTTCCAAAATCAATCTGATAACAACCATTTCCTTTTCCCCCCTCTTCCTGCCTCTTTGAGTCTAGAAGAGCTTTCCAGTGCTTTGCTGAACCTGGTGTCTGAGGCTTGGGGGCTTCTCTCTTCTCTTAACCTGTGTGTTTGCACAACAACGCTCCGGTGTTTATTCTTTTTCCTTTTTTTTTATTTTCACTTCTAGGAAGCCCTGAAGAAAGGGGAATACGGAAATGGAAAAAAGGGGTTGGTAAAGGAAACAAGTCGCTGGAAGGCATGGAAACATATGATTTGCCTTTTGGCATGAACTTCATTAAAAAGTACAGGTGTTTCAGCTTCCTGCCCATCAGCCCGACCTTCCTGGGCTACACGTGGAAAGGCTTCAGAAAAAGCAGTAGCTGCAGGAGTTCAGACGAAGACTCAGAAGCTACAGTATAGCCTTAGTTGAAATTATATTATCTAGTTGTAGTAAAAGATGTATTTGCAGTTTCTTGCTGATTAAGAAGCATTAAAATCTATGTTTTGTATATTCTGCATTGAAATTCTGGAACCAGAGCTGAGACGGATTTAAAAAAAAAAAAGCTTTCCTGCTGTGGGTGGTGGTCCCAGATGTGGTGTCTCTGGACCAGCGTGCAAATGCTCTGACTCCCAAAAGCGAGGGATACCTGCACATCCAAGTGTGGCGGTTTTAAATGAGGCTCAGGTTTTCAGTGCTGTTGGGGTGATTTTATTGAAGTCACTGATGCTGGTGTTCTGGGCACATTCATTGCTGGCGGTGCTCGTTACGCCAGGGGATTGGAACTGGGGGCGGGTGGGTGGTTGGCATTTGCTTCTAGCCATGTCAGATCCCGTAGGTATTGTTTTCTACTCACCGATTTGCACATTCCATATTTTCAGCCCTCTGGAAACCAGACCGGGTTGATACTGGCAAATCGGGAGCCTGGTTTTGAATTGCCGATGCTCGGTCAGACGTCCGGTGTTCAGACACGCGGCTTCTGTAACGGCTTTGCTAATGAAAACTGTGACCAACTTCTGGCAGCTTAGTGCCATAGAAGGAACCACTCATTTCATGGCGGTTCACGTTGTCAAACGTTTGCTTTCTCTGCCCCCGGTTCTAGTGCCCAGGGCAGGTTTTCTGTAAAGGGATACAGAGCTTTGCAGAGATGGGAAACTTTTAACTTCCACTAACTTCCAGGTGGGACCCGTAACAGTTCTTACAGTGCAATGCCAGTATCCAGCAAGGCTCCAGAACTTAAAAGCTGATGTGGAGCAGTTCTAAGCAGTTGAAGTCTGTACAGATGCAGCTTTGCCTGCAGGGAGAGCCACGTGCCGGCTGCTTTGGCTCGAGAGCCACGGGCTGGCTGCTTTGGCTCGAGAGCCACGTGCCGGCTGCTTTGGCTCGAGAGCCACGGGCTGGCTGCTTTGGCTCGAGAGCCACGTGCCGGCTGCTTTGGCTCGAGAGCCACGGGCTGGCTGCTTTGGCTCGAGAGCCACGTGCCGGCTGCTTTGGCTCGAGAGCCATGGGCTGGCTGCTTTGGATCTGCAGAGAGTTTTCTTGATGGGATATCGAGAGCCGATGCTGCCTATGAGTGGCTTACGTTGCGTTGCCTCTGTCTTCTCTCTTGGTGGGGCTTCTGCCAAAGCCTGTTGCTGCTGTGGAGGTGATCGTGAGCGGCAGAGACACTACATCTGATATCCTCACCCACTGGATGGTTTCACGGGTATCGGGTCCAGTCAGGGCACCATTCAGATTTTTTTGTTCCCTGGAATAGTCTCAGCTCTGACGTTACGTGGGTGTTCATGCTCATCATGCTTTCATAATTAAAATTTTTATTCATGTTTAATGTTCTTACTATTGCAAGTTAGTTTTAGACTTCAGTGTGGCCCCAAAAGCATCTTTAAGCTGTGGAGATCATCAGGGAAATGTAGTGTAATGTAATTTCAAGGCCAGTATGCTCTACGGTGCTTGCGTTTTGTATTCCTGGAAAAATGGTAACAGTAGATCCTGTAATTCACTCATATTTATCAAAGTTTGACTACTGGACAGAAGCGCAGGAACTCTGTTTTCTCTGAGTCTACTTCCAGGTGAATTTGTTATTGGTTATTGAAGCATGGAAGGGTTGGGGTGGGAGGGCAAGGAAAGAGCTTCATGGATCAGTACTGAATAGTGTAGAGTCGGAACGATTCCATTGATATCGTTCTCCGCATGCCATGGCTGTTTCCAAAAACGTATTTTATACTGCTTTTTCCATTACAAAGCATGTGTTTGTTCCTGCTTCAGGGAACTTTCAGTAGTTTGCAGTCTTGGTGTCAATTGGACTGTCTCGAAAGCTGGTCAGAAGAGTTATTGTGTAGTAGACAAGGTTAGTTTGCCTGTGAAACAAAGTCATTTTTATCGCTTTTAAATTTTTCCTCTTCAGGTAGGGAGGTGTTAGATTTCCACATCCACTTGCAGATAGTTCGAGTGCAGAGACCTCTAATCAGTGGCACAAAGCTTCCAAATTTCCCAACTTTATGTGTAACCAAAGACGTGAGGGAGACATGGGGGAGCTAAAAATATGTGTGTATGTGTGTGTAAAAGGAGAAAAAGAAAAAGCCACCCATGTGTAGTGGTTGTGATGATGTAAAATACCAAAGGTGGTTACCCTGTACGTGTTGAGAAAGGGAGGCAGAAGTGTTTTATTTAAAACTGTGCCTCCCTCCGAAGTATGGAAGGGTCAAGTCCAGCGATGCCACTGGGCAAGCAGCACGGCTGTGACCCCTGTTTCGGAGGTTTTTCTACCTTTCCTCCAAATATTCTCTCTTGATGACTTAAATGCTTGGGCAGTCAAGCCAAGGCGATGGTGTTCTCTCACCTTTGGCTGAAGCAAAGCTCTGCACATTCGGTATCTCCTTCCCTTGAGCACTGCCAAGACCAGGTGTGACACTTCGGTCAGGTGAGACATCCAAGGGTAGTTTTTCCTTCTCCCTGGAGCAGAACATTGCCCCTTTCTTGCGGCGTAGGAGACGCTATCCAAACAGGTGAAGTCCGATAACTGTTGGATTTAATTCTTTTCCTGACTCTGGGTGCTACTGTGCTGATTCTGTTGATGGGCTGGGAAGTACGGTAGCAGTTAGTCGGCGCCTTTGCTGTTCTAGCCTTGGTAACACTAAAATAATTGGTTGTCATTAGCAGTCATTGTACCCGTGTGTGTGTGTAACGACTCTCTCCATCTCGCTGCAAGCATGGAAGTGTAAAGATGAGCCTCGGTCTTGCAAAGGAGATCGGCTGAAGCACCTGCAAGGTGCAGTGAAGGATTAAGGTGGAGTCATTGGCAGCACCTGGAGCGCACAAGGCGTGCAGCTGCTGCAGCCAGGATATTGCATTGATTACAGGGGGATGTAATGATTGATTCCAGTGGGATATTGTGATTAAAGTGTGTGTCTTCAGCACTGAGAGGTGCGCAGGGGACAGAGCTGATGCGCACGTGCCTGGGAAAGAGAAGTGCCCCATTCGCTTTCTGATGCACCCGGAACCATCCGTGAGCTGCCAGTGGGAGGAGACACGTTGCTTTTTTCTTGGGAGGGAATAACTGAACTGCCCTCGATTTTGTGCAGATGCAGCAGGCAGCTCTGAACCTTGAATCCTCCTCCTGTGTCCGCTTTTCTGCGCTGGCGTTGCGGGGGCTGTTGTAGAACACCCTGGACGGGGAGCGCAGCTTGGGGTCTGTGCAGTGGCTGCTGGCGCAGGATTAACTTGCAGTTCTGAAAAGCTTTTAAATACTTTGTGTTTGCTGGTTATGTCCAAGCTTTGATGCGTAGGGGCAGCTGGATATAGAAATCTGACTGTAAATGCAGTACTGTATTTCTCCTGTATGTGTTACTGCCTGCCTTTCAAATGGCTGGACTGAACAAAACTGCACAGGGACGATGACACCGGAGGGATGAGTGAAGAGGCGATGAGATGTTTCAACCAAACCTTCAGGTGGAAGGGCAAATATTCATGGTAGAAATATCATTTTGTCATATCAAAGATGTGTGCAAAACAAAATAACTCGAGACTTTTGTAACTGATATTCTATTGTAATTTTTTTTAGGTTCAATTAAGAATTCTTGCTAACATGTTGAAACACATTTTCTAAAGCAAACACTTGCAAATTATACCTATAGAAATATAGGTTTTGTAGCTAATAGCTATGACTGATTGATGTTGTCTTATTAGAGTACATTGGCAGAGGAACTTAATCAGGTACCTCGCCCAGAAAGTTCAAACTTTAAACCCGGAATTTGCTTTATGCCTTTTAATACTGACTTTAAATATGGCAACTTGGTTTGTACATGAATATTGCAGTATTTTATTTCCATATATTAAAAATAACATTTCCGCTCAGGATAATGATGGCCGTTTTCCTGGGAGGGAGTGGTATGATTGTCATGACAATGTCATGTGATGGTAGAGTTTCTTCATTGACGAATCTATAGTAGTTGTGTATACTTTATTTACCCATGTTTATGTTCCTACCAAAAACTAAAGGGGTTCTTTATTGTTCATCTCCCTACTGAGATCTTGGTTCTCCCGATGCAGAATTGGCGCTTACCATCTGGAGTCCTTGGTGCTGTTCATACCACAGGGAAGACCAGTGAGTGGGGCTGGGCATCTACAGCACAGCCTTCTCTAGAAAAAGTGTGGCAGGTGGCATCACTTGTGGCATCAACAGCACTCCGGGCACACAGGGTTCAAACCAGGTGGGCTCAGCCGCCATCAGAACAACCCATGCTTACATCGTGTGTACTCACTGTAGGAAACGTGAGAGGAGCACAACCTGCAGGGCTTCTCGTACGTGGCCTTCGTAAATGAAAAGCAACCTTTTTTTTAAGGGGGGGAGGAGTGGTGGGTCACTCAGTTTTACAGAACCTGTCCCACTTGGTGCATGTTCCGTAGAATTTCTTCAGACTGGTGGCCGTGGGACGGCAGGAACGCTCGGCGCTCGTGTCCGTGTCACTGGTAGGGAGGCCACAGTTTGCCAGTGTTCGCTTCTGCCCGTGGGTCTGCACAGCTTCGTGCTGGGCTGCTTTAATGTTGGGATCCGTGTTCAGAGCCATCCAGATATTCCTGTCTAGTCCCGATTTGACTGTGACTGTGCGTTGTTATCCGTACGTATTGGTAGGAGAGGTATCTCTAGCATTGCCTGTGTGCTATCTGGCATTTACTCCATCGTTCCAGTTAAATCATCTTGCTGCCAGTCCAAATTCTCGTACTTCGTCTGTTTATAACAATCTTTGGCGTAACAAACTATTGACTGTTCTTAGGCAGTGGGGATCCGTTTCTTTTTTTCATGACTTTTCGTGACTGACTTTGGCTGTAAAACTTCTTTGTTAAACAGCAAGAGGTTCTTTGTTTTGGGTTTTTTTTGTTCTGAGATGTGTAATTCTTTTATGGAGTTTTTTTAATTTCGTATTTTTTTTCTAACATTGCTTCATTAAACAATTAAATATTTAAAAATGTAATATTTGGACCAGATGTTGTGAATAATAGTAGATAAAGCTATTTTATTCTGTATTTTTAAAGCTGTTCAGTATAAATAAACGCGGGCATAGATGCAACCTGACAGCGTGGTGTTACACTTCCTTTGAACTGTCCCCTTCGAAGGAGGATCGACGGTGGGAAACCAGGTGATGTGAAGAGAGAGCGTCTCTTGTAGCAATTGCCGCCCAGAAACACAACCCCTGTCACCTTCCTGCCCCTTCCAGCTCTCGGCTTGTGCCACGAAGATGTGTTACACTGATGTTTGGAAGCAGCGCTGCTCACTCTGTGATTCCTGTTTGCTCTCTGTCCCTGCTTTCGGTTGAGGCTCCTCCAGGATCTCCCTTGTGGAGCTGCCAGCTGTGGCATGGGGTGTCCCCTCTGCCACCACCCTGTGCCCCTCTCCTCTCCCAGCTCCCAATGTCTCAGCCACCAGAGCAGAACTCGCTGTAGAAGCAGCGGCACAGTCGGCACTCGTGTGTTTCTGAGCAACGTCTACGCAACAAAGCTTCAGTGATGGACTGCCTAATAGAAATAAAAACCAACCTTCCAGTTCTCTGATTCCCACTGAGCTGCAGTGGCCGGTTAAGAATGTGAGCAGCAAGAGTTACCAGCAGAGAAATAACCTGTGGTTTAAGGTGCAGATGTTATAGACAGATAAACAGATCTTAAGAAGAAGTGTTTTCCTGTGAGAGTTGGGAAGCCCTGGCTCAGGTTGCCCAGAGAAGTGGGAGGTGTTCCTGCCCATGGCACGGTGTTGGAACTGGATGGGCTTTAAGGTCCCTTCCTACACAAACATTCCAGGATTCTATGGGGTTGGGAATTGATGTAACTTCTTGCCCTCCCTTTGGTGATCTCCAGCCAAAGCGAAGGTCCCTGGGCCTCTGCCAGGGCTGCTGCGAGCCTAGAGCGGTCGTGGGGCGCATTGAGTGTGGAGATGTCCTTGCTCCTGGGCAGTGTGGAAGGAGAAATCCACTGAGTGGCACCTTGCCTTGTCACCAGCATTTAAAGAGAAATGAGCTGAGGAGCCCCTTGCCTCATCCACAGCCACCGAACGAACTCATCTGTTTTACCTCGAACTGTAGCAGGAGATTCCTCATGGAGCTGCACTGAGTGAGGAGCAGGAACCCTCTGGCTGAGGGCACACGGTGCCTTTGGCCATCAGCCCTCCAGGTGACCAAACTGCTGTTTATTTTAAGGGAATTAGGACACCCAAGCACCTGTGAGAACACGACCGTCCAAACTCGGGGTACTCGGATGGGAAGAAAAATGGCAAAAAGCCACCGAAACAGGCAGTGCAGGAGAGTGAGAGGAGATCTGGTCTAAAAGCCAGAGGAGCAGCTGGTGGAGCACGACAAGGGATTTCTGATTATTCTGAGCTGGGCTGCCTTTAGGTACACGATGAGAATGGCTCTGATCTTAATCCTGATTAATCCTTCGTGCTACTGGGTCGGAGCTCTGGGAATCATTGAGTTTTCTCCTTGTGTCTTGCCCAAATCAAAATTCAGCATAGGCTGCATCAACCCAATAGGAAGGGCTTCACCCCAGGCAGAATCTCTGGATCTGAGGGTTTTCACAGTGACTGAAACATCCTAAAACAGGGACAGCAATGGAAGAAACATGTTAGGTATGTGCAGAGGTCTTTGCAAGAGCCACGTCTCCTCCCATCTGGTTCCCAGCCGTAACAGCGAACAGATGCTCCTGAGCGAATGTGTATCCAAATGTGTAATATTGTTCGGTATTTACTGGCAATGAGCAGGGGATCTCGCAGCTGAAATGAGGGGAAGCTGCCAGGGCATGGAAGAAGGGAGCTTGGATGCTTGCTTGGTCTGGGGGGAAATACTTGAATTTTGGAGAACTTTGGAGCTGGTGCTTGATGCTTGGGCCTGACCGAGGTCCTTGACCTCCAGGCTCAGCTATGGGAGCTGAAACAGAAGTAAATCCATCGCAGCCAGTGGATTAAAGAGTATCAGCCACATTCCCTGAGTAATATTTGGCAAAGAAGGATTGATTTAACCTGTACAACGGGTGCTGTAACACCTCTGTGTGGCAAAACACAGGCACTGACTTTGGTGCATCCCTTTCCTGCGAGACTTTTTGGCAGCTGGGAGCAGAGGTTTTGGTCTCCTTCCCCGTGGGTTTGGTTCCCCTTGGTCCTGGCTCTCGGGTTGAGGAGGAGCTGGCAGCTTGTTCCAACCCTCTAGGTTGCAGGGTTTCCTTACGTGAGCAGCTCAGAGTCCATTTATTTGGGAAGTGAAAAGTGCCTCCTTCCAGACTTGATCCTTCCCAACCCACCGCGTGTGCACTGGAGGAAACAAGCAGGATGTTGGCAAAATCAGGACTTAATGCTGGTTCTGCAGCCAAGTTCCTCTGTGCTCACGCAGGTCCCCACAGCAAAACCCTCTATTTATTATTTTCCCCCTCTTTCCCCAATGGCATCCGGCCCCGGGATGCGGTAGCAGCTTTCTCTCTCCTTGGGGTTAAATCCTGGCCTTTGGGGCTGGGGTTTGCACAGTGCGGGCGGCCAGGGCCAGCTCCGCTCCCTTGTGCCGTGTGGTCGGGCTCTCCCCGTGACAAAGGGCCTCTCATCTCCGCCAGCCTCAAAGATGCTGCTGGAATATAAATACGGACCCCATCCTGGCTCACTGCGGCCAAGTCAGTGTTTCCCAGGCCAGATGGCTCCTCCTAAGCTTCTCATCCTTTACACACAAGTCAAAAAAATAGGGAAAAAGCAAAAAACAGCTGATGCCAACCCGTGGCTGTGGGAGTTCCTTGTTCTGCTGAACCAGCTGCTGAGATTATTGCTTTGTTTTGGGGGTTTAGGGTATTTTTTTCCCTTCGTGTGGGCAGTTTCTAGGCAAATTCCTTAAAAAGAAAAAAAAAACCTCGGAGAAGCCACAAAGCACTGGGAAAGGTCAGGAGCAGACAAAGGCTGAGGGACGCGGCCGCGCGCCACTGCGCCTCCGGAATATTGAACAGCGCTGCGTGCCCCAGACCCTCCCGCAGCAGCGCAAGGGGCTCGGGCAGGATGGGACCCGCAGCTGGGAGCGGAGGCTGGGGACTGAGCACCACTTCGGAGGTAACCGTGACCCCAAGCTGCAACACCTGCTTCCAGGCAGCTGTTTTTCTCTATTCTTTTCCATCCCCTTCTCGGGGGTGGGTTTGGATCCAGATGAGATTCCGTGGCTGTGGCTGGGGACACAGCAGCCTTGCAGCACCCCGAAGGCAGAACGATGACGTGTGACGCCTGCCCAGCGCTGGCACTGAATGTCCTGGGGTCTGGGGCATTTTAAGGCAGAAATAACGACCTTAGTCTGTGTGATGCAGCCCACAGGACTGCCTGGGGGGGTCCTGCACAAAGCTGGAGCCAACCTCGAGAGCATTTCCAAGCCGGGTGCATAGGATGGAGCATCCTTTGAGATCCTGGTCCTGGTGCTCAAATATGAGGCAGCCTTTGGGATCCTGGTCCTGGCACCAGGCCTGGGGCATCCTTTGAGACGCAGGGTGCAATCTGGGTGCCAGAAATAGGATGACTTCTGGTAAGCATTCCCAGAGTCTGAAGCAGGGGTTTGAGATGGAGCACTCGTGGAGATCCCGCTCCCGGGATAAACAACCTGAGTGCCCGAGGCACCCAGCAAGGGATGTCTGTTCGGTCCCAGTGCCAGGGTGACCCTGGGGTGCGGAGAGGGGGTGTCCCCCTGGATCCCGGCAGCGGTCCCGCCTCCGCCCCGCCCCGCCCCGCCCCGCCCCGCCGAGGGGCGGCCCTGGGGGAAGCGGCTGCGGCGCCGAGCGGAGCAGGACCGGGTGAGTGCGGGAGCGACGGGGCATCCCCGTCCCCATCATTCCCGTCCCCGTTATTCCTGTTTCCATCATCCCCGACCCCGTTATCCCCGTTCCCACCATCCCCTTCTTCATCATCCCCGTCCCCCGTTATCCCCGTCCCCACCATCCCTGTCCCCATCCCGGCGGGGCAGCAGCCGCGGGCTGAGCTGGAGCCCCAAATGCAGCAGTGAGAGTGGGGGCTGCACCCACCCTTCGGGGGAATCCGGTCCCCAAGTCCAGGGGTGTCACCTCTGCACCCTGCGAGCATCCTCAGCACCTCCCGCTCTGTTGGGGCAGCTGGAAGGGAGCCAAGACCCCCGCGGGTCACAGAGCCATCGCTGCAGCCCCACCACCCCGGGGTGCAGCCCCCCAGCTCCTTGCCCGTAGCCCACAAGAAGCTGCTGGTGGCCACCAGCTCTGCTCAGGGGCTCAGACCAGCCAAGCGTGGCCCACGCAGCCCCTCGCTTGTCCCCAAGTGAGCCAGCACCCTGATGGCATCGCTGCCAGTGGCTCTGCCATCCCTCCCCGCTCCCCTCCTTCCCCTGTGCAGGACAGGGCTGAGCAGTTGGGCTGCTGAACAATAGCGGGGCTGGAAAACAATGGGGTTGCTGCACCTTCGCGCTTAGGGACGCCGGCCGGACGCTCAGAAGAAATCCCAGCTCCAAAGCCGCGCCTGGGCCAAAGCCACCCTTGCACCGGCTCACGGGAGCTGCCGAGCATCCTCTGTCCACCCAAGGATCTACTGGGACGAGGTGAGAGCGCTGGTCGTGCCCCACGGCTGAGCAAAGTGGCTTTTAGAGGCGCTCACCGCCTTCAAGCGAGGAATTATCGCCTACAAGGGAGAAATTGTCACTTCCGGACGATGCTTTGCTACCGCTTGTGCTGGGATGGATGCGCCATCCGGCTGGTTAAAAGCTGCCCTTGGCTTCAGGGAAGCAGCAGGGGTTGTGCAGGAGGGAGCATTGCGACCTCCCCAGGGAGCGGGATATTCCCACAATCCCTCGCAGCGCTGGGGAAGCCTCAGCTGCGCCAAAACCACGTCTCCTGCCCAAGTGGGGCGATGCCAAAGCGGCGGCAGAGAAGCACGCGGGTGCCAGCAGAGGGGACTGAGGAAGCAAAAGCCCTCTGAAAAACTCTCCTTTCTTTGCAGGAGCAGGGAAGCTTCCTCCCCTCCAGCTGAAAACACAAACTTTGAGGGTTTTTTCTATTTTTTCTATTTTTTTGGTTGTATTTGAGGTGTGCATCTTCCCAGGAGCAAAAGTGAGCGCTTGTCCCCGCTGCCCGCAAGGAGCTGTGGGCACAGCCCGGCTCCCTCTGCACTGCAGGGCTGTGAGGCTGTGGGGAAGGGTCTTGGGAGGGCGATTTGTAGGGAGGGGAATCAGTCTGGGCTCTGGCAGGCCAGAAAGTGACTGCGGGAACAGCCGACAGCTCATGTTGGAAGGCAGAGAGGGCTGAAATCCTGCTGCCACGTGTGCAGGGGGAACTGATTTAATGATGGTTTTTGTTGTAGTTGAATCTTTATTTCTCACAGTTTTTAAAAAACACTTTGCAAGACAGCAGCGAAACCTCACCCTATGCTGGGTGCAACGGGATTACACCGGCTCCGAGTGGGGAAACTGAGGCGGGGGGGTGCCAGGAAGTGAAGACAAATGAGTTGCTGAGGTTGGGCAGTTTGCACGTTTCAAGCCTCTCTATTTTGGTGATTTCCAGCCTTTTCCCAAAGCCATGGCAGAAAACTGGGGGAGTGGCGGCAGCGGGGTCTGTGTTTGAGGATCTCTGGGCAGCTGCCACTCCCTTCCACCCACAGCCCGGTGCTCTAGAGACCCAAAAAAGGAAGAATTTGCCCCTTCCCTTACTTGCTCGGAAGGGGATGTGATGACGGAGGCAAAGGTGGCAGCGCTGGGGCAGTAAACAGGAAACCAGGCTCCTTGGTGCGGGGGGATGAACCTGCATTTCAGGGCTCCCCTTCCATCCCAAAATGAGTCTTTTTTTTTGTTTTTTTGGTTTTTTTGGTGGAGTTCACCCTCATGGCCCCTCCAAGGGTGCCAGAGCTGTGGCTTCACCCCTTTGTATTGCTGCGATGCCACGGAGCAAAGCTCCCTGTGGTACCAAGGGCCCCACCCCGGGCTGCATCACTGGAGGGGTTTTTTTTCAGCCACTTTGCCATCTTTGGTATCATTTTCACATGGACCAAGCAGCGGTGGCGCTGAATCCTCCCTCTGTGCAGCGATGCCTCAGTGGTGGCTTCCCCAGAGCTCTTTCATCCACTCTCAGCAGCCACCAGCGAGGTGCCTGTTCCTACGTCCCTGTACCTGACAGCTGGTAATCCCAAACCTGGGTTCCCGTCACAGCAGGTGCCACGCAACCACCACACCAGCGTTTATCCCAAACCCACAGAGCCAGCTGCAAAATCTCCTCCCAGTATCATTTTTTGAGGGATAAATGGGAATTTTCTTGGGTTTATTCCCTGTGGGAGGCTGAATGGATGCAGGAGGAGCTGCCAGAGGGGGGTTGATGCCGGGATGCTCGCGTAGGCTCCTCAGGAAACCCTAAGCTTTGTCAGCTTTTCCGCTGCGACGTGTGATTTTTCGGGGCAGGTTTCTCTTCTCCTTTCTCCAGGCAGCACTGGAGCCCAGGGACCGGCAAGGCTTCCTGCACTGTTTCTGCTTGCTTAACACCAGCTTCAATTTTGCAACCCCTTCTCTGATTGGAAGGAGTAACCAGAATATTTTCCCTGTTGCACACGATTTATTTGCTAGAATACATCCCACGCTGTGGGGTGAGAGCAGGGCCCCTGCCCTGAGGTTTTAGGGGGCAGGGACCCCCTCCGACACAGGTTGTACCGCACGCCCTTGGTTGTGTCATTTATCCACCTGGGAATTTGGGGGGTTTGGCAGGAAAATAAGGGGGGGGTTTCCTCAGGGAATTGAGAGGAAGAACACAGCGATGCAGGAGGTGGAAGAAAACAGCATCTTGTGGATCAAATGCTCTTTTCTTGCCTCAGTTTCTCTTTCTGGACAAGGGAAGGGAGGGGAGAGGCTCTGGAAAAAATGAAAGACAGAGGGTTTGCGCAAACACCAGAGGAAAAGCACAATCTGAGAAGCTCTTTTGTCATTGCTCAAACCCACCTTGACATTGCATTTCCAAAGTGCTTCAAGTCTGCGAGCAACCTCTAGGACTTCGCCCTAAATCTCATTTTAATTCCACTTTGTGGCATCCAAAAATTGCCCTCGCGCTTTGAGCAGCAGCAACTCCCAAGGTGGGATTTTTGGGGAGTTTCCAAGCATTTGCAGGAGGGCGATGGAGGTGTTCGGGCACTGGAGGGAACACACCAAAATTCAGCTGGCACTGTAAAATAAAGATAGAGGAAGCAGCCCAGCGTCTCTCGCTGCGTGCAGAAGTCAGCCCTGGTGCCTGCTGCCTGCTTTTGGGACGGCACGAGGAAGCAGCAAGCTGGATCCACATCTGCATGTCCGAAGCTCTGTAGCAAACTCCTCATAAAATAAACAGAGACAAGGAACAAATCGTGCTTATAACCCCTCCAGCTCCAGGTCTGGCATAGCCAGGTGGGCCATGGGTGCTTGCAATGCAAATGTTGGCGTAAGTGTATCTCTGCCGGTATTAAATTTTCAGTGAGTTTACAACGCTTCTCCCCTTATCTGATCTCCCCTCCTTCCCCATTGGTTTTCCCAGAGAAGCTGTATCAAACTTTACCCCCGGCTGCGTCTGCTGCAGCCGTTTCCCAAGAGCTCTTCCAAAGACAAGCAAGTTTTATTTCCCCATCATCCATGGGTGCATGTCCAGGGTGTGGTAACGGGGCGGTTCACACGGATGCTTTTCTCTCCTCCCTCTTTGCAATTCAGCTCCCATGAAAGAAGAGCGGGAGGATGGATTACGGCGGCTGCGAGTACCTGGTCCCCTGTGGGAAAGACAAATACATCTCCAAGTAAGATGCTCAGCAGGGTTGTGGTGCAGAAATTCAGTTGAAGCTGGGGAGTTCACAGGATTTTTTTTTATGTTCCATCTGGGAAAAGGGGAGTGACCTTGGGTTATAACTTGATTTTTCCTTTGGAAAAAAAAAGGTTGTTGGTGGGATTTTGAAATTTCTTTCTTAGGAGGGTGGCCAAATGCTCTGTAAAACTTGCATGAAATACAGGCTTTGCTGAAAAGGGGAACTGGGCTTTTGTGCTTCGGTAAGGAAGTGAAATGATTCCTAAGCTTCAAGTAAGGTTTTGGAGGGGATAAAGCATGTAGGTAATAATCCCCCCATCATTTTTTGCTGTCTCATAACCCCAAATCCCCGTGATTTGTCCTTCTGACAGTGCCGAGCATCCTTAAATTCCCATCAGCTGAATTAGTGACAGCTTTATGAATTAATGCCAGAGGCGCCACTTCCCCATGGGTTGTAGTTGGGCTGAGGCAGCCTGGACTGTTTGGGGGTTATTTTGCATTTTATTTTGGGGGTTTATTTTTATTTTTGTTTGTGATTTTATTTTTTATTTTGTTTTTATATTTATTGTTCATTTGCAACTGAAGTAGGGCTCCGACTTCTAATTTGAGCTTGAGGTCAAGATCCTGAGCAACGAGTTATAAACTCGCCTGTGATAACTTGTGACTCCAGCATGACCCAAGGTCTTGGGTGCTCTGAAAATTTCCTTGGTTTTCAGCCTTGTGACTGATTCCACTGAGGTCTGATGGGTTTTCTTACATCTTTTTGCATGGCTTATGGAGGGCACGGTTGCAGGAATCTTCTCCCTCCTAATGGTGGTTGCAAAGGACAACCGCCCCTCAGCAGACCCTCAGGAGACCCTCAACAAGGGAGGTCTGGAGACAGCAAAAGACCCTAATTTGCCCTGAATGAAGCTGGTTTGGGTCCCCCCAGCAGCGCAGGAGGTTCATCGCCCAGCCTGGCCCTGAGAAGCAATTCCTGCTTTCTCACAGATCCCCCAGGTTTCATAGAACCATGGAATCACTGAGGTTGGACCCTCTAAAGCTCATCCAGTCCAACCATCAGCCCAATCCCACCGTGCCCATTAAACCATGTCCCCAAGTGCCACATCTGCATGTGTTTTGAACCCCTCCAGGGATGGAAACTCCACCACTGCCCTGGGCAGCCTCTGACAGGGCATCATCACTCTGTCAGTAAAGACTTTTTTCTTGAGATCCACTCTAAACCTCCCCCGGTACAACTTGAGGCTTTTTCCTCTCCCTTGTTACTCTGGAGAAGAGACCAGCACCCACCTCACCTCAACCTGCTCTCCAGGGGCTGCAAAGAGCGAGGAGGTCTCCCCTCAGCCTCCTCCAGGCTAAACAGCCCCAGTTGGCCTTCTTGGCCACCTGGGCCACTGCTGGCCCATGTTCAGCTGCTGTTGCCCAGCACCCCCAGGGCCTTTTCTGCTGGGGGAGCTTTCCAGCCGCTCTTCCCCAAGCCTGGAGCATCACAACGGGGTTGTCGTGGCCCACGTGCAGAACCTGGCTCTTGGCCTTGTTGAATCTGATTCCATTGGTCTCAGCTCATGGATCCAGCCTGTCCAGGTCCCTCTGCAGGGCCTTCCTGCCCTCCAGCAGATCCACACTCCTGGACAGCTTGGTGTCATCCCCAAACTGACGGAGTCAACACTCGATCCACTTGTCTGGATCATGGATAAGGAAGTTAAACAGAACTGGCCCAACACTGATGTCTGGGGACACCACTTGTGACCAGCCACCAACTGGATTGAGCTCCGTTCCCCACAGCCCTTGCCCCAGCTGGCCTGGGGGGAACTCCGGCTGGGTACCGAGCGATGCCTGCAATGTCCCCTCCTCGCTCTTCTTGGCATCTTTCCCATTTTTTTTCCAGGAATGAGCTGCTCTTACACTTGAAGACGTACAACATCTACTATGAAGGGCAAAACCTGCAGCTGCGGCATCGGGAGGTAAGAAACCCCAGGGGCAAGGACCCAACTTATCTCTGGCAGCAGCGACAAAACAAGGAGATTGGGTTTGGCTTTGATTTGTGAGGTCCAAAAAAAAAATTTCCCTCTTAATGATGTTCACGGCTGTTTGTGTTTTGGATACTGAGCTGCCCGTCTGTCCTGCAGGAGGAAGGTGAGCTCATCGTGGAGGGGCTGCTGAACATCTCCTGGGGCTTGCGACGACCCATCCGCCTGCAGATGCAGGACGACAACCAGCGCATCCGTCCTCCGCCATCCTCTTCCTCCTGGCACTCGGGCTGCAACCTGGGAGCCCACGGGTGAGTGGAGGGAAAAGAAGGAGCACTCCCCTCCCCGCGAAGGAATGGTTTGCTGGGCTGCAACCGCAGCCACCGTGTCTGGTCCTCGGTTCCCTGCAAGCAGCTGCTTCCAACCCCAGCCTGGGGTTTAACTTTAACACAGGTCTGATGCTGACTGTTGCTCCAGGCGCAAGGAATTCCCCAGGACATCTGGTTCCCAGCTGCTCTCTGCAACCTCTGGGTTGTTTGGGCTGCAGCCTGGTCCTCAGGTGCCCCCACGTTGTCCTGGCCAGGGGAGCTGCCTGGTGTTTGCATGGCACCTTTGCTTGGGCAGGTTGGATGTTGGAGCTTGCAAAACGTCTGCTTCGGGCTTCAGCATCCCTTCCCAGGAAGAGGGCAGCTGGGACAAGCCCCTCCAAAGAGTTTTTTGGGAGCAGGGCAGGATGGGATCTGGGGTTTCTATTGCAACCAGCCTGCATCGCAGGTTCTCTGCCGAATCCACATGGAGAATGGGGCTGCTTTCCATCCTGGGAACAGCAGTGCCGGGGCTCGGAGGGCAAGTTGTCCTGGTTCTCGTACCCTCTGCAGCTGCAGGCTAACAGGGCACCCGCTGGGTTTGTTTATTGCCAGGTCCATGCTGAAGCCCAGCACCTTGCCAGACATCCAGGTGACGGATGTAGAGGCCACGCCAAATGCCGAAGCTCCCGGGAGTGGGGCAGGTGAGCCGTGCTTGGAGCTGGTTGGGTTTGGCTGGGCCGTTGGCAGCAGCCGCCTCGCGCTCCAGTTTGATTTGAGAAAACGTAAACCAGGCATTTTTTTTTCCCTCTAGAAATCAGTGTCTCTGCTTTGCTCCAGGTTACTTTAAGCCATTCCCCAAGAACCTCTATTTAATTGGTTTGATTGTGGCAGGAAAACCTTAGCCCCAGTGGCCCCAAACCCTTCCCGAGGGCTTTTCCTCTGGGAAACGGCCCCGGTGGGATGTGGTGAAGAGGAGCTTGGAAAGAAATAGGGTGATGGAGCAGAGCCTTGTGGGATTGTGTGGAAAAGGATGTCAGTGCTTCCCCTTCCTGGCTCCACTTTTAAGGAGAAGAATAAGGCCGTTACCATGGGGAAGTCAACATTTCTGCAAAGCTTTTTCCCCTCCCTGTTTTTTCATCTGTGTGGAGGGGGAAGAGCTCATCCGCCCAGCGCTTCGTTAACCCCTTGTTTTGAGCATGAGGCGGCAATGAACGGACACGAGCTTTCCCACCCGCAATTCCCACTGGGAAAACCTGCTCTCTGCATTTTCCTCATTGCATCAGGGCTCTTTTTTTTGGAGGTGTGTTTTTATGGAACTGCACCCTGGAGGCAGAGAAGAACCAGCTAATCCTTTCAGCTTGGGAAAGCTCAGCTGCTTCCTGATTCAGGGAGGAGCAGGAGCTGAGCACTTGCAAAACTCATTGATTCTTGAAACCCTTTGCCCCATCCTTGATCCCCCATGTCTGCAGCTCATCGCGCCGCAGAACTAACCCAGCAGCTATCTCAGCCAGATGACATTAAAATGACGCAAGTGCCCAGAAAGAAGGTTTTTATTATAGTTCTCTCCAAAATCCAGCAAAAATCAGTGCATAACGTGCACGTGCAGCTCCTTGTGAGTGCTTCGTCACTGTGCCCATGGCGTGCATCTGGAGCAGCGCGCACCAGCAGTTTTTCTTGTTGCAGACATGCTTTGAATTAAAACGTCTAAGCTCGAGCTTGAGAGGTTCATTAAAAATGGATGAAGAAGTGGTTTATAATAATCTGGACCCAGGCCAGTTTTCATGCAGAGATCTGAAGCGCCTGCCTCGTTTGCCTGTTCTCATTAAAAGAAAGGAGAACAAAAAAAGTTAAATTATGAAAAAATGAGTAAAGGTGCTTGAGTCCTTGGGAGAAGAAGCTTTATTCAGGTAGTAGCCTGGATTTATGCAGTTAATTCTGAATTAATAGCCTCCCTCGGGAGCTGGGAGAGAATAAACCAGTAGCTGCCATGGTTTAAACTGGTGGGTTGAATCTGTCCTGGGAAGTTTGTAGGGTGGATTTCAGGGATGGGGACTTTTGCATTCAGGAGGGGACTCCCAGCAGCTGTCCCGCAGCAGGGAGATGCTGAGGTGGGACCCCAGGAGGGTCTCACTTGCCCCTAATCCTGAGCTTCATTCTCCCACTGGGTCCTTTCCAGCCACCAAGTCGCAGTCAGAAGAGACGCCGCAGCTGATGCGGACGCGGAGCGATGTGGGTGTGCGACGCCGGGGCAGCTCCCGCACCCCCAGCGAGCAGCGGCGCATCCGCCGTCACCGCTTCTCCATCAACGGGCACTTCTATAACCACAAGGTGAGCCCTGAACCATGCCAGCTCCCTGAAACCTCTCCTGATAGACCAGTGGGAAAATCCAGGGCAGGGGTTTAAATGAACTTTGCGCCCCATAGACGTCTGTGTTCACGCCAGCATATGGCTCTGTCACCAATGTCCGGATAAACAGCACGATGACAACCCCCCAGGTCCTCAAACTGCTGCTCAATAAATTCAAGGTACGTTAGATATTCCCTCCTCACTCCTGGGTTGCTCTGCAAGGGGCATTTACAGTCCATGGATATAAAATGCAACAGCAAAGAGAAATAATGGGATTTTTTTTTTTTTTTTAATTGCTGGGAAAGTCTAGAGTAGAAACATAGACCTTTAACAGTGATTTATGTCTCTGTTCAGATTGAGAACTCGGCGGAAGAGTTTGCGCTTTACATCGTCCACACCAGTGGAGGTGAGTCTGTCAAACCCCCCTCCCTGGCAGAGCCGGCGAGTCGGCTGCGGCAAAGCCCTGTCATCCACTGGGCCAGACACCGGTGCTTTTGGCATTGCAGAGAAGCAGAAGCTGCGTGCCAGCGATTACCCCCTGATCGCCCGCATCCTGCAGGGTCCCTGTGAGCAGGTCTCTAAGGTCTTCCTCATGGAGAAGGACCAGGTGGAAGAAGTCACCTACGACGTGAGTTTGCCAGCAGGAGATGCTCGTTAGTTTTGGATGGGCTTGGGGTGCAGCTGGAGGTGGGAAACCAGGGGGACGTCTCCATGCTGGAGGTGCAGCAATTGCTTTGCTTCTCTTCCTGTGAAACCTCCCCATCCTAAGGGGAAAAACAGTGGTTTGTGCTTAAAGAGCACCTTCAAACTGCAACTGAGAGCAGCGCCCCAGGTCCATTCTGCCCGCCCAAATCCATTTGCAGAAGAGAGACCACTGCACAGCCTTTGGGTGTGCAGTGCTGGGGTGGGGAAGGGCTCATTTGTGCCATCTGCCGGCTCCCCGCCATCCCGACAGCGCTTTGCTCTTAAATCAGAGCACAAACGAGGCCCTTTGGGGTATATTTGGGCTTAAACAGCATTCAGTGATGTGCCGGGGTTGTGCAGGGCTCTACATATGAAGGAGCCAAGTCTTGCAGCAAAGGTAAAATAAAATACACCTTAGGTAGGTGTTTTTCCAATTATTAGGTAGTGGTCATTTCCACAAGATGATGTTCTTGCCATGCAGAGGAAATAGGGTTTCTTCCAGGGTTTGTTGCAAAATTCAGGGGGTCCTTGATTTCCTTGGTTAAATCCGGGGAGAAGATGCTGCAAGGTTGCCTTCAACCTCTGCAGGTCAGTGCATCGCTCTCTTCATCATCCTGCTTGGTGTTTCTCTCCCTCCCAGGTTGCTCAGTACATCAAATTTGAGATGCCCGTCCTCAGGAGCTTCATCCAGAAGCTGGAGGAAGAGGAGGATCGTGAAGTGAAGAAGCTAATGCGCAAGTACGCTGGGCTCGATGCCATCCAAGGGAGATGCTGAGTTTTAAGGATATTGTTGGGGGGGCTGGTATTTCATTTCAAGGCAGAAAATTCATTTCCACAGCCTTGCATCCCTGATGTATGCATGAGCCATTGGTTCTTGCATTATTCCAGAGTTTTAATTATAGAATAACAGAATGATATGAGTTGGAAGGGACTTCAAAGCCCATTCAGTTCCACCCCCCATGCCTTGAGTAGGGACACCTTGCACAGGATCAGGGGCTCCAAGCCCCATCCAACCTGGCCTTGAACACCTCTGGGGATGGAGCAGCCACCACTGCTCTGAGCAACCTGACTCTCTGCCATGAAAGACCATTTTCAGTTAAGACCAGTGTGGTGGTAACACAATGGTACGGTAAGCCAGAGGGAAAGGCTCCAATGGTTTTTGAACTTCGAGTGATCATCAGTGTTCATATTGCTATAGATGTTGTACACACGCATATGGAGTTGAGTCATGAATTGGGAGTGCCAGTGCCTCACCACCCGCACAGGAAAACATTTCTGCCTAAAAAATGTTTTTTTTGTGGCAATTTGAGTTAAAAGCCCAGCTTGATGCTGCAAAAATCCTGTTTTCCCTTTCCTCCATCCCACCAGGTACTCCATCCTCCGGCTGATGATCGAGCAAAGGCTGGAGGAGATTTGTGAAGGTCCAACAGCGATGTGAAACCTTTCACCACTGTGCCGGCTCCAGGCTGCGTTGCATGAAGAGCTGTTTGCCCACAGGATGCACTGTACTGAATCCCAGAGCCCTGTCATTCCTGGAGCGCTGCCTACGTCCACCTGGATCTGAGCCAATCCATCTTCCCACGCCTTCATCTGTGCAGCATCCTCGGAGAGCTCCTCCTCTGCAAATGGGTTTTTTCCCAACCAGGCTCCGGCCAGTGGCAGCTTTGGCCAAAACCTCAAATCCTTGGTAAATCCGGGGGGGCGGAAATAAGAGGAAAGCTATGAGCAGGGTGAAGCCACCAAGGACAGGGCTGAGCAAGGGCTGGAAGTGTTCAAGAGCAAGAACTGTGGCTCACTTTGGCGGTGCCTGCCCATGGCTTCAGGCGCAGAATTCGGGCGGTGGCAAGAGAGCACAAATAACTCCTTTTTTCTATTAAAAAAAGCACATTTCTATTGCAATGATTGACAGGTGACAGAAAGCTCTGTAAATCAATAAGGGGCTGCTGAGAACTAGGGCTTTACGAACGCTTCCGCTGCCGAAAGCAAACCTGGGGACTGGTGGCTGCATTCACAGCGAAAGAGCACAGTGCTGTTTTCTGGCGTGTTCCCTTAACCTGCACCGGGTGCTGTAACTCCCTCCTTCCCCCATCTCTAATTTGCACTAATTTTAGGGATCTTTTTAAGAAACAACACCATGCTGTCAAAGCCTTCTGGTCGCCGTAAGATGCCAAACAGCGCTCGCAGGGATGGTTCATGGCACTGAGCATCTCTCGAGGGATTCTGTACGGAAAGCAGGGGGGTGGCAGGAGGAGGGTGAGGCAGAGACTTTATTTTGTGAATGGGTTTTGCGATGGTGCCAGCACATCATCCTGGTGACACCAGGACCAGGACTGGCTTCGTTAACACTGTTACACCTGGAAAAACCTCTTTTCTCCTGGGCTAAACCAGCAATATCAATTTTATACCTCGATGTGAACTAAACCCCTGACTTCCTCCCTCCCTTGAGTTTTCACAATGTATCTTTGTAATTTTGTAAACTTTTCATGGTACCTTTTCCACCTTTAACGTGTTAGGGAAAGTACTGTACAGTAAGAAGAGCTTTTTATGTACTTGAAGGATGACTGTGGCATTGCTTCATTGATTAACAAGGAAACAAAATATGTAGCAACTTAATACAGAATGAAACTCCTTGTGTTCTAGTCTGGTTTGTTCAAAATAAAGATTTTTGCAGGTAGAAATGCTGCTGAAATGGGCTCGGCCTGGGTAAGGAGCAATGAGAGAGAAGAGTAAAACCTGCCTGAATCCCAGCAGAAATGCTCCTTCCCTGCAGTTTTGGAGATTCACAACTGAATTGCTGGAGGATTTGGGGGGAGTGCTGGGCTGTTGCTGGGTTTAGTTTTTTAGACTATTTATCCCCATGCACCACGGTCAGTGGGCTCCATCCTCTGGATATTTCTCTTCCAGAAGGTAAAACTCACCTCTGGAAGAAAACTTCTGCATTGCTTCACCTTGTTTAAAACCCACTGATTTTTCAAACCTGATATATTTAGGTTTCTAAATACTTCTCTCCTCCTCGACGCTAAGCTCTCTGCACCCCCAAGGTTACCCCCAGCCTTGCTTTGCTTTCCCTCTGCGGCTGCTGGCCCTGCGTTATCCAGCCCATTGAAGCCCTTTTATCCCTCCCCGTGCAGGAGGGGGATACGAGTGACGTTGGCTCCGCTTATCAAAGCTTTATCCGCTGGGAAAAGTCTGATATGAGTTGAGCCCAGCAGGCGCAGACAGAGAGAACCACCAGCAGCGCAGCACCAGGGGCACGGGTAAGGGCAGCATCCTGGGCACGGAGTCGAGGGATAAAAAGAGAAGGAACCGCGTAGATAGCAAGGTGAGAAATGCTGGGGTTTGGCTCCCACCTGAGCTGGAGGTTGGCAGGGGGAGAGCAGCCTGGAGAGGTACCGCACCCTGCCCGGCCACTTCAGCACTGGCGCTTCACCCAAGTTGTGACCCACAAGCTTGGATGCTGTAGGGGGAATAAAGAGGGGGGAAATAGGAAGGACAGATTCCCCATGTCTTGATTTTTATGGGGTTTGCTGCCTGGGTTTGTAGCATTTCCAGTGGTGGGGATGCAGCAGCAAACAACTGGAAGGGGGACGTGTGGTTCTCTGCGTTTTCTTAAAATAAACTACAACCTCTGGAGGAGCAGGGCAGCAAAACGAGGCAAATTAAATTAATCAAGCCCTATATTTATTTTGAAGTGCTGGGTTTGAAAGGGGTGGGGTCAGGCCTGGTACCTTCCAGTGGGGAGGGAAACGCTGACGCAGGGATGCTGAGGCCCGGGGCGGCTGGCCAGGGGGGCTCTGCTTTTACAAAAGGCTTTTGTCAACACGGCTCCTGCTATTTTTGGGACAATTTGGGGGCAGCGATGGCTCAGCAGCTTCGGCACAATGAGGCTGTTTGCTCAGCTGGAGGGGTTGCAGGGTGGGGGACGGGTCGGGGGAATCACATTGTGATGCTCCCAGGGTGGAAAAATGAAAGTACAACTTTGTTTGGAAAGTCGGGAGCATTTGCATTGCATCATGCTCACAAATATTAGATTCTATATATTGAATACGTAAAAATATTTATTAATACATTAAATATATTAAAGACATTAAGTGATCAAATATATTGAATATGGTAAATATATTCATTGATACATTAAATATATTAAAGACATTAAGCGATTAACTATATTAAATTCAGGTTGGCCCAAGCCAGAGGCAAACTGCGCGGTGCAAGGAACCGGGATCCCCGCACTCACCATCCCTCCTTGTGCCCTTTCTCAGGTTGGGCAGGATGAGGCCCCGCGATGCCTGGTGCTGGGTGATGATGTTGCTGCTCGCCCTCTTCAGCGACGTCGCCAGCGGTCGCCGCGGTGCGGGTGGGAGAACTGGTGGGCGAGGAGGCGGCGGTGGAGGGCTGCGCGGGGGCTTTCGGGCCATCTCCCGCAGCGGGGGCACCCCTGGCCGCAACTCAAAGGTGGCAGGGGCCATTGCGGCTGGCGCTGCCGCGGGGTATGGCATGGGCCTTCTCGGGCGCCCACGGCCATCTCGCCTGGGTCATGGCATTCCAGCAGCCCGGCAGCCCCCGCCGGTGGGTGGCTTCCATGCTCCCAGTTGGCCGGACATGGGTGCAAAGCGGGGACCCCCCAGCCGAGCCCCTGGGGACCATCTCGATGGCATCAGCCCCGCTTTGCTGCTGGCACCCTCTGTCTGCTTCGTCAGCCACTGGCTGCAGCGCTGAGCACCAGGAGGGGACCCCGGTGACCCCCGGCAGCCGAGCCCACCGGGCTTTCTTAGTGAATGACTTTCCTGGGAGATTAGATGTGGGTTGGAGGTGTGGAAGAGATGCTCTGCCGCTGCCTCAGTTTCCCCCCACTGGCGCAACAGGACCCTGCGCCAGCAGCCGGAGCTGGGCAGCTCTCCCCATGCTCGTAGGACCACCTGGGAGCCAGCCGGATCCTGCAAAGCCCATCTGCAAGGGCAGCCAGTTAGAGGAGCAAATCCAGTTCTGCAAGGACATGTGGATATTTGCACCCAGATGGATGCTGGATCAGCCCTGCCAGCACCCACCTCTGGTTTCCCATTACACAGCTTTGCCAAAAAAATGCTCCTTTGCCCCTAAAAGAGCACTGGGACTCAGGGGGTGGGGGACGAAACCGGACCCCTCTGCCCTGCAATAAAGTTTGACTTTGAGGCAGCCTCTTTATTTGACCAAATCCAGCGTGTTTAGCACCAGTTGCAACCAGACGAAGAGTCACATCCTGGAGGGCTGCAGTAGGGAGGGTGGCAGGGCAGGGTGAGCAGGATGCCTGGGGACAAATCCCCCTCCCCATCCCATTTCTATGACTTGGATATGATCCAACTCTATCTTGGTGGCTTGGATATGATCAAACACGTCCCAGTCTTTAGCATCCCCTGCCCAAAACAAACCCAGCTGTGGGACTGATCCTCCCTCAGGTGCTTTCTATTGGGCAGAAATGGTGCAAATCCTCCCTGGGACCAGCTTAAAAGGAGTAGTGAGGGATATTTTCCTCTCCAGCATCTGTGTTTTCTCCTCTAGTCCTTGTCTTGGGTGGTTAAACCTTCCCTAAAAACCCAGCTTAGCTGTCCCAGCTGTGAGCAAAGGAAATACAAAGGTGCAAAGCAAAATACTAGGGATCCCCAAAAGACCTGTGGGCAGCCACAATCACTGTCCTCCCGCAGGTAAATCCCTTGCCGAAGAACTTTTGAGCCTGAGTGTCTGTCAGCAGATCCTCTCTCCTCAGAATTACTGGGAGTTCTAGAGATAGGAATACCCTTAGCAACCGCCCAGGAGAGCAGTTGTGTCGGGTCTCACTTCTGCTGAGGGGTAGAAGGAGCCCCGGCCGGTGTACAGGGATTTTCTGGGCTCTTTCACTATAATTACTTAAATTTTACCGAAGTCATTTGGCTCCTGAGGGCTTTAAGAGCGTGGTGAGCAGACAAGCAGGGGATGCCCTCAAGGCCAGTGTTCTTAAGGCCGTGTTCTCTCCCCTGGCTTAGGGACAGCTTTTTGGTTGAACAAAACCCACCATTCCTGCAATGAGGGGACTTTTTTTTTTTTTAATGTGCCTTTTTAAAATAATCAATAAACCCAGCAGAAACTCCAGCCACAGCTCAAATTCGCATTTTTCCAGTACGTATTTTGCATCCAGACCTGCTGCAATGTCTGGATTCCAACACGAGCACCCTCTGCTCACAACCCGCACTTCCAGCCGGAGCTCGGGAACACCGCAGGGAGGATCCCGCGCTTCTGACGCTGCATTCCCGAGTTGGTCCCTCCTGCCAGCAGGCAACACAGTGTCGCGCTCCCCACCCCTCACTTCAGTTTCCAGCCCTCGAAAGGGGCTGCGCTGCAGAAAAAGACCTCAAAAGCCATAAACATCCTCGCTCATCACCTCGCGCTGGGCAGTTTCGGGCTCGCATGTCCGGGCACGGGAGCGGGGCTGCTCTGGATGCCCAGATCCCTGGAGCTGCGATTTTCTGGGCGGGTGGTTGCGGGCGGAGCCGAAGGGGGTTCCCGTCTCCAGCGCAGCGGCTGCAAAGCTCAGCTGCGTTTTGGAGGGCAAATCCATCCCCAGGGCTGCTCCTGGGTGCCAGGGCTGGGCTCAGACGGAAGGTGGTGCTGTTCGCTCAGCAACGCATCCTCTCCGCTCCCCAGCACCCGACCAACACAGAAGAAAATCACCCGTGCTGATAAATTCTTCAAAACTTGTTTTTTAAATTAGCTTTGTGATAAAGCTTGATGAACAATTGCCTGTAACTGCAGAGCTGCCGTGCACAGAGATGCCCTTCCTCCTTTCTCGATGTTTGAGCCCGTCAGATCATTTTTTTGTCAGACTTCCCAAGATGTAAAATAGAAATACTGGTGCTTCTCATTTTTCTAAAGCCCTTCGATACTGCTAATGGAAAGCACTATACGGAGCCCTGATATTGTGTACTCATAAGGCGTGGAAGGCACTGCCAGGTTCAGTTATTACTGGGTGATATTTTGCTTCACTCAGAGGACACTGTTGTCATAATTTTATTTAAAAGTATTTCTACAGCAGTCTGCTTTCATTAAGACCTTTTATAAACACAATTATAGAGTAAGACAAATTACATCGACTTCTCTATATCACTAATCACTGTAAGTATAAAATACATTAAGAGTGCTGTTCATGAGCAAAATTTAGTATTTGTTAGATGCATCCCCGGTGGTGTAGGTTACTCGCTGTGCCTCACTTTGACACTTTGTTTTTCTGCAGGTGAAAATTCAGAAATCTTAAGTCATTTCTCCAGTGGTACATTTTTGGCACCTTAATGAAGTTTTTGTTGTGCTTAATCTTTTGATTTGTTTGCTGACTCCGGCCCATGCACTCATCTTTCATAGACTGGAGCAGAGTCACAATTTTTCATCTGAGTTGTCCTCATCCCCGTGTGCCGTAAAACGAGTCAGCGGGGAAGAAAACCAGGTTGGCTGAGTAGGGAGCTTTGTAGCGATCTCAGAAAAAAAGAAGAAAGTCTATGAGCTTTGGAAGAGGGGGCAGGTGTCCCAGGAGGACTCCAAGGGTGAGGTGAGATCGTGTAGGGAGAAAACCAGAAGGGCTAAAGCCCAACTAGAACTTCACCTGGCCACTTCAGTCAAAAACAATAAAAAGAACTTCTTTAAATATCTCAGCAGCAACAGGAGGACAAAGGAGACTCTCCCTCCCTTGCTGGGTGCAGAAGGCACAGTAGCAATGAGGGACGAGGACAAGGCAGAGGTGCTCAAAGCCTTCTTTGCCTCAGTCTTCAACTCCAAAGCGGAAAGTGCTAGGGATACTCAGCCCCCTCAGCCAGAAGACAGTGGGAAGGAAGCTCCAGCTGTTCAAGAGGAGTTGGTTAGAGACCTGCTTGGCCAGTTGGACGCACCCAAATCCATGGGGCCAGATGGGATCCATCTGAGGGTTTTAAGGGAACTGGCAGAGGATTCTGCCAAACCCCTTTCCCTCCTCTCCCAGCAGTCCTGGCTGACTGGGGAAGTGCCGCTGGACTGGAGACTGGCCAATGTTACGCCCATTTACAAGAAGGGTCGGAGGGAGGATCCGGGGAACTCCAGACCTGTCAGTCTGACCTCGGTACCGGGGAAGGTCATGGAGCAGATCATCTGGAGTGCTATCACACAGCACACGTGGGACAACCGGGTGATCAGGCCCAGTCAACATGGGTTCACCAAAGGCAGGTCCTGCCAGACCAACCTGATCTCCTTCTATGACAAGGTTACCCATTTAGTGGACGAGGGGAAGGCTGTGGGTGTGGTGTACCTGGACTTTGGTAAAGCCTTTGGCACCGTTTCTCACAGTGTCCTGCTGGAGAAACCGGCTGCCATCGGCGTGGACAGGCACAGCCTCTGCTGGGTTAAAAACAGTATCACTGGTCGGGCCCAAAGGGTTGTGGAAAATGGAATTAAATTCAGTTGGAAACCGGTCATGAACGGTGTTCCCCAGGGTTCAGTGCTGGGTCCAGTCCTATTCAACTTCTTTATCAGTGATCTCGACGAAGGCATCGAGTGCACCCTCAGCAAGTTTGCAGATGACACCAAGCTGGGTGGGAGTGTGGATCTGCTGGGGGGCAGAAGGCTCCGCAGAGGGACCTGGCCAGGCTGGGTCCATGGGCTGAGACCAACGGGATGAGGCTCAACAAGGCCAAGGGCCGAGTCCTGCGCGTGGGACACAACAACCCCAGGGGCGTTCCAGGCTGGGGGAGGAGTGGCTGGAGAGCTGCCTGGTGGAGAAGGACCTGGGGGTGTTGGTTGGCAGCGGCTGAACATGAGCCAGCAGTGGCCCAGGTGGCCAGGAGGGCCAGTGGCACCCGGGCCTGTGTCAGACACAGCGTGGGCAGCAGGAGCAGGGAGGGGATTGTGCCCCTGTGCTCAGCGCTGGGGAGGCCACACCTCAAGTGCTGGGGTCAGTTTGGGCCCCTCACTCCAAGAAGGACCTTGAGGGGCTGGAACGCGTCCAGAGAAGGGACCGGAGCTGGGGAGGGGCTGGAGAACAAGTGCTACGAGGAGAGACTGAGGAACTGGGGTTGGAGCTTGGAGGAGGCTGAGGGGAGACCTCATCCCTGTCTGCAACTGCCTGAAAGGAGGCTGTGACGGGGTGGGGGCTGGGCTCTGCTCACAAGGGACAGCGATGGGACGAGAGGAAATGGCCGCAAGTTGTGCCAGGGGAGGTTCAGACTGGACATTGGGAAGAATTTCTTCACTGAAAGGGTTCTCAAGCACTGGCACAGCTGCCCAGGGAGGGGGTGGAATTGCCAGCCCTGGAGGGGTTTAATAGACGGATGGATGAGTTTCTTAGGGACAGGGTTTAGTAGGGAGACAGGCACGGTTGGACTTGGTGATTTCAGAGGTCTCTTCCAACCTAGTGATTCTATGATTCTGTGCTTTTGGGGTATTTGATACCTGATTTCTGTAAACCACTCGCTTCATATGCAGCAGAAGTTCAGAGCCTGCGAAATTGTAGTTCAAATCTGTTTCCCACTTCCCATCTGTTTCAGCCCTCTAAATAAGACTATTTCTCCCCAATTCTCTGCAAACTGTTCAGCCATGCACCAAAACCCCCTCTTTTTGTAGATTTTTTAGGCAAGAAAAATATATTTTGTTACTTTGCCTGCACAGGGGATGCTTATTTGTGGGGATAAGGGATGCAAAGTGCCGTGCGATGTGCAATTTGGAGGAGAATATTTAAAAAAAACCAAAAACAACCCCCAAAACGATTGCATTTGTACTTCGGGATGGATTTATTATCAGCCTGTCCTCACTCAGCAACAAGGCTCCTGCCCACACGGCAGGATTTGGAGTATTTAGCTAATTAACAGAGAGCAGTTAATTGATCTAGTTAAACAGACCATGCCTAGGGGCCAAGAGGCCTCCAGGGTTCTTGGGGCCAGTCATCGCTTACAGGACACGAGGGCTCGGACCATGCGCCCATGTCCTGCCCGAGTGCTCCCCGAGTCAGGAAAGCTCTGATATTGCCCACAGACCCCGCAGCAGTGAGCGAACGACTCCAGCCACCAACAGCCCCATCGTCCAGGCAGGACCCCAAGCTGGTTGAAAACACGCAGCTGCTGTGGGTGCAGAGGGGATGGGGACGCGTTTACTGAGCTCAACTCAGCATCACCGACAGTGAGGTTCCCCCTTCTCTGGGGGCTGGAGCAGCTGGGGGGGGCGCTTGGGGATAAAATTCACCATTTTGTGTGTGGTTGCCCAGGGAGATCAAACCCTCCTTCTCGGAGTCTGCTGTGCACTGCCAGCCCCTTCCTGGCAAAGGCCACGCGCTCACCATGGAAAATGGGGGGGTTCCTTCATGGGGGGGGGTGTGTGTGTGTGTGTGTGCATTATTCTTTATGAGGGGAAGGGTTTTCAGCTGCAAGAGGGGAGATTGAGATGAGATCTTAGGGAGAAATGTTTCCTGTGAGGGTGGGGAGGCCCTGGCCCAGGGTGCCCAGAGCAGTGGTGGCTGCCCCATCCCTGGAGGTGTTCCAGGCCAGGTTGGATGGGGCTTGGAGTCCCCTGATCCGGTGGGAGGTGTCCCTGCCCATGGCAGGGGGATGGAGCTGGATGGGCTTTGAGGTCTCTTCCAACCCAGACCATTCTGTGATTCCGTGAGTCTTTTTCACAGAAGGACTGTATCTTCCTTGCTTCCTCTTTCACTTGTATTCAAAGTTTGAAATCGCTTTCATTTTACCTTGAAAAAGATCTTAATGAATTAGAAGGGTTGTATAAACCACCCCATGGCCCCGACCTCCCTTCGCAGCCTGGAGACTGGCCAAGCTGTTTTCCCTACTCTTCTGCCGGGGCCAGGGCAGGGGTTCTTGCATCTATTTGCCCCCTCCCCTCAAAATGACACATGAAAAAGTCTGAGCAGCTCAGTTTTGAGTATTTAGGTCAAAGTAACATCCTAAGTAAAACGTCCCACTAAAGTCTGGAGCTTTTGGGGATGCGGTTGGATGCTGAGTTGGTGTAGGATGAGCAGCAGCCGTAGGGATGCTTAGAACAGCTCTAATAATCTCACGTGGGGTTTTCATTTCCCAAATCCTCCTTTCCATTATCCTTTTTTTAAATTGCTTTTGTACAGGGAAGATGTGATGGGTGGGAACCTGACATTTTGCTTTTGTTATCCTCATTTTGGCTCCCGGTACTAAACCCTGCCAGGTTCCTCTGTGCCATCTGGAGGTCTTGCCCCACTGCCCGTTTGCTGCTCCACTTACCAATATGCAGAGCTAATGTGGTGATGCCCAGTAAGCAGTTTCAGGCAAAAAGGCTTTTATTTTGCTCCTTCCAAGCACCTACAGGAACTCTGGATCCCTGGTTTGGACCTCTTAGTGTTTCCCCTTTGGGAGCAAGTTGCTTGCATGCAGGAGTAATCATCTATTTAATGCTGAATAGGGTTTTTCTTTATTCTTCTGTCAAAAGTATGAAAAAGAGTCATACTTGGGGTTTACCTGAAGCGCCACTTAAAGACCAAATTTTTTAGTGTCCTTGTGAGCAGGGGGATTTGCAGCACAATAAATAAATGACATCTGTGGAGGATCAAGCCAAACAGTTCCATGGCTCAGTCTTGAGATAGGAACCTCTTTGTTGGGACCACTGGTGTTTAATATGTCTGTTGTAGACATGGACATGGGATTGAGGGCACCATCAGCAAGTTTGCTGACAACACCAAGCTGTGTGGTGCAGTCAGCATGATGGAGGGAAGGGTTGGATCCAGAGGGACCTGGACAGGCTGCAGAGGTGGGGCTGTGCAACCTCATGAAGTTCGACAAGGTCAAGGACAAGGTCCTGCACCTGGGAGAGGAGGTGTCCTGAAGAGGACGACTTGGCGTGCTGGTGGTTGAGGAGCCCAACATGAGTCAGGAAAGTGCACTCACATCCCAGAAAGCCAACCGTGTCCTGGGCTGCAGTGGGACCAGCACAGCAAGAAAAGAGGATTTTGCCCCTCTGCTCCACTCTGATGAGACCCCACCTGGAGCCCTGAGTCCAGCTCTGGAGTTCTCAGCATAGGAAGGAACTGGGTTTGTTAGAGCAAATCCAGAGGAGGCCATGCAGATGATCCGAGTTGATCTGAGGGTTGGAGCACCACCAGTACGAGGCCAGGCTGAGAGAGTTGGGGTTGTTCAGCCTGGAGAGGAGAAGGCTCTGGGGAGACCTTAGAGCAGCACCCAGCGCTGAAAGGGGCTGCAGGAAAGCTGGGGAGGGGCTCTGGGTCAGGGAGTGCAAGGATAGAATCATAGAGGGGGAACGGTTTTCAGCTGAAAGAGGGGAGATTGAGATGAGATCTTATGGGAGAAATGTTTTGCTGTGAGGGTGGGGAGGCCCTGGCCCAGGTTGCCCAGAGCAGTGGTGGCTGCCCCATCCTTGGAGGTGTTCCAGGCCAGGTTGGATGGGGCTTGGAGCCCCCTGATCCAGTGGGAGGTGTCCCTGCCTATGGCAGGGGTTTGAAACTGGATGGGATTTGAAGTCACTTCCGACCCAAACCATTCCATGAGTGTAGAATTAAAGCACCATCCATCTGAAGGGTGAAAACTCTTCCATCTTTTTAATTGTAATTTTTAACCCTTGCAATAGTTGGGGTCATCTAACAGTGATGGTGGTTTATGTACCAGGGATATTTGGATTTCTGGCAATATTAAGTAGAGCTTGGGGCTTCATGTCAAGTTGGTTGGGCTCAACGCCACTGAAACAGCAAATGTAAAAACTCTTTTATTAGATGGAAAATAGATGGAGTAAATACAAGGTATAAACAGGTATTGATTTTCTATGGGGAGAAGAAACCCCTGGTCCCCAACCAGTACATTGGTCAGAAAATATTTGTTAAATGGTAGTGATACCATTAGTGGGAGCAGGGGAGGAGAAGAGGATAACTGAAATTGTGGGTTTTAGGCCAAATTTAGTGCTCAGAAGAGAACAAAGGTGCCCACTGGCTAGGAAGGCAGGGACAGACAGGGAAAAATGCTGCTTCTGTCTGCGGCACTGTGGGGACGGGCGAGCGCTGTTTGCACGAAGGAGGAGGACGTGCATCTTGGCTGTATCCGTTTAATTTGTACCAGACGTTGAACACTTAGGAAAGTATCGGAACAGCAAATTTTGTGCATGCACTGTTACGGATTTACAAAACATTCGCGTATGACAAAGTACAGGTTACCTCAAAGCCCTGCTTCTCTGGTGAATATCCTGAAAGTGTTCTTTTCTCTGTATTTATATATATATCTCCATATATTTCTTCACTTAGCTTACACCGATGTCAAAAAAGCATTTAAGATGGTGTCATTCAGTGCCTCGCAAAAAAAAATACACAAGAGAGATTAACTAGAACTCGGGTGACTGGTTTGACAAGCATAACTCTACAGATGCTACTGGTTATACACAACCCAGCATCAACCTGAACACAAGAAGTGAGAATTTCACCCACCACTTCCTCATGTTAAACAAATCACTTGCAAAACATGGGGGCTTTTGAGCATCTCCCATCCCAGGCTTGGTTTTCCTGGTGCTGTTTGCTGTAACCGTATGATTTAGCTGATTTAAATCTCTTGCTACGTGTCTCAATCTGCCGCCAGCATCTGCTGTAGCTGAACATCCCTTAGGTCAAGGCGCTGAAGGGTGAGCGTGACTTGTCACCTACGGCATATCCAAACTAGCCTTTTCCCAGGCTACAACACACCAAGCGTTACCGCTTTGGGGTTTTGGGGGGGTATTCAGCAGCACTTTTTGCCTTTAGACAGGCTCAGACAGTGAGGCTCAACTGAAAGCAAAGCAGCACGGGGGTCAACCGAAACCCAGCCAGGTTTTCAGCCTTGCTGTGAAATGAAACAATCACTTTATTTTTGTGTATTGCTGCAGGAGGTGTTTGCAGCATGCAAGGTGCAGAGCAGGAGGGTCCGTATGTACATGAAGAAGGGTGTGGTTTAGGACTAAAGGGTTAAAATTACAACTCGGCATCTTGTTGTTTGCAAATGCCATCTCTGACCCTCCTCAAATCCCTACAGGGTATTCAGATGCCCTGGCACCCTGCCCCGGCCCTCAGGGAAAATGGGTTTTGGTGGCAGCAGGACTAAAGGGATTAGGTAAAACCCTGCCTGTTAGCAAAGAGGATTCTCCAAAACGCTCTTGCAGGGGTGTTAAGGAGCGGGTGAGCTCCTCTCTGCCTGGTCCCTCGCAGGGTGGCCCTGAGGAGGAGGAGGAGAAGGTGAAGGCCATTTTTTGGGCATCCAGCTCCATCACTGTCCTGCCATGCTGGGGACAATCTTGGGGTGGAGAAGGAAATTTTCATCCTGTTGTCTAAACTGGAGCCTCTGATGGGGAAGTCGGTGCCTGTGCACCCCAAGGGCTCTTCACCAAAGATGACCGCAAGCAGGAATGGGGGGTTTGAGCGGTCCCCACAGGTACACAGGTGACATCTCAAAGCCATGGGATCCAGGGAGCATCAGTGCATGGCGAAGAGCATCAGGAGGAGGAGGGTGGTGAGGGAGGCATCAGCGAGGTGTGGCCGGATGCCAGAGGCCTGGCGGTACTCACGGTACTGCTGGATGCACATCTCCCGGATCACCTTCGTCACCACCTTGGTCTCCATCTCTACGTCTGTTTGGTTCACTGCTGCACCACTCTCCGACACGTTCTTCTTGGCGGCAGGTCCGATGTTGTGTTCAGTCACTGTGATGTTAAAGCAGTCGGCGACAAAGACGTCCTGTGAGACGGGGCTGCTGTAATCCCGGTAGTAAACCTGGTTGGGGTAACGCGCTGCATTTTGATTCCACCATCGGTACTCGTCGGGGCTGTCGAAGTGGTAGTGCATCCCTGACATGACACGTCCCATGGCATAGCCCCCCAAGCCTCCCACCACAGCTCCTGCTGCCGCTGCCCCAGCCACATGCTTGAAGTTGGTTTTGGATTTTGGGGGTTTCCATGGCTTTTGGTTGTAGTAACTTCCTCCGCTGGATGGGTTGTAACCCTGTCCCCACCCTGGGTTGTGGGGGTACGATGGGTTGTGAGGGTATGATGGGTTGTGAGGGTACGATGGGTTGTGAGGGTAGCTGGGATTTTGGGGGTAGCCGGGCTGGCGGGGGTAGCTGGGCTGGCGGTGGCTTCCTGTGCCCCAGCTGCCTCCGCTGGGTTTGCCTTTGCCCTTCTTGGAGAAGGCGACGTCGGTCCAGGTCCCAAGGAGCAGGACTACCAGGTAGCAGGTGATGAAGGGCCGGGCCATGGCTGTGGGACACAAGGACAGGCAACGTTATGGGCAGGAGGCAGAGGCTGCAGCCCCTTCATCTGTGCCACCCCGAGCATCACAGGCTTTCCCTTACTGATGCATCATATAAACATCACCCCCTTCAATCCACCTGCAGAATAAACAGCTTTGGATTCAAATGCATATTTCTCCTCATCAGCCCCCTTTATTTTTATATACATTTTAATACCTATATATTTTTTAACATACACATCTCCTACACCTCCCCACTTTCGCCACCTCCCCACCAGCTCCTCTGCCAGTAATGGCAATTTTAAGTAATGGAAGAAAACCTTTTGGAGAAAAAATGCTTCACTTGGTAAAATCCACTTCTCGAACATTCTCTGTCAAGTCAGATGATATAAATTAGAAGTCTGATGTGCAAGGGTTGATGGATATGAGCAGATTAATCCCAATCTCAAAGCTGTTGGGTACCCAGGGCTGTAAGGAGGGCAGCATCCAGCCTTGCACCGGAGACCTTTTTCCCCAAAGAACAGAATTCATTGTCTTTTGCCCAAGTCACTGTTTATGTGCAACAGGCCATAAGTGAAGAACAGCATTTTTCTAGTTTAATGTGTTTGCAAATACTCAGCATTTTGCTGCTGGCATCCCAAGGGCCTGCCAGGCATCTCCTACGTCAGCTGATGGGCTGCCGAGGATGGATCCCATTTTAACGAGCTGCTTCTCTCCCTGGGTATAATCCAGCCTGTACAATACACAATAGGTCTGCAAGTCCTTTGGAAAACACCTCCCAAGCTACAAAATCTCTCTGGATGCCTCCCCACAATGGCAAGGAGCACAGAATTGCTGTTACAGTTGTGTTTAATACACGAGTCCAGCAATAGCTGGGTTTTTCCACCCTGCCAAGGCCGAGCTACCCTCAGAAATACCCCGTGATGCCAGGATGCTGGGGAGGCACAGTGAAGCATTCCTGGCAAAGTGTGGGTGGGCATTCTGCAGCATCCTTGGATGCTTCCGATGCGCTTGCTGGCTCATGTTACAGCAAGAAACAATTAAGGGTTGGGTGCTGAGTGGGATTTTTGGCAGCAGCTGACGGTCTGGCTGCCTAAGGAGCCACCACTCAACACAGAGAGAAGTTTAATGCAGGTAAGAATTGATGGTCTCTTGTGAGATGCTGCCCTTCACAGCACAAATAGGCAGAACCAACCCTTGCCTAAGCCAGAAATTATTCCGTTCCACATTAACTATGGTTCTATCCTCCATAAAAAGCAAATTAGTCTCCCCTGGGGTTCAGATATGGATGCCCTTTCTCTCCCTCCTCCCCCCCAAAACCTGGTCTTTTGTTCAGAAATGTTTGAATTCAGGACCTTTAGTGTCAGTTTTCTGGTTAGAATCATTAGCAAGAGGTTTAATTAAAAGAGCAGGGAAGATGCAAGAGCTTGTCCCTGTGATGGAGAAGAAAGCCAGGCTCAGGCTGCTGGTTCAGCACTCTCTCCTAAAAACACTGGGTGCGAGCTGCCCGCTTTCTCGTCCTGCAGCACCCACCTGCTGGGAGCAGCAATGAGATCAGGGGAGTAAAAATAGCCCAAAGACATGGCATGAACTTGGATGGGCAAACACTCCTCGGGCACTTGGGAAAACATAGGAAATAGGGGGCAAACCCAGGAAATTGGCCGGTTTTTAAGATATGACTGCCCAACGGGAGTTACAAGAGGGGGTAGAATCAGCATCTGGATGAAAATAGGTTCCAGCGAAGCCCCAGGGGTAGTCCAACGTGGCAACAATGACCCGTTTCTCTGATCACCTTCGCAGGGACCGGCTGTGACAAACCAGGCAAAAGTCTGTTTGCGTTGGCGCTGCTGATTACCGAGCTCCTTGGGCAGCTGAGCTTCGCCCCCAATAAATGCAGTTACTGGCAAAAACCTCTGCACACAATGTGAACCAGAAGCCACTTCCTCAGGCTTGGAGCTGGTTTCTCTCTGCTTGGAAATCCTACTTACGGTATGACCATAACATTGTTATTAAATTCTATTATTGAATGGCTTGGCAGGCATTTTCCCTCGACTCTTTCTAACTGTCCCGTCCCCCCCCCAGTTCTGCCTTTCTGCAGGTAAATATAGGAAATGAGAAATTAATCCAGATGGATTATATTGGAGCAATTTGTATCTGTGTCTGTGCTGGAGACCCGGAGGAAACCCCGTGTTTCTCCAGGGCAGAGGAGAAGGGGAAAATGGAGGATGAGCAGCCACTGCAAGCAGCAATTACGTGCGCAGGGCTGGCGAGAAGGCGGCTTCGGGCTCGGAGAGCAAACCCAACCCCCTGGTGCCCAAATAACCGTGGAAATAACCTCATTAAAGCGCCCAGAGGGGAGAGAATAAACAAAGGGAGGTGGGGAAGGGGAAGGCAGAGGAGCGGTGTGGCACAGAGAGGGGGCAGATGCTCGGGAACGGGGGGGTCGGCCCCTCCTGGCACTGCTGGAAGGTCCTGGGCGCGGGAGGCGGGGGCAGCGCTGCCGCGGGCGGGCAGTTCGCTTGCTCAAAATGCCACCCCTACGTTCCAGAAATCCCACTCCTTTCATTTGTATCCCGGAAATAATGGGGGAGCGCAGTCCACACACACCCCCCCAGGTAGCTCAGGAGAGGGAAGAAATGTCCCACCGGCAGCAGGAATGAGCCCGGGACAAACAAACAGCGGGCAAAGGCCAGCGCGGGGGTTGAGGAGGACGCTTACCTTCAGAGCTGGCAATGTCTATTTTTAGGCAGCGATGGCAGAGAGAGGAGGCAGCCCCTCATCCCCTGGGATGTTAAAAGCCCCCTCGCTCTGGATTTACCCCACCTGAAGCCCCCATGTCCCATTTCCCGGCACTCACCGGCTGGGAGCCCTTTCCTTGCGCAGCTCAGGGTGATTCAGCCTGGGCGTTGAGCTAAGGCGAGCAATAAATAGAGAGAGGGAGGAGCTGGCTCCTGCGCAGCCCAACCCTCCTGCCCCGGGGAAAACCACCGCCAGCACCCCATGGAATTTGGGTTCCCCTCCATCATCCCTCCTGGCAGATACGGGCACGGGAAGGAACACTGAGTGGCTGGAAAATTGAGGCACTTGGACGGGTTATTCAAGAAATATCAATGGGATCAGAAATTTTGGGGCTGGTTTGGAAATCTCTGGGACAAGGTCCTGGGCAAGGAAAGGATGCTTTTAGTGGTTGCTGGCTGCAGCTCCAAATCCATTATCCTGTGAAACTGGAGATGCTCTGTGGCGTGATGGATAGAAAATAAAATAGGCTCAGAGCTACAGGGGAAAGGATGAATCTGTCTTCTCGTTTGCCTTGCTCCGGAGGAGTAAAACTCACTCCTGCCCACAATAGTTGTGCTTTATATTGAGGCATCCCGATATTTATTGGGAGAAAACATCATAGAAGGCAATTAAAAATTAAATGGGATGCTCGTGATATTCAAGAAGGCCAAGTGCAAGGTCCTGCACCTGGGTCAGGGCACTCCCTGGTATCAGTACGGTCTGGGGGATGAAGGGATTGCGAGCAGCCCTGCCAAGAAGCACCTGGGGGCACTGGAGTGGGCTTGCAGCCCACAAAGCCAAACATACCCTGGGCTGCATCAAAAGCCGTGGGACCAGCAGGGGAAGGGAGAGGATTCTGCCCTTCTACTCTGCTCTGGTGAAATCCGACCTGGGGTCCAGTGTCCAGCTCTGGAATCCTCAGCCCAGAAAGGACATGGATCCGTTGGAGTGAGTCCAGAGGAGGCCACGAAGATGATCTCAGGGCTGGAGCACCTCCCGTACGAGTACAGGCTGAGAGAGTTGGGGTTGTTCAGCTTGGAGAGGAGAAGGCTCTGGGGAGACCTTAGAGCAGCTCCCAGTGCTGGAAGGGGCTGCAGAAAAGCTGGGGAGGGGCTCTGGATCAGGGAGTGCAGGGATGGGATGAGGGGGAAGGGTTTTCAGCTGAAAGAGGGGAGATTGAGATGAGATCTTATGGGAGAAATGTTTTGCTGTGAGGGTGGGGAGGCCCTGGCCCAGGGTGCCCAGAGCAGTGGTGGCTGCCCCATCCCTGGAGGTGTTCCAGGCCAGGTTGGATGGGGCTTGGAGCCCCCTGACCCAGTGGGAGGTGTCCCTGCCCATGGCAAGGGGTGGCACTGGGTGGGCTTTAACATCCCTTCCAGCCCAAACCATTCCATGATTCTATGATTCTATGAGTGTAAAATTAAAGCCACCATCCATCCGAAGAGTGAAAACTCTTCCATCTTTTTAATGACTCTATAAGTCTATGATTTTAGCACGGCCGTGTGATGTAGCCAAAACTCTACCGAGGTTTTGCTGATGGAAATAACCAATCCAGATAAGGCCATCCTGGCAATGCTCCCACCCCTGGACTGCAGAGCACATCTGGCCGTAAAGAGGATTTCCATCCCGATGCTTCATACACTGGTTTATCCATCTGGCCTGATTATGTTAAAAAACACATCATAATTTGTCTGGCAGGGCTGTGCTGGATGCTTTGGCTGTGCTGGGGAGACATCCGTATTAATTTCTGGAGGAGAAAATTAAATAATGGGGACAGGATTAAGGCCAGTGAGCGTGTCAAAACTCTCCCCTGCAATACGCAGGCAAATTTATTCCTTGTGCGAATGCACAGATGGCTCCTGATTCCTTGGTTTCTGTTTCAGTACTCCTCAATGGGCTATCTAAAATCCAAAGCCAGGAAAAGAAAGAAACACAGCAGAGGGAAAGGAATGGTTCGGATGAATTCATTGGTGGCTTCTAAAAATCACGAATTTTCCATAATAACATATTTTGGAGGAAGTTCTGGTCTTGTTTTGGGGAAATAGAGAAACTCTGTTGGATCCCAGCTGCAAACCGAGCAGGAGCAGCCTATTGACTGTTAATTAATCTTTAATCTATCGGGGAAGTTAGCAGTCCTAAACCCACCCAAACCCGTATATCCACAGCATCCATCTAACAGAGCCACGTGCCTCATGGTTTCTTTAGCATCTCAGAGTACAATTTCTCCCAGCAACAAGCCAAGAGCTGCATCGATCTCCACTGGAGGTTTGGCTCTTCTTCATCCGCAGCGCAGGCAGAGGCAGGACATAGAGGAAATAATGCAACACTAAGTGCGACAGGGGTTCGTGCCAGGTTAGAAAGCATTAATGGCATGGGTTTTTCTCATAACAAATGGAAAATGCTGCCTTTGCTTTAATGATGAGCTGGGAGAGCACCCGGGTCCATCTGCCCCTGATTCATTGCTTCTCATTGATTTGGTTTGATTTTTTTTGCTTTAATTCACACAAAACTGTTTTATTCACCTAACTCTGGACTTGCTTGGAGAATTAGCCACAGCTTGCAAAGGCAGAGGAAGGCAGTAAAATAGTTGGTGGGAGTTTTCCTGGGTTTTGGAGGTAAATTGGTGGGGGCTGGAGGTAGGATGAAGTCCCACAGCCTGTCTCCATGCCGATCTCACTCTCCGGAGCCGGCAAAAATTCTGGGCTCAATCTCACCCCATCTCAAACCACACTGAGCTCATTGGCAAACCCCTAAACTCTTCAAAGGCAAAACCAAATGGAAGTAAGTGCTGTGTTCAGAGGGTTAATGAAATGTATTCTGCAGAACTTGGTTTATTTGCTGGTCTCAGCAGGGAATAGTTGCTTTTAAGTTAAAAGGTTCTGCTTTGGATTTTTCTTGGGAACTCAGTAATGTTTGGCTCCTGTCTGGATGAGAGCAGAGGAAATGTAATTTGGGAAATAAATAGGGTGATGGCAGCACAGGGAAAGAAAGCGCTGGGATACTTTCTTCCCAGCAAAAAGGAAACATGCCGCTCAGTCAGGCTGTTATTTTCTCATGTCAGTGTGTAATTAAAGACCTGAAGCCTAATCAGGGTATTTTGCATTTTCATTGGTAGCAAGGGCATGAATGGCCTTGCAGCTCTGCAGACCCCAGGAATGGCAGCTCTCCTCCAATGTCATTTTTGGTCAATATTCGGTAGCACAAGGGGTTTTACCTGCTACATTATTCTGTGCAGAAGAGGAAAGTGCAGCTTGCAAGTGGCATCTTTCCTCTGGTCTTGTCAACCGTAATTTTTCCCGTAAAAATTAGTGAAAATAAATAAGATAAAAGGACCACAGAAATGTTGAGGCTTTTGCCTTGGGTGGAAACAAGCCAGGAGGCAAAGCTGGCAGGAGCAGGACATTGATCACGTGCACTTCCAGAGTGTCATCAGCACCCAGTTACGCAACCCATGACAGAGGGGAGGAGAAGTCCCAATAAGTCCCTAATCCTGGGGCACGTAAGGGCACAACCAATGTGCCAGGAAAGGAACCATGAAGGAGGAAAAGCAACCAACCAAACTTTCCATGTAACATCTCACGCTGCCTGCGGGAGGGTTTGGGGTTTTCTTGGCTGGATCCAGCTCTGCTGCAAAGCCAAGGACTGCAAAGCTAGCATGGAAAAACCAAATCAGGTTAGAGCTGCCCCACTGAATGAGCCTCATTGCGGCTGTGATGCTGGGCAGCAGTTTGTTCCCCTGTGTTGATCTGCTTTCCTTGCTGGTGATGTCTTTCCACAACACAATCTATGGGCAGATGTGACTCACGGATCACAGGAACCTGCCAGCACCTGCCTGCTGGTGGGAGACTGCAGTGAGAGACTGCTAAAAGGTGGCTTTGGGGGAGAGAACGCAGCAAATAAAGCAAGTCTTTTCCTTGTGTTTCAAAGATAAAGCTGGATTCTTGAGGAAGCAGATTGCCCAAAGTAGTTTAATATTAATGTCTCTTCTGCAGAGGGCAGCAATTAAAGTATAAAATATTGGAGGCTGCGTGCACCCTCCTTCTCTTTACTATTAGACAACTGGCTTTAAAAGCTATAAATGTTCATCCAGCTGCTACAATCTGATTAGGGGTGTAATAACCTCTGCTCATGTGCTGGCTGCTATTCCAGGGACACACGTAAGCTCCTTACAGATGGGAGCCTCCTTGCCCGCAGGCTGATGCCTTCCCAATGATGCGCTCCATCTTTAGAAGATAACCTGCATGGGGCACAGCTCCCAGGAATGTGCCTCCAGCCTCTCCCAGGGTTGGCAGCATCACCCAGGTGCCAGAAGGTAAAACAACAGCTTTCATTAAAAAAAAAAACAAAACAGCACACAGATAAATAAAATACTTTTTCATTTTGGAATAAGCACTGACAATGAAAGTGCTTTGAAGGAGAGGGAATTAAATTAATTTACAGGAAATGGGAGAAGTAAGTTTGAGAAAGATGTTTACTGTCTGATCCAGTTCCAGCCCAGCATTTGGTTTAGGAATTACCAGTCCCTGTGCCTTGGGAGCAGCTGCTGTGGGACACACTGGGTTTGTGCCTCTGTGCTGAACAATTCCCTGCTGTGTCCGGGAGAATGAGCGAGGGAAAAGCCGTAACCCTGAGCAGAAAGGGCTTGTTATGTCCTTTCGTATCAATAAACCTCCTGTTTTTTGGACAGCATTCTGGCTCTTTTAAAACACGAAACCCCTCCATAAAGCTGCAGGAACAAACAGTTCCCCAGTGATGCTCTAATCCATCTTCCCATAAATTTTTGCACTACCCACCAGCCGGCTCCCTTGCTGGAAAAGCTGAATGTCTGTATTTTTCCCACCCCACAGCAGGACGAGTAATCCATGACTCACCGGGAGGCTTTCCTTTGCCTCTTGCCCATTTATTTTTAACTTGCAATCCCCTCTGAAGACTTTCCGAGATCAGAGCAGCAGTGTAAGCACGCTGGGTGACATCACATGCCTGCGCTGAGGTCACCTTCTTAAAAATAACCAGGGCACACCCGGGATGGGCCAAGGCGCTCCCCTTTTCATTGTCTTTATGTCAGTCATCCATGCCAGCCTTGAAACCTGCTTCAGGAAATTGCTCCTATCCCAAAATGCATCAGCTCTGTGCCGACAGCTTGTTGGAGTGCGCCGAAATCCCCGCTGGCTTATTTAAATGTTGTGTTCCCCAAGAGAAGCCAAGGCACGAGCATCTTCTTTCAAAGATGTGATGGGGGAAGGGATAACGCCTCGGTGCTTGGGGCTGCCTGCGGGTTCCTGGCTGCGGTGTGTTGGCAAAGGAGCAGGAGAAATCAGTGGAAAATGGGGGAAAAAAGGTTGGGGGAAAAAAGGTTGTGGGGAAAGCTGAACCCCAGGAAATACAGACAACTGTTTGATTTTTAATTTTAAAAAGTCAAGAAATAGACTGGAAGAAAGACCAGATTGAAGATGGAAAAATGCTTAAGAGTACTGTTCTGTTTTTCTCTCAGCTCTGTGTCTATAAGGTCACCAGTTCCCGAGAGACCTTAGAGTAGCTCCCAGTACTGAGAGGGGTGCCAGGAAAGCTGGGGAGGGGCTCTTGATCAGGGAGTGCAAGGATAGGATGATGTGGAACGGTTTTCAGCTGCAATAGGGGAGACTGAGATGAGATTTTAGGAAGAAATGTTTTGCTGTGAGCGTGGGGAGACCCTGGCCCAGGGTGCCCAGAGCAGTGGTGGCTGCCCCATCCCTGGAGGTGTTCCAGGCCAGGTTGGATGGGGCTTGGAGCCCCTTGATCCAGTGGGAGGTGTCCCTGCCCATGGCAGGGGGTGGCACTGGATGGGCTTCATGGTCCCTTCCAATCCAAACCATTCCAGGATTCTAGGATTTTGTATTGTTTTTTATATGTGTAATTTTGGTGCAGACCATTGCCTTGTTTATTTACATGAGAATGAATGGAGCTTTTGCACCCCATGACCTGGTTTCTACCTTGTGTGCTCAGCAAGGATGAGAGGATTAAACTCAACTCACTCACAAAATGGTTGTGCATCCTCTTAGCTGCCCCAGCGAGTACATTTCCACCCCGATTCTCCCCTCTCCCTCCTCCCCAGGGCTGGGGCTGGCTTTGTGGGGTTTCATCCCCATTTGCTCCAGGTGTAAACGAGTATAAGCAACGATGAATTTGGCTTAGGAAATGTGTGCCCATGGAGGAAATCAGGCCAGATTTTTAGCCATTAAGGTTTTTAATTTATTGAGACCGTTTCCCACGTGATGTGTAGCTCTCCATCCATTTTGGAGCATCTTCCTGCTGGGATGTCGATACAAGACTGCGTGAGACTTAGTCCAAAGCTTTTCTTTCCCGTAAAATAACAAATAAAAGGCTCTTTCTGAAGCTTGTGCTGAGAATCAGGCTGACATTATATACTAAAGAGAGATTATATACCAAGTATTCGAGCATTATATGCCAAATCTGCTTCATATGTCTAATTCTTTGCCCTTTTGTCTTGGAAGGGGGCTGCTGATGGGGGAAAGATTTACCAACACCTGTGTGGGAGCAAGAACAGCCAAAAATCGCTGTCTGGCACAAGGAAAAGCCCAGGCTGCTCTGAAGATGCTCAAGATGCTCTTGCAAAGTTGTCATGGGCACGAAGCTCTCTGTAGTCATTTCCATGGCTACCTCAGCACTGAGCGCATGGGATGGAAGCAATGTAGCTTAAATGCTGTGCGCTCTCTCTCAGCTGGTGTAAATAAATGATGCTCGGGATCATCCAAGAGGTTTACCTCCAGGGATGACAACTGGTTTTTAGCCGGAGCTTGAAGGCAGCTGAGATAGCAAACATTTTTTTTGGAAAGCTGAGATGGGTAGCATCTCCCCTACGGTGTTTCTGTGATGGATGCGCTGGGTATGTGTGCAGATGAGGCTCAGGTAATTTTACTCTCCCTTAGCCAATGTGATTGAAAAACCCAGATTATATTCCTGCTTCTGACCCAAGCTTATGCTATGGGAATGACTACTCAAAAGGTGAGTATAAATAAGGAAGCTGAGTTTTGACCAGAGTGTGGAGAAGGAAGCATTTTAAAATGAGGATCTTTTCCCCCAGCTAGCAATATTTTTTGTAAACAACAGAAAAGATTATGCACAACAGGAACAGCTAATGCACTCTGGAGGCAGGATGTGCCAGCTTTACACACTGAGCAGCGATGCTAGAGCCAAGGACTCCCATAAAGAGATTTCTCCTTCATTCTATCGCCTTAACTTTTCCAAAGCAACTCCCAATGCACTGCAAATGTTGTGGTTTGCAGCCTCCTTGGAGAAATCCAGGACAATAAAAGTCATGTTAAGTATGTGCAGGGGTTTGAATTACAAGGGAAGAAGCCCACAGACTTCAGGGCTTTTAAACGCCTCCAGAGATGGCAACTCAACCCCCTCCTTGGGCAGCTGTGCCAGTGCTTGAGAACCCTTTCAGTGAAGAAATTCTTCCCAATGTCCAGTCTAACCCCCCCCCGGCACAACTTGCGGCCATTTCCTCTCGTCCCATCGCTGTCCCTTGTGAGCAGAGCCCAGCCCCCACCCCGTCACAGCCTCCTTTCAGGCAGTTGTAGACAGGGATGAGGTCTCCCCTCAGCCTCCTCCAAGCTCCAACCCCAGCTCCCTCAGTCTCTCCTCGTAGCACTTGTTCTCCAGCCCCTCCCCAGCTCCGGTCCCTTCTCTGGACGCGCTCCAGCCCCTCAAGGTCCTTCTTGGAGTGAGGGGCCCAAACTGACCCCAGCACTCGAGGTGTGCCCTCCCCAGCGCTGAGCACAGGGGCACAATCCCCTCCCTGCTCCTGCTGCCACGCTGGGGCTGACACAGGCCCAAGGTGCCACTGGCCCTCTTGGCCACCTGGGCCACTGCTGGCTCATGTTCAGCCGCTGCCAACCAACACCCCCAGGTCCTTCTCCACCAGGCAGCTCTCCAGCCACTCCTCCCCCAGCCTGGAACGCCCCTGGGGTTGTTGTGTCCCACGCGCAGGACTCGGCCCTTGGCCTTGTTGAGCCTCATCCCGTTGGGCTCAGCCCATGGACCCAGCCTGGCCAGGTCCCTCTGCAGAGCCTCCCTGCCCCCCAGCAGATCCACACTCCCACCCAGCTTGGTGTCACCCACAAACTTGCTATGGGTGCCGTCAATCCCCTCATCCAGCTCATTGATGAAGATGTTGAACAGGACTGGCCCCAGCACTGAACGCTGGGGACACCACTTGTGACCAGCAATGTTGCTGTGAGTCCACGTGTGGGAGCAGCGCTGGAGGATAAAGCCCAGCTTGGGCAACAGCGATTTGCCCCAGTGAAAGGCAAAGAGATTTTCTTTTTGTCTGCCATTATCCCTGAAGCTGCAGCCGGTTGCACCACACAGCAGCTCCAGCGACCTTGGCCCCCAGCTGGTTTTACAGCTCATTTCTCAGCAAACTCAGCAAAGCTCTAAGGAGGGAAATAATGATTAAAGTTCAGAAAGCACTGGAAATTAGTTTATGGTGGCAGGTCAAGACCCGCTGTTTATTCTGAGCTGGGAGGAGCAGGCAAATCATTCACACTGGGCTCAGAGAAAAAAGGCTTCCTGCAAGCAAAGCCCAAATACGCACCCGTTAAATGGCAAATGATAAGCAGTGTTAATAATACAACATAACTTATTTTTCCCAAAGTGTTTTCTGGTCCGTGTTCTGCCCCGAAACATCTCTGTCCAAAACATTTTTATGGTATTAATAGTACAAGGAACTTGTCACATTAAAAATAAAGGAAGCTGGAGCAAAGCCTCTGGGACTTGATTTCTCACAGATCTGAGCCAGTATGGGAGTTTGCTTTATTCGGCAAAAGATTCATCAGATCATTTGTTGCTGGGGAAATAAAAAAAAAAGAAAGTCTGATATAATTATGTCAACTCCTTGGCTGAGATTAAATAAAACAAAGCTGAGAACTGGGGTCTTGTTGCTCCCTCACCAATCGCTGGAGCACTTCTGCACTGATAGCTTTAAAATAAAATAAAAAAATAATTAAAAAAATAAATAAAAATAAATAAAAATAAAAATAAAAATAAAAAATAAACATCTTTGGGATGAGGATGGGAAGGAAGCTTTGTGTGGCGACTGGTGACTGGCACTGAGCCAAGGTGCCAAGCACCAGCACTTTATGCCACTTTTACCCAAGCTTATATATCTTAATTTTCTGTCCACGCGCTCAGTCTGAACTACTAACAGGCTCAAGCTCTTTGTTCACGCGCTGGTCTAAACATTATAATTAACTCTCCCACAGCCTTTTCAACCGTCAAACCACCTCCTGGTTTCTGCTGGCTTCTTGAGAAGTTGCTTATCTGTTGGTTCAAGGGCAGAGTCTTATCTCGTCCAGGCCAAAGCCGCCCGTGGCCCAGCCCATACCCACAGTTGTGAGCAACTTTCCAGGGCAGCTGTTTTGAATCTAAGCTTTCTGTTTTCAAGGGATGATGACTAAAACAGATTGAAGAGGTCAGCCATCCTTTTTCTGGAGAAAAAAAGGGCATTCCTTGAAAAATGGGGACATAAAAAAACGGAAAATGAAATAACAATAGTAAACAAAGATGCTATTTTAATTCCATAAATAGGTTGATTCCAGCAGGATTGTTTGCAAGCTCTTTTCTTGTATTTCTCCTTAGTTCCAGAAATAGAGAAGAGCGATTTATGTCTTCAAATAGGTGTTGGTGGGAAACTGCCCCTGGGCTCAGCAGAGCTCCCAGCTCTCCCCCACAGACCCAACACAGCGAGGGAGAGGCAACAGTGCCGCTGCCCTCCAGCCTTTGAATTATTGATCTGATGTATATTAATTATAGACACTCCTCGGGGTCAGTAGGTAGAGCCCAAGGCAGATGCTGCGGTGAGGTGTTGCAGGAGTTGAATTTCAAGAAAGGAGGATATGAGAAGTGGTTTAACTGACCTCAGTTTAGTCCAGTTCTTATAAGGGCACAGAACACAGATCCCAGACAAGCAGAGACATAAAAACCCCTTTCGCAGAAGACATAGATACCCACTTTTTGTAGAATAATACCACATCCGGGAGCTGGAAATGAGCTATTTTCAGTCTTTAATTTATCAATACGAGTAATCAAACAGAGGGAAGATGTGCCAGTGTGTGCATGGGAGTCCCTTTGAGGAGGGAGTGGGGATTAATCATAAACCATGACCTTGATTTGGATGAGGAATCATTACCCAGCACATCCTCTATTTTTTCAGTCTAAAAAATAAAGTGCCCTCCAGCTGATTTAGGACAATTTTCTGAATTAATGTTGGTGATTTACTATTAACTCGGAGATGGAACTGCTCACATTTCTAATCCATCTGCCTCCCAGGCAGGGAACAGAGACCACACGTTTGTAACACGCATCTATTTTAGGGTGAAATCCTTTGTTATTCACTGTTTCTCTGTGTCTGCAGGCCGGTTATTTACTGTGACCCCGTTATGAGAAATGACTTTAAGAAGAAGAGTCAACTGTATTATTTATTAATCAATGTATCAGCTAAACAAATATTATTGTGTATATGTTATTTATCCTTTAAAGGAGAAAATCCCTTTGCTCTTCTGCACCACACAGAGGGTATAATCTTATTCAAAATATAGTATTAGTGTTGAGAGTGGTTATAAAAATGAGGCAGATCTTTCCTGTTTAATTACCTCAGAATTTAATGATTAGAAGCCTTCGGAACAAACCCCGCTGGGAGCAAAAGTGTTACAGAGGTGTTTTCCAATTGAATCCCCACTACCAACATCACTTCTCCCCACCACCAACCTTCCCTGACCACAAAATACTCCATTTTTAAAGCTGTTTGTTGCAGATGACACCACCAGAAAGTTTCCAGACGGGCTGAGGACACCCCTAGGCATGGAGTTTCCCTTCAAAATCCTCCTTTGGCCTTCAGCTCCCTAAATCCCTTTTGCGAAGAGCCTTTGTGATACTGACCTCTGCAGGCAAGCACAGCACAGAACCGGCTGGCTCTCTGCAGCAATAATGCATATAACAGGTATTTTACGCGTTATTGCTGGCTGTGGGCAGGAACAGACTTTTAATAACACACAAGAGCGGGGCATTTCTCTGTTGGCTGGCAAACAGGGAGTGTTTCAATGAGGGAAACATTGGGAAACCCTGGTTCGCTTGGAAGGGGCTGATCTGCGAACGCCTGTGCAGGCTTTGCAAATTATTTGCTGTCAGGATGGAGCTCTTTGAAGTCAGGGGATGAAGGGTATGAATGAAAAGCAAGAGTTTCATGAGTTTCATGCCATAAAGTTGTCGATGCTACAAATGTGGAGCAAAACACCCTGCCTGGGCATCACTGAGTGGGAGGAAGAGCAGAAGCTTACCTGCAGCATGCCCCCTTATTCTGCAGTTTTGCCTCTGAGACCCTGCCTCTAATTAAGCTCTAATTAACAGCACCACGAGGGCCAGGAGGGCCCCAGCCCTGTGGTAGGAATAAGGTTATGTGTGCTGCGTCTCTGCGTGGCTGGAGGTTGGGGTTCTGCTGGCCCAGACACGGCAGCCTCTGGCCTCAGGGCCCAGAGCTTCCCCAGAACCGTGGATCCCCCAGCCGTGTCCTCCTGTCTGCTCTCATGGGACTGGAGCCCTCCCAGCCATGGTGACCCCTCAGCTGCCACCCCACGGCCTCCCCTGTCCCCAGACCCCCCCAGCCATGGCCACCCCTCTAGGGCCGGAGCCTACTCAGCTCTGGTGGCCCCTCCGCTCCCCACCCCAGGAACTCCCCTGGCCCTGGAGCTTCCTCATCGGGGTTGTCACCCACCCCCTGAACAGGTTCCCTCTGGAAAACAGGGATGGTGGCCATGAAACAAAGCAGGCAGTGGTGGCTTTGGCTGGGCGAGGACTTTAATGTGCTCCTGCCCGGTGGTTCCAGGTGTGGGGAAGGGTCATGGGGCAGCAGGCAGGCACTCTTCCCCACGGGGTCTGCCAGGGGTACGCTGATGGGTAGCAGGAGCTGCAGGGAACCTTTCCCCATGCCCTTGATCAGCTGGGCTCCGGAAGCGACCCTGAGGGGTGCTCAGAGCTCAAAGGCAGCTGAGGAAAAGAAATTGGAGAGACCTGGAGTCCCACGGTGCATGGAGATGAACCTTCTGTGCACAGGAAGGATGCTCAGGTACCAAGGAAGAGACATCAGAGGGACCTGGCACCCTGCAAGATGTTGGAGGGACCTGGAGCCCTGTGAGAGGAGGCACCCAGAGCCCTGCAAGACATCAGAAGGACCCAGAGCCCTACAAGATGTCAGAGGGATCTGGAATCCTGCAAGATGTTGGAGGGACCCAGAGCCCTGCGGGGTGTCAAAGGGACCTGGAGCCCTGCAATACTCAGACACAAGTTTTATGGGAGCTCCTGGAATGCGGGACATATTGCCACACCTGGCAGGCCCGCATCTTAGAGCTTGAGTGCTGTGACACGGGGGATGTGGAAGGGACAAGTCTCCTCTGATCCTGTAGAGCTGCAGGAGGAGAAAACATCAGTAGGTGGAGGAGGAGCCCACATGTCCCCTCCCTGCATCCTCCCACCCTGAGCAGCGCACCTGCCCACACCATGCCCATCGCTTACATGAGCCGGTTGCGGATGGGGCGGAAGTGTTTGGTGAGCCTGATGGCAAAGATGATGTTGGGGATGAGAAAGAATGTGCAGAATCCCAGGCTGAACCAGAAAGCATTCTGCAAGGAGAGAGCACGGGGTCCCCACTGAGATGCACTAGGAGAGGCAGCTCCCAGGCTCTGGAGAGGTGTGGGGAGCCTTGCAGTGGTTGGTCCTGAGGGTGTGGGGGTGTTAGGGTTGCTGTTGGCCACAGCTGCCCCAAATCAGAGGGACAAGGATGTGATTCTTACCCATGGGTCAGTGATGCGGTCACACAGGATCACCCGCCCATTGTCCAGGGCTGTGGCGAGCGGCTGGCATGAAGCCACGTCCTCCCTTAGCTGGAACAAGAAGTGGAGACGAGGCATAAACACACTCCTGACTCGGGGGATGTATTTTGCTGTCTCAGCTCAGCAAGGAGCTTGCACGCTGCAACCATGGGCAATCAGAGCCCCAGAGAATCCCTCTGCAGCCAAGGTGAGCACCTACCGTCTGCCCAACCCAGTTCAGGTACTGCGCAAAGTACCGCAGCTCCTTCCTCGTGAAGCAGCCGATCTCCTGGGCAGAGGGAAGGCAGCATGGAGGGCAGGCACCGTGCTTCCCAGCACGGCTCCAGCCCAACTCCAGCCAGCTCTGAGATAATGTTGGGCTTGGAAACAAGGGTTGGAGGCTTCTAGGTGCCCCTTTTCTCTTACAGCTCCCCATTCTACTCTTGTTCTGGCAGTGGGGAATTTTGTACCCCTGAGGGCTAATCCAGCTCCACCTCACCTGCCGGAGGATCTGCTGGGCTTGCACAGGCAGACGGGCTTCCACCGAGGCTGTGGTGGCCAGTGTCTTCTTCATTCGCTCCTGGGAAAGCACAGGAAAGGCAGAGCATCCTTAGAGCACTGAGCAGCAGGAGAGGTTCCCCCAGGATGCCAGGAGCAGGGTGTGCAGTGCCGCACACGTGCTGAGCCTCAGACTGGGTCTGATTGCCAGACTGCAGAGAAAGAAGGACCTGCATGGAGCTGAGAAACCTCCTGTCAGGGAGATGAAACACTGTGGAGCGGCTCTGCTGGGGACACTGAAATGCCCTGGGTGCGGCAGAGGGAATTTCTGATCTGCAGCAGCAAATCTAATCACTAAAGTAGACCAGTCCTCCCCAGATGACATTTTTCCTGGCTCTCCCACCACCCTGTAACTCGCTTTTTGGGGTGCTGGCAGACAGGACCCATAGAGGATCACATATTTTTGGAGCTGAAAGAACCCACGCAAGTACCTGGAGGTGCGGTGCCAAGCGGGAGAGGAACTGGACGCTTTCCCCCAGCTTTGCCTGCAGGACAGAGAGGTGAGAAGGTTGCAAAAGCCCCACCTCCCCTTTCATGGGGACACCACAAGGCAAATGCTGACAGTACCACGAAGCACCAGCCCAGCATGGACTCACCACCAAAGCCTCCTGTGATTGCACCGTGGAGTTTTGCATCTCCCAGAGGGCCCGGGCCTCGGCAGCCAGTCGCCCTGCCACCGTGCCGTTCCTCTGCGAGGGGACAGGGGGGTGAGGACGTCCCCGTGGGCACGCAGCCCCGCACTGCTCACCCCGCCACTCACCTGCATTTTCTGCAGTCCCTCGAGGCTCCTTGCCAAGCCAGGGAGGCTGGTCTGCACCACAGGGTTTTTCATCTGGAGGGAGATGGAGTTGGCAGCTGCCCAAAATCCAACCCTTGTGGGAGCCAGCATGGCTGGGCCGTGTCCTGCCTGCTGCAGTGGGGAACAGCTCCCCCAAGCACCCTCTCACCTCCTCCTGGAAGCGTCCATAGTCTACCTCGTCCACACCACTTCGGGCAAAGGTCTCCAGGTCCTGCCTGCCTTCGCTGCGGAGGAGCTGCACGTCGCCCAAGCGTGCTGTGAAGTCTCCCAGGCGTTTTTGGAAAGCAGCTGTGTACTGGGGGAGGCGAGACGCAAGGGATGCTGTGGGGTTGGGGCCAGGCATCTCCACCCCAGTAACCCCAGTAAAGCTCGTGCATTCTTGCACCATTAGCAGAAGCTCTGGTTGCAGTCAGCCCTCACCTTGGGGGTTTTCAGATGCTCATCCAGGTCATAGGACCTGCTGAGCTGCAGCACCTCCCAGAGTCCTGCGCCATTCTTACACTCCCTGGAAGGCAAAGGGACATGGGTGACGTGAACCTAAATTAGCCCTCCAGTGTCTGGGGGAAAGAGGTGAACTCCTGTGGCACACACCGGTACGTGACGCTGAGGTTGGAGTCCCTCCTGAGGTTGAGGTGGTGGGTGAGGTTCATGGATGGTGGCAGGTTCCCAGGAGTGTCGATGAACTGGGCCAAATGAGAGGAAAAAGAGGGTCAGGGTCAGGCACAGGCATTCACAGCAACGGCTTTGGGCGTGCTCTTCCCTCTCAGGTGCATCCTGGGGTAACCAATCACAGCCAGAGCTAAGATTGCTTTATTTGTATGATCCCCATTGCAGAGCCTCGCGGGGCAGTGTTCGGAGGGAAAGCAGGGACCCCCGTGCAGGGACCTGCCTGTGTGTGCATGGCCACAGGACACGCCCTGATCCCATTCCCAACTCTGCTCCCAGGGCTGGCCTCGACGCAGCCTTGCCACCAGCCCCAAGCACCCCAGGGATTCCCAGGCAACTGGAGGATGGGGGGGCCTGGACATAAGAGCATCGTCACCATGAGCAAACTAACAGCACAAGGTCAGTTCCCCCTGCTGACACTAATCCAAGAACCTGATCCTAAACTTAATCTTCTGGTTCAGGATGGGGTTTTTCTGGATGGGTTTAGGATGCAGAGCATTTGGAGGCATTTTGGTGCAAAAAACCCACCTTATAAATCTCCTGGTTGACCCAATTCCTGCAAACCAGTGTCTGGATGTTGCCACCAATCAGGAAGGTGGCGAAAACCAGGAGGATGAGGAGCCAGGAGAACAGGAAAGCCAGGGCCACACCGCTGAAAGAGGGAGAGGAGGTGCTGGTGGTGGCTTCTCAGACTCGAGTGGGCAGAAAGGCTTGTGAGGACCTGCCAGGCCAGCTGCAGCCCTGCAGCTCCCTCCCGCGCCCGGGCATGCCAGCTGCCTGGGAAGGGCCCATAGGAGCAGGGCGTGCCAGGCAGCGGGTCCGCGGGAGGAGCTGCTTCTCCCAAACCCGCAGGCACAGGCGGCGGCTTCAAAAACCTTTCCGCTCAGCCAGCTCCCAGTTCCTCCCTTGACTTTGCCTCTCTGTTCTGGGGTGGGTGAGATGGCACCACCCCTCAGCACCCAGAGACATGCTTACACCAGGAGAAACTTGGCACCGGCTTCTCCTCGGCACTCGTAGTCGCTTGGATCGTCCCGCTTGGAGAGCCCAAATGTCCCTAGGGCCATCCCTGCCACGTTGCAGGCAAGGATGAGGAGGATGATGGAGCACAGCACCGTGCCCGTGATCCACCTGGAGGGAAGAACAGCAGGGCATAGCCTTGAGATAAGGGGCTGATGAGCTGGGGCTCGAGAAAGGCTCAGCACCCACCTCTGCCATAGCCTCTGCACCCCCTTGTGCTCCCCAGTGTCACCTGTACCGCTCGAAGCGCTCCACCTCCTGGAGATACGGCTGGCTCCTGTCCTCTGCCTTCACTAAGGCTTCACTGACTGGCTGGGTGTAGTCATGGAGGGGGAAGCCGTCGGCAATGGACTGCACCTTCTCCGTTATTTGGGCCACCTCGTCCCTCAGATCTGCAGGGCCAAGGCCATGCTGGAGGGGCACACGGTCCCAGCAACCCACCCTATGTCCCCAGGCTGGGATTTGCTCCACAGAGCATATCCCTGATCAGTCCAACTATCCCACTCACCCTGGATGACCTGCGCCATCCTCTCTACAGCCAGCTCTGGGATGGAGTTGAAGGTGCCATTGCCCTGTGAGGAAAGAAGGGGTGATGAGCAGCTTGGCCCGGGCTGCCCACAGGTGCCAGACCACCTCACTCCACCCAAACCCTGCTCAACCTGACGAATCATCTCCGCAAAGTCACTTCGGGGCAGACCGGCCAGTGCCTTCAAAACCTTCTCCACTGATGGCACCTTGGAGTGGAAGAAGCAATATAATGAGCCTCAAGGCTGTCAGAGGGGAGGTGGTCATGGTGGAGGACTAGCACCCCATCCCACCTTGCTGTAGTCGGCGCCCAATTCCAGGCTGTGTGCCCTGCCCAGGACGCTGGCGCAGGAGGTGCAGCGCGGGTCATCCAGCAGCATGACCACACGCTGACGCCGTTCCCGCAGCGCCAGCTCCAGCTCGACCCGTGCTGACGCCAGCGCCCGCACCGTCTTGTCGAGAATCTGTAAATGGTGCAGCGAGGTCTGTAGGTCTTAAAGAGAAAGCCCAGGGCTAGTTCGCGCTGCTCCACTTGGCCACCCCAGCTCTCCGGCGAGGCTTCAGCACTGGCCCCGGGGAGAGCCGCGCTCAGCTGTACCTCCAGCCCTGTCCTGCAGGTCTGCCAGCGCCGTGTAGGTCATGGCCTTCAGCTGCTTGTGGATGGAGAGCCCCACGCTCCGACTGAGCCCTGCAAGGCATCGGGTGCCCGTCAGCATCTCAGTCCAGTGGGAAGCTCAGGATGGGGCCTGCCCGTGCCCAGCATGGTGCTTACCCCCCAGGTCAGAGGTTATGTGCTGTCGGGGCACCTCGAACTGCTCTACCACCATTTGCACCCCCTGTCAGGAGAGAGGAGCCAGTAGGTCATGGGCTGCAGCCACCAGGAGGGAAGGAAGCCCCACACTGACAATCAAAATACATTTTTCATGCAGCTGCTCCGCCTCCTCTTGCCTCCCAAACTTTCCGGCAGGGAAAAGCAGCCATGCCTGGGCTGCACCCCACGCCAAGGGAGGCCACTTGGGGACGCACCTGGGGAATGTTGGCGATGTGCTGCCGCAAGGTGCGCAGGGTGGCCGGCACAGCCCCCAGCCCCAGCTCCATCTGCCCCTTCACCCTCTGGCTGGTGATGAAGGCGCAGACAACGCTTGTCCTGCCAGGGACAAGCACGCAGTGATGGGGCTGCCCAGTAGAACCTTACAGCCCCATCCCCATGGGACATGGTTCCCCCTCCTGGGGTGGGGGGATGGTTCATGGGGTGCTTTGGAGGACTCACAGGATGATGAGGGAGGTGACAGATAGGCAGGCTAGAAGGCAGTGGCGACGGCAGCCCAGCGAGCGCCGGTGGGCACGCAGACGGCCCCCGCATCGCCGGCGGCTCCGACAGTAGCAGAAGCACATCCCAGCCACTGGCACAGCCACGGTGAAGAGCAGAGCCACCACGGCACAGACAACGTAGCCCAGCTCATACTGCACCACCTGTGTGACAGGAGAGGTTGGTTGGCACCGAAGCACCAAGCTTTTAGGGTGCTCTGGGTGCCTGGGTGCCCCATTCTGGGTGGGTGTCATCCCATAGGATCCCTCGCCCCATGGTGAGGCCCCATCGCCTCACCTGCGATGTCTGCACTGAACCAGGGTCATTCAGGGCTGTCCGGAGCAGCTCTGCAAAAGAAACCCCAGCACCAGTAAAGGACGTCCCACTCGATGCACCTCCAAACCTCTACGGGCAGCGGGGCCAGGAGGGAGGCAGAAACCCCTTCCATGAAGCAGCTCAGGCCACCCGGAGCATATCTGGACATGGGGACATTTTACAAGGGTTGTAGTGACAGGACAAAGGGGAACGGCTTTAAACTGGAAAGGGGAAGATTTAGGTTACACATTGGGAAGAAATTCTTCACAATGAGGGTGGGGAGGCCCTGGCCCAGGTTGCCCAGAGCAGTGGTGGCTGCCCCATCCCTGGAGGTGTTCCAGGCCAGGTTGGATGGGGCTTGGAGCCCCCTGATCCAGTGGGAGGTGTCCCTGCCCATGGCAGGGGGTGGCACTGGATGGGCTTTAAGGTCCTTTCCAACCCAAACCATTCCATGATTCTATGATTGCAGCTGGTAGAACCCCAGGTTCCACCCCTCCGGCAGAGAGACTGTGGCTCAGGACTCACCTGTGGGCAGGGGGTTTTGCTGGATGAGGTCCAGGCAGCGCTGGACGAGGCCATAGAGGGGATCAAGCGAGCTGGATACCCGGTGCAGCGCTGGCACCCGAATCTCGGCGTGTGTGTCGGTAAAGCGGAGAACACCTGCAGGGCTGACGAGGTGGCATTGCTGGGTGCCAGCAGGATGCAGCAGTGCCCAAGCCAGCAGCAACCCAGCCACTTGCATGGCTTCAGCGGCAAGGAGAGAGCCAGGGGCTCTGTCAGCCTGCGAGCAGGCGGAGGGGCATGCCTGGCCCTGGATGGCTCTCTGTGGCTCGGCTCGCTGCTCCGGGAAACCTGCCTGACGGGTCAGCCACTGCGCAAAGCCCAGACGCTGCCGTGGCTTGTTCCCTCGATGAGCTCCCCGGGGCACCTGGGCTTGGCGGGGCTGCGTGGAGGCGTCTCCCAAACCATCCCAGGCCTGTTTCGCAACCCCCAGCATCCCTGATTCACCGCCATGGGGTCCCCAGGGTCCAGGCTGTTCCCAAGACGGGTGGCAAAGGGCCTCAGGGTTCTGAGGAAAGGGCCGAGTGTGGTGAACCCCCTGTCCTTGGGCTTAGAGGTGCTCATCCTCACTGCAGCCACCTCAGAAAGAGGGATCTGGGATTTGAGCATCACTCAGGGGGAAAAAGCCCTTGTGGATCCCTGTGGGGCAAAACTGCGCTTTGCAAAAGCATCCCAAGTCCCAGGGTAGCACCAGACACAATGGGCTGGGAAAGAGAAGGGAAAACAGGGGGGACACAAGAGAGAGGGATGGAGAGGAGAGGGATCGCGAGCCCTGCCCAACGATGCTCACTCATTACCTGGTGTGAGATGAGTTTTCCGGGCTCAGCTGGTCCCTGCCTCACACCCCGAGGGCTCCTCAGCTCCTTCCCAGAGTTGGATCCTGCTTGCCAGCATGGGCCAAGCACTAATTACAGGGTTGGCTGGAAACGAAGGAGGTTCAACCTGATTTCCCCTATGCGGGGGGAGCAGCCCCCCTGTGCCCAGACGCCCGCGGGGCACCCTGAGAGCTGGGCCCCTTGCTCAGCCAAGCGAGTTGAGCCAGCCTTTTCCCAGCCACCGGCTCCGACGCCTCCATCCTCCTGGCATTTATGCTAATCCATGGGGTTTTCCTCCCTGTGGAAAAGAGACTTTCTCCCAGCTGGAGGTGCTGGCAGCATCTTTTCACGATGGACGCAGGTTGCTGCTCCCCACCAGCTTCTTGGGAATGAGACGCCACACACTGGAAAATCTTGCCCTGACTTGGCTGAGTCCCTGTCCTGGGACAAAACTCCCCAGGCCAGGAAAGCACAGAGAGCACTGTGCGTGTGCGAGTGTGCCTGCGGAGGGAAAGGAGCCCCGGCCACTCACGCTCGTACTGAGGCGCCGGTGGGGATGCTGGTGATGATTTCCCAACCTCATGATGGTTTCCCATGCCAACAATTTCCCATCCCAACCATGGTATTTTGGGGGAGGTGATTTTCATCTCTAAAAGCAAGGGATGGGACCAGTACCAGTAACCCTGCAATGCCAACATGTGTGTGCTTCCCCATCCTGCCCCACTGGTGAGGATGGCAGGGATTTTGAGGTGCTTTGGGGTTGGTTTTGTCCTCCCCCTGCTCTGCCCCGAGGGGCAATTGGTGCTTCCAGCTGTGGTTGAACCGTCCTGGTTCTGTGTGACCACAACACGGAGCCCATTGTGTGGCTCTTGGAGGGGTCCCCAGGAGATGCTTGAGGTGGTTGCTCCTAGTGGGATGGGGATGCAGGTACTGGTTGGTACTGGGGATTCGGTAGAGATGCTGGAACCAGGGTTATTGGTACTAGGATGTGGTAGGGATGCCAGTACTGGGGACATCGGTACCAGTGTTGATGCAGGGTAGGAGTGCCAGGAAAAGGTCTTGATGCTGGTGCTGGGGTCAACCAGGGTGCTGGTCCTGGGATGGTGATGCTGGTGCTGGGACAGTGACAGTGGTGCTGGGACAGTGATGCCAGAGCTGGACCGTGATTCCAGAGCTGAAATATTGAAGCTGGCACCAGGACAGTGATGCCAGTGATGGGATGGTGGTGCTGGTGCTGGGATGGAGATGCCAGTACTGGGGCAGTGATGCTGGTACCAGATGGTTATGCTGGGTCCAGGGTGGTGATGCTGATACCTGGGCTGATGATGCTGGGGCAGTGATGGATGCCAGTACTAGACGGTGATGCTGCCACTGGAGTGGTGATGCCGGTACCAGACCAGTGGTGGTGGTGCTGGTACTGGATGGTGATGCCGGTTCTGATGGTGATGCTGCTACCGGACAGTGGTGCTGGTATGGTCTAGTGGTACCGGTTCTGGATGGCATTGCTGGTTCTGGGGCGGTGGTACCAGTTCCAGATGGCAATGCTGTTACCAGGCAGTGGTGCCACTACTGGACAGTGACACTGGTGCAGGGGTTGTGGTGCTGGTACCGGGGTGGTGACGGTGATACTGGCACTGGGGCGGTGGTGCCGGTCTTGGGGTGGTGATGCCGCTATCGGACGGTGATGCTGGCACTGGGGCGGTGATGCCAGTACCAGGCGGCGGTGCCGGTGCCGGGGCGGCGGTGCCGGTGCCGGGGCTGCTGTACCACTTCTCACCGCCAGGCGGCGGAGCTGCCCCTGGCGCTGGCGGGCGGGGCCTTGGGGCAGGGCTCCGGTGCGGCGTCGCCTGCGCTCGTGGCGGCGGAAGCGAAGTGTCGGAAGCGGAAGCGGCGCCCGGAGCCGGGGTGGGTGCCGGCGCCATCATGGTGGGCAGAAGGGCTTCCCGCGTACCGGAACGGTCAGTGCGGCTCCCCCGCAGCTCCGCCCCTCCCCCCCGCTGCAGCGCGGGGCCCGCGCACCGGCGGCGCTGCCCGACCCGGGGCGGGGGGCGGCGAGGGTGGGGGTGCGAGTGGGAGTCCCCAGGCCGGGGGTACAAGGGAGGACAGGGTCCTGGTGTGGTGAACAGTGGGACTCCCCGGGCAGGGGTGGGGATGAGGGCCCCGGGACAAGGAAGATGGGGATGAGGGTTCCAGAGGCCGGGGGGAGAAAGATGGGGACCACGGGGTGCAGAGGCGTTTAGGCTCTCCGGGACAAGGGAGAGGATAATAGTCCTGGGCGACGGGGATGGGGAGTGTCCCCGGGCAGGGAAGGAAGGATGTGGGTCCCTGAGGCAAGGGTAGGGGGCAGATAGAGATCCCCGGAACGTGGAGAAAGGGAACGAGGGTCTCCAGGCAGGGAAAAGGGATGAGGGTCCCAAGGCAGAGAGGGCAATGAGGATCCTGGATGCAGGTGGAGGTTCCTGGGCAAGGGGTGGTGGGGGCCTCCAGGTCAGAGCGAGCATGGGCCGTGGTCGCTGTTTAACGCCCCCACGCTGCCGAGTTTAGGTGGACCGACTACATCCCGCTGGGCAGGAGGATTCCAGGCACCCGCTTCATTGCTTTCAAGGTCCCTCTGAAGGAGGTAAGCGCCTGCCGATGCCAAGGGCCTGTTTGGGGTGGGAAGCGGCTACAGGAAAGCATTGGTTTGTGGAGAATTGCTGAGTGAATTCCACCCACCATGAGGCAGTGTGGTAGCAGGGCCTTCTGCTGTTTGTGTTTGTGAAGCAGGTTATAACCCAGGGAGAGCAGAGTGTGGCACAGTCGGTGTTTGCACAGACCTGTGAGAGGGCTTCACGCTGCAGGGGACCAGGGGCAGTGTCTGGGGGCTGCTGGCAGCGCTTGGGAAAGGGCTTTATCCAGACCAGCTCTGTTGGGTCAGGAGAGATGCTGTGGGCCACCACTGCTGGTGCTTCTGGGTGCCCAGAGGTTGCACAGACCGACTGAGGCGGTGCCAGAGTCAAGTTTTGGAGTAGAGGCTGTGAAAGGTTGACGTGGCAGCCTTGCTGATACAGGAGCTGCCAGCATGGCTGTGCCTGGAGGTCCCTGCCACTGTGTGCTGGGGCTGAGCTCTGCTTCGGAGTGGTTTGAGCACAGCGGTTATGCCTAAATCAAACACTTTGGATCACATCTGTGAGGTTGTGGGGCTCATGACGGGGAGCAGTGCTGTTGGTTCACCTCCTTTCAAGCTGGAAGCCCATTTTATAGCTTTCACCAAATGAAATCTGCAGTTTCTGAGGCTGTTGGTCAGGCTGCAGTGTTTTGCCACAGTATGGAGCCTTCAGTCGCTTCTGGAAGCCCCCAGCTGAGCAGTCGCAGAGCAGTGAGGGCCTGAGCGCGGACCGGTTTGGCTCAGGATAACATGTGTGCCTGTTTGCATCTGCCTTTGCTTGTTGCCTGCATCTTTCTCTTTGAAGGGGTGATCTGCAGCACAGGCCTCATCCCACCAGTTGCAGCGCACCTGGTCATCTTAACCTGTGCACTTTAACATTATTTTACCCCAGAGCTTTGATCTGAAGCTTCATCCAGAAGAGAGGTTTTCGCCTCGTGACCTCATTAAGAAAATCAGTGAGCAGAAGGAAGAGCTGGGCCTTGTCATTGACCTGACACACACAACTCGCTACTACGGGCCGGAGGTCAGTCCTGGGCTTGCTCTTGGTCAAGTGAAGCTCTGTGTAAGCCTTGATATTGCTGATGAAGTGGGAGATGTTTCTTGCACAGAGATAACTCTAAAGAGCATGAGGCACTCAAACCCTTTGTCAGGGAAAGAGGCAAAGTGCGGTAGGCTCATCAGGGTGGGGTCTTCATCCTTGATCAGATACAGGCCTGGGGGTTGTCATGCAGATCCTCTTGGTTCCAGCCAGCAGAAGATTCGGGGTGCCCTAAGGACACATTCTGTAGGTCCTCCTGAGTGAGAAGCTGATCATAACCAGCTTTGGCTTGTGGTATCAAACGTGTGGATATTGGCTTGGGAAGGTGGTATGTGCTCTGCATGTTCTTCATCTTCCCCTGAGAGAAGAGAGCACAGGCATGAGAAATAAAACCGCAGACAGGCTGCACTGGGATGCTGAGACTTTAAGGGAGTGAATCTGAAGTGTTCTTACCTAAAACTGTGTTGCTGCTTCTTTGGGCTTAGTTGCAAAGCTTGACTTCTTCTGGCTTATCTCTGGTTCTCTAGTAATGAGCATCCTGCTTTTTACGGAAATTACTTTCTTTCTTGTAGGAGCTCCCAGCCACACTCTCCTACTCAAAGATTTTGACAATGGGACATGAAATTCCAAACAAGGACACCATTTTTCGATTTAGATGTGTTGTCAAGAAGTTTCTGAGAGACAACAAAGACAATGGTAGGTGTGGATTTCCCTTACATGACTGCTGTTGGGAAGGGCACTTATGTTTTAACAAACAGCATGAATTCTTTCCCTCCTCTTGGCACATAAGATCAGCTTGTTACGGTAAAGGCATTCACACTGGTGCTCAGACAATTCGGCAGCGAGTGGGAGCTTTCATTGAGTTTGGGACTCCGTGTCCAGACTGGCTGTAAATATTGATTGCTTCTTGGTAGCAGTGTAAGCAGCAAACTGTTAGTGCTGGGGAAACTCAGAGCAGTGGTGGGGGAGGTTTTAAATCCTCCATCCCTGCCGTGAGCTGTGTGATCATGCAGATGAGCTCACAGATGAAACAAGCTGATGAGCTAAGTCAGTGGTGCTGGGTAAACGTAACTATGATGATGTTGTGTGGTCACTTCTGGTGTTGCTGTTGGAGGATGAATGCAAACAGGCTTTTTCTGGTTGGCCTTGGGGAAAGAGTGCTTAAAGAGAGCCTGATTCTCCTGTGTTACAGATAAACTCATTGGAGTTCATTGCACCCATGGCTTAAACAGGACTGGCTACATGGTCTGTCGGTGAGTTGGTCTTGTTCAAAACGAGTAAAGTGCTGGTGTTGCCAGCTGCTTGCTGCTGCAGGAGGGAATAGTGCTGCACCAGTAAAACCAGAGTCCGTGATCTGATTAATCCCAGCCTCGCAAGGATTTAAAGCTTTTTGGCTTTGAGAAGCTATTGTTAGGGAGTGCTTTTGGTCCCCGATTTCTGCAGATTGCATGTTGGTCCTCCATTCTGGCCTGTAAATAGAAGCTGTGAAAGTTCCTAGTTACTCTTTTCTTTTGGAGTTGATGCTAACCTGTCAATGTTCCGTGTTAATGGTGTAATTGGAGCTTTCTTGCTGATCTGTTCAGGTACCTGATTGATGTTGAAGGCATGGAGCCAAATACTGCCATAGAGTGTATGTATGCGTACCGTTGTCTTGGTTGGATGCAAAATGTTTATCCTGGCCTTGTGATTTTCCGTGATCAGAGGTCTGGGCTGGTGCAGCTGGGTGTGCTTTCCTGTCGGGTGGAACAGGAGCTGGAGGAGGAGGAGATATGGTTGAGGTTCTCCAAAGTAACTGGGAAGAAGGAGTTGAGTTTCTGGCCCAGCTATGGAGCCAGGAAGGGCTGAGTGAACCTGAGGGCAGTACAGGCAGGTCAGAAAGTGCCGTGCTGCCTGCGAGTCCATCATGTCACAGGCTGCATGCAAAGTGCAGCACATTGTGTGGAGGCACCACCATGACTGAGTCTGGGCTTGGCAGCTAAAGGGGTTAAAATCCTACTGAAGGGTTCCACTGCTCCTCAGCCCCAAAGACTCGAGTGCAGGGCATTGTTTTAACTGGTTCTGTCTCTCTCCAGTGTTCAACAGGGCCCGTGGGCATCCCATAGAGAGAACCAACTATATCCAAGATCTTCAAAAGAGGTTTGTCCAAAAGCTTAGGCAGCACGTGTGCCCAGCTGGCAGTTAAACACAACTGACTCCAAGGAGGGAGGGCGGAGTGGGCAGGGAGGAGGAGGGGGCCAGCTGGGAGTCTTGGGGTTAACGATCTCTACAATCCTGCTGTGCTTCCCATTCCTAGAGTCATGGAATGGTTTGGGTTGGAAGCGAATTAAAAGTCCATCCAGTTCCACCCCCTGCCATGGGCAGGGACCCCTCCCACTGGGTCAGGGGACTCCAAGCCCCATCCAGCCTGGCCTGGAACACCTCCAGGGATGGGGCAGCCACCACTGCTCTGGGCAACCTGGGCCAGGGCCTCCCCACCCTCACAGGAAAACATTTCTCCCTAAGATCTCATCTCAGTCTCCCCTCTTTGAGCTGAAAACCGTTCTCCCTCCTCCTGTCCCTGCACTCCCTGACCCAGAGCCCCTCCCCAGCTTTCCTGGAGCCCCTTTCAGTACTGGGAGGCTGCACTAAGGTCTCCCCAGAGCCTTCTCTTCTGCCAGCTGAACATCCCCAACTCTCTCAGCCTTTCCTCATATGGGAGGTGCTCCAGCCCTGGGATCATCTCTGTGCCCTCCTCTGGATTCTCTCCAGCAGCTCCATGGAGCCAAACGCTGGACATGGATATTTGGGGAGGAGTGATGCAAAGAGGGAGGGGTTTTAAATGTAAAATAGCTGTTGGATCAGATGGTGAATGGTTTGGGGACACTGTCAAGACATACAGCAATCTTTTTAAGGAACTGCAGACAAAATAATATGGGCTCAGATCCCTTCTGGGAAAGAGTGCACGCTGCATCAATCCCTACAATGCAGAGGGCCAGACTTCACCCACATCAACCGGTCTCGGCTCCAGTGGTGGTGCACAGGTAGGTGTTTGCTGTGTGCCTCTGCGTGCTCTGCAGCCGAGCAGGTGGAACAAAGAGCTGCTTAAGAAACTGAAATTGGGCATTTACAAGCAGCAGCTCACACAGGAGTGCCCCTCACCTGGCCAGCACTGCAGGGGGAAGACCTCCCTGAAACTTGTCTGGAGCCACCGTGGCAGTGTTGAAGTGTTCCTTGTGTTTGCAGCACAGCACTCTTTTCCTCTGAATGACATGCTTGTGTCTGTGGGTGTGGAATACCCCAACTGGCAGCACTGGTGCTGGTTTCCATCAGCACTGAAAGTCTCCGAGCTGTCCGAGGGGTTTCAGGGACAACAGGAGTTTGAATCAGTGAAGCAGCTCTTTCTTCCCTGAGCTCTCTGTTACCAGGCTGCTCCTGTCTCAGCAGGAAAGGCAGGGAGCAGCGTGTGCGGGTGAAGAGCTCTCTCTTGACCTGGAAGCACACGTTTGCAGTAGGAGATGACCATGGCAGGTCTCAGCCCTGTGGGAGCTCCCAGACTGTCCCGGGAGCGGAGGTGTGGTAGCCAGTGCTTGTTTCTGGCAGAGCAGTGCCTCCTTCAGCCCCGCTCCTCAGCTACGTACAAGCTGTTTCCTGCTGGAAACTTCCCGTGCTGGAAGGAAGTGGCGTGTAGGGAACAACGTGCTGGCCGGGCACTGTCCCTGGGCGTCACATTGGTGTGGCTGCAGCAAAAGGGACGCGGTGAACACGGAGGGGATGAGGGCATTCATGGCCAGCCCTCCCGGGCTCCGCACACGCGGAGATACGGACGGGGCTGTGACTTCTGGCACTGACTTGTGTGGTTTCTCCCAGCAGCTCCGGGAAGAGCCGCAGACGAGGAGCCTGGGCACGGGCCCCGGTGCTGGTGCCCGCGGAAAGGTGGCCGTGCGACCCGGCAGTCAGGAGCCGTTGGCTTTCGTTGACCCCTTACGCGTGGCACGGTGAACTGTACTATCCCCCGCACAGCCCGCTGCTCCGCCCGCCCCTGGAAATCCGGGTGCCCGGGAAGCGACGGCGCCGCCGCCGGAAAGCTGTGACAGCGTAGGGAGCGCTGGAGCTGGAATCGCCCTAAGGGAACGTTCTGGGGCGCCCCTGCAGCCTCCGCTGAAGGGCTTTGCTTTGGTTTCAATACAGAACCAGAACTAGGACTCGACCCCAGGGTTTCCCTCCTTCCCTCTGCCCCTGCCGTCGCTGCGGGCGCCCGGAGCCCGGGCTGGCAGCCGCCGCGTCCCGCGATGGGCCCTGCGGGACCCGAGCCGGGAGGGTGCCGGCTTCGCCCCGGGACCTTGAGGGGGGGGGGGGAGCGGGAGGGACCGGGACGGGGCGGTGTAGGGGTGCAAGAGGGTTCGGGGGAGGGGGAAGTGGAGAGGGGGACGGGAGCGGGCAGGGGTACAAGAGGGACTGGGGCGCCGGGGCGAGGGACCGGGGAGCGGCCCCTTTAAGGGGCGGGGCCATGCGGTGACGTCACGCCGCCGGACTCCCTCTGACGGAGCAGCAGTGGGTGGGGGTTGCGGCGTGCCCGGATGTTGCGACAGCTCCTGGTTGGCTGCTGAGAGCGAGGCGGGGGCCGTGCTGCCGGCCCTCGGGGAAGAACCCGGAAGCGCCGGGGCAGGCGGGGTCGCGCGGTGAGTGGTCAGCACGGGGCCCAGGCTCCTGTCGGGGCTCCCAGGGCTGGAGGTGTTGGCCCTCTGGAGGGGAGGGTCCGGTTCGGGGATCCCCTCGCCCTGTTGCGGGGGGCGGGGAGCCCGTAGGGGCTTTGCCTGGGGCCCCTCTCCTGTGCTTTAGAGAGGAAGGGCAGGGGGGCGTTCCGGGGGCTCCTCTGCTGCTCGGGAGGGAACGGGGTCCGGGGGCTCCTCTGTTCGCCCGCGCGGGAGGGGAAGGGGGAGCCCTGGGGGGCCCTGGTCTCTTGGTGGGCAGCGGTGGGGGGGTCTGTAGTTTGGGGCAAGCCGCTCGGGCGGGGGGTGCTTGGGCATTTTGTATTGAGCTTCTGCGGGAGCTGGAGGGTGAGCTTGGGAGCTGCGGGGCATGAGCGGCGGCTGCTCTCTCCTGAGGCATCAGGGCTGCAGGCGGGCTCTGGTCCGGGGGCGTGACTGAGAGCTCTGGCCTGGGGGGCAGTCGAGCCCCCCCTCCCGCGAGGAGGAGAAGCTGAAGGCCACTCGGAACTGTGACTCTGTTGTGCTCTATAAATGAGTGCTTTGGCCCAGCAGCCTCTGGCAGGACCGGACCCCACAGCCCTTCTATCGGGCAAGAAGCCCATGAAGGCTCCTCCAGGATGCAGGCTGGGAAGTGTGGGCCTGTCTGCCTTGAAATGTGGCTTCAACTCCGAGCTAAACTCCAGAAGGGCAACTCCTGCGCTGCTCAGGATCCTCCAGCAGGTCTTAGTGCTGCTCAGGACCTGTCCCCTGTTTAGGAAGGAGCCACAATGAATCGTGACGCTTACATTGCTGAAAGGCTTGTGAGGTGCTCTGGAGTCAGCTGTGATTTCATAGAGAGTTTGAACCTTTCACTGGTCAAGGATGGCTTTTCCATGAAAAACTGCTTTTGGTGCAGAGGAAAGGCATTGCGGAGGCTTTCTGGGCTTACTGCCCCTCAGTGCTTTCTCACCTTCAAGTTTACCAGCTTGTGCCCTGGGTTTTTAGATGAGAAGGGGTTTGTTGGAGCCGAGCAGGAGGCGGACCCCAGATCTGGTCACAGTGCATTCCTGGGGTAACGGGTGTGCCTCCCGCAGCATGAGGGAGAGAGAGACTGTGACTGTGCCCAGGCGAGAGCGATGTGGGATCAAGCTTGTTCAGTGGGGATGGATCTGCTGAGTGGCAGTGGCTAGAAGGATTGCCCGTGGCTCCATCCTTGCGTAAGCAAAACAACGAATGCTGCAGTGTTGAAACCCCATGTGAAGCCACTCCTGCTCAAGCCCAAGTGAAACACTTTGGTCTGCCCCAAACTGGTGACCGGCTCTAGTTTTGTGTGGGGAGACAGGTGGGAAAGAAGTGTAACTAGGGGTGGGCTAAGGATAGGTCAAACCCTAGCTTGAAATCAATTAAGAGGGATGGATCTCGAAGTTGTGGCTGCGTTTCAGGTCACAGAGGTAAATATCCAAGCTCTGTGGCCAAAAAAAGCTGGGCTTCTCCCAAATTCATCCCTCAGGACTTAGCTTGGTGGACTTATTAAAAGCTTTTCCTTTGGGGGGGTGGTTGTTGTTGAGGAAAGCCAATCCTGAAGAAAATGGATGAGTTAACCTGGCTTTGATGCGCTTGACTTTTCTCCTGCCGCAGAGTTCGTCAGCCTCGCGGCAGCTTTGATGTGCTTTGTTATGCCCGACCACGCCAACGTCAGCCTCCCGCCAGAGGAGCGAGTCCGAAGACTGATCCAGGTGGGAAGCGCAGTGGAAGTGAATGAGGACATCCCACCGCGACGCTACTACCGCTCTGGAGTGGAAATCCTCCGCATGGCGACCGTTTACTTGGAGGAAGGCAATATCGAACATGCCTTTATTCTGTACAACAAATACATCACGTAAGAGCAGCGTCACTTTGTTTGCATGTAAACTGTGTCACTGCAAGGGGTTGTGGGTTTGGCGTTGTGTATGTTGAGTATGTTTGGACACCATGAGGTCTTGCTGAGCTGGAAGAACTGGCTTCTGTCCAGAGCTTTTGGATTTTGGCCACCACAGAGGTGAAAATACAGCTGGCTGAACTGATCAGGAGATATCGTAAAGGCCAGAGGTGCCAGCCCAGAAACCCCACTCCCCACTTTTGTGGAGGTCTATGAAAGTTCTCTTGGAAACCATGCTGATCTGGTATCCTGTCAGCAGGAGGGAGGCTTTGTCTTGGTGTTTTGTCACCACAGAGTGGCTCAGTTGACCTGGATTGTCGCTAGGTTGGCTGTGCCATCATACGGATTGGCAAGGATCCATGCTCAAGCATCTCGGTATCGGGTGTCTGCCTGGAAGGGATCTGGGCTCATTGGTGGCTTCTCTAATGAACCATCTTCTGAGGAGAAGCCTGCTTTACACTTCAGTTACCGTGGCCTTTTACAGCAGGCAGTGAGTGCCTCCTTCAGGTGCAGGGACCACCTGTAGGTTTAGTTTTACATCTCAGGCTATAATCCCCTTCATCCCCTCTAAATACGCACATGTACACCCTAGCCCTTCTCAGGAGGGATGCAGGGAAGAATTCCAGGTCCAAAAAGCCTGATTCCAAACAACTAATGACTTTCTCGAGTACTGAGTGCCCTTCCAGAAAGTCCTGGGTATAAACCCACCCTTCCAGAAAGTCCTGGATTGTTTAGAAACCCAGCCAACATTCTGTTGGGCGTTTTGGCTGCTGGGTCTCCAGCTGCAGAGTCTACGTTCTGTGCAGGCAAGTGCAGAGCTGTGTATTCTTGCCATCATCGCCACAGCTGCCCAAAATAGAGCCATCTTGGGTCTGAAACCCTGCTGCCGTGTCTGCTGAGCTGGAGCTTACGTCGCGCTAGCACGATGACGTGGTGACAGGCCTGGATTGTGTCTGAGCAGCCCGGAATATGCACAGAGCCATCATCTGCCTCTGTGTAGCTGTGCCCATCAGTGTTTAAAGGGCTAAAAACTGTGATACTCAGAAATCATCCCAGTGGCATGGAGTGTCCCATTCCTGTAGGTCTTTTGGCCAAAAGCCTGTCCTTCCCATTTTGCCCGCTGCCGCTCTGATATGGGCTCTGCTTTGCCCACACTACCCACTTATCCAGAATGTGGTTGGCATCTCCATGGGTATTTTCTGTTTCTGCCACTTAAATCAAATGCATTTTTCTCTGATTAGCTTTCCTTCCCGCCTTGCACTTCCTGAGCTTTTATGGGCATCGTAGCGAGTGCCCTGAGAGGCTGCATGGGGAGCTGGGAAGTGTAAAACCCTTGGGAAGGTTTCCAGGCTGGTTACGTAGCTGGGCCAAAAGAGAAATTCTTTAAGTAAACAAATGAACTAAACCCACCTTCCAGTTCCCTTATAGCGGCGATGGGTGCTGGCGTGTTTTCTCTCATGGCATTTATGTTAGCCAGCCTGCTGGGTTGCCAGGAAGGTGAAGGAGCCTGCCCTCGGTGGTGTGGTTTCACCAGTGCTGGTGAATACAAGCTGTTGCTGTGGGTACGACTCTAAACTGGAAGAAGGGAGATTTAGATTAGACATGAGGAAGAAATTCTTCACAATGAGGGTGGGGAGGCCCTGGCCCAGGTTGCCCAGAGCAGTGGTAGCTGCCCCAGCCCTAGAAGTGCTCAAGGTCAGGTTGGATGGGGCTTGGAGCCCCCTGATCCAGTGGGAGGTGTCCCTGCCCATGGCAGGGGGTGGAACTGGATGGGCTTTGAGGTTCCTTCCAACCCAAAGCATTCTGTGATTCCATGGTTCTATGATTGTCTGAAGATGTGAGCCAAACGTCACCGTCTCGTTTATTTAAAAGCAGATGTGAAGCTGTAGCTGAAGCAGCAAGGTTGATGAAGTGTTTCCTTCCCCAAGGTTGTGATCTACAGCGCAAGAACAGGGCACTGGTAACTGGAACCTCTCATGAGCCTTGCTCTGCTCTCTCCTTTCTAAAAATGGGACCCAAGTTCTCCCCACAGCGCTTCAGCCCATGTCTGCGGTCAGGGCGGTGGCTATGCCTTCCCAGAGCCCAGCTGCTGCCTAGCACAGGCACTTCCCATGTCCAGGAAGGGGAGGACCCCAGCCCCGAGAAGGATGTGAGAGGCTTTCAGCTGGGCATGTTTGGTGGGAGCAAGCACATCATCCTTGGGAGAAAGGCATGGTCTGTGTGGCTTCATGGAGCTGGATTTCTCCTTATTTCCCTAATAAAGGGAAAACTCACAGCTCCTGCTGTTCTTCTGCTCCTGCAGCGTAACGCGTGTCACACATGCGGCACACGTGACCCAGAGTGTAGGGGCAAGGAGCTCAGTGCTGCTGCCAGGTAGAAATAAGGTGCTGGGCCAGATATAACAAGGTGGAGGGTGGGATTTGGCCCACTGGGCTGTGAGTTTGACACCGCTGCCCTATACAGTGCTCCCCAAGGCTGGTCTTAAGGCCTGAATTACACAACAAGGTCTGTGATGTGGAGAGCCATTGGCTTGGGGACAATCCTGACTAGACATGGGGTGATCTCCAGACTGAGGTTCCCATTGAGGCAGTGGGTTCCCTGCCCCCTCCACCTTGTGTGCATGTCTGCCTGCACAGCCTCTCTCTCTCCCATGCGGAAGCAAAGCTCATTGGGAGGGCAGCATGGGCATCTCTGGGAATAACCAGGCTGGACTTCTGACATGTGTGTCTTGACGCTTTGTAAGGCATCTGCTTGCTTGTCTTGAGAGCTGCTTCTGCATTGAACTGAGTGGATGTTTGACCGTGAGCCAACAGTGAGCCCTGGCAGCCAAGAGGGCAACCATGTCCTGGGGTGCATCCAGCACGGCATCACCAGCCGGGAGAGGGAGGGGATTGTCCTGCTCTGCTCTGCACTGGTGAGGCCCCACCTCGAGCATTGTGTTCAGTTTGGGGTGCCACAGTATAAAAAGGACATCAAATACTGGAGAGTGTCCAGAGGCCACAAAGAAGGGTCTAGAGGAGAGATCAAACGAGGAGAGGCTGGAGTCACTTGGTCTGTTCAGCCTGGAGGAGACAGGGGAGACCTCACAGCCTTCTACTGTTTCCTCACAAGGGGAGGCAGAGCAGGCGCTGAGCTCTTCTCTCTGGTGACCAATGAGGGACTTGAGGGAATGGCAGGAAGATGCCAGGGGAGGTTTCAGTTGGACATGAGGAAAAGGTTCTTCACCCAGCGGGTGGTGGAGCACTGGAACAGCTCCCCAGGGAAGCAGTAACGGCACCAAGGCTGACAATATTGCAGAAGGCTTTGATCAATGCCCTCAGCCCCACGGTGTGAATGTTGGGTGTCCTGTGCAGGGACAGGAGTTGGACTCAGTGATCCTCGTGGGTCCCTTCCAACTCGGGTCATTCTGTGATTCCATGATTTTCCTTCAGTCGCCATCAGGCACATTGGCCTTGATTTTGCTGGAGCCAAATAAGAAGGAGAGAGAGACATGAGTTTTCTATGGTGTTTGGGCTCCTGGTTTGCCTGTGTGGCTGTGAGCTGCTAGGTTTGGCTCTGAGGGTTTGCGTGGGGCGTTGCAAGGGACTTGATAGACACTGGCTTGGCGTGTGAGACATAGCAGTGCTTAAAAATAGCCTGCGCTGTGGCTGTTCAGTGCCAAGCAGCTGCTGCTGCAGTGGACGCTGGAGCAGGCAGACGTTTGGACAAGCCCAAACCTCCCAGTGCTGGGAGCCACAGGGCTCGGTCTTACCAAGCCTCAGCTGGGCTGTCGATAGGAACGACAAACTGGTTCTGCCTGTCTTCTGCCTCATCCCTGTCCTGCTGCTGCTTGGTCTTGTCCCAGAGTTTTCTTCTGGTTGCCTGAGTCCTTCTTGCACCCTGCTGCGTGCTTTTCCCCCCATCCTGACTTGTGGAAACCCAGCTGTCTCTGCTGTTTTTCCCATCCTCCCCAGGCCAGCATCTGCTCTTAATCCTTCTTAATTAATCCTTTCCGTTTTAATCTGCGAGCTGTTGACAATGATCACAGCCTTATTTTGTCTTCCCGACACAGTGACCTACTTCATAACCACCAGCCGGGAGCAGGGACCTTGCTGAGTGTTTGGGATGGAGCGATGGCTTCTACACGGCTCCAGGCTGTGGTGCAGTTACGCTGATCCTGTGGTGTCTGGCGAGAGCATCGTCATGATCTCTGTGGCAACCAGCAGCGTTCAGGGTTGCAAAAAGTCCTTTCTTTTCCCAGAGGACTGAGAGTTTGAGGCAGCTGTGTTGTTTTTTTTTACGGCACACACAAAAGCTTCTCAGCCTGAAGAGCATTCTTGCTCTGTCCCCCCAGGTTTGTCCTGCTTGGCTCTGCTTGGTTGGTTTGTGCTGCTCCCTGGGACACAGTTCCCTGTTGTCTCTCTACTCTTCTTCCTTGTAATTTGGAGGTAGTGTTCCTGGACTTCAGCAAGGCCTTTGACACTGTCTCCCACAGCAGACTCCTGGAGAAGCTGTCACCCCGTGGCTTGGACAGGAATGTTCTGGGCTGGGTTAGGAATTGGTTGGATGGCCGAGCCCAAAGAGTGGTAGTGAATGGTGTCACATCCAGTTGGCGGCCGGTCACTAGTGGTGTCCCCCTGGGATCGGTGCTGGGCCCGGTCCTGTTTAATATCTTTGCTGATGATCTGGATGAGGGGATCGAGTCCATCATCAGCAAGTTCACAGATGACACCAAGCTGGAAGGAAGTGTCGACCTGCTAGAGGGTAGGAGGGCCCTACAGAGGGACCTTGACAGGCTGGAGAGATGGGCTGACTCCAACAGCATGAGGTTTAACAAGATCAAATGTCAGGTTCTACACTTCGGACACAACAACCCCGTGCAGAGCTCTGGGCTGGGGACAGAGTGGCTGGAAAGCAGTCAGGCGGAAAAGGACTTGGGAGTGCTGGTGGACAGGAAACTCAACATGAGCCAGCAGTGTGCCCAAGCGGGCAAGAAGGCCAATGGTGTCCTGGCCTGCATCAGGAACAGTGTGGCCAGCAGGACTAGAGAGGTCGTCATCCCCTTATACTCGGCACTGGTCAGGCTGCACCTCGAGTGCTGTGTCCAGTTCTGGGCCCTCAGTTTAAGATATCGAGATGCTGGAGTGCGTCCAGAGGAGAGCGACGAGGATGGTGAAGGGGCTGGAGCACAGGCCCTGTGAGGAGCGACTGAGGGAGCTGGGGTTGTTCAGCCTGGAGAAGAGGAGGCTCAGGGGAGACCTTATAGCTCTACAACTGCCTAAAGGGAGGTTGTAGTGAGGCAGGGGTTGGTCTCTTCTCTCAGGTGACCGGCGACAGAACAAGAGGACACGGTCTCAAGCTTCGGGGAGGTTTAGGCTTGACATTAGGAAGAAGTTCTTTACTGAGAGGGTGATTGGCCATTGGAATGCGCTGCCTAGAGAGGTGGTGGAGTCACCGTCCCTGGAGGTGTTTAAGGAGAGATTGGATGAGGCTCTTAGTGCCATGGTGTAATTGACAAGTAGGAGTAGGTGTAGGTGTTGGGTCATAGGTTGGACTTGATGATCTCAAAGGTCTTTTCCAACCTTATGATACTGTGATACTGTGCACTGAGCATGAGGCTGCTCTCTGAAGGACCTGGAGAGCATCTGCCTTTGGATGCTGAAGTGGTGTAGCCAAGAGCCACGAAGGAGGGCAGGGTTTTTGTGTTATGGCCACAGGCTTTGTGGATGCTCAAAGCAAGCTCAGCTCCACTTTGCAGGAGATGAGGACCCAGCTAAGCTCACCGTGTGCTCACCCTGAGCATGGGGTCAGCTATTGCGCCGCTGTGGACTTGTTTGCGGTGCTCACTCGGGGATGCCTCAAGCTGGAGAGCTGAGCCAGAGTTAACTGCCCATGTCTGCAGACTCTTTTGCCTTGTTCTAGTACTTGCAGTCCTCTTCCTCTGCATCCTCACCCCTGTGTCCTCCAGGGCTCCCTGGAAGAGGGGAGGGGGGCAGCTATTCTGTCTGTAGAGAAGCTGAAGATGGACCTGTTTGTAGTCTTGCTGGGAGCAGGGTGATGCTGAGCCCAGTCTTGATTTCCCTCCCAGAAGTCTGTGCAGGTACAGCCCTGTGGCCTGAAATACTGCCCTGATCTTGTGGGGTGGTCAGGCCACGGAGCCAGAAGGCTTCTGATGCCGTAGCTGGGGATGTTCGCTAACCTGTGAGTTTTCTTTTTCAAGGTCTGAGTTAGTTTCCCCATCTCTTGCAGCTCTGTGTTCCCCTGACAGAAGGTGGTGTGAGCGCTGAGTCAGCCGAGTCCTTGAGCTCATCTGTAATCCCCTTGGATGCTCACAGAGGTGCGGACAGGTGCCCAAGGACCTTCCTGAATCGCTACCAGTGTCCTTGGTGGTTTAGACCAGCTTATTAATGTTTCTGTTCAAAACAAATGTATTTATCCCTGAGGATCATTTCCAAAGTCCAGATGGAAGAAAAATCTCCCGTGTGCAGTGCTCCCCTGGCACTGAATGAGAACTCCTGCGTGCGTGGAGTGCACAGGGCCCTGGGAGGTGGTGCAGCAAGGGGACAGTGCTGGATGATCCATACCCCCAAAGTGCCACTTACTGTCCCATGCTTGTCCTCCCTTTCTGTGACTCGGAAATGCAGTTTCTCTCCTGTGCTTACAGGCTCTTCATTGAGAAGCTGCCACAGCACCGCGATTACAAAACTGCTGTCATACCTGAAAAGAGGGAGACAGTGAAAGTAAGTAGTAATGTTGCTGAGTCATTAATGGCTGTGGTTGGAACTGGTTTGGGGTCATCAGCCTTGGCTTTTCATGGCTCTGGGAAGCCTTGGCTTGACCAGGCAGTCCTGACCCCTTGGAATTTGTGGTTTGGGTTCTTATCCCTTTGACTGTATTTGTCCAGTTTACTTTCTTGTTGAGCGCTGGGGCTTTTTACCCCATTAAACTCCCTGCTTTTTAAACACCACCTGGCTTTTCCATGCATGGTGGCTGGATGCCCAGCATGGTGGTCCTCAAGGGATTTGCCAGGGGGTCTTTGGAGATGGTTCACAGCCATAAGAAGCTACTGCTCCTCTGCTCAACACTGACTGGAAGAGCGAAGGACAATGCTGCCAAAGCTCTTGCTCAATGATGGTGGTGCATCTGTGCCACCTGGCCACGGGTCTGTCTGCCTCTTGTCCACACGTGGTTGTGGAGCTGCTTAGCCCATCCAGCCTGGGAACAAGCGGATGGCTGGCTTATAGTCTCACATCCATTCAGGTCTTGTTTTTCTTGCCTTGGGGCTATCACATTCTTACTGCTTGTTTTTTTTCCCTTCAGAAACTGAAAGAAGTAGCCTTCCCCAGAGCTGAAGAGCTCAAGGAGGAGCTGTTAAAGAGGTACGCCAAGGACTATGCTAAGCACAAGGAGCAGGAGGTGAGTGTGAGGAGGCTGGAGGCCTGTGCTCATCAGAAGACCCTCAGACCAAAAGGGTTTGGAAGAAGACAGGGCTCCAGGGCTCCCTAGGTGCTCTGAAATGTGGAGTCTGGGTAGCCTCAGTTTGCAGGGTCCAGCCTCGTCACCTCACACAGGGCTGTCCTGACCATGTCTGCTGCCAAATGTGCGTGAACCTCTCATAGACGTCCCTGCCACTCTTCTCAGTGCGCATCCTGGAGGCATCTGAGCTGAGCCTGTTATTTGTTTGGTTTTTCCCTTTGTCCCAACATGAGCTCTAGGTCTTATGATCCTGAAACTCAGCAGATGGCTGGTGACATTGTGGGCGAGGATCTGGGGTTCTGTGGGCAAAGCAGAAAACTCTGCAGTCAGTTTTGCTGCAGATAATTGTGACTTCTAGAAACAGGATAAAGGGAAATCAATCTGTAATTATGTTTCTGTGATGGAGGGAGGGCAAGGCAGTAGGTTTTACTGCCCTGGTCTAGCTGGCTGTTCTCATGGAAATGCTGATCTCTGATTTGCAAGCTGAAGCTTCCTTGCAGGGAGTGCTGCTGCTGGTTACCTTTTGCAGACCCTTTAGAATAGGGGTGTCAAACTCACAGCTCCCACCGTTCTCCTGCTCCTGCAGCGTCACGCGTGTCACACGCTGCACATGTGACCAGCGCAGGCAGAAGCATAGGGGCAAGGAGCTCAGCACTGCCGCAGGGTGCCAGGCTGGATGAAACAAGGTGGAGGGCTGGATTTGTCCTGCGGGCTGTGAGTTTGACAGCCCTGCTTTAGAAGAAGCGTGGGATTGCAGAGTGTCTGCAGTTCATAGGCTTCATATTCTGCCTCAGGCTTGTGTTCCCCTCTCTGCTGGTGTCCCATTTCTCCTTGCAGAAGGAGAACGAAGAGTAATTTTCACACAATTTCCCTTTGCAGCAGCAGCTGGAAGAGGAGAGGAATCGGGTAGCCCTAATGAAGCAGCAGCAGGCAGAGCAAGAGCAGTTTCATGCCTTTGAGGAGATGATTCGACGACAGGAGCTGGAGAAAGAACGTCTGAGGATAGTGCAGGAATTTGGAAAGCCAGAGCAGAGTCTCGAGTCTCTGGATGGACCCCTCATCCCTGGCGTGGAAAAGCCCCCGACTGATTTAATCCCAAAGGTTCCTGTCTCTCCAGTTGGCCCTGCAAGTCCATCAGCGGGGACTGTCTCATCCAAACCTCCTGTTGTGGACAGGTCCTTGAAACCAAGCACTTTGGGGAGCACAGAAAACAGTTAGTACCTTCTCCCTTGCTGGGGCTGAGCCTAACACCGCTGAGGAGCTGTTGTGTCTGAGAGGTTCTTGGAAGTGTCTGATCATGGCTCCATCCCTTCCTAGGGGTTTGGCCTTCCAAGACACTGCATGTTCTTCTTGTTGTCCAATAAAGGTTTGCAGGGCTGGGGAGAAGTGTTCTCCTGTTGGGAATCAGTCCCGCACACTTCTCCAGCCCAGTCTGTCCGCTCTGAGCTAGAGTCTACAGCCTGTTTGGCTTTTGATCTTCCAAGATCCAAATGCTTATTGGTGATCAGGGTTTAGCTCCTGGCCGGGCTGACCCAGTTCTCCTCTTCTGCCAAATATGGCTCAAAAATACTGATTTGTACCTTTGCAAATGGCTGGTCAAGAACCAGTGGCACATCATGCTTTAAATGGCATTTTTCAAACTGTTTGTGCTTTTAGTTTTGTTAACAAAATACCAGTTTTTGGCAAACTGCTAAAGGTGCCTTTCTCTCTGTGTGTCTCTTCCTGTTTTGAAAAAGGTAGTGACTGTGCTTTGTGAGTGTCACAGTGACCTCATTTATCTGTGACTGCCATGGGCAGGGTAGGTACTAGAGGAGTTAATGTTTCCAGGCTGGACTTCTTCAGTCTAATCCCTTCAGACAGAACATTTCTCAAGTCTCCCTGACTGTCGCTGCTCATTGCACTCCCGTTCTCCCCTCAGATGCAAGCACAGAGGTCCTTCGTCAGGTCATCGTCCCTAGGGAGCTCTGCCAGAAATTCCTCCAACTGGCCGATGCCAACACAGTCCGGGGTGTGGAGACGTGTGGGATCCTCTGCGGTAAGCTGGTAAGGTGATAATCCTAGTTAACCCCCTGGAAGGGGCGCAGGGGCCTCCTGTCAAGGTGTGATAGATTTGGAAATGGCTGGAGGATCCTGGCTTCGGCCACAGACTGCTGTAGTGCTGTCCCACTGATGCCTAGGATTTCATGTGGGCGTTAAGAGATTTCATCCCTCTCCCTTTCCTAACCTCCCCTCTCCTTTTCCTTTCTCTGACATCAGGATTTGCTTGCTCTAAGTGAGGTGCCAGCCACCGAGTCCCCATGGGCATTCACCTTCCTCTCTCCTGTTGATGGCTGCTGGATTCCTGCCTCCCATGCTCCCATGTTGCCGGTGACGGGCAGCTGTGGTGGCTTGTGCTGTCAGTACTGGCACAACTGAGGTGTCCCAGCTGTGTTCTAGGACCCTCACCCAGACACAGCTGTGCAAGCACTGCCCCAAAGAGAAAGCCCTGTCTCCTCTGAGTCACTTGGGGCTGCTTTGCTTCCAGAAGTTTGCTTTGAAATGAAGTTGTTTGATGTAGCAACTTTCTGCACTCAAGCTGCTTCCACACACTTCGTGATTAATTATGAGGCATCATCTCCTAGTGAGTGGAGAGATTCACTTCAGTGGGTGTCCAGGACTTCTCTGAGATTTTGTGGGTGTTCTGCACGGCAGAGATAATGAAATAGGAAGCTGCGGATCACACTTATACTCTAAATCCTGCAACTCTTCTGTCAGTTACTTGCAGTTACCGTTTGTGTGACTTGTAAATGGGTGGTTGATGTATCCGTTGGCTTGTTTCCAGAGCTGCTGCTCCGCTGACTGGGCCTCTGCGTGGTCAGTGCTGAAGTACTGCTTGCTCAAAGTTCAGGAAGTCATCTTTGCATCAGTGAGCAGCAGGAGTGCTTCCTGCTTGGGGGTGTCTGGTGGGTAATAGCCTCCCTGTGCTGCCTTGCAGATGAAGAACGAGTTCACGATAACCCACGTCATCATCCCCAAGCAGTACGGCGGCCCCGATTATTGCAACACGGAGAATGAGGAAGAGCTCTTTATGATCCAGGATCAGCACGGCCTCGTTACACTAGGCTGGATCCACGTGAGTGTCTCATTCCTGTTTCACTTCCCAACTGGCCTTGCATTCAGCCAGGAGGGAACAAGGTGTGTGGAGCAGGGCCAAGGGAAAAGAATTTACTGGAGGAGGTGGCATGGAGCAGACAGTGTCCTCTGGTTGGATTTCTCCCTCTGGTGCAGTCTCGGTCGCTACTCGGCACTGGAGAAATCCAGGCCTGTTTTAAGTTCGGTTCCCTTCTTAAAGCGTCAGGCCCTTTGAGAGTGGGATATTGGGTGTGGAACTCCTGTTTCATTCAGCTAAAAAGCTGACTCCAGGAGCACTGTCGGGGCATCCCCAGCTCCTGCTGCCAGCACAGGGCCTCTCCCACCATGCATCCCCATAGTAGCACTGCTTTTTGCAGCCAGCTGTGTGCTGCTCTGTGCGGGATGTGCCAGTTCCAGATTCCTCTGCTGGCTTCAGCACTGCCCTGCTGCCTGTCCCCGCGGAGCCTTTGGCAGTCGGATCGGTGCCAAGCAAAACGCTTGGTGCTGCTGAGTAATCTCTCGAAAGCAGCAGCTGCCTCACAAGCTTTGACAAATCAATGCCTGCTGCGTGTGCCTGATGTGTGCGGGGTATCTGCTTTTGGGGTTAACTCTTCAGTGACGGCCCTGCCACATCCAGGGACCCTCAGGAATCCCTTTGACCTTTCTGCCAGTCTAAGCAACAAAAACCTAACAAGCAAGAAGAGGAAAGACCTTCCAGCAAGAGTTAGGCTGTGAAATCTGGCTGTCATCCAGAACTGAGTGTCATCGTGGTGGTGGAGAACTGCGATATCTTGAAGCTCCTTGGCAGCGCATTAACGCGCCTGGTGATGCAGCGGCAACTGCACTTCAGAAACATGTGAGGTGCCCTGCAGGGAGGCACACATGAAAGCAAGGACAGTGCTGTGCCTTAAAGTGTAGCTTCCCTGGAGTATCAGCAGAAATGTAGAGCTCTTCCTGTACTTATTTCAAGTGGAAAAAAGAAGGACAAGGTTTTGGGCAATCTGAAAGCATTTTGAGCATTCCAGCGTGTCCTCTGTGCCACCCAAGGAGCTATGGCTTTTCTCTGTTGCAGCGTTCGTGGTCCCTTTGGACAATCCTGACCCTGCTGTGACTTCCTCTCTTGTATTCTTCCCTGTGTTTCAGACTCACCCCACGCAGACAGCCTTCCTCTCCAGTGTCGACCTGCACACGCACTGCTCCTACCAGATGATGTTGCCAGAGTCCATTGCCATTGTGTGTTCTCCAAAATACCAGGAGTAAGTATGGGCATGGGACCTTTCCCTCTGCCTGTGCTGCCCAACCAAGAAGGTGGTCAGGTCTAGCCTCTCCAGAAGGTAAGGAGGGGCTGTTTACTATGACCCTTCCTCTATTTCATTCCTGGGATGGGAATAAATTGTTGCCACACAAGGAAGGTTTTACCAAAAGGAGCTGGAAGGGCACATGTGATTTGATAGCTCTCCTGAGCTGGAGCAGGGGTCGTGTCTGGGCCATGGTTGCCTGCTTGTGAATAGAGACTGCTCTGCAGCTGCAGGGATGGTGAGAGGAGGGTCCCGGGAAGAGGAGCGTGTATCTCCGCTCACTCAAGATGAGCACACTCAAGCCTGGTCCTTGAGACACAGCAGGAGGTGCTTCTATCTGCAGGGGCTTGAGCTACACAGAGCTTGTGTTTATTCACTCTAGGACGGGGTTTTTCAAGCTGACAGAGCATGGCCTGGAGGAGATCTCTTCGTGCCGACAGAAAGGATTCCACCCGCACTCCAAAGACCCCCCTCTCTTCACTGTAAGTTGCCCCAGAAGGCAGCAGGGGCTGTAGGACCATGAGATGGCAGGTTGAACGCTTCACTTGGATTTATATATTTGTCGAGGTGCAAGGCTGTGACCCAGGACAGGAGGGTCAGCCAGGCAGGGGCTTCTCCCTCCTAAAACTGAGGTGCAGAAGCTTTCTGGCTTGTTAGCACGTGTTGGAGGTGCGGTGCGGAGCGCTTCTCCACAGAAGAGGGTCAAGGCAGCAGCAAAGGCTTGTATTGCAGAGAGAGACAGATTTGTCTGTGTGTCCTGCTTTGCCCTCTGTGTGGCACTGGGCCGGGCACTGGTTCCTGGTCTGAGGGGCTTGTTCTGTGAATAACCTCTTGTCCCCTCTTTCTCTTTTCTCTTCCAGACCTGCAGTCATGTGTCAGTAGTCGAGAGAGACGTGATCCTGATGGATCTCCGATAGGCCTCTTGCCTTAACCGTTTACAGAAAACCATCTACCTTCCCTCTAGGCCTAGGGAATTCGTTTTCCTCCCGTAGCAGATGATTTCTACCGTGTAGTGATCCTTCCCCTTCCTTCTCCAATAATTGCGGTGAAATCGGTGCCCTGACCTCAGCGGGAGCGCGTGAAACCTCAGTGCCTGCCAGGGGGCTGGCGAAGTGGTGGCAGGGTTCATGGTGTGGGGAAAAGCTAACTGGAAATTCAAAGACGGAAGCTAACACTGAAGCGATTGTTTAATATTCTAATCTGTGGCTTGAACAGCTTCTTGAGGGGGTTCCCTGTGATTTGCTGCAACCATGGGGTGTGGAAACCTCTTCAAGTGCTTTCCAAAGTAGGACTTGCCCAAATTAACCCCTGCTTTGTTTTGCCTCTCTCTCTGGGCTGCTGTGTGTTCCTCCAGGCAGCTGCTGGAGAAGATTAGTCTTTGCAATAGTTGAACACTAAACTTCCTTAACGTCTCTTACCCTGTGCTTATGACCACTGGGCTGGAGTGAGTCCTGCTTGCTGGTAGTCAGGTCTCTGCCTGGTGAGGTGAGAAGGGGCCCAGCCTCCTCTGGAAATGCCTGTTTCAATGTTTCAGGGGAGAAGGTGTCTGGATGTGGCACTGCTTTGCACATACGGCTTCATCCCAGCAGTGGTGAGGGGCATCCAATTCCTTTATTCCTTTTCCTGGATGGGGGATTCGCTGTGGCCCATGGGTTGCCTGGCAAAGGCTTGGGTTTGGCTTCTTGCTGGTGTTACTATGGAGGAGACTCTTGGTCTCTTGGCTGCAGCGCTGCATGTGAAGACTCTGCAAGGCCATCACCTTTCTGCGATGGGACTCCAGCAGCTTGTGCCACTTTGATCTCCATCATCTCCACCTCCAATTGCCTCTGCCCTTCTCAAAGTGGTATGAAGTCTGTCCTTGCCAAAACCAAGCACTCTGTGACGTCGCCATTACGCAGTACACCAGCCGCGCACCTCTTCCAATTTCCTCTCATTGGACACCAAGCAGTAAGTTTCCTTCCCTGGGCTCTCCATGCCAAGCCGCCGCCTGAGCCTCTGCTGGCACTGGAAGGGAAGAAGCAGTGTTGAAGGCTGGAAGGCATCTGGCCTCCACAGGCTGAGGGTGACCCACCACACCTCCACATCCTCCATCAGGATGATGTGATGATCAGCATGTGGCCGTGTGGCGAGGGGAAGGGGCTGGAGCTGCCTTCCCCCCTGGCATGCACACACGCACGTTCTGTATGTCATGTCTGTGTTCTTCTATACACAAAATCCTTTGGTGTACAGTTTAACACTGATGGATTGTATTACCTTGGCTGGGTTTCTTTTGCCACTTGTGTTCTTCAAGCTAACTCAGGGGGTTGGAGGAGTTCAGTGTGGCTGAGAATGGGGCAGGAATCCAACTCATTTAGGGGTTGTGTTTATTTGTAACAGCCACCTCGATTCCCGCCTGAGAAACTGCTGCTGCCACTGGTTTTGTGGTCGGTTTTGGAAACCCGGCTGTCCCTGGCAGTGGGAGGACAGCGAGGGGACCTCGGGGCAGCGGCAGGAACCGAATCCTAATGGATATAAGCCATGCTGAAGGGTGGGCATAGGGTTGTTCATCCTACAGCTCTGCCCTGAATGGAGTGGTCTCCTCTGCACCTCTGCAGGGACATAAATGCTCGTCCTTCAGTTCGGGGGTGAGTATCACACCAGATTTATCTCAGCTCCCCATCTCTGAAAGGCTCATTGCTGAGCTGACCTCAGCAGAGAGCTGGTGGCAAAGTCTACTGGGGACCCCACCTGGAGTCCTGTGTCCAGTTCTGGAATCCCCAATGTAAAAAGGAGCTGGAACTGTTGGAGCTGGTCCAGAGGATGCTACAAAGATGATCCAAGGGCTGGAGCACCTCTGCTATGAGGACAGGCTGAGAGGGTTTGGGTTGTTCAGCCTGGAGAAGAGAAGGCTCTGAGGGGACCTCATAGCGGCCTCCCAGTACTGAAAGGGGCTCCAGGAAAGCTGGGGAGGGGCTTTTTCCAAGGGAGTGCAGTGACAGGACAAGGGGGAATGGCTTTAAACTGGAAGGGGGAAGATTTATGTTAGATATTAGGAAGAAATTCTTCATAATGAGGGTGGGGAGGCCCTATCCCAGGTTTTCCAGAGCAGTGGTGGCTGCCCCATCCCTGGAGGTGTTCCAGGCCAGGTTGGATGGGGCTTTGAGCCCCCTGATCCAGTGGGAGGTGTCCCTGCCCATGGCAGGGGGTGGCACTGGATGGGCTTTGAGGTCTCTTCCAACCCAGACCATTCTGTGATTCTGTGTTTTCCTAGTGACCAATAAAGCCCTGGGGAGAATTTTTCAGATGCCTTGCAGTGTGGCCATGCGGAAGGGCTGTGTTTCTCACTCCAGCGCCCAGCTGCTGCCCTGCACCCACCCTGCTCTCTGAGGTGGCACCTTTTTTATTCATATTTTTTCATTTAAAGTCACCGAGTCATCAGTTTGTGTGCGGGGGTGAATGCTGATTCCCGAGCCTGTGTCCCGCTAACCCAGCCCTCTGTGCAGCGGCACCAGATGTGACTCTCATACTTTAAAATCACTCAGAACAGGGGCTTGACTGTGGCAGGACACCACACTTTGCAGGAATGGTTTGTTTTCCACAGCAATGCAGGTTGCGTATTTGGGGGGGGGGGGGTTGTTCTTGCAGGCAGAGAGTCACGCTGTCTCAGGGATGAGAACAGCCCCAAATCCCAGCCCAAGCTCTCAATGCCAGTTTGTCCATCCTTAGCACCAGACAGAGAGATTTAAAACGTCAACATTACCCTTACACGGAGGTGCTGAGGGCAGTTTTGAAATCCCACGGCAAAGGAGGGATCCCACGTTCAGCCCAGCCCTGACTGGCCTCGCCTGGGCCATGGGATGCTCGGTATTCCTGCAGTGAGCGCTGGCAGAGCCGGCAGCTGGATTGGCTGTGATGGCCAAACCTTTCCTTTTTAGGCTGCACGCCTGCTCCAGCTCCAGGCTTTGCTGCTGCAGTCCCAGCTTCGAACTGCCCGTGCCGAAGATTCCCAGCCCAGCTGCAGTGCTGTGGGTTGAGGTGGCTTGGAGATCCTGTGGGGATGGCGAGCTTGGAGCCAATCCGCCCATCGCCAGTGAATGGTTGGGCTAGAAAAGCACTGTGCCTTGGTTTGTGCCAGCCTGAGGCGGCTCTGGCCATGGTTCACCCCACCCTGAGGTGGGACAGGCCCTGCCACCGGCTCCGTGCAGTCCCCGGCACAGCCGTGCTAACTCCACGCAGGACTCTCCCAGCACCAGCTGCTGCCTCCATCCAATCCCCCCTCTTTTCCCACCCATTCCAGGTTTGGGGTTCAGTTTCCTTCCACAGCACATCATATATGGCAACCTTTTGCCTCGGTGACCTCATGGCTGGCAGCAGCCCAAAGGAACTGGGTTAGGATGCGAGGCAGCAGCAGGGGCTCGGGGCATGCAGTGGGGACACCAACACAAACAAAGCCAGGGGACACATCCAGTTCCTGTGTGCAGAGGCTTTTCTGGAGGGAGGGGGATGTTGTTGGAGGTGCGAGCGGGCTGGCTGTGCTGGGGATGCAGTGCCCCTGTCCTGCCCAGAGTCTACTCCTTCTCTCTGGTGCCAGGGGGGACACCAGGATTTGGGTCCCTTCTGCTGATGGTGGGTCCAGCTCTTGGTCCTCGTTGCTGCATCCGTGCCTTGATGTCCCTACCCTGAGCACAGCTCAGGACCCAGGCAGCCCGTGCCTCAGTTTCCCTGTCTGCACCCCAAGTTGCCGTAGCTCTGGGTGGTGGCTCCAGAGCATCCCTCCTGCCAACCCCTGCCCTGGTGCTCAGGAGGGTCCCCGCAGTGGGACCGTTTCCCCTGAACAGGCAGCTGTGTGTTTGGCAGTGCTGCTTGGCCTCTGTGAGGGCTGCAGACCCCTGCAGCTCCGCTCGCTGCCCACCCAGGCTGCGGCTGCAGGGCTGGGGGGACTCCTTGGGGCGTGGGCTCATCCTGCCTCCCAGACCCTCCTGGGGAGAGGGTGACAGCTAGTTGCTCCCATGACGCAGGGCTGGGCTTCAGCCCTTCAGGATTTGGGGGACTATAAGCCAAAAAATGGGAGCAGTGAGAGAGAACCCTAGGGAGAGGCATCCCAATGGTGCCAGATGCCAGGGAGACACGGGAGAACCGAGGCTGGCAGGAAGCGACGTACCAACCCAGTGCATTCCCAGCAATGCCAAATCCTTATCCCAGCTCCGGGGTGTCCCCCACTGGCAGAGCCCTGACACCCACCTCTACCTGTGTGGGGTTACTCCATGCTCTCCCCGGGAACCGGAGATGCTTCCACCTCCTTTTTGCCGACACCGTTGCTTATAAGGACTTGTGTCTCACTTGTTTATCGGAGCAGAGCGTAAAAGGAACAGAGTCATAACTGGGCTGTTGCCTCCTAAGCATTCTCACGGTGATTTTTCATACAATAATTAACCGTGCTGGGTCCTACCATCAGTCCGAGGTCAATTTAATGAAATAAAACACCTTATATGGCCATAGGGCTAACACACCATCATTTAGCCTATTTAGGGTCTTTGTTTAGAGAGGATCCGCCTCTGAGGTTTCTTGAGCTCGCTGGTATTTATACCAAAGGCGCATCGGGACTTGGTCCCAGAGGAAAGGAGCCCTTGCCTCCGCGGTGAGTACTGCCCAGCCCTGCTTTCCCTTTTTCTTGCAGGACAGCGAGAAGGAAAAACACCCCAGGGGGTTTCAGGGTGACCCAGTGCTTACAGGGTGGCCTCAGCTTGATTCGCACGGCACAGGGTGGGGGCCAACCCCAGCATGACCTCGCAGCCAGGAGCTTCTGCGGAGGCAACGAGAGATGGGCTGCAGCCAAAGCAGGCTGTGCTCTTCCACAAATCCGCACGATTTTGGGTTTATTCTTTTTGGGCTCCTGCGAGGTTTTCACCAGCTTCCCTCTGGATTTGGGAGCGCATCTGCCAGCAGCAGGGGGACACCCCTCAGGATGGGCGACAACAAATTTCCCATTTTTGGGAAAGGATGTGAGGGCAGAACCACAAGAGGTTGCCAAGATGGGACCAGATGAGAGGGCATCGCCTGCCTTCTCCGTGCCCACTCAGGGGGCAGCGGCCAGGGACAGTGATGCTGGGTGAGCATGGGCAGCAGGCTCTGGCTCCTATGTCGGGCACAGGCTGGTAAAGGACAGAAAAGCAGCATCGGTGTGGAGCGGCACCCATGCAGCACCATAAGCATCGCCCCTCAGCACAGCACAGGATTTTGTGGGGCTGTGCATCCCCAAAGACTCCCACTCCTCCAACATCCAAAGCTGGACGCAGTGGCATGGTGTGACCCTGCCCCCCCTCCACCCTTTAATGCTGTTTTCCCCTCGCCTCAGCTTTTCCCCCAGGGCCCCCTGAACGCCAGCCGCTCCCAGCCCCACCATGTGCGAGGAGGAGACCACCGCCCTGGTCTGTGACAATGGCTCCGGCCTCTGCAAAGCCGGCTTTGCCGGTGATGACGCCCCCCGTGCCGTCTTTCCCTCCATCGTGGGGCGGCCCCGGCACCAGGTGGGTACCCAGGAATGGCAAGCAGCAGCCCCCAGCCCCCTACTCTGTTTTAATCACTGGAATGCGACTATCGAGGCTGTGAAGAAATTCTTCACGCTGAGGGTGGGGAGGCCCTGGCCCAGGTTGCCCAGAGCAGTGGTGGCTGCCCCATCCCTGGAGGTGTTCCAGGCCAGGCTGGATGGGGCTTGGAGCCCCCTGATCCAGTGGGAGGTGTCCCTGCCCATGGCAGAGGTTTTGGAACTGGATGGGCTTTGAGGTCCCTTCCAACCCAAACTATTCCATGATTCTGTGACTCTCTCGCCGGCACTAGGGTGTCATGGTAGGCATGGGGCAGAAGGACAGCTACGTGGGTGACGAGGCACAGAGCAAGAGGGGCATCCTCACACTCAAGTACCCCATTGAGCATGGCATCATCACCAACTGGGATGACATGGAGAAGGTGAGACCCCTCCTGGGTCACCATGGGTCGGGGAGTGGGGGCTGCCCCAGCTTCCGTTTGGGGTGAGACCCCAATTCCCCTTCACCTCCCTTAGATCTGGCACCACTCCTTCTACAACGAGCTGCGTGTGGCCCCCGAAGAGCACCCGACCCTGCTCACTGAGGCACCCCTCAACCCCAAGGCCAACCGGGAGAAGATGACCCAGGTACAGCGCCGCAGGACCCCTGGGGATGGACCCTCTGGGTTGGGGTGGAATGACATCGGGGACCCCCATGGTCCCCCTAACCTGCTGCCCCTCTCCCCCTCCCTCACAGATCATGTTTGAAACCTTTAACGTCCCCGCCATGTACGTCGCCATCCAAGCTGTCCTCTCCCTCTACGCCTCTGGCCGCACAACCGGTGAGTAGGGGATGAGGCAGCTACCACCCAGGGCCCAGCCATTATGGGGAAGGGGCCAAGGTGGCTTCAAGCACCATCCCTCACCTTCCCCAGGCATCGTCCTCGACTCCGGGGATGGCGTCACCCACAACGTGCCCATCTATGAGGGCTACGCTCTGCCCCACGCTATCATGCGTCTTGACTTGGCTGGCCGCGACCTCACTGACTACCTCATGAAGATCCTCACTGAGAGGGGCTACTCCTTCGTCACCACTGGTACAGGGCTGGGGAGGGAGGTACAGGGTGATGGGGAACCCCACGCTGCCACCATGGCACCTGTTGAGCCTGTTTGCCATTGTCTCCTGCAGCCGAGCGGGAAATCGTGCGTGACATCAAGGAAAAGCTCTGCTACGTGGCCCTCGACTTTGAGAACGAGATGGCCACGGCTGCCTCCTCCTCCTCGCTGGAGAAGAGCTATGAGCTCCCCGACGGGCAGGTCATCACCATTGGGAATGAGCGTTTCCGCTGCCCTGAGACCCTCTTCCAGCCTTCCTTCATTGGTGAGCCCACCCCGAAATGTCCTGCCAGTCCCCTAGGTGGTTGCCCCTCATCCCCCAACCCCACCAGCAGGCAACCAGCTCCCATGGGTGCCCTGGAGAGGTGTTCTGGGGCTTCCCCAAGTGCTCTGCACCCCAAACTGGGAGGGACAAATCCATGGGTGACCCCAGAGCTATTCTGGGGAGCCCTGCGGAGACACGGGTGGGAGGCAGTGTGCTCACAGCCCCCTTCCACCCCAGGCATGGAGTCAGCTGGCATCCATGAGACGACCTACAACTCCATCATGAAGTGCGACATAGACATCCGCAAGGACCTCTATGCTAACAACGTGTTGTCTGGTGGCACCACCATGTACCCTGGCATCGCCGACCGCATGCAGAAGGAGATCACGGCGCTGGCTCCCAGCACTATGAAGATCAAAGTAGGTGGTGGTGGTGGAAACCATGGCCACCAACACCCCAAGTCCTCTCCTGGTGCAGGTCTGGGAGGGGATCAGAGGTGCATCCCAACCGCTTGTGTCTCGGCAGATCATTGCCCCACCGGAACGGAAGTACTCAGTGTGGATTGGTGGCTCCATCCTGGCCTCCCTCTCCACCTTCCAGCAGATGTGGATCAGCAAACCCGAGTACGACGAAGCCGGACCCTCCATTGTCCACCGAAAATGCTTCTAAGCCCCCTTCCTGCCCCACGGTGGCCCCCTGTGCCCAGGCTGGGGTGCCCCATTCCTCCTCGGCCCCTGCTGCTCCTCCCTGCTGCCCACTGCGCATTAAAGCCTTTTCTCCAGGCTCTGTCCCTTTCCTGGGAGATCTGGGGCACTGGGAGGCGCGACGGGGTGGGGGGAAGCTGAGGATAATGGGGGGAGGGATGGGGGAGCCCTGACCTCATGTTGGTGCCCATGACGTTGTGCTGATGCCCTTGACTCTGCGTGGATGCACCAGCCCCTGTGTCGATGTCCTCGACCTCAGCTACTGCCCCTAACTCCACACTCGAGCCTCCAAGCCTGTGCCAATGCCCTTGATCTCACTGGGGTGTCCCCAAGCCCACGCTGGTGTCCCCAAGCCCACGCTGATGCCGTTGAGTCCGTGCTACTGCCTCCAGCCCCACATCAGTGCCCCCAACGTCACACCGATGCCCCCAACCCCACCTCAATGCACCCGGTCCTACGGTGTTGCCCCCACCCCCGTGCTGGTGCCCCCGCCCCCGTGCTGGTGCCCCCGCCCCCGTGCTGGTGCCCCTCACCCCAGCTGCGACCCCAACCCCACGCTGATGCCCCCGACCCGGTGTTGGCGCCCCCAACGTCGCACTGATGTCCCCGACCCCGCGAAGACTCCCCTGACCTCACGACGGCGCCCGAACCCACGCCGGTGCCCCCGGCCCACGCTGGTGTCCCCCCGCCCCCACCTCCGCGCCGTTTTCCCCTCCCCCTCCCGCCCTTTCCCGCGTGATGACGTCACCAGCTCGTTTGCATGTGACGCGGGAGGCGCGCGCCGCGGCGGGATGGGGCGGGGCGGGGCGGCCCTGCGGGTCGCGCTGGAGGGGAACATCGGTACCGGGGCGGGAGAAGGGAGAGGGGAAGGGGGGGGAGAGGAAGGAGAAGGGAGAGAGGGGAGAGGGAGGGCGGACACGGCAGGGGAGGAGCTGTGGCGGGGAGGGAGCTGTGGCGGCGGGGGGGGAGCCGTGGCGGGGGCAGCAGTTTAGGGGAGCGGGGACAGAGGCTTTGGAGGGCGATGGGGGGGGCGCACCCTGAAGCCTCCCGGGCGCAGTTCTCGCCCGGTGATGTCTGTAGTGAATTGTTTTTAATGCCCGGCGGGGGCTCCCCTGAGGCCGCACATCTCGGGGCGGGAGCGGGGCAGGGGGCATGGGCTCACCCTGCTCTGTCCCTGCTCCCACAGCCGTGGGCAAATCCACCTTTCTGAGGCTGCTGGGAGCCACCTTCCCTGAGTGGCACTTGGTGACCGAGCCCGTGGCACAGTGGCGGAAGGTGCCGGCTGGCGGCACGGCGCAGGTAAGGGCGAGCACCGGCTGCGTCGCAGCCCCGCTCGGAACCTTGCCACGGTGGGACAACTGCATCCCCCAGTTCTTCCTTCGCAGGCACCCGTGGGCTCCACCAACCTTCTTCAGATGATGTACCAGGAGCCAGCACGGTGGTCCTACACCTTCCAGACCTTCTCCTGCCTCAGCCGGCTGAAGGCAATGCTGGAGCCGCCACCTGAGGGGCTCCCTGGGACCTCCCACCCCGTGCAGGTCTTCGAGCGCTCCATCTACAGCGACAGGTACGCAGCACCCCAAGGAACAGTAGGGAAGGAGAGGGATGAAGGGAATAAATTGGATAATGAGCATCTCTGCGGCCCAGATTGTATCTCCTGGGGCCCCCGGGTGAGCAGAGCCCCCGGCTGTGCCTGGAGCGATGCTTAACGGCAAACGTGTGCTTTTTGGAGAACTTGGGACTTGGTTATACCCCAAGAAACTTTTGCTGATGGCTGCCCCATCCTCAGCCGTGTCCGGTAGGGCCTCAGAATCCCTCAGGTGATGGATGGGCTCAGGAGCTGGGAATGGTGCCAGGCGGTAGCGTGTCCAACATTGCTAAGCCCCGAATTAAGGACTTCCACCTTAATTAAATGCCCACAGTTCCCAGTGGGTGCAAAAGAAGGTGAACAAATGGCTCTGAAGCCACCTCCGTGTGGAGGGGGCTCAGAGGTTCCGCTGCCAGTGGTGCCAGCTGCCCAGTCCCCTGCTCTCCATCCCTTACCAGATACGTCTTTGCCAAGAACCTCTTCGAGGCTGGGCACCTGCAGCCACTCGAGTGGGCCATTTACCAGGACTGGCACAGCTTCCTCCTGCGGCAGCTCGGGCCCCGCGCCGCCCTCCACGGCTTCCTCTACTTGCGGGCCTCCCCGCAGGTGGGTGCCAGCAAGAGCCCCGTGTTCAGTGGGGAGTGGGCTGTGGCGTTCGGTAGACTCAGGGCCTGGCCAGCTCCTGCGGTTGCCCAGAAGTTGGGTTTTAGCCATAAATCGCTGGCCCAGAGGAGCAGGGCTCACTGCCATTCCCATGGGAATGTTGCTGGGAGTTCTGCTATGGATCCTAAAGCGGATTTTGGGGAGGGAGTGCTGCAGCATCTTCTGGGGATGACAAATGCCTGTCTGCAGTCCCTGCATCCTGTTAACCTCTCTCCTGTTAACTTTCCACCTCTCCTTGCGCCCTGTTACCTCCCTCTGCCATCCCTCTCGTTAACCTTTCATCTCCCCCTGAGTCCTCTCTTCCGTTAACCTCCTGTCTCCAATCTCCTTTTTCCCGTGTGCTGCAGACGTGCCTGGAGCGGCTGTGGCGGAGGGCGAGGAGTGAGGAGGGGGGCATCCAGTTGGGGTACCTGCAGCAGCTCCATGCCCAGCACGAGCACTGGCTGGTGGAGAAAACCACAGAGTGAGTCAGAATCTATCCCTGTGCGCTCCTCCGGCACCTGGACCAGCCCTGGTTTTGGATTGACTCCCCTGGTTTGGAGTTTATTTGATTTAACCCCTTCACTCCCTCCCTTCTCCAGGGTCCACTTTGCGGACATGAAGGACGCGCCTGTCCTGGTGCTGGATGTGGACAAGGACTTCGAGCATGACACAGCTGGGCAAGGTGTCCTCATGGCACAGGTGGGCATGGCCGTGGTGGCATGGCTTGGTAGCATCCTACTTCCTGGAGCACAGGGACTGTGGTTGGAGTTGTGCTGACCTCTGAGCCTCCACCTCATCTTCATTTTTCCATGGAAAAATAATTTCCACACCCTTGATCCAAGCTGGTTTAAACCTCATCTCTCCCAGCACCAGCCTGGTGCCATTGCAGTGCCATCTGGTGCCACATTGTCAATGGCTTCTCTTTACAGGTGGAGGCTTTTGTGGCAGCGCTGCGAGCCAAAGCTTTGCCGTCGTGCCCTGACCCTCGCTGAGCAACAGCATCCCTGCCCACCGGTACCTGTGCCAAGCGGCAGAGAAAGGGGCATCACTGCCTGGAGCTCTGGCCAACAATCCCGACAGCAAGGACAAGGGACAAGTCCTGCTCCCCAGCTGCCCTCTCGGTCCTTTTATTTGGAGCGAGGGGAGTGTTTAAGGCGCTGACAGCGCAGGATGGTTCAAAGGCGAATTATGGGAGGTGCTGCCATGCAAGAACCTTCGGGGCAGTCTGGGGCTCCTCATGCTCTCAATACTTCCCATGTGGTTGAGGGGACCAGGTTGCTACTGCAACCCCCTCTTTGTCTATAGGGCACCCCAGCCAGCAGTGCTGGAGCCAGGGATCCTCCCTAAGGTGGATTCTAATTTCCAACAGAAAATCCTTGTGGCTTGTGTTCCTCCACCCCCCTGATTTTACTGTTTTATCTGTTTTTCACTTAAATTAAATCAAAGCGATGTCATAGAATCATAGAACGGTTTGGGTTGGAAGGACCTTAAAGCCCATCCAGTGCCACCCCCTGCCATGGGCAGGGACCCCTCCCACTGGGTCAGGGGGGTCCAAGCCCCATCCAACCTGGCCTGGAACACCTCCAGGGATGGGGCAGCCACCACTGCTCTGGGCACCCTGGGCCAGGGCCTCCCCACCCTCATTGTGAAGAATTTCTTCCTAATGTCCAATCTAAATCTTCCCCTTCCAATTTAAAGCTGTTCCCCCTCGTCCTGTCACTCTTGGCCTTTCTAGAAAGTCCCTCCCCACCTTTTTCTGGAGCCCCTTCATGTACCGGCAAGGTCCCCTGGGAACCTTCACTCTCCAGGCTGAAGAACCCCAACTCTCAGCCTGTCCTCACGTTAGAGCTGCTCCAGCCCTCGAGCTCTTCTGCATCCTGAACGGCAGGGCTGGGAGGGGGGGCTCCAGTGGGTGCTGACCAGCAGAAGGTCAGGGTTCCTCTGATTTTGGGGTGTTTGTGGCTGAGGAACGGGGTGACCCTCTGGAGGTGGAGGGAGTGATGCCCTGGGGGCTCTGTCAGGTGTGGGACCAGCTGGGCTGAGGTGAGGGGAGAAGCACGGGGATTTGGCGCTCATGGAGTGGGTTTTGCTGACGAGGGGGCGGCTCCTTAGGGGGACCCCTTGGCAGGGGGAGACGCCAGGGTGAAGGAGGGAGCGGGTGGTGGCTTGGACCTCCTCAGTGTGCAGCCCTACATAAACGGGGGGAGTGAGGGGCAGCTGCCCCTGGGAGGCGGGCAGCGGGGGGCCACAGTAGGAGAAGGATTGTGGTGGGGAGCGGGGATCCGGGGAGAGGTGTGGGGCAGGGATTAAGGGGCTTTGGGGCAGGGACTGAAGAGCTGTAGGGCAGGGATTGGGGGCTGTGGGGCAGGGATTAGAGCTGGGACTGGGGACTGGGGGGCTGTGGGACAGGGACTGGGACTGGGACTGAGGGGACTGTGAGGCAGGGTCTGACGGGCTGTAGGACAGGGATTTGGGCTGTGGGGAAGGGATTGGGGGACTGTTGGGCAGGAATTGGGGTAGGGGTTGGGGGCCCATGTGGCAGGGTTTAGGGTGGGGGGCACAAAGCCAGGCTGCCACCTCCAGCGACCCCTATAGTAACAGAGCAGGACCTGCAGGGACCCCAGTAGTGACCCCAACCTGACAACAGCACGGAGATGCTGACATGAACCACGTCCCGCGACCACACAGTAACAACCCTGTGCACATCCCCCCCAGCGACCCTACAGTAACAACACCACACCCCCACCTCCAACTCACACCCCCTCTGCTTCCCCCAACCCTTTCAACACCCCCAGTCTGCACCCCACCCACACCATAAACCCAGAGGGTCTGGGTACCCCCTCCCCAAAATCCCCCCTGCTTCGTGTGCCACCAGAGCGTTGCAGGCTGTGTCCCAGGGCGCTGGCCTCAAGCCCCCCAGCCCTGCAGGTCCCCCTGAGCGAGCGCCTGCAGAACAAAGGAAACAGCGGGCGCAGCAGCAGGCGCAACGTGCAGCTCCACTGCAGCACTCACCCCAACTTTGGGGAGGGGGCAACTTGCAGTGGCGTTCCAACCCCGCTTTCCGTCCCTCCACCACCCCACGCTGCCGTGCGTGTGGAGCTTGGCATCGAACCCCCCAGCCCTCTGTTTCCAAGGGGGTGCTGTACCCCTTTGTGTACCCCTTTTTTCCAGTAAAGCTCTTTATATCTCAGTGAAAGGAGGGGAGTGGAAAGTTGCCGGCGTGTGGCTGAAGTTGGGTGGCGGTGGGGTGAAGTTGTGCAAAACTGCATGGTTTTAAGGGGAAAAGGAAAACAAAAAGCCAAACGGGGTTGGAAAAAATAAGGGGTTGGGATTACGGGGGCGGCAGCACTCGGTTTTGGAGGGAGTGTGGGGGAAAGAGGGGTGGGGAGTCCATAGGGCCACCCCTGGGGTGGAAACAGCGGGGATGTTAAAAGTCAGGGCGCCTCGCGTCAGCCAGGTGCTTCACTCGGCTTCATCTCTGCACCCACAGAAGCCACCGGTGGCCCCACAGCAGGGGGACGGTGGCACTGTTATGTCCGTCTCGCTGGGTGCCCAGTTCCTCTGCCAACCCACTCCAGCCACCGGTTCCCCCCATCCCACTGCAGCACGAAGGATCCCCGAAATCTAACATTGGCCCCGGGAGTGAGATGGAGAGGTGCAAGGGGCTGCACCGGGAGGTGAGTGCTCCCCCAGCCCCCCAACCCCATCCAGCCCCCCCTTCCCAGGATACCCTCACCTTTTTGGGGTGATTTGTGGCCTCTTTGGGTCAGTTGTATCATCACTGTAACTTGTCAGGGTGTGCAGGGAAAGCCCCTTCTTGGCTGGTGGATGGTTTTGGTTTTTAAGGGTATTTCCGTGGGAAATGGGACCTTCTACTGCCTTGAAAGCTGCTTTGATGCCTTAAACGCCCCAAATCTCATCTCATCCCTGGGACGTCCCCAAACTGCCGCCGTAGGGTGGGTGGTAGTGGGACACGTGGGAGGAACGCCACCTTTAAACTGAATTTATTGGGATTTCTTGGTATAGAAGAGCAAAACATGGTGTAAAATCCACTCAGGTGCCATTGGGTGGGGGGCAAAAAAAGAAAGGGGTGGCGAAGAAGGGGGTATGCGGGAGAGCAGAGCTGTGCTCGGGGGAGCATTGCCAAGCAAACAAGTCGTGGCATTTTCTCCACCACCACTTGTGACGCCTTCCTTCGGCACGGCTGGTTCTACCGGCCGGGGTGGTTCTAACCAGGATTTCTGATATCACGCCTGTCATGCCCAAGCAGGAAGGGAGACTGGGGGGGCTGCTCTGGACTGGGGGTTCTCTGAAGTGGGGAGGGGGAAATACCTTCTTAGAGTTTCTTTCTAGGACTTTACCCCCTAAAAAAATTGCAGTTGCTTTGGTTTTTGGAGGGTATGGGGGGGGTGAGCGGCCGCCTTGCACCTCTGAGTTGCCTCCAGCAGCAGGTTTTGCCCTTGGGACAGCTGGTGGGATGGGGTGGTGGTGACAAGAGGCTCCGCCAGCACTTGGCACATGGCAGGGCAGGGAGAAGGACTTTGCCCTTGGCAAGGCGCCAGCGAAAGCAGCTAATGGGCAGGATTTGCACCCCAGCACTTTTCTGGGGTGGGAACACTAAAAAAGTTGACTTCTTGGATGCTGCCAGAGCCAGGGTCGGCAGTGGTGGGATTCCCTCCCGAACTCAAGTGCCATCGGGTCCTTGCCCACTTGGTCCTGGTGGTGCCAGCAGCTGAGTGGGGGATGTGCCACGGTTCCCACGTCCTCACACCTTTCCTGGGGTGGTTTGGCAGGCAAAGCAGCAAGCAGAGCCAGCCCATTTCCCCAGCACCAGTTCTGCCCGTTCCTCCGGCTCAGCGGGGCCCGGGAAAGCCGGCGTCTCCCCTCACACCTCCAGGCGCTGGAGCCACGCTCGTGCTGGCTCCCTTGGAGTTGGATTTCCATGCTGGGCAATGCATCACCATCCATGAGGGTTTGGAGAGAGGAGCAGGAGGAGGGAAGACACCAAACTTCGAGGCTTTGCTCCCTCCCCATTTCCCAGTGCTGCCAGACCCACTCCCACTCTCCTCGGGTGTTTCTCGATGCCTTTGCCATTTGCTTAACTGATCAACGTCTTGGGAACCCGCTCATTACTGCCATGGCAAAATGTACGGCAAACCCTCACTCAGCTCCAGGCAGCTGCCAGTTTCCAACAGCAGCCACCCAAACCACCCGGCAAAGGTCGAAGCTGGTGGAGAGGAGGATGCTCCAGCCCACCTCTCCCAGCCTAGAGGGGACAAACCTTAAATAAACCCCACGGGAAACCCCATTCCTAGCAGTAATGGTCACACTGGGACTACAAGACTCCTTTGCCGGGTGGTGGTGGGACGTGATGCAGCTCAAGGTTGTCCCTGGAACATCCCCGACATTGGGAAATGAGAGCCCTGAGCTGCATTTGGCAGGCTGTCTCGGTGCCGAACGCTGGAGATTAGGGATAATCTCATTTAAAGCATCACTAATAAAAAGTTACTAAATTTGTCCATCTCGTGGGGTTTCTCTGGTGGGTTGGGATGGGTTTTCTTTTTGCCGGCATGCGATCACCCCAGACTGGGTCTGACAGCTCCAAAAGGGTGATGGATGGGATGAAGGACTGACTGGGGTTCATCTCAATTTTGGCCGGTGCATCCCAGTGTTGCCCGCAGAACCAAGTCACCCGCCCACTGGTGATGTCCTCGGTTCATCTGGAGCGATGCTCGCTGTTACCATGCCTACACTGAAAATATTCCAGATCTCAGCTGTCATGTTAACAGCTAAAATTGACTTGGGAGCAAAACATTGGGTGGATGCTGGCAGACGTGCTGCCCTGTCCAGCCGGAGCAGGAGGAGAAGGATGGGAGGAAGGAGGCGTCTGCATTAATTAAATCTTCCCATGCTTCTTGCAGGACCTGTTGCACGGCAGTGCCGAGTGTTACGGGCAAAGGGGCTTTGCAGCTCCCAGAGCTGTCACGCAAGGTTGGGAATTGGGGGAAACTGAGTTTCCAGCGCCAGTTTATTCTATTCCTTCCTGTGGGAGTCAGGTTGCTGGGAGCAAAGGTGGGACCTTGGTGGGCTCTGACTTGGCGTTGCAATCGGGCTGTCCGCTCAAGTGTGGCCTTTTTGGAAAGAGATAATCTCGAGCAAATTTCACAGGGATAGGGATGTTTGATCCACGGCTGTATCTCCCACCTGGACTTGACATCTCTTTTATTCGCCTCTTGTGCTGCCTGGCATTTACACGGGCCCAGGACTCCTCCTGCTGCTGCAAATCAATTTGGAAAATAGTTTTCACCAGGATGCTCTCAGGAGACCTTTGGGACCTTTGAGTTTGTAGTTTTGCCCTGCGTATTGCTGTTCCCACTCTTCAGGGCAGTCGGCTGCCTCAGTTTCCCAGGGGAGCACACGACCAGTTTTAAGGAGTCCCATTACCCAGGGCTGGCGGTGGTGGGGGGGACAGTAGGGTCGGGTGTGGAGGGAGGCGGCTCGCCTGTATCCGTGTCCATATCCATGCCTGTGTCCAAGGCCACGTCCACGTATGTATCCATCCCTGTGCCATATTGGTGCCCATGTCCATGCCCACGCAGTATCTATGCCCACATCCCTGTCCGTGCATGTGTTCGTGCCCATGCCCCGTTGTGTCCATGTCACTGTTTGTGCCTCTGCTTGTGTCCCTTTCTGTGTCCCTGTCCCTGTCTGTGTCCCTGTCCCTGTCTGTGTCCATGTCTGTGCACACTCGTGCCTGTGCCCCACTGCGTCCATGTCCCTGCCTGTGTCCCCGTCTCCCTCTCTGTGTCTGTGCCTGTGTCTGTGTCCCTGTCTGTGCCAGTGCCCGTGTCCTTGCCCCTACTCATGTCCCTCTCTGCGCCTGTGTCCGTGCCCATGTCCCTGCCTGTGTGTCCATGTGTCCGTGAGTCCTTCTCTGTGCCTGTGTACCTGCCAATGTCTGTGTCCCTGTCCCTGCCTGTGTCTGTGTCCCTGTCCCTGTGTCCCTGTCCGTGCGTTCCTGTCCATGTGTCCCTGTCTGTGTGTCGCCGTCTGTGTGTCCCTGTCCGTGTGTCCCTGTCCCTGTGTCCATGCTCATGTGTCTCTGTCCCTGTCCTTGTGTCCGTCCCTCTGTCCCTGCTTGTGTGTTTCTGTCCCTGTCCCTGTGTCCCTGTCTGTGTGTCCCTGTCCCTGTGTCCTTCTCTGTGCTAGTGTCCCTGCCAATGTCCGTGTCCCTGTCCCTGCCTGTGTCTGTGTGTCCCTGTCCGTGTGTCCCTGTCCGTGTGTCCCTGTCCCTCTGTCCCTGCTCGTGTGTTTCTGTCCCTGTCCCTGTGTCCCCGTCTGTGTGTCCCTGTCCGTGTGTCCTTCTCTGTGCTCGTGTCCCTGCCTGTGTCTGTGTGTCCCTGTCCGTGTGTCCCTGTCCGTGAGTCCCTGTCCCTGCCGATGCCCCTCCCGCCCCTGCGCAGCCCCGGGGGGGCGGGGGTGGCGCTGCGCGGGGGCGGGGGTTGCGCGTGGGGGGAAGGAGGAGGAGAAGAAGGAGAAGGGGCAGGAGGAGGAGGGGGAGCAGGGATGCGGGCAGCCCCCCCCCGGCTGCAGCAGGGCGGCGGTGAGGGAGACAAGATGGCTTCCTCCTGAGGGCCGGGCGCGGGGCGGCGGGGCTGCGGGAGCGGCGGGGCGGCGGCGAGGTGAGTGCCCCCCGCACCTCCCTCTGCACCCCCCGCATCTCCCCTGCACTCCCACAACACCCCTCTGCACCCCCGCATCCCCTGCACCCCCCACAGCACCTCCCCTGCATCTCCCTGCACCCCCGCACCCCCCACAGCAACACCCTGTACCCCCTGCGCCTCTCGCATCCACTGCAACCCTCGCACTCCCCAACTCCCTGCACTCCCGCACCCCCCCGCACCTCCGTGTCCCCCCCGCATCCCCCCCGTGTTACCCCGCACGCCCCACAGCACCCCTCCCTGCACCCCTCGCACCCCTCCCGCATCTCCCCACCCCCCACCCGATCGCCCCCGTATCCCCCCTCCGCACCCATTGCACCCCCATCCTCCCCGCACCCCGTGAACTCCTCACGTCCCCCCCGCATCCCTCGTGTTCCCCCTTGCATCTCCCCACCCCCGTTCTCCCCCGCAACCCCCTGCACCCCCTGCAAACCCCGCATCTCCTCACACACCACAACACCCTCCGCACCCCCCCGTGCCGCCCCGCACCCCTTGCATCTGCCATCCTCCCACTCTCCCCGCACCCCCCAGCCTCTGCAACCCCTGCCCCACCCCGTATTCCCCCGCACCCCTTGCATCCCCCCGTGTCCCCGCTCCGGCCCCCCCCCCCCGCCCCGCACCCGGCCCCGCGCTGGGTGGGGGTTGGGGACTGCCCCTCCTCGCTCCCCGGTGTTTGCGCGGTGCGGGGGCTCCGTGAGCTGCGCGGGGGGGAGGGAGCGCGCCGCGGGGCCGAGGACAAAGCGGCGGGGGGGGAGGGGGGGCACGCACCGCAGCCCAGCACCCCTTTTGGGGCAGTTTCGAGGGTTTTATCCCTTTCCTTTCTCTACAGCAACTCGAGGAGTGGGTGAAAATAAAGGAGAGGGGGCACGTTAGGGCCCCCGCTTGCCCCCTCCCATCCTTTATCACCCCGTCGCTTTTCCACATTTTTGTTCGATTGTTATTTTTATCCCTTCCCTCCCCAAAATGTGCTGAGCTCAGAGGGACGGCGGGTGATGCGAACAAGGGCGACGAGGCTCCCCGGGCGTGACGTCACCCTGACGTCACCCAGCCCATGGCCGCTGTCATCACTCACCGTGACATCCCTGGCCGTGACCTCCCTCGCTGTGATGAGGGCGCAGGGTCTGACGCGGTGTCACGCTGGGGGTGATGGGGAGTGGATGAGATGGGGAGAAAAGGCGGCTGCTCCTTTTCCGGGGGGCTCATTCGATGGTTTGGGCCATCCCAGTGCCAGTCTGGGCAACGGGCAGGATCCCGCCAGCTGCGGATGCTGGTGGCACCAGGTGACACCCCCCAGGTCAGGGAGAGCCCTGGAACGCGCGACCACCCCAAAGTTTTGAGTCTGTGGTGAGCGGTGGCAGCACCGCATGTTTTTGAGGGTTGGCGATGCTTTGGATCTCACACCCGGGCTGCGCCTGCGCCCACCAACGCCGGAGCCTCCTCGGGATCCGTGGATGCTTTGCACCCTTTGGAGGTGGCGGGTACTGGGACGCGGCCCCGGCATTGCGTTACACTGGGCAGCGCTGGAGCGGAGTCCTCACAGGTTGCTATGGTGGCCCCATAAACGAGCCCCACCGCTCTTGGCCTTTGGCACCTAATTAGCTGTGACGAGGTTTGTTTTCCAGATTACCGACCTGGAGTCTTTATCGCAGGTAATTAAGGGGAGAGGTGGCTCCGAGGAGGAGCCTATGGGACCTCGGGAAAGCAAAATGTCCCCCTCCAGCACTGGCCTTTCCCGTTGGGGCTTTGGTGGTCCCACTGGAGACGGGAACAGGCATAGCAAGGCAGTGTCGCAGTGGCTGTGGGATACACGGTTGTGCTATGGGTCTGTGCCCCAGAAAATCTGTCTCAGGGTGTCCCTGGTGCTGGCACACTGGAAATGAGTTGTTCCCACGGCGTTGGTGTCCCTGGTTCTGTCTCTGCATGTGCTGGGGTCCCTGCTCCCTCTCCCCATGGCATCAGGATCCTTGTTCCCCTGCCTGGATGTGTTGGGGTCCCCAGTTCCTGTGCCCGTGGCACTGGGCTGTTTGGATCCCTGCTTGCGGGTGCCAGGGTCCCTGGTCCCCATCCCCATAGCACCAGGGTCCCTGCTCCCTTGCCTGTGTGTGCCAGGGTCTCTGGTCCCCAGCCATATGGCATCAGGGTCCTTAGTCCCCTGCCCTGTCCTCATGGCATTGTGTGTTCCTGTCCCCACAGCATCAGGGTTCCCGACCCCTCCTTACGTGTGCTGATGTTCCCCGGTCACCATCCCCACTGCATCAGGGTCCCTGCTTCCCTGCACCGGTTGTCCCCATCCTTATGACAGTGATGTCGGTTGTCCCCTGCCTGTGCATGCTGGGGTCCCTCCTCCTTGTTTCTGCAGCGTTGGGGTCCTGCTCCCCTCCCTGCATGTGGGTGTCCCCAGTCCCTGTCCCCAGGCCATCAGGGTCCCCAGTCCCTGCCTGCATCTGCTGGGCTCCCTTGTCCCTGTGACACTGGGGTGCTCGGCCCCCTGTTCCCATGTGCTGGCATCCCCACTCCCTGTTCCTATGGCAATGGGTCCCCATTCCCTGCTGCGCGTGCTGGCGTTTCTGCTGTGTCCCTCACTCCAGGTGCGTGCAGGGACCTTTTCTATCAGGCTGGCAGTGAAGGGATTGGTGCTGAAGCCCACTGTCCCTGTCCCCTTGCTGTCCCCATGACAGCTTGGGATGTGGGCTGGGATGAGAGCAATGCACCCCAATCCCAGCCCTCTTGGGGACCGGTCCCCCCTCTCCCTGCCTTTGCCAGCTCTTTAATCTCCCTGCTTTGATCTCAGTGCAAGAGGGTGCCAGACCATTTTTGAGGATGAAAGAAGTTTTTTTTTTTTACGCCCCCCGCTTCCCGGGCCAGCGTCCAAGGGGAGATGAAATGAAATGGGAAGAGGCTGGAGGTGAAACAGCTGCGATCGGCTCCTTCTGTGCTCCACATCTGCCCACCACGCCACTGCCAGCCCCACAAATTTTCTTCTCTCTCTCAGGGCCAAAACCCCCTTTCTGCAGGCGCTGGGATGCTCGGCGGTGGTGGGACGGGGCTGGCAGTGCGTGGGCAGCGGGATCTGCAGGCAGGGCTCTGCCGGCTTGTCAGAGGGAGTCGTGCAGGCAGGGCTCTGCCGGCTTGTCAGAGGGAGTCGTGTCATGGGGACAATGCGACGTGTTTGTTTGCTACAGCTAAAATGGCAGTTCTTAAGGGGAAAAAAAAAGAGAGAAGTGCTTCTGCACATCCAGTCACTGCATCTTTTGATTAAATGAGATTTTGCTGTCGAACGGGGGGAGCTGGGGACCGCGAGCTCCCGCTCCTGCAATTTCCATCACAGCCAAATCAGGGGAAAAAAAAACCAACAACCACCCCAAACCCTGAAAATAGTGTGAAAAAACGGCCTTGAGCAAGTTGTAATTGTTGCGGCCATCAGCAGAGGCCAGGGGTGCTGTGCAATGACTGTAGGGATTGTCAACGCAGAGCTGGTGGCACTGGTCACCACAGCCCCCCGCTTCAGGGCTGGATGAGCATCCCAGGAGCTGCAGTTGGCAGCAATCCTGAGCTGGAAGGCGATGGGGTGCAGGATGGGAATGAGCAGCAATGGGACGAGGGACTTCAAAGATGCTGAGCTTCTTAGAAACCCTAGTTGGTGCTGTGATCTAAGCCACTGCAATTAAAGCTGTTGCATTTCAGGCCGTTGTACTTAATGCCACACCAATTAATGCCATCGCAACCCAAGCCCTTGCAGCAGGGCTGACTTCTCCCACTTTTTCCCAGTGGGGATGCTGGTGTGAAGGTAGGCGCTGCCTGTCCATCGCTCCTCGCCTGCGGCCGCTGGCAGCAGTGCTGCCGGCCCGAGCACGCTGCCTGCCCGCACATGGCTTTTTTTAGGTTTACAAACATGACGGCCCCTTGCACGCACTGCTTCCCCCCTCCTTCCCAGTGAGTCATCAACCCCGTCACCAGGCTGGGGAAGCCGGAGGTGGTGTTGGCACATCCCTCGCGATGCTGATGACCCCAGCATGGGAAAAAAAGCAAAATTCAATTTTATTTTCCCCCTTTTTTTATCATTTCCAATCTTCTTTCCGCGAGCAAAGATGGGGAGGATGTGGTGGTGACTGTGGTGACTGTCCTAGCTCATGGGTGGTCCGTGCTAGGGTGTGTTTGGAAAGAATCGCGGCACTGGCCGTAGGGTGGGAGAGCTGAAATGCTGCCAGGTTCCTCACCCAGCCAGCAGCTGCCTTTCGGAAACCTTGGGTTTCAGGTGATGCCAATTGGTGCAGTTGTGGGAATGGGAGAGGTTTTGATGGGGTTGAAGCCAGTGATACCCCAAAATGTGGGCAGGGGTGCTGGCAACAACCTCACTGCGCAGCTCCCAAGGCCGTCAGTGCCGGTGAGCGTGGAGGTGCCAAAGCCCCCGCGGCTGAGCTCATCGCCAGAGCCGATTGGCATCGGTGCTGAGGTGACTGTGGTGACTCAGCAGCACCGGCGCTGACTCAGCGGCACCAACCCCCGGGGAGGCAGCTGGATTGGGGGGAGCTTTACATTTGTGGGGAGAAGAAGGGTTTTTTTTTTTTGTACAGCGTGTTGCAAAATGGTTTTGCTGGTGCTGAGCAGGTGTCCGCGCTGCTGGCATGCGCTTTCCACCCTGCGCTCCTTCCTTGCACCTTTGGAAAAGGGATTTCATCCAGAGGGGTCGTGTCTCCCACCTGCCGTGAGATGCTTTTCCCCATGGAACGGGTTGTGGCAGTGAAATCAGCTCTGGGTTTGGCAGAGCTGGTGCTTCCCCTGCTTCCAGACGGGGCAGGGCTGGGCTCCCACTCGTCTCCCGGCTCCTGCCCGCCGGCCATCGCACTGCCGACTTGTCTGCACTTGTTGGGCGAGAGGGCGGCGGCGCACACGGTTCTCCTTCTCCTCCTCTGCTGAAAGGTTGGGCTGTGTGGCACAGCGGCACCATCGGAGCCCCCAGGTCCTGGGGTGAAGGGACAGTGCAGCATCCCCCAGGTATGAGGAGATGGGCATGGATCGGAGGATGGCCGAGCACCCCGGGTGCTCAGTGGATCCCGATGCAGTAGGGACGGGGGACCCCAACACATCCCGGCAGGGGATCGAGAATCCTGATGCCATGGATGCTGAGGACCCCAGCACATCCAGGCAGGGGATCAAGGATCCCTATGCCATGGGGACTGGGGGCCCCAGCACATCGAGGCAGGGGACCGAGGATCTCGATGCCATGGGGACTGGGGACCCCAGCACATGCAGCCCCAACTTGCACCCAATGGCTTGAACTTGGGGGGAAATACCTTGAACACTGAGGGGCAGTTTAGTTTGTGCCTGGGTGTGGGCAGCTTTCCCCTTCCTCCCCAAAACCCGTCTCTTCCCCCCCCTGGTTTGCGCTGCAGAGCCATTGGCAAGTGAAAATGTCACGTAGGGGCAGGGGGACCTGCACCCCATCCTGTGGGGACGCTAGCAGTGGAGCTGTGAAATCTGGCCCAGCCCTGTGGGGTGGCTGGGCTGGGCCAGCAAACATTGCCAAGCCAGGCGTGGGGCGAGGCGAGGCCCTGGGACTTTCTCCTGCACCCGACGCTTCCCCCTTCCTTCCTCCTTTCCAGGCAGGGCCTTCTTCCTGCTCGACCTTGTCCCCTTCCTCCCCTTCCCCTTCCCCTTCTTCTCTTAGTTTGCTTTCATCCCCATCCCAATATTCCTCTTCTTGCCATCCTTTCCCACCCACTTTCTTCCCTTTTTCCTCTTACTCCCCATTACTCCCCATCCTCTTCCCCTCCTTCCCCTCCTTCCCCTCCTTCCCCTCCTTCCCCTCCTTCCCCTCCTTCCCCTCCTTCCCCTCCTTCCCCTCCTTCCCCTTCTTCCCCTCCTTCCCCTTCCCTATCTCCCTCTTCCCCTTCCCCTTTCTCCCCATCCTCTCCTTCCTTCCCCAGGGATGGAGTAGGCACCAGTCCCCACCAGCCAGCGATTTGGCTTTGCCCGGCCAGCTGCAGTGCCAATCTGGTAGCCGAGTGCCGGCACGAGAGGAGCCAGCTGTGTTTGAGGAAAAAACTGCTCCAAGAAACAAAAATAGCGCAGGGAATTTTGGTTTTTTCATCCTTCTTTTCCCTTTCAAGAGCTCGCCTCCCTCCCTGCCCAGCCAGAGCCAGCAGCCTGACACAGCTCTGCACTGTGCCAAGCCTTTCCCCCCTGCCCGTGCCAACTGGCAGCTCCCGGCTGGGCTCAGTGCCGTGGTGGGAAGGCGCGCCGTGGTGGGAACGCACGCTGTGGCTTGGCCGTGGCAGCTTGTTTCCCAAAAACTGCTCCAGTGGGAGCATCCGCTGCTGCGTCGCTTGCCTGTCCCTGGTGCTGAGCATCCCTGCTCCAGACATCCCTTCCGTGAGCTTCTTGACCCCCAGCATCTTCACCTGAGCATCCCTGCTCCGAGCATCGTTGCTTCAAGCATCCCCTCCTTGAGCATTCCTACCCTGAGCACCCCTTCAATGAGCATTCCTGTCCCAAGCATCCTGATGCTGAGCATCCCTTCCCTGAGCATTGCCTCCCTACGCCTCCCTGCTGGAGCTCCTCCGAAAGGGAAAACTATTTTCCTGAAGGAAACGAGGAGGATGGAGATGGGAACAGATTTTTTTTCCACCTGGAAAAAAATATTGCATCTCCCTTGGAAGCTCCTGGTGTGGGTGGGATGCTGGTGCGGGAGCTGGAAGCGGTACTGCATTGCATTCAACTGGCCCCTCATACCCTGATGAGAAGGGAAAGGAGAGGCAGTAATTGCCTCAGCACCGTCTGGAGCGGGATTACGGCTACAGGGATCCCCAAAAGTGCTCCCAGGGCTTGCGTAAAGCAGAGCTGGGGTTCCCGTGGCGTAAATCAGCTCAACTTCTTTGGCACTGGTGCTATTCCGGCTTTTCTCCGGGCTAAATGAGGACAGGAGCGAGCAGCTCAGACCCAGCGCCGGGGTCAGCTGGGGCCATGGAAACAGCTTGGAAAACAAGACAGGAGAGGCAGCCGCGGTGCTGGGAGGCAGTGCGGCTGGGAGCCAGTGCGGTGGGTGCCCTGGCCAGCGGAAGGTGAGGGCCATCGTGGGTCCGGCTCGGTGCTCAGGTTTCCCAAATTTCCTTTATTTTCCATGTTTGGGGGCAGTGAGTGTGGATTTGGGGCATCCGCACCGTTGGGCTGCTCTCCAGCATCCCCACAGTGCCCAGGCCATGGTGGGCGTCAGGGGCCCCATGTCCCAGTGTCCATGGGGCGCAACGATGCCCCTGCAAACAGTGGTCCCAGGGCAGGTTTGATTTCAGCGGCATCTTTGACCCCAGCAACGCCTCTCGGTGGCACCAGCCGGGTGGTTGGTCATGGTGGGGTCTCCCATGCTTGGAGGTGCTCCTGCCATACCTGCCGTGCCCCCCGGCCCCTGGCCCAGCCGAGCATCCCCGGAGCTGCTGCCAGAGGAGGAAAACCACAAGGCGAGCGCCGGGGCTGGCCGGGCTCCACTGGCGCGAGCGGGGCCGGCAGCCAAGCTGCTCCTGCCTCTTGGCCGGCCCGTGCTGCTGGCTGGCAGCGGTACCGCTGACCTCCCAAGCACCCTGCCAGGCCACTGCCGCCCGGCACACTGCGCTGAGGGTCCCCTCGCCACCCAGGTGCCACTGGGAATGGGTTGGCATTCCCACCGGGGCAGTCCAGCCTTCGGTCGCTCTCCTTGGGCTCCCGAATTCTGCATTTTTCATAGAACTGAGCATATTTTTGCAGCGGGACAACACCAAGAGGCGTCTTCCAAGCCACTTTGTGTGCACCAAGTTGCTCCGTTCTCTGCAGCTGAGCCTTTTGGCTCCTGCCGAGGGATTTAATGACCCCCCAGAGTACTTCTGCAGGGGAATTCTTGAGTGCCCAGCGGGTGTTTTTGGGGGATGAGGGTGTAAAACCTATGCCCGCATGCCCCCAATGGGCTTTGGGTGGGGTTGGCTCATTTTTCTCACAGCCCAGCAGGGAGGCTGAAAGTCGTAATTTTAAATGTAGCTCTATAGAGTACAGGATATGGGGACTTACGGGGCTATTGGATGTATAGGTTGGTAAATATATAGCGTTCCCGGGTGTGGGATTGCTGAGTGCATAGGGTTGCTGGACACAGAAGCTGCTGCCTGTGCAGGGCTGGGTGTGCAGACAGGTCGCTGGATCTATAGGGCTCCTGGGTGTGTAGGACTGCCTATTACATAGGGCTGCAGGCTGCAGGGCTGCTGGCTGTGTAGGTTCTTGATGATATAGGATTGCTGGACGTGTAGGATTGTTGGATATGTAAGGCTGCTGAATATGCAGGTTGCTGAATATGTGAATCACTGGAGCTGTAAAGCAGCAGGATCTCTAGGGCAGAGGGATCTCTAGGGCAGTGGGATCTCTAGGGCAGTGGGATCTCTAGGGCAGAGGGATCTCTATGGCAGTGGGATCTCTAGGGCAGAGGGATCTCTAGGGCAGCGGGATCTCTATGGCAGTGGGATCTCTAGGGCAGAGGGATCTCTATGGCAGTGGGATCTCTAGGGCAGAGGGATCTCTAGGGCAGCGGGATCTCTAGGGCAGCAGGATCTCTAGGGCAGAGGGATCTCTAGGGCAGCGGGATCTCTAGGGCAGCAGGATCTCTAGGGCAGAGGGATCTCTATGGCAGTGGGATCTCTAGGGCAGTGGGATCTCTAGGGCAGAGGGATCTCTAGGGCAGCGGGATCTCTAGGGCAGCAGGATCTCTAGGGCAGAGGGATATCTAGGGCAGTGGGATCTCTAGGGCAGCGGGATCTCTAGGGCAGAGGGATCTCTAGGGCAGAGGGTTCTCTAGGCCAGTGGGATCTCTAGGGCAGTGGGATCTGTAAGGCAGCGGGATCTCTAGGGCTATGCTGGTGGGGGCTGCTGTTCCCCTCTGTAGCTGGTGGAGCTGTGTCCAACCCTCTCCACCAGCTCTTGGGGCCGGGGTCCCCCCATGTCCCCCCCATAGGGGCTGTGGGGCCAGCGTGGGGCCCACGTCCGTCCGTCTGTCCCTACGTGCGCGCAGCGCTGGGGCCAATGGCTCCTCCAGCTGGGTTTGCAGGGGGCGGGGAGGGCCTGGGCGGCTGAGACTCCAACAACTCATTTCGCCTTTCCTCCCCGCACCATCCCGCCATCGCCTTCAGCTTCGCCTCCCACCCCGCACACGTAAGTGCTGCCCGGCCAGAGCCGTACCCGAATCCGGCACCGTGCCCCACTGGGGCTCCCCCGGCACTCGCCGGGTTATAAACGGCTCCACACTATTCCCAGGGAGCGCAGCCCAGGCTGGAAACCTTCCAAGCCAGGCTCTGCGTGTGTGGTTATTTTTTTTTTTTTTTTACCTCCCTTTCCTCTGTTTAAGGCATTTAAAATGAGGGAAAAAAATAAAAAAAAAGAGGAAAAACGGATTAAAAAATATGTTCTCATCCTCAGGGGATTCTTCCCCTTTTGTAGCAGTGGGAGGATGCAGGAGCTGAGCGAACCCAAGCCAGAGCGCTTGGCTTTCTCTTTATTTTAATGTATCTCCCTCCCCCTCCCCAGCTTTTCTCCTTTCCCGGGGTGAACGCAGGAGCTTGGGGCAGGCAGCACTTTTGCTGGGGAAAACGGGCCCTGGTGTAGAGAGAGAGGAGCCCACAGCAGCGATGGAGGGAATTCTGCAGATGCTGCCGGAGTGAGTCAGGATGAGGAGGGGGATCGATTTTCAGGGAGAAGCCGTGAGGTCTTTCCATCTCCCAGTCCACGGGGCCAGGAACAAAGGGAGCTGGATGAGAGAGCCAGGAAAATAAGAATTACTTTCTATATAGATATATATAGTTCCCCCCCCCTCCCCGGATTTGAGGGTGGCTGTAGCTCTTGGATTAACCCTTCAGCAGTGGTGGGGAATGCTCGCTCCTGCCTTGCATGCCGTTCACAGAGTGAACTGTTTTCCTGCTTCCCCAGCCTGGGTCAGTCACCTGGTTTATGGGATGGAGCAGTCCAAGGTGCTGCTTCCTGGGGCTTCCTCAGACCCTACTGCAGGTTCCCCCCAGGGAACCCCTATGACTGGCGGCTGCTCCCCACCCAGAGCAAAACAGGTTTGACATCGTTCCTCTGGGCTGGTGTCATCGCTGTGGTGCCAGGGACGCTTTGGGGGCTGAGCGTGTCTCCCCTGAGGACTTGGAGGGAGCTCAGGGCATTTTGCTCCTTACCACTGTGTGCTGCTTGGGAAAAACCCTTTTGACTGAAGAGGAGGTTGAGGGTGTAGGAAGAACGGGTGAGGCCGTTTCGTCCCTGGTTTGCAAAGGAGAGCGGAGGCGGCACGTTGTCCCCACCCTGCCCAGGCTGCCGTTTTGCCGGCACATGGCACAAACCAGTGGCGAAGCACTTGCTCCCCAGACCTGCTGGACGGGTCCCATCCCTCATGACTTCATTGCTTGGCTCCGTGGATGCTGTGAAGGTACCAAAGCTGGAGTCACTATAAAGCCATGGCAGCATCAGAGTGAGCCCCGTGCCAAAGCGAGGCCATGGTGATTGCACCGGCGCTGCGTTCCCCTGGGAGATTTCACCCCTGGGGAAGGAGGGATTTTGGGGCTATAACCATGCTGGGAGTGGTTCCGCCCCAATTTTGCCAAGATTTCACCATTGTGCTTGTCTCTGGCATAGAAACCAGTCTCTCTCAAGCCTGCTGCTTCTCTTGCCCCAAGGGGCACTTGTGCCAAAGCTGTGAGGCTGAGGGCTGAAGAATTAAACACGACTGCACTGCCAACAATGACACACTGACAGCTTGCTCACACACCAAGTAGAACTTTGGGATCTCCTAAAGAGTCTGGGCTGTGGATCCTTCCCACGAGCCGGTGCTGGCACCGTCCAGACGCAGGAAGCTCTGCCCACAACCTTTGCTTGCTCTGTCGTGTTTTTTTCCAGCCACCTTTGCTGTATTTTTAGCTTGCAGGAAGCTCCCTTTGGTTTTTGGCAAACTGCTAAATGTGCCGCCAGCACATTGCGCCTCGGCCACTGGAGCACCGAAATCCCCACCACCGAGCAGGGAGGGAGCCACAGAGACCCCCACCCCCGGCAAAACCCCTTGGAGGGTCGTAACCAGAGCACAAGAGTCCAGATGCTGGGGTGACGGGCTCCCTAGGTGCTGCCACCTTGCATCAGCATGGATGGCTCTGATGGTTTTGGTCTCCTCTTGGCACATGGGTGGTGTTCTGGACACCAGGGCTGTAGCTCGGTGTTGCCAGGGGCCCTGGCCAGCCGTGTTGATACAGACACCGGGTTATTTGAGGTGAAAGCATCCTTGCGCCGCCCCTGGCACCAGCGTAGCCAGCTCAGTGGCTTCCTGCCGTGCCGTGGCCCCAGTGAAGGACGCTGCTCCTGGCCAGGATGTTTGCTTTGGGCATGGATCCAAAAAATCCCCTCTTTTGTCCCTGTGCTGCTTCCTTCACCGGCACAAACTGTCACCGGAGCCGGGGACGCCCTCCTCGTCCCACCCCAGCACATCTCACATTCTGTGGGCAGTGGAAATCCTGAACCGTCCTGTGAGCAATTTTGAAAGTGGGTGGTGGGGTGGGGACGTGGGCGGTGCACAGCTGGCGCGGTGGAAACCGGGCGCCTTTCCAACTGAGCTGCTCCTTACGTAGCTGGGCAAAACCCGTGTGGCTTTGCCGGCGGTGATCACTTTTTCCCATGGCTCAACTGTATCTTCATCACCCAGGTCAGAAAAAGATGGGAAAAGGGGAAATGAAATGAAAAGAGGGAGAAAATAGGATGGGGGATGATGGTATGTGGGTTGTGGCAGGCGATGCTCACGTCTGTCCTCTCCCCCTTCTTGCAGACAGGTTTGGCGAGCAACCCAGTTGATGGACCCAGCAGAAGCCAAATGGAAGAAGGGCCAATTAACTATGTCGAAGAAAGGCAGCTGAACGAGTGCAGTGGGCTCAGCTTGGCGAATGGGGGCCAGCTGGAGGTGGGGGGCACCACGCTGATGGAGCAGAGCCGCTGGTCACCAGACCAGCCGCCTGCTGCCAGTAAAGCCCACTTGGAAGACGTCAGGAACCTGGTGGCCTTTTCAGCGGTGGCCGAAGCCATTTCCTCCTACCGGCTACCGCCCTCGGGTTCGCCGTCGCTGCTGTATGAGAAGTTTGACTCGGAGATGAGCCGGAGTGGGCTAGGTGCAACGGATGGCGTGCCACGGGGAGAGGACCTGCATGCCCTCAAGGCTGCCCTGGCTTTGGCCAAGCACGGCGTGAAGCCCCCCAGCTGCAACTGTGATGGCCCCGAGTGCCCCGACTACCTGGAATGGCTGGAGCAGAAGATCAAGACAGCTCTTGGCGAAGAGCCGGCATCACCGCGGCCCTGTGCTGCCGCCACCACCCCTCCGCCAACCCCCCAGGAAGGTGCTATTGACCCCCAGCCGGTGCCTGAGGCCGTCGAACCGTGCCCGCCCGACGGCCTCCCCTTTTCCCAAAGCGCGTTGACCATCGCCAAGGAGAAGAACATCAGCCTGCAGACTGCCATAGCCATCGAGGCCCTGACGCAACTCTCAGCCGCCCTCCCCCAGCCCCCACCGCCGCCGCCCCCGCCGCCCCCCGCCACCCCTTTCGGCCCTGGCCTCCTTGCCTCGTCGGGGACGGCCTGGCAGCGAGGGGATGAGCCCCATTATCCACCGGAGCCGGGAGCAGCGCCAGAGCCATTCTTCGGTGCAGCACCTCCCCGGGGGGGCTTTGCATGGGGGCTGGAGGCTGAGGGGGCAGCAGGGACTGGAGACCCCATGGCAGAGCTGGAGCAGCTGTTGGGAAACGCCGATGACTACATCCGAGCAGCTTTCAAGAGACCCGAAGCGACGGCCGGCAAAGCGACTGCACCAAAACCAGAGGCCCCTGAACGAACACCCAGCAAGGATGTGCCGGGCAGCCCCTGTTTGCCGCCTGCGCCGCCAGAGCCCAACCTGCACAAGAAGACGCAGCTGGTCCTGCAGCAGCATCTCCACCACAAGCGCAGCCTCTTCCTCGAGCAGAGCCTGGCAGCAGCAGCACAACCGGAACGGCCAAGTGGCTGGTGGGCTCCCAGCGCCCCGACCGGGCCCCCCAAGCCCTTCGAAAAGCAGCCCAAAGAGAAGAAGAAGAAAACGCCACCTGAAAAGCCCCCCCCAGCCAAGCCGTTCCGTAAGCAAGTGCAGATCAAGAAGGCGAAGCAGAAGGACTCGCAGCCACTCTTCCCACCCCTCTGGCAGATCAGCCTGGAGGGGTTTCGAGCGCCCGCCGAACCCCCCGCCGAAGAGATGCAAACCGACCCGCCGCCACCTCAGCCTCTTGCACTACCCCTGCCTGCCGCTGCCCCCCCGCCTCCGAATGCCCTCGCCGGCGGCCCCCCGGCTCCCGACTCTCAGGAAAGGGGTGCCCCCGAGGGGGCCCCCCAAATTCACCCGGTGCTGGTGGGCTCGACCGGCTCAGAGGAAGCACTGGCCGCCCCGACCCCCGTCGCAGTGGATGACAAGTTAGAAGAGCTCATCCGGCAATTTGAAGCTGAATTCGGGGAGAATTTCAACCTGCAGCCCCCCGAGACACCCGCCCCGCTTGGCCCTGGGGCTGCTCAGCTGCCAGGGGAGTCGGCACCAGTCTCGCAAGTGCCCCCCGCCACCACTGCCACCGCTGCCACCACCGCCGCCCCGGCTTTGAGCAGCGCTGCTCCAGCTGGACCCAAAAGCTTTTCATTCTCACCAGGGAAGGGGCCACTTTCAGAGCCCCTCTTCACCGCCCGGTCCCCCAAACAGATCAAAATTGAGTCTTCTGGTGCTATCACCGTGGTGTCAACCACGTGCTTTTATTCCGAGGAAAGCCAAAACCCAGATGGGAATGATGCCGACGGGACACCCACCAAGGACGAGGTGCTCACACCCACCCTGAGCGGCTTCTTGGAGTCGCCGCTGAAATACCTGGACACACCGACCAAAAGCCTCCTGGACACCCCAGCCAAGCGAGCGCAAGCAGAGTTCCCCACCTGTGACTGTGTTGGTGAGTGAGCGGCCATGCCAGGGATTTGCTGGGATTTACAGGTTGAAATTCTGCCGGGAATTTGCCCCGCAGTGGCTTTTCCAGGAGGGAGTTTGGCATAGTGGGCTTGCCCTGGACGAATACCAGAGCGATGCTGTGGCACCGCAAAGCCCAAGCTTTCAGAGGGACGCGATGCTTACGTGGTGGAACTCCAATGCTGGGAACCTTCTTTGGTTTTCTCTTCTCCTCTCTTATCTTTATGGTCAGGTGGCAAACACCAAGCAACCGCTGTGTCACCACAGGGGTGGTACTGACGCCAACATGGCTGTGGTGGCGAGAGGTAGAGGAGCAGCAAAACCAAAAGGCTGGTTTTGCCACTCCATAGAGGGGCCCACAGTTGCCCCAGCACCAAACCTCACCTAGAACCCTGCTCTCCTGGTTATTTCCACTATTTTAAGACAAGTTGGCTGGGTTGGAGTGCGTACCCAGAGCCATATTTGCTGCCAGGATGCTGGGTTGTTCAGTGGCTGATCCCACCGGGAGGCATTGAAAAGGCATTGGACTCTGGGATGCCAGAGTTTTTTTGATGTGTGTTGGTATTTCAGAACCATGGAGTCATTGAGGTTGGAAAAGCCCTCTATGCTCATCCAGTCCAACCATCAGCCCAACCTACCTGTGCCCACTAAATGATGTCCCAAAGTGCCACGGCCAGACATCTTTGAACCCCTCCAGGGATGGACACTTCACCACTGGCCTGGGCAGCCTCTGCCAGTGCTTCACCACTCTTTTGGTGAAGAAATTTTCCATATTATCCACTCTAAACCTCCCCTGGTACAACTTGTGGCTGTTTCCTTTTGTCCTATTGCTTGTTACTTGGGAGAAGAGCCCAGCACCCACCTCACCACAACCTCCTCTCCAGGAGCTGCAGAGAGCCATGAGGTCTCCCCTCAGCCTCCTCTTCTCCAGGCCGAAAAGCCCCAGGGCCTCAGCTGCTTCCAGAACCCCTGTTCTCCAGACCCTTCCCCAGCTCCGGTCCCTTCTCCGGATGCGCCCCAGCACCTCAAAGTCTTTCTCATAGTGAGGGGCCCAAACTGAACCCAGGATTTGAGGTGTGGCCTCACCAGCACCAAGTGCCAGGGGATGATCCCTTCCCTGCTCCTGCTGGCCACATCATGGCAGATCCAAGCCAGGATGCTGGTGGCCCTCGGCCACCTGGGCCACCGCTGGCTCATGTTCAGCTCTGTTGCCCAGTACCCCCAGGGCCTTTTCCGCTGGGCAGCTTTCCAGCTGCTCTTCCCCAAGTCTTTAACACTGCATGGGGTTTTTTGGCCCACGTGCAGGACCCGGCACTTGGCCTTGTTGAACCTGATTCCACTGATCTTGGCCCATGCATCCAGGCTGTGCAGGTCCCTCTGTTGGTCTTTGCAGCAGGTGGTAGAGATTTTCCACCCTGTGATCCAACTTGATACGAGCCCTCGGAGCTGTGCTCTGCCCTGGGAGAAGCAGGGTGAGGATTTGGGGTGTCCAGTTGGACCAATGAACCCCGCGCTGCTGGCAGTGGTGACCTGGGGCCGAGCGCAGGCTGCACTTGATTAGTGGGGCTTATGGTTATTTCTTTATGGGCTTGTAAATGGCTGTGCTAATTAGCTCAGACGGCACCGCACAAGCTTCTGCAGCTGCTCCAACTGGTCACGGAGTTCTGTCCGGTGGTGCCAGGAAAAGATTTGGGTGGCTTTTTCATTTTGCAGTGTGGGGCTGGGAGAGGGGGGATTTTCCCTGCCCCCCTCTCCATTTTCTCAAGGAAAAGCTGTGAGGAAAGCCATGGGGCTGGAGCGGGGCCGGTGCTTTATGTGATGTCTGTGCCGTGAGGGTCTGCGCTGGCTGCAGCCGCTGCTGCGTGTCCCGCATTGATCTGTGTCTGGGCAGCTGCAGCCCAGCTGAGCCCGGCTTTCTCCTTGCCCTGGCGCCCAGCCAGCGAGACATGACAGGAATGAGAATCAGGGAGAGCAGAGGGGATGGAAAGGCAGATCAGACCCAGCCGTCACGCTGGATGCTTCCCACCTGGCAGTGTTTGAGCATCCCCGTGTGCCAGGGTTCAACCCCTGCACCAATGCAGCATCCTCTGCTCCCTGTGCTGGCATTGCCCTAAAAGTGCCCTAAAAGCCCCGAGGGGGTTGTGGCTGCACAGGGTGTGGGGCTTCATGGCAGCAGCCCCAGCTTCCTTCTCCTGTAGCCCCAGCTTCCTTCTCCCACAGCCCCAGCTTCCTTCTGCCACAGCCCCAGCTTCCTTCTCCTGTAGCTCGCGCATCCTTCAGCCTCTTCCCCGTGGAGTGGTTCCTTCCTTGCATGGGCTTTGCCAGCTTGAGGCATCCTGTGAGTATCCCCAGATCCCCTGGACAAGTCTAGAAGGTGGCAGCAGTAGTTTTCACTCTGAAACTCATCCCATGATGATGTTGGCAGCACCCAGCCGGGCTGCTCCCAGCGATGGGGGTCAGACGGATGCTCGGGGTGGAAGCCGGTGAGGACCACGGTCTGGAACCGGGGTTGGGGTTTGTGCCACATCACCCGCTGCTGCTCCTTGGCAGAGCTCATCTGCATGCACTGTGCTCGGGCGGCCGGTGCAAATCGGGCCTGGGACTGGGCTGTGGTTGTTGCTGGGGTGCTCAGAGGGGCTGTGACCCCTCGGGGTGGGTTTTGGGTCCCCGAAGGGTCCAAGTCTGAGGATCCGTTCCACTGTCCCCCAGCAGCATTTTATTGCTTGGAGCATCTCCCCAAGCTTGACGAACTCCTGTCTGCAGCTTCCCTTTCCCAGTGCTCCTAAGTGGAGATGCCAGCGAAGAGCCTGTGGTTCTGATGCAGATAAACTAATTTTGAGGGAATTTAGGGGTTTGGCATCTTTTGGGAGAGCCAGCAGAGGTGCAAACCCCAAAATCTCTGTTCCCCTCCCCCTCCTGCCTCTGCAGAACAAATTGTGGAGAAGGACGAGGGGCCCTATTACACCCACCTGGGCTCAGGGCCCACTGTGGCGTCCATCAGGGAGCTCATGGAGGAGAGGTAAGGGCTCTCGCTCCGCATTGTCCTGTCCTGCCGGGGGGTCCCTGAGGGTGACAGGGGCTTGTGGGTGCCTGTGAGGGCAAGTGGGGGCTTATGAGGGGGGCTGGGGTCCCGTGGGATCCTGTGAAGGTGAGTGGGGTACTGTGAGGGGCATCCTGAGGGTGAATGTGGACCCCTGAGGTGTGTGTGGGTTCCTGAGGGGCCCCTGAGTGTGAGTGGGGTCCATTGAGGGTGAGTGGGGGCTCGTGAGGGGCCCCTGAGGGTGAGTGGGGGCCCCTGAGGGTGAGAAGGTGACTCGTGAGCGTGCAGGGGCTGATGGCTGGTGGCCGTCCCCTGGCAGGTACGGCGAGAAGGGCAAAGCCATCCGCATCGAGAAGGTCATCTACACGGGGAAGGAGGGGAAGAGCTCCCGGGGCTGCCCCATCGCCAAGTGGGTGAGTGCCTGCACCCTGGCTCTCGTCCCCTTTGGAGCCCTCACCAGGCAGGGCCGGGATGCTCCCATCTGTGGCTGGCAAGGAGGAAGCAAGAGCGGTGGCCGCTCCCAGGGAGACGGGGCTTCCCACCCTCAGCACTCTCCGGAGAGCACACCTGTGCCTGCAGCACCCGGACCAGCCCGTGGGGGTGAACGCAGCCATGGGAGTCCCCACAGCTCTCCCCCCCAGATCCTCACGGGGCGCTGCAGAAAGCAGCCAAGACCCACTTTTGGGGTCCTCCCCATCCCGGGAGGTGTTTGCCATTGCAGTGGTCTCACTTGGCCCTCTATTTTCCAGGTGATCCGGAGACACAACCAAGAGGAGAAGCTGCTGTGCCTGGTGCGGCACCGGGCCGGCCACCACTGCCAAAACGCTGTCATCATCATCCTGATCCTGGCCTGGGAGGGCATCCCGCGCACGCTGGGTGACACGCTGTACCAGGAGCTCACCGACACCCTCACCAAGTACGGCAACCCCACCAGCCGCCGCTGCGGCCTGAACGATGAGTAAGTCACACCGTGCCACCGGTCCGGTTCGGGGAGACGAGGTGGGAAGGGGGTGCGGAGTCCCTCTTGTGTCGGAGCTGCCATCACCATGCTGGCAGCTGACGCTCCACCATGTCCCTCCCGCAGCCGAACCTGTGCGTGCCAAGGCAAGGACCCCAACACCTGCGGCGCTTCCTTCTCCTTCGGCTGCTCTTGGAGCATGTACTTTAATGGCTGCAAATACGCCCGGAGCAAAACTCCCCGCAAGTTCAGGCTGGTGGGGGACAATCCCAAAGAGGTGGGTGATGCGGACGGAGCAGGGAACACTGGCAGGGCTGTGGGTTTGGACTTTCTTCTACACCCAACTCCATGTTTCGCAGGGGGAAGCCTGAAAAGAGGATTCATTGTGGGACTTTTAATGAATTGGGGAGATGGGGGAAAGAAGGCCACCCTGGTGAAATCAGAGGGCAGGTTTGCCTTGGTGTCCCAGAGTCAGGACTTCTGGTGTGACAGAAAGTGCTGGTTTGGGATGGCACAAATGGGATGTCTCTGGAAACCCTGGGAAGATGCCAGAGGATTCATGGGTTGAGCAAACGAAGCACAACAGCCGCTGAGGCTGAAAGTTGAACCAAAACCTCGCTGGGAATTTAAGCCACGTGCTTTGTGCAGTGGCAGACAGCGTGACGAGGGTTAGACGCTGCACAGCATCCAGGGGCTCTGCCCTTATTTGTGTCCTTGCTGCCAAAACCCCTGAGTGACATCTTCCTCCTCTTTTCCCTGCGGCAGGAAGAGCTGCTCCGGAAAAGCTTTCAGGACTTGGCCACCGAGGTTGCTCCGCTTTACAAGAGGCTGGCGCCACAAGCCTACCAAAACCAGGTACCAGTCCGCTGCACATCCCCTTCAGAGCACACCAGCCTGGCAGCAGGCAGGAATGGGTGTGAGGTGGCAACGTGTAGGAGATTCTGACAAGCAGAGCCCTTTCCTCCTTCTGCCAGGTTACCAACGAGGACGTGGCGATAGACTGCCGGCTGGGCTTGAAGGAGGGGAGGCCGTTCTCAGGAGTGACGGCGTGCATGGACTTCTGCGCTCACGCTCACAAAGACCAGCATAACCTCTACAACGGCTGCACGGTGGTGAGCAAGCAGCTGGTGGGGCTTTTTGGGATGCTCCCCCACTGTTTCAGGATGCTCTTTTTTGAGCCATTTGGTCCCCCCCTCTCCCCAGGTGTCATAGCTACCTGGATCCAGGGGCCCGTGCCCGATATCTGCACACCTCAAAACTAAAGGTTCCAGGCTGAAGGGGCTGAAGCCACCCCAGTGCAGTGGCTGCTGGGGACTGTGTGTTTGCTTTTGTCCAACCCAGACCCCACGGGAGGTTTCAGAATCCCAACGGGGTGGGTGTGTGCTAAGGGGAGGCCAAGCTTCATATAGGTGCGGGGAATAAGGAGAAGGTTTTGCTGCTGATGGCATCCTGCCCTCCCCTAGGTCTGCACGCTGACAAAGGAAGACAATCGTGTGGTGGGGAAGATCCCTGAAGATGAGCAACTGCATGTCCTCCCCCTCTACAAGATGTCCAGCACGGATGAGTTCGGCAGCGAAGAGAACCAAAATGCCAAGGTGGGCAGCGGGGCCATCCAGGTGCTCACGTCCTTCCCCCGCGAGGTTCGCAAGCTGCCCGAGCCCGCCAAGTCCTGCCGGCAGAGGCAGCTGGAAGCAAGGAAAGCTGCCGCGGAGAAGAAGAAGCTGCAGAAAGAGAAGTTGATGACGCCAGAGAAGATCAAGCAGGAAGTGCTTGAGCTCCCCACGCTTCAGCAAAACACAGGTAATGGGGGCGGAACTGAGGTCCTGCTGCCCCTGAGCTGTGTGGGCAGTGCACAAGGCAACGGGGGTGCAGCTGGGGGGTTTACTTGGGCTGCCAGCGCACGGTCACATTTTTCTGGCTCCTGGGATTTTTTTCCTGTCCTGTGGTGCAGTTGGGGAGCTCTCACCACGCCTTGGAGCGTGGGTGTGAATGAGTGCCAGTGCACTGGGTGATGCAGGCCTCCATGCTCGGCCGGCAAGCTCATCACCGTGGGATATTGGGTCCAGCTGAGCTTTTGGGGTCTTAGCTCCCTCTCGGCAGTGCCGTTGGCCAGCGGGTCACGGGGGCTATGTGTGCTGTGCCCACAGGTATGGCGTTGAAAAGCGGGCTTCCCCCGCAGCCGCTGAAACCTTCGATCAAGGTGGAGCCGCAGAGCCATTACAATGCCTTCAAGTACAACGGCAACGCGGTGGTGGAGAGCTACTCGGTGCTGGGCAGCTGCCGGCCCTCTGACCCGTACAGCATGAACAGTGTTTACTCTTACCATTCCTACTATGCACAGCCCAATCTGCCTTCCGTGAACGGGTTTCACTCCAAGTTCACGCTTCCCTCCTTTGGGTATTACGGCTTCTCCAGCAACCACGTGTTCCCCTCACAGTTTCTGAATTATGGGGCACCCGAGAGGAGCGGGAGCAGCTGGGTGAGCAATGGCTACGAAAAGAAGCCTGACGTCTCAGTGTTGCAGGAGAACCTCAACCACACCTACGGGAACACCGATTTCCCCGAGCCCATCCCACACAGCGTCCGGAGCAAAAACCATCACCAGCGCACGTATGAGCGGGCTAACCGCTACGCCAGCCAGCAGAAGGCGGCAGCGGTGGCCGGGGCGCACAGGACTAGCTCCACTTCGGAGGAGGTGCCGCCGTTTGCACAGAACTGTTTCGGCAGCCGGCCTATCAAGCAGGAGCCCCCAGACCCTCTGCCAGCTGTGGAGCCCCTTCCTGGCGTGGCTGCCATGCCGAGCACCGGCTTAGCCCTGCCGGCTGTGCCGGTGTGTGGTGCGGGGCCAGAGCAGCAATGGAGCCCCTTCAAAGTGTCCCGGGGCATCTCTTCCCCTGAGAGGACTAGCACGGCAGAGGGCGCGTGGAGCGGCCTGGCGCCGAGCTCAGGTGGGCGGGAGAAGTTGAGCGCCTTTGACGCGGCCGCACGCTTGCCAGCACCCGAGAAGCAGTGGCCCAACATCTTGGCGGGAGAGGCAGCCGTGCGTGGCGCAGGCTTGCTGGCGAAATCATGGAGCCCCTGCAAGCTGGGGGAGGCGGCGCTGGCTGGCACGGGCACCCCAAGCCTGCTGGGGCCACTGGGGTTTGGCTCAGCCCTGCCAGGGCTGCCTCGCTTCCCGGAGGAGCCATGGGGCTCGGTGAAGGCGGAGGAGCGGAGGACGCCAGCACCCAGCCCAGGGCTGCTGGAGAAGCCGTGGGAGGCAGCGATGGGTGAGAAGGGAGCAGTGGAGCCCCGCCGGGAGAAGCCATGGGACCCCTTCAGCCTGGAGGAGGATCTGCCGGAGAAGGCAGTAAAGGAGGAGGAGGAAGAGGAGGAGGAGGAGGAAGAAGAGGAGGAGGAGTGGTCGGACAGCGAGCACAACTTCCTAGATGAGAACATCGGTGGGGTGGCCGTGGCACCTGCCCATGGCTCCATTCTCATCGAGTGCGCCCGCCGCGAGCTTCACGCCACCACCCCGCTGAAGAAACCCAACCGCTGCCACCCCACCCGCATCTCCCTGGTCTTCTACCAACACAAGAACTTGAACCAGCCCAACCACGGCCTGGCGCTGTGGGAGGCCAAGATGAAGCAGTTGGCAGAGCGGGCTCGAGCCCGACAAGAGGAGGCGGCACGCCTGGGCCTCCCGCCGGACACCAAAGCCTTCGCCAAGAAACGCAAGTGGGGTGGCACCTTGGCAACCGAGGCGCCCAGCAAAGAGAGGAGGGACTCGGTCCCCACGCGACAGGCGGTGGCCATCCCTACCAACTCTGCCATCACTGTGTCCTCCTACGCCTACACCAAGGTGACGGGCCCCTACAGCCGCTGGATCTGAGACGGAGGCAACCACCGTGGCCTCATTTTTACCTCAACCCTCAGCAGCGCTGGAGCCCGGCGTTGCTTCGTGGTGCTTTCTCCTCGGGCATAGGGGGAGAAGATGAAAAAATAGACAAAATGAAGCAAACCACAACAACAGAAAAACCCAACCCACAGAAAGCTAACCCAACACACACGCTCGGAAATAGCGGAGCCGGCGCGGGCACACCCCATCAGAGAGCTGCGCTTGGCAGGGAGTTGGCAAACCAAGCAAAACTTGATGAAAAAAGAAAACGAGGAATGATGCTGTTTGGCGCTTTTCGGTAATCTCATGTTTATATCTCTGTGTTTTTTTAATCCAGCCTGGTGCATTGCGTGAGCAGAGGGTGAAGTTTAAAGCATCCTTTCCCAAAGGAGAGGTTTTTAATTCCACTTAAAAATACCTATTTATTGGATTTTATTTTATTTTATTTTTTACTCTGATGACAATGATGAAAAAGAAGCCAACATTGAAAAAACCTGAACACAAATAAAAAACAACCTGAACACCAAACCAGCTTAAAGGCAAGAGGTGACTCCCTCCTGCTCCGACGCCTGGCAGCTGGTGGGATCATGTGCTTCACCATCAGCCAGACACGCTAAACGTCTAATTATTTTTATTCTCAAGGACCTAAAAATACCTGTTTTGCAACTCGAGGAGCCCTTTCTTACAGCGACGGGAGCCCCGCTTGTGAGCGGGCTGTCCCGGGACGGCACGTCTTTGCTCAGCTCCTCACCACCGGTGGGATTGGCTCCACCAGGATGGAGCGAGCTGGCATCTTTCCTGGCACAGGAGACCTCAGGACACGTCCGGGCTGGGGCTGCCGCTGCCAGGGTGCTGCGCTCAGGCACGGACCTGGGGGCTTCTTTGCCGGCAGCCACAGGGAGAGCGACAGTGGCGGCAGCGGCATCTCTAAGGGAGCCGACAGGACAAAAACAGAAAGAAAAAAATACAAAACCAGGAAAAAAACAGAACCCAACCCCAAACTGTGAATAGCTGGTGTTGCTCTGTACATCACTGTTGCTAAAGTCTGGTGCTTTCCGTCTCCGGGGGACTTTCTCCATGTGATCGGCTCTGGGAAGAGCGAATCTCAAGACTTGGCTGGCCAAAACCCCACCGGTGTTGGCGAGCTGGGGTGGCCGCCAGTGCCGCCGGGGCTCGGTGCTTTTTCTGTCCCCGGGTGCCATCCTTCCTTCCTACGGATCGCCGTTCTTCCCACTAAAACCCCGACACAGAACCCAACGATGATGACAACAACCGTGTGGTGCTTTTCTTACAATCTCAGTCGAGACTTTCCGCCTGTCCCTGATGCTGAAGCCATGCCGGGATGGACAGATGGACGGGCAAGCTATCCCGGGGCGCGCCGGGAGGGCGGCGAGGCCGGATCCGGGTGCCAGTGTCCCCGGGGTGGTTGCTTTTGCACTTTCAGGTGCCTTTTGGAGAGCCAGCGAGCCAGAGCCGACACCGTCACCGTGCAGAAATCACTTTGTGTTTACTGTCACCCTCCTTCCCTGTGCACTGGCACGGATCAGCAGGATCTGGGTAGAACAGCCTGAACATTTATGTGCTCTGATTTTAAACCTGTAAATAGGGAAAGAATTTTTTTAAAAGCACTTTCACCTAGATTTAAAAATGAAAGCGAAACTTCAACTCCCTTCTTTCTTCTCTCCCCCCAACGACTTGAGAGCAGTATGTTTTAAACAAGATTAGCGGGGGAGAACTGTAAATACTGGCAGAATATTTAACATGCTTTGTCCATCCCTCATAATTAATTTTTTTTTAACCGTAATCTGTAAAGTCGCGTATATTCGACAAGGAAACTCAACGAGCTATTACCGCTTTTCTTATAATACCCAATAGCATATCAGGATTGTAAGAGTCAATGGCAAGTCAGATGTTAGGGATGCTGGCAGGCGATGCCAGTTCCAGCGTGAGGACCCGACGTGTTGATGTTGGTTTGGCAGCCAAAAGGGTGCCCCAGCTGCTCCCCGCCCGTGGCGCTCGGTGGGGCCGGATTCGGGTGCCGGCCCTGATTGGCATCGCTAGGGCTCTGCGTTGGCTGAGGTGGCAAGGGTGGCTCACAAGCGTCGCCTGGATGGGTTAGAGTCGGGAGGAAAAGGGGCGCGTTTAGAGAAGGTGAGGGTCTGTGTAACCTGTCTAAGTCCTGCTTCCTCGGAGGTTTTTTTTTGGTGCAGGGAGAGGGTCCGGTCCAGCGCGGCTTTGGTGGGTTCAGCCCAGGCGAGTGGGGAGATGCCGGCGCTGTGGGTCGGGGAGCGAGAACTGCTGCAGTCTCATGTTTGTACACTACATAACGTCTAACCTACCTCAAATCTCAGTCATGGAAAATTCGCACGCTTCAGACTTCTACGGAAACTAGGAATCTATGCACAGCTCTTTTCCCCTTGCTGCTCAGAGGCTGTTTGTCAAGCAAAATCTTTTCCTTTACTCATCCCGCTGGTGCCGAAGTCAGGGCGGTCGTGGCATTAAGGGGAGGATGTTTTTAATCGCTTCGGGGTGGCACGAGGACCTAACTTTGCAGCAGGTTGTGGCCACAATGGTGCTAGAACAACACCCGCAGTCAGATCGCCGGGGAGAGCTCAGCGTGGGGAGCCCGAACGGGCTCCTTCCACCCCACTTCGGTTTTTCCAGCTGCGATGCTTTGCTTCGGGCAGGGAACGGGGGACACATTACAGGGTCCCCCCTCCCAATCTCGACGCTTTTGGGATGAGGCATGGGAAGGAAAAGGAAACCAGAAACCCTGAGGTGCCTCAATTGCTGATTTTTCCTTTTAATACTGGAGTATGCTTTGTGGGCTCTATAAGGCATATTTTTATTAAATGAAACCTTCTAATACAAACGGTGCTATGGTGTTTTAACAAACTCTACCACGCTTCTGCCTGATTCCATCTCGCTGAGGTGCTACTAATGTACCTAGGAAACTAGGGATCCAAGGAGAAAAACAAAGCAATGTTGGTGAGAAGGAAATTTACTTTGCCGGAGTGACAGCTCGAAGCATGCCGGGAGCCAGTTGGCTTTATGCAAACTGAAATCGGTGCTGTGTTGGAGGTGACCTGCCACCCAGGAGCCGTTCCCCTCTGGTGCAGGGCCAGGGCGCTGGCAGGAGAGCCGGGCGTGAATGTGGTGCTTGGATGAGGTGCTCAGCTGTGGTGCTCAGCTGCCCATCGTGGTGCTCAGACATGGTGCGTGGACGCGGTGCTCAGCCAGGGTGTGTGAAGATGATGCTTGACCGCGGTGCTTGGGAATGGTGCGTGGAATTGGTGCTTGGTCACAGTGCTTGGACATGATGCTCGGGAACGGTGCTCAGCCACACATCGTGGATGTGGTGCTTAGATGCGGTTTGTGGACACAATGCTCGGCCAAGGTGTGTGACCATGGTGCTTGACCACGGTGCGTGGACTTGGTGCTTGGGCACGGTGCTCAGCCACGCATCATGGGCATGGTGCTCTACCACAATGCTCAACCAGGGTGCTTGAGCACGGTGCTCAGTCATGGACATGGTGCTTGAGCACAGTGCTCTGCCATACGTCATGGATGTGGTGCTCAGATACGGTCTTGGACACAATGCTTGGCCGGGGGGTGTGAACATGATGCTCGACCACGGTGCATGGACTTGGTGCTTGGGCAAGGTGCTCAGCCATGTGTCATGGACATGGTGCTCGACCACGGTGCTCAGCCATGGTGTTTGGACTTGAGGCATGGACATGGTGCTCAGGTACCCAGTGTGCGCTCTTGGCCACACATCATGGACATGATGCTTGGGCACAGCATTCGGACATGACATGTAGACGTGGTGCTTGAGCATGGTGCTCAGCCACATCTCGTGGATGTGGTGCTCGGATATGGTCCATGGACACAGTGCTCGGCTGGGGTGTATGAACGTGGTGCTCGACTGCAGTGCATAGACTTGATGCATGGACTTGGTGCTTGGACACGGCGCTCGGCCATGCAGCACGGACATGGTGCTTGAGCATGTTGCTTGACCATGGTGCTTGGACTTGGTGCTCAGCCAGGGTGTGTGAACATGGTGCTTGGCCACGATGTTCAGCTGTGGTGCTTGGACATGGTGCATGGACATGGTGCTCGGGCACAGTGCTTGACCATGCACTGTGGACATGGTGCTCAGACAAGGTGTGTGAACATGGTGCTCAGCCACAACGCATGAACATGGTGCTCAGCCGTGATGCTTGGATACAGTCTGTGGACCTGGTGCTCAGCCAGAGTCTGTGAATGTGGTGCTTGGACGTGGTGCTTCAGCCAGGGAGCTGCACACAGTGCTTGGACACAGAGCATGGATGTGCTGTTTGGGCAGGGTTCTCAGCCTGGTGCATGGTGGTGTTGTGTGTGCACAGGCACAGTGCTTGGGCCTGGAGGGTGGGTACGGTGCTCCGGCACCGGGCACAGCTGTGATGCCTGGCCATGGTGCTTGGGGACAGCGCTTGGACACAGTGCCCAGCCATGGTGCATGGGCACGGTGCAAGGGCATGGTGCATGGAGGTGGTGCTCAGACACAGTGCTTGGGCATGCTCTGCACATAAGGTGCTGGGGCACAGTGCCCACCCACCGTGTGCTGGGGCACAGCGCTTGATCACCACGCATGAACTTGGTGCTGGGGCATGGTGCTCACCCACCATGCATGAACGCGGTGCTTGCCCGCCACGTACGGGTGTGGCGATGGGGCACAATGCTGACCCACCACGTACGGACATGGTACTGGAGCACAGTGCTTGCCCCCCGCACATGGACATGGAGCTGGGGCACAGACGTGGTGCTTGGGCACTGCGCACGCTCATGTTGCTTGGCTGCAGCACAGAGCCCAGCGCCCAGCGCGGTGCCAGTACGTGGTGCGCACCGCGGTCCCCACGACAGGGCTGCCCTCCCAGGCGCCACGCCTGGCACCACACGGAGCACCGTGCCTGGCACTGTGTCCATGCATGGTGAGTGAGCACCGCACTCAGCACTGCGCTTGGCACTACTTTTGGCACTGTGCCCGGCATCGCGCTCAGCACCGCTCCCCCCTCCATCACCGCTCCCCCCTCGCTCCCGCCTGTCTCTTTCTTTTCCCCATCCCCCCTTTTTTCCGTTTCGGGGTTTCTTGGTGCTATTCCCCCCCCAGCAGCTCCCGCACCCCCAGCCCAGGGCAAATACCTCAACCCCCTCCCCCCCAGTGCGGCCAAGGCGTGTGGACCTGGGGCGAAGCTTTCCAGAATCAGGGATCCTTGCGCAGCAGTGTTGCTTCCTTTATTTTATATTTTTTGTTGCCCTCCTTTATCCCTTTCCACCTGGGGTTTTTCCTTCTTTTCCCGCATCCATCAGGGATAACAAACCCGCCGGAGTTTCAGCCTCAGTTTTATTCCAGGAGCAATTTCTCTTTTTTTTTTTTTGCCGGTGGGATTTGACACCACGGCGCAAAAAAAAAAAAAAAAAAAGAAAAATAGGAAATAATTAATAATTCAAAAAACAAAGCGCCGTTTCTTCTCAGATTCGGGAATTTTGGGAGGTGGGGAGTTGCTTTTTGGCATTTTAGTTGGGTGTTTTTTCGGGATGGCTGAGGAGGGAGGTGGGACGGTGGCAGGTGGAGGGGGCACCGTGGGGGGTCCCGGCGGCTCTGACAAATTCACACTTGAAGATTTCTTGGTTGGCTCGGGACTGGGGTTACTTGAAATGAAGTTTTTTTCCGGGGCGGATCGAGGACCGGTAGATTTTTTCCCATGTCTCAAGGCAATAGGATTAATGTGTATGAAACTGTAGATACTCTAGGACAGTAAATTTATGCTGATAATTTTATTTTGTATAATTTTCCCTTTTTCTTTTCCCCTTTCTGTGGTTTCCTCCCCCAACACCCGGTTCTGTTTCCCTTCCCCTCTGTGTTCTTGGTAAATTTATTTTTTAGGATGCCTAAAAATTGCAAGTTTGGATCCTTCCCCTTCCTTCCCTCCCCGGTTTTGGTTTTGGTCTTTGTTTTGTTGTTGGTTTTTAATTTGTATTTTATTCTGAGTTCCACGCGGCCGGCAGGGCTGTGGCCTGTATTATTCCCGATCTCTTTAAAATATTGTGGGTGTTTTAATAAATTTTATATTTATTTTTTGCACTCAACACACGACCCTGGCTGTCTGTGACCTGGCGGGGAGGGGGGGGGCGGGACGGGACCTGGGGGTGGGAATGGGGGTGCTGGGGGGGTCAGGATGGGGTCCCGATGACAGGAATTGAGAGTCTGGAGTGGGGAATGGGTGTCGGAATGTGTGTGCGGGGGGTCAGGGTAAGGCATGGGGAATGAGAGGGTTGGGATGGGGCACTGGGAATGGGGGGGGGGGGTCAGGATGAGACCCTGTGTATGGGAAAGGGGGGGCAAAGGGATCAGGATGGGGTCCCGGTTGTGGGAATTGAGGGCCAGGATGAGGGAATGGGTGTGGAAATGAGGGGGGTTGGGATGGGCCTTGGGCATGGGAATGGGCCGGGGGGTGAGGATAGGGGCCTGGGAATGGGAACGGGGGAGTTGGGAGGGGGAATGGTTGTGGGAATGGGGCGGTCGGGATGGCAGGGTGGGCAGAATGGGGGAATGGGGGGGGTGTCAGGATGAGGAAATGGGTGTGGGAATGAGTGAGTTGGGATGGGGCCTCGGGTGAGGTCGGGATTAAGGCCTGGGAATGGGAATGGAGGGTCTGGATGGGGGGATGGGTGTGGGAATGGGGGAGGGGGTCGGAGTGGGCCCTGGCTGTGGGAATGAGGGGTCAGGATGAGGCCCTGAATGTGGGAATGCGAGAGGGTTGGGATGGAGGAATGGGTGTGGAAGTGGGGTGTTGGGATGGGGCCTTGGGAATGGGGATTGGGATGGGAGAATGGATGTGGGAATGGGGGGTCAGGAAGGGGCACTGAGAACAGGGGGGTGGGGATGGGGGGGGAGGTCAGGATGGGACCTGGGTGTGGGAATGGCGGGGGGTGGGGTGGTGTCCGAATGGGGTCCTGGATGTGGGAATGGGAATGGGGGGTCGAAATGGAGGAATGGAGGGAGGTGGGAATGGGGGGAGGGGTCGCGATGGGCCCAGTGTAGGGCTCGGGCCCCGCGGGGCCGGCAGGGGGCGCTGCAGCTCAAGTCCCGCCCCCTTGCCGTGAGACGCGCGGCGATTGGCTGGGCGGCCCCGGGCGCGGAGCGGTGACGTCACGGCGCGCGCCGCGAGGGATGGCGGCGGCGGGGCTGCTGGGCCGCGGGCCGGTGCGTGAGCTCCGCGTGTCCGTGTCCATGTCCCTGTGTCCGTGTGTCCCTCGGCCGGTAAAGGCAGCCCCCAACCTCGTCCCGGTGCTTCTGGCCCTATCCCAGCCCCCCACCCCCTCCCCGCTGGAGCCCCAGCCCGTGAGCGTGGGGTCCGTGTCCCCCCTGGGTGCCGGTGCCTCCTGCCCGTCCCAGGCCCCCCCAGCCAGCAAGCAGGGGGCTTGTGTGTCCCCTGGTTTCTCAGGGCTATTTCTGCCCCCCCAGCTCTTCCTGCGCTGTGGCTCCTGGCGAAGCTTCGCCTCGCAGACAGATGGAGAGGCCCGGGTGATGCAGGTCCTGCGGGAGAAGTTCCCCCGTGCTTCCAGCATCAAAGTTGTGGATATTTCAGGTATGGAAACAGCTCTTGCTGCCCCCCAAACCCGCCCCTGCCCTTTGCAAGGAATGAGCCAGCTCTGTCCCCAGCCCCACTTGCGGTGGGGACCCTGGGATGGGGCAGGACCCTCGTCATTTGCTGCCACATTTCTGTTCCCAGGAGGCTGCGGCGCCATGTACGAGATCCACATCGAGTCAGAGGAGTTCAGGGACAAGCGGACGGTGCAGCAGCATCGCATGGTCAATCAGGTGCCGGGGGCATGGGGGGATGGTGAGCAAGCGAGCATGCACAGCAATTACAGTGGGTACTGTTTGTGTGTGCACAGCTCTTACAGACAGGCATTCTGTGTGTGACTGTGTAACAATGTGGGTGTACAACGCTTACAGCTGGGTGCTCTGTGTGTGTATGCACAGCGCTTACAGCTGGGCGCTCTGTGTGCGTGTGTGCACAGCACTTACAGCTGGGTACTCTGTGTATGACTTTGTGTATGTGGTGTATGTGTGCACAGTACTTACAGACAGGCACTATGTGTGTGCACAGCACTTACAGCTGGGTGCTCTGTGTGTGTATGCACAGCACAGCCGGGCACTGTCTGTGTGTGCACAGCACTTACAGCTGGGCGCTCTGTGTGCGCGTGTGTGCACAGCACTTACAGCTGGGTGCTCTGTGTGTGTGTGCATGCACACAGCACTTACAGCTGGGTGCTCTGTGTGTGTGTGTATGCACAGCACAGCCAGGCACTGTCTGTGTGTGCACAGCACTTACAGCTGGGCGCTCTGTGTGCGCGTGTGTGCACAGCACTTACAGCTGGGTGCTCTGTGTGTGTGTGCATGCACACAGCACTTACAGCTGGGTGCTCTGTGTGTGTGTGTATGCACAGCACAGCCGGGCACTGTCTGTGTGTGCACAGCACTTACAGCTGGGCGCTCTGTGTGCGCGTGTGTGCACAGCACTTACAGCTGGGTGCTCTGTGTGTGTATGCACAGCACAGCCAGGCACTGTCTGTGTGTGCACAGCACTTACAGCTGGGTGCTGCATGTGTGTGTGTGCACAGCGCTTACAGCTGGGTGCTGTGCGTGTGTGTGCACAGCGCTTACAGCTGGGTGCTCCTGTGGGAGTGCACAGTGCATACATCCGGGTGTTCTGCATGTGACTGTGTAGGTGCACATGCACACAGCACTGACAGCTGTGCACCCAGCTGAGTGGGTGTCTGTGTCTCCATCTGTCTGTGTGTGCCCCTGCCCCCCTCTAACACTGCACTCTCTTGCAGGCCCTCAGTGAGGAGATCAGGACCATGCACGGCTTGCGCATCTTCACCTCCGCCCCCAAGCCCTGATGCTCAATAAAGCTGCTCCCGCTGCAATCCCAGCTTTGCTCCTCACTGAGGAGCCAGCGCTGCCTCTGTCTCTCAACTTTCCCTCAGAGCCGTGTTTCTCGTTAAGGCAGGGAGGGGGGGGGGGTTGGCTGCAAGGGGAGGGGGAAAGAGGAGACAGCCCCTTCCTCTGAAAGAACAGGAAGGAGAAACTTTATTATTGCGTTGCCACATAGCAGGGTCCCTCTCTCGGCCCCCTGGCTGGGAACACCAGCCTGCTGCCCCTCCAGCCCAGGCACTTCTTGTCCTCCCCCCACAATGCTGCTGCCAGAGGGGAGCTTAAGGCTCTCAGTGCATCTCACCTGAAAAAAGCTTCTGAAAATAAGCTGTGCTGCTCTGCTCTGCCCTGCCCCCGGGGAAGCACACCCGCTGCGGGTGCTCACAGGCCAAGCTGTGTCCATGAGTCCAGAGGAAAACTCTGCCTCTGGGAGTAGAAAGCAGCCATGTGGCACTTGAACTTCACCCCATGAAACTTGCTCTGAGTCCCATCCTCAGCCAGACCGTGGCTCCTGCCAGACGCAGGCATGTGGCCTAAAAAGCCAAGCAGGCTGCACAGGGGAGTCACAGCACGCCAGCAGCTTCTGAAACAGCGCGGGCAGCAGCTGCCGCACAGCAGAAGCGATGCTTGGCCTCGGAGACCGATGCCGCTCAGAACGCTCTCTGGCGCCTTTGGGCTTGTGTCGCTGAAGGCAAAGCGCAGAAGTGGCTGGCGGACAAAGTGGAAAGGAGCAGCCGAAAGGGACCTCCCAGGGAAAGTTTATCTGTCCTTGGAGCCCAGCTTCTCGATCAATTCCTGCAGAGGAGCCAGCTCCCGCCTGTCAATCAAGTTGAATTCCTAGCAGAGAAAGACACAGCACAAAAACTAAGGTCAGCTGTCAGAAAGCTGCTGGCAGACGTGTCCGGCCACTGCATGCGTGCTGGGCACTTGCCCTGTCAGTATGTGCCAGCTCCCATGAGAATCTCACCAGGCACCACCATAGCAGCTGCTGCTCCCTTCCCTTTGGGGTGAAATTCAAGCATTTTGAGACAACAGAACTTTTCCTGCTGCATCACCAAGTCCTGGGCTGCCTGCTGACCTGCATGTGTGGTCACAGTACAGGCTGTTAAAATACTGGCAAGGAAAAAACAGGTGCTGCTGCTCCATCCAAGTCAATTCCTGAGCTATAGAAGCCCCAGGTTCCCGTCTCAGCCTGGTTTCTTTTGCTGCAGGCTGACAGCTGAAACCCAAGAGGAAAATAAAAGCACTGAGAGACAACCTGGCCTCACTTCCTGCAAAAAAACCCAACACCACAAACCCACAACGCCACAGCTGCCTGGTCTGCACAGCAAAGGAAGGGTGGGAGCCGAGCCTATCTGCCAGCACACACCACAGCTTCAGAGAGCTAGGAGGTGCCTGATGTCCAGCTCCCTTTAAAAGCTAACAGGGAACAAGAAACTTGAGTCACTGGGTGTTGTTTTGCCACGCACCTGCACGAAGAAGATAAAGTGCTTGAAGGAGGTATTGAGGTGGGCCTCCTCCTGCAGCCGCATGACAGAGTCGAAGTGCTGATGGTAGATGTGGGCATACACACGGAACAGCCGCTTCAGGATCGTCTTGGCCACTGACATGAAGTTCTTGGGAAAAGGGACTCCTGAAACGCACCAGCACACACAGATGAGTCCTTCAGTTCTGCCAGAAGTACCAAAAGACATGCAGTGGCAGCGTCTTGGTATCGTGGGGGAGGCGTGCTGCATCATGCAGCCATGCTTACCGATCTTGGAAGGGAAGAGAGTTTCGTCATCCAGCTGGTCCTGCACCCATGTCATCAAGTAATCGATGTACTTGGGAGCTGAGCACTTGATCGGCTTCTTTATGTTGGTGCCGTCTGCCCAGTGGTACTCATACCTGCAGGGAGAGGGAAAGAAGACAAATTCTTCGCTCAGAGGGAAAGAACTGCATTACTGGGCCCACAGCTTCCTCTGTGTCGCAGCAGGGAGTGACACTGCAACACTCCAATTCCTCAGGGCTGACAAGAGCAGCGGTTTACCTTTTTGAGTTTCTCAAGCACCACAAAGCCATCAGTAACACCTCCATCCTGATGGCTGCAGACACTACTCACAGGGTTTCACCCTGAAAAGCAAACTTCAGCTTTGCTGCAACACCAGCAGGAGCGTAGGGGCAAGGAGCTCAGCACTGCCACTGGGTAGAAACAAGGTGCTGGGGTGGATAAAACAAGGTGGAGGGCCAGATTCAGCCCACAGGCCGTGAGTTTGACACCCCTGGTCTAGGAAAAAGCATAACTGTACCATCCACTGAACTCCAGGTTTGCTTATCAATCCCACAGCTTCTCCAAACCAGGGCAGATGCCAACTGCAATGCTACGCGATAACACAAGATCTTTTGCTAAATTCCTCAAAAGCAGGGGGAAACCCCCCACATTCTGACTGTCGCCTCTCAATCCTCAACAAGTGAAAACAAGTGGTGCCATTTAAACAGGAAGTTGCTATAGGAAGTGTCCCCAAATACAGAAACAGGAACTTGGGATCTAGATAACGCTGGGTAGAAAGCTGGGTAGGATGTTACGCCCTATGGATACTGCCCACCAGCCAGACTGCACACCACTGTCCCACCAAAGAGCCTCGAGCAACCTTACAAACCAGACAGCCCGCTGGAGCCTCAGCTCAGCAAAATACGCAAGTGCAGAATCCACACATAACCTCCTTCTCCCCGCAGGTATCCACACCTCTGAAAAACAACAAGGTGCTCCCCTAACATGCCTTCACTGTTTCCTTTCCATTTTCCACGCTTCCCAGACTTCCTACAAAGCAGTCACATTACATCAGGGAGCTAAATGTGCCTCCTGAAAACCACCGCCTGCATGACAGGCGCCAGTGCGAATCGGGGACAACAGCCCCCAGAGCTGCCTTGGCCAGCAGGTGCTTTGTGCCTGTTCACAGGCTGAGCCAGGATGAACACGCTTGGCCAGGCTGATCCCACAGGGTAGGTGATCCCAGCCTTGATGCACCGAAGAATCAGCAGGACTCAAAGACACTTGGCCATTCCCTGCTACATGTACTGGTCTCTACAAGCACAAGGTTCCCTTCCCACTTGGACTCTCTGCAGCAGCATCAGGCTGCTATCTTCCCCTGGCACACACACCATACAGTGCACTGACCCGAGCGCCCACCTGCCTCACACCACCCCTCATCCCAGCCTCTGTTGGCAGCAGCAACTTGAACCACTTGTGCTCAGGAAAACCACATTCCTGTCCTTCAGACCAGGGCTCTGTGAGATGGCACATTGAGAGATTACTACAGAACTTTTACAGCAAAATTAGATGGCTCCAGTCAATGTATATCTCCGTTTTCCTTAAAAGCATTTCAATAACACATCTTGTCAGCTTCCAAACGACACAGGAACCCAGTCAACAGGGGGAAAAAAAAAAAATAAAAATAAAAATCCACATGTACACATCCCTTGGGCAGCCACTCAACACACTGGACAGACAGATGGCTACCAACACCTCCAGTACCTGAAGGGGGCCCACAGGAAAGCTGGTGAGGGCTTGTAGTGATAACATGAGAGGGAATGGCTCTGAATTGGAAGGGGGAAGATTTAGATTACATGTCAGGAAGAAATTCTTCACAATAAGGGTGGGGAGGCCCAGGTTGCCAGGGAAGTTGTGAATGCCCCACCCTGGAGGTGTTCAAGGCCAGGCTGAATGGGGTCTTGAGCACCCTCATCCAGTGGGGGTTGCAGCCGGATGATCTTTAAGGTCCCTTCCAACCCAAACTATTCTATGATTCTATGACACCATGCAGCCTCTCTAGCAGAATGCGTGGCTTCACGTGTGGATAAACAACACCAGAGATCAGGATGCTGCACCTTGACCTGATCTGGACATGTCCTGTCTTCTCTTTAGCTTTTTTCTACATATGCTCAAGCAACCCACATGCTCACCTGCTTCTCCACATTCAAACAGTGGCCATAGACCACAATAAGGTTCTCACCTTGGTCCTGCGGACATGACAGGACAGCTCGCCTCGGTGCAGAACTCTGTGATGGTCCCGTACAGCATGTTGATTTGGTTGAAGAAATCCACCGCTAGAAAGGAAACACATCAAGTTTACTAAAAGTGCAAACACGAAGTAGAGCAGAGCACCAGATTACTCCCTTCAGCTGGCATAGCCTCTGAGGATCACTGCAGCCGGGGGAACACACCACAGAACTCGCAATAAAGCCAAATACCCGTACAATGCCATGCAGCCAACAGCTTTGAGATGTTTCACCCATCTAAGAAACTGAATTGCTTTGTCAGTTTTCACCATTTGGGGACTGCCCTTAACCAATCTGTATACCATAAAGCTCCACATAGCCATTCGCATCTTGGAAACGCCTGCTCGGGGTTCCAGGTGCCTTTGGGAAATGATGGTACCTCAAAAACTTGACTGATTTTGATAATACAGGAGACCTTCCTTAGGTTGAATTTTTGTGGCCTGATTCACTGTCTTCCACTGCTGAAAACTACTTTTTCCTCCTCTAACCTCCAAAGAAACAAAGTTCAAGACTGGGGACAGCAACTGCTAAAGGCAAAATAAAGTTGCAGTATTTGGCTTAAAGTATGCATATAGCAATAATAAAATGAAAACAGAAAGCATAAAAAAAGGAACCGCATAAACCTGGAGTTCAGTAGATGAACCAGGGCTGTCAAACTCATGGTCTGTGGGCCGATTCTGGCCCTCCACCTTGTTTTATCTGGCCTGGCACCTTGTTTCTACCCAGTGGCAGCGCCGAGCTCCTTGCCCCTAAGCTCCTGCCAGCGCCGGTCACGTGTGCAGCGTGTGACGCGCGTTACACTGCAGGAGCAGGAGAACGGTGGGAGCAGTGAGTTTGACACCCCTGCCCTAGAATATCAGCCATCACCGTTTTTGCAGCTGACCATGCTAAATTTGTAATTTCAAACATCCACACTTGAGGCTTACTCACAGGTACAAAAGTAACCATTCACAAGCCCAACAGCCAGTGCAAGTCTGAGCCCCCAACCCTGAAGCCCCAGCTGCCTGAGTTTTGTTTGCTTTTTGCACTCTTCCAGAGTGCAAGGCCCCTTTGATGCAGGACTGATCTGCCGCTGGCACATCAGGCAGCTTTCTTTCCTTTCATCCCAACTCAGGTACCGAAGCAGAGCATGCCTAGGATATGAGTTTCACTTGAGGAAGTTCTAGGTTCTTTTAAAGATAAGGATTTTTGGTTTTCACCTCCACGCTCGGGCAGATCCCTGTCTCACAAGACTTACTGTTAACTGCAATCCACTCATTAAGGTCTTCTCCCTCTGGCAGCATAACCGCTTGTCGAAGGTTACCACTTCCCAGAGTTGCTTCCGCATGTTTCAAGAGTTCATACTGATGGGAGCCTTCAGGAATGTTCTTTTTGGGCTTGAATGTTTTCGAAGATCGACTCCCACTGACAAGAGAGAAAACATTTCCAGTTAGTCCTTTTAACAGCATTTCCTTTCCAGAAACATTTCCCATGTTACCCTGCCAACTATTAACCAGGGTGACACCAGCCCTTCCCTGCTTCCCCCACCACTGGAGCGAGCCATCCTATGTGGAGGCCAAAGCATTCCTGACAGCATCACAAAAGCACCAACACACATTTCTCCCTTTCACCTGCCCTTTTCAAAACCACAAGAAGCATTTGCTATGAAGGCCCAAAGCTTCATCAAGCAGCAGTCACTGCTTTCGGCCACGGAAAGCAAAGCCCTTCCCGGTGGGAAGGAAACAACCTGCTGACTGTTGCCAGGTCCATTTGACAGCTGCAAATATTAAGACATTCAAATGGGCTGTAGGAAACAGCTCACTAAAAATAGCCACTTAATAGACTCCAGCCCTGACATGCAAATTGTCACCGCAATTCTCCCTTCCTGCATCGTACCCACAGCTGTGCTCGGCAGCCGAGCTATCACACAACTCCTTGCCAAACTCCCCCGTCCCTCCAGTGGGGCTGGCAGTTCCACAGCCTCTCCTCAAACAGCCAACGCTGCCAAAAACTGGATGAATTTTGATACATCTCCACCACAAAACATCAACTTTCAGACCCCGCCAGCTCTCTGCTTCCAAAGGAGAGTGATGCAACAACAGGACAGCCAGGGCCAAAGCACAGCTCGGGGGAAATTGGCATGCGCTGCTCAGCACTGCTGGTGTCCTGCTGCCATTGCACTCAACTGGACCCGTTTGGCCAGCACGCGCCTCACAGCAGCTTCCTGGTGCAACCTTACAGCTTCACACACTGTTTATGCACAATGCTTGGTGCAGCAATAAAGACCTTTAAGCTTGCTCTTAAACCAGGCCACTGCCTCCTACTGCAGCTGGAATGCAGGCCTGGCGCATCGTTGACACAGGGCACAGGGTCCAAAATGCAGACCCAGCGCAACATCAGCCCTAGGAAGAGGCTCCCCACCCGCTTCTTACACCACAAAAGGACTCCAGTCCTTGACCACAGAACCTGTCAGGCCTAAAGAGCCAGAAGCTCTCTGACACTTTACAAACCTCCATACTCTGACACAGGCATGCAGCAGCCCACCCTTGGAACCTGTTAAAAGACGATTTTGACACCACAGACTGCAGGTCTAACAAATAAACACTCTTCCCCTGCAGCCAGGCCTGCCCCGCGCACAGGAGGGCAGCTCCTCATGCAGAAACCTGCTGGCACTGGAAGCCAATACCCTTTCCACTGCATTCTGCCAGCCCACAGATGAGGGTAAGGCCTACCTGAAGCCCACCCACGTGGCAGTCCCACACATGCAGAATGACTGCCTCATCTTTTCTGCCTCATTCACATCCCTAAAGCCCTCTCCCATCTCCCAGAGCCTCCCACCACCACAGAGCATCCCTGCAGACACTTCCCCCTCTCTGCCTCAGGACCCCCCCCAATGCCCCTGGAAATACCAAATCCCCAAATTCACCCCACTTGGGAGGGATTAACCCTCACAAAGCTAACCCTCTCCAAAGCAATCCCTCTAGAACGGCCCCCCAAAAAGCTTCCCATGCCTCACACACACACTCAAAGCTCTCTTCACCTCTGTGCCCCTCCATGGCACCTGCCCAACTCAGGCACTCCCCAGGCACCCACTTGGCCAGTGCCCCTCCCAGCACAGCCTAGGACTACAGGACCACAAGGCACCCAATCTCACCCCACCTGCCTCCCGAAACCACTACACCCCAGGGCTCCTCTGCAACCCCACACTCCTCCTCGTGCCCACTAAACTCCCCCAGGCCCCTCCTGAGCCTCCAACGCCTCTGCCCAAAGCCCCCAAGGCTTCCCCCCAAGCGCCCCTTTGGAGACACACCACCCCCTCCCCCCATCATAATGCCTTCCTCAGCTCCCGGGGGTCACTGGGACCTAAGATCCCCAGGATCCTTCCCCGAGGCCCAGGACTGCCCTCAGGGATCCCCCACTCCCCGACACTCTCCTCGAGCTCCTGAACGCAGCCAGCTCCCCCCAGCCACAACCTAAGCCCCCCCGCGGCCCAAGGAGCCTTCCCTCCCCCAAAGCCCGCACAGACCCAGTTCTCAAGGCTTCCTAAACACCTCCCCACCACGGCCGGGCCCGAAGGTCGCCCCTCCCCTCAGAACAAGCTCAAGGGCCGCCGCCCCCCACCCCCAGAACAAGCTCAAGGGTCGCCCTCTCCTCCACCTCAGAATGAGCTCAAGGGCCGCCACCGCCCCCCTCTCCCCCCCCGAATAAGCTCAAGGGCCGCCACCGCCCCCCTCTCCCCCCCCGAATAAGCTCAAGGGCCGCCCCCCGACTCCTCACGGCACAGGCCTAAAGGCCACCCCACCTTCCCCTCACAGCCCAGGCCAGAGAGCCTCTCCCCCACCTTCACATGTAGGGCTCGAGGCCTCACTATCACCATGAACCCCCCCCACCCCTCACAGCACCCCTGTGGCGGCCTCTCCCCAGGCCCCCCCGCTCTCACAAGAGGAAGCTCATGGCGAGCTCCGGGCCGGGGCTGAGCGGGCGGCGGCGCCCACGGCTCCGGCGGCAACCGCCCCGCCCCCCGCGCCAGATCTCGCGAGAGTCGGGAAGGGGGAGGAGCTTCCACGTGCGCCCAGGGGGCGCGCTTTTCGTGAGGGGGCGTGGCCACAGGGGGCCCTGGGCGGGGGGCGGTGCTACGTGGGCCTGGGGACCTCCCATGGGCCCGAGGACCTTGGAATCCCTATTCCCAGCTGTAACCCCAATCCCAGCCCTAATCTCAGCTCTAACTCCAGTCCCACAGTTTAGCCAGAACTGATCCCATCCCCAGTGCCAGCTCTAAATCCCAATCTGAGCTCTAATCCTGTAATTAATGTCACAGTTATCCCTGACTCCAACCCCAACCTCAATCCTAGCCCTAATCCTAATCCCACAGTTAACCCTAACGCTGATCCAAGCCCCAAAACCGGTTTACCCTCAGCCCCAGCCCTAACCCTAGTCTCATATTTGGTCCTAACTCTTATCCCACCTCTAATTCCAATCCCATCTCCAAACCAGTCCCAGCCCTAATCCTAATCCCATAGCTAGTCCTAACTCTGATCCTAGTCTCTATCCCGACTCTAACCCCAATCCCATCCCTAATACCAGGTCTAGTCCCAGTCCCAGCCCTAATCCTGGAGTTAATCCTGGCTCTGCTTCCACCCACAACCCCATCTCTAACCCTGATATCAACCCCAAGCACGGATTTACTCCTAACCCCAGCCCTAACCGTAACCCTACGGCTGGCTCTAACTCTGACCGCAACCCCCACTCCCAGTTCTAACATCAATCCCAGTCCGTGATCCCATTCCAACCCCCAACCCCCAACCCCCAACCCCCAACCCATCCCGCCCCTGGCACCGCCCCTGGCACCGCCCTCCGGCTCACGCAATCCGCCACCGCTCTTGCAGCGGCTCTCGCGCCGGGCCCAGCCAATCAGCGCCGCCGTGCCCAATTCGGGAAGGAAAGCCCCGCCCACTCCACCAACCACACGCCTATTTTTCCTAACGCCCCGCCCACCCTTCCATCTCCACCAATCGCAACCGGGGAGTTCCCGCTCGGTCCCGCCCTCTTCCTCCCCGCCGTCATCCATTGGCTCCCGCGGCCGCGCGGCACGGGGGGGCGGTCCCGCGAGTTTTATAAGGAGGCGGGCGGGCAGCAGGCGCTGTTTTCTCTCGCGTGTCCCTCGTTGCCCGGCGTTGCCGCTGCTATGGCAACCGCGCTGTGCCCGCTGCGCGCCCTGGGCCGCGCTGCGCCTCGGGGCCGCCCCCTGCACCTCGGCAGCGCCAGGTACTGGGGGAGGGGTGAGGGGGGAGGCGGGCCTGCTGCCGTTACCGGCTGAGCCGGGCCCCCAGCGGCCGCCCCGCGCGGTGCAGGCTGATGAAATCCCGCTCCCGCCTTGCGTGGGGCCGGGCGGCAGCGGCTCCGGGGGGGGCCCTCCCCCTGTACCCCCCCCAAGAGCTCTCCCAGGCACCCCCCGTGGGGCCGTTTTCTCCCCCTCGCTTCCTCCTTCTCACCCCTCACGTCCCCCACTCGGGATCCCGCTTCCCACCAAGGGTCTCCCCCCTAAAGGGACCCCTTCCCCCTTTTCTCCCGAGGGACCCCTTCCCGTCCCGCAACTCCCAGCCCCCCTCCCCCCCGCCCCCGAACTCCCCTAAGGGGTCCGACCTCACCCCTTCCCCTCCCGAGGGGTCCCCCTTTTCCCCACTTCCTCCTCTCATCTTCCGCCCCCGAGGGGGTACCCCCTTCTCCTCCGAGGGACCCCCCTCCTCCCCAAGGGTTCCCCCCGCAAGAGGAACCCCCCTCGCACCCCCCCCCCCCCACACTCGCATCCTTCCCCCGAGGGCCCCTCCATCCCCCCCCCTCCGCATTCTCCCCGAGGGAACCCCCCGAGGTCCCCTTCCCGAGGACCCGTTTTGCATCCCCCCAGGGGGTCTCCCTTCTCCCGCACCCCCGAGGGGTCTCCGACCCCATGGAGGACCCCCGTCCCTCTTGCAACTCACTGAAGGGGCCCCTCTTGCCCCCCCTCACCCTCTCCCGCATGTCCCCACAGGGTCCCCTTCCCCCTCACACCACTTCCCACGGGCCCTCTTCCCATCACACAACCCCCCCCTCCATCCACCACACCCCGAGGGTCCCAGCTCCCACGTTTTAAGCAGTGCGGGAGGGACTCGGTCCACGCACCCCCCACCTGCCCCTCCCCGTGGGTCCCCTGAAACACCAAACCAGCTATGCGGGAGCTGGAGAACCTTTTTCCTGCTCCAGACGAGGCTCCGAGCTCTTTTATTGCCTCCCCGGAGCTCACAGTGGGGCTCGGGGCTTCTCCCTGTGCCCTGGCAGCCCTCAGGCTCTTGGCGCGAGGGGTCCTTGGCTTAATGAATTCCTCTTTCCTGAGCTTGCCAGGTACCTGTAATAATTCCTTTTACATCTGAGTCCAGGTGTGAAAGCTAAAACAAAAATTAGTGGTCAACTGAAACAAGAATTAGCTCGGCCGGTGGCTGCGCTGCTGTGGAATGGGTGATGGTTAAATAGGGGGATTGCTGTTAGGGACAAAATTATGTTTAATTCCCAGTACATGGGAAAATGTTTGAGTATGTCAGGGATTAAGGAAGTACAAGGGATCTTCTGTGTCTCTGAGTAAGTGTTCACACAAGGCTTTCCTGCCTGTTATGGTGTGCTGTGGCTGTCCTGCGCTGGCAGGGGTCGGGACTGGTGTTACAGGTGGTTCTTCCCATGCTTCAGGGGGAGGCCTGTGCCTAGGGAAGGGCAGGAACCATCGGCAGAGGACTGAGCACAAGACCCTGGTAGGAAAAGGTCCCTATGCCAGGCAGCTGGGAGGGCTGAGGAGAAATGGCACAGCTCTCTCCTGTCAGATGGTGTGGTGAAGGGAGGATTAGGGGCTGTGCTCCAGGCTGTCAGGCTTTCACCTGTGGCTTCCCTTTCTTCTGGTTCCCTGTGGCAAGCTGAGGAGCTGGTGGAGTTGTGGTGCGTGTTGCTTGGCCCTGATGATCTGGGAAGGCACTGTAACTGACAGTCACTGCAGGAGCAGCTCTGCCTGCTCCGGCTCGGAGGTAGGAGCGACTGCACAAGGTGCTCATCCTGAGGCCTTGCAGCATGGCAAGGCTGGAAGTGAAGCTTGTGAAAGTGAATCCTCCCACAGAGGGAGTGGTGAGTGGTGTTCGAATGAGATTTAGCATGGGAACCTGAAGGGAAGGCCCAGGCATGAGGAGAGCGGGTTGCCTGCTGGGAGCAGGGGCTGGCAGCTGTCCCCTCCTGGCTTGGCTTGCAGTCCTTCCATATTTTGCAGGGTGTCTGGTTGCCTGGAATGTGTCTGGATATTCCTGTTACTGATTTAGACCCAGAACATACGTGAGGAGCTGTTTTGAGGTGGCTCGAGATGCAGATTCCCTTCTGCTCCAGCTGGAAGCTGGCAGAGTGGGGGGGAAACTGCGTTCCCCAGCCCAGCTTTAGCAGCCTGGGGGACAGTGTGAGTGGTGGCAGCGATGGCTCGAGCCAGGGAGGGCACGAGGCTGGCTCACACAGGCTGCATGCCGTGCTAGATGGGCCGACAGTCTCCCTGGCGGATTTGTGGGGGAGTAGATCTCTGAGAATGGAACAGAAGCACGGAGTGCTGTGACTCTGGGGCTGCAGCCAGCAAGCCAGAATTATTGGATAGCCCTCTGGTGGCAGAAACTCCAGTGGAGCAGAGGGAGTTGTGCTCTGTAGTGAAGCTGTAGTACCTTCACAAGGAACAGGTGACCGTCTCTCTAAAAATGAAGCTGATCTTATCATGGCTTGAAACATGCACACACCAGGGAATGATGCCTGGCCTCACGGAGAGCAGTGCGAATGCTCTCTCCGGCTGCACAAACGGGTCGGTCCCTCTGGCAGTTTTGTTTGCTGATCCCAGCTTTGGGCAGCAAAGCTGTAAATGAAGACCAATGCAGCGTCATTTTGGAGGACAGGTGCAACAGGTGTGTCTAGAGCTCAAAAAGCTGCTTCTGCCCTGGCATCTGTGTTTCCTGGTCTGTGTCACGCAGAGCTTGAATTTGAAGGTGCTAATGATGCTCACTGCTTTGGTAATGCTTCTCTGTTGCAGAAACGACGCGGTTGTGATTTCTGGAAGGAAGCTGGCCCGGCAGATCAGACAGGAAGCCCGTCATGAGGTTGAGCAGTGGGTAGCAGCTGGAAACAAGAGACCTCACCTCAGCGTTGTTCTTGTTGGAGAAAATCCAGCGAGTCACTCCTACGTACTGAACAAAACCAAAGCCGCTGCTGACGTTGGTATGTTCTGCACTCTGTTCCGAAAAAGTGAAGAAAGTAACAGTTTTATGTTGCTTGAGTTGTGAGCCCTCTGCGTTGGAGTGGAGGGTGGAGGAAGCATTCTGGGATGCATCCTCCTGGCAGCTTTTCCCCTCAGCTGTCTCACAGCCAGTGCTTGCCCCAGCGCTTGCTGGGGCTTTTCTGGCTGCCTTCACTGTCGCACGGGGATGTAGTTACTAAACATGGTTCCTGTGTGCACTGGGCCGTTCGAATCCTTTAGGGCAATACCGGGGGCTGTAGTTTGGATTTGCAGCCTTCCCAGGGCCATACAAAGCACAGGCAGGACTCTGATTTGCCTTCGTTCCTGAACTTTCTGCCATCTGACTCCTTCCAGTCTTGCAAACCAAGGTCCTGCTTGGTCTTCAGCCAAATTTACTTCTGGAGGAAATGTGCTGAAAAGGGCTAGAGGCAATAAATGGTTTCCTTTTATCACAGGTTCTGAGCTGCTGGAGCCACTTTTGAAGCTGAGACTTTTAGGCCAATGTCTCCTCCTTGCTATGTTAAGAGGGACAACAGGATGTGTGGTTGCATCTTCGCTGTAGCATTCTCTGGTTGGGTTTCTCCAAGCCCTCCCTGCACTTGGAGATTCTCTGCTTTTGAGTAGTCTTTCCCAGGTCATGTAGACCGATACTGATGGTCCTCAACCGTCCCCTGCAAGACTTGAAGGTCTCCAGCCTGGAAGGTGCTTGTGGTGGCACAAAGCCTCCAGTCCTTGGTGTGTGCCTGCCAGATTTGATAGAGCAATGAAATGGGGCAGCTTAAATCTGCAAGGATTAAGGAAGTTGCTTTCCTGCTTGTGCACATGAGGCTCTAATGTGGCGCTTTCAATGGTTGTACAGGAATCAGCAGTGAAACCATCCTCCGGCCGGCCTCTGTTACTGAAGAGGAGCTACTGGATTTGATCAGCAATCTCAATAACGATGCCAATGTGGATGGTCTGTTGGTACAGCTTCCATTACCTGGTGAGTAGTGAGATCTCTGCCTGTTTCATTTTTATGTAAAGCATGGGTGGCAAACACAAGACCTGTGGGCTGAATCGAACCCTCCGCCTTGTTTTATTCCACTCAGCACGATGTTTCTACCTGGCACCAGTGCCAGGCTCCTTGCCCCTACAGTTTGCCAGTGGGCCAGTTGTGTGTGCAGCATGTGGTGCACATTACGCTGCAGGAGCAGGCTGATATGGACCCCAGTGAAAAGGAGTTTGACACCCCTGACGTAAAGCTTTTCAGGGTTTGTCTGAACCAGCAGCAGCTCAAGGGCTGTCCTGGCACAAGAGGTAGCACTGTGCCACGAGGCAGCTTAAAGAATCTGATGCAGCTACTCAATCCTGCAGCTGCCTGTACGGGTTAAATTGCTGGGGGCCACAATAATCTGTCCTCATGTGAGGAGTGTTGGCTTCCAGAGCCAGAAGCTTGAACTTGGTTGTGACACTGAGGCTGCCTAAAAATACCCTCTCTGCATTAGTGATGCTGTAAGTCCCAGAGTGGTTCCAGTCCCCTTCAGCTGGGAGCTGTTGGCCTTGAGCTTGCTGAAGTTTTGTGTAGCTTCAGGCTTCCAAACTCTGAAGGGGCCGGTGCAGCGGGTCAGGGCTCCGGCTGAGTGCAAAAAGCAGGTTTTTGGCTGATGCCCAGGGTTAAAACTTTTTGTTCTCTTCCAGAACATATCGATGAGCGCAAGATTTGCAATGCTGTGAGTCCAGACAAAGACGTTGATGGCTTTCATGTGATAAATGTGGGGCGCATGTGTCTCGACCAGTACTCCATGCTGCCGGCTACCCCGTGGGGAGTCTGGGAAATCATCAAGAGGACTGGTAAGCTGCTGCTGCAGTATTTGGCTGCTGTAACTCCAGCCTGTGTTTGTTTTAAGACTGTTTTGTCTTCTGCAGGCATCCCAACACTGGGGAAGAATGTGGTGGTGGCTGGCAGGTCAAAGAACGTGGGCATGCCCATTGCCATGTTGCTGCATACAGATGGCAGGCACGAGCGCCCAGGAGGTAGGAGCTTGTCAGCCTTGGGGCCTGTGTGCAGAAGGAAGCCCTCAACATTCTGCATTGTCCTTTGTAAGCTCCTAAATCAGTCCCAGGAATGGCCTAGGGACTTGGGGCCATCACATGGGCTGTGATCAAGGCTGAGGAATTAACTCAGCACATAGTCAGCCTTGTAACATTCCGGAGCCTTCTTCAGTGAGTCCTCGTCCTCTTCTGTACCAGATCCTGCCCTCTGGCTGGAGGCTGTTCCCTGGGCTTTGTCATCAGGCTCTGCTGTTCCTGATAAATACAAGGGGGGTTTTGAAGGGGAAAATTTAGAGAAGTGGCTGGGTTTGGGTAGTGTGAGCTAATGCGTGGAACCACTCTTGCAGGTGACGCGACAGTCACAATATCCCACCGCTACACTCCCAAGGAGCAGCTGAAGCAACACACAATCCGTGCTGATATTGTGGTAGCGGCAGCAGGTAAGACCTGATTCTTTAACAGTACAGGTGGGGCACACAGGGGGTGCTGCTGTGCAGCTTGTCTGGTGTTCCTGATGGGAATCCTTGCTTGCAGGAGACAATCCTGTTGGTATTGAATGTCCTGGGCCTTCCTGGCTGAAGCAGCTCTGGCAGCATAGGGGAATCCTGTGATTAAGCCTCAGCATCACCTACTTGATCTTACTAGCAGAGCTGTTTGTAGCTCTGCCTTTGAAATGTAAAATAACATCTGTCAGGAGAGCTTGGTGTGCAATTGGGAGAACACCTAAAGACAGGCTTTGCTGTACGTGCAGACACCTCTGTATGTGCAGAGGAGAAAAAAACCCCCTGAGATAGCATCTGCTTAAGTAGAGACAGAGTGCAGAGCTCTGCAGCGTCATCTTCTGAGCACAAGGAATCACTGAGGTGTGCTTGTCTCCAGGCTGTACCCTTGGCATGGAGGAAGCTCATCAGCAGGGGATCTGGGCTGATTTCGTGTGTCTGTTTGGCACCAGCAGCCAGGTGTGAGCCTGTTGGGAGTAAGGAGAGAATGTTGGTTAGAAATGGGGCATGAAGAGGAAAGGTGCTGGAAGGACTAGGAGTGGTGTTGGAGTGGAAGGTGTTGATGCATGTAACAACAGCAGCAGTGCTGCGGGCAGGTAAGACGTGTGAATTATCAAAGGTGGTCAGTAGATGGGAGGAAGGCTTGCATGAAAGAGTTAACTAAGGGAGTGTGGGAAGCAGTATCTGGCAGAACCAGACAAACACACCCCTCCTGAAAGGGTGGAGCAGCCCCAAGCTGCTGCTCCCCACCCCTCGCCCTGTCATGTTGGGGTTTTTACAGCCCCCAGTGAAGACAGTGCCTCTGCTGGTCTGGGCGCTGCTCTCACTGGCTCCGTGGCTGGAGTTGTGTGAATCAACACTGCAACAGACTTCAAACACAAGCTGTAAGGCTTCACCTTGAAGAGGACACTTTGGTCCAGCTGCTTTCCCAGGCCTCTTTCTGGGAGTGGATTCCAGCTCTTTGTGCTCCAGGGTTATAAGTAAACCAGTCAAATTTCCATCTGAGCTGAACTTCAAGGAGCAGTGTAGGATTGTGCAGCTGTGGGTAGATTTACAGATGAGGTGTGAGGGAGCAGGAAGGCTGTTTAATGGCACCGTGAGTGTGTGGCTCTGTTTTCTCCCCACAGGCATACCCAACCTGATCACAGCAGATATGATCAAAGAAGGAGCTGCAGTTATTGATGTGGGGATAACGAGAGTGCAGGATCCTGTCACTGCCAGATCACGGCTGGTTGGGGATGTGGATTTTGAAGGTATGGAAAAGGCCCTGCATGTGATTCCCAGAGCATTAAACACCTAGGGTGCTGTATTGTACCATACCCAAGGGAGCAGCATTCCTGTAACCTGCTGTGGGAAAGCTGTGTGCTGTGAGGCAGAGGAGACTCATCTGGAGCCTAGCAGCCAGGTTGCTTTGCTTCTACTCCAACTCCATCGCTCATACTCCTGCTTTTAAATAAAAACAGGCAGAACTTGCTTTCTGTTCTCTGGGCCTGCTCACCACTTAGCTGCAGCCGTGCTCAGCAGGCTGAAAGAGAGGGTGAATATTCAGACTCTTTGTATTTTATTGTGGCTGCCCTCAAGGGCATGTGTACAGCCCACATGTAGTCTCAGTCTTGACCCTTCTGTGATTTAAGTCCAGACCTTGCTTTTTGCTTTTCCCCCAGCTTGGGCTTTTCAGTGAAGCTTGCTCAGAAACAGGGATGCACAGAGGGCAGGGTGTTCTGTCCTGCCCTAGAAAACAGGGGGAAAACATCCACTTGAAGAAACAGCTGTTCCTTAGCTGGTAATCTTGAAGGGATTTTAGCAGTGTTAGTCTGGTTACAGCTCTCTTCTGGCCAGCCCCTTAAGTGTGGCTACTCTGGACTTGCACACTAAGCTCTGGCTGCCTTTCCTGCAGGGGTGAAGAAGAAAGCCAGCTACATCACTCCAGTCCCTGGGGGTGTTGGGCCCATGACAGTCGCCATGCTGATGAAGAACACAATCATCGCTGCAAAGAAGCTGTTGAAACCCAAAGAGCTGGAAGCATTAACCGCTTAAGGTGGGACTCTTAGCACTGACGGTGACATTCCACACTGACTCCCAAACAGGCCGATAGAAAATGCAATCTTTTTATTTATTGTATTGAAGTGGAGTTTCCTGTTCTGAGGTCGTAGGTATTTATTTGAAGCTGAAGCATGTGCGCAGTAGCTGTGCTGAGGTGTAAGCATTTGCACTCTTGGCCTACTCGTGCTAGCGCAGCCGCTTTGCGTTTAAAGCTAGCTCTTCTAGGAGGCTGGCCCTGCTCTTGCAGGGACTGGGCAGTGGTTGGGATCCTGGGTGTGCCAGCTCCCTGGGAGCTCAGGGTGGCATTGGCGATCCAGTGGGACAGAGCACTGCTCTGCAGTGCAAAAGCAACGGCCTTCATGGTTCTGTTCTCACAAACGCTCAGTCTGCCCAGACTGCTCGCGTTTGACTCACACTGAAGTCTCCTCTTCAAGCTGGGTGCTCAGGGTGAGTTAAGCTCTTCTGGAGAAGTTGTTACTTGAAAAAAGCCCTGTGTCTGCTCCCTGCTTGTACAGGGCCCTGGGCAGCGGCAGATCTGTTGTAACACGTTCTTCTAGTGTGCAGCTAAGCTGGTTTTTGCTATTGGAATGGTGACTTTTTTTAAAAGCCTGTTTTCTAACCAAAGAATAATGGGGCAGGGGCTGTTAATGTCTGTCTGCACTGGACACATGGGAGGTTTCCTGGGCTGTATTGTCAAGCAGACAAGTACTTAGTGAATAGTGTGGGCTAACTCTAAATAAAGTACAAGCAGAAAACAAATGCATTTGTGTCCTGGAATTATTGCTGAGCAAGTCTTCCACTTCTACCAGAAAAGGAGAGCTGCCTTCAGCAATCATTTAGGAAAACCCTTGCAGTGTGAGCTCCCTTATGTCCCATGTCCATAGTGCTCCCCTGGAGGGGAGAGTGCCAATAAAACGTGAGGGAAGGAAAGCTGGGGTTCAGGGGCTCCGCACCAGAAACACAAAGAGCTGAGGCTCATGGATAGGAGGTTTATTGGGTTGTATCTCCAATACGTACAAAAAGGCCAAAGCGGTTCTGTATCGGAGGTGGTGGATCTGAGATGCTCCACTGTTTTCAGATACAAAAAGTATAAACCAGAGGTGAACCTTGCAAAATGGGCAGATTTAGTCAAAACAACGTGGATGCTGGAGTGGCTTCTGCTCTGCTGTGTGAAACATTGACCAGAGTCCACCAAGCCTTTCTAGGGCTGTCGCAGAGTAGAGCTGACGTACTGGGTGAAGCGAATTATCCTGTGTGATGAAATTGTAAGCCCACCTGTACCAGCCTTCAGCTGCCACAGGGGAGAGTGGTACAAAACGCTACAGAGCAGACACGATGCATTCAAGGAGAAAGAGTTCTTAATGTTAACATCAAGCTACGTGGCTCTTGGGGTTATTCCTCTCGCTGTGTTTCCCCAGGAGGAGTGCTCGAACCAGAAACAATTTCTATAAATAAGAAACAGCATTCAAGTCTTTCTGTTGGACTGGGCTGTTTCCAGAGAGCTGGGATCTGCCCACACATGGTTCAGACCAGTTGCAATATCGAACTGGTGTCCCAGAAACCCCTCTAGCTGGTAGAAACAACAGGTAGGTTCTGCCTGGGGGAAGGGTTGGGGCTCTGTCAGGCTTGAAATGGAGCAAAAGGGAGAAAAAAAAAAAAAAGAATCCATCTAGCAAAAATGAGTAAAAGAAACAGACTTGAGAGGGGGGGGTCCAGAGCAGTGTTTCTAAACTGGAGGTGAGCTTAGCCTGTGGGAGGAAAAAGCCCTTGGAAAGCCTTGGTGCTATTGGAAAAAAAAGGGGTAAGAGCTGGGCAGAGCCAAACTGAGCTTGGTGCCTGTGCTGACACCCAACCCGCGCCCTTCCCTGCCTTTCCCAGAGGACCCAAAGGCAGCAGAGGGTGGGAAGAGCCCTTTGCAGAGCTGGAACATTGGCAGGGACCAAGCAAAGAGCAGCTGGATGTGAGCCCCAAAGCAGGGCTGGGTACGTGGCAGGGGACACGCTGGCTTTCCCCTCCCCATTCTGAGCCGCTTGCTGTTAAACCATGTGTGAAACACCAGGACTGAGGGGCTAAAGAGGGGGCAAAGCCCTCACACAGGGGCTGGGCAGGCACAGCGGGCACCTCTCACTCCAGCCCAGCGCAGGGACTGGGCTGTTATCAGCCCCCCGGGGAGAGCTGCGGGTGAGGACATGGGGGTGGGCGACCAAGGGGCTTTGCTGCAGCAGCCGTTCCTGTTTCCTGGTAGAAACTGCCCTGCTGCCTGCAGAAACCATTCCTAATTCCCTACAGAAACCAAGGCTCCATTCCCTGCTCTGCTCTCCTGTCGCAGCCCGGCTTCTGCTCCTCTTTCCCTTCCTGGGGTTTTGCTCCAGGTCCCCAGCTCCTTCACAGCCCTGTTTGGCTCCTCATCCCCTCCTGCGCGTCCCGATGGGGCCAGCAGAGCTGTGCGCCCCTCCTGCCGCCACACCTGGGATGCTGCACCTCAAGGGACTCCCCTTGTGTTGGGCTCCTCTTGCCAAACCAAAGGCACCATCTCCTTCACAAAACAAGGCTCCCTGAGAGCCACCCTGTGATTTCAGGGACTGGGGAGCAGGGACAGACGCTTCCCCTTCCTTCTCAGCCACGCAAACCTCCTCCCTACCCCAAAAATCCCCCTGAAAACATCACCCCAGCGCAGTCCCCCTCCCCATCAGCCTCCCAGCTGCTCCCACAGGCCTGGCCACTTTCAGCTCCTCCAGCCCAGCAGTGGCTCTGGGACGAGTGGAGGCCAAAATCACCAATTCCACCCTTTCAGCCCCGTTTCCCTGCCAGCAGTGATGCTTTTGTCCAGGGAATTCAGCAACAATTTGCAGAATTTGCAGTTGCAGGTGGAGAACAATCCCACGCTTTCAGGATTCAGACATAGATCCCAATCCTAAAAATCCCTGTCGCATTTTTATTGTGCTGAATCCTCTCGTGTCAGGCTTGGGATGCGTCACACTCACAACAACCTGATAGCTGGGGCCAGTGATCAAAACCACCCAAAATACAGAGGGATGCTGTGAAAACACACTCAGGAATGCCTGAGGATGGTGGGAACCAGCTGGAGTGAGGAAGGCTCAGCTGGGAGCATCGACCAGCGACCTTGAAGGTGTTTCCCATGGTGGGTGCTGGTCACCCAGGGCTGGGGAAGCGGGTGGGGGAGCTTGGTCGGTGCCGTTTACCTGCGATCCATGTCTGAACTGTTCGGGGAGGAATCAGAACGCAATGCTCCCGGTGGAGGACCTCTTTCCTGGGGGGACATGGAGGTGGGTGAAGGAACCTGCCAGAAAACCACTCATCCCCCTGCTCCAACCTGCTACTGGGTCCAGCAGCCTCCAGACAGTGGGAGGAGGAAAAAAGCTCCTGAGAAATGCTGATTTTGGGGTGATTAGAGAAAGAAAAAGGCCCCACCATCCCCTGCTGGCAGCAGTTTGAGGACAGTCAATGAATTAGCATGTTGGAACTTCCTAGCATCGTGATGCCACCTGGTGCCGAGCCGGAATAAATGCACTTGGATTTATCCTGAATGGTTTTGGTTACGCTGGTTTCACGGGGAAAGCTGAGCCGAATTGAACACACCTGCTCTTTTGCAGCTGGGATGATGTCACCACAAGCTTTGCATCCCCCGCTTTTAGGGGCTCATACCCTTCCAAAATATATATTCATATTTTAAAAATCCCCAACAGCATTGGCTCAAGGGGGAGACCCAGGAGAGTTCTGGCTTCCCAGGCACCTGGAATACAGAATTAGTAGTGCTGAGCCTGCTGCATCCTCTCAAACCTGCTTTAAGTACAGCAAACCCTCCTGCCCTGCTTGGGCAGATGGAGCCAGGCTGTGTCTTTCAGTGAGGTGGCCACACAGACACCGTGGCAAGAGATTAGGAAGCAGTAGGGTATGTGAGAGAGGCTCCTGAAGGAGAAAGAGGTGAAAGAGCTGGAGAAAGTATGCCCACTGTCTGCCCCATAGATTGGGTGTGATTATTTACATGTACCTGTCTTTGTTAAGGGTTTTCTTGGCTTTCTTAAACTGAGATCGGAAGAAAAGCCTCCAGCACCCATGGTAACTGAACCCTTTGTTCAGCTGTGAACAGACAACCAATGGCATCTTGGCCAGCATCAGAAACGGCGGGGCCAGCAGCGCCAAGGAGGTGATTGTGCCCCTGTACTCGGCATTGGGGAGGCCACACCTTGAATGCTGTCTTCAGTTTTGGGCCCCTCACTACAAGAAAGACATTGAGGGACTGGAGCGTGTTCAGAGTAGGGCAATGAAGCTGAGGAAGGGGCTGGAGAAAATGTCCTATATGGAGTGGCTGAGGAAACTGGGGTTGTTTATCCTGAAGAAGAGGAGGCTGAGGGGAGACGATCTACAGCTACCTGAAAGGAGATTGTGCCAAGGTGGGTGTTGGTCTCTTCTCCCAAGTGACAGGTGATAGAGCAAGAGGTAATGGCCTCAGGGAGGTTTAGACTAAACATTAGGAAAAATTTCTTCACTGAAAGGACAGTCAGGCACTGGCAGAGGCTGCCCAGGGAGGTGGTTGAGTCACCATCCCTGGAGGTGTTTTAAAAGATGGGTAGATGAGGTGCTCGGGGATCTGGTTTAGCAGTGGACAGGTACGGTTGGACTCAATAATCTAAAGGTCTTTCCAACCAGGCAATTCTACGATTCCATGATAATATGATAATAATATCCAACCCGATATATTTTTGTTGTGTCTAGAGGTGCACATGATCTCCAGATGCTCTAGATGGGAAAAGATTCCAAATGGATGGGCAGGAGGATGCCATGGCCGCTCTCCTGCTCCTGGCCCTCCAAGCTTTTCCTTCTCACCAGCGTGCTGGTGACGGCTGTTGCTGTGAGCCAGTCCTAGGAGCCTCACTGGCCAGCATCTCCCACAGCTGCCCCTGTGCTCTCCACAACCCTTTCCCCTCTTTCTTTCTACCTCTGAAGCCCCCCCTCCCTCCCCTCAGCTTTCCTGGTGCCAAAAGGCTCCGGGATGCAGGGAGGGGACCCGGGATCGGAGATGCGCGCGTGTCCCGCTTCCGTCCCTTCAGCACCTCCCGCTGTGGACAGCGCCCCGCGCGGGGCGGGCTCCCTGGGTGGAGAGGGACTGGGAAGGGATGGGAAAGAACTGGGAAGGGACAGGGAATGGACTGGGAAGGGATGGGAAGTGATGGGAAAGGACCAGGAAGAAGCAAGAGAAGGGAAAGGGAAGGGAAAGAGAAGGGCCATGGAAAAGACAGGGAAGGGACTGGGAATGGTGTAAGAAGCACCGGGAAGGGTCAGGGAAAGGAAAGGGAAGGGAAGGGACCGGGAGGGGCAAGGGAAGGGACAAGGGAAGGATATGGGAAAGGTCGGGGAAGGGGCAAGGGAAAGAAGGGAAAGGGAAAGAACCAGGGAAGGGAAAGGGAAGGGGCAGGGAATGGTGTAGGAAGCACCGGGAAGGGTTGGGGAAAGGAAACGGAAGGGACCAAGAGGGGACAGGGAAGGTATCAGAGAAGGGATTGGGAATGGGGTGGGAAGGGAAAAGGGAAGGGACTGGGAGTGGCATAGAAAGCACTGGAAAGGGATAAGGGTTGGGGAATGGACAGGGAAAGGACCAGGAAGGGACAGGGAAGGGACAGGAAAGAAACAGGGAAGGGACAGGGAAAAACTTGCCAAAAGAGGTGTTTGGTTCCCCTTCTGCTCTGCCCTAGGGAGGCCCCATCTGGAGTCCTGTGTTCAGTTTTGGGTTTCTCAGCTCCAGAAAGACAAGGAATGACTGGAGAGAGTCCAGCCAAGGCCACGGAGATGAGCAGGCGACAGGAGCATCTCTGTTTTGGGGAGAGGCTGAGAGACCTGGGTCTGTCCAGCCTGGAGAAGGGCAGACAGAGAGGAGATCCCATCAATGCTGATCAATATCTCAGGGGCGGGGGCAGGAGGGGGGGGCAGACTCTGTTCCGCAGTGTCCAGTGACAGGACAAGGGGCAAAGAGCACAAACTGGAGCACGGGAATTTCCACCTGAACATGAGCAGAAACTTCTCTGTGAGCATGATGGAGCACTGGAGCAGGATGCCCAGTGTCTCCTTCTCTGGAGATACTCAAATCCGCCTGGACGCGCTCCTGTGCAACTGCTGGAGGTGACCCTGGCTTTGGCAGGGGGGGCTGGATGGGATGAGCTCCAGAAGGCCCTTCCCACCCCACCGTTCTGGGATTCTGTGTGAACCACAGCTTATTTTGTGTGTCACAACTGTAAGTGCAGGATGTCCATCCCCAGGCCAGACACAAGCACTCCTTGTCCCGGCAGCGAGGCCGAGAGGAGAGGGGAACGCCCCTGGCAGGCCACCTGCAAGGCAGCACATTTTGGCCACCCCAGGCTGTGTCCTCTCTGTCTCTGCTGGCAGGGGCAGCCTCTGCTGTCGCCTCCCCTACCAGCGTGGGGGACAATGCTACCCCCGTGTCGTCTCCCCCTGACCATGCAGAGGTCGTGGGGACCCAAAGGCCTCAGAAATGGCCTCAGAAACGGCCTCAGGAACCTTCCCCCACGTTACCCTGTCCCACCGCCAGGTCTGGGCTCCAGCTGTCCCTTCCCCTCTTGGATCTCGATGTCAGTGAAGCTCGCGGTGTGCTGCACAGCCCTTTCGCCTTCACGCCTCAGGTTTCGCTCTGGAACTCGGCCAGCCGTGGCTTGGATATGTGGGGATGCTCCTCTCCTGGTGTGGCCTCCTCTCTGCCTGTCTGGCAATGAAGAAGGTTTATCCAGAGATGTGAGGAACAACTTTATTTCTGCAGAAGCCTCCAAGGAAAGATGCTGGTCATGCAAAGATTTGAGCCATGACTCCCAGACCCCAGGAATGGGTTCACTTCAGTCTAAAGGGAGTGAGAAGGAGATTCTGAAGGGCAGCTGGCATGAAAGTCTCATCAAGCCCTACTGCACACTTGTCTTCCAGCAAGAAAATTCCCACCCTTGGGACATGTCCAAAGAGCCCTTCAGAGCAATGGAATGAGGCTGAAAGCCCAGGATGGAGAAGCCCTCCTTTTCCTTCCACTGACGGTAGGAGCTGCTGTTCAGGGTGAGGGTGGGCTGGAGTCCATTTTGTCTCCCTCCAGCACAAACCACTCCTCCAACAAGGCACGCCTGGCAAGATACACCAGGGGCCAGTGTGCACCATGTTCTTCAGCAGAGCAATCCCAAGCAGGTTGGAACTTGAGGGGCTTTGAGGTCCCTTCCAACCCAAACCATTCTATGATTCTGTGATTCCTGGACACAAGGCAACACAAAGGATAACTGAGAAGCTGTCTCTTGAAACTCCTTTTGCCATCACCACATCCGAGTCCATCACCGTGTCAAGAGGGTTCAGTGCAACCCCCTTCCACATTGGTACAGGTGAGGACAGTCAGAGGCAGGAAGGAGAAAAAGCACATGCGGAGGCAGCCGGGAACCCTCCCTTTATGGAAGGATTCTTCCATAACCTCGGGAGCAGGCAAGGTCTGGCAGTACAGCCCAGCCAAGTGGGAGCTGAGAAGCCAAACGAATGGACTCCTGTGGGCAGCACATGAATCCCTGCAGGATGCATGTGGAAAGCAGGGGGTTTGTTGCCTGATATCACTGAAATCGTTGTCTGTGGGTTCTGCAGAAAGCAGAGAGATGCAGCAGATGAAGCCAAGGAAAGGAGCTTCTCCCTTACAAAGGCAGCAAGCCTTCCAACTGCTCAGTGTGGCTGCCTCAAGGAAACTCCTCGGTGTGATTTTCCCCACCAGCAGCCGCCCTCGGCAGGAACAGGAGCTGCACGGTTGCGCTACAAGGCTTGCCCTGGTTGTGCATCTTTTCCCCAAGCTGCCAGGTGATGGATCCCAGGCAAGAGGGGTGTTTGGCTTGAGCCACCACAGCTCTTCTCCAACAGCTGCTTCTTCTCTGTAGCCACAACCAACGAATGCAAGCAGGGAGCTCTAAGGAAAGCTCGTGTTGCGTAAGCCTTTGCCTTCCCAAGTGTTGCGCTGATGCTGGCCAAGAGGACCCAGCTCCGAGCCCTCTAAGAGAACTGGCAAGGAGCCATGGAAAAACTGTTACACTTAGCAGCCAGTTTAATAGAATTCCGGTGCCATCAATGGTGAGAAAAAAGTGTAGTATCTCATTGTGAAGCTGTGGGTTTGACTCATAAGGACACCAATGCCCTTGAAATCAAGATTATAATCTTTTCCAAGCCCTGTGCCCCAGACAAAGAGCCTCATGAGTTCCTTCAGGCATTGCTTCACATGTTGCTTGGGAAAGACCGTCCTCAGGGATAGCTGAGAATAGTCCAATGGGACAACTTGGAGGTCAGCTAGAAAATGGCAGAGGAGCAAGACCAGGCAGGCAGCAGCTCCACAGCCTGGAGGAGCTGCCCACGCCACCGGCAATCCCCTGCTCCAGACACGTCTCGTGCAATGTCCTGGTCTAAACTCAAAGCACTGATACTGCAGTGTCATGTACAAAGCAGAAGTAGGGCTGAAGAAGTGTGGTTGTCAGGCAGGAGGTCTCCACACGGAGATGGGTCCAGCTTCCCTGGCCACGTGGAGGGTCTGAGTTTCTGCAGCTGGGCTGTACTGCACCCCAGCCTTGGGGGTCAGCCTGGCATTTCCACCCTGTGCTCTTATGTCAGCTCAGGGGACATTTTGACTTTCAGGGACACCAAGCTGGTGTAGACCTTGGCTTTGAACATGATAAAGGCACCAGGGCCTTGAAAACAAGGTCACAATCTTTGAGCCCTGTGCCCTAGACAAAGAGCATCAGGATGTCATTCATGCGCTGCCTCACCAGCAGATTGGGAAGGACCATCCTCAGGGACAGGTGAGAATAGTCAAGGGAAGAGAATAGCAAGGGGAAGCCAGGACTCCACGCCACCTTCTTACCAGGAATGTCTCTGTTGGCATGGCTGGTCCCCTAAGGCCATGCATGAAACTTGGGCCAACAGATGAAACTTAGGTGTGATCACATCCCTGCTCGCTTCACTGCTCTGTTCCCTTAGCACATAGAAAACTCCGAGCACACCCACAGCCACATCCTGAGACCAGCAGAGAGCAGATGAGCAGAAGAAGAGGGTTAGATGCACCATTGGATAGAGGACTCACCTCCAAAGCTCTGCAGAAGAGAAAAGCCAAACAACCATCTTGGAGCTCCCACTGGTCTAAGGGGCATCGGGCAATTGAGCAGACACTGAGAAGAGTCCCAGGATCGACAGCTGTGTGGATGGCCATGCCCAGAGTGTGGAGATGAGTGGCAGAAAGTCTAGTTGGAGGCCAGGAGTCAATGGAGCAACACAAGAGTCAATTCTGGACATGGGTCTAATCGTGTTTAACATCTTCATTAATATGTTCCTTAGTGATCATGAGACGGAGTGCACCATCAGCACGTTTGCTGATGCTTGGGATGCTCTGCTGGAGCCAGAAGGAGGCCTTCTCCTCCAATGAGCTTTCTCCCAGGAAGGACAGCCGTGTCCTGGCACAAACTGTGGTTGGGATGCTTGCATCCACTCTTTCCCCAAGATGCCGGGAATGGGATGCCAGGTGAGAGGGCTTTTTGCTTGAGCCTCCTCTGTAGCCACGGCCACTGAATGCAAGCAGGGAGCTCAATGGAAAGCTGGCTCTGGGGAAGGCCCTGCCTTGCCCAGCTGCTGTGTCAGTGCTGGCTGGCCAAGAGCACTCAGCTCCCAAGTCCTCTGAGAGGACCTCAGCAGACTGGCAAGGACCCCCACTCTGGAGCAGAGGGGCTGTCTGGGCTGCCATGAGCATCCAGAGACCAGGAGGAAGAGGAGCAGAACCCCACCTTGGTCAGTGCTATCTGCTGCAGCACAAAATTCACCACATTGTCCCAAATCTTCATCATTTCTGGAAAGCAAAAGGCAGTGGGCTCAGCACCCTGCAGCCCTGGCCCTGGCGCAGAGCTGTCGACACAGCTGGAACCAAACCCCCAGCAGAAGGACGTGCAGGGCTGGGGCTGCAGAGCCTGGCTCTTGGCTGGCTGCTGCCTCTTGGCCTCCGTGGGAGCGACTGGGGCTTGGCCAGGGGCAGCAGAAGAGTTTGTGCATGAGCACCCCGGTGCCTCGTGTCCACAGGGAGAAGCCATCTGCCAGCTCCAGAGTCTGGAAGGACAAGCAGTGCCAGCTCATCTGTGCCTGTCTCCAGTGCAGACCCTCTCTCTGGGGAAATGTCCCCATGGACTTTGTTGTGCTGTGCTCCTCGGGTGTCCCCAGGGTCTCCCCTGCTAGGAGCAGCTGGGGTCCCCAAGGCAGCGCGCAATTTTGGAAGCTGGTGTCATATGCAGTAGCACAGCTGGAGGAGCTGCTGAGAGCCTCACCTTCCATGCAGAGTTCATTCAGCACTCGGAGACTGCTGGGACAATCTGTTATTTTGGCTGTGCTCTCCATCTTCCCTGCTCTGCTGCTCTTCGGTGGTGTGTGAGGGTTCTAGTTCTTGTGATGTCAGATGTCTGTCCCCTGGGTGGTTTCACAACGGGGAACCCACCATCACCCTGAGCTGCAGAGGCCCAGCAGTCAGTGTCCCCGTAGAATAGGAGAGGCCAGTGCTGCTCCATCTGCTCCCAGTGCCCCCGTGCTGGGGTTTCCTTTGTTTTAATGTGGCCACCAAAAGCCTTTGGCATCTGAGCTAAATCCCCATCCTAAGCGTCTCCATCCAGAGACCACCAGCCTGGGGAAGAAATGCTTTTTTCTCTTGGGACAAACCTCCTCGCCACGTGTTCCTCCCTACTCCCATCCCCTCCAGTCCCCTCCCAAATCCTTCTGAGCCCCCTCAGCTCCCCCGCCCACAAGGACCCCAGGCACCACACAGAATCAGAGAACTGTTTGATTGGAAAAGACCTTTGAGATCAATGAGTCAAACTGTACCTGTCCACTACCAAAAGAGATCCCTGAGCACTTCATCTGCCTGTCTTTTAAATCTCTCCAGGCATGGAGACTTCACCGCTCCCTGGGGAGCTTCTGCCAGTGCCTGAGAACCCTTACAGTGAAGAAATGTTTCCTAATACCCACTTTAAGCCTTCCCTGGTGCAACCTGAGGCCGTTTCCTCTCATCCTGTTCTTTGTTACTCTGGAGAAGAGACCAGCACCCACCTCACCTCAACCTGCTCTCCAGGGGCTGCAAAGAGCGAGGTCTCCCCTCAGCCTCCTCTTCTCCAGACTAAGCAGCCCCAGGGCCCTCAGCCTCTCCCAGAACCCCTGAGCTCCAGACCCTTCCCCAGCTCCGGTCCCTTCTCCGGACGCGCTCCAGCCCCTCAAGGTCCTTCTTGGAGTCTGAGGCCCAACACTGAACCCAGGATTCGAGGTGTGGCCTCACCAACACCAAGTGCCAGGGGATGATCCCTTCCCTGCTCCTGCTGGCCACACCATGGCAGATCTAAGCCAGGATGCTGGTGGCCCTCGGCCACCTGGGCCACCGCTGGCTCATGTTCAGCTCTGTTGCCCAGCACTGCCAGGGCCTTTCCAGCCGCTCTTCCCCAAGCCAGGAGCGCTGCACCGTGACCCCAGGCCCACCCAGCACCAGGAGGTTGGAGCGGCAGAGATGGAGACCTGGCTGCTTAAATGGATTTTGGGATTTGGAGGGTCTGAGCTCACTCTCTTTCCCCACCCACACCCCCTGCCCCGAAGGAGCCCACCTCCACTGTCATCGAGTGGAGCCACAAAACAGGGAGCTGCACCTCAAGTTCCAGCCCCCCTCCTCGCCCCAGAGACAGCAGTGGGGCTCTCCCCACTCTCTGCCATTGCACCCCCTGAACTGCCAAGCCAAAGGCCAGCAGGGGCACCTGGAAAACAAAAGCCATGCTGATGGGGGGCCCTCAACCTCCCTGCAGCCAGCATAGGGGGAAATGGTGGGGGCTGCACCCCAGGAACACCCCTGGGCAGGGTGGGTCACAACAGGGGCAGCCCTGCCCCAGCAGCACAGCCCAGGGTTGATGTGGGGCAGCGGGGCGACAACCAGGGGGGCTGGAAGAACCTTGCGGGGGGGCGGGCAGGGGGCAGCACCCAGCCACAGCCCTGAGGGTTCAACCCCAGGCAGGTGCACCACCCACCCCCTGGCTTGGGGTCACCCCTGAATCCCAGCAACCTCGAACTCAGGCTGGGGGTGGGGGCACCCAGTGATGCTCTGCCCCCCCAGCCCAGAGGCCAGACCCGAGGGGACTGCCTCACTATCCAGCACTCACCCAGGCTGGGACCCTCCAGAAGTGTGGGACCACTCCCCCACCCACACAGCAGCTGTGGGACACAGGGTGCAGGCTGTGGGATGGGGGGTGCAAGCTGTGGGGTGCAGAGTGTGGGGTGTGGGCTGTCAGGTGCAGGCTGTGGGGTGCAAGGTGTGGGGTGCAGGCTGGTGCAGTGGGAAGGATGGGGAATGGGAGATGAAAGCTGCTCCCCCTCCAATAAAACTGATGTCAAGGAGGTGCCTGGGCCCTGGGCTCAGCCTTCCTGAGGGGTCCAGATCCCCCCTGCTCCCCTCTCCCCTCCAGGAAGTGGCCCCAGCTGCCTCCCACTCTTCCCAAGGCCGAAGCAGCACCCAGCAGCTCTTTCCTAAGGAAATAATTTATTTTCTAACAGTCAAACAACTCGGAGTGTCCATGGCCACAGCAAAGGGCTTGGAACCATGGAGATGATAAAAATGCCAGTGCTATCAGTAAGAAAAATCCCCATCCAAGGGGCTTGGACACAGGAGACAGAAGGAGGACATGGGATTTACAGCAGGGACCCAAGGGCTGAAAACAGGACCAGGATTCTCCCATCTGCCGCTCCCTGGCTCTCGCCTGCCCAAAATGAAGCCAACACTTCTCAAGAAGCATGAAAGAAGAAAAGAGACAAAAAAGATGGAAAAGCACAAATCAAACATGTCAGCCCCAAACCCTGAGGCCCAGAGGGTTCTGGTGTGGCTGTTCCAGGAGGATCCCATGCTGCTACCCCACATCATAGAATCATAGAATGGTTTGGGTTGGAAGGGACCTCCAAGCCCATCCAGTGCCACCCCCTGCCATGGGCAGGGACACCTCCCACTGGATCAGGGGGCTCCAAGCCCCATCCAACCTGGCCTGGAACACCTCCAGGGATGGGGCAGCCACAGCTTCTCTGGGAAACCTGGGCCAGGGCCTCCCCACCCTCATTGTGAAGAATTTCTTCCTAATGTCTAATCTAAATCTTCCCCTTCCAATTTAAAGCCATTCCCCCTCGTCCTGTCACTCCAGACCCTTATAAAAAGCCCCTCCCCAGCTTTCCTGAAGCACCTTTCAGTACTGGGAGGCCACTATGAGGTTCCCCAGGAGCCTCCTCATTTCCAAGCTGAAGAATCCCAGCTCTCCCAGCCTGTCCTCGTAGCAGAGCTGCTCCAGCCCTTGGATCATCTTCGTAGCCTCCAACAGTTCCATATCCTTCTTATGTTGGGGATTCCAGAACTGGACACAGGACTCCAGGTGGGGTCTCACAAGAGCAGAGGGGAAATCCCTTCCCTTGGCCTGCTGGCAACGCTGCTTTCAATGCAGCCCAGGACACGGCTGCCCTTCTGTTGGGGATTCAACATCAATTCAAAGGCTGAAACGACCCTGGTGGCTCTGGCTGGGCTTTGGCAGAGGAGCTGGGCTCCAGCTGTTTGCTCTGGGCACAGCCCTCACACCAGGCCCGGCCCACAGCAGGCGATGCCCCAGCCTATTGCTCTGCAGTGGACAGGGCAGCCAGCAGCTCCGCAGTGGTTTGGATCAAGCCCAGATCCCACCCAGCAGTTTCTCCTTCTCCACCTGACCAGGGCTCCTGGCTCTCACCACCTGCAGGATCTGCTCACCCAACTCCTGCCCATTTGGGCAACAACCACGCAGAGCCACGGGCTGTGCAAGTAGCTCCTCCCATTCCCTTGTTTGATCCCAGTCTCCAAAAATGTCCTGCCTGGAGCTTATTTCTTAGGAATGCTGGTGGATCTGTGAATGCCAGGAAAAGGTGGGCATAGCCAGGGGCACCTGGGAGGACCTGGAGAGACCCAGCTCACCAGGAGTCAACCGCTGGCTTTCCAGCCTCGCTCCAGGTTAAGGCATCGCTTTGGAGGTTACCGTTGCTCTTGGCCCTCAGGCTGGAGAGGAGCACATCTCAACAGCGCCATGGTCTGTTAATTCTTGGTTTGCAGTGGGACAGAAAGAAAAAGGGGAAAACATCAAATTCCTAAAGACTTAACACTGGGAAAAACAGGAATTTCTGCTGAGCCAAAGCCTTCAGCTTCACTCAGTCTGAACAACCCCAAACTGCCCCCAGCTCCTCCCTCCCATCAAACCCCGAAGGTGCTTTCCCAGCACCTGGCAACATCTGCCCTGCATCAAGCGAGCAAGATCAATGGCTCTGTTGGGACTGTCGAGGTGATTTCTGCAAGACATCAAGGGAGGGCTCTAGGCAAATGCCTACCAGAGCCCTTGGCCTCCAGGGGTTGATTTTTCACTTTCTTCTGTGCTTTTCATCTTTTTTCCTTTTTTCCCCTCTTTTTGAAAGTGGAAGGATTTGAGCTCATGCACTGATGGCTACTGCTGGGACTCGGGCACAGCGAATCTAAAGGCATCTGAGCCACAGGTCGATGCAAATCTGTCAGCTGCTGGAATGTTCTGGCTGCTTTAAAAGTAAAATCCCTCAGGGGTTTGATTTTCTCTCTTCTAAAACCAGCAGGTGCAAAAAAGGCTGAGACTTCAGAGATGTGAGCAATCTGCCTGCCCCATCTCCCATCCTCTTGCTTCTCAAAGACTTCCAATGTCTTCCAACAGCTTGAGGATGCAAAAAATCCCTCCAAAAAACAAAAAGAGGAGATTGACGGGCACCAATGGGGATCAAGCAAGAAGTTTGGGATGGAAAAGCCCTTCAACCGGCGCAGGGGGAAAGAAACATCTCTGTAAGCGGACCTCTCTATGTCAAAAGTTTCCTGAGCATCTATAAAAGCAGAAAGGTGAAAGGAAGTTCTCTCCAGTCCATCAGTTTCATAGAAAAACGAATAGATACTCTTCATCGCTCACATTTGCTTTGCTGTGCGTTTCTGTGTGCTCTTGGGTTGGGATCTCCTGCCCTTGGGGCACTGGGAAGGGCTCTGCCCCTTCCTTGGCCTCTTTTGGTGACCTGACATCCTTCGTGAGCCCCTTTGAGTGTCCAGAAAGATCCCTGCAACTGGAGAATGGCTTGGGACATGCACATGACCCCTTGGGTGCTGTGGTCAGACGCTGTCCCACTTTCCCTCCCCATTGCGTTATTGCTGAACTGAGCAGGGCTGGCAGCGTCGCTGGAAAACAAACGAGGCATTGCCTTTGTTTTTTGTGCTAAAAAGATGGAGATCAGCTTTGTTCATCTCACTGAGGTAGAATAACCTTGTCCCATAGACAAGAAGTGTGGAAAGGAGATTTCAGGAGTGCTGGCCTGGAACAGCAAGATGCAGCCACAATGCGGGAGGTGGGACCTTGGCCAGGATGGAGACAGGGTTTCAGTAGATAGAAAACTTCCCAGAGCAGAAGTGTCTGGTCTGAGGCTCTGCTGAGCCCTGCAGCCCCCGGAGTGGCATTCCCCAGCCAGTACGGCTCCAGCTCTGGGCAGACGGCAGGGTTGGGGCACATGGAGCTGCACTGCTACCTGAGTATTTCAGGTTGGCAGCAAGGAGCCCTGTGACCAAATCTCTGGCACCTGGTGGGGCAATCCCTGTGCCCATCCAAGACCTCATGCGGCTAAAACTCTCTGCTAGCCGATCACCAACTGCCTTAGCTCTCTCCTGAATCCAAACTACTCAAGAGGCCAGCTCGGCCTTCTGGCTCTAACCCAAAAACTCTACAGTTGGGCCCTGCTGTCCATTATTGAGTACGTGATGTCGCCAGGCAACTGCAGAGCAGAGCCAGAATATCAGGTGGTGACAGCAAGCCAAAAATCCCAGCAGAGGACTTTTGGGGTCACTGCTATTGCTGTGATATTCCCAGGTGCATCAAACTGTGGCTGGAATGTACGGTGTGGCAGAGAGGAGTTTCAGCCAGGAAGAGAAGCCAGGGCCTGCGAGCAGACGTGTGCTTCAGTGAGCAGCACATCACCTGCAGCCCTGCGCAGGGTCTGGGACTTGGGCAAAGCTCAACTTCATTTTGGTCAGCGATCCAGTCAGAGCTGTGATGTGCAAGAGAACAGTGGGACAGGCCGGTGTGCTACCTAACGAGATTCAAACAGGAAACAGCAACGGGTGAAACAGCACTGGGAGCTGTTTCTTACAGCCCAAGAGAAGGCTTGCAACTGCTCTGCAGCTTCAGCCTCTTCCCACTGGCACTGGAGTAGCCCTCATCACTACAGACACTCTGCAGGCTGCTTCTCTCATCTGAGTCACTCGGGCTGCTGCTGCTCCAGTCGAGGTCTGCGGGAAGGTCATCTGTGCTCTCCACATCCACCTCCATGTCTTCTGCAAGAGGAAGGGTCAGTGTTACAATGTGGCCGGGCAGACCTCTCACCAGCCAGTCCTGTTCCATCCTGAGCATGGGGGTCTCACCTCCATCTGAGTCTGAGTGCTCCGAGGAAACAGTGGATCCGATGCTGTCCATCCTTATCCTCTCTATCCCCATCTTCTCCAGCTGCCTCTTCAGGTGCCGCTGCTCCCGCTGCAGCTGCTCAATTTGATGTACAGCTTTCCTGTTGGAGTCTTCAAGCTTCTGCAGAGGAGGAGAGAGAAGGCAGCCTGAGCTCCTGACCACCCACACATGCCCACCACTGCTTGCTACCCAAGCCATCCAAACACAACCACCACCATCTGCCGAGGGGCTCCCAGCTTCCAGGAGCTCAGGACATCAAGCACACAAGTTGCATGGACACAACATTCATCCTCCTGCAAGCCCACAGACATGGAAGCAGGGTGCAGTGGAGAGGTCTGGACCTGCCTGGAGGCTGTCAGAGAAGGCACATAAAGATCACCAGAGAGAGGGAACATCCAAACGCTTGATGTGCACAGCTACATCAGGGCTAGAATATCCTATTGATATATTTTCAATCTGTTTGATAACCAAGGAGTTGAACACAGCAAATGCTAGAACTCCTTTGCTTATCGTTCAGTCCTAAACACAATCCGAGCCCCCCAAACCTAACAAAGAGTCCCCTAAACACAATCCAGAGCCCTCTAAATCCAACCCAAGCCCTGTCAAGTCCAAGTCTAAAGGACAGGGAGTGAAGTACAGAATACTCTAGAAAAGAAAGCAAAAAACAGTTATCCCCCGACCCTGCAGCCCATCTCAGCCTCAACGTCTCTGGGCATCACTGCGATGCAAGGTGCAATGCAGAAATGCGGCTGTACAGCATTGTGGCCACCCTCTACACACCCACTGATATCGCATGGACTCACAGCGCCAACTGCAAGAAGGGCACTCCTGACCTGTGACAGCATCCACCGCAGCAGTATTTGCAAAACAACATCCTGACCTGGCTCTTTCCTTAATAGAGTCATAGAATTGCTAAGGTTGGAAAAGACCTCTAAACTCACCCAGTCCAACCATCAACACAACCCCACCATGCCCACTAAACCATGTCCTGAAGCACCACATCCACACGTTTTTTGAACCCCTCCAGGAACGGAGACTCCACCACTGCCTCTGCCAGGGTTTCACCAATCTTCCAGTAGAGAAATTTTTCCTAACATCAACTCTAAACCTCCCCTGGTACAACTTGAGGTCATTTTCTCTCATCTTGTCCCTTGTTACTCTGGAGAAGAGACCAGCACCCACCTCACCACAACCTCCTTTCTGGGAGCTGCAGAAAGTGATGAGGTCTCCCCTCACCCTCCTCTTCTCCAGGCTAAACAGCCCCAGGGCCTCAGCTGCTCCTAGAATCCCTGGGCTTCAGACCCTTCCCCAGCTCCATTCCCTTCTCTGGACGCACTCCAGCCCCTCAAGGTCTTTCTCGTAGTGACTGGCCCAAAACTGAACCCAGGATTCAAGGTGCAGTCTCAACAGCACCAAGTGCCAGGGGGACGATCCCTTCCCTGCTCCTGCTGCCACCCCATGGATGATCCAAGCCAGGATGCTGGTGGCCCTCTTGGTCACCTGGGCCACTGCTGGCTCATTTTCAGCCACTGTTGACCAGCATTGCCAGGGCCTTTTCCACTGGGCAGCTTTCCAGCTGCTCTTCATCCTGCTTGAGGGGGCTTGGAATCCTCAAGCCCTGTGCCCCAGGTGCTGGTGCTGCTCTTGAAGCTGGGCTCAGCACCACCTGGCAGGGTTACAGCCCAGTTTCTTGCCTCTCCTGCCACAGGTGGGCTCAGTGGCACTGAGTGAGCCCACTCTCACCTTGATGTGCAGTTTGGCTCTAATGAGCAAGCTCAGGGTGGTGTGCCTGCCGGCCTCGGGTCCCAGTGGCACGATTCCCTTCAGCCTCTCCAGACACAGCCGCAGGTGGGCACGCCTGCAAGAGATCACACCACACACTGAGCGTCCAGGTACCGCTTCCCACATGACATTCCACCCCTGTGAGCACAAATAAGCAGGGGGGTTGGAAACTGAGCTGAATCAGACACCTTCCCACCCTCTGGTGGCTTCCATACACCAGGAGAAAACTACAGCCAGAAAACAGGACCCCTCAGAAAAACCCAGCTCCAGCTTTGGCCAACCGCACTGGCAGAACCCTGCGGGTGTCAGGATGTTGCTGGCGAGGAGCTTTCAAACCCTTGACTTCTGGGTGAGGGTGTCTGCTTTTGAGCTTTCTCCTCCTAAAAAACTTCCCTGCAGGGATGCTGGGTGGTCACCACTTTGTTCCACCAACAGCTGAAGAAGCCGTCCAGGCTGATGTGACACAGCTGCAAATCCAATGCAGCCCTTGGGAGTGCTTTCTTTCCCCATTTTTAGTAGAAACTGGTCCATTTCAGATCCATTGCGCTGGCACAGGCAGCTCCAGACAAAACAAAACCAGATTCCCAAGAGACTGCCTGCACTGTGCTCCTCAGCCACTCCAGTGCAGAGCCTGCCAGGAGTTCTGCTCTCCCTGTAGAACGCCCAGAGCTTGCCTGCGTTAACGCACGGGCGAATGCTTTCCTGCTCGCCCACCCTTGCCGAAGGAAACTCCGGCTGCTCAAGGAAGTCCTTTTATCCGTGAATCATAGAATCATAGAATGGTTTGAGTTGGAAGGGACCTTAAAGATCATCCAGTTCCACCCCCTGCCATGGGCTGGGACCCCTCCCACTGGATCAGGGGTCTCCAAGCCCCATCCAACCTGGCCTGGAACACCTCCAAGGATGGGGCAGCCACCACTGCTCTGGACAACCTGGGCCAGGGCCTCCCCACCCTCACAGCAAAACATTTCTTCTCAGTCCCCCCTATTGCAGCTGAAAACTGTTCCCCCTTCTCCTACCCCTGCACTCCCTGATCCAGAGCCCCTCCCCAGCTTTCCTGCAGCCCCTTTCAGTACTGGGAGGCCGCTATGAGGTCCCCCAGGCGCCTCCTCTTCTCCAGGCTGAACAACCCCAACTCTCTCAGCCTGTCCTCATAGCAGAGGTTCTCCAGCCCTTGGATCATCTTCATAGTCCTCCTCTGAACCCCCTTCAACGCTTCCACATTATATGCTCCCAGCATGGGCCGATTTCTCTACTGCTCAGCGCCCCAACCCCAAGATTTAGGTCACATTCTTGGGTATCGGTTGCAACATCCACCTCTGAACCACCCAACCGGCACATGCAGCTGCAAACGGGGATTTTGCAAGTTCCTGCCTATCTTGTTTTGGACACGTTGGGATAAACAAGCATTTGCCTACACAAAATCCCTTCTCAATTACAATGCAAACAGAATGCAAACAGGGCTGTGCTCTTCGGGTGAATCCCAAACACTGACAGGCTCACAGCCGAGCCTTTGCCAAGGTTATTTTCCTAAGCAGAGGCAGGAATTGCTGTCTGGAGTCCGACCGTGCCGGGCCGGCCTACAAGTGCTTTCCTTACCATATCGATGGATAAGGAGCTGGCCCAGCTGCACTCTGTGACAGCAAACCCCAAATCCTCAGCTACCTCTGCTCAAAACAAACCCCTTGTCCCACTGGCCATTGGCACCAGAACAAATGGAAAACTGACCCTGCTGAGTAGAAGTTCCACAGGGGGAGCACAGCAGCAACAGCACGGCTCACCCTGCGCCCAGCAGGGTTCTGGGTTACACAATGCCAACACTGGAGTCAAACCCAAGGCTTCAAAGCAAGATGGGCAGCATCTGTAAGAACACATTTCTGCCACGCTTTACCCAACTAGAACTGCTTAAATCCCCAGAATTCCCACTGGATTGTAATAATAAAAGAAAAGCCCTCAGAGGATTTGTCTCCTGGGTAAAGGACCGGCCGAGCCCATTGTCTTGTTTCACCACATTTGTCCCTGTGAGAGATCCTGCTTCCCATTGTTCTCCCTCCCTGTACCAAGCCAAGCTGCTCCTCATGCTGAGGGCAGAGCCAGCCAGCTTTGGCCTAGGCCAAGATTCGATGGGATGAAGGCATCTCTAACAAGGAGCGAAGGAAGAAGGAGCATGTGATCACTGTTCAGAACTCAGCTCATTTCTCCAGTCACCCTGTTCTGTTCAAAGGGGCGGAAAAGATGAAGCATTTACTGCCCTTGCTTGTGCAACGTTCCCAACCAATTTTGACACAGCTCTGGTCTGAACAAGGCAGCAGCGAAAGCGATGCAAGGACGGCCTGCAGTGATCATCTGCAAACTGTCTCGACCTTTTCAAACAAGGAATGAATGGCCCTGGCCTTTGCTAACAGCTGGCACTCGGGACATGGGCAGTTCTGCCTCCTAACACCTCAACCGGCCGACTTCACACCAATCCTGGCAAGATCAGAGCTGTGTCCAAGCCGTGCTGATAAAAAACACAGCAAATCAAGGACACAAGGGCTTCTTCCAGATAGGCGACACTGACCACACCAGTCTGTCGCAAACAATCCCAGTTCTCTGTGAGCACAGTGCCTACAACCCAACCACGTGCAAGCAGAGGATGACAGCTGTCCCCTTGGCATGGGATTGCCCCTAGGAACAAGGAAAGGGCTGGAAACCCTTCTCCCTGGCAAGCCAAGAGGCGAATGGAAGGAGGCACGCTGCTCGGGCTTTCACCACTGAGGTGGGAGCTGGCCCAGAAGAGAAACATCATTCCCTCCTCCTTATTGCCCAGCTGCTCCAGCAGCCAAGGACAGGGAATGCTTCAAGTCTGAGTAACGTCAGGCACTTCATCCAGCCGTCCCATCCCTTCCCTGCTGCCCCCCACCTCAACGCTACTTCAGCTCCCCAACCCTGGATCTCAGGTCCTGGAAAAGCAGTGATTCACCCAAACCCAGCCCCTACCAAGCCTCCAGCACTGACCTGTTCTTTTCCATCTCGTTGTGTGTTGACCTGGAAAAGAAAGAACAAGTTATGAACTCCTCCATCTGCCTGGAAGCACCATAGTTAGGAACAACATGCAGCCTTAGGAAAGGCTCCCTGGAAAAGTTCCAAAGCTCAGGGGCTTTCAGAGCTGCTTGGTACCCCGGGGATGGCAAAAAGGTGGAAGGGACACAGACAGCCTGGGACAAGACAGAAACTGCGGGATAAAAAAGGATAAATTGTGAGGGACCTCATAGTGGCCTCCCAGTACTGAAAGGGACTGCAGGAAAGCTGGGAAGGGACTTTTTACAAGGGTCTGGAGTGACAGGGTGAGAGAGAATGGCTTTGAATTGGAAGGGGGAAGATTTAGATTAGACATTAGAGAGAAATGCTTCACAATGAGGGTGGGGAGGCCTTGTCCCAGGTTTCCCAGAGCAGTGGTGGCTGCCCCATCCCTGGAGGTGCTCAAGGCCAGGTTGGATGGGGCTGACCCAGTGGGAGGTGTCCCTGCCCATGGCAGCAGAGTGGGACTGGATGGGCTTTAAGGTCCCTTCCAGCTCAAACCATTCTATTGTTCTATGAAATGGCAATAAAAGGGGCAGTAAAACCATAAAATGGGATTTTAATGTGGAGAAGCTCAGGTGTTAGAATCAGGACCAAGCAGCTGTGTCAGTGCTGTGACCCAAGCCAGTGCACGCCACCCCAACCAAGGCTCGGGGTGGAAAAGGGGAAGCACAGCCCCGAGAGCCCCTGCGTGCGCAGGACACAGGGCTGAGCTCCACACAGGGAGCAAGAAGCTGCTCCATGGCAGCATCAAGCAGAACCCAGCCTCTGTTGGAAGGACAGCGGGACTGCAGAGAGCATGTGTGCCCAGGAGCCCTTTGATTTAAAGCAGGGGTGTCAAACTCATGGCTCCAGCTGTTCTGCTCCCGCAGCGTAACAGGCGTCACACGCTGCACACGACCGGTGCTGGCCAGAGCACAGGGGCCAGGAGCTTGGCACTGCCACCGGGTACAAACAAGGTGCCAGGCCAGATAAAACAGGGTGGCCGTGAGTTTGACTCCCCTGATTTGAAGCACCATTCTACAGCTGCTTCTCACACAAAGAGGACACAGAATGCATGGGGAGCAATGCATTGGCAATTCCCAGCGTGGAAGCGAGGAGACAGGGGTCAACAGCTCAGTGCTGGGTGGGAAAGCTTTTTGATGGCTGCACAGAGCCCAAGCGATTGCATCTCATGCCAGGAGCCCCAGACAAGCTCAGCACGCGCCGGCCATACAAGACAGTGACTGGCAGCCCCCAAAATCTCAACACCATCTGACGTTCACACCTGTCTCCACTGCTCAGCTGGTCACCTCTCAGCAAAACTGGTGTGAGCTGCTAGGAAGACAACATGGAAAGAATTCTCTGTGTCCAACAGTGGGCAAGAACCTCCTGAGCAGGGATGCCAAGTGGGACAGGGAAGCCCAGGTGGGCGCTAAGTTCTTTTACAAATTCCCCTGAAGTTCCTAATTTCCACAAAACTCAGAAAGGGCAGGAAATACAAACTACAGCTGATTTTCTCTCTGTCCAAACCCAGGTCAGTCACCTGAGGCCAAGCTGCCTGGGATGCCAGGATTGATGCTTAGGGAAGAGCTGCTTCCCTGCCCGCATTCTCCTTTACAGCTTGTTATCCACCTCTTCCCATCCAGGAAAAACATCCTTACATGCCTGGAAACTTAAAGATGTAAAAAACCCACAGGCTTTTGGAATCAGGATGCCCACCTGGAAGCCACCTTTGGCTCTGGGAGTGCTGTCTGCCCCCAGGCCCTCAAGCTAATGGAATAACAAGGGATGGCACCGACCCACGGGTTGAAGATGCTCGCCAGGGTCACCTTGGCTTTGCCAGCAGCATTTCCCGATAGATCACCAGTGCTTGGGGAGCCTCTGCAGCCCTCCCAGCTTTCCAAGGAGATACATCTTATCCTGGCTCATTTAATTTGCTTTCTGGTGGAATTGGTTGAGGCAATCCACTCCAGCAGGCGACCGCAGAGTCCCTAACCATTTGATTCCAGTGGAGATGATTAAACAGACAGGCATTATCCTGACACACAGGGGAGCAGAGAGCTTCCCAAAGCAGAGCTCCTGCACCCAGCCAGAATGGAATTGGGCATCTGGGATCTCTCCATTAAACTCTTCCCTGGACAGAAGTCCCGAATGACACTATGTGCTTCGCCACAGCGCTTCAAAACCTCAAGCAAGGCAACGGACTGCAGCGAGCCTGCACCCTGCTCATGGGGGCAAATAAGCCAAAGACTTTTTTAGCATCGGTACTGGCAGAGATTAAGGCTCCCATCACCATGGCACTGCTATTAATAACAAATTAATAAAATCATGGAAACATGGAATGGTTTGGATTGGAAGCAACCTCAAAGCCCATCCAGTGCCACCCCCTGCCATGGGCAGGGACACCTCCCACTGGGTCAGGGGGGTCCAAGCCCCATCCAACCTGGCCTTGAACACCTCCAGGGATGGGGCAGCCACCACTGCTCTGGGCAACCTGGGCCAGCGCCTCCCCACCCTCGCAGAAAAACATTTTTTCCTAAAATCTCATCTCAAACTCCCCTCTTTCACCTGAAAACATTTCCCCCTCATCCTATCCCTGCACTCCATGATCAAGAGCCCCTCCCCAGCTTTCCTGCAGCCCCTTTCAATACTGGGAGGCTGCTTTAAGGCCTTCTCTTCTCCAGGCTGAACAACCCCAACTCTCTCGGCCTTGTACGGGAGGTGCTCCAGCCCTCAGATCATCTTCATGGCCTCCTCTGGTCTCGCTGTCCTTCCTGTACTGAGAACTCCATAACTGGACACAGGGCTCCACGTGAGGTCTCACCAGAGCAGTGTTCATTCCTTCTTCCATGGCTTTGTTTTAGAACTCACACGTTTTAGAACTACAAATGGTTTTATTTGTTTGAATCCACAATCACTAATATTTAAAAACTCTTCCTTAGTTGATGGATTCTAATTTGGGATACAAAGGGAATAGGGGAGCAGAGGGGCCATGGCTTGACCCTCGGGCAGGCAAACCACCTTGCCATCTGCCCTCAGACCCTTTCTGAATGCCTGGATTGCATCTCCCCTTAACTGAAACCTCGCCTGTCAGCCCCAACACTTGAGCTGACCACCAGTGCTGCCTCAAAGCCTGGTCCTGTCTCCCACAGACTGTAACAAACAGAACGATAACGGCAGCACTGCAGTGACCCATTCTCTTTTCAATACAATGCAGGCCTTTATTCTGCTGCAGGAATTCACCTTAAGTGAAGAATGAGCTCCAAACCTTCTGAAAAGGAAATGCAGGGCATGCGCAGGCACGACCAACACCCAGGAATTCACCTGGAGCCTGCTTGAGAGGAGACCGAGACATCTCGCCGGCCTTCGGCTCCCTTGGTGGGAGCCCGACATCCCCAAACCCCTGTGCAGGAGGGACATGGAAACATCTCAACCTGGCAAGACACCAGGATTCCAGCTGTGAACAAAACTCACGGGGCGTTCCAGGCAGTATTTGTTTTTAAGGCAGCTGTCAAAGGTCAGCTGTCACTGCATCACACAGACGATTTGCTCCCGAGCAGGAAAATGTGACATATCTGGTGACATCGCTGTGTTGCTCCTCCCTGGGCAAACAGCTGAAAATAAATCAGCCAGAAAGGAAGCGATCGGCCGCCAGTGACGTGTCAAGAACCTGCTCGGGCTCTGCTCTGCCTGACCAGGTTTCCCTCATAGCCGTTTCAAGGAGCTGGGTGTGCATGTCCTGGCGCAGAGGCAGCACTCAGGAACCAGCTGATAATTTCACCTCGACAACACCCAAGTGATTTCAACGTTATTAAAACAACTGAATAAACCATGGCCACTCCGGTTTGCGCTGTGACACAAGTGCCAGCTCCAAGGTGGCAGTTTCTGTCATACAAAACAGGAAAGCAAGCCAAGAAAACATGACAAGGGAGTGTTAAGTGATTAATTAAATCACAAAAACCCAAATGCAGGCTTGATGGGACTTGTTACCACAAAACAACGTGGCTGCCGGGAGTCAATTTTGACTCAGAGAAAAGACATTTTAGTATTCCAAAAATGCGCTGTGTAATAACATCAGCGAGGAATAACCTGTGTCAGGACTCTGGATGGATTTTGGGGGTGATAATCAGGGAATTTACTTTTTTTTTTCAAAGGAAAGCAGGAACAGGTGATTTAATTTAAGCATTGAACAAAACCCAAGCAATTCCCTGCGCTTGGGTATTAGAAAAATCTTGCTTTCTTTCTGGAGAATCCTCATGGAGCGAAAGCAGTTTCGTTTCCCCAGTGCTGACATAATCAAGTCTGAAATCAAAAGCTCAACTTCCACATTGCCTTCAGCGAACCCTCCACCACGTCAGATGACCGCACCTTTCCAAGTTCGCCCAAGACCGGAGTTTCCCCTTCCCATCGTGCCAGGATGCTCTGCAGAGCCACCAGTCCCGCAGAGGGCACGTGTCGATCCGAATTTGGGGGTGGTGGGTGCCGATAGGGATCTCTCGATGGGGCGAAGGTGTGGCAGGGGGGTGGAGGGTTGTGGGGCTGCTGTTGTGACAGTGGGGTCACAGCAGAGCCCCAGCACCCACAGACAGGAGGGTCCCCAGCCCTGCCAGCACCTCGTGACGGCAGGATCCTCCTACCAGATCCCAGGCACCCCATGATGGGTGGGTCTCCCAGCCCTGCCACTCACCCCGTGACAGTTGGACTTAACCGGACCCGGTTTCCCGGTGAAAGCAGGGTCCCCCGGCCCTGCCAGCACCTCGTGACGGCAGGATCCTACCGGATGCCAGCCACCCCTGACAGGATGGTCCGCCCACAGCCCAGCCAGGCACCCCTGGGAGGGCAGGGTCTCACTGGGCCCGATGACATCACGGTTGCCCGGCCCCTGCCACTCGCCACTGACTGGTCCTGGTTGTCCGGTGACAGCAGGGACCCCCAGCCTCGCCCCCTAGCCCCCCGTTACCTGCCGCCGCCGCTGCTGCCGCTCCTGGCCGTGGCGCGGCCCCGCGGCGCCGCCCTCTCGTCCCCGCGCAGCGCGGCGTACCCGTGCTCGGCCTCTGCGGGGACACAACCGCGGGCCGCCCATCAGCGGGGACACAGGGAGCACCAGGGGCACCGGGGCGGGGCGGGGCCGGGAGAGGGGGGGCAAGCGGTACCTCGCTCCCGCCGCTCCAGGAACGCGGCCGCCTCCAGCAGCAGCCGGATGCTGAGCCCGCCGCCCGCCGCCATCTCTCGGGGCTCTGCGGCCGCGCCGGCAGCGGCAGCGGCGCCTCTGCCCGCCTCGCCCGGCCGCGCCGCCGGGCCTCGCCGCCGCTCATTGGCTGTCACCGCCCCTCCGCCGCCGCCCATTGGAGGGAACCTGAGGGAGGCCCCGCCCCGCGTCCACCGTGATTGGCCGAAAGCACCTCGCCCCTCCGCAAAGCCCCGCCCACCCGATGGCCTTGCCCATCCGCCTCGCCCGCACTCACTGGCAACTAATGGCGGGCCAGGAGGCTGGAAGGGGCAGGGCCTCAGCCCCAGGACGCGTCCCTGCTCTCTGCCAGCCAATCGCGAGGGAAGGCGGGGAGGGGCTGGGTATGAGCAGTCGGACACGCCCCCGCTCACTCACAGCCAATGGCTGGGGGCATGGCACCGGCTCAGGACACGCCCCTCCGGGGGCACTAATAAGCCCAAAGCGTTAACGTGCCAAAGCCGGATGCCAGGAAGCCCCGCTGGGAAAACCAGAGGAAAATGAATGACCACAACGGGTGTTTTTCCCAGAAAAGGGCCCGGGCGGGCGCAAGCACAGCTGCTCGGCGTTAATCCTTGGGGATAAATCCCTGCGTGCCAGTGCACCATGGGAACTGGGGCAGCTTGGGGCTTTGCACAAGCACAGGCAGGGGTTCCCAGCAGCTCCTGCAGCAGCGCTTTATTTCTGAATTATCCAAACAAAAGGGAAAATAGAGAAGGGTTTTATTGTGCCAGGAACGCAGTGTCACAAATAGGAAAAACACATGGAAAGGGAGGTTCCCGGCAAGGAATCAACCACAAGGGATAGTGTAGGAAAACAATCAAAAACTCCAGGAAACAGCGACTCGGACCTGCTCCAGCTGCAGGATTTCCAGGAATAACCCCAAATTTCTCCGAGATTCAGTCTCCAAGCCAGCGTCCTCAGCTGAGAATGGTGGTCAGGCGATGAAATCCAGGGGTCTGTTGAATCCTCCCTTTCTGTTCATGTACTGCCTGCGCCCGGGCAAAGTGGTGTCAGCACTGAGACCAAAGCCCTGCGGCAGCCAGCTTCAAGGAAATCCACTCAAAGCCCTCAGCAACAGCCCCGGGGAAAACAGTTCCCTACACATTTGCACAAGAGGGAGGCACCTGGTGTGGGTTGGATGGTCTGAGTACCCCATCGCTTCCCTTGGTATCCCAAAAAAAGGCTGAGCACAAACCTGTACTTCCTTTTCTGGGACACATTGATGGCATACGCGTTGGCAGCGCCGTCCACCTTCTTCCCCTGAAAGACATGAATTAAAAACATCTGAAAACTCAGTGCATTATGTCCAAAAAGGGCACGGTGACAAAACCAGCCCACAGTGCTGGCCTGCACTTACTTTCGTTGTGTCGAAAGAGGCGAAGCCCATCATCTTCATCATCTCAATCTCCTCTTCCGTCTTGCCCTGCAAATCCTCCTCTGCCGAGGCGACAAAACCAGAGTTCAACAAACACAGCCACCGGGATTCACCCAAACCATTTTATACAGGGACTCAATGCCCCCTGGGCTGCTCTGACCCCAGTGGGGAGCCCAGGATGTATTTTAGCAAGGAAAATGCCCCCCTCACCCGTGATCTGACGCTCTTTGCCTTTGGGGTCCTTTACCTCCTTCTTCTCTTCATCCCGTCTCTCCTTCAGCCGCGGTGGAGAGGAGGAGCTGGACCGGTGCCGTCTCGGCGACCTGGCGTTGCAAAAGCAGGTGGGTTTGCAGCTTCCCAGCTGCGCTGTTATCAGTTTAATAGCATTAACACGTCCCCGCCATCCCTGTGCTGCCCAAATTGCATCTTGCCTGGGCTCTTCATCTCCTCCCCCCACCCAGCGAGCTCGTATTTCTACCTCTCACCTGGATCGTCTCCTGTGCGGGGAGCGGGAACGGGTCCTTCTCCTGTCCCTGTCCCGTGATCGCGATCGTTCTCTTCGCCTCCTCTCCCTCTCCCGCGAGGTGGACCGTGAACGCCTGCGCTCTGCTCAGAGAAAGGCAGTGCTCGGTTTAGCTTCCACTTCCTCACATCTCTCCCCCTTCGTTGCCTGTTTTTCCAAGGAAACCCTGACAAGGCTTCACCAGCTGCCGAGCAGAGACCTCATGAGCTCCCCCCGCAGCGCTCACAGAGGCGAAAGAGGCAGCAGGAAAAGCCCTGCACCCGGTGGGGCCCGGCCTCGCGGTCCGGCAAAGTCGGGGTGCGTGAGGGGGCTGGGGCCGGGGTGCGGAGCGGGAGGAAGCTCCTCTGCTCCCTCCAGCGCGAAGAACCGCGGTCTCGCTCTCCCTCTCCCACCCGGGTTTCACCGCTGCGTCCTGGGGGTCCCAGCGCCCCTCCCTCCCCAGCCCCGGTCCCTCGGACTTCCCCTCCCGTTTCCCCCAAGCCCTGGGACCCACGCAGTGCCCCGTCCCGTCCCGTCCCCCTCAAGCCCCGGGTCCCACGAAGCCCTCGGCCTCCCCACCCGCTGCCCCCAAACCCCGGGTCCCAGCGCAGCCCGCAGCCCCCGGGTCCCTCTCCCGTCCCGTCCCGTCCCGTCCCGTCCCCACTCACCGCGCCGCGGCGGCGACCGGGAGCGGCTGCGGCCCATGGACCCCCTCCGGCCGCGCTTCCGGCCGCGCGCGCTGCGCTTCCGGCTCCCCCCGGAACCGGTGCTGCCGCAATTTGGTTCCGCAGCGAACGCGGTCCGGGGGGAGGGCGTCGTGCGCCTCGTCCAGCCCCGGGGGCGCGGGCTCAGCGCCTCGGAGGGACCGTCGTTTCCAGGCCCAGGGCCCAGCTCCTGCCCCAGTGCCTAGCTCAGCCTCAGCCTCCAGCCCCATCCCGTCCCCAGAACCAGCCCCCAGCCTCTGCCTCCGAACCTAATCCCTGCCCCCAGCCCAGCCCGTCTCTACCCCAGTCCTTGGCTCAGCCCCAGCCTCAACCCCCACCTCCAGCTCCATCCCCATCTCAGCGCCAGTCCCTGCCCCATCCCAGTGACCAGAACCCAGCTCCAAGCCCCATGCCAGCCCCTGCCTCAGCCTCTCCCCCATCCTCATTCCATCCCAGTCCCAGCCCCCAGCTCAGCCCCAACCAAAGGCCACGACCCCCCTCTCAGCCCTCTCTCCCTCGAACTCCACAGTTCTGGAGGGTGTCAAACACAGGGTTTATTTACAGACAGGCATTACACAGCGCTTTCCAGCGACGATTGTCAGCCCACGGCAGGGGGACACCCCACTCCCACCGTGCCCCCCTCCAGTTGTTGTCACAGACCCAGGGGCTGGCAGCCACCCCTTGGCCTCATCCCAGTGGGGGTTCAAGAGCCGCAGCCTCACCAGGGCCCTCCGCATCAGGCCCAAGCTCTCTGCCAGCCCCAGGTGGCAAAATGGGCACTGAATCCAGTTGAAACCCTGACATCACCCTCCTTCCCTGTGCTGCATCAGCGTATCCGTGGCTGAGGCTGGAAATTTGGCCTCTCTTCAGGTGAGAGTGCAGACATGGAGAGTGATGAGCACCAGGCCCTTGGGCTTCAATCAGAACCTCGCGAGGCACCGGATCACGTCATTCTCCCCAGGGCCTGGGGTGCTTGGCTGCAGGCAGCCTTGCCACAAAGAGGTAAGGAGACAGCAGGGAGCCTGGGGCCTGCCTGCAGCAGGAAAATGGTGGCAGGGGAGAGGGAGAAAATCATCCGGAGGGTGGTCCTGGGAGTGCCTTGACGGGTCAGGGAGCTGTGGCACTGATGTCATCCTGTACCTGTTTCCTTTTATCAAAGTGACGAGGAATCCCCATGGCAGTGGCAGCATCTGAGCCTTCCTCCCTGCCGAAGGCACCAGTGGCTCTTGCCTCCCTGTGCTGCACAAGATGCCCAGCATGCCCTGGACTGCCACTCCACTGCAAAGCCCCTGGTCTGCGGAGAAAAAGGGTGGCAAAGCCCCTGTGGATAGATCCTTGGAGAAAAAGGGGCTGTGGGCTCCCTGCAGCGGTGCTGGTCAGTCCGGCAGTGGGGTGTGCGGCAGTGCTGTAATTCAGGAGCGACCGTGCTGTCTCAGGGAGGTAATGCAGCTGCCCTGCAGGGACTTTCCTGGTCTGGGTCACGCAGGAGGATGGGATAGTGACAAAAATGGTCTCAAAAAGCCTTAAAGTCAGTAGCAGTAAACAACACACCACTGGAAACTGTTACAGACCTGTGGTTTGCATCTCAGATGTTGCCAGCTGGTTGAATACAGGCACGAGCACAGGGCTGGTGTTCATGCTCTTCCTTGCAGATGGTGAATTTAGGAGCTCAGGGAACTCCTCTGCATCCCCAATCCTTGCAGGAGCGTGATGGGGAGCTGTGGCCCTAATGCTGGTGCCGGAGCTCAGGGTGGATGTTAGGCAGGGGAAAGCCCTGAAAACCAGATTCAGGGCAACCTTGGAGCTCCAGCAGGACACCCACTGAGTGTGAGGTTTTGACATTTTAAAGAACTTTGGACATTTTGCTTTTCAGTTGTGAATTTGCCTGGCACACCCCACATCACAGCCCTGCAAAAGAAACCAGCCTATGCTGACAAACTTCCTCCCTTTGACCTGGCTCCTCTCCACTCCATGTCCTCACTGCCCCTAAAATTGCTGCCTGACCTTCCAAAGGGGAAAACAAAAGCCAAGAGCTGCCTCATAGCAGCAAAAAGGCTTTGAAAACAGTGTGGTGGCATGGAGGAAGATCATCTTGGGATGGAGAAACTCCACATAGGGTTGTGGCGAGCACCCCAGGAAGATGCAAAACCTCTGTGGCTTGTGGGAGGGTACAGGCGGATCTGGTTGGTTTTGTCCCCCAAATATCAGTCTGGGGGTGGCTTTCAGGCAAATTGTCATTGCTGATTTTCTTCTTCCCTTTGGGCACGGCTGGGGTGTTATATCGATGGTCGTGTCACTGCGTGGAGCGCTGGAGGCAGGGAGGCAAGGCTGGGTGGAAAGGAAGTCAACGCCAGGAAGGATTTTATGTTGTGCTCGGGAGTCCAGAGCTGGGAAGAAGCAAGGATCCAGGCTGAGCTGCGTGGACCCGTGGTCAGGGAGCCCGGGGCTAGTGCAAGCAGAGGCCTGGCACAGCCCTGGCTGCATGTGCCAGTGTTGCTGTGGCGCAGTGGTGGGGATGGGGGGGTGGTGGCAGCAGTGCCTCTGCCTGAAGTGAATCGGCAGCGTGTGTTCATCCCGAAGTAGCACTTAGTGAGTGAAGTTTTGCTCAGTTTTAAATAACAGAGAGACTTCCCAGAGGCTCTTTTCTTCTCCTTTCTCAGGTGCGGTTCGTGCGGTGTGGCGGGGGCTTTCCTGGCAGCATGGAATCCTACTGCTCTTCATCATACAGGGAATATGCGAGGTGGTGGCACCAGGAGAAGGGGACTGAGAGTTGCTCTCCGGCCCGGAGGGAGAAAGATTACGATCCAGGAAGGAAAGGCTCCTAGGCCGCTGCCTTGGCCTCTTCTTCAGGGAGAGCAATCTCTGCACATTCAGCTTGATCTTATTCCCCAGGCGAAGTGCTGAGCAGTCTTGCCTGGGGGTGAAGCCGGTGCCATTTCAGCAGAGCGTGAAACAGGTTAAAAAAAAACCAAAACCAAACACACACAACAAAATACTCTTTTCTTCCTCAAACCAAGTGGCTCTGGGCTGCACCCCACAAGGGCTCTGCAAGCAGTGGGCAGTGGAAAAAAACAAACCTCAGCCCACGCGTGGGAAGGGGCTGGTGCTCAGAAGGGAGAAGTGGGAGGACAGAGAGCACAGCAGGTATTTCCCCAAGCGGCAAACAGGGGCCACAATCTTTTCGTAAGCTCGGTGACCACCTCCAAAAGCGGGTGACAAGGGACGAGGTGCCTTGTGCCAGGAGTACCCGGAAAACAACTCATCTCCGGGGTTTTTGGCTGCGCCTTGGCCAGATGCATAACAGGAGCTGTCCCTCCGCCTTGGCGCCTCCGTCCGGAGAGGTTGGCGGGAGGACTCCAAGAAGACTCAAGATTCAATCTTTTCCTTCTTTTTGCCTTTTTTCAGGAAAGATGGGGTTCGGAATTTCTTCTTCTTCTTCGAGGGCGATTTGGAGGGTGAACCTTCGGGGGAGACAGGACTGCTGGTCACTGTCTCTTTCTCCTTGGGTGCATCCTGGTCAGCGTTGGCAAGGGAGGTTGTCCGATCAACTCCTTTGCTTTCCTCAGTGCTTTGCTCATCATCCTTCCCATTCACCACCGCTGGTGACTCCTTCTCAGTGGTGGAATCAGTCGGCGCTTGGCCACCATCCACCTTCTTGTCACCTTGGCAAAGAGAAAGGGGAGAGATGAGGGCTGGAGCAGCAGTTGGCCAGCACTGCAGGGGTTTAAATCCCCCTCAGCTCACTGGTTTGACCTGGGCAGGAGCAGGATTTCCACTCCCATGGATGGAGGATGTGGGACCTGATCCTCTCCTGCCACAGGCACCACTTTCCTGAGTCTTCCCCCCCGCCCCATGGGACAAGTGACAGTGGAATGGAGAGCTGGGAAGAGGCAGGCAGGGAGGGAGGCTGGCTTCATCCTGGCCTTGCCACTGGAAATAAAGCAGGCAGCAAAGAAAATAAGGCAACCCAAGGCATTTCCTTCTGCAAAACCCTGAGCAGGGTGCTGCTCCCCACCAGAGCGTGTCTGAAACGGGTCACAGAGAGCAAGGTCACCCCGAGCTAGCAGGGAGCGCGGTGGCCCGCGTCCCTCCTCCCACAGCGAGGCTCGAGGACAGCCTCTCCGTACTTACTACAGTGACAAGTATTCAGAGTCAGAGGTAACTCCTTGGGTGAAAGCCACACGTGGAGGAAAGAGAAAGGAAGACGTTGTGGAGACAGACATACAACATGAGACACGATGAGAAAGCAAGAAGCCACACGTTCCTGCAACCCTCTCCCACACCCTGAGACTTGCCACAGTTTGTAGATGATAAATTTGCACTTTGGGGCACGTAATAACAGGAATATCACAGCCATCAGTGCATGAGGAGGGGGATGGATGTGTCCCCTGCCACCCCACAAAGCCTCAGATGGACGCTCACATCCTCCTGCCACAATGTTCAAGGCAAGCAGTGGCTTTGGTGCCTTGGTGGCATGAATCCCCATCAGTGCTTGGCCCCACTGGAGCAGGGACCCCCCAGGAAAAAGCAAAGTGACCCAGGAGTGACATTTATCTGTGTTTCAGTGGGGTTTGGCTACAGCCACCCTCTTCCTCCCAGCTTAAGTTGCTTGCTGAAGGCCCTGCTCCTCATCTCTGCTCAGCTGGCGAGCCCGGGCGCTTGTCAGCCCACTCACCCTCTGGGGGCTCCGCAGGTGGCTGGGCTGGGCTCTCGGCTGGTGGGGAGGTGGGGGGAGCCTGGCTCTCCTCTGCCGCAGCGTCCTTCTCACCTGCCAGTGGAGAGACTTGCTAGCCCTGAGGTCTGATGGGCACTGGTGCCAAAGGGGATTTGGGATCACGTTTCCCCCCTACCCTTCCTACCCTGAAGTCCCAGCTTTTTCCTCTCCACCTCCTGCTTGTACTCCTCCAGCTCCTGGTCAGTGAGCTGGCTGAAAGGGTTCGGGGGCTCTGGCTCAGGGGGTGCCTCCTCCCGGGATGTCTCTTTGGCCTCTGCATCCCCCAAATGGCTGTCTGTGGACTGAAACACCCGCCAGAGAAGCGTCATTCCCTGACCAACAGAATAACAGGGAGCAGGGTTGTATGCTCCCGGGAAGGAACATGGGGCTGTGGGAGCAGGGTGACCTACGGGGCTGCGGCTGGTGTCGGCAATCACGCTGGCCAGCAGCTGTGACTGCGGCCCCGCCGACTTCACATCCTGGCGGTTTTGCTCCCGGATCTGCAGGCAAAATAAGAGAAAAACCTCCTCCACTGCTCCATAGTTTGCTGAGACCCCTGAACCCACATGTAAAACCCTCTAGGCCTTTAGGACAGCCCCGTACCTTGTTCCTCATCTCCAGCACCTCCTGTGGGTCCGTGTAAAGGGGAACAAACTGGTTGGGGTTCTCAATTCGGATGGCGGTCCCGCTGCTGCTTTTTTCCACCTCGTCCGCTTTCAGCCACTGCGTGTTGCAGAGACAAAACCCCAATAAATACACATCTTGGAGAGAGGAGTCCCCAATTAAACGTGTGGAGCAGAGAGGAGACCCCAGTGAAACCTGTGACATTCACAGACCCCTGGGCTGGGGAGGTGGGATGTTAAAATATTATTATTGGGGAAAAATAAAGGAGAAAAGGAAAGCTTGTGCTAAATAAAGGCACCAAATGAAGCATTTCTCACTTTGGAGGATCCCTAGGCATTTCCGTGCACCAGATTTTGATGGGATCAATAACATCCCAGGCATCCAGCACAGCATCACCAGCCAGTCAAGGGAAGGGATTGTCCCACTCTGCTCTGCACTGGTGAGGCCCCGTCTCAAATATTGTGTTCAGTTTTGGGTGCCACAGTATAAAAAGGACATCAAACTACTGGAGGGTGTTCAGAGGCCACAAAGCTGGTGAACGGTCTAGAGAAGAAATCATATGAGAAGGTGAATTCACTTGGTCTTGTTCAGCCTAGAGAAAAAGAGACTGAGGGGGCATGTCATGGCTGTTTTCTGTTTCCTCACAAGAGGAGGAGGAGGAGCAGGCGCTGAGCTCTTCTCTCTGGTGACCAATGATGGAACTTCAGGGAATGGCAGGGAGATGCCAGGGGAGGTTTCAGTTTGCTATTAGGAAAAGGTTCTTCCCCCACAGGGTGGTGAAGCACTGGAACAGCTCCCCAGGGAAGCAGTCACCAAGGCTTCCAGAAGCATTTGGCCAAGGCCCTCAGCCCCACACTGTGAATGTTGGAGTGTCCTCTGCAGGGATGGGAGCTGGACTCCATCTTTTTGAGTCCCTTCCAACTTGGGTCATCCTATGATTCTATGATTCCCCCCACATCTACCTGTTTTTTTTGTACTCAGAAATCTCCTCGCCCTCCATCCAGCCCATTTGGTGCCCATTCCCTGAACCAGCCCCCTTCCCAAATTAACCCAGCACCCCATGGGATGCCGCAGCAGCCCCACACCATTGTCTTAGTTTTCTGGCTGCCCTGCTGCTCCTCAGCAACGTTGACCCTTGTGTAGGTGTTGGGGGTGTTGAGCCACCGTGTCTTCTCCTTTTGTTGCTTCTGGGCATGCTGCCGCAGCGCAGGGACGGGGGCGGCCTCCTCCTCAAAGACGAAGGCCGTCACCGTGGCAGGGATCAGCACGTCACTTTTGGGCTTGCTCTTCTCCTGCACAAAGGGGTAGCGGTAGGTGTAGCCTGTGCGGTAGCCCTGGAAAGGCAGAGAGCACTCAGTCACAATAATATAAGATAAAAAAAGATATTTTTGTGCATTTCGGGGCAGCTTTCTGTGTTTCAGCACCAGCCAGTGCTCACCAGGTTGTCCAGCATCCTCATCAGTGCTTCAAATTCATGTTCACCCAAGCGGCTCTTCTGCATGGGCCCAAAGGTGCTGCCAGCCCAGCGCACCGAACCCACCTCGTGGGGCCGGTGCTTGGTGCGCTCCAGCACAATCAGGTTCTCCACACCGCCTGCACTCGCCAGCGCTGACACCTATGGCAGAGCCCGGGGAGACACTGCTGATACAGCCAGGCAGGGAGTGGTAGGATGGTCCCAGACTTGCACATGGCCCTTACAGCTGCCAGACTGCACTGGGCTGTCCCATCCTGGGCACTGTAGTGGTGGCAGAGACCTAGCACAGCTCAGTGCACGGTCCTGGGGCGTGGTGCTGGCAGCAGAGACCTAGCACAGCTCAGTGCATGGTCCTGGGGCGTGGTGCTGGCAGCAGAGACCTGGCACAGCTCAGTGCATGCCTGGATGCTCACCTGGATCTCACAGGCCGCCTGCAGATGGAAGATGCTGTAGAAAGCCTCCTCAGCAGTGTCGCCCAGTGCCAGCACCCCATGGTTGCGCAGTACCAGGATCTGCAGCACCAAGTATGGGGAGGGGGACATCAGTGAGACAAGGAGGAGGGGATGGGGATGGCACAGTGGGCCCTCACCACCACCCCACCCCCCCCCCCGTTCCCATCCCTTCACCTTGCAGGTGGGACCAAGGGACTTTTGGAGCTCAACCCGATCGGCTTCATCCTCCACCTCCCCATGGAAATCGAAGTAGGCGACGTCCCCCAGCAGCAAGGCAGGGCGGGAGATGGGCAGGAGGCCACAGCGCATGGCTGACACCTGTGACGGAGCAGGAAGGGGGTCAGGGTGACGGCCCCTCCATCCCCCTCAAGCCCACATCCCCCAGTCCCTCACCGCGGCAGTGGCCGGTGTGTGCAGGCGGATGATGCAGCGGGCATCGGGGCGAGCAGCATAAATGGCGGCATGGAGGCTGAAGCTGCGGGCGTCGGGGGAGAAACCAGTGCTGCCCTGCTCCACCACAGCCCCCAGCACGTTCACCTTGATCTGCAGGGGCATTTAGGGGGCTCAGAGTCGACTGAGTTTCCTCCCTGAGGAGCAGGGAGTTAAGGGGGACAGGCAAACTCACCAAGCTGGCCGCTGTCACCTCACTGCATGCCAGCCCCTGTGGGGCCACCAAGAAATGCTCCTGCTCCTTGCTGACCCTCAGCTGTGCCAGGAACAACCCAGAGGTGTAAAAAGTAATAATAAAGAAAAGCAAAAAATCCTCAACCCTCCTCCAAAGACCTCCCCCTCTCAAAGCTCCTCCCCAAAACACCCCCCCCCCCAAATCCCACCTCCCAAAACAACTCCCCCAAAGAATCCCCCATAACCCTCCAAGTCCCCCATCCTGCAACCACCCTAAAACTCCCCCACCCCAAACCTCAACCCCCACAAAAAAAACCCCACACACCTTTCCCTCAAAAGACCCCCTGCAACCACCCCACTCTCCAAAATACTCCAAGCTACTCAACTCTCCTAAAACCCCACCCTCCCAAACCACCTCCAAATCCTCCAACCCCCAACCCCTCAACTTTCCTCCAGAAACACACAACCCCTCCCTCAACTCCCTATCTCCCCCTCCCCAAGAAAACCCCTGCCCATTCTCCCCCACCGAAGCCCTGCCAAAGCCCCCCAACTTCCCCCCAGGATTTGAGGTGCTTACGGTGACGGCCGCGTGTCCCAGCTGGGCCCAGCCATAGAGGTCCAGCAGGCGGTGGATGCTGCCCACCTTGCAGCGCATCAGCCGCTCCCCCTTGGCCAGCGTGGGCACCTCGGGGCCGTGCAGGTCATTGATGGGTGTGACAGCCACCAGCCCTGGGCATGGGCCACCCCCTCATCAGCAGGAGATGGGGGGAGATGACCCACCCAACCCCAGGGGTTTCCCAGGGAGACCAGAAGATTACAGAGCTGGGTTTGGTTCCCCCCCCTCCCCCCAGGGTTTCAGGGGCAGCTGGTTGAGGTCTGCAAAGTGACTCCACCTCAGCCCCAATCCTCTCCCTTGTCCTTTCCCAGCTTTTCTATCGACATGAAAAGAATCCACAGCCTTGTGGGATGTTCTCACTGACAACCCCATAAATTAAGAAAAACCCTCAAGAATTTCACCAAACGACTCCATTCTCCCTCCCAAAAGCCCTTGGTGGGCAAAGACATACCCATGGGAGAGGTGGGGAGCACAGCAGGGGACGTGGTGGCCATGAAGTCGGCGATCTGCCGCAGGGCCCAGATGTGGGACGAGTTGTTCCCCTTCTTCGTCTGCTCCTGGATGAGGCTCTCCAGCTCCTCCCTGAAAGACTGCAGCATCCCGACCCCACCAGTGTCACCTCCCCCTAGGAAGGGACACGGTGACCCAAGAGGGACTGTCCAGTGGCAATGGGGTGGAGGCCAAGGTGGAAGTAGCACCACTGGTTTGGTGACGGTGGCAGCTTGGTGTCAGCAGCACCACTGGCTTGATGGCAGGGTGGTGGCACTGACAATTCAGTGATAGTAGCACCAAGGCCTCAGTGGCAGTGACATTGCCAGCTTAGTGGCACAGTAGTGGTGGTGGCACCACCAGCCAGGTGGGGACTTGCCATGAGCCAACAGGCAGTGGCATTTCCTTTGGGAGAGGAGGGATGGGGTCAGGGCAAGAAGGATGGGGTCCCCAGAGGCACAGCCCCTCACCGGGCTCTGCAGGATCATGGTGACCCGCTTCTTCTGCTCCATCAGGTTGAAGTCCTGCCGCAGGTCGGCTGCCACATTCCGTGCTCGCAGGTACTCGGGGTCATCCTCAGCCGAGCACCCCAAGTAACGTGGTCCATGGGTGGGGGGCGAGGGCAGGGGCTCTGGACTGGCAGCCATGCTCATCCTGCTGGCAGGATGGCCAGACAGACAAGTGTCGGTCCCCACCACCTTCATCCCCTCCAGGAATACAGATTGCAAAGACACAACCAAAACCACTCCCCAGCTGCACTCTGGAGATAAGGCAGGCCAGCCCCCACCCTGCCCAGGGCACAGCCCATCTGTGCAATGAGTTGGCAGCAGAGGACACTGCGGGGGGCGGGGGGAGAGGCAGAGGTGTGGGGTATCCCCACTGCCAGGACTCAGCCGCCCCAAAGAAGCAGCACCTGGGAACGGCCAGCTTGGTGCAGCACTGGGAGCGGCACCTGTGACCACAACCTTTGGGGCAGCTGCAAATGGGGAGGTCAACGCCTCAGTGCCACCACACATTTTCGGGGACAATCCCAGGCCCCACAGACCAAAAAATGCCAGTGCTGCCCCCCTTACCCACCACAGCCATCATCAATGAGGCATTTTGGGGCGTCCTGCTGCAAAGTGACATCCCCCGCCAAAATCCAGGGCATTGCTTGCCCCCAAATTATGGGGGGGCACGCACCAACCCGAAGCCCGGTTGCTCCCCCAGATCGCGGAGCATCCTCTAACAGCCCAACCCCACCCCCCTCAATCACGGCTTTCATTTATGCAAAAGCAGCCCCCCCCCCCCTCCAGCGCAGCCTCCGGAATCCCCCCCAGTTTTGCTGCTGCGGGACCGACCTGAGTCACAAGGAAACCTTTTCCAGGCTAAAAATTCCCGCGGCGGGGGGGGGGGGGGGGGGGGGGGTGTCCCACGGCGGCCCCCGGCGAGCGTCAGGTAACAGCGAGGTCCTGAGCATCCCAGGGGGATTTGACCCCAAGGAGAAGGGAGGAGAGAAGGGGTGTCTAAAGGCTCCCTCCCATCTCTCGGTACCTGGGGGACACACACGACCCCCGCCCCCCAGGCTGCACCCCCACCCCCACCCCAGCATCCCCGGCCGCCTCCGCCCTCGCCGCACCCAACGCCGCTGCGGCAGCCGCAGGGATGGCGGATGGGGATTAAAAAAATAGGGAATCTGGGGAGGGATGGGGGGCCCTGCATCGTTGTACCCCTCATGAATAAGGATTGATGGAGGGGGTCGGGTAACCACCGCCCTCGGAGGATAAAGGCGTGGGGGGATGCGCTGCAGCCCCCCCCCCCCGCCCCGCATCCGCATGCACCAGCTTGGGGGCGGGGGGGGAAGGGGGGAGAGGAAAGAAGGAAAAAGGGGGGCCACCCCGCTGGTCCCCCCCAGCCTCCCTGGGGGATGCTGCAGCCCCGAGGATGCTGCCATCACCCACCTCCTCCTCAGAGCATCCTCACAAAGAGCCGCCCCCCCTACACCAGGCGTGGCCCCGCCCCCCTTCCCCCCCCCTCCACGGGGGGAGCCCCTGGAGCCTCAGTGCGAGTAAACAGGGACGGACACTCCGCATCGGCCCCCGAACCCCGCTTTATTGGGGGAGAGTTAATTGGGAGCGCTGGCACCTGGTGGGGGAGGAGCAGCACCACCAATTACATTTTCATAGCGCAATTAATTACAGTTCTCGCTTCCCCACCGTGGTTTTGGGGTGATGAACACCCCCAGCCTCCCCTGCTTCTGGAGACGGGGCAGGTTGGGGCGCTGGGTTTAATGGGGTGCAGGGCTGGATCCTGTTTGGTCTGTAGCCGCTACCTCAAAACTGGGGCTCGGGCATTGGGCTCTGCCGGACACCCCAACTCCTCAGGGACTGGCAGGAAAAACCTTGAAAAAAAAACCCAAAATAGCAGATTTTTTTCTCCTTATGAATATCTGGAGAAGGTAAACGTTGATTTGAAGCAACCCCAGTTTGTAGATAGAAACCCGAGGCTCCCACCCCCCTCAAGACCACTGGGGGTGCTCTTTGCCATGCCCATAGGTACCCCCCCCTCCGCCTTCCCCCCACTGGACCCCATCACCCTCAGCCAGAGCTGCCCCTGCCCCCTACTCACCGGCCCCGGGCAGGGGGGCAGGGCAGGGGGACCCCACTGAGGGGGGGCCCCTCCCAGGAGTCCCTGCCCACTGTCGCCCAGCTCTGGCTCAGCATCCATGTCCTGCCACTGGGAAAATGGGGGGGGGGCAGGGAAGAGAGAGAAAGTAAAAGTCATGGAAACTGAGATCTCCCCCAGCCTTGCACTCCCCTCTGGACCCGGGCCCCCAGCAGAGGCCTGCCCCATGCCATCCCCAGATTCATAACTCCTTTTATTTTTAACCGTAAAACTGATTGCAACCTGAAAAACATCAAGTGAGCCAATAGGGGTCAGCCCTCCCAAACCCACACGTTAGAGGGGGGCTGGGATGTGAGGGCTCTGGTTTGGGGTGAGCCCCTTGCTACCTCAAAGCCCCCCGTTTCTTCCAGCACCAGGCGCAGCAGGCGGATGTACTCAGCTGCAGCTTTTAGAGTGTCCACTTTGCTGGGCTTGCGGTCGCGGGGGATGAGGGGCACAAGGGTCTTCAGCCTTGAGAAGCCACTGTTCAGATTTTTTATCTGCCAGATGAAAACAAATCACAGGGATCTATGGTGGGGGAACCCCAGGATTCACACCAGGGCCTCCTGGGACCAAGCCGAGACCTCCGGGTACAGAGGCAAAGGCACCATGATAGGACATCAATTGCAGCCCCCTGGGATTTGTTTTTTGGGGTCTGCCAAGGAGTTTTGGGGGTCCTCTCACCCTCTCGCGCTCCTTGGCGTTGGCCGCCTGTCGCCGCTCCAGTATCTCAGCCAGGTCACCCGCTGGCTGGTAGCTCCCATCTGGCTGCTTGCGCAGACGGGCAATGGCAGCGATGCGGGGCAGGGGGCCGTAGCGCTCGCTCAGCACCACCTCCAGCACCTCAGGGGCCGGGGTGGGCAGCAGGATCCCCGTCGGCAGCTGCCCAGCTCCACTGGCCTCTCCCATGCCTGGAGAAGGGACAGATCCTGCACCCCAGCCTCACCCCACTGCACTGCCTCCAAAAAAGAAAAAAGCACCCTTTAAAAAGGCCCTTAAATACCCAGGACCAAACGAGCTGCAGGTGGGGCCCAGCGTGGCCTAACGAGGGGAGGGGCAGCCATGGCAGGGGGCGCCAGCCCTGCCTCAGTTTCCCCACTCAACAGCCGAGCCCTCGAAGTCCACGGCTACAAATCCTTGACCTGAAAAGGGATCTAAAAGCCATCTCTGGGAACACAGGGGGGCAGACAAGGCCTGATGCCCTGGTGACGGAATTTAATAACGGTGAAGGCTGTTTCAGTAGATGGCGGTGTTGGTCCTCGAGACGCTGGAAAAAGGGGGAAGATTCCCTGTGCCCAGCAAAAACTGAGGCCAGCGGCTGCCCGGTCACCCCGGGTTAGTCACGAGGGGATGGTTTCCCCCCTCCCGAGACACCATCCAGGTTCCTGTCCTGTGCTTTTGGGGAGAAAACTCCTTGTGGGGGCTCACCCCACTTCTCCAGTGGGTTTGGGGGGTGCTAGTGGGGCGCATGGAGTTCGGGAGGGACAGACATGCTCCTCCATGTAGAGCTGCGGGCACTCTGCCTGTTTCCCCAAACCAGACGGCACCTGAGGGGCTGAAATCCTTCCCCAGGCTGTGCCAGGCTCCTGCACTGCAAGGGAGACCAGGGCTGGAGGAGCAAATGGCAAAGAAACTCTAAAACCAGCCCCAGAATGAGCCTCAGAGACGCCTGGAAGGCAAATGAGCTTTTAACAGTACCCCAGAATTCTGTTTTCCCCTCTGTAATGCTCCATAATGAGCTTCCCTATCCTGCAGCTGGATCCGGATAATCCCATTATCACTGCCCGATCGGGAGGGAGTGGATCGTACGAGGAATCTGAGGGTGGGTGAGTTTGAAGTTTCCCCCCAAAATAGGTCTGTGCTGTCTGCTCACTTCTATTTAAAGGTGGAAGCATCCAAAAGGGGCTGCCAAAATCCTCTGGCAGCTGAGCTTTGCCCCTTTCCCCTTGTTTTACAGCTGGGAAAAATTGCTGCACTTTGAATGTTTTGTAGATTAAAAATTGAGGGGAAAATGGGAAGTGGAGGGAAGTGCTGAGGGGTGGGCGATGCAGGGGTGTGGGGGTGCTGGTGCAAAGGAGATTTTCAGGAGTCTTGTCCTGATGTGAAATGAATGGAAGTGGGAGGTGAGATTATAGGGGGTCAGGGTTATTAGGAGTCACAGTTACCAAGGACCGTGAGTTTTGGGGGTCAAGTTTATTAGGGATCAGAGTTATTAGGGACCATGTGTTTTAGGGTTCAGAGTTATTAGGGGTCAGGGTCATCAGCCCTTGCTCACAGCAAGTGCAGGGAATCATCTGCAGCAGATGAGGATGCTGTAAGGCTGAACAGTTTATTCCCCTTTCTCCACCATCCCATTTTGTGTTTCTGCCAGCCTGACGTGCACCGCGTGTGGCCAACACAGCCCCCTAAAAATAGCAGCAGTCTCATGGAGCCAGCATGAGCCAGAGCACAAGTGAAAGGCTGGAGGGAAAGGACAGAGCTCCTCCAGCAGTGAAGCTTCTTCAAAGGATTTGGATAACGGCTCCAGTCGCCCCAACCCAGGCTTAGGGCATTCCCAGGATTTCTGACTTTTGAGGGATTGACCCCAATTTCTGCCTCTCTTTTGGGTGATTGAGCACCCTCTGAGCTGCTCTGGGCAGGGATGGGAGACTGAGAAGCATCCAGGTCTGAATTCCTGGAAACCAGAGTCCTGGCAGCCCAGAGGCAGTTCGCCCATTGGGAATGCTCTGCACTGAGGCTGTTTTCCAGCTGTTCAGTCCCAAACACACTCAGTTTCCTTTCCTTTCATTTTTCCTGCACTGAGCACGGCTGGAACAAGAGCTGGGCTTGGGTCCCAGAGTCCTAGAACCAACTGCTGTCCTCAGGATGCTCACCAAAGCTGGGTGTCTCCATCCCATTGGCTTCAGCCCATCCCGCCCAGCCTATCTCGATTGGGATCTGACATTTGCCGTCATCATGAGACTGGAAAAATTACCTGGTGATTTCTAATGACTGCAGCAGGGGCGGTGCTGGGAAAGGTCAGGGAAGGGGGTTGGTGCCAGGGATGTGGCATGGCTGGATCCTGGTGCAGGGTAGGTGTCAACATGTGATTAAGACCAATCTTTCTTGGTGTGGCCCCAAATGTCTCGGAGGCAGCTGCTCTCTGCCGGAGCCACCAGCCTTCTGCCAGCTCCGTGCTGCCCACGAGTGCCCGTGATGGGCTGCTGGCTAGATCTTGGCATCAATGAAACACTTTGAGGTGCTTTACTGAGTGGTGGCATCACCTGCGGTCATGGCAGAGGATACAGGAGCTGCAGCCAGTGTCTCTACCTCTCCCTCCTCCTCCTGCTGCCAAACGTGTTCTAGGATGCCTGTTCGCAAGAGGCATCCGAACCCAGGCATCTGTGGCATCATTTGCAGCTGGGATCCCTCACGAGGCTGCTGCCAAACTGGCAGATCCTGGTCCCCCAGCTTGCATTAGAGCCAAGTCCTGTGCAGCATCAGGACCACACAGCACTTAGGGATGGGGCACACAGTTGCTGGTGTGGGAAATAGGGGAGCACTGGGTGTTGTAAGGCCAGCAGAGCCTCTGGAAAAACTTTTATCCTGCCATTGAACCATAAAATCAATTCTCTCGCTGCCATCAGTGCTGCCGGCAACACTGATATCTGTGTTGCCCACACGCCTTATCTTAGCAAAATATGTCCACGCCCCTGTGAGAGGCAGCGCGCTCCAGCTCAGCTGAGGTCTCCTGGCTCACCTGGCTGTTTGAACTGGAAATGTGAAGGTGGATTTGCAAGGGAAAGTCCGGAGGCTGCTTTTGCACTCAACCATAGTGTTGACATTGTGGGAGTTGCAGCTGGGCAGGCTTCCAGAGTGACGCTTGGGGACCAGGGAGCATCGCTGTCCTGCCCTCATTCTGGCTGACCAATTCTCCACCGCCCCTTTATAAAGAAAATGGAAAGCAGGAGGGGCTGTGCTGCAGACAGGGGTCCTGGCCACCCACCGAGGCATGAGCTGGATGGGAATGGCCGGGCAAAGGGGCTCAGCACTGCTTGACTCTGATCAACCTGTCCCTTTGTTACAGTGAGAGATGAAACAATTCCTGCTGAAATAAAAATAATAATTAAAGACCTGCTGGGGCTGGGGGTGGGGAGCAAACACCTGCTGGGACAGCCAGCCATGCCCCGACCCCCAGTGCCCCAGCCCTGGCACATATGCCACTACCCAGCACTCACAGTTCATTTTATTTTCCCTTTCCGGGAGATTCCCAGCGTGTACGTGCCAGGAGGTGGATTGTAAAGCTGCCGGCCCTGCGGGCTCAGTCACATTCCCTCTATGCCAGCAGCAATCAGAATGGGGATGGAACAAAGGCAACTCTGTCCTTCCTGGCTTGAAGAAGTCTTTCTGTAAAAATCGGTGGCCCATGGAGGGAGAATCCCAGCCTGGAGCAGCCAGAGCTTGCCCTGTCCAAGCACAGAGGAATTTTTGGAGATAAAAGAAATTTCCATCAGGCCAAACTTTCACCAGCACAAGACCAGGGGGAGCAGCTCAGGGCACGGCTGCCATCACAGCCAGCACGGCCGTGAGCATGGTAGGCCTGGGGGTCTGGATGCCACCGACCCCCAGCAGCTGTCCCGGGGGCTGGATGAATCCTGGACTGTCACCATTAGTCCTGGGATGGGGATGAGATGGGGAGGGGGACCAAGACAGGGATGGGGTGGTCACACGGCAGGGATTAAATAAGGACAGGGATCAGGATGGGGACAGGGATGGAGATGGGGGTGAGGATTGGGAAGAGGCAGGGACATGGACAGGGATGGAACAGGGACAGAGTCCAGGACAGCTGTAGAGAAGGGGGTGAGGCAAGGATGGGGACAAAGGTGGGATGGGGACAAAATGGGGACAGGAACAAGGATGGAGATGAAGATGGAGATAGAGATGGGGACAAGGGCAGGGACAGGACTCGAGTTCAGCTCTGCCTCACTCTCTCCAACCAGTGCAGCACCTTGCAAAGGGAAGGTGCCAAGCTTAGAAACTGGACTAAGATTTAGGACTGGGTTTAATCTTCAGCAGATCCAAGTGGTGCCTGAGCCCTGTGGCTTCCCCCAAAACCAAGCCTTGCCCTTTCTCTCAAGCCCCTCCATGATGGCCCAGCTGTCGGTGACAGGGAATCCTGGGGCTGCAGCTCCATCCTCTTCCTCTCCGATGGCAATTTCTGCTTTGGTCATCCCAGATAACTGTGCCAGTGCTGATGGCCAGTGCTGCCTGGCTGTCCGAGCCAGATAATCTCTGTTTAATAGAATTAGTAAGTGCATCAACCTTAAACGTCTTTGCTTATCAGCTCCTCGCCAGCACCAGGGAGGGGGACTCGCGTGCTCATGGTCACGTAGGGATGGAGCCACAGGGCCAGGAAGGCTGCCAGGCCACCGCAGCAGCTCTTCCTCCTCTCTTCTTACCCCCCATCTGGGTTTTTAGGGGGTTTCCAAGGCCCTCAAAACTCCAAAAGTGGAGGAGCCACAACCTCCATGCCAGATGCCCACAGATCCTTATTAAGCACTTTGCCAGGTAAGAGCCATGTGCGTGGCCACATGTCCCTGCCCCATGTGTGCACGCACATGCACCAGGCACGTGTGCACGCACATGAAACCTGGTGTCCCAGGACCACCTCCACAGGTGTTACCAGGAATGGTGCTGTGCAGACCTGGCACAGCCTGGATCTTCCAGCCCCTGCAAACAGATCCACCTGCCCCAGCAGTAATTTCCTCAGGTTTTTTCCCTCCTTTTGAAAAAGGAGAGAGGCTTATCGGTAAAACCGTCTGCACTGAAACTCAAGCTGGGGACAAACAAGCCAAGTTACCCCTACCCTGGGTGTGGAGCATCGTGGGAGTCGCCCATGGGCGGCTCCACGATCTGACTGCACGCAGATGGGTGCAGCATGGAGGGACACTCCGAAGGGATGTCAGCCAGAGCGTCGCTTCCAGCCATGCCGTGACAGCACACTGTGCAGGACAGGAGCAGCCTAAATGAAGCAGCACCGTGCATCATGCCCCAGACAGCTCCGTCATGATCATCCCACGGTTCCGGGATTACATTGGTGCTGCTAAAATCCCATATTTATCTCTGCAGTGCCCAGCCAGTGACCTCAAGACTGACGTGCAGGACCTTCCTCCGCAGGGATCAAAGATGATAAAACTCTCCTTGCCACAGGGCACAAGGTCCCAGTCTCAGCAAACCGGCTTGGATTCTCCGAGGATGATGTCCAAGCACGCAGCAGATGGGATGGACAGCGAGGGCATCACCCAGGTAAGGGGATTTTTTCCCTGGATTTGGGATTTGGGGGCTTTATTGCTCCTTGCAGCTTGTGAAGGAGCTGTGATGGGCTTTGATGCGAAGGTATGTGAGGCCAGTTCCACCCTTTGGAAGGGGAGTCACTGTGGGTAGCAGGGACTCACGGGACAGATGCTGGTGGAATAATTCCTGGAAGGGTGTAGGAGAGTTATTTCCTAAACCTCTGGCCCCAGCCAGGTGGGGTGGTGTCAAAGGAAGTTGGAATGGGATACTCTGGGTGGTTTTGTGTCTGGTGGAGTAAATTGAAAGAAATCTGTGTGAGCAGAGCCTGTGAGATGAGATCCTTCTGGCAGGGAGAGATGGGAGATGCTGCTGTGGGCGAGCGAGGGCTCAGGGTAGAGCCTGGCTCAACTCCTGCATCCCAGGGAGACCTGACCAGGCCACGGGCTGGGGTTCGGGACTGCTTTTCTTGCTCCAGAAGCAGCTGAGGGAACAGCAGCGTTGGCCTGGCAGGATGCCTTAGTGTGGGACTGCCCAGCAGTTTGTCTGCCAGCCATCAGCTGGGAGTTTTCCTTGGGAAAGCAGCATTCCCAGTGTGCCTCAGCAGCTGTTCGCTGTTTCAAAACCACCTTCACTGCAAACACAATGAAAGAAATTTTGCCTGAGCAGCAAGAAGGGCTGGGATAGCAGGAGCCCCTGGGCTGCAGGATGGGGTGTCCCGTTAAATAGGTACAGCTCTAACTGAGGGATCATAGAAACATAGAATCATGGAATGGTCTGGGTTGGAAGGACCTTAAAGCCCATCCAGTGCCACCCCCTGCCATGAGCAGGGACACCTCCCACTGGATCAGGGGGCTGCAAGCCCCATCCAACCTGGCCTGGAACACCTCCAGGGATGGGGCAGCCACCACTGCTCTGGGCACCCTGGGCCAGGGCCTCCCCACCCTCACAGGAAAATATTTCTGCCTAAGATCTCATCTCAGTCTCCTCTCTTTCACTGGCAAACCATTTCCCTTCTCCCATTCCTGCACTCCCTGATCAAGAGCCCCTCCCCAGGTTTCCTGCAGCCCCTTTCAGCACTGGGAGCTGCTCTAAGGTCTCCCCAGAGCCTTCTCCTCTCCAGGCTGAACAACCCCAGCTCTCCCAGCCTGGCCTCGTACAGGAGCTGCTCCAGCCCTGGGATCATCTCTGTGACCTCCTCTGGACTCGCTGTAACAGCTCCATGTCCTTCCTGTGCTGGGGATTCCAGAGCTGAATGCAGGGCTCAGGGATGCCCTCCTGTTGAGTCACAAGGTTCAAGACAGACCCGCTTGCTTTCTAAGTGTGCTCTCAGAGAGGAGCTGGGATGCAGCTGGATCAGTCTGCAGACCCAGACCTGGCTGACATCTATGACCAAAGGATTATGTTGATAGGTGTCTGTGTGTCAGCCTCCAGACAGAATTAGTGTAAACAGCAGGGAATTTGTTTTAAGTGACAGATAAAAACAAATTCAGAATTGTGATTGATAAATTCTCTTGCCACGTTAGCACCAGGTGATTTTAACTGGTTAATAATGATCGTATACATTTGTGAAGGAACAACTGAAAATTGAGTTAGTAGTTATTTTCCCAGGGAAAAACCAGCCGTGACAGTCAGAGGTACACAATTCTTACCCAAAAGGCGTCCCATCCTGGGTGTGAAGAGGGGTTCAGGCCTGTCTGTCAGGTAAGGTGGGCATTTTTTCTCCCCCACAAGAGAGTTTCAGGTGCCAATTTTATACTTTTTGAAATCTCTTTGGTGCTTCTTGGCGAGGTGGGACTGAGTCAATCAATGAGTGTTGATTGGCCCTTGATAAGGCCACTTGTATTGTCAGAAGGGGGAACTCCGCGGTTCTCCATGCCTTCAGAGTGGAAAGCTCAGCAGGTGCTTTTGTGGGTGTTTTTGCCCTTATCTGAAGAAACACCAGGTTGTGAGGCCTCTGCCTCAGATAACTCAGGTGGTTTGAGAGACTTCCTCACCTGGTCCATCCTCCTGCAAGGTAAGGTTGTTGTTCAGGTAGAACAAATCCCTTTTACAAATTTGGTATTTGCCATTTACTAGACCTGGCACATCTGCTACATCACACGAGGTTCCCCCTTCCTGGGCTCCAGTCTTGCAGGGTCAGTAGGGCATTAACCCAGTAGTGCTCTCTGCTTTTGGCTGGGCAGGAGGTAGATGCTCCCATGTGCTCCCAGCTTCTGCCAGCTGGGGCTCAAGCCCTGTGCTGAGCCTGGGCTGGATGCACAGGGGTGTTTTGGGGTTCCTGGGTGATGGCAGAGTTATCCTGCTGCCAGCACGCTCCAGGATGGGACCCCTGAGACCCACTTCTGGGAGCCTGGTGTAGTAGGGGAGAACCCAGGGAACATTTGGAGCACCCCAACTATTTGGATCAGAAATAGAAACAGATTCTACATGCTCTGCACAGGCTGCAAATTCCCTGAGGTTTGCTCACACCAAGGGGAAGCACAGGGGGTCTCATTGAGGAGATGAGGGAAAAATCCCTGGCACCAAGCATCCCCCTGCCTGCTGCCATTTGCCCTGCTCCTACTCCAGCTGCGTTGTCACCAGGGACGTGCGCTCATCCCATGCTGCAGGATGTGGCTGTGACCCAGCTCTGCCACTGCCAGCGGCTGGGAAAGAGCCTGGGGATGCTGGAGAATCCTTCCCTTTCCTCTGCAATTGAGAAAGTGCCACATGTGGGAGTTATTCATCCCAGGGTGGCATGACTCAAGGTCCTTTGTCCTTGCTGGGACTTTTGACCTCAGAGGTGTGCCAGGCTCACACAGTGCCCAACCCTGCCGTTGCCAGCCCTGAGACCTCCCCAGTTCTCCCTAAGTTTGGCCATGCCAGCTTTTGAGGACACTGTCCTTCCTGCCAGGGCTTCTGACAGCTCTGACATCCCCTCCAAGACTTGAGGACCTTGCTGGGACTTCGGGGATGATGTGGCTCATGGAAATGCAAGGGGCTCAGATGCCTCCTCTCCACCGTGGGGCTGAACTTGAGGCACTCTGGTCTCATTGGGGATCCGATGTCCCCTCAGCTAGGGACACATTTGATGGAGCTGGCAGACTCCTTGGCAGCTGCATAAACTGAGAGCTTACAGTTGGCACTGTCATGAGGGAGGGCAGGCAGCTGAAAACAAATGTCAACCTCCCATCCCAGTACTTTTGCAGGAGACAGAGGACAGGCAACAGCAGAAGTTTGGCATAAATGGGGCAAACTGGATTTTCCAATACTGAGGCTCCCACAATAAAAATCCTCCTGGGCAGGGGAGACTGCTCAAGGACGGAGATACTGCCAAGGCTGAGGGTAACCAGTGGAGGATGGTCACCACCAGCTGAGGGTGATCATCACCAGCTGAGGGTGGCCATCACTAGTGGAGGGTGACCATCACAACCTGAAGGTGACCATCACCAGTGAAGGGTGACCACCCAGGAAGAGGCACCTGTAACACATGAGGAAACTAAAATCAGACGGCTACATCTAATCTAATTTAATCTCCCCTTTTCTGTCTGTGGAACGGAGATTAGCCTGGTTGTGTGGAGTGGGAAAGCAGGATTTGCAGCAGCTTGGGGTGGCCCAGTCTGGGAGCACTTGGTTTCCTGGTCCCAGCATGACCCATAGGAAATCCGTCTGGCTGTTTTTGGGAGGGCTGGTTGCTCACAGGGACAGGGACCAAGACAGGGATGAGGATGGGATAAGCACATGGACAGGGATGGGATAAGGACAGGGACCCGGATGAGGACAGGGATGGAGATGGGAATGAGGATTGGGAGGAGGCAGGGACATGGACAGGGATGGAATAGGGACAGAGACCAGGACAGAGGTAGAGATGGGGGTGGGGACAAGGATGGGGACAGGATGGAGACAGGGATGGGGACAAGGATGAGGTGGGTACAGGATGGGGACAGGGACAAGGATGGAGATGAAGATGGAGATAGGGATGGGGACAAGAGCAGGGGTTCAGCTCTTCATGGAGGGATGGCCTTGGGATGCAGCTGGATGTTTTAAGATGGGTAGGCTGGACACCAACTCTGAGGTTACGACCACCCACATAGGAGCAGAGGAATGGACAAGACAGACAACTTCCCACCAGCCCCCCGAGCACAAACAGGGCACAATCCTCCCCTCTGCTTCCACCTTTGTGGAGTGGTTTGGGATGGGCAAAACTCACCCCTTGCCACAGAGCTGGGGAAAGGTTGTTTCACCGAGCTCAACCCCAAGGTCACAAGCTCCATCCCACAGCTGCCGATGAAAGAAAACTTCTCGGACCGGTTTTCTATTCCCAGCCCCATGCGAGGGTTGGGTCCGGCCAAGTGTAAGGTTTCCGGTGCACTGGGTGACCAGGCAAAGCACATAAATGGTCACTGGTGTCATTCTTCTGCTGAAGGGTTCATCTGGGACGTGTGTGTGTATATGTGTCAAATGAAAGGTTGTTGGAAACTATGTAGAGCAGTGATGGAACAATGAATCATGGGCAGGTGATCTACGATTAATTAATGCTTCTCCTGGAGCGGATCCAGCTCCAAGATCATCCTGGTTACTTCATGCTGCGCAGCGGCCTTGAAAAATTGGACGAGCCAGGTCTGGATCCCAATCCCTCTATCCTCATCCCGATCTGAGCCTCAGTTTCCCCAGTTTCCCCATTGCCCTTGCCAGGTTTGTTCTCTCTTAGGGGTTCCCACACCCTCCAAGCAGCAGTGGTCCCGGCGGCTTTTCCCTGTGCCATGGGTCGGGTTGGTCTCGCTTGCATCCAGAACTGATCCCAGGACTCTGGGTTGCTCAATCCCTGCTCTGGCCACTGGGCATGGCCCTTCCTTTCAAGCTCCAACATTGTCATTACTGCAGTCCTATGTCTTTAAAGAATCACATTAGAAAAATTAGAGCCAGTGGTAACTCCAGCCCCTGCAATCAGCCCATTTCCTTTTGCTAAGGAACGCGACGCTTGTAGATTCTTACAAGCCACCCGTAGATTCTTACAAGCCCATACAAAGCTGGGAAGCAGCTGGGAGGCACTCTGAAAGATTTAGATTTTGAGGTTTATTACATGAAAGGAATTACAAAAACGTGTTAAGAAAAACTAATTTTAAATAAAACATCACTTTAAAAGCAAGCAATCTGTGGGGGAATGCACAGACCAGAGAGCTGTTCCTCCTCCCTTCTCATGACCAGGGTGTTATCCGGCAGATAACCTGAGTCCTGGGGAATGTGCCTTCCTGAATAAACATATTTTGCAGAGGTGAAGGGAGATCCTGAGTGGGACAGAAAGACGAGACAGACCCCTCATTTTGTTACAGACAGTTGCTTCCTTCATCCAGCTGGGCAGGCAGCAGATGGGCAAGGTGGACAGATGTGCCCGGCTATTTTTAGGCTGTAGGCTGCTTTAATTTCATCTGATCCACTGAGAATTTGGGCACTTAGCAAAAAAAAACAACCAACCAAACAAAAAAAACCTGGATGAGAGGGTGAATTGAAATGGAAGCATATGAAAAAGAGATTAAAAAGCATCGGCTGCTGATATAGGGCTTTAACCAAAACCCTGGACAAACTGGGGCTGATGGGCAGGGTTGGGCAGGACTGGGTCTCCCAGGAGAAGGAGCCTGGCAGCGAGGTTCCCTTGGCTCTGTTCCTCTCCCTCTACTTTGGCTGCTTCTCTCCCTCTCTCTTTCCTTTGAAATGGAGTTTCAATTCCTTGGAAATAAAAAGTTATGGAAATGACCACTTCGAAAGAAATATGACAAGAGAATGCTGAGAAGAGTTCGAGCTGCTCCAAACTGGTTGGGAAAGCATGGCAGGAGCAGGCAAACGGGTTAGATGACTCTGCCCCAGGGCTGCTGGGACTGGCTCTGCTGGGCGCCAGGACTGGGGCAGCAGGAGCTGGGCAGGAGGGCCGGGCAGGCACAGGATATGGGGCCAGCGGGGCTCTGTGCAGCCTCAACCCTGAGTGCCCACACGGAGCCGGGAGAGGTGAGCTGGGATGGAGGAGATGAGGAAGGAGGGATGATGGAGACAGATCCTGGGGTAACGTGTGAAGAGGCTTCCCAAAGCTTCGGGGTGCACCGAGCTCCCCTTTCAGCCCTGCCCTGGGCTCAGGGAGCAGTGCCCATACGTGCAGGCGTAGGAACTGCCGTGGGCTGATGGATGCACATTGACGGATGCACATGGATGCGCACGTTAAGGCGCATGTGAGCACACACACACGCAGCATGGAGCGTGCATGCTTGTGCATCCGCAGGAACACACCAAGGCACAGGCAGAGGCCGATGGCCCCCACAGTGCATGCACGAACACACGCCAATGCACATGTGCACGTGCACACACACATACACAGGCTGCTGTGTGCCCCCCCCGAGTGCACATAGACCAGTGTGCACCCCCTCCCCCATGCACACCCCCTTAGAGCCAGCAACCCATCATCCCCTGTGATTCCCCCATGCACACTCCCCCCCTCAGGTCACATGCAGCACCCAATACATCCCAACGTATGCACACAACCCCCAGTACCCTCAAATGCATGCACCCTCCCTAGTGCACCCTCAGCTCCCCAGTGCACCAACATTCATCTCCCACACACACCCCCAATACCCACACAAGACCCTGGGCCCTCCCAGTGCTACACAGCACCCCACACCAGTTCACCTCAGTACCTCACAATGTACTACACCCCTTAGTGTACCCACAGGCCCCCGGTTCATCCACACTCATCTTCCTTGCACTCCTTCATGCCCACCCAAGATCCCATTCCCCTATCATCACTCAGCACCCCATATCAGTTCATCCCAGTCCCCTCACATTCACTCCCCATTCCCCCCATTCCCTCCCCATTCCTTCCATTCACTCCAGTCCCCTTCATTCCCTCTATTCCTCCCCTATTCACCCCACCAGTTCACCCCAGTCTCCCCCCATTCACTCCCCATTCCCCCCATTCCCTCCAGTCCCCTCCATTCCTCCCCTATTCACCCCCACCAGTTCATCCCAGTACCCCCCAATCAACTTCTCATTCACCACCCTGTTCACCCCAGTCCCTCCGCCTTAACCCTTCTATTTATAGCCCGTTCCCCTCATATTCCCCCCATCCACCCCAGTACCCCGTCACCTCCTCATTCCCCTAATTCATTCCCCATTCCCCTCATTCACCCTGGTTCCCCCACTCACTCCCCTTTCACCCGCATTCCCTCCACTCATCCCCCGTTCTCCCTAGTGCCCCCATTCGCCTCAGGCCCCCCATTGACCCACAACTCACCGCATTCCGCCTCTTCACACCCCCTTCCCCTCAGTACCACCCTTCATCTGACCATGCTCTTGCTTCACCCCTCATTCCCTCTCCATTCCCCCTACTCACGCCATTCACCCCTGCATTCCCCCGTTCACCCCCTTTCACCCCAGCCCTCCCCATCCATCCCCCACTCACCCCTCATTTACCCCAGTCCCCCCTCATTCTCTCCCAATCCACCTCCTTGCACCCCAGTTCTGCCATTCCCCTCCATCCACCTCATTCCTCCATTCCCTCCCAATTCACGCCCTTTCACCCCAGTTCTCATTCCCCCTTTCTCCTCACTCGCCCTCCCCTCACTCCTTTCCCCTCTTCCTCCCACTCTCCCCATCCACCCCCTTTCCCTCCTTTCCCCCCATTCCCCCATTCCCCCATTCCCTCGCTCTCCCCATCCACCCCCTTTCCCCCCATTCCCCCCCTTTCCCCCCATTCCCCCACTCTCCCCATCCCCCCCTTTCCCTCCTTTCCCCACTCTCCTCATCCACCCCCTTTCCCTCCTTTCCCCCCATTCCCCCACTCTCCCCATCCACCCCCTTTCCCTCCTCTCCCCCCATTCTCCCCATTCCCCCCCTTTCCCCCCATTCCCTCACTCTCCCCATCCACCCCCTTTCCCTCCTTTCCCCACTCTCCCCATCCACCCCCTTTCCCTCCTTTCCCCACTCTCCCCATTCCCCCCATTCCCCTCCTTTCCCCCCATTCCCTCGCTCTCCCCACTCACTCTCCCCCCCGCCCCCCCCGCTCCCCCTCCCGCGAGCGCCCCCTCGCGGAGCGCCCCCCCCACGCAGGGGCACACACCCTCGTGGCTCGGCCAATCCGAGGCGGCCGGGGCGCTCCGTCACCGGCGGGGCCGGGGGAACCTCCTCAATGAGCCACTTTGTCGCGTGCAGCCGCGGCGCGCGCTGCTCCTGGGCCGTTCCGCACTGCTCCGCTCGCCGCTCCGCACCATGATCGCCTCCCACCTCCTCGCTTACTTCTTCACAGAGCTCAACCATGACCAGGCGCAGAAGGTGAGGGGGGGAGGGGATGCGCGGGACAAAGGGGCCCGCCGGGAGACGTGGAGGGGGGAGGACCAAAAAAAAAAGGAGGGAAAAGAGGAGAGGGGCGAAAAGTAGAAGGAAAGTAAAAGTAAAGGGGGAAAAAGGAAAGGGGAAAAGAAGGGGAAAAGAAGGGAAAAAGGAGAAAAAGGAAAGGGGAAAAGAAAGAAGGAAAAAAGGAAAACGGGGAAAAGAAGGGAAAAGGAGGAAAAAGGAAAGGGGGAAAGAAGGGAAAAGGAGGAAAAAGGGAGGGAAAGGAAAGGGAGGGGGAAAGAAGGAAAATGAAGGGGAAAGAAGGAAAAAGCGAAAAAGGGGGGGAAGAAAGGGGGAAAGAAGGAAAAAGGAGAAAGAAGAAAGGGGAAAAAGAAGGGGAAGGAAAAAAGAAAGGGAGAAAAGGAAAGGGGAAAGGAAGGAAAAAGGGAAAAAGAAAGGGGAAAGGAAGGAAAAAGAAAAAAGAAAAGAAGGAAAAGGGGAAAAAAAGAAAAAAAGGAAAGGAGAAAAAAAAAAGAAAAAAGAAAAGGGGAGGATGAGATGAGGGGGGGAAAAAACAGAAAATGAAAAAAGTCCTGAAAAAGCCAGGAAAAAAGGGGGGAACGGAGGGGAAGCAGCGGGCGGGAGGCTCTTGCGCTGCCCTGCCGGGCGGCGTGCGGTACGTGCCTGCTGCGGGACCCCGCGTGGCCGGGCGCCCCCCGCGGCCGGCGGAGCGGCAGAAGGAGGAGGAAGGAGTGTGCGTGTCTCTGTGTGTGTGTGCTCGTATGTCCCCGCCGCCCCGCACCACGTGCGGCCGCTGCTGCCGGCGCAGAGCATCCCCCGCAGTCCCCGGGCTCCCCTTCCCCCGGCTGCGCCCTCACCTCCCGCCCTGACTGCGGTGGAAGAGCATCCTCCGGCTTCTCCCCTCCCTTAATTCGCGGGTCTTGAGCCTGTCGGGAACCGCAAAGGCGAGCGGGAGCCCCGCTGGGATGTGCGGGGCGTTCGTCACCGGCCATTCATGAGTTCGGGCACTTGAAAAACGCCAGCGTTTCTGCTCTCCCGGGCTTGGTTGGCCAGGGCAGCGCTTGGGCTCCAAACAGCGAGCGTTAAATAAATGATTCCTGGAAAAAAGCGCTGGCTGGGAGACCGTGCAGGGAGGCTCCGGCTCTTCCCTCAGCCCTCCGGCGCCTTCGGATCATCTGAGGATACGTCAGGGAGGGTTTCGCCTCGGAGCCCTCGAGGTCGTGCGGCGGTTCCTGTTCCTGGGGGTACAGAGTCAGCGTGGGGGGTCGGGAGGGGCAAATGCATCCCGAAACAAAAAGCAAAATGCAAAATGCGTGGCTGCCGAGAACCCAGACCAGGCTGGACGGGATCTTGAGCCCCCGATCCAGCGGGAGGTATCCCTGCCCATGGCAGGGGGTGGCACTGGATGGGCTTTGAGGTCCTTTCCAACCCAACCCATTCCAGGATTCTGTGGTTGACCCCGGCTCGCTCCGTTGGATAACGCTGGGGACACTGATGGAGAAGCAAAACTCGCCGCATTGGCCCTCTGCCTGCATTAATAGGAAGTAAAACAAGAGGGAGAATTAAAAGAAACCCCACCGAAGCACACTGAAATAACGTCCCAATGCAAAGTGATCCATAAGGAAATGTGGGCTCGGCTTCCCCCTCTGCTCGCAAGTGTCCTGGTGTTGTGCAACAGCCACATCCATGAGAAGGGTTGTGTAACCCGACGGCAGAAATAGGCCGGCGGCACAGCCCGACTCCTGCCTCTCGGGCTCTGAGCAGCTCGTGAGTTCTTTATCGGGAGCTGGAAATAATAGAGGGGGAAGGTTTGGGTTTGCCATTGGGAAAAGGGTGTGCGAAGCCTCAGGAACTGCTTCGTTTTCCTCAGCTCCAAAGCCCAAATGGAAAATGCTCCTGAGATGCAGCCGGGGGGAATATCCGGGAGCTGCCAGCTGGGCTCTGGCTGCTGTGGGAGCTGGCTCTGCCCTCCTGGCCCCAAACAATTGCCTCCAAACTGTATTTCTCTGGGTTATTTTGAAACAAACGCCTATGAATCCTCCCAGTATGGCAAAACCAGGATTGGTGCATCCTCCAGCGAGAGCATGGAGCTCGGCTTCGCTGCAGGAGAAGGGGGGAAGCGGCTGGGTTCCCAAGCTGGATGCTTCCACCATGGATGCAAAATTATTCCTGGCTTATAAATCGTCATGGGCATAGAGCTGGGGGAGTCCCTGGTGCAGGGAGGTGTAGGGGCTGGAATTCTTGGAAAGCTGTGATTTTTATTTTTTTTTTTATCAAGCCCAGAGGCTTTACTCAGGATTTGAGACTGTTTGGGATACAACTTGAGTGGGTGGTAGCCTGGAGTGTGTTGGTCATACGTACATCTGTGCTTTGGATCTGGCAGAAAAGGGGCTCAGCTGTGGGAAGAAAGTGTCCTTTGTAACAGCTGTGGTTTGTGTCCACATCAGGGCCTTGAAAGTAGCCCCCAAAATAGGAGTTTTCTTCCCATTCTTGACATGGAGCAGCGTTCCCTGCTCTGCTGCCCACCTGGGGGGATGTTGACTCATCCCCCAACTCCTCTTGCCCTTCACTTTGCCTGGTGGCTTGCAGGACTGACTTATCTGACCCCCAGGGGATTGTGCAAACTTTAATTAACCTCTGCAGCGTCCTTTGAGAGCCCAGCTTGAAAGTTTGCTGCAGACGAACCACGTTCCCTTTGGATGTACCAGCTCACACCAGGTTTCCTGGTCCCTGAACCTCAGCCTCATGAGAGGAGCAGGAGGCAAACAAGCTCAGTAACCAGGCTAGAGGCTCTTCTTCCCTATCACTCCTTCAAAAGAACAGAAAACTGCAGATGGAGTTAATTTTCCTATATCTGTGGCATTTCCCAGGCAGGGGCAGGTTTTCCTCTGTTTTTTTTTATTTTCCCTTTGCTGGGGGATTGGTTTTACCAGGCCGAGGCCTTTCCAATGGCCTCTCACCGGCTCCTGCGCAGCTGTGGGAGGGAACCTGATGGCAAATTCCTGGAAACCAACTCAACAGCTTCTCTTAACCTGCCAAGGTCAGCGGCAGGATGGCCTTTCCCATCCTTGGCACCTTCCGAGAGCCATTGTGCATCCCCTCACTCCTCAGCTTCTCACTGGAGCTGCCGTGGGGAGCCCAGGCAGGGCACAGCCTGTTTCCCAGCATCCGAGGGAGGATCCTTGGCACCAGGAAGGCTTTCTGATCCAGTAGCATCTGAGGGGCATGCTGTCTCTTATATCTGCCCCAGAGACCTTCTGGGTTTCAAACAGCATGTGTGGACAGGGTCTCAGAGGCTGGCTGGGGCTGTGCAGGGCTGGTGGGAGCAGTTTGACGTCACTGACTTCTGAGCTGGAGTGTGTCTTCTTTGCCATGGGTGCCCAGCTCCACCTCCAGGTTCAGCTGCTGTCCCGGGGCTGAATATGAGGAGGAACCAGCCAAGCAGGAAACCATCTGACTCACTTAGGTTCGAGATGACTCCGGGCGTGTGTCATCAGAGGCTTGGCTGTGGCGGGGAAGGCATGTGGGGTTTAACTCAGTACAGAGCCGTCAATGGCAGCCAAGGACGTGGGTGCTATTGAGGGGTCAGGGCTGAGGGAGGGTGGGTGCAACCCAGCATCGGTTCTGTGTCACCAAAGGCGGGGAGGTTGGAGAAGGGGACAAACTGGTTCCCTACTCTGAGTCAGGTCTGGCTGAGTAACGGTGCAGTGACATGGGGACAGGGAACGCTGGTTTTCAATATGCAGGGGCTGAGGACGCGGCTTGGGCTCTGTCCTGTGCTGTGGTGCCCAGTCATGATCAGACAATAAAGGTTGCAAAGTGCATGCCAGGTTATGGTCCCAACCAGGAAATAAACCACTCTTCCTGCTGGATGCTTTCCCAGATTCACACTGCAGCCTCTGTGAACCGCTGTCGCTCCCTCGTCCTTGGTTTCCCCAAATCTGTTGGGTGCCACTTCACATCCTGGCAGAATGGGGGCACGGCTGCCAACTTGCCCTGGGAACTGCTGGCTGCTTGCGTAGCATCCCCTTCTGAAAGGAACGGGGAGAGAGTCAGGATTATGAAAAACTTCAGTGATTTTTTTTTTTTTTAAATGCAGCATTGTTTAAGTTAAAACCTGGGATAGAGAGGGAAGTAATTTAAATAAAAAGTAATTTCAGGCAGAATTTACCCTGGAGAGAGGGCTGACTGTGTGTACTTGTGGTTAAGAGTGTTCAAGCTGTCCCCAAACCTGAACTTTTTTCTGTTGTTCTCGTACACAACAAATATTTGACTTCTGTTACCAAAAAGGAAAAGAGTCCAGCCCAGAAACCAGCTCACCTCTCCCGGTGTTATAATTTTTCCCAAAATGTTGTTGAAATTACGCATGTCCAGCTGAAAACTGCAGTGAGTGGATACTGAGGGGCTGGGAACCTTCGCTACCAGTCTGGTTCTCACCAGACACGTGGCTTTTGAAAGAGACTCAGAGCAAAACTGAAGCTAAAGAGGAGCAGCTTCCCCTTCTCAGAGCAGGGAAGATGTGGTCGAGGGTTTATTGTACGAGAATAAACCACCCTGAGTCCTTCCCCTTCGCCATTTGCTGGGCAGGAAGCGGTTGCGCTTTGCCGGAAGCCGCTGTCACACTGTAATTTCTCTCACCAGCAGCAGTCTTGCCCTGCATCCCCACCAAGTGATGGGGAAAAGTGTCCCCACGGCCACTACGAGGGGAGCGGCATCCTTCATCCTTCCTGCGTGAGATCCCAGCACGCCTGCATCCTGCCACTACGTGGGGAAAGCAAGACAGGATAGATCTGTCAGGGAAGGTTTTTCGTTTTTTCCACTCTTGTGAGTAGCTGCATTCATGGGACCAAATATATATATATATGCAAATATATACGCTGAGGAATTATTTTTTTTCTCCATGGGCAGTGGTGGTAAACTGGAACGAAGTTACATGCAGGCTGATGCATTCACCATACTGACCCCTTCGGGTCTAGCCTGGATGGGAGGATTAAGGGAAGTCTTCAGGCAAAGGCACGTAGCATCATGGAATGGTCTGGGCTGTAAGGGACCTCAAAGCCCATCCAGTGCCACCCCCTGCCATGGGCAGGGACACCTCCCACTGGGTCAGGAGACTCCAAGCCCCATCCAGCCTGGCCTGGAACACCTCCAGGGATGGGGCAGCCACCACTGCTCTGGGCACCCTGGGCCAGGGCCTCCCCACCCTCACAGGAAAATATTTCTCCCTAAGATCTCATCTCAATCTCCCCTCTTTCAGCTGAAAATCGTTGCCCCTCGTCCCATCCCTGCACTCCCTGATCCAGAGCCCCTCCCCAGCTTTCCTGCAGCCCCTTCCAGCACTGGGAGCTGCTCTAAGGTCTCCCCAGAGCCTTCTCCTCTCCAGGCTGAACAACCCCAACTCTCCCAGCCTGCCCTCATAAGGGAGGTGCTGCAGCCCTCAGATCATCTCTGTGGCCCCCTCTGGACTCGCTCCAACAGATCCATGTTCTTCCTGTGTTAAGAACACCAGAACTAAACACCATCCAGCTGCAGTGCTGGTACTGGAGCTGTGAGTTATTACCATCGTTGCAAAGGCTACCCTGGCTTTTGGGTACTTTAGGCTCAGCTCAGCACAGGTCACTTGGCTTCCAGCTGGCGGCAAAAATTGGGCAACTTGAGGTTTCTTCAGCCTTGGGGGCGGTGGACCTTGCCTAACAGTGGCTTTGCAGCTGGGAAGGGTGATGCTGGGCAGTTCCCCAACACTCAGTGATAGACGCTCAGTGCAGACCTCAGCTGAGCTAGGAGGTGGGAATTTGCTTGGGTTTAGCTCAAAAAAATTGCATCGAACTCATTATACCCGCAGTGGCTCCCACGATCTTGTACTTTTAACAAAATGTCCTCCCCTGTGTGCAACTGTCCTCGGCTACGAGCACACCCAGCTCTTCCAAGCTTAACTCTGTTCCTCCTCCATTCTGTTTAGATTTCCTCAGGGAAACAACACTGTTATTTATGATGGACACTTTCCAGAAATTAAATTGCCCTGTTCTGGATTCTAACCTAGTGGCTTTATTTCTTTGGGATTGGCAATGATCTTAAAAAAAGAAAAAGGTTAAACCACCAAGAACGTTGTTTGTCTTGAAAGGTGCTTGTGCTTTGGTGCACTGATTGAATTCCCATCTGGTGAGATCTTTGCTGCGGTTTGAGGTGCATCTGGGTACAAATGGGGTAATTGAAGTAACAGACCGAGCCATGGGGCTGGGAAGCTTTGGGTGTGAAGGTGGCCATGGCTCTTCCTTGACGGGGTGGGGTGCACACCAAGGTGGTCTCACTGGGGAAGGAGCTGAGCTCTGCTGCCCTGGAGCCATTCCGCAGGACGCCCTGACCTGCCTTAGCTGCCAAGTGGGGCAACGTCTATGTCCGTAGGAGAAGATGATCCAGGTTTTAAGGGGCTTTGGAGATTAGAAGAAGGTCACCCTGTTTCTCATGCTGCCGATTATTCCTGGTATGGTGAAGCCTGGAGGACATGGGGAACGTGCTTAGCAGAACCTGTGCTGGAGAAAGGAGACAAAAGCCCTCAACATTGTTTCCCTGTGCTGTGTTTTTGGGAGCTGGTGGGTTGTGCACACAGCATCTTCACTGCCCCATGCCTTGGCAGGAGTTGAGTAGCAAACAGCAATGACTTCTTGTGCATCTGAGCTTCCAAAGCAGCCACCTCCTCTGGGACAAGATCTTCCCACAGCAGCATCTTGCCAGTCTAGGAGGAAAAGCAACGTCAGGGTGGCAGACAGGAGAGAAACACCAACAGCATGGGGTTTGTGCAAGGGTGAAGCTCTGCCATGAGCCCTACTGGTGTGGTGCACCAAGGCTGGGATGGGGACACCTCACTGGGACCTCATCTCCACTGACAATGCTCTCACCAGGACCCTCTGCCCACCATAGGCTGTCAGAGATGTCTGGAGAAGGAGGGTCTGGCAGGAGCAAGAGGCTGCTGGGAGGCAGAGCATCCAGTGTCAGACAGGTTTTTCTCTGATTTAATCACTGACAGCCTGGGTCAGATACTGCTGGAGAGGAGACGGGGCTGGTTGAGGTTCTCTCTGTGGCCAGGGGCAGGTCAGCAGCTCCCAAAGCTGTTGTGAAAGGCTCTGCAAACCAGGAAAACGTGATGTGTTCAGCTCACAGCTTAGAAATGGGGTTGGACTGTCTGTCTGGAATTGATGGCATTGGCCAATAACCACTGTGGCAACTGAACGGGACATTTCCTACCCTGGGGCTGGGCTCTGGATCTGGCACCCCTCTGGAAACTGGAAGGGGAAGGAGAGGCTGGGGCTCTGGCCACCTTCCCTGCTCTGGTAACCAGAGCCTTGGTACATGGGTGGCAATTTTCAGCAAGCAAAAGCAAACAGGAGAGAAAGGAGGGGAGTGTTTGACTTCCTGCTGCTGGGGTGGATAAGGAGGGGCTGGTAAACAGCTGGCACTGGGAAACCTCCTGGTTTCCTTATCCTTACCCTTTCTTTCATGCCTGCCTGGTCTCCCAGCTGGCAGGCGCTCGCCCTCTGCTCCTGATTGATTGGAAGGAGCTGAAAACACCAAGACAAATCAGGGGCAAGTTTTTACCCATCACACTATTGATGGGTCATAAAGCATCTTTCCTGGCCCGTGCTTGGCCAGGCTTCCCTCCATCCTCCAACCTTGCTATGGCAAGCAGAGCTACCAGGGCCTCGGTTTCCAGATTTCTGAGTGAGCTGGTGCAGAGGGAAGGATACACCAGGGCATCCCAAGCCTGAAGCACAGCAGAGCTGTTTTGTTCAGCCCAGGGTCCGAGTGGCTGCGTCCGTGAGCGAGGTCACGCCGGGGTGGGTGGCTATTACTCGCCCACAAAATACCCATTTCCTATAGCGTTACCTATAAAAAAACCTCATGCTTGATTTCTGATGACCTGACGTTACGTGCCGACACACAGGTGAGCTAACTGGGTGGAGTTTTCCTCTTGACTTAGCAGGGCTTGCAGCTGCCCTTTAATTAATTTTAAATGAAGTTAATTGAAACAGGGCATAGTTTGGGACCTGGCAGTCTGTCCACCTCTCTGTTTCCCTTCCCTGCTCCGGCCAGGCTGTGGAGACGTGCACAGTGCCAGTGGATGGGTCAGGGAGGAGTTCTTCCATGCCTTTCCCAGAGAAGATGAGATGCTTTAATGCCATTTAGAGAAGGAGCGAGGCATCTTCGTAGCCTCAGCGTAAGGGTATCAATGATTGCCAGGAGCAAGGGGGTGTGGATTCCTTCCTTTTCTGGCTAGGCACCCACTTGTGTCACACAGCGCACCCACTTGTGTCACACAGCGTTGCTTGCTCAAGGATGGTGAGTTGGTCTTAGCACAGTAACCCTTTGTAGGGGTGATCTCAGCAGCGAAGAAATGAATGAGCAGTGAATTCCTGCTGAGCATCCCTCATGTCGGAAGAGGCCCTGGGGCTCAAGGCATGTTGCCACTGCAGCGTAGGAAGGACTCCGCAGCTGGAAAACCTCTGGCACTGACCTGACTCACAGCCACGATAGGGAAGGTTGTTGAGTTTGGGCCCTACTTCTGTTGCAACCTGTTTGGGTGCCAGTAGGTGAAGGAGCAGAGGGGATGCTGTGAAGCACCAGGAGCTCCTCAGGGTTTGGTGTTCTCAAGGTGGCATCTGTCTGGGCAAGGGGATGCTGTTCAGGAGGGCTCAGGGTGTCCTTGGTGAGCTCTTTGGAGAGCAGCCCTCAGGAAGATGTGCAAGAGCAGCAATGGGTGTTATCAGTGTGCCTGCAGATAAGCTGTTGCAGCACTGCTGGTGGTGCCGTGTTGGCACTGTGCTGGCACAACCATGTCCTGCCCTTCAAGGTAGGTCATGACCTGCTCCTGCAGCTTGCATCAGCCCCAGCACACATGAGAGGGGCTGAACACTGTCCTGAATGTGGCATGGAGGTTGTGCCCGTGTCCCCAACCCTCCAGCTGACTTTTTGGCTTTATCTCCACTTTTCAGATTGACAAGTACCTCTACCATATGCGGCTCTCCGAGGAGACCCTCCAGGATGTGTCCCAGCGTTTTGAGAAGGAGATGGAGAAGGGGCTGGGAGCAGACACCAATCCCACCGCCTCAGTGAAGATGTTGCCCACCTTCGTGAGATCCACCCCAGATGGGACAGGTACCGTGAGATGGGAGATGCTCATTCCCAGCAGAGCAGAGGGAGATCATGTTGGGGGGTCTTGGTAAATGCCAACATGTGCCAGGAGGGAGGGCTGGGGCCCAACCGTCGTCATGGTGCTGCCAAAACAGGGATGGCATCCATGGCCACCTTAACTCCTAGTCCTGAGTGACTTAATCCTGCTTCTGCTGTCTGAGGTTTAATATAGGTACGGGTCTCATTCCCCTATCTGTGCTGGGACTAGGGGGGCTCCCAGTTCCCCCTGATGTGAGGGAGGGTGGGAACCAGCCCTCGCGTGCCCTTCCTGGCAGGACAGAGACAGTCACGGGTCCGGCTCATCAGATTTCATTAGTGCTGAAGCAGCAGCAGTGCCAGGCGCTCTCTGAATGCCATGAGGGCCACGAGAGGAGGCCCTCTGGCTCTCCAGACTCGGCTTCTCACAATACGGCCTTTCTGCCAGCTTCCCGCGCTGGCAGGAGCTCGGCTGCCTGCAGCACACTCCCAGCCAGGCACATCCCCATTTCAGCCTCCAGCTTGCTCCTCTCAACCCAAAAAATGTTTCCTTGAGCATCCATATGGGAAATGTCCTTGTGCCTCCCTCTCCTAGCTTGGTGTTTTGGGAAGGAGCTTTGCCATGCTCCCTGTGGCATCCCCTCTTGCCCGCTAGCAGATGCACCAAGGACCTGCTGAATCTCCCAGGGCTCGAAGCCAGTGGAGTGGTCCTGGCTGCTGAGGGGCGGGGAGGGACAGAAAGGCCTGAGCAGCCAGCACTCAGGAAAAGTCCAGAGCCCAGGGAAAGTCCCCAGGCTGGTTGGTCCCGCTGGCTGGAGCTGCTCAGAGTTGGGGTTGCTCCAGTGTTGGCACCTTCACAGAGGTCCTTGTGAAACCTCAGCAGCAGAGACGGCTGACAGCCAGCAGGAAAGGTGGATAAAGAGGAGGGGAGCTGGTGGAAAGACCCTCTTGTCCTTCCCTCCTCACCTCCAGCTGTTTTGCCATCCCTGTATTTTCATACCTGGCTTCTGAAGGAGATCAGGTCCCAGCAGATGCTGTGACTGGAGCCTCAAGGGACCTGGCCTTGGTGGGCAGCAACTGGGCAGACTGGAGTTTCCTCTTCTGAGAATCACACCAAGCCGATGCGAGCCTGCGAGTTGAGTGATGATGTTAAATAGGGAGCACCCATGAGGCAGCCATGCTGAAACAGCCAAAACAACCCCGTCACTGCTGCCTGTCCGCTCTCTGGAGGCAAGGCTTAAGCTTGGTCTGCTTCACTGCCCAGCTGTGGGTGGGTGTTGCCTGGGAACATCTCCGTGAGGTCTGAGGGACAGGACCCTGGGGAGTCACAGGCATCACAGAATGGTTTGGGTTGAAGGGACCTTTAAAAACCATCTGGTCTGACCCCCTGCCACAGGCAGGGAATCTTCAATGAGATCAGGTTGCTCAGAGCCCCATCCAACCTGACCTTGAATGTTTCCAGGGATGGAGCTTCCACCACTGCTCTGGGCAACCTGTGCCAGTGTTTCACCACCCTCGGCGTAAACAATTTCTTCATTAGATCTAGTCTGAATCACCCCTCTTTGACTTTAAAACTATTACCCCTTGTCCTGCTGCAATATCGCTTGATAAAACGTCTGTCCCCATCTTTCTTATAAGCCCCTTTAAGCACTGGAACATCCCTGCATCCGGAGCCATCCTGCCTGCTGTATCCCACGTGCTCGCTGCTGTCCCGTGCACGTACACCCAAAAGCTGAACCTGGCTTCTTGCTCCAGGATTGAGATTTCAATCTATTTAAATATTTGAGAATATTTTAATTACAGAGATAGATGGAATGCTGCCCCTGGGCATGGGAACCATTGCAGCTAAATGTGCTGTGTGTCAGAGCTGAGAGGCAGGAGCAGAGCTCTCAGCACCCTGACCCACGTCAGGGAGAAGCTGCAATCCCTCTCCTTGCCCTTGCAAGAGCAAGCCCTGGCTTCTCTCACCACATCCTCCCGATTTGCAGCTTCTCCAGTGTCCCAGCTGGCATTTCTCACCCAAAGCAAGCTCACCGCATGGGGAAGAGGGACATGGCAGCATGGAAAACGTTATGTGAGAGGATGCTGGCGCAGTGACGGGGCTGCAGCTGCCCAGGGACTGGAAAGTGGGAGGCTTTCCAGCACATCCAGGGAGGCAAGAGCTGGGATTCCCTGTACAGCCATATCCATGTTGTGAGCAGTGTCGGTGTCTCTGCTCCTGTGTTTGGGGAGTGGGGGCTGGAAGGTGACACACTGGGGCTGTGGGGTTGAGGCAAGGGCAGCTTGAGGAGGTCTCGCTGCCAGCTCCCCTGGCACATCTCTTTGTGAGGAGATGATGTGGCAGCAGCTCAGGGAGAGCTCATTGTCCAGGGATGTGTCCCTCCTTCTGCTGCTTTTAAGCTTATGGGCAAAATCTGACTTTGGCTGGACTTGCAGTTCTGCTCCCACCCACTCTGGGCATCAGCAGCTGCCTTCGGTCTGTAAAACGGGGTGCCAGGCTCTGCACCTCTCTCCTTCAGAGCATCCCTGCCCTTCCTGACCCTCCTTGCTATAGCACAAGTCGTCTCTGCTTTCGGATTATGCCCTTTCTAATGTGCAGCAGCAGTTCCCCGGGCTCCAGGCAGATGAGAGCCGCTTATAGAAATTCAAGGTCACATCTGCGGGTTGAAGTCAAAACGTAGACCCAACTGCTCCACCCTCCTCTGCCCTCTTGGTGGCTTTGCCGTTCCTGATGCAGCACGATAAGAAGAGGGGGGTTCTGCTTCTGAAGCAACATCTCGCCCCAAAGCAACTTTTCTTGCTTTGCTTGGCTCCAGCTCCAACTGAAACAACTGCTCTGCCGTGCCTGCAGCGAGGCAGTGGGCATCCAGCTGCAGCCTGGTGGGGGAGGACAGATCCCAAAGAAGCCTTTCCTTGGAGCCCCAGTGACTGAGCAAGGGCACTCCTTGCTGATTGCAAACACTGCCTTTCTCCTTGCTCCTTTCCTAGTTTTCCCAGGCTTTGCTGGCATTGCTGTGGTTCCTCTTCCATGCTGATGTTGACACAACGATCTTCTGGGGCATCCTCCATTAAGCCCTGGCAGCTGATATCCACAGCCTGGGGTTTTCAGGAGGATGCTGCAGGACTTTGGTGGTCAAATCCCTGGAAAATTCCAAGGATGATTCTTTGCAGTGCCCTTCCCTTGGCTGGTGGGCTCAGTTCCTGCCAAGACCCAGCTGTTTCTACAGGAAAACCAGCTCATATGGCCCATGGTCTTGACAGGCTTTAATGAGAATGCCATTTCCATGCCCAGAGCCCCTTGTTCAGCGATTTACTGCACTGTCCAGCAAGGAATTGCATTGGGAAATCACTGTGGTTTGACTCTCACTGTGGTCAGTGGGAGTTGCTCTTTGCTGGACCTTGTTCATTCCAAGCCAAACCACCAGGTTAATCCCAGATCTTTTGTTGCTGCAAACCCAGTATTTCACACCCAATACATCACAAGCCCCTTTACTGCTCTCCAGCACTGATTCAGTGGAGGTGCTGATGAGAGGCCTGGGGCTTTTATATTCCCTCTTATGCTCAAATCCTCTCAACTTGCTGAAAAGTGGCAGGGTAGGGCTGGGAAGGGCACCCTCAGACAAGGGCGAGTTGGGAACCACTGAGGTCTGTACCTCCACCTCGTACTGTATCTCCCTGGAATGCAGAGCCTGAACTTGCTCCAGCTTTTCTCTTCCTCTTATTTTTTCAATAAGCTGATTTGACTGAGGATTCCTACAAAATGGTATTTCAGCCAGTTGGAAACCTTGAGGTTGGAGATGGAGGTGTGGGGTGACCGACCTCAGAGATGCTGGGGCATGATCCTGCACACGGTGGTCCTCTGACCCCAACCTGGTCCCAGCTGTGCTTTCATGGATGGCAGAGCAGAGCTTTTCTGCCTACTTTACGCCATGCTTTCTTCCAGGAATTGCAGGCATTTTTACAGGCACAAGACACTCACCTTTAGGTGGTTTGCTGAGAGCAAACAGACCCTTGGGTCAGGGCTCGGTGTTTGCCCTCACTGTTTGGGCTGTGAACTCAGCATCACATCTTCTATCTTATCATGTAACGAATGAGCCCTAATCAAAGCGAGGAGACTTGATATTGAGTAGTGCAGCCCATCGTGCAGCCACGTTGCTTCACCTTGGGAGTTTTCCAAGGGAGTTTTCTCTTTCTTTTTCCTCCTGAAAAGCTGATCTGACCGGGAATGCAGCCCTTGACTTTGGCAGTTGCCACTTGAACCTCTCCTGTCGCTGTTGTGCAGCTCGTAAGGGAGATTTTTGATTGTGAGGTTGGGTCTTGCTGCTGCTTTATGGTGAGAACTGGTGGGTGGCAAGTCAAGCAAAAGCTGATTTAATACAGCTCTGTGGGCCACGAGCTTCCCAGGGCTGGTTTGGCCGAAATGCCGAGTGTGCGGAGGGCTGGGCAGGATGGGAGGACAGCCCTGTCCATTGCTCCTTGGCCATTTTGGGGAGGGATTCTCTTGGATTCCCTGAGTAATCTCCAAGGAGGTGAGCAATCTGTGATGCTTGTGGCTCCAGTATCCTTATCCTTGGTGTATTTATCAGCTCAGTGAGATATTTTTCATGCTCTGCTAGCAAGCAGGACAGTATCTGTGCCAATGGCAAGGGGAGCAGGAATACGGCTTGGACTCCTGTTTGAGGTGGAATGCGATGCTGGCGGTGCCCAGCCGGGCTTCGCATCCAGCTCTGCCTGTCTGTGGCTGAGGTGAAATCCCCATGGTGGGCTCACTGGCGAGGAGCTCTGTCAAGGGTTTTCCTGGTGGATTTTCAGCATCCAGGGCATGCCCTGTGCCTGGCAGACAGTCTGTAAAACGAGCTGCTAGACTGGTTTAAACCTTGTCCCTGCAAAGGGTCAATGCAGGCATGAGGCAAGGAGGAGAAATGAACTTTCAGTGTCGGACTGCCCCAACACGTGAGCTCCAGTGCTCCACTGGCTCCCACACTGTCCTCCAGCCCTATAAGCACTGAACTGGACGTCTCTTGCCTACGCTGGCTCCTCAGGCCTATGCCGAGGGTGTTATCTGAGGAGGGATGAGCTGCAAAGCTTACTAGGATCCAGGTTTGGAGTGCTCCGTGGTTCTGGATTCGTGGCTCTTGCATTGCTGCAGAGGTGAAGTGAGGGTTGGCCAGAGCCCACACAGGGCACTTGGCTGAGCTTCAGCTTTGGTTAAAGTAATGGTGTGACTGCCTCAACATCTCCTCATCCTGCCGGCCGGCTGATCTCGGGGTGTAATCTTAACTGACAGAGCATCACATCCTGCACATGGGGGCTTGGCATGGGCGGGTACCCCTGACAGCCAGGCCCACACCTGCCCTGCATCACCCTGGGGTGATGTACTCGCCCCAGTGCTCCCTCCTGAGCAGTAAAGCTGTTGAATGCTGCTCAAGACCTCTAAGCCTTTCTTATTCCTCATCTTCTCAATTCCTCGGAGCACGAGGACTGCTTTTAATAGCCCTTTTCAGCTGCAGAGGGACTTTATAAAGCTGCTCTCAGCTCAGGCTCTTGAGTCGGTCACCGTCTGTGGTTCCCTTGTCCTGAGCCCTCGGAGGGTCAGCACCAGGAAAGGCGCCAGGACAGATGGACGCCCCGCAGGCTTGGACAGCGAGCTGCCTTTTCAGCTGGAGTCACTGGAGAAGCTGGCTGGCCTGGTGTCATTTGAATACTAATAAACCACACTTTTTGTTTCAACTGTAGCCCCTTTATAAAAGCATCGGTGGGCACAATGCGGCCCCGGGGTGCTGTAATCTGCCCAGGGGAGCCAGCACAGCACATTTAATGCATTCAGAAATCAAACAGTGCTGATAGAGGGCTTTCCCCCATCCCTCTCCCCACACTGCTAGGTATTTAAAACAGCCAGCTTGGCGCTTTTCCCGCATCCCAGATCTCAGTCCGAAATTCAGTGAGCTGCCTTGGTGCCTGCTGCAACAAAAACAAACAAGAGGTGAAACCTGCAGGGCTCAGCCCTTGGGTCTTTGAGGCAACAGGACCTGGGGCTCCTCTCCACCAACACCAATGGAGAATCTCTGCTTCCCATGGGAAGGCAGCAATGAGTCCCTGAAGCTCTTTTGGATGTTTTTTCTCCCCAGTTCCCTGCTGACAGCTTTCAGTCGTGCCTTCAGCGAGAGGCCACATGCCAGGAGTGCACAGGATTCCTGGGGCAGGGCAGGGGAGGTTGTCCTGGACCGTGGCAGCCAAGCCTGAACATCATGAGGCTTTTTTTCATATATCAAATATAGCCAAACTCCAGTGTTACAGCTGCTGACTGGCAGGGGTTTCACCACTTGAGATGGAGGTTTAGGAGCTTCTGTTTGCATCCTGCCTCAACAGGGTCAGGAATGACTCTGCTGCCTTCTTCTTATGGAGCCTGGGAGCTTCTTCCCTGGGAGTGCCAGGGGTTTGGGCATGGGTTTGTCTGCATGGGGCTGGTAGGATCTGTCCTCCTTCTGCCAGATGTGCTCCTGGCTCAGCCGCTGCCTCTCTGCTCCCTACCCAGGGCATCAGGATACACCTCAAAGACATTGCTTTGGTTCGTCATCACCTGTGGGGGTGCCTGGGGTGCAGAGGGGCAGGAAACACAGCCACAGCTCTGATAACATAAAAGAAATATATCTAAAATATAATAATAAATGAAATAATGAAAAGAATATAAAATATCGTACTTTACCCTCATACCTGGGAGGTGGCTGGTTGCTTCCTTCCCAGCTCCAACGCTGTCTGGCATGGGCACTGTCGCTGCTGAGAGGGATCCACTGAGTTAAGTGGTTTTTCTTGTCTGGGTTCCTGCAGAGGATGGGGACTTCCTGGCGTTGGACCTGGGTGGCACCAATTTCCGTGTGCTGCGAGTGAAGGTGTCTGACAACGGTCTGCAGAAGGTGGAAATGGAGAATCAGATCTACGCCATCCCTGAGGAGCTGATGCGAGGCAGTGGGGTTCAGGTGGGTTCAGCCCATCTCCTCCCCATCCCGGCTCTCCTGGGCTGCTCCCCAGCTGCAGGGTTTCCCCGCATGGGGCAGTTCCCACCCATCTTGGGGCAGTTCTCCTGCATGAGGGGAAGGCTGGTGTCACCCCAGCACCCAGAGCTATGTCATGGGGCTGGAGCAGGACCTATTGCTGACCGGCCCAGAGGGATCCAGGTAGATCCTTGCCTTCCTTTGCATGGAGCTGTTAATTCCTGGCACCAAGTAACCACAATGGGAGAGGAGCAGGGAGGTATGATGTGGGTGATAGAGCACCTCACGCAGGTGGGGGTGTAGGCACTGCTCAGGTGCGTCATCTCGATCAGAGCAGCTGGATGAGGGCTCACTCACTCTTTGTCTTTTTTCAGCTCTTCGATCACATCGCCGAGTGTTTGGCCAACTTCTTGGAGAAGCTGAAAATCAAAGACAAGAAACTCCCCCTTGGGTTCACCTTCTCCTTCCCGTGTCACCAGACCAAGCTGGATGAAGTGAGTGAAGATGTCACCTCCTCTTGAGGGTTGTGGCTGAGCTGGGGATGCAGGGGGATGGGGATGAGCTCTCACTGGTGGCAGGAGTTGTCCCACACCAATTTATCTTGTGCTTTTAACTAGGCTTGTTGGGTTTGGGTAGTGTGTAAGGTCTTGGTGCTGCTGGGAACAAAGGGGCATGCAGGGGGCTAGGAGGTGATGCTTACTTAACGTGCTGGTTGCTCGTGGTTCTGCTCTGCCTGGCTGCCTCCATGGAGAGTAGTTTTTTGCCCCCTGCAGACAGAGCTCAAGGAAAGCGGCTGTGGTGGGAACAGCAGCTCCAGCTGCCCACAGCCAAAGGCAGCCCAGACGTGCCGAGCATCACATTCCCCATCATGCAGCCGGCGCAGAGAAAAGGGGGGGGTCACCCACCCCGGCTGCTCGCCGTGCCCCAGGCAAGCCGGGAATCGATGGCTGTCAGCGCCGCTCAGCCGTGCTGGGAGCTGGTGACCTCGCTGGGAGACTAAACATCTCGGCAAGCAGAGCCCAGCCGAGGCACGTGGCCCCTCTCCTGCCACCCACGGCCTCTGCGGGCTTGAGCTCTTGCCGGGGGGGGGGGCTGGTGCTTTCCTTGCCCTTATCTCACCCGGCTTCCTGGGAAGGATCGGAAAGGAGGGCGGCTCCATGGCGCGCTGGCGATCCAGCACGTCCTCCCCAGGCGGGAACGCAGCAGCATTTTGTACCAGGGATGGGGCAAGTCATGCTCTCGTGCCTGAGCAATTCAGCAAAAGTAATGAGGAAGAAGATTAACGCTTTCCTCGTGGTTGAAGAGGGGACTGTGAAAAAACAGAGAAGCTGGGAGAGGAAGCATCTGCCCCGGTGCTCTCGTCCAGTTTGCTTCTCTCTGTGCCTCAGTTTCCTCATATGTAAGGCAGGGCGAGTGTTTGCCTTGTTAAGGGCTCTAGGGTTGGAGGTTTCCAGTGCAGTCGCTTCCTTTCCCTTCCGCCAAGGCTGAGCTCGGCCTCTGGCTGGGCAACTACGATGGCTCTTGCTGGGTGGGGTCACAGACGGTTCCTCTGGCTGCGGGGGATGGTGAGACCGGCATCCCGCAGGGATGGGTCAAGGGGGTGTCTGTAGGCTTGGGAACAGGTTTTGCTCCAGGGCTACATAAAACCCAGTCACAGAAATCACATTCCCTCCCGCTGGCAGGAGGAACGAGCTACTCGCATGCTATTTCGTGGCCATAAACTTTATCTGTGCAGACATGGAAATCAGTGCTGATACCACAGCTTGTAGGCTGATAACAGGGAAGGACTTGCCTGCGGTGCTGTGTCCACTCAGCCCTTGCCTTGCACCAGGAAGCAGACCAGGAGAGGGGAACCGTAGAGATGCATGGCTTGGTGGGTCTGTCCTCCAAGCATTCCTTCTTGCTGCTTCTCCATAGAGCATCCTCGTTACATGGACAAAGGGATTCAAATGCAGCAGCGTGGAGGGGAAGGATGTGGTGTCAATGCTGCGCAAGTCCATCAAGAAGAGAGGGGTAAGAGATTGGGCAGATCTGTCACCTCCTGGGGTGCTGGGACAGGGGCACATGGCTCCCTGGGACAGGATACTGGGACAGGGACTCCACACCTTGGCTTCTCCCTGACAACAGAGATATCTTGGACTGTTTTGGCCACACTGACTCAATCTCTTTCCTCTCCATCATCTCAGGACTTTGATATTGACATCGTGGCTGTGGTGAATGACACTGTTGGGACCATGATGACCTGTGGCTACGATGATCATAACTGTGAAGTTGGCCTCATTGTTGGTGAGCTGCAACAAGAGTGGGAATTGGGGTCCATCTCTCCATGACCTCCATAAGGAGATCAAGTTTCTTGCAGGTTTCATGGGCTTTTGGGGGAAAAAGAAAAGTGGTAACAATGTTAGAAAACCAGCATGGCGCAGTCATTGTTTTCTTCCACCTTTGCTTTCTTTGGTGCATTTGGCTGTTGCTAATTACGGGGGATGCGGGTGAAGCAGCATCCTCTCTCACCACATCCCCATGCTTGGTTCAGGTACCGGTACCAACGCCTGTTACATGGAGGAGATGAGACACATTGACCTGGTGGAGGGGGATGAAGGTCGCATGTGCATCAACATGGAGTGGGGGGCCTTTGGTGATGACGGCGTGCTCAATGACATCCGAACGGAGTTCGACCGCGAGATAGACATGGGCTCGCTCAACCCTGGCAAACAATTGTAAGCAGATCTTGGCTTTGGCTCAGGCTCGAGGTTTGCTCTGCCTTGTCCGTCCTCCCATTGCACGGGCACTAGTGGGACCAAAGAGGTTGTCCTAGTTAACTAGGTCACCGTGTCCTCTGCTGTGCCAGTTACACCAATGCAAATAGGGGCTGTATCACCAGTTGGTGTTGGTACGCCCAGCGGAACCACTTAACAGCCGCTTCCCTCATGAGCCCTTCACTTGAGTGTGTTGGTTTCTGTTTCTTTCACCTGCCACTAAAGTTATCTGCCAGCCAAGGCAAACACCACCACCTGATGTCCACATCTAAGACCTATGGATTTCCCATTCCCCGTGGCTTCTGGCAGCATGGGTGGGATTTAGAGGGACTCTGCAACCTGACAGTCCCCCTTCAGGGAGCCATAAGTTCTCCTTGCGGAATGATGGTGGTCAGCATGGCTTTATTTTCTCAGTGATGGGATAAGCTGCTCTGGAAAGAGATGACCCAGATTGCATTTGGCCAAATGTGTTTAAGTTCAACCTGTGGCCACCTGATGGCACACACAGCCAAACAAACGCATCTTGTGCTTCCTTCATTGGCAGATTCGAGAAGATGATCAGCGGGATGTACATGGGAGAGCTGGTCCGACTCATCCTGGTGAAGATGGCCAAGGAAGGGCTCTTGTTTGGAGGAAGGCTTACACCAGATCTGCTCACTACTGGCCATTTTGAGACCAGATATGTCTCTGCTATTGAGAAGTGAGTAGAATCTGGATGGTTCCTTGGGGCCTCAGCTCATCTTCTGACACATGTGTGAGGGGGAACAGGACTCATCACAGGGTTCTGCACTGGGCCAACCAGGACATTTGAGATGGTAAAAGCTGGGTTTCCAGGCATGAATCCTTTTTTTGTTCTTAATGTGCAGGGAGAAAGAAGGGCTGCAGAAAGCCCACGAGATCCTTACCAAGCTGGGCGTGGAGCCATCTCATGAAGATTGTGTGGCCGTCCACCGCATCTGCCAGATTGTCTCCACCCGCTCGGCCAACCTGTGCGGGGCCACCCTGGCAGCCGTGCTGCGACGCATCAAGGAAAACAAGGGAGTTGACCGGCTGCGATCCACAGTTGGCGTGGATGGCTCAGTCTACAAGAAACATCCTCAGTGAGTTCGTGAGAATAGGCAAGGCTGGTGGGGAGAGAGGGTGAGAGCACAAATCTCACAGTATCATAAGGTTGGAAAAGACCTTTGAGATCATCGAGTCCAACCTATGACCCAACACCTACACCTGCTCCTACTTGTCAATGACACCATGTCATCTGCTCCTGCTGGAGGTGAATAAAACTTGGCACAAACAGAGCGTCTCCAGATATTCCCCTGGGCACTTCCCCTGGGATCCTAAAGGGGCCCCGGACACTTACAACCTCAGAGGGTCACATCACCCACGATGGCACACTCAGGTCCTCTTTCTTCCTCTCTAGCTTTGCCCGGCGCCTCCATAAGACAGTGCGGAAGCTGCTGCCAGACTGTGAGATCCGTTTCGTGAGGTCAGAAGATGGAAGCGGCAAAGGCGCAGCCATGGTAACGGCGGTGGCCTACAGACTGGCTGCCCAGCATAAGGCACGGCAGAAGATTTTGGAGGCACTCAAGCTGAGCCACGAGCAGCTCCTGGAGGTGAAGCAAAGGATGAGGATAGAGATGGAGAAGGGACTGGGCAAGGAGACGCATGATGAGGCAACAGTGAAAATGCTGCCCACCTACGTGTGCTCAACTCCAGATGGGACAGGTGATGGACCATGTGTGTAAGCCCACCTGTGTCCTGCATAGGGCTAAGAGCCAGCATCACTGCTCCCAGCATCTGCACCACTTAGGGAAGGACTGGAATCTTTGCCATGGTCAGTTCCCTCTTTGTGGTGGGAGTGACACAAAGCTTTTTAACCTCCAGTCTGATGCTGGGAAAAGCAGCTGAGCCTCCAGGACGTTCTGCACTTGACTTAACACAAAGCCTAGCTTTCACTGTGGTTTTTGCTGCCACAGGTTTCTCCCCACCATTGTCCTGGGTTGTGCTCCCAGTTCTGTCTGTGGCTTGGGTGTGCACCTGCCCCTTGGCTGGAAGCCCTGTGATCTCCCCGAGCCTGGAGCAAACCTCTCCATCACCTCCTACCCGTACCTGCTTTTCTCCTTTCCCAGCCATGTCTTGGTTTCTGGTCCTCTCCCAGGAAGACGGCAGATTCAGATCAGCTTTGTGCCGTGTTCACAGTGCTCCTTGTTGATATTTCTCTCCTAATGATTCTCTCTCGGATTTCAGAAAAAGGAGATTTCCTTGCCCTGGACCTGGGCGGTACCAATTTCCGTGTGCTGCTGGTGCGCGTGAGGAATGGGATGAGACGTGGTGTCGAGATGCACAACAAGATTTACTCCATCCCTGTGGAGATCATGCAGGGGACAGGAGAGGAGGTGAGGATGGGCAGCTGGATGTGGAAAACCAGGGCATCTTGCCTGGGGTGGCAGGCAGTAGTGCTGGCTGACCACGGGAGCTGGTTTTGCCTCCCTCTGTTTTCCAGGGTGCAAAACTAGGAAGGCAGAGAAGGCTGGTGCTCTCCTGCCTTTAGAGCAGCGAGTTCTGCCCAAGGTTATGTGCTTTTGGAAGCTTGAAACTGGTTTTTAGGTTAGAAATGGTGTTCTTCCCAGACATCGCTGGGATCCCACACACTCCACAAGGGCAGATAAGCATCATCCCCATTTCCCAGAGAGAGAAACCACAACACAAGCAGTAAGAGATTTCTCCACAGCCTTATTTGCAGATGGAAAGGGTTTTGCAAAGCACTGCAGGCAGTGCTTAGGGACTGGGAGTATTTCTAGCAGATGGGCTCTGGGGACACCTTGCAGAGGGACTGGATTCCACATCACCCCTGGGAAGCTGGTCACCTTCCCGCTCGCTCCTCCATCCCTTCTGGGTGCGGTATGGGACCTGCAAGGTGGAGGCATCACGGTGATATGACTACATTGTCTACGGGGAAGAAGATGAATGAGGAGCTGTTTTCGCTTGCTCACCTCACCCAGTGCAGCTGAGCAGCATCTTGGTCTGTCCAAAGCCCTGTCGGCTTGGGAACAGCTCAACATCTCCAGTAGGTCAGGCAGGCTGGCATCCAGCTGAGTTTCTTGCTATGATGATAACTTCTCCTTTTGGCTTTGTGCACCCAGCTCTTTGACCACATCGTCCACTGCATCTCTGACTTCCTGGAATACATGGGAATGAAGGGTGTATCACTCCCACTTGGATTCACTTTCTCCTTCCCTTGCCAGCAGACCAACCTGGATGAGGTAATCCCCAACCCACCTGGTAGCATGCGTGTCTGGTCCCCAGGGCTGGCTGAAAAGCCAAAGCACGCTGGTACCTCTCCATCCCAGCATCGGTGACCATGTGGCAGGACAGATAGAGACCCAAGGGAAGGGAAGGCAGGATCTTGAGCTGCCAGTGCTTCTGACAAGTTCCTTTGCTGCATCAAAATCAAATGCAGATCCCTTGAGCTCTAGAGAACACCCAGTTGAGGCAGCTTCCGTATGTGAGGATCTGACCACATGCTGGGTGGTTCCTGCTGAGAGCTGGTGGCTGTGGGATTCCAGCCCCTCCTTCCCAGCAGCTGGGGTGACTTCCTATGGGCTCTTGCCACAACAGGGGATTCTCCTGAAGTGGACAAAAGGTTTCAAGGCGACCGGCTGTGAAGGAGAGGATGTGGTGAACCTGCTGAAGGAAGCGATTCACAGGAGAGAGGTGAGTGTCCACGTAGCGGTGAGAAGCCAGCTGCTTGCTTCCACATCCCGGCTGTCCTGGGCATCTCTAATTGGCCTGTAAAGCAAATTAATGGGCTAAGCAGAGGGCTAATGAGTGTGTGAATTTTAACAACCATGCTTAGTCATCGCGAGAGGTTGGATTTTCAGACCCCGGAGCTAAGAGCTGGCTGCTGGCCAGGGCTGAAACAGACTTGTCTCACTGTGGGTTTGGAAGACACTGTGTGCATTTCCTCAGCGCAGACCACGCAAAGCTCCTGCCCTTGGGGCTGATTCTGGTGGAGCTGTCCCAGCGTGCCAGCTTTTCTGCTGGTGGGTCTTGCTGGAGGTATCCTGAGGTCTGAGCATCCACCTGCAGATGCGTGGGTGCCTGGAGAAGTCCCATGCGCAGCAGACAGGTCCTTTCCCAGTCATGGGAGCTGACAGCAGCATAGCAAGCTGTGTCCTCCGGCACTAACCCGTGCAGTCCCATTCCTCTGCAGGAATTCGACCTGGATGTGGTCGCGGTGGTAAATGACACTGTTGGCACCATGATGACCTGTGGCTACGAAGATCCGTATTGCGAAGTTGGGCTGATAGTTGGTGAGGACTGAAACTTTCTTATGGAGTTGCTCTGCCTGCTGTCCCAAACCACCCCCCCCATGGGTCACTTGTGGCTGCAGGAGGTGTCCAAGGGCTCTTATCTTGCATCCATGCCCTGCTTCTCCAACAGCTCAGATTAAAGATGCTTCTCTCTGCAGGCACGGGCAGCAACGCCTGTTACATGGAGGAGATGAAGAACGTGGAGCTGGTGGAAGGGGAGGAGGGCAGGATGTGCATCAACATGGAGTGGGGAGCGTTTGGTGACAGCGGGTGCTTGGATGACATACGGACAGAGTTCGACGTGGCGGTGGATGAGCTGTCACTCAACCCTGGGAAGCAAAGGTGTGTGGTGGCTTTGAGGGGCTGGGAAGGGATGCCTGACGATGCTGAGTGTCCAGGAACAGTTCATTGCTGCCCCACCAGCCTCTCGGTGGAGATTCAGGGAATGATGGGCAGGGTAGAATCTGGCTTTGCAATGCCCTGATGTGTCCCTTGTCCCCTGCCCCCAGGGAGGGGACTATGCTGCTGGACTTGCTGCCAGTTGTCAGATCAGACAGTCGTGTCAAAGACGTCTGGCAGAGCTGAGGTTCCAATCCATACGCAGTGTTCCTTCCTGTCCTGACGTCCAGCCTTGCCCTCTCCTTCCCAGGTTTGAGAAGATGATCAGCGGGATGTACCTGGGGGAGATCGTCCGAAACATCCTGATGGATTTCACCAAGCGAGGGCTGCTCTTCCGGGGACGGATTTCAGAGCGGCTGAAGACCAGAGGGATTTTCGAGACCAAGTTCCTGTCCCAGATAGAAAGGTGAGGTCCAACAGGCGGGGTGAGCAGCAACTCTGGCCTTACAGCTGCAGACCAGAGCAGGGATGTTGTTTGGGGGAAAGCGTTCCCAGGGCTTGTGGGAGAGGTCCCAAGCGCTTAGTCTGGGGCCAGGGTGATGCAATGCAGATAAGTCAGCAAAATCCAGTTGGTTCTGATAGTGTCGGTGTTGAGAGACAAGGAAACTGTCTGGGTATGGCAACACAGACACCTCCTTATCCTCTGCTCTGGACAGAGAGAGGACACAGGTTCAGTAACTGTCATGCTCCATGACTTTGTCCTGAAATTGGCTCAGTGATTAGGATGTGACATCCATACCACGTCCAGGTCTGAAAGTTGGAGGGGAGCTGTAGAGTCCCTCTGACCACTGTCACCCAAGCTCTGAGTCCCAGGGCTCTGCAAGACATAGATAAGCAAGGGGAAGCCGCACATGCAAGTTGCTTCATCTCCTAATGGTGCCTGGCCCTTGTGTCCTCCCCAGTGACTGCTTGGCCCTGCTCCAGGTCCGCTCCATCCTCCAGCATCTTGGCCTGGAGTCCACATGTGATGACAGCATCATCGTGAAGGAGGTGTGCACGGTGGTGGCCCGGCGGGCAGCTCAGCTCTGTGGGGCTGGCATGGCAGCCGTGGTGGACAAGATCCGGGAGAACCGCGGGCTGGACTTCCTCAAGGTCACAGTTGGCGTGGATGGCACACTCTACAAGCTGCACCCTCAGTGAGTTGCTCAGCGGTGGGTGGTGGACAGGGGGGCTGTTCTCCAAGTAGCCTGACGCTGGCGCATCTGCCCGTCTCCAGCTGATGAGGTGCTAGGGAAGAGCCAGTGTGGAAAGCAGCACAGTAGCTGGAGAGGAGGGGAGGTATTTTAGGGTCTCAAGGACTGCCAGTATCTCACTGATCTAAACTCTGTCAAGGCCCAGCAAGAACCAGCTCCTCACTAAAGGTTGGGCACCCAAACAGAGAACACAGCAGGGACCTCACACCAGCCAGGGCCCAGCCCCAGAGCACCTGGGGCCAGACTGACCCAGAGGTGGGGACAGGGTTCAACAGGAGTCCAGACTCATTGGGTTGAGTCACAGGGATGAGGCAGGTCTGAAGTGATGACTGAAGTCAGTCCATGATCTGGATCAAGAAGGCCATGGCCAAGCAGAGATAGGACTGTGCCTGAGCTGAAGGTTGATGCTCTTAAGACAGGGTTGCTCAGACAGGCACAGGGCTGAGCTCAAAGAGGGGCTCAGGGGCCCATGGGTAGGGGGCAGGCTCTGAAGATCCCCCTGGGTGAGACTGGTCAGGGCTATGCAAGTTTATTGGTGCTCTCAGGGCTTGAGGGGACCAGAGAAGGAGTCAGATTTGGTCCTGAGTGGACAGATAACATCCATCCACCTTTCTCCTGTATCTGTAGCGCTGATGGAGGCAGCTCTGCAGATGGGTGTGCAGGGGTTTGTTCCCAGTGGGGCTGGCACCTTCATCCCAGGGCAAGTTAATCCAGCATCTCTTCCTTCCCCGCTGTGCCCTGCAGCTTCTCAGCTGTCATGCACGAAACAGTGAAGCAGTTGTCTCCAAAGTGCGAGGTGACCTTCCTCCAGTCGGAAGACGGCAGTGGCAAGGGCGCAGCGCTCATCACGGCGGTGGCCTGCCGGATCCGGGAGGCCGGCCAGCGATAGGAGGAAGGAGGTTTGCCGAAGAGCTTGGTTTCAGCAGAACAGGACGTTTCCCCACCCGGTCCCTCCCTCCGTACACACACACATACGAGGGCTCCCCTTGCAAGCAGACTCTCGACTTTACTTCTTCCCGTGAGATACCACCAGTGGGACTGGAGATGCTGTGTGCTTTATAGAAAGAGCTGTCGTAGGAGTTTCATTGCATGCCATAAAACCGCGTATCGAGTAAAGCTCAAAGCGTCTTTTGGCTGTCTGCCTGCATTTCCAGTTAGAGCGGGACCTGTTCCACTTGCAGCCTCCACCAAATACCAGCTCTCCTCCCCACATCTCCTAACCACTCTACCACCTTCCCTAACAGCAGAAAGGATAATGCTGGAATAATTAAGACACTGCATTGTCACTTTATGGTAACCGGTACCTATTTATGTCTGTCGTAGTGTGTCTGTGCTGTAGAAAGCAAACCTCTCCGAGATTGGGCTAAAGACCTCCATTAGTCTTTTACCCTGATCAAGGCTGTATTATTTCCATGAAAGTCATGGTAACTTTTAAAGCACAGGGTGCAGAATTCCGGCCGGCGTGTTCCGGGTCTGCACTGGGAGATACCAGGTATCTCTGTTGGGAGCAATATTAAAGAACCTGCTGGCTCTGAGTTAGAGGCACCCCTTTAACTGCACCAGCAGAGCATGTGCCTGGAAATAATTGGGGACTCAGGGTCTAATCCCATTTCCCGACCTCTCACCTGCACCCTAAATAGACTGTAGTCACGTGGCGTGTCCATATGGTTGTATTGCACCTCTGGAAACCACTCCGCACCTTTCCCTGGTGCATGTGCGGAGAGAGGAACCACCGCCCAGCCAGGTTGCTCTCTTCCCTGCAGATCCACACATCGTGGCTGTGTGTCTGCGCTCGGTGTGGTGAGTTTGGTTTGCTTGGTTTGCTTCTTGTCTGTGAAATAGTGCTGCGTCTTCAGCCTTTTAGGTGACACCTGGATTTACACACTGTATATTTATGTTTCAAGAGATCTTATGTCTTTGTATGTACATAGTCTGGAGGGTTATATTGCTTAGTTTTGGCTTCACCTTTCAATGTCACTGAAGAATGGTACAGAGTACTTATTTTCTTTTTCTCCTGTGTTATTTTTTTAATTTAAAATTTTCTTGGGCTAGACTGGAGAGAAAGACACCCAGATTCCTGAGGGTGGGCATTCTGAATTCATCATGAGAACAAAAGGGAAACCAGGAAGCCAGGGATGCACTGTGCAGGGAGCAGTCAGGCCCTGCAGTGAAGCTTTCAGGATTAGGCTGGTTTTAAATTAAGGAGAGGTTTTCTTTTGTCCCCCCTGACCTCCCCAGCCCACTTCACTCTGGTGAAATAACCCTGGGCTCTGACAGGCCCCCTGTCCGAGCCCAAGCCCCTCACGCCGCTGTCCTGGGCCAGCAGACACTCTGTGTGGGCGCTCCAGTGCTGCCGGGGTGTGTAAGCTCGCAGTGAGGTGCTGGCAAAGCCAATCCCAACTCCTTCTGTAACGTTAGCAACATTAATTGGTGTCACCTCGTGGCGGTTTGGCATCCTCAGAGCTGTCAGCGAGCACTCCCAGGGCCGTGTGTGCCTGTAGCATCACTTTGTGTGCCATGGGGAAAAGCAGTGATTAATTTTTGCCAACAGAGAAGCCTCTGGATGAACAGAATGCTGCAGAACTGCTGGAGTGAGCGGAGGCAGATGGGGGGGTGTCTGTAAATATTTAGCAGAAGAGAATGAAATTCCAATGATGTACAAAAATAATAATTAATAATTCCCAGGACCAGACCTTCAGTTTGGAGGACAAAGTTTTTGTTTATTTTGATGTATATTTTTACACTGCTTGGGCTACCCTCATTCCCAGGAGTCTCTCTTCTGTGTTGGGGGGTCACGTTCAATAGCACAATTTTAAAGCAAAATTACTGTTTGGGCATTTAAAATGCTTATTTTTATATAAGCCTCAAGAAAATTATAACAAATTAAAGCTGACTGTGTATAGAAACGATGTAAGAAACCAAGTTCAGTGGAAGTTTTAGAAGATGTTAAATAAATTTTGGAAAGATGATCCCGAACTCCTCTACCATGGTACCAAGCACTTGTGTGTTTATTCCCGAGAGACCAGCATTTTGCCTGCTGAAGAACTGAACCAGAAATGTTTTACCTACTGCACCGTGCAGGAGGTTGCATTAGTGATAGGATGAGTGGAACAGTTTTCAGGTAAAAGAGGGGAGATTGAGATGAGATCTCAGGCAGAAATATTTTCCTGTGAGGGTGGGGAGGCCCTGGCCCAGGGTGCCCAGAGCAGTGGTGGCTGCCCCATCCCTGGAGGTGTTCAAGGCCAGGTTGGATGGGGCTTGGAGCCCCCTGATCCAGTGGGAGGTGTCCCTGCCCATGGCAGGGGGTGGCACTGGATGGGCTTTGAGGTCCCTTCTGACCCAAACCATTCCATGATTCTATAATTAGTAGCTGTGTTTTTAAACTTTTACCCAGATGTGCCCCTTTTGGAAAGTGTAGTGATTTCATTGGTTAGTGAGCTAAATTTTATACAGCTAAAGTTTTGGGGGGAGAATGGGAAAGATTGGGACTATAGGCAGCCCTGCATTTGTAGCCAATTCCAGCTCCAGAGCAGCAAACTGTTGGAACGGGTGACTGCAAGGGTGCCGAGAAGATGCAGGTGGTTCAGTACCTGGTTAGCAGGGATGAGTGCAGCAGGGTAACCTTGCTGCCCGTGCCTCTCTGCAGCAAAGACTGGGGCTTTAGCTTCCCAGTGGCAGGAAGGATTCGCCCCTCACCCAAGGGGTGCTGGGGAACAGCCGAGCGTGCTGTCGCCTCTCCTGGAACAGAGAAAGGAGAGACTGCACAGCTCCCCTGGAGCTACAGCAGCTCTGGCTCTGCCCCACAGTGTGTGGGCTCAGCCAGTATCAGCTCTGTGGGGCTAAAGAGGTGAGGGAGCTGGAGCTCAAGGATACAGATTGAAATATTCTGTGAAGTCAGGGAGGCTTTTTTGGCTGGGCTTGGACCCATGGATTCCCACCTGGATATCCCTCAGGCTCTTGTAAATCGTGAGAGCCTTGACTTCCCCTTTGCTTTGTGTCAGAATCAAGCAGGGGCTGAAGCGTTCCCAGATAAACAACACTCTTCAGGGCCCCTGTATTAACTTACGGCTGCAGAGGTGCTCTTGGCCCCGGCTCTAAGAAAAGTTTTTATTAAACATGGAGAGACATTTGTGCTCCTTTTTGTCCCAAAGGGGACATGCAGCAGAGACATCTGCTGTACAGTCTGACTGTCACTCCAGTGGGACTGTAACCTCACAGCAACACAATGCCAGAGGGTGTTCTGTGAACGTGTTTAAAATGAAGGAGGGAAGGTGAAATCATAACGATTAATACAAAGGGAAGATCAAATCTGTTCTGTGTGGGGAGGCATAGACAGACTGATGAGTGTGGCGTGCCCGGTCTGTCTCTCCTCCAGTCAGAAGCGCTGCTTTGTGCGTTCAGGATGGCTTTTGTTTTGCTTGGTTGTTCCCATGAGGATGCATTTTCTTTGCACTCCTGGTGTTTTGCTGGCACATTCTCTGGCCACACAGGCAGCAGAACAGGGTCCTCCACAGTGTCCGCTTCTGTGCTGACCTCTCCTCCCTGGCGATTCTCTCCTCCGTGGCACTTGGGACAGGATTTTATTGTTCCTGCGTGCGTGCACACACAAGCAGTCTTGCAAGAGGACGTTGCCTCTTCCCTTCTTGGGCTCAAGGGCCATGTAGGGAGAAGCATCACATTCCATCACCCAAGACGTGTGAGGAGGATCCGAGACGCACAGATCCCTGGCCTAGAAGCAGCTCCAAGGCAGCCTGACCCAAGGCAGCTTGGTGCCTCTGTGCTGCACAGCCTATCCTCAGGCAATCCAACCGTGCCTGGGCTCCCTGGCAGAGGGAAGAGGGTGAAAATTCTTGGTCACAACGAGATATGGAGTAAGAGTCCAGTTATGGATCTTGCTGACGTCCCTGACCAGTCTGAAGTCTTGCTGGCGTGAAGCAAAGAAAATGCATCTCGATGCAGGCGATGGTGCAGGGCAGGGGAAGTTCAATAAAGCCAAGGACTGCTGGGTTGCTAGCAGAAATGAATGCCTGTAGATTCACCCGATGTTATTTCATGTTTACAATATTTATTTTTAGTAATTGACTGCAATTATACTATAGAGAGGCTTCCTTATTTTTGTACTTCTCATCCCAGATTCCCAAGTGTGGTGGTGGACCTCTCAGTTCCCTTTGCCACAATTGCTGCTCCGAGTCAAAGACAAATAAAAGAAAGAAAAAAAACCAGCCACCCGTTTTCTGGGGTTAGTTGTGACGTGTTTGGGTTTCTGTGCTCCTCCCCTTAGCAATCCCTAAGGAAGGGCACCTGCACCACTGCCCCATGGAAGGGAAGGGAAGCAGGACCAAAGCTTGTTAGGGATTAGTTTCTTGGCACTGACAGCCCCTTTGCAGCCAGGAGGGCAAGGAAGGGCCCAGGGGGTCCAGGACACCCAGAGCCCAGGGAAAGGGGTCATTAATGTCTGAAAAAAAAAATACCAGGATGATTTTCATGTCAGCTCTTTCTCCACATCCGCCACCCTCGCAGTTCCCCTGCAGCCAGGCCAGACAGGCACAGGGCTGCGTTTGCACACAGCAGTCACTTGGTCAGGGCGTGCCGGGAGCTGTGGGAGGGCTGGGAGCCAACAGGGTACCAGGGCAGAGCAGGCTCTGGACTGGAGCAGAAGCTGCTAAGCCCTCAGCACAAAGCAGGAGCCTTGGGGCAGCTCAACCCATCACCAAAGCTCAGAATTCAACCCTGGCCTTGTATAAACCCCAGTATTTTGCTGTACTTCTCTAGTACTTCAGTTAACAAGAACTAAAACTGCTTACTTAAGTGTCAAAATACCAAGCTTGACCCTGTAGCAGATGAAGGCCTTAAAATGCTTCTGCTTTCTGCTTCCAAAGAAGTATGACACAGCACAAGGTTACACAGAGATGCATCCACTGGCTGAATCCAACAGAAAAAGGTGTTTGTGGCAGAAAAGGACAGACACTGCTGAGCATTCCACTCATTTATTAACAAGGTGCCACACTTTCCCATCTTGCGGAACATATTTTTACATAAAATAAAAGTAAAAATGGTAAAGTACAAATGATTTTATATTCTTCTGACAACATAAAAAAATTAGCCTACTAAAGAGGCAAAATATCCACTTTGAATCCAAAAGCCCTGCTATAAGAATTCAAAATTGAACAAACAAACATAAAACCCAACCCAAACAGAGAATGAGCACAGAGCGCAACTTGGCCCACTCGCCAAACCAGATGAAAAGGAATGCCTTGTTCCCAGGTCTTCCTTCGGACCCTTTGACCCTGCTTAACTGATGGGAAATCTGTTAACACCTACAACTCCAAAGGCACGCAAAGGTCACAAGTTCCTGAGCTAAAACGGGATAGATTCCCAATGTAACAGTTAAAACAAGTCACAAACCCCCAACATTTAAAAACTGGGATTTGGTTCAGGTCAGCACAGTCAGCATTTCGTAGAATCCTACCTCAGAGCTGCTGCGGCACAGCTCATTTTTATTGTCGAGTTATGGAAGGGTTCCTCTATTCCACTGAAGAGATGTCAGTGTTCTGCATTATCTGGCAGTGCCTCCCTGTCAGCCTTCCTCTCCGGTGTTGTGTACAGGAAGTTGCAGCAGATGTAGAGCGGGAAGGTGGGGAGTTTGGCATCCAGAAGCAAATTCATCACTATCTGCTCCTGTAAAGCAACCCCCATAGAGGGAAGTACATCAAAACACACAGTCGTTCTAATGCTCATATGAGTGGTCATTGTGTAAATCTTAATTATTACGTTAAAAAGCAGAAGGTAACCTCCCCCAAGACAGTAATTCACCTTAAGCAGATGTTTAGACTAGATAGTCTCAAAATGCTGATTGCCCTTTGAGCCAGCGCTGCCAACCCTTCTGCAGCAAAGAGAGCAGAACCCCAAGAAGTGGCTGAGAAACCTTCACCTGGAGAGAAAGGGAGGCTTTTCAGCCACTCTCAGTGCCAACCAGGCAACCCAAAACACTGTGCTTTAAAATAAATTACAGCTTGTTGGGAGGAATTTTTCAGTTTTGCTCAAGGAACTGGTTTTGTGGCAGCAAAACTGAACCTTTACCCTACAGCAAGGCTGGCATTATCAAGGGAAAGCTTCCTAGGTACTCACCATCTGTGCATCACTGCCGATTAGGATTTCAGGAACTCCATGACTAAGTCTTTCACGTTTGTTACTAAATCCCTCTGTCACAGATGGGTGGCAATGGGCACATTCTCTTAACTCCACGCCTCTAGGGCTTTGACTTACTTACTTAACAGAGCAATAAACACCACTCCTGAACAACATGCAGACATGCTTTTAACTCCTCAGCTTACAAGACAGTCTTCAAACAAACTTTTAACTTTGCCTCTAAACAAGCAGGAGCATGGTGGATCTACTACCCAGAGTTTGGAAGTCTGGGAAAGCAAGCAGCCATCCAGCAGAACTCTACACTGGCAGCAGCTTCCGCAGCACCATGGGGATGAATTTCACTGTTATCAACACTAACGAAATCCACGCTATCTCACTCTAGTTACACTCCACAAATCAATTTATCTTCCACTACCTATAAAAGGAACGCTTGGAATTCCACGTAAGCAACAACAAGACCTTAACTTCATAAGCACTGTTTACTTCTCTGCATTTTGTCGTGCCTTGGTCTTCAAAAAATCAAGTTCAACAGCTCAAAAATCCGCAAACATACCTGGTCTTTCCCAAGACTTAAGATCTGATATCCTGTCGTTTTCTTGAAAGTCCTTTTCCCGTTGTTATCAAAGGAGGCCAGACGTAATCTAGGGATAGAACAACAGTTCAATTACTTCTTCTCCCAGAACGTAGTCTTTCCGGCACCTTCTCCCAAGAAGACAGAAGAACATTTTCAACCGTATCTAACTTGGTGGCAACAAAATTTAACACAAGCACAAATGGAAAGACATAGTTCAGATAAGACATTTTAGCACACACCACAGGGTCTGCCTTGTCGGCTGCTGTTTACCTGAAGGCTACGTTTCTATGAGGCTGCAGACTCACGGATCCACTGCATGGCCGGTCCAGCGTATTCCGTTTGAAAATGACGCGATGATTTGTATAAATAACAAGAAGGTCAAAGCCAAAGTGGAACCCAGTCCACCGCCAGGAGTACTGAAAGAAACAAGTGAAAAAAAAATAATCAAACAAACCAGCCTTAGTATTGGCTACAAAATGAATGGGAATTGTCGCTTCTTCAATAAATGAAAACTGGGAAATGGGATTCCCAGCTACAGAGGATTCAAGGATACTTGCGAACACCTATTTGGAACATAAGGCATCTTGGTAGGCAACCACTCACTTCAGCAGCCACCCTCTGCAGACCGATGACTGCACCAGACAAGTTTGGTATCAGCTGCCTTCCAAACATACAAAAATACACTTAACACAGTCCAAAATATTTTTGCATCCTCGTCACTGCTGCTGCATTTCTTAGTAGCCCTTAACCACGCATCCCATCCATGCTTAAAGCACTCCCTAGAGTACAACATCCTTATGGTAAGAGACTGCAGCAAAGAAGTGTTCCTTTTTTTTTTTTTTTTCACAAAACTCATTACCTAAAGACATGTGTGTGGATATGGACACACGGCGGTTCTGGCTGTGGCTATTGCACATTTTATCTAGGAAACTTCCCTTTCTAGTTAAAAAGAAAGAGATGTCAGTGATCACAGCTATATTTGATCTACATGTATTTTACAAGTCTCAAAAGATAAAGTCATGGCCATGTTCCCTCTTTTCACACACTAAAATTATTTCCAAACACAAGATTGCTTGCAACACAAGAGCACAATTACAACACTAATTCCTTCTTCATCACACAGACAGCATTTTCATCCTTCTAGGGTGAATAAAATTATTTCTTTAATGTACCATCTCCATGATATATTTTGGATGCAGTTTGACAATTAAGACCTAAGTGGTTTGAAAGTCCCTAATCTGTCTCAGCCACGCAGAGACTTGGCAACACACCGTACTTACATCACCATCCTTTTCAAGTTTCCGACCACACCTCATGCTGTTTCCTTCCAGTTCCTCTTCATTTATCTCTTGAGGCCTACAAAAAAAAGTGCATCTTTAAGGACACTTCAAGAGCTTTGTATGGAATTTTTATGTGGGAGGGATGAACAGACCTGAGCAAACCGCTCTGACCACACTACTGAACCTTCTCTGAGCAGAGCTTAGACTACCTGACCTCTCAGAATCCCTTCCAATCCCGACTATTCCAGGAACACTCAAGTGTGCTACAAAACTGCAATCTAAACCAGGTCGTGACACCTCAGTTAGGTAGGACTTCTGTAAAAGCAATTAAATCCATTCCCTGGTTCTCCTAAACACCCCAAGTCCTTTTTAAACACCACAGTCTGACTTTTAGGCACACCCAGTAATAAGTGCAGCTTCTCAGGAAGAGCCACAGGTCTCTGCAGAACAGCAGCACCACAGAGAAGCACCCACAGAGACATGGTGGAAGATTTCTCAAGCAGCCGGTTATGCAGCTTGTCTAGAAGTTGTTCACCCACAGCAATCATGAAGCAACACAACCCTCTCGATTCTGTCGCCCTACACCAACATGAACTTGTCTCACCCAGCAGTTGCCACCAGTGCTTCAACACACAGAGAAATCTTGCAGAGCCAGCCTAAGTAAAATCAGGCCCAGTTTTCCATAGGTACATCACTCAACTTTAGACATGATTACATTATTAACCAGATAAGCAACCACTGCTAGAAAGTCTTCAAGTGACATTGAGGACCACAATGAAAGGCAACCCCCCCTGCAAGATAAATTCCAAACCCGCAACATCCAACTTCCAGCAAGATAAGCAAGAGGAAACACAGCATCTGTTCTCTTCCTACTGCAGCACACACCAAGAATCTGCAGCTGTAGCTTTTACAAACTCAGTCTGTGGGCTTTCCACCCCGTTTCTGTAAGAAAAAATCCCAGAAGATGAAGTATTTTACGAATATGTTAAGCAGATAAGTTAATCATGCAAACTAAATCCTTCCAACAACCTCCCGTGCGCTTCTCCTACACCTTTGAGCTGAAGTGGTTATGGAGCTGACCTAAATTCAGTAGTGGTGATAGCAGATTTATTCCTATTTAATTAGTAATGAATTTCACAAACATTAGTACTCATGTTCAGACAGTTCCCCCCCCAGCTCCTCAAGCAGCCTCAGAAGATGCAGAACTTCCAGCTGCCACCACTTACACTGGCCTGCCATGTGCTTAGAACAGTCAAGTTGTTCTACTTCATTGTTTAACAGAATTAAAGCAGAAATTATTGCAGTCATGGACTCGAAAGATGTCCTGCATCTGCCACAGAGCAAATGTTTAATTAAAAAGTCCAATTCAGCACAAGTAAACCTTGAGTAGCTACAGCTCAAAGCCTCAAGCTCCAGTATTACACTAAAAAATGCTCCAGTTCTGAAGAGTGAATAAAATGTTTAGCCCTTTTCAATGCAAACTACATAAAGTAGAAGTGAAAGATTTTCTCCTCTAGTTATCAAAACAGCAAACTACACCATGCACCGTGCAGTGATACCATTGCCATGTGGGCAGCCCTAGAAAAATCCCGTGCAATTACGCTGCGGCCAGGTGGGATATGAAAACGGAGCCTTATTTCAGCAAACCGGGAATCAGACTGCACATCTCATCCAGCCAACTAAGTTTGCCTCCTGATCTCTAAAAGAAAAAATGTGTTAAGATCCTGATCCAGGCAGAAATTGTGAGAGGAAGAGCAGCAGATGTGGATGAAAGGATGATCTGGAAGCCTCCATTCTTTTCTTTCAGCCACAACTTGGTCAAATGTCCAAAATATTGGCTTTAATACACTCTAAGATGCGAATTATGACCCACAAGCACCTCACTGCAGGGTGGTACCACAGCTCACCAGCAGAAGGCAGAGAAGTGATTTTAGGAATTCCACTAACATCGATCTCCTCGGAGGCCGTGTGCCATGGCCCAGCAACAGGACCTCACAGCAGAGCTGCACACAACTCCAGGGAAGCGCTCCACACACCCCTACATCTCCCTTCCACACAACTCCAGAGAACACAACGCTCAAAAACAATTTGTCCGTTCTTGACTATTAAACAAACAGTAACCTGGATGCCACCTTGAACCATCCAGTTTGTAAACTACTGGTGCCAGTAGCCAAGCCATATTGAGAGAAAACACCACGACGTTGCCTGCCCACTTCTGGCCACTGCTGTTAACGCAAGACCTTAGCAACGAATGCCAGAATGAGACCTGGACCAACAGACAGCTACTATTGAGCAAAACTTTCTCTGTCTGAGATTTTCAGTTTTAGCTGTCTTAAAAAAAAAAATAACAAAAAATCCCATACTGCAAAAGAGAAAACCAGCCAAAGAAGAAAAACACGGGAAAATACTCTGCTCATTCCAAGAGCACTGTAGCTAGACAGGAAAGCCGGTCACTTTAAAGCTAGTGTGATCCTCATCATAGAATAGTTTGGGCTGCAAGGGACCTTTAAAGCCATCTAGTCAAACCACTCTGCAGTGAGCCGGGACACCTTCAGCTGGATCAGGCGGCTCAGAGCCCCAACCTAACCCTGAATGTTTCCAGGAATGGGGCAACTTCTACCTCTCTGGGCAACCTGTGCCAGTGTTTCTCCATCCTCATTGTGGTGAAAAAAGTTACTTCCTTAAAAGAAGTTTCTTCCTTATACCTAGTCTAAATCACCCTCTTTCAGTTTAAAATGATTACTCCTTGTCCTGTCACATGATCTTCACGTCACTTTGGTACGGGACGTTCCTTTCTCAGAAGCAGGACATCTGATGGCTGACAGCTCTCAGTGCATGACAGTGAGCTACCAAGAGACATCAAAAATCAGCAAATCCACCGTCTTCTCAATTTGATGATTGTGGTAATACTTTCCTATTAACTGTGGTTCCCGTATACACTGGAAGGTAATGCACAACGCGATCATCTACTGTTAGATCCATCAATGACAGCATGATAAGAACAGTCTTCCTAAGAAAACAACAAGAGCAGAAATAAGCTATGACTCCCCAACATAAATCTTTAGGAGCTGAAATGATGAGATTCACAACTATGCGCGGTACCTCTACAATTTTCTAAAGCACTGCTATTGATCAAAAGAATCGCTTCTTAAAGGTTTTGACCACTCTTCAGACCAAAGTCAGAGTTTGGGGGATTTTTTTTTACACTATTACATGATAATTTCAAAAGGAAGTAATTAAAGAAATATTTCTGTATAAAACACAATTAAACCATGGAAGCTACTGCCACAGGACCTTGGGGCAAATGCATAAGCTGTTCCAAAACAGAACCATACATCCCTGGAGGCGTTCAAGGCCAGGTTCGATGGGGCTTTGAGCAACCTCATCCAGTGGGAGGTGTCCCTGCCCATGGTAGGGGGTTGAAACTGGATGGGCTTTGAGGTTCCTTCCAACCCAAACCATTCCATAATTTCACAACTCTATGATATTTAAGAGCAGGTCTATCGGTGGTTGGTCATTCAATAATGATTCAGCCAACATGTCCAGCTAGAAAACCCTTTACATGAAGAGAATACTCGCTCTTCACTTGAAAGAGAGACGGGAGATCTACTGCTGCCCCAGACTACAGCGTCTTTGGTTCAGATCAGGACAGTGATCCTTATACTTTTCAGACGGCAATTCCTAAGTGAAGCCTATGACGGCAATGGAAGATGCTCATCTTCAGAATGGCAAATACAAAGCTAACAGAACTGACAGAAGAAAATAAAGCTGTTTGTTTATCGGGTTTTCTGAAAACAGTTTGCAACTTTCTAACCTGACATTTATGCTGCACAAAGCAGACTGAAAACTAGGAGAGGAGGCAGAGGCAGAACAACTCCCCTAGCTACATTTTGCTGCAGTTTCAGTATTTAGAAAGAGATCACGGGACCTGGGTCAATGCAACACGGCAAAAAGCAAGCAGAAGGGAGGGAAACAGTTTGTGATCACAGGAACACATCTAACTGTGCAATAACAGACTTGCTTGGCCCTGTGGATGGCAAAGAGCTTGTTTTTGCAAAAGAGCGCAGTTGGCAAGAGGGAGCAACCGACAACAGACAATGCATCTGGTAACACAGGTGGATCAATGATAGCCTCATATCAGCTAAGGGACACGTGGGGTGGGACGGAGGGCTCACAGCCTGGTGTTGCTTCAGTTAAGAGCAGAAACACCCCCAAAAGCACACACTGAGCTCCCTATCTCAAAGGCGTGGTGAACCGCAACTCCCCACTTCTGACAATACAACCAGCCTTGTCAAGGGCCAATCAACACTCACTGATTGACTCAGTCCCACCTTGCCAAGAGGTGCCAAAAGGTTTTCAAAAAGTATAGAACTGATACCTGAAAACCCTTTCTTTGGTGGGGTGGGAGAAAATGTGCCCACCTTACCTGACAGATAGGTAGATGAGCCTGGACCTCTTTTCCTCCAACAGGAAGAAATGTCTTGATAAGAACTGTGGTCCTCTGACTCTGTCAGATGTTCTTCCCAGGAAAATAACTACCAATTGAGTTTTTATTGTTAATTATTCCATGGGTATATATATGCTAATTGTTAACTGGTTATAAGTATTTAAGTGCTGATGCAGCAAGTGAATTTATCAAGGAAATCCCAAATTTGTTTTAATCTGTCACTTGAATTAAATTACTGCCTACGGCACTGGGAAATTGTCTGACAGGCACTGCTGTAAGCAGCTGCCTCCCATTTTGGGCAGCAAGCTGGACGTATCAATCCTGTGTGCACCAGTCTGTAAGGAGACTCTCACAGGTAACCGGATTCTGACTTGTGGAAAAAGAGAAGGCTGAGGGCAGACCTCATCACTGTCCACAACTGCCTGAAAGGAGGCTGGAGCAAGGTGGGTGCTGGGCTCTTCTCGCAAATAACAGGTGATAGGATGAGAGGAAATGGCTGCACGCTGCGCCAGGGGAGGTTCAGACTAAATATTGGGGAAAAATTCTTCACTGAAAGGGTGGTCAGGCACTGGCACAGCTGCCCAGGGAGGTGGCTGAGTCGCCACCCTAGAGGTGTTTAAAAGGCAGGTAGATAAGTTTCTGAGGGACAGGGTTTAGTAAGTGGACAGGTATGGTTGGACTTGATGATCTCAGAGGTCTTTTCCAACCAGATGATTCTAAGATTCTATGAAAAACACGTATAATCACACACACACACTGCCTTTTAGTCATAAACCATCGACCAAGTCTGGGACTAGGGACTGGATCCACCCACACACAGGTTCCTCTCTGAGGGGATGCTTACAGAAAGAAAAGGGATCTGTCTTGAACCTTGTGACTCCATGGGAGGGAATCCCTCAGCCACCTGTCAGAATCTCATCTGTTTAACGTGACAGTAATAAACATTAAATCAACATCGCTGCCCGACACCACCACTGCCAGCCCACGTGAGGCACAGGCTCAGGGAACCACGCGAAAGCACCCAACCACGCAAAGCACACAGACAGCAGCCCGAGTGTTACGCAAATCTCTGAAAGGGCACAGAAACAACACACACATGCTGGCAGCTGTCAGGGAATTTCCTCAATGGTAACACAGTGCCACCACGGCACAGCATGGGGTCTAGGAAGGAGAAAAGGTAGGACATAAAATATGAGGATAACTGAGACCCCAGAGTTTTGGCAGTGGAGAAATATGCACTGCCTGGCGAAGCTGGAAGTGCTGGCAGTGAACATAAACCACATCCTATCACATCAAACAAACACTGGGTGGGGGAAAGGCTGTACAATGAGAAGGGAAGGAGCGAACAGGTCACAGGGTGCCAAGGGCTGTTGGGTGCTGGGTCCTTGCTCGCTGCCTGGGAGGCTGGGATAGGAGGGAGGAACAGAGGTTAGTGTGCAGTTATCCCTGCATAAAAAAGAGACACATTGCTTTCTCCTGCAGTATAGCGAGTTCAACCTCCCCACCCAGCCCATGGAGCAGGAAGCAGGACAGCAAAGGTTTCCCCACTCACAGTACTCTCTTAAAAGTTGTTCTCATTATCCTTTCACTGTAAGTTATTCTTTCACAGTCTCAACACGTATTTCAAAGTGAGAAGCATTAACCAACACAACAGCAAATACAGCCTTTACATCTGGTGGCACTGTACAAGTTCTCTATAGTGGTTTCCAGGACGGGAAAGCCCAAGGGAACACACGGCTCCTCAGACAACAGCAGAGTTTAACACCACCAAAGTGCACTTCCCCGGCTATTAATGTAAACCCCAACATTAATCATGTTAGAATTTATATGAGGGAAAGTTACTAATTTAAAAAAGAAATAAAGGAAAGCCTGTAATATACCTACCCAATGTCACTGCCTTGTTCTGCTCTAAGCATGGTCAACCACTGCTGTTTGTAAACAGAGCACAGCCACTCTAAAACGAAAAACAAAGAAAGCAAGCTTTGGGTTGTCTCTGGAGCTGTGAATGGGGATGTTTACAAGCATTTGAAATACAGAAATACAATTACATTGAAATAATAAGGTTGTAGGCATTACCTGGTTGGCCTATGCAAATCTACCACCTGATAACGCACTTGTGTTTCCATCTCCAGGCCTCAGTTACAGATAAAAATCAATACCTAACACTGGGTAACTCAGGACTATGTCCATCTTACCAAGCATTCATGACTGCCAGAAGTGATGTAACTCAATACATCGTCTTGGCGCACAAAGTTCTGTTAAGCCCAAGAGCTCTTTAACAAGCTCCTGGCAGAAGAAGCTGCTGTCTGAAGCCCCAACAAAATCCTACACGACTTAAACAAGAAGAGAACAGAATCAAAGGATAAAGGAAGCAGTGACTTATCACAGATCTGGTAAAAACAAACAGAAATTGTCCCCTGCTAGGAACAACCATAAATCAGGTCTTCCTCTGAGAACACCACAAAGATTTTATCAGCTGTATGAATTTAACTGCTGCAACCGAGAGGTAAAACACAACAAAAACTAATAGTGCATTAGCCAGTTACACAGAAGGGATCACAGGCACCCAAAAGCACAGTGTGTAAGTTCTCCTTCATCAAGATAATGAACAGGGGCAAGTATGCAAGGTCACGTATAAGAAGAAACTCTATTGGCAACAGACTGACATGATAAGAACAGTAAGAACCACTGTTACCATGAGAACAAAGCATGTAGCTGATAAATGTGAGAGAAGGGAGAAGATGCAAGATCATACTGCAGAGATTGCCTCAGAAGTCCCAGATGCCAAAATTATTATAAAGCCAGTCCTTGCCTTACTAACTCCAGAGTTGAAATTCAGATTGCAATAGGACCAAAATGGGAATTCACCAACACAACAGAAAGTATAAAAAGCAATTAAGGAAAAAAACACAGGTCAGGGACAGAGAACGGATGTGTTAGAAGGGAAAAAAGATAAACTGGGAGATAAAGATCTTCTCTTTTACTGTATGTGTCTGGACCGGTTTCATACATCACATCTCAACTGGAGTTCATCTGTTAATTTGTAAACGTGAAGAGGGAAAATACTGTTTAGGAAACGTTCAGAAGTTACCAAGTAAACAGAACAACGGCCACTTTACTCACAGATAGACAGATGATGTATTTCTGGCTCTTACACCTTTTCTATCCAAACAAGAATAGACTCTGTGTGAGCTCAGTATTTCAGCTTTCTCCTGCAGTTCCTACGCACACTGGGTATACAATACAAAATAAATAATTACATCATTTCTTTCAGCTATTCAACTTGATTTCCTTCTTCACCTCCTTGAGAACAATTCCACCTAGAATCACCTCTGAAGGTGAAACTACACTGCAACGCACCCAGCAATTTCACGTTTGCAAACCCTCTCAGGTGCGATGCACTCACCTCTAACACTCGATGCTGCAGCCCACACCGTGTCCGGCAGCATCACCAGGATTTACTGAAGCCTCCTTTGTGATGGCAAACACGAGTTCCTGACCTAAACACAGCTTGTGCCTACAAACTGCTACCAAGAGATTGCAAGGCCTACCAAGTGTTAAACTCTTAACGGCACTTCATTACACATACAGAGGTCTCCTCTTTACACTGCTCTGCCCTTCCTGCTCTCCCACTTCTCTTGGAATTCAAACTGGCGTTTTATCAATAATCAGTGGTTGACATCAGCTGCCCTCCCTGCTCCACACTTGCTGCCATGGCACTGCCTGTCCCACCGTATGGCTGCACAGCAACCCAGCCTCTTTCAGCAGTTACACAGCTTATGGACTGTTCAGCTACCAAAGAGCGAACGTTCTGTTCCCTGATACTTTGTGAATCTTGCAATTCTTTTCCAATAAGCCCAAGAAGATCAGCCTCAGAGTTGCAATTAAGATTCTAACAATTGAAGAGATATTCTTCCACTCATGAACACAGAAAGCTGCTGAGTATGAATATAAACACAAAATTTACCCACCCAAGAGCACACGAAAAAGCTGCCCATCCCAGTGCTGGTAAGGGATAACAACAGCAACATTAAGAGCAGGAAACTCAGTGTAGCCCTCGCAAATTTCTGGTTTGCAGCATCTTATTCGCATGCTGACAAAGCCACTTCACAAGGACATAATCCACAGTTCTCCTGTGGCATCACTAAATTAAGGATCTAAAGAGTCATTCATTCAAAGTTATCTTCCTTTTTATTACAGAGAGAAGATGCTTTTGCACTTTGATTACGATCTGTACCAATATTGATCTTAAGTAAGACAGGTTATATTTCTCTTCTACATCACTTAAGCATATAAAATATCAAAGATCGGATCTGTTCTTCCAGGATTTTTATGCATAATATAGAATTTTATCCCTTGCTTGAGATCAAAAACTGCTCCTTCTACTGGATATAACTGGCCAAGCCATTCCCCAGGCGCACCTCGGCCGGATGCAGCGGGCTGTAACAGGATAACCCAGCTCCTTCGAACCCGACTTTGTCAGAACTAGCGCAGGAGGCAGTCTCTTCTCTACCTACTAAGGTATTAATTTAAAGCAGCAGTGGGAGCAGGGAAAGTCAGTACATTCCAGCAGCCACTGTCATCCATGGTCACTCCAGAGACTGGCAGATTTCTGGCGAGGAATGGAGCCCAGCCCCTCCCCACAGGTACCCCATCACAAAGCCATTGGTTGGCTTCCCACAGCCAATATATTCTGCAATATATTCTGCAAATATTCCCAAATGGGAGGAAGAGACATTCACCTACAGAGAGCAACTAAACCATTACTGCTGGCACAGACAGGATATGAGAGCAAGAAACTGAATGAAGCAATATGCTTACTGCATCATCCTGATGGCAAGGGAAGTGTTTCAAAAGAACGGAATAATTTGATCAGGCCAGCAGGCTTCTATACAAACATCCACTCTCGGCATTTTATCATCATTGTATTGACACCTGTGATGGCATGAAGGAAAAAGCCGCTCTAAGATGAAACAATGAATGTTAATTGGACAGGAAGACAGCAGTGTAACTCAAGAGCAGTTACATACTTACAGATGGCAAGAGTTCAGAGCAACCTCAGGCTACAGATGGGCACAGACGCCAGGAACGCAAATGTCAAGAAGTTATAAATAAGAGATATGGACAACTCCATAAACACAGTCTTAATTGACATCTGGCAACTACACCTGTAGGCAGACATCACCTGCACACAGATGAAGTGACAGTCACACTGCAGACAGAGAGAAACCAAAATCAGAGCTGTGTACATGAGAGCCAGGAAAACACCTGTCAGAGTTAAGACGCAAAATTCAGTGCTAAGATTCAACTGTGAAAAGGGAACAGAGTGAGATAGGGAGCAGAGACACCAGGAACCAAACCCAAAGGCAGAGCACGAGAGATCCCAACAGTGCTACAAGGGAGAGGAACCCTGGAAAGAGGAAAAGAAAACCAAATTAAAAAATAAGGAAACCAAAGGAGGGGCAGGTGCTTCACTTGATAAAAGACATGAATAATAGCAGAAAAACATTGTCAAGTGAGAGCTCCACTTGATAACTCATTTCCAGTCCTATTCATCTCTCAGCAGCCAGGTTCAGACAGCTTCCAAGCAAAGAACAAAGCTTATCTGTGAATTCAGAGCTCAGCAGCAAGATGAGAACAGGGTGCTTTATTTTGCAGGGATAATGTAAACTTCATAGCAGTACCTACAACATTAAATGGCTTCAAAAAGCACCAGGACCTAGAGTGAGGACGTACTTTCTACAAGCCAAAATGTAAAGAAAACGACAAGAGCAGAACACATAAATATCCTGTCTCCTCCAAAAACACCCTAAGTAGCTGCCAGTAACTAACACTTGTCTTTGAAGACGGGAGAAGCTTTCATAGCATCTTGTGCTTTTGGTTTCCATTGTCAAGTGCTATTCCAAATCCTATCAAAAGCCACCTAGTTCTTTTTAGAAGGATACTGACTGACAAACAGTGGAATTCCAGCAAGTTTTGCTCTCTTAAAATGAAAAGATTTTTGCATGTCTGGGGCTCGAGGATCACTCATAATCTACTATGTATTGATTATAAACTATTCTGATAAAATGACCAATAAAATGCTGAACACACCTATGTGTGTGGCTGTTAAGACTTAAATGCATGTAAATTTAATATTCAAATTCAGACACTGGAGATCAACACGTGAGTGATCAGACCAGGCAATGCACCAAGATCTTCCCAATGGCTCAGGCTGGGAAACGCGCACACAGTTTCACCAGCTGAGCGCTCACTCACCGGAGGGTATGAGGGAATCGCTCTCAACGATTCTGGCTGATGCTATGTCATTGACAATATACTGTAATCTCAAGTGTGCGAACACCGACTGGAACACATTCCCCTGTTCCGAGTCCAGGAATGCAATGTCATCCCTAAAATCTGCAAGACAGAGCATCTGTAATACAAATGTTTTCCTAAATATTTTCCAGACCCTATTTATAATTGCAATTGAGTTTTAACTTATTGATTCAGAGTGAGTTATTATGGACAGACAAATTACCTCTTGCAACTAAAATCAAGAAATTATTTACATTCAAACATTTTCAGACCAAACTTACCCTCTTCGGAAACACATCAGTGCCCTCTAGTGAGAAGGCAAAAAAAGCTCACCCTGACTGAACAACGGCAAAAGCAACAAAGCACAAACAGTGACTGTCTGCACGCTTGGAAACGCGTGGACAAAACGGGAAAAGCTCTCAGCGTTGAGGATCTGGTGCCGGGACGGCTGGCAGAGAAGCCTTCCCAGAGAACACGGGAGAAAGTTGGCAAGTGGAGGAAAGACTCTTGTATTTCACTTCTAAGCTGTGTCTTCCCCAGTCCAAGGCCATGACAGTCCTACCTTTCCTACGTTTGGCAAACCAAGCATCGGCTTCGGTTAAGAGCTGTCCCAGATGTCCGTTCCAAGAAGGCACGAGCTGAAGGAACATCCACTAGGGAAAACAAATGAACTCCAGCGAGTTAATTGAAGATGTTTTCAAACAGGTAATGTGTGCATTATTAAAAGGACACTTTCATAATGCATTAATTCATACACAGATCCTGATACTCTATTTATTTATTTACTTTCAGTAAATACCAAAAAGGCTAAAATTCTCATTGTGTTACAAATCAGCTGCTGCTCAGCAGTTCAACCTCACAGAGCCCCTGCCAGCCCCTCTGCTCAGTACCTTTTTGAGAGTGGTGTATATGTCCATTTCCACTTGCATGACAAACAGGTCGGAAGAGCTGATCAATTGCTCCATGAGGTTCATACTGGGAAAAAAGCCATAAGAGTTCCATGAGACAGCACAGACAACACCCAAGGCAGCGAGTTAAGTGACAAGCAGCCATCAGCAGCTTAGAACATGATTTGTAGTGAGCCATGTACTCAGGAAGAAATTGTACTTCATCATTCAGTGCCAACTGACGTCTGTACCTGAGTTCTCTGAAGAGTTCAACACGCGGATGAGTCATCAGGTTGTTCAAGAGCCATTTAAGGCACCTGGATTAAAAAGAAAGCAGGGAATTAGTACCTTCATTTTTTTCTTATATATGTCAATATTTCTGCAACAGTTGCTCAGGCTCACAAAGCCCGACAGGTACTGCATGATTTGGAAATACCTGAGACATGAACACACAAAAATATGAAGAAGAGTTACTTCAAAAATGTGTTTACCATAAAATGTTCCAGAATTTTCTCTAACTCTCAAAGTTGTACTGAGTGCCTTTCATTGTACAGCAAAAGCTGAATTCAAAATACTATTAACGGCACAAAAGCTCTGAAAACACACAAACTCACAGCGGAAGCAGTGAGCACTGACCTCAGCATTCTGCTCCCAAATGTGTAATTATCCCTCATAATTAAGATAGTTACTCTTAAATTGGGAATATTAAAGCAGCTTTGTGATCAAACAGTCAACAATCATAAATACTATTTCACCGTCACACTAAAGATCAAACATCTTGTCTTTACTAATCTATTTCAGTAAATAATCTCACAGCATAGGCCAATCAATCTGCTCTCATCTACACCAGCTCTAAAGTAATTGACTACAGTAGGAACTCAGAAACTAAACAGGACAAGCAGAGGCCAAACTGCACAGCTTATACAAAGAAGTTAACTTGTGCATTATGTGCCTATTTGTGAATTCACATTGATAATATACAAAGCAGCTTGGAGAAAGCAATTCCTACTTATTCTTTACGGAGTCCAACCCGTACGTCTCTGCTGAACTACAATAACCACACACAGTTTGTGCATTAATGGTTTCCTTCATTGTTTCAGCACATTGCTCGATTAAGGCATCCTGTGGGGAGGAAAAAGAACACAAATATTCAAAGTTTTCATTTCCCAACAGGAAATGTCTAAGATCGTGCAGTTCACTCAAGTGTTCACTCCTGAACAATTCCCACAGACCCACACAGAGCAGTGCCCTCCAGAATATTCACACCAGCACTCCTCAAAAAAACGATTCATATTCAGAATACATCATGTGAAAGAAAAGCCCAATGAACACCTTAAAGGGTAGAACACATGAGCTGACATATCATATTGCAATCTGGTTCCAGATGCGATTGTCAAAGTGTTAATTAACATTACAGCTGAATCTCAGCCATAGCACTTCCGAATAAAGCCACTGCACTGCACTGCATGAACCGGCAATGTGCGCTCGCAGCCCAGCAGGCCAACCGTGTCCTGGGCTGCATCAAAAGAAGCGTTGCCAGCAGGTCGAGAGAGGTGATTCTCCCCTCTACTCTGCTCTTGTGAGACCCCACCTGGAGTCCTGTGTCCAGTTCTGGAATCCCCAACAGAACATGGAGCTGTTGGAACGGATCCAGAGAAGGCCACAGAGATGATCCGAGGGCTGGAGCAGCTTCTGTATGAGGACAGGCTGGGAGAGTTGGGGTTGTTCAGCCTGGAGAAGAGGAGGCTCTGGGGGAACCTCACAGTGGCCTCCCAGTACTGAAAGGGGTCCTATAACAAGGCTGGGGAGGGGCTTTTTCCAAGGGCCTGGAGTGACAGGACAAGCAGGAATGGCTTTAAATTGGAAGGGGAAGATTTAGATTAGATATTAGGAAGAAATTCATCACAATAAGCGTGGGGAGGCCCTAGCACAGGGTGCCAAGAGAAGCTGTGGCTGCCCCATCCCTGGGGGTGTTCAAGGCCAGGTTGGATGGGGTCTTGCACAGCCTGGTCTGGTGGGAGGTGTCCCTGCCCACAGCAGGGGAGTTGGAACTGGATGATCTTTAAGGTCCCTTCCAACCCAAACCGTTCTATGGTTCTATGACTAGCTTTGAGTTTTTTCCCACTTAGCCTGAAAAGATGATTCATTTCTCTGGGTGAAACAGTACCCGCATGCGAGTACATTATGAACTGCTACCTTCATCTGAGAAGAAAGCGTAAAAATATTGCACATTGATGACTTACAAGCTGCAGCATGCAGGCTGCTGCTAAAAGTGCAACCACTCGTCTGGGGTTTATTAACACATCGTCTCGATAGAGTGAGCCGAAAGCCACCTGGAGAGCTGGAAAGAGCACAAGTGTCAAACAGAGACAGGACACTGAGCATGGAGAACTAAAAGTATCTTTAAATATAACCAAGCAGACATTCTCTATAATCTTATTTGCTCCAGATAAAAAGCTGGCATTTACCAGCCCAAGCACACACACCAACAGAAAGCACAAGACATGGCCTTAACCACTAACATACAGTCTTTTTTCACTACTTAAATGTTCAGCTTAAAACAGTCACCAGCCACACCACGGAGCGATGTGGAGAGCAGTAAAACCAGATATAAAACGCTAAACCTCACGTTCCTTCTCTGTGATTGATCCCTGGCATCACGCTGAGATAGCACTGTGATGGTACAAGTATCTCTGTAATTCTTCTGAAAAACAGTATGTCCCCACTCAGTGGGGCTTGGAACCACAGCAAATCACCCTGCCAGCTCACAGCAGTCCCCAGCCAGCTTTCCAGTCAGCGGCTTTTCAAGACCAGACCGATAAAGCCATGATTCGCACTCTTAACGCGTGGCTCTCCACAAGAGTGGCGTTCTGTGATCTTGAGCGCCGATGCCAAAACAACAGGACAAGTTGTTGCTTTTCAGCTGCACTTCCCAGCTCAGGGGTACAAATACAAATTCAGCTCTAGTGGTGACCCAAGCACAGAACTCATTCTCTCAAGTTTCTTATTTACTAGTTTGAAAATTATTCTTAAATATATATTTTTTTTTCCAGGTATTTTTTATTAGTTTCAACTTAACTTCTATCTTCAGAGTTTACGTTAAAAGAAAAGGTTCCCACTTACCTTCTACATCAATGTTTTGGTCAGGAATCTCCAACTCAATGGCATTCATGCTGGATTCTTTCCAAGATCCACTGAACATACTGGAAAAGTATCCTGACTATATGAGGGAAGAGGAGAGAAAAAGAACTCAATAAGAGATTTCATTCAAATTAAAACTGTCAAAAGCAGCACATGGAAGGAAAGATCATTAATATTTACCTTTAAGCCGAACAAAATGTATTAAGGGAACATTTCACAAGCTGAAACATTCTGACACACTTGAGAAAGGGCAAATTACAGTTGCTCTATTTCCGAAATCGAAAACGTGTATGGAAAATTTCAACTATAAAATAGAGAATTTGTAATCAGAATAAGGAAAGTGCTTTCAAGGACCAGAAAAGCCACATAAGATCCTTTTCCTACAAACCACACCACCAATGTGCATATAATTAGTCTTTAATGTTACCGGTGGACAAGAAATCCCACAGGCATGAGGGAATGCCAATCTGGATAAAAAAAAAAAAAAAAAAAAAAAAAAAGGCAGCATGCAAGACGTACAAATCGATGTGCGAGGCTGTGGTCTCACACCAAGGACACGCACACACACCCTGTTAATGTAAATAAACCTTTCGTTTTAAAGTGTAAGGCATATAAAATTAGAAATATATGGCTCTACCAGGATTCCTGGTGTTCCTTCCCAGAAGCAGACGAGCTCATTGTGAGATGCCATCACCTACTGAAGGCTACCCAAGAGATCAATAGTAGTCTAATTGTACAGTCCAATTGCACGGTACCACATTCCCTGATCTCTTAACTCAGCATTACAACCTTCAGCATACCCCCCAACTATGATGACACACAACACACTACTCAGAACCAGGACCTTATTCCTCTCTCCAGTTCCCATGAGGCTGGCTTGGTTTTGCCAAGGATAACGGATCTACTCCTCATTTTCATGAGAATTTGGCATTTTAGTAAAGAGCACCAGAAAAACGCAATCCTTGCTTTCTTGGGTCTACCATGAACAGGGAGAGCAGCACCTTCCTGTTACTTACCACATGCAGTAACTGGAGAGACCAGGGACACAAACATTCTGACTGAGACAGTCTGCTCAACAATGCAGAGAAGTCCTAATTTCATGGCAAGAATGTTATTTTTAACCTACAAAAGTATTTTTACCTATAGAAACAGAATTCCAATGGCAGAGCATGAACTGAAATAGAAATCTAACTGACACTATCAGTAACTCAACCACAGAATTCCATCTCACAAGAAAATCACTGGTACAACCACGCTGTAACAAAACCAATTCCCAATTTGCAAAGTCTGCCCAAATGCATTCGTGGAAGCGATTTAATACTCAGTTTTAGTCATCAACCCATATTAAGTTTTAAGCACCAGCTCCTTGAACTTGAGATGCACCAACAATAGAATTACAAGACGATTAAAAACACCATCATCAGCAACATCTTGAGGTCAGAGCAGCATCGGGCCCCCCTGCAGATGCTGAGCACCCTCAGTCTGAGCACCCATCCCGCTGACATCCTCCCTGTCGCGCAGAGGGTCAGCAGTGAGCAGAGAGTTGCCGCTGCTCAAATGCACCCTCGGTCCAAGTCAGAGGTGGCTGCTGCAGGTCAGCCCTGGGCTACGAACTACTTCCCTGTCCGTGTGTTATGCTCTTTCCCAGGTTCTAACGCCTGCAAAAAAAAGGCTTTTTCCATCAAGAGCAATGACATTTCCCAGGTAAACCTGCACCGGAATCATGGCATTGACACAACAACGTCCCCCAACATTCCCACTCTGATCCGCACTGGTGAGGCCCCACCTCGAGCATTGTGTTCAGTTTTGGGTGCCACAGTATAAAAAGGACATCAAATACTGGAGAGTGTCCAGAGGAGGCCACAAAGAAGGGTCTAGAGGAGAAATCATATGAGGAGAGGCTGGAGTCACTTGGTCTGTTCAGTCTGGAGGAGACAGGGGAGACCTCACAGCCTTCTACTGTTCCTTCACAAGCGAAAGAGGCAGAGCAGGTGCTGAGCTCTTCTCTCTGGTGACCAATGATGGGACTCAAGGGAATGGCAGACATGGCATCTGTCAGGGGAGGTTTCAATTTGACATTAGGAAAAGATTCTTCACCCAGCGGGTGGCGGAGCACTGGAACAGCTCCCCAGGGAAGCAGTCACGGCACCAAGGCTGACAATATTCCAGAAGCATTTGGCCAAGGCGCTCAGCCCCACGGTGTGAATGTTGGGGTGTACTGTGCAGGGACAGGGGTTGGACTCGATGATCCTTGTGGGACCCTTCCAACTTGGGTCATTCTATGATTCTAAGAAAAAAAATAAAGAACGCACTTTTCCCACGGCTTGTTCCACCACAGAAACTGCATTTGCCCTTATGCTTTGCCTCATGGTTGACACCTTCCCCGTGCACTACATGGAACCGCAGTGAACAAGGCAGGGCACACGCTGTCAGGTCCAGTCCCTGACCTTACCTTCTTTCTTGCTTCAAACAAATTCTTCCAGGCTCAATCTCCCACTTTGCAGCAAATAACACAACGGAATTAAGATGTTTCAAGACAAAGCCATAGTTTTTCCCTGCTCCCGTCACAGGAATTAAGACACCAGTATCTCTTCACTCCCAAAACACAGAAAACAACACAGAGAACTTCACCTTAATACAAGCTCAAAATGAAACGCTTGTAGAAACAGCATCCTTTTTGGCAGGTAAGCACTAAGATTCATTCCTTTTCAAAGCTTCTGTGCACAGTTTCCTCAGGCAACAGAATAAAATATGAAGAGAACTTTCATTCAAGGATGAAAGCTGAGTAACAAACACAGAAACCCAGCAATTCCATGTCATGTTCCTACACTTGAGTTCCAGTGAACACTAAAATTGCCCTGGGTCAGCATGTGCCTTACAAATCCATCCTCGAAATGCTTTCTGTGCTCTGCAATAACATAAACATGGCAGGAGACTCTCAGCAATTTGCTTAGCAAACAAGAGCATGTTCTCAGGACACCAAAGGACAATTTTTAGGACTGTTTTCAAAGGATGCACCGGGGTTAAGATCAGTAGATTAAAAATTTAAATGGTGAGAATTTTTCAAACACAAAGTACAGCTATGCTTCCTAACGTTACTACTGGAAGCACAAAAGTTGTTTAATTGTTTGCATCAAAAATGTAAGGAAAAAAAAAGACAAAAAGAAAACAATCTCAAGTCACCTCCTGCACAAGGACAGACTGAGAGAGCTGCGGCTGTTCAGCCTGGAGAGGAGAAGGCTGTGGGGAGACCTTAGAGCAGCTTCCAGTGCTGAAAGGGGCTGCAAGAAAGCTGGGGAGGGGCTCTGGATCAGGGGGTGCAGGGATGGGATGAGGGGGAAGGGTTTTCAGCTGAAAAAGGGGAGACTGAGATGAGATCTTAGGGAGAAATGTTTTGCTGTGAGGGTGGGGAGTCCCTGGCCCAGGTTGTCCAGAGCAGTGGTGGCTGCCCCATCCCTGGAGGTGTTCCAGGCCAGGTTGGATGGGGCTTGGAGCCCCCCTGACCCAGTGGGAGGTGTCCCTGCCCATGGGAGGGGGTGGCACTGGATGGGCTTTGAGGTCCCTTCTGACCCAAACCACCCCGTGACTCTGTGATTTACTAGATATTCTCTTATAAAAAACACAGTTCCTCTTGCAAGTCAGATGGAAGCCGCTCACCTGGCACAGATACACCTTGTGCAGGTTCCACTCCTCCCCCAGCGCACGGATTTTGATGTCACTGTTCTCCCCATTCAGAAACAGCGCCTGATAGATGTACTCGGAGGTGCTTTTAAACCTTTTCCTACACAGACAGGCAGGCAGGGGTCATTCCCTCTCTGGTTCCGAACCCACACTCGGTTCCAAGCACCGGACACGGCTTTTCCCCAGACCGGACCGACACACACACATCCCTCCCCCCACCACGTTGCTGCGGGCCCTTCCCCGGCTCCCGTGACAACCGCACCCTCAGACCCTCTGCACCTCGGCTCGTCCCTTCCCCCGCCCCTTTCCCGCACGGAGAGCACGGAGCCTGGGCTCCTCGCGTGTACCAGCCCCGCCCCCGCACCGAACAGATCCCCTTCCCGCATTGCACAGCCCCGCTCCTCGCTCAGCACCGCCTCCCTTCCACCCTCCTCCCGCACCGACCCCCTCGGCCCTGCTCGCCACCTCACTGCGCCCCTTGCCGCCGCTCCTCAAACCGCCCTCCCTTCGCCCCGCCCCGCACACCTCCTCTACCCCGCACGGTCCTCTCCACTTCCCATCACCCTTTCTCCCCGTTCCCCGGCCCCGGCCCCAAGAGCCCCCGGCCCCTCCTCCCCGCCCCGCACCACGCTGCCCCCCTACCCGCAAGGCCCCTGCCCCGCAGAGCCCAGCTCCCCCCGCTCCTTGCCCCGGACCGCCTCCTCACCCCCCCGGCCCCCTCCCCCTGCACGGCGCTCCCGCTCCCCGCCCCGCCAGGCCCCGGCCGAGGCCGCATCCCGCGCCGCCGCCTGGACCTGCAGAGCCGCTCCTCGCCCTCGCTGCTGTCGCTGCCATCGGCCGCCCCGCTCCGCTCGCGCTTCCTCCCGGCGTCCCCGCATCCCCCCCGCAGCGCTCGGCTGCCGACAGAGCCCATGGCCGCCCCCCTCCACCCGGGGTGGAGCCGCCCCGCAGCGCCCCCTGCCGGCATCGCCGCGCGCCGCCCCCTGCCGGCACCGGTCACCCCCGCCTCGGAGAAGCCCGTAAGGGTAACCCCGCCTCGGGGTCCCCGTGGATGTAGCCCGGGCTCTGTGCGGTGCCCCGGGAGAAGCCCGAGCTCGTCCAGCGCTGCCCCAGCCCCGCATCTGCTCCCCTCCTGCTCTACCAGGGGCTCCCGGCGCTGAGCTTGGGCTGCCTCTCAGCCAGGGCACGAGGGGATCTGTCCCTGCCAGCGCAGCAGCTTCCCATCGCAGGCCAGAGAGGTTCTGACAGGGCTGCGGACACGTCACGCTGGAGAAGGACCATGAGGTCTGGCTCTGCCCTTCCAGCCCAGATCGTTGGTTGGCACCGACGGGATCCCCTTTGCCTGCTCCTCCCTGAAGGAAGCCGCCTCAGGACTCAATACACGATCTTCGTGGAAGTACGGTATTGTTCCATTTATTGCCAAGATAGCTCACATTATATACCTTCTACAAGGGTTCACGCGGCCACAAATAACAAGTGGATTGGCTCTAAACATTTGCCCACTCCTTCTTACACGAGCGGTTTAGCATTCTGTTTAACATTCTTTCACTGGTTGCAAACTGCTTACTTCTCTATTCTTAGTCCTTCCAGGTCCGTTCACTGACACTGCCGTCCTTAGTGTAAGCTGGATTGTGCACACAGGCCACACAGGCCTCATACAACACATGAAATTATTGCTCGATTAAGAAGATTCTCCTACAATTCCCCCTTTTTCTTTTCGCACAATCCAAGCTCCGCTCATCAGCCTTTCAAAACTGTTTCTTAAACATTGTAATAAACATCCCAAGATCATCATTACTATTATTGAACACAACACAACGAATCCATGAATAATCAAATCTTTGAGCCAACCAGTAATACCTAACGAGGTTAACCAATCCTTTCAAACCTGATTCTACTTTGATTGTGTGCATATTATCTCTTAATTCAGCAAGGTGCTTATGAATAGATTTGGAATTATCAGTTAAATTCATGCAACACATTCCATTAAAATCATCACAGCCATGTCCATGAGAAATCAATAGCTGCTCTATTTTGCAATACAGCGTGCCTCATACCATCCATTTTCTTTGCCTGCTGTAAGATTTTCCAATCATGTTGTTCATATCTAGGTTGATGCTCTACCAACTGAGTGATCCAGGCTGGTTTTTTTTTTATGGTTCAAAAGTAAGCACCTTTATTGAAAGTGACGGCTGCCTTTTTATATGCTCTACATAATATAAACAGACATGTTATTGACTAATACTCAACCCCGTTTGCTTAACATTCTTCTGTGCTGACTTCCTCCCCCATGCTTTCCCAATCCTTCAAATCTGTACACCTGCAATCCTCCTTTTCTTCTTTCTCATGGTCTTCTTCTCACGGGAATACTTTGATATTACTGAGGCTGAAGCTAACCGTCTCCTTTTCAGGATCCACAGCCTGCTATGAGCCCCCACAATTCCCCCTTTTTGTTTTCTTGCTACAAAGACTGCCCCCATCATTCACTGCAGGTCTCTTTGCAGCAAAGAGATGAGACATGACAATATCAGCAACACAACCACAATAAAACACAAACAAACTCATCTTTACAATAGATAGCAACCAACCAGAAAGATCCCAATCCTGAATGAATCTGTTCAATCTCAACCATCATCCATTTATAACTCCTTTAAATGTCCATGTTGTCGTGCCCATACAATGAGCTTTCCTAAGTCTTTAACTCCCTCCGCTTGCCTAGTGAGGATACCTAGGAACAGTTTTTGAGCAGCAGCAAACTCTAATTCCATTGCTGTGCTCCAATGCGGGGGGAGGGGGGGGAAGGTTGCGCAATTCCTTCCTACCTCAACGTTCTTTTTCCGATGTCAGTGGACCGTTGGCCGCGTTAAGCCCTCCCGCTATGGCTTCCTCTGGCTCCAGTTTCTCCCGGTCTGTTGGGCTCCCCAAAGAGAATGTTGGTCCTCTGCCTTTTTTTTTGGTCCCGAGCCTCTGCCGCTTTTTGGTCCCTGGATCGGGCACCACTTGAAGGAAGCCGCCTCAGGACTCAATACACGATCTTCGTGGAAGTACGGTATTGTTCCATTTATTGCCAAGATAGCTCACATTATATACCTTCTACAAGGGTTCACGCGGCCACAAATAACAAGTGGATTGGCTCTAAACATTTGCCCACTCCTTCTTACACGAGCGGTTTAGCATTCTGTTTAACATTCTTTCACTGGTTGCAAACTGCTTACTTCTCTATTCGTCGTCCTTTCAGGTCCGTTCACTGACACTGCCGTCCTTAGTGTAAGCTGGATTGTGCACAAAGGCCACACAGGCCTCATACAACACATGATATTATTGCTTGATTAAAAAGATTCTCCTACACCTCCCCAGGCTGGTTGGACCCAGGAGAGCAGAGGTTCCCAAGGCCTTTGAGTCATCGTCACCTCTGGAGGCCACACCAGGAGAGGAGCATCCCCACATATCCAAGCCACGGCTGGCCGAGTTCCAGAGCGAAACCTGAGGCGTGAAGGCGAAAGGGCTGTGCAGCACACCGCGAGCTTCACTGACATCGAGATCCAAGGGGAAGGGACAGCTGGAGCCCAGACCTGGCGGTGGGACAGGGTAACGTGGGGGAAGGTTCCTGAGGCCGTTTCTGAGGCCATTTCTGAGGCCTTTGGGTCCCCACGACCTCTGCATGGTCAGGGGGAGACGACACGGGGGTAGCATTGTCCCCCACGCTGGTAGGGGAGGCGACAGCAGAGGCTGCCCCTGCCAGCAGAGACAGAGAGGACACAGCCTGGGGTGGCCAAAATGTGCTGCCTTGCAGGTGGCCTGCCAGGGGCGTTCCCCTCTCCTCTCAGCCTCGCTGCCGGGACAAGGAGTGCTTGTGTCTGGCCTGGGGATGGACATCCTGCACTTACAGTTGTGACACACAAAATAAGCTGTGGTTCACACAGAATCCCAGAACGGTGGGGTGGGAAGGGCCTTCTGGAGCTCATCCCATCCAGCCCCCCCTGCCAAAGCCAGGGTCACCTCCAGCAGTTGCACAGGAGCGCGTCCAGGCGGATTTGAGTATCTCCAGAGAAGGAGACACTGGGCATCCTGCTCCAGTGCTCCATCATCCTCACAGAGAAGTTTCTGCTCATGTTCAGGTGGAAATTCCTGTGCTCCAGTTTGTGCTCTTTGCCCCTTGTCCTGTCACTGGACACTGCGGAACAGAGTCTGCCCCCCCCTCCTGCCCCCGCCCCTGAGATATTGATCAGCATTGATGGGATCTCCTCTCTGTCTGCCCTTCTCCAGGCTGGACAGACCCAGGTCTCTCAGCCTCTCCTCAAAACAGAGATGCTCCTGTCCCCTGGTCATCTCCGTGGCCTTGGCTGGACTCTCTCCAGTCATTCCTGTTAGGTTGGACATCAGGTAAATGTTCTTCAGTCAGAAGGGTGGTGGAGCCCTAGAGTAGCTCCTCAGGGAAGCAGTCATAGTGCCAAGGCTGACAATATTCCAGAAGCATTAGGACAATGTCCTCAGACACATGGTGTGAATGTTGGGTTTGTCCTGTGCAGGGACAGGAGTTGGACTCGAGGTCCTCATGGATCCCTTCCAACTCAGGTCGTTCTACAATTCTACGATTCCTTTCATGAACAGAACATGGGTTTGGAAAGATGAGGGTTCTGTGCTTTGATTTCTGTATCAGGATCGCGTTCCAAGCACCTGGGCACAAAAAACATGAAAAGAGGAAAATAAAATGTCCCTGGGTTCAGGAGGTGAGGGATGAAGCTTCAAGTGTTGCCTTGGTTGGGCAAAGGCCTTGGGGCTGGATGCTGTGACAGTGGCTGTGCCATCACTAGAGGGCTCCTGGGCTCTTTGGTGGCATTGCCGGTGTGGACACCTCTGCTTCACCCTCTCTTTTCCTGCCCTGCAGACAGCCCAGCCCTGCTGGCCATGCCCAAGGGACCCACACATTCTTCCTGTGATGGGGGCTCCTGGTGCTGGGCAGGGGCTGCCTCTCAGTCAGGGCACGAGGGGATTTGTCCCTGCTGTTGTAGCACCTTCTCACCATAAGCCAGAGAGGTTCTGGTAGGGCTGGAGACACATCAAGTGCCTCAGAAAAGGTGGAGGAGGAGCATGAAGTCTGGCTCTGCCCTTCCAGTCAGATTATTGATTGGTACTGATGGGATCCCCTTTGCCTGCTCCTCCCCAGGCTGGTTGGACGCAGGAGGGCAGAGGTTCCTTGAGGCCTTTGGGTCACCGTAATCTCTGGAGGCCACAGCAGAAGAGCAGTATCCCCACATATCCAGGCCATGGGGGGGCAATTGTCTGGCCAAGTTCCAGAGGGAAACCTGAGGTGTGAAGTCATAAGGGCCCAGAGAGCTGGTCCTTCCCCTGGCCAAGCACCTACATGCATATACCATGCCCTGAGGGTTCCTCTTCCAGACCCTGAGATGGGCAGAACACTTCACCCTCCACTCTGTCCTCAGATGGACACCTTCCAGGCTGCTCCTTGGGCCTGCAGGGAAGGTTGTGCTCCAAGAGTATCAGGAAATCATAGAATCATAGAATGATTTGGGTTGGAAGGGACTTTAAAACCCATCCAGTTCCAACTCCCCTGCTGTGGGCAGGGACACCTCCCACCAGACCAGGCTGCTCAAGACCCCATCCAACCTGGCCTTGAACACCCCCAGGGATGGGGCAGCCACAGCTTCTCTGGGCACCCTGTGCCGGTGTCTCACTACCCTTATTGTGATGAATTTCTTCCTAACATCTCATCTAAACCTTCCCCCTTCCAGCTTAAAGCCATTCCCCCTCATCCTGTCACTCCAGGCCCTTGTAAAAAGCCCCTCCCCAGCTTTCCTGGAGCCCCTTTCAGTACTGGAAAGCCACTATGAGGTTCACCTGGAGCCTCCTCTTCTCCAGGCTGAACAACCCCAACTCTCTCAGCCTGTCCTCATAGCAGAGGTGCTCCAGCTCGGATCATCTTCATAGCCCTCCTGTGGACTTGATCCAACAGATCCATATCCTTAAGTTGGGGATTCCAGAACTGGACACGGGACTCCAGCTGGGATCTCACCAGAGCAGGGTAGAGGGGCAGAATCCCCTCCCTCACCCTGCTGGCCATGCTGCTTTTCAATGCAGCCCAGGACACGGGTGGTTTCTGGCCTGTGAGTGCCCATTGCCAGCTCATGTAGAGCCTCAGCACCTCAAGTCCTTCTCCTCAGGGCTGCTCTCAATCACATCATCCCCCACCCTGTATTGAAACCAGGTGTTGCCCTGACCCAGGTGTAGGACCTTACACTTGGCCTTGTTGAACATCATAAGGAACAACCCAGCGGTGTGAACAGAGGGTACTGGTGCAAGTAGAGGGGTACTGGTGTGACCGGAGGAGTATTAGTGTGAGCAGAAGGTACTTGTGTGAGGGGAGGCTGCTGGTATGAGTGGACATGCTGGTGTGAGTGGGAGGGGTACTGGTGTGAATGGAGGTGCTGGTGTGGGAGCTCCTGCTGCCCTTGGCCCCTCAGCCACCCTAGCCCAAGTGCCAGACCCAGCTCCCAGTGGATCCTAGGTGGGGTCTGGCAGGGTGCTGAGGGGGCTTCTGGGCAGGATGAGGGCTGTGAGCTGCAGCAGGGGTGCAGCAGCCCCTGGGGGGGTGGCGCACAGGCAGCTCTCCCTTTTCCTGCCCCCCAGGACTGGAGCAGCACAAGGAGGGGACAGGAGCACTCGATGGGAAAATGTTGGACATGGGGCACAGAGGGAGTGCTCTGGGAGCCCCAAGGGCTGCAGAGGAGACTCCCGGAGGGCAGAGGAGAGGGGAGCATTGGGTGGTGCTGGTGGAGGAGCTGGAAGCATGCAGGAGGAGAAGGGAGGACACCTGAGCCTTTGGCTGGGAGGAGAAGGGATTGGACCTGGGGGCAAGCAAAGAGGATATGGGGTTAGGCAGGGTCAGCAGAGGAGATATCAGCACCCATGGAGAGAAGGAAGGGATCTAGAGTGTCCCAAGAGGGGAAGGAAGGAGAGGGGTGGAGAATGAAGGGGATGTGAGTGTGGAGAAAGGAGAAACGTAGGTCAGAGTGGATGTGGGGAGCAGCACGAACAGGTGGGAACAGTGGGAGCTGTGAGTGCCTGGGGAAGCTGGAGGAGCCGTGGAGGGGAAGCAAGGTCCTCCAGATGTGCAGGGAAGGGAAGGCTGGGGACACGAGTGCTTATGGGGGGGCATGAAGGAAGTCCAGGGTCTTGAGGAGGGAAATGGAATTAACCATGGATTAGAAGAAGGAGAAATAAAACCTAATCTAAAAACACCTTACCCCAACCCCTCCCTTCTTCCCAGGCTCAACTTCACTCCAAATTTCTGCTCTACCATGGACCTCCCTAGGCTGCAGGGACTCAGCTGGCCTCACCAGGGTCTGTACCGTAGGTTGGAATCTCCGCTTCGGTGCCTGGAGCGCCTCCTCCCCCTCTTTCCCTGACCTTGGTGGCTGCAAAATTGTTCTTCTCACATTTTCTCCCCTCTCTTTCCCAGCTGCTGTTGTGCAGTAGGTTCTATCCCTTCTTAAATCTGCTACCCCAGAAGCACTGCCATTGTCCCTGCTGGGATCAGCTTTGGCCCACGGTGGGGGTGTCTTGGAGACAGCTGGAACTGTCTCCACCTGACACAGGGGATGCTGCCGGCACCTTCTCTGGCATCTTCTCCCTGGCCACCAAAGTCTTGCCATGTAAACCAAATCCAGGCAGGCACTGGGAGATCCAACATTCCTGGGACTGGAGGGGATGTAAGCTTGCCTGAAGAGCAAGACAGGAGCTGTGAGTGGAGAGGGAGAGCAGAGGGTTCTGGGAGAACTGGTGGCAACATCTCCTCAGGTGCGTCTGAGTGATGGTGGGGGTCTGGCAGGGGGTTCCATGGCCCAGGGGACAATGAGACCTGAGTGAGGAGGGTGCCATGGAGATGGGTCAAGAGTAGGGCTTTGGAGTCATATGGGAGCAGGGTGGGCAGAGGTGCTGGCTATCGGGGTGCTGGGGGGGGGTTCCAGAGGGTGCTGGTGACACTTGGGGGTCCAGAGTGGGCCAGCAACAGTTGGAGTGCCCAGTGACACCATTGGCCATTAGGGCACCTTCAGGTACCTCCAAGGCAAACCAACAATGGGGCTGGGATCACCAATGCCAGGCAGCTCAGTTCAGCAGCAGCAGGAACCCTATTCCCATCTCCGTTGCCATCCCCACGGGCATTTGGGGCACCTCTGCTCCAGGACTTCTGCAGGTCCTCTCCCTGGAGCCTGCTGTGAAGTGGGAACACCCTGTGTCCAGGAGGATTTGGGGAGAAGGTTTAGCACCCACAGAGATGTTGCAGCCTTGGAAAGGCAAACTGCTGCCGGTACAGTGAGTGTGGGATTTACAGTCTTGCTCATTTTCTTGGGTGGGAGGACAGAGCCTGGGGGTCTGGAGGTGAAATGAGTGTGGCTGGAGCAGTTCCCAGGCTGTTTCCTAGAAGCTCCCTCTGCCCGCATGCTTTCAGTTTGTTATCCCACTGCTCAGGGAGGGGAACTGCGAGAGCAGCGCTGATGCAGGGCCAATGTTCTGCCCCCAGCACTGGCCAGACCTACAGGTATTGCTTTGTTTCACTTAGCTCTCCTAGTGCTGCTGAGCTGTGGTTTGCTCTGAGTTTGCATGGTGACCCCTGTCCACAGCTCTGTCACAATCAGGCCATGGCCCCACGCAAACCATTCAACTGGACAAAGTGTACAGTGGAGATCCAACGTGCGTGGGTTTGGAGGGGAGGTGAGCTTGGCTGAAGAACAAGGCAGGAGCTGTGAGTGCAGAGCAGAGGGTTCTGGGACAGCCGGCAGCTGCTGTGCTGTCAACCAGCCCCAGCTGCTTGATCTCGGCATAGGGTTCCTGCCCTTCCAATGGGAGATGCAGGATTCCCACTGCACCTCTCAATCCCAGGTCACAACTGTCCCACAGCTTTGGCCCATCCGCTCAGATACAGCTACAGAGAAAACTACAGATACAGGTAGGGATGTGGATCCATAAACAAGCTTTCTTGTTTCCTCAGAAACAGCAGCATTTCCACAGGGCTGGCAGTGAAAGTCTCGGCGTTTGGAGACACCATCCTAAAAGTGCCACCCTGCCCCTGCCCTCATGATGCTGTTCCAAGACTCGCTCACCAACCTTCTGTGGGTACAGCCCCAGGTCTCACAGGTATTTCTGGTTACTGTGGCACCTCCACAGTCACCTTGGGAGCTGAGAGGTCCCTTCCCTGCTTCTAGACTCTGCACCTCCTGGTGTCCAGGCAGGTCTTCCACCAAGCCATGGCACCTCCTCTCTTCTGAATAAGCCGACAGCCTGGTTGGTGGATGGTTTGCACCACAATTTCAATCTGCCAGAGCACATGGTGCCTATGCTCAAAACTGCAGGAGGAAGAGCAGCAGCCACTGTTTGGAGCAGCATCAGGAGATGCTGAAGGAAAGACCCAAGACACAAAAAGGAGGTGCAAAGGAAGAGACTGTAGGGCATGCACAAGGAGGAGTGTGAGGAGAAGAGCGAGGAAGCAGAGGGGACCTGCAAGAGAGGGCACTGCTGGATGAAGGTGTTCGCTGCTGGAGGTGGCATCTCTGAAGGGATTGCAGCTCATGGAGGCCACATGCTGGAGCAAGGACACCGTCAACAGAATGAAACCCATTGCGGAGCTGCCACTGGAGCAAAGGAGCAGTAGGAAGAGGCTTTTGAATATCAGCATTGATGGAGACTGCACGATATCTGGGCAGCCTGTTCCAGTGTTCGACCACCTAAAAGAGGGCTCTCTACTGGTCAAGTGGAATTGCCTGGGTTTTTAATTTGTGCCTGTTGCTTCTTGTCCTTTTTGCAGGAAGAACCCAGAAGGGTCTGGGTCTCTCTTCTTCATTCCCTTCCATCAGCTATTTGAAGGGCTGTGCATGTCCTGTTGTTGAACATCATGAGGATCTCAGCCCAGTTGTCCAGCCTGTTGAGGTCCACTGGGATGGCAGCACAAAGCTCTGGTGTGTCAGCTGCTCCTCCCCATTTTGTATCACCTGTGGAGCTGCTGAGGGTGCCTCTGCCCTGCTGGCCAGGTCAGTAATCATAGAATCATTTGGTTGGAAAGATCTTTGAGATCCAGTCCAACCGTACTACTAAATTGCATCTCTAAGCACCCTGTCCACCTGACTTTCAAATTCCACCAGGGATAGTGAATCTGCCACTCCCTGGGCAGCCTCTGCCAGTATCTGACAGCCCTTTCAGTTAAGAAATTTTTCCTGATATCCAATCTGAACCTAGTCTGGTGCAACTTGAGGCCATTTCCTCTTGTTCTATCCCTTGCTACTTGTGAGAGGACACCAGCACCCACCTCACCACAACCTGCTCTCCAGGGGCTGCAGAGAACAAGGAGGTCTCCCCTCAGCCTCCTCTTCTCCAGACTAAACAGCCCCAGGGCCCTCAGCCTCTCCCAGAACCCCTGAGCTCCAGACCCTTCCCCAGCTCCGTTCCCTTCTCCGGACGCACTCCAGCCCCTCAAGGTCCCTCTTGTAGTGAGGGGCCCAAAACTGAACCCAGGATTTGAGGTGCTGCCTCAACAGAGCTGAATCCAGGGGGACGATCCCTTCCCTGCTCCTGCTGCCACCCCATGGCTGAGCCAAGCCAAGATGCTGGTGGCTGTCTTGGCCACCTGGACCACTGCTGGCCCATGTTCAGCTGCTGTTGCCCAGTACCCCCAGCCTTTTCTGCTGGGCAGCTTTCCAGCTGCTCTTCCCCAAGTCTGGAGCGTCACACGAGGTTGTTGTGGCCCATGTGCAGGACCCAGCACTGAGCCTTGTTGAATCTCATGCAATTGGCCTCGGTTCATGGATCCAACCTGTCCTGATCCAGAGGATCCTCTGTGACCTCCAGATCCACGTTCCCACCCAATTTGGTGTTTTCTGTGACACCTTAATGAAGGTGTTGAACAGGACTGGCCCAGCACCCCCACAGACTGGCCTGGCTGAGGCAGATGGGGCCACCTAGGGGTGACAAGGATGCAGGACAGGGATGGGTGAGGGTGCAGGGTCATCTGTTCCTGCCCTGGGGGGCTGAGAGGGGCGAGGAGACCCCAGGCCGTGTCCCCAAGCCTGTCCTGAGCTGCGCGCCCAGCTCTGCACGTGGTGGGGACACAGGGCCCGTGGGGACATGGGGATGGACTCTGGCCCGGTGACGCAGGGTCAGTGAGGCAGTAGGGCCAGGGCATCCTGGCCACTTCTTTCCCCACTGGTGCCAGCTGCGGGCCCACGTCACGATTGGCCCTGTGGTGCGATGGCCCATGACGGCCCAGCCCTGGCCACACTGAGCTGCTGACCTGTGCCCAGCATGACATCCCAGCCACACACCCTGGCTTCCCGTGCCGGCTGACCCTCTGCCCTGTGCTGCAACACCACAGCTCTGCCCACTGGGCCACGGTTCCTGCTGGGCAATGATTGCCCTGCAGCGGGAATGGGCCCTGATGCCTGACCCAGCGGGACCCCGCGTGCTGAGCCTGGGTGCGTGCACGCTGTGTGCAGGCAGGCTCGTCCTCCAAGCACCAGTGCCTGCAGCGGGCAGGACTGCCCTAGATGGGCCAGGAACTGGGGGCATCATGACCCCACCCATCTTGCCTGGCTGTGGGTGCCTGTGCCGTGGTGCCACGGCCACTCCCATGGGGAACCAGTGTGGGAACTTTGCCGGGGGTCCTGGGTGCACTGTGGCCAGGGAGCCCGGGGCTGGGGTTGCTGCTGGCACTGGCCTAGCCGAAGCTGGTGCCAGGCCTGAGCCCAGAGTAGCCCTGAGCTCAGCATGGAACCAGCTCAGTGCTGGGCCAGAGCTGAGCCCCAGCGCTGCACCAGGGGCTGAAGCTTGGAGCCGGGCAGACCCACACGGGCCTAAAGCAGATGGTACTGGAGCCAGGCCCCTCCTGTGCCGAGCTGGGCCCATCCAAGCTGAGCCCAGTTAAGCCAAGGCATGCCCAGTGAGCCGAACCCAGCATGGCCACGCACAGCCAAGCCGAGACAAGCTGAGTGCAGTGGGCTGAGCCAGGCCCAGCCAAGCTAAGCCTGGGCAAGCTAAGTCAAGCCCTGTACATTCTAGTCTGGCTAAACTGAGGCAAGCCAAGCCAAAGGCCTGTCCAGCCAAGCTGGGCCGGGCCAAGCAGGCTGGGCCGGGCCAAGCAGGCCGGGCCGAGCCGAGCCTAGCCTAGTGCAGCTGGGCTAGCCAAACCCAGCCGAGTCGGACCCATCCAAGCTAGGCCCGGCCGAGCTGAACCCAGCAGAGCCAAGCCAAGCTGAGCTGAGCGCAGCGGGCCGGGCCGGGCCAGCCCCACCGCCCTGCCCGCGCACGTGGTGCCGGCGCGCGCTGCCCCCGCGGGGGCGCGGCGGGGGGGGCGGGGCCTGCGCTGCGCGTTCGGCACCGGCCAATGGTGACGCGGGCTCGGCGGTGCCGGGCGGCGAGCGGGCCAATGGCGGGCGGCGGGGGCGGGGAGGGGGTCACGTGGGGTGGGGCGGCCCTTAAAGCTCGGCGGGCGCGAGCGGCGGCGTTTCTCGGAGCTGTGGGGTTTGTGGAGCCGGTGCTCGGGTCTGGACTGAACTGAGCTGAACTGAACTGAACTGAACTGAACTGAACTGAACTGAGCCGAGCCGAGCTGAGCCGAGCCGCAGGGTGAGCGGCGGGGCGGGGCCCGCGGCGGGAGCAGCCGTTGCGACGCGCGGGAAGCGCCGGGCCCCGCTGACCCCGCCCCCCCCGGTCTCTCCCGCAGGATGCAGAGCGGCGCAGGCCATGTCGCGGACCCCGGCCCGCAGCCCCCGCGCCCAGCAGGGCCCTAGGACCTCCTAGCGACCGCCCCCCCTATTTAATTTGGCCCTTAATTTATTCCTCCCTCCTCCCCATTTAATTGGGTCCCTAATTTATTACCCGCTCCCCCCACGCTGCCTCCCGCCCCTATGGCGCCTTTCTTCTGGATGCTGGTGCTGGGCTTCGTCATTGCCTTCGTCCTGGCCTTCTCCGTGGGCGCCAACGACGTGGCCAACTCGTTCGGCACGGCGGTGGGCTCGGGCGTGGTGACCCTCCGGCAGGCTTGTGTCCTCGCCAGCATCTTCGAGACCATGGGCGCCGTGCTGCTGGGAGCCAAGGTCAGCGAGACCATCCGGAAGGGGCTGATTGACGTGGAGATGTACAACTTTACGCAGCCGCTGCTGATGGCGGGGTCCATCAGCGCTATGTTTGGTGAGGAATGGAGGATGAGATGGGGGGCAGTGCCCTGCAGTGCTCTGAGGGGCCGTTTCTCACCAGGCTTCTCCTCGTTCCCTAGGATCTGCTGTGTGGCAGCTGGTGGCTTCGTTCCTGAAGCTCCCCATCTCTGGTACCCACTGCATCGTTGGGGCAACCATTGGCTTTTCACTGGTGGCCAAAGGGCAAGAAGGTGTCAAGTGGTCTGAGCTGCTCAAGATCGGTGAGTCCAGTCCAGCTCATGTGAGCACCCCTGGCGTCTGTGGGAACCCTGGGTTTCCCATTACAGCAGTGGGATGCTGATGGTGCCTCTTCTTTCCTAGTGTTGTCCTGGTTCATCTCACCCCTCCTTTCCGGCATTATGTCTGCTGTCCTGTTCTTCCTCGTCCGGAGGTTCATCCTCTGTAAGGTAAGGGCTCCTTGCCCCATTTTCTGACACCATGGGGCTCCCAGGGACTCCCTCATCTGCCCGTGGGACCAGTCAGTTGGCTGATGTGCACCACAGCTTCTCCAGCCACATCCTTGACCCTTGAGTGAGCTCTTCAGGACTACTCCAGGAGGAGGTGAAGGGATGGGAAGCCTGGACCTATAGCCGCTCCATAAAGCAGTGCCTGGGATGTGAGGAGACTTAGCTTTTGCACCTCTAAACCATCTGGGCCACGAGTGTCTTCCCCGGCCTCATCAGGAATGGCTGAGGTGTCCCAAGTAGGGAAGTAGCCCAGAATGGATGAGATCAGAACTTATTTGCAGGCTTTTCCTAACTCGTGGGGCAAAGCTGGGCTTCTTCTTGTGTCCCACTACAAACACAAGTGATGCCCAACAGTGAGGGCTATGTTTTTAAGCCAGGAGGGCAGGAATTGTCTCTGGTGCAGTGAAAACCGCATTTTCCTCCTATTTGGAGCCTCAGGCAAACCCAGGGGTGTTCAGGCTGGCTTCAGGGCCACAATCCCTCTGTTGGGAGTGTCCAGCAGCCCAAGAGGAGGGATTGGGCACCCAGCCGTGCTTGAGATGGAGGTGGTAGCTTTCAGCTTCATCTTTCTGAGATAATGATGCCACTGGAGCACAGGGAGCTGCCAACCTGGAGCCAGGTGATCCAGCACAGAGGAACTCCAGTGTTTTCTTCTGCATATTTGAGGTTAACATAAATTATTTTAGGTCTCAGCTCTAACTGTTTAATGTTCAAGAGATGTCGAGATCTTTTCTCTGCTGGTTTCAACCTGGCAGCCTTTTAAAACCACTCAGTCCCCACTGTCCGAGTAACCTTGTGTTACTGGCATCTAAACTGGGCCGGCCCTGTCGTGCTTAGTCCTAGCACTGAATAGTCCAGTTACTCCATCCTGCTCAGCATTTGGTAACACTGGGTGTATTCTGCTGACGCTGGACCCCAATTGCTGGGCAGCGATGGAGATTAACTGCTCCTGCTGCTCAGCAAGGGCCTCTCTGGGCAGAGCTGGGGTCAAATAAGCTGCTTTGTGAGCCATGGGCTTTTTTATTCCATCCAAGTGAGCTGGAAAGAGGTGAAAGCCTTACCTGACAAATGTTTTTGACTGAAAGTGCCTTGGCAGTACAAAGAAATCCTGGGTGCAGCTGGAGGCTGTGGAGCTTTACTGGCTGGGAGCCTCAGGAGGGGCTGCAGGAGCCAGGCAGCCCCTCACTGCAGGCACAAATGAGATGCTTCAGCCTTGGGAGAACTGGGACATTTAACTGGTCCTGTTCTGGCTCCCTGGGAAACGGTGTGGGTCCCACAGTGTTGTGGCACCCACTCTGCCAGCCCCCACAGGGATTCTGACAGACAGCTCTTCAGGCACCCCATGGGTTGCTCCCTAAGGAGCTCTGGCTTTTGACAGAGCCTGCAGGAGCAAAGCATTGGAGTTGCCCGTCAGCGGCTGAGGGCACAAACCCCCGTAGGGAAGGGGCTGTTGCTTTGCGGCTCTGTGACTGCTGCGCGGTCCTCGAGGTCTGGCTTCCCACAGCTCTGATCCTTGTTTTACAGGCAGATCCTGTTCCCAACGGCTTGCGAGCTTTGCCCATCTTCTATGCCTGCACAGTGGGGATCAACCTCTTCTCCATCATGTACACCGGTGCCCCTTGTAAGTGCCTGTTAGAACACTTAAACCTGAATGTTTAAATTGACCAAACCTCCATTAAATGCCCAATTTACCCCTTTTTTGCTTTACAGGGCTGCAATCTCCTAGAAGGCAGCTGGCCTGTGCCAGTCATGGAAGGCTGCAGGCTAGCGTGCGCTGAGTGCTGGGCTAGGTAGTTGCCCACCCAGAGACCTGCTCAAACTAAACTCCTCCAGAGCTTTCTCCTTAGACTTCCCAGGATGGGCAGATCCCACGGCTTTCCCTTCCCTTCTCTTCCCTGTGCTAAAACCCAGGTGCCCAGCTGCTGCTGTGAAGACTCCTCAGGCTGCCAGTAGCAAGGTTGGGAGCAGGGATGGAGGCTGTGCCTTCTGATTCCCTTTGTTGAGAATAAACGTAATGGTCCTTGGCAAGAAGAGCTGGCACCTGTACTGAGCAGAGGAGTTTGTTCTGCAGTTTGAAAACCCAATTTTAGTGCTTGTTTGGCTGCTGTGGAGTGGGACAGGTTATGGGCAGGGCCAGGGAAGGGTGGCTTTGCCTGTGGAGCTGGAAGGTTCGTCACCAGCCAGGGTGACTTGGAGTGAGCTGTTTAGAGCATGGGTTTCCTGTTGTGGAGGAGTTGCTGGTGGTGGGGTTGAGGGCAGTCAGTGCTGGCTCCACAAGGTTTTCTCTGGAAACAGTGGCTTGCAAGCTGTTTGGAGTGCCATCCTCTTCCCCTTCCCTGGGCTTTCCAGGCGGGGGAAGCAGGAAGGAGCTGTGGGGTCGCTGGGGGAAGAGGAGCTGCAGAGCAGCAGTGCTGCTGCTCCCAGATCACTTGATCCCTTCCCAGCAAGGTGGATTCTTGTTTATCTCGAGCTCTCAGGAGGGTTGGGTGAGCTTTGACTTGCTCGACTGTAGGGTTTACAGCTGTCAGTGAGCCAGGTTTGGTGTCAGCAGACAGCCCAGTGCGTGCGTGAAGAAGCTGTGGTGTTCTTGTTGGTGCTTTAGGAGCTGTAAGTTGTTGCCTGCAGCAGCAAATGCAGTCGTGGAGTGGTCCCAGGGACCTGATACCCTGAGTGGAGGCTGTGGCCAGCTGGATAACACAGAACCTCTGCTGAAAGTCACGCTGCATGTGGGAGTGCTGTAACTGGGTCATGTAGCACCTCGGCTGCCTGGGAGCTTGAGCTGAAGCGCCTAGGGACTCGTGGTGCAGGAGAACCCTCTTGCCCAGCAGCTGGAGAATTTTCTGGGGATATGGGGCTGTCTGGGAGCCTCATGGGCCCTGGGTGGCCTCTCCCTGCTCAGGGATGTGAAGCTGTCACTGCAGCAGCTGTGCCAGGTGGTTTTTTTTTTTTTTTTTTTCCTTTGACATTGCAGCAAGTGAGGAGCCTCCTGTCCCTGCGCAGGGCACACGCTGCTCCCTGCTCTGGTTTGGCTGCAGGAGGGAGGGGAAAGTGTCTTCACCTGTGCAGGAGCAGCTTTTGATAGGGGAGTTTGTAATGGGGGAGGGTGTTCTGTGTGGGTGAAGCTCTCGGTTTTGGTGCAGTCAGCAATGGCTTTCCAACATCCTTCCTCCCTGGCAGGCGGATTGGCTCAGGGATGCTGCAGGTGATGGAGTCCCCATGCCACACAGAGCAAAGTTGTGTGTGGAGGAGGCTTTTGCCTGGAGGATTTCAAAGATCCGTTGTTGTATTTCCTAGTGCTGGACTTTGACAAACTTCCTCTGTGGGGTATCCTGCTAATTTCGGCGGGGAGTGCTGTTGTCTGTGCTCTTGTCGTCTGGTTCTTTGTGTGTCCGAGAATGAAGAAGAAAATCGAACGTAAGTAACGCCTCTCTCTTTGCAATCCTTGAGGGAAGGGTGCACTTGTTCTAACCACCTCCTTTTCCCAGCAGGGGATCTCATTAGCTGCAGGGCTGTTATTAGCAGGGATCCGCAGCTTCAGTTATCACTTAAGCTGCTCTGCAGCCCCTGAGTCACTGGGGCCCAACCTCGTTGAGCTGGACCCAACATGCTCCCAACCTGCAGCAGCATCCAGGGCTGCTCCTTGAGAGCCTGCAGTGCCCCTGGAAGTGGCTCTTGTGCTGCTGAGCGAGGTCTGGCAGGTGATTTCTCAGCAGGTCAAGCTCTCCAGGAACTGCATAGGGCAGCAGGTGGATATTCCACAGCCTGGTTTTGCTGCTTCATAGCGAAGAATGGAAGGCAGGAGGCAACCTGCCTGTTAACCCGTGTAACCTTTAATCCCCTGCATACCTGCTGATTGGTCTCTGGCCTGGCGGATGCAGATCACAAGTTTAACACGCTGTAAGCTGATGAAATCCTTCCCTGTAGCAAAAAAACCCCAACCAACCAACCAACCAAAAAAAAAAAGCCAACACAAACCCACCCTCTCTATTGAAAGGCATCCAAAAGAGCAGCCCTGGGCTCTGCCTCCTGAAAAGTCCCAGCAGGTCTCCTGGAGCTATGTGCGGTCTTGCATATCAATGCCATGTGCAGTCTGGTGCGCTTAAGGAACTGGAGATGAGGGGATAACCAGTGTCCTTGTCAGACTGGTGTAATTGGGGTGTGACTAACAGCTTTATGGCTGTCCTTGACATTCTTCCAGCTGTTCAAGCTTCAGCTTAACTCCTGCCTGCCAGGCAGGCTGCCCTGCCTGCCAGAGAGCATCAGCAGGAGGAGATGCTGGTGCAGGGGGGCACTGAACTCTGCAGGGGTTGGATTCCAGGGTGAGGAACTGGATGCCACAACATGGCCCTCACAGTGAGCAAACTGGCTGGGATAGGATCATGTTTGTGACATGAAGGTGGTTTTGGGTGTCTGAAGGAGCTGACCTCATTTTTTCACCTGAAGAAAACATGCTTTTCCCAGTAGAGGGGGAGTAACAGCCTCAGTTTCCAGGGCTTGGTGCCACTGGCTTGGTTCTTCCAGTGGGACAGGAAACCAGGCTGCCCTCAGAAGGTGGAGACAGGCTCCTGTTTGGGTTTGTCGCCCACCGGTGGGAGCTGGAGAGGAGCCCAGGCGCATGAGTCCTCCTGGCAGGCTGGAGCTGCTGGGCTGGCAGAGGAGCTGGGCTCTTTGGGCACCTTCTCATTGGCTTTAGGGGTTGCAGCCACCCCAGAAGCAGGTCTGGAACATCTCACAGCCACCAGGAATGGGGATGGGACAAACATGACTTGAAGAGGAGCCTCAGCCAGAAGAACAACAGTCATAACAGCCCCATAGTGGTGTTCACCACACCCCGTGTGGGTGGGTGAGGTCTAAAAATAGGAGATGAGCTGGCTTATGATGGTTTGACTGTTGTGCCCAGGACAAGATGCCACTGCCCAGCAGTTTCCAAAGTTCAGAATGGGGGGAAGCTGTGGATTTTTATTTAGCTTCTGTTAATCTGAATGTTGAGGGCTGTGGGCTTGTTCCAGGCATTGGGTGTGGTGGTGGGAAGGGGTTTGATGGCAGCTACCTCCCTTCACAGGAGAGATCAAATCCAGTCCTTCTGAAAGCCCCTTGATGGAGAAGAATATCAGCCCCAAGGGGGACCACGAGGAGCCCAAGGTGTCTCTGGGCGACGCCAAGAGCCCTGTGGCTGATGTGAGGCTGGCTGCTCCCCAGCAGGCAGCAGCAGAGGAGAGGATGGTCTCCTTCAACCTGGGGGACGTGGAGGAGGCCCCGGAGCAGGAGAAGCTCCCCAGCCTTGACCTGAAGGAGACTGGGATTGACAGCGGTGAGTGGTGGTGGGTGATGTGGGGGTGTCAGGGTGGTTCCCCTCCAGCCCAGGCATCCCCAGGTGCTCAACTCCTGCCATCTCTTGGCAGGAGCCGTGCAGCTGCCCAATGGCAGCCTTGTCCAGTTCAACCAGGCTGTGGGCCACCAGCTGACCTCAAGTGGGCAGTACCAGTACCACACCGTCCACAAGGACTCCGGCCTCTACAAGGAGCTGCTGCATAAACTGCACCTGGCCAAGGTGGGGGACTGCATGGGGGACTCGGGAGACAAACCCCTGCGGCGCAACAACAGCTACACCTCCTACACCATGGCCATCTGCGGCATGCCCCTGGACTCCCTCCGTGCCAGGGATGGGGAGGAGGTGGAGAAGCTGACCTGGCCCATGGCAGATGTGAAGAAGAGGGTCCGCATGGACAGTTACACCAGCTATTGCAACGCAGTGGCGGATGCCCACCCTGCTGCTGATGTGGATCTGAACACGGCCCAGGTGGAGATGGGCATCAGTGACCACAAGGGCAGCACTGGCTCCCTGGAAGAATGGCAGGACCAAGACAAACCCGAGGTGTCCCTGCTCTTCCAGTTCCTGCAGATCCTCACAGCCTGCTTCGGCTCCTTTGCACATGGTGGCAATGATGTCAGGTCAGTTGGGTTGGCAGGAGCAGTGAGGTTGCTCACCAGGGCTGTGCCCACCTCGCCAAGAGCATCTGGCCCTCTAGCCCAGCTCTCCTTTCTCTTCCAGCAATGCCATTGGGCCACTGGTTGCACTCTACCTGGTCTATCAGGCCGGTGATGTGGCTACCAAGGAGCCAACTCCCATCTGGCTGCTGCTCTATGGAGGCGCAGGGATCTGCATTGGCCTGTGGGTCTGGGGAAGGAGAGTCATCCAGACGATGGGGAAGGACCTGACTCCCATCACGCCATCGAGGTAGGACCTGACTCCCATCACGCCATCGAGGTATGCCCCGCCTCAGGGCATTGAGAAGCTTCAGGCAGTCAGCTGCATCGTGCTCCTGGAGTCACTGCCCATGCTCTCTTTGGGGGTTTCATTGCTTGGGTGGCAGAGCTGGGGTGCATGTGGGGTCAGTCTGGGACTGCTGGGGGTCTGGAGAGTAAAGGAGGAGCTGACCCTGCTGTGCCAGGTCTACCTGGGAAGTGCAGTCTCAGGTCTGGTTTGGTCTCATGCCGGTCTGAGGTGCTGGGTAGCGCAGGGGAGCTGGCACCTGAGTTCCCATGCACTGTCTGGAGTCCTTAGCACAGAAAGGATGTGGAGCTGTTGGAGTGAGCCCAGAGGAGGCCATGGAGCACCTCCTGCACAAGGCCAGGCTGAGAGAGTTTGGGTTGTTCAGCCTGGAGAGGAGAAGGCTGTGGGGAGACCTCAGAGCAGCCTCCCAGTACTGAAAGGGACTCCAGGAAAGCTGGGGAGGGGCTCTGGATCAGGGAGTGCAGGGATGGGATGAGGGGAACAATTTTCAGCTGAAAGAGGGGAGATTGAGATGAGATCTTAGGGAGAAATGATTTGCTGTGAGGGTGGGAGGCCCTGGCCCAGGTTGCCCAGAGCAGTGGTGGCTGCCCCATCCCTGGAGGTGTTCCAGGCCAGGTTGGATGGGGCTTGGAGCCCCCTGATCCAGTGGGAGGTGTCCCAGCCCATGGCAGGGGGTGGCACTGGTTGGGCTTTGAGGTCCCTTCTGACCCAAACCATTATGTGGTTCTGTCTCTGCAGTGGCTTCAGCATCGAGCTGGCATCTGCCCTGACGGTGGTGATCGCCTCCAACATTGGCCTCCCCATCAGCACAACCCACTGCAAGGTAAGTTGGGATGGCAGGAGGGACTGGGCCAGCTCAGTCAGTGCAGGCTCAGCTTCCCCTAAATCTGGGTGCTGAGAGGGCTGAGCTGTGCAGGAGGACCCACAGGGGGCTGCTGGCTGCCCTTCAGTTCTCAGCGCTGCCATGGGCATCTCAATGTGGGTGGCAGCAGCTGCCTGAGGCTGGGGGCATCCATGGATTAGGGATGCTTGATGAGGTGATGGAGAACAAAACTCCTTTGATGGATCCCTGGGCTCTGCCAAGCTGCCATGGGAACCATGGAGACCATGGCCCTGTGCCCAGTCCCCAGCACTCTGGGAGGGCAGCTCCTCCCCTGAGCTCTGCCCCATCTGCTGGGTCATGGAATCACAGAACGGTTTGGGTTGGAAAGGACCTTACAGATCATCCAGTTCCAACTCCCCTGCCATGGGCAGGGACACCTCCTATCAGACCAGGCTGCTCCAACCTGGCTTTGAACACCTCCATGGCCTGGAGCAAGACCTTGAGCCTCATGGATGAGACTTTTCCTGGGCTCCCCTGGGAAGGGCTGGGGTTGGGAGGGCAGTGGGATGCCCCATCCTGCTGTGATGCAGAGCTGTGCTCTGGCTCCCTGGGCAGGTGGGCTCCGTGGTGTCGGTGGGCTGGCTGCGTTCCAGAAAGGCAGTGGACTGGCGCCTCTTCCGCAACATCTTCATGGCCTGGTTCGTCACTGTCCCCATCTCGGGACTCATCAGCGCTGCGATCATGGCTGTCTTCAAGTTTGCTGTGCTGTAGGTGTGAGGGCAGCGGGGCTGGCACTGCTCCTGCTTCCCTGCTGCCCCTCTCCACACCAGGAGCCGGGGGCCTCGTTCCGCCGCATGAGGGGGCTCAATTTGGGGCTCCCCCCAGCTCTGCTGGTGGCATCACTGAAGTATCCTGGGGTTTTTTTTTGTTTTACGTCTTGGCGCTGAGTGCCTGGGGGTGGCGCTGAGGGGTGACCCCCCCTGCTGCGCAATAGCTTTAGGTTAGCAGTGACTGAAGGCCACTGTCTTTTATTTTTGATGACTTAATTAAGCCTCCCCCCGGCAGTGATTCCCCCTTGAGTGAAGATGGGACGTGCTCCCTGCCTCTCCTGGGGGGCTGGGTGGGCTGGGGGGGTTCCTCCCCACCGTGGGCTGCGCTGTGTTCGGCTTTGCTTCCATCGCTGTAGTCGTGTGCGCATCGGCTGCTGCCCCCACCCTGCTCAGGGGTCCCTGTGGGGCTCCCCTGTGCCCCCCACTGCTGCTACCTCAGACAATAAAGGTTTCCTTTGTACCCAGTGCTGCTGGGGAGACTGGGAGGAGGGGTGCTGGGTGGCCCTGGTGCCAGGGATGCTGTGTTGCTGGGGGAGGGAGGAGAAGGCTAGGTGCCCCTGGGGTGGGGTGGTGGGGTAGGGTGCTGGGGGGCCCTATCAAGTGCTGCCCCATGGCTGCTGCCCAGCCCTCCCCCACCCTGGGTGGCAGCAGGGCCTGGGGTGGCTGATAAGGGGCCCCACGTGTTCCCCCAAGTCACGAGGCTGGTGTGGGGAGGGTGGTTATCGGGCCCCACAGCTGGGAGGCAGCTCCTGGCTCTGTCACCAGCCCTGTGGCCCCATGTCCTGTGCCGGAGCTGCTCCCGCTGCCCCATCCCAAGATGCTCTCATGCTCCTGGAGGGTCAAGGCCGGGCATGGGTGCCCATGTCACTGTAGGGCTGGCGCAAGAGTGGTGGGAGATTGCAGTGAGATGGGGAATGACAGCGGGCGAGGGGCAGCTGGACACGGAATGGCAGCAGGCCAGGGAGCAACCTGGGCAGTGGGAATGGTGCCAGCCTAGAGGCAGTGGGGCAGCCCAGGTACTGGGAATAGCATCAGGAATGGCGGCGGGCCGGGGGCAGCCAGGCAACCGCGGGGGCCAGAGGGAAGGGGCTGTGGGGCTGCCCCCGCTGGAGAGGAGTCTCGCGGGGATGAGGCTGTTTCCCGTCCCCATGGAGGGTCCCCGGTGCCCCCCCCCCCCCCCCCCTGTGGCTCGGAGCGGCGGGGCCGGGCCTTGACCCCGGTTAATGATTCCCTGCCGCTGGGCAAACACCGGCCCCGGGGGCCACTGCCCGGTCTGGGGGGCACCGGCTTTGGGAGCACGCGGGGGGCGCTGCCCCAACGTGGGGGTGCGTGCAGGGGGCACCGGAGGGTCAATGACCTCTTTTGGGGTAGGGGTGCTGCCCCGTGGGGGTGCACTGTCCCATTTTTGGGGTGCGTGGAGGTGGGGGCACCACCCCGTTTTCAAGGGACGCAGCATGATCACTGCCCCGTTTTCAGTGCTGCAGGGAGGCTCTTCCCCATGGGGGGGGGGGGTCACAGTCCGATTTTCGGGGGACACGGCGTGATCACCACCCCATTTTGGGGGTGCATGGAATGGGGGGCACTGCCCCATTTTGGGGGGTACTGGTGGGTCACTGGTCCGTTTGGGAGTGTGGATACTCCTCGCTGTGGGGGTGCATATGGAGGGGGGGCGCTGCCTCACTGTAGGGGTGCATGGAGGGGCGCTGCCCCGCTTCGGAGGTGCCCGTCCGATCACCGCCCCATTGTGGGCTGCATGGGGGGGGCACTGCCCTGTTTTGGGGAGCACGGGATGGTTCCGTTGCACTGCCCCACTGTAGGGGTCGGTTGCCCGCGGTGCTCCGGGTCCCGTCCCGGCTGTGGCTCGCGGGGGGCCGGGCCAGGGGGCGGCGCCGCGGGGCCCCGTTAAAGCGGTGCGGGCGGAGGCGGCGGCCCGAGGCGGCGGGGATGGGCAGCGAGGGACAGCGGAGCCCGGCGGGGCAGGGCGACCCCCAGGCGCTGCGGAGGGACTGCCAGCACCGGTGGTGCCGGGGGCAGGGCCTGGGGGGTGGGTGGGGGAAGTGATCTCGGGGGGAGGCAGGTCTGGGGGCAGTCACTTAGGGGGTGCAGGACCCCAGGGATGCGGGGACGGGGAGGGCTCCTGGTGGGCTGCGCCCCCCCCCCCCCCTCCTTTTTAGACACACCAGGACAAAATAGAGGGCTCTCCCTCCCTCCCTGCTTCCCCCACCCAAATCCATTTCCAACTCAAAAGCCGATTTTTCTGCTCCAATAACTCCCTGTGGTTCCCTGGGGCCAAGGCGGTTGGGCATCACCCCCCACTCCCCCCGGCCAGGGCTGGGGGATGGATGGGGGGACAGGGGTACAGGTCCCCGTGCCCCTCTCTGCTCCCCCTGGCCTCAACGCCCCCCCATCCCATGACCCCTACCCCGGTCCCCTGCAGAATCTTCGTCAACCGGAGCCTCGCGCTGGAGAAGATCAAGTGCTTTGGCTTCGACATGGACTACACCTTGGCCAGTGCGTTTGGGGGATGGGGCGGGGGCACTTGTCGGGCCCCCACCAGCCCCTGACCACGCCCCCCCGCCCCCCCGCAGTGTACAAGTCCCCTGACTATGAGGAGTTGGCCTTCACCCTGCTGCTGGAGCACCTTGTCTCCATCGGGTACCCCCCCGAGATCCTTGCCTACAAGTATGACCCCACTTTCCCCACCCGGTGAGTTCTGGGGCGTGGGGGCACAGGGCAGAGGTGTCAGGGGGCCCCTGCCCACTGACGGGGTGTGTGGCACAGGGGGCTGGTGTTTGATGACCTCTACGGGAACCTGCTGAAGGTGGACTCCCATGGGAACCTGCTGGTCTGTGCCCATGGCTTCCGCTTCCTCAAGGGGTGAGTGAGTCCAGGACCCCCCACCCCAGAGGACTGGGGGAGGCAGGAGAACCCTTGGTGTGGAGGGCAAGCTCAGTGTTCCCTCCCCAGGGCTGAAATCCTCCACTATTACCCCAACAAGTTTATCCAGCGGGATGACATGAAGCGCTTCCACATTCTCAACACCCTCTTCAATCTCACAGGTAAGAAACCCCCACACATATACTGCCATGCCCCCCCCCCCCATCGTGGAGTGCTACCTCCCCTGTGGCCCCTGTGGCCCATCTCACAGTCCTCTCCCCACAGAGGCCCACCTCTACGCCTGCCTCGTGGACTTCTTCACCAACTGCTCCAGATATGTGAAGTAAGGGGGAGATGGTGGGGGCTTGGACTTGGTGGGTCTGGGGGTGGTGGGGGAGTGGGGAGGGGTCTCCCCTTGGCCGGACAGCCTCTTCATACAGACACACCTCCCCCTTTCCTGGCTGTTGCAGCTGTGACACCGGCTACAAGCATGGGAACCTCTTCATGTCCTTCCGCAGCATGTTCCAGGATGTACGAGAGGCGATGGACCACGTCCACCTCTCGGTGGGAGCAGTGGGCAGGGGGCTGGGAGGAGCTGGGGGGGATGTGGTGTATGGTGGTGCTGCCCCTGCCCCGGGAGTGGGTTGGACAGTGTACCCCTCCCCTTCGCAGGGCTGCCTGAAAGAGAAAACCCTGGAGAACCTGGAGAAATACGTAGTGAAGGATGTGAGTGTCTGTAGACCCCATGGACCCTACCTGGCCCCTCAGCCAGGTCCCCTTGGTCCCCACCAGCCCCAGCCCCCCATGCTGACTTGCACCTTGCCAGCCCCGTGTGCCACTGCTGCTGAGTCGCATGAAGGAGGTGGGCAAGGTCTTTCTGGCCACCAACAGTGACTACAGCTACACTGACGTGAGTAGGGGGGGTGTCCTGTGTCTGTCCCCCCCTGCACCCAGCCTGCCCTGGCGGGGGCCAGAGGCAGTGTCTACTTTCCAGGGGTCAGTGGTGGTGATGCTGGATGTCCTTGCAGGCCATCATGACCTACCTGTTTGACTTCAGCGGTGGGGACATGGTGAGTCTGTCTCTGGGGTGGGGGTTGGGGAGATGGGGATGCCATCACAACCCCTCATGGATCTCCCCCATCCCCACAGCCCGAGATCCCGCAGCGCCCCTGGCGATCCTATTTTGACCTCATCGTGGTGGACACACGCAAGCCACTTTTCTTTGCTGAGGGCACCGTCCTGCGCCAAGTCAACACGGTGGGGACCCCTCCACCATTGTGGTGGGAGCAGTGGGTGCTGTCTAGGCACTGCGGAAGCTCCTGTAGGCATGGCAGAGTGGGTTTGCTGTTGGGTGGCACCAAGCAGGCACAAGTAATGCTACAACCCCTGCCACGGGTGGACTGTGTGAGTTGGATGGGGCTTTGAGCACCCTTATTCAGTTGGAGGCGTCCCTGCCCATGGTAGGGGGTTGGAACTGGAGGGGCTTTGAGGTCCTTTCCAGCCCAAACTGCTCCACGGTTCTATGATTCCATGACCTCTTATCCTGAAGGACACAGGGAAGCTGCGCATCGGGACGTACACTGGCCCCCTCCAGCACTGCGCTGTCTACTCCGGCGGTGGGTGAGCACCCGGCCAGGCTCTACGGGCAGCATGGGGGACGTGCCCATGCCGTGGCCATGACGTCTGGCTGTCGCAGGCTCCTCGGACATCGTGTGTGACCTGCTGGGCGTGAAGGGCAAAGACATACTCTACATGGGGGACCACATCTTCGGAGACATCCTCAAGTCCAAGAAACGACAGGGCTGGCGCACATTCCTGGTGGTGCCTGAGCTGGCCCGTGAGCTGCAAGTCTGGACAGACAGAAGTGGTGAGCAGCACTCGGCCAGGGACATAGACTCTGCCTGGCAGGGATATGGCCAAGCTCAGCTGGAGGAGGTGGCCCAGAACCTCCTAACCCTCCTGGGTAGCAAACCAGCCCAGTGGGACATGTCCCAATGCCCCCTGTTGGTTACACGGACAGTGGGGTAACTGTGCGTGCACTCATCCAGTCCCATTGCCCTTGCAGAGCTGTTTGAGGAGCTGCGAAGCCTGGACCTCTTCCTGGCAGAGCTGTATCAGTGAGTGGGCACGGGCATGGGGGCACCGTAGTAAAGGGGTGGCCACCCATTAAGGACCCTCCAGGCGAGCTCCCCGTCGGGTCTCTTCTGCTCCAGGCACTTGGACAGTGGCAGCAGTGAGCGTCCAGACATCAGCTCTATCAAGCGTCAGATTCAGGTGATGCTTGGGACACTGTCCTAGCTCAGCCCAGCCCCGCGCCTGTGGGGGCACCCAGGGGCATTGGGTGCCCTGACCGTCCTGCTGCACCCACAGAAAGTCACGCATAAGATGGACATGTGCTACGGGAAGATGGGCAGCCTCTTCCGCTGCGGTTCACGGCAGACGCTCTTCGCCAGCCAGCTGATGCGCTACGCAGACCTCTACGCTGCCTCCTTCATCAACTTCCTCTACTACCCCTTCAGCTACCTCTTCCGGGCACCCCCTGTCCTGGTAGGCAGCCCTCAGACCCCTGCCGTGCCTTAGTTTGTTTCCCTGCCTGGGGGGGCTTGGGGGCCCCCAGCCCCTTAGCTGCTCTGTGCCAGCCCTGTCCCTGCTGCAGATGGCACACGAGTCGACAGTGGAGCACGGCCGCCTGGACATGGGGGAGGTGGGCACAGCCCTGGTGCCCTGGTTGGCCCAGCACAGCCACCCCAGCCAGCAGGTGGGTGCGGGGGACAGAGGGACAGAAGCACCACTGCAGGGGACCCAGCACGGGCACCCTGATGCTGGAGTTCCTTTGCCCACTAAGCATCCATGGATTTCCACAGGACTCCAGCGGGGAGGAGGATGATGGAGAAGCCTGAGCCCAACCCAGCCCTGGCGGATGTTGAGGTGCGCCAGGGGAAGGTGTTCAGTGGCCCCAGCCCTTGCCCCACCTCACCCCTGCTCCCTGTGCTGCAGCTGGGGAGCCCCCCCCAAGCCCCCAGGCTGCCCAGTGTTCCCCCCTTCACTACGGCCCCTCAGCCAGCTCAGTGCCAGCCTAGAGCCACCCAGGTATCACTGGAAACCCACCTTGCACTGATCAGTGGTCCTGGCCGCTCCTGCCCAGCCCGGGCACTTGCCATGGCACTGGGGCTTGGCTTTAGGAGGACTAGGGGACGTGGCTGCTGCTTGCTGGGAACCCCTTTTCTTGCTGTTACTTCAGTTTCCTCCCCTTTTCTATTTATAAAAGATACTCAAACCCCTGGCCCCACAGAGACATAAAATTGGCTGTTTTAAAGGAAAACTGCTTTGCCTCCAAGCCTGGGAGGTGAAGGCAAAGGGCAATTTCACATCCTCGGCCAGCACAAGTGCAAGCCCCTGGGCAAAGCATGGCAGTCCCCAGACACCCCCCCACTGTTCTGCAGCCCAGAGGGAGCCAAGGCCTGTCTCACTCCCCAAACCAGAGCCAGAGCCACGCCAGGACTTCCAGACACTGCTCTGAGCCTTCTTCCAGCATCAAGGCTTCTCAATAAAGACGCTGAGCCAGCGCTCATGGTGGCTGTGTCCAGGGGAGGCAGAAGGGTGGGATGAGGACAGGATCACTGCTTGTTGGGTATGGGAAGGTGACGACGAGGCTCCCCTTCACACTGCTTTACTCTTCTGAGAGTAGGGAAACCTCACCACCCCGCCCCACACCAGCTGCCTTGTGCTGCCACTTGCTCCGGGAGGGGAGAGAAGGCTGCTGCGAGGACTCTGAGCACCCTAACAGGGCTTGGCTCTGGAAGCCCAGCCTGCTGCATCCCAAAGACCTCTCCCTTGCATGCGCTGCCTTTGGCCTCCTTGGGGCCTGTATGGTCCCACAGGTACCTCAGCCGCTCCACCCTCTCGCCGGTCTGGCAGAGCTAGTGCTGCCACACGTGGCTTGAGACTCAGGGTCCCTCTCAGCGGGGAACATCCAGCTGCTGTCCAAGTAGGGCACAATGCAGCTCTGGAGCAAATCCCTCTGGACGCTGGTTACAAAGCACTGGAAGGTGCCTGGAGTGCTGCAGAGTCTGACTCACATCATCCTATAGCAGGAAAACGGGGGCACACGTCACAGCAGAGGAGCCGTCCCAGGGGACACAGGCCATGGTCTCCAGCCCCTACTGCTGCATCTTCAACACTGCTCACCAGGCCACAGCTGTTTATTTATTTAATTTAAAATAATGCTTATATATGTGAAACAAGTTTGTTTTGTGTTACCCTGATGTATTTACACCTGCAAGAGCAGTCAGTGGAGCCTGTCCAAGGTGGCATAGGAGAGTAAGCAGCCTGCACACTGCCAAGACCCCTCAGCAGCACTCTGGGGGATACGAACTCAAACCCTCCAGCTCCTCCACCTCTGGCAAAGCCTTGTTCTTCCGGAAAAAGAACTGAGTCTCCTCCTCAGCATCCAGGATTTCACTGAGGGATGACACCACAGGGTCATGGTCCTTCAGTATCTCTGGGTAGCAGCTGCCAGCCTGCTCTATTCGGAGTGAGCGCCTCACGGGTGTCAGGAATTTCAGCTCCTGGCCTTCCAGCCGCTCCTTTCCTCTGTGGAGAGGACAAGAGCCTTTAAGTAAATCCACCAAGGAGTGCTGGCACTGAGGGTGCTGCTGCTTGGAGCAGGTAGCTCAGTCTTACCTGGAAACAGACGTAACTTGTAACTTGATGGAGAGGGGCAGTCTGGTCAGGGACCTCCCTGTCTGGCAGGGAGTCACTGCCTTGTGTTGTGCCTCACTCGGGCAAGGCATTGCAGGCTTCTGTGGAATGGGCTGTCCGGCCTTTACCCCTAGCAGGAGAAGATAAAGGGCAGCATGGTTGCAGAGAGCAGCAGCTGGGGAGGGATTCCAGCATTGCGGCACTCCAGACACAAGCAAGGGCACCTTGCTGTGGAGGCACGATTGCCTGTGACTGTGCCCAGCTCTGGCAAAGGAATCTTGCCCCATTTTTGAGGTCAAGATTCCAGATTTTCACAACACTTGGTCTCCGTCGAAGTCAACAGGGACACAGAGTGCTGAGACAGACTGCAAACCATGCTGCCTCCCTGCTTGCAGCAGCAGGGACACCCAGCGGGCCAGCCAGCACCTACACACACGTTACCTTCTGATGTTTGGTCCCCAGCCTTCAAAATATCAAGGACCACTTCTCTGAGCTCCTGGAGTGGCTGCAAGGAATGCAGAAAACAGGTCAAGGCAGGCCTGACTCGTGAACAGATTTATAGCTGAACAGGAGAAAAGATTTTTACTGCATCACAACAGCCAGCAAAACACTGCTGAATTTCCGTTCTCCAAGGCAGACCTCTCAGTACGCAGGCACAGCTGGGCTGGCATCCACCCTCCACAGGTAAACCCTATTGCATGTGGCAGTTATGCTGCCCAAACCACCACAGAACTGCCATCACATTGCTTCCAGCTACAGCTCCAATGTGGCACAGGGTCCGTGTCCTCCCTGTCCTCCCCCTGGCTTTGTTCCTGCCTGCTGTGCGCTGCCTGATTTGCTGATTAAAGCCAAAGATGTTTCTATGGGATAAAATGAGACCAGCAGCCGTAAATGGCTTTTTCAACAGTGACTTAGGTTGCCCAGAGAAGTCATGGGTGCCCCATCCCCGGAGGTGTTCAAGGCCGAGTTGGATGGGGCTTTGAGCAACCTGACCCAGTGGAATATGTCCCTGCCCATGGCAGAGGGTTGGAACTGGAGGGGTTCTAAGGTCCCTTGTAACCCAAACCATTCCATGTTTCTATGACGAGTACTGCTAAACTCATCCCAAAGTCTGTCCCCTGGATCTCAAGGAAACCAGCTGGTGCAGAGGCAGGGAACACAGGGAGGTACCGAAGAGCACACCTCACTCACCACAGCCCCAGCACAGACAGCAGCTTTGTATAATCCCGTCACGTCAAAAGGGCCATTCCGGGCAAGCAGTTTTGCTTTGCAGATCCAGAACTTCGCAAACTTCTCTGCCTGGGGCACCTGGGACAGCACTGCAGAGAGCTCCTCTGTCTGGACACCCTACAAGAAGAGCAAGGTCCCAGAGAAAGGTGTCAATGGCAAGGGCTAGAGGTGTGCACAGGGGAGCTGTCAGTGTATAACCGCGCTCTAGGAAAAGGAGTCTCAGAAGAGCACGATTTTGCAAATCCCCAACGTAATTGTGGATGGGTAACAGCTTTCCTGCCTCCATTTTCCCATTGATAAAACGGGCTTCATTTCAGAGAGATGTCAAGGGACACTAACGGAGCCACTAAACCCTGAAGCAGGGCTAGAAGTCAGCATTCCCAGAGGTGGTGCTTTCCATTGGCTGAGGTCCATCAAGGACACCCCTCAATTCTGGCTGCAGACTGCCCTGCCATGTACCGGTACACTGTCAATGACACCCACCAGCCCCCTGACCTGGTATTTCTCCATTTTCCCTTTTAGCACTGCATCCCTCTGACCTAACTGAACTCCACAAGGACTTTTACTTTCCCTATGCATGATGTCACCTCTCTCGCAATTGCAGCCAAGCAAGCAGGAACACTTTCTCCACACCCTTTGTGCTGCTGAGGGGACATAGCCCACATCTCATGGGGTGCTTGAGGAGAAGAGGAGCCCATTCAATCATCTCCTTTCCCATTCCCACCTCCTCAACGAGCTTCAGGCATTCAGTTAATAGGCTGTCGATCTTCTCTAAGAAGAGCTCCTCTTGTATCTCTTGCTTCTCTTTCTCCTTCGTGTTTCTCCAGGTCAGCTTCACTGCTGTTTTCTGAAGCAGCATCATAGGTGGCCGCTTGTAGGCTTTCCCTTTGGATGCCAACCACTCCTCCAGCTGTTTCCTGTCAAAGGGCCAAGGAATCACCATTATGAACCCAGCAGACTGCCAGCACTTGCCAGGCTACTGCTTTCCCTTGGAATCTCACTCTAGCCAGCTTCAACTGCTCAGGAAAAGCAGTATTTCTGTCCTAAAAAACCACATCTTACACTCTAGGCTGGGAAAGAAAAGAAAAAGTTTAAGTGAGCTCTGAAAATAAAACAAGAAAGCAGTCGCATGCTGAATTGGTGCTAGAAGAACCCAGGATACCACCAAATATCATCCCCACCCTCCTCTTTTTGGAGGCACCTAGCTCCAAGCAGGTATTTGCTGGTAGGAATTTCTGGACCCTGTTTGCCACAGGAGGGTGCTGGTTTTCCCAATTAAATGCTTTAACCTCTGCTGTCCCCTGGAGGCCAGTACAGAGTTGGCCAAAGCTGTTACTTACTTCCGATCTGCAGCTGATGGGATCTTGGGAACGCGCCTAGCCTCTATTCCACTTGCCTTTGGCAGCTCTGGTTTAAGCCTGTGTCTGTTACTCCTAAAATCACTCCCAGTTGTTTGAGTTTTGGAGCCATATGTGCTGCGAGGCTGGTTTTGAGTGGCTGTCACTTGGGATGCTGCTGTGCATCTGGAAGGCACCACCTTCATGTCCTTCCTATCTGCCTTCCCATTCACCCTGGGCCTTTGCCATTGCACAGCGCTACCTGGCTTCAGGCTGGGTTTCGAGTTTGTGGTTCCCTGGGGCCAGATAGAGGCTGGAGGCTTTGTGAGAGATCTTCTCATTTGTGGGGGCCTGCTCAGGTGCTGAGGTTTGACACTTGTTTTTTGAGATGTGCTAGGTGAGCCTGGCAGCGTTTTCCTGAATTTATCTTGGATCGGCTGTTCCTTAGCTTGGTGGCTGTTAATTCTGTCCTTCGGGCCCATGACAGTTCTCGACGTGATGGCTGAGCTTCGCCTGTGAGCCAAGACTTTCTGGCTCCCAAAATTGTTTCCATCAGACTGAAAAACTCTGTTGGCTGCAGAGTGTGTAGAAGCTTGTGCACAGATGTTTTCTTTGTTGCAGACCAGCCTGTCCTGCAGGCCCTCATCAAGGCAGCAAGGTGTTCCCAGAGTGGGGTGGTCACTTCCAGTCCGAGGTGCTGCAGCAGTGACTTGTACAGGCTTCTTGTTCCTTTCTGGATCCAGGTGACCAGAGACTGAAGTTGCAAGTCTACTCCTGGGCTGTGTGGAGTGGCTCCTGCTTGGCATGAGCCCCATGGGAAGCTTTGCATTGTTCCTCGGCTGCTCTGGATGCACCAGTGCTCTCCAAGATGTATCCAAAGGGTCCTGCTGAGCAGCATGGTCAGTGTGCTGTGTGGATTTGGTACTGAGCTTGCCATCCCTCTGAGCGCCCTTCACCATGCTTCTGACAGCATCCTTGTTCCTGTCATTCTAGAGAGACAGAGCAAACCTAAGCACCAAGGAGAGCTCAGCTGGGTCAAACCCCGGCAGCTCACACCCACCACAGCCCTGCCAGCCCAGCGGATGTCCGTGCGAAGGCTCGCAGTGACAAAGCAGTTGTCAACAGAATGACACAACACCCACCACTGCATGGGCAGAGCAGGAACCTCCCACACTAAGTTCCCCTGGAAAATAATTAGTTGACTTATTGCTGGCTATGTAGCAATCTGTGATGGCATGTCTGGAGCTTGCTGCCCTGATTTGCATGCTCTGCTCTGTCCACACTGGCTTCAAGCATGAAACACAAAATCAGACTCAAAAGATTTCTACTTACATGGCCCAGTTCAGAAACAGGTTCTAAGGCTGGATTTAAGTGATTTGTCCAGTCCTTTAGAAAGGATCTATGGAAAGTCAAATGAGACATCAGGTTATTCAACAGCTGCTGCAGAAAAGATTAAATATCTAAAACACCATTAGTTGTCGCAGGAGCTTACAACAAAATCAAAATGCTGTCAAGGAAGTACCATGTAATGGTACATTCTTTTTATGTGGCAAGAGAAAAGCAACACAAAACATCAACATCCAAGGTTGTCACAAAACTTAGAGGTCCTGCTGATGAGAGTAACCCTAATGATTCCAGCAGGCAGGGAGACTGGCAGGCAGGAGGCTGGGATGAGTTTGGAGGGCTCCTGGAGCTGCTGCCCTTGGCTGGTGTCCTGACTCACCCTGCATGCCATGAACAGCTGAGGTGCCTTCTACACCAGCTGTCCTGCAGGTCCTGGCAGCACCGTGGAACCTGCCAGCCAGGGTTTTGCTCTACCGTGTTGAGCCGCAGCGCTGCGGCAGCCAATTCACCAGCCCCTCAGCTGCCCTGACACTGGCAGTGAAGCGGTGGGACAGCAGCCCAGATTCTCAGCTCCCCCTGTCCTGTCCTCCTCCTGGAACTGGACCCCTCTGACAGCAACTAGATGTGGAGTTCTTCCAGCCCTCTGCTCCAGAGCCAGCAGCTCAGCCATTAAGGAAGATTAATGCCTGTGCATATATTTTTCAGTAATGAATGAGCCTGGAGTCAGGGCACTGGCCTCTATTCCATACAGGTGCTATACTGTGCCATAAAGAGATCTCCTCGTTTCTTTTATATTAGGGGTGCTTTCCAGAGCGCGGCACGAGACTGCTTTGCTCTTTCTGCTGTCTGATCCTGCTTCCCTTTATCTTCTCCCCACAGAGAAGTTTTATGGCTTTTTTTACACTACAACATCATGAGGAATACTCACTGCAACAGGGAGTCTTTCAAGTGTTCAAGTTTGCCAAGCGCATTAGCAGTTTAAAAGCTTTACAGAGAGACGCCTCGCTCCTCACAGCCTGCGAGCAGCTGCTGTGCTCACAGCAGCATATCCACACGTAGGCCAGCTCCAGAGGCAAGCAAAGGGGGGCCCAGAGCCAGACAACTCATTTAACATTAAGGTACTTATATCTATTTCCTTTTAAATGCATTGAAAAGGCCCCTTCCTAATGTTAACCCATTCCAGAAGGCTACTGGAAGCTGCCCTTAAAAAGCAGCGGTGAGACCTGAAACATCCTTTCTTAAAGACCCAGTTATGAAGCCGAGCTGTTGGCAAAGGGCCTCTTCCACCAGAGCCAAGAGCTGAGAAAATGTGATGGAGATTCAGAAAATACCAGGGCTAGGGCTCTTCGCCATCTTCATAAATGACCTGGATGCAGGACTTAAAGGTTTAATAACTAAGTTTGTAGATGACATGAAACTGGGGGGAGCTGTTGACACTCTTGAGAGCAGAGAGGCCTTGCAGAGGATCTAAATAAACAGGAGAGCTGGGCAATCACCAACCACATGAAGTTTAACAAGAGCAATTGCCAAGTTTTGCACCTGAGACAGGACAGCCCCAGATGGACACACAGCCTGGGGAGCGAGAGGATAGAGAGCAACCGTGAGGAAAGGGATCCACGGGTTCTGGTCGATGGCAAGTTGACCACAAGCCAGCAGTGCCCTGGCAGTCAAGAGGGGCAACATTGTAGTGGGATGCATCCAGCATGGCATCTCCAGCTGGGCGAGGGAGGGGATTGTCCCACTCTGCTCCACACTGGGGCAAGCCCACCTTGAGCACCCAACTGGGTGCAGTTTTGGGCACCATGGGATAAAAAGGATCTAAATCTCCTGAAGGGTGTCCAAAGGAGGGCATGGAGTTGGTGAAGGGTTTAGAGGGGAAGCTGTGTGAGGAGTGGCTGAAGTCACTTGGTCTTTTCAGCCTGGAGGAGACTGAGGGGAAACCTCATCATGGTCTGCAGCTTCCTCACACAGGGAGGAGGAGGAGCAGCAGACGCTGAGCTCTTCTCTCTGGACCTGAGGGAATGGCAGGAAGATGCCAGGGGAGGGTTAGGTTGGACATCAGGAAAAGGTTCTTCACCCAGAGGGGGATGGAGCACTGGAACAGCTCCCCAGGAAAGCAGTCACAGCACCAAGGCTGACAATATTGCAGAAGCATTTGGTCAATGCCCTCAGACACACGGTGTGAATGTTGAGGCTGTCCTGTGCAGGGACAGGAGTTGGACTTGACGATCCTTATGGGTCCCTTCCAACTCAGGACATTCTGTGATTCTATGACCCATTCTTAAAGACCGGGTCATGAAGCAGAGTGGTTGGCAAATGGGCCTGTTTTGCCAGATCCAAGAGCTGAGATAAGAGAATGTTACAGAGTTGCAGAAGAGATTATATGAACCAGCAGGAAATATCATCACCCAACCCATCCCTTTGCTCTTGTTGCTGACAGGGGCAAAACTGCCCAAGGTTGCTGCCTTGACAGTGGGCACTGGCAGGAGACAGCTCTGCAGACAGCAGACAGCTCTCACAGAGTGGCTGTGGAGAGAAAGCAGTTACTGGGAAGCTGGGAAGAGTGAGTGTTACCTCAGAGAAACATAGGCCGATTTGGGTTGGAAGGAAAATAACAGATCGTGGAATCATAAAGATTGGAAAAACCCTCTAAGCTCATCCAGTCCAACCATCAGCCCAATCCCACCGTGCCCATTAAACCATGTCCCCAAGTGCCACATCTGCATGTGTTTTGAACCCCTCCAGGGATGGAAACTCCACCACTGCCCTGGGCAGCCTCTGACAGGGCATCACTCTGTCAGTAAAGTAAGACTTTTTTCTTTGAGATCCACTCTAAACCTCCCCTGGTACAACTTGAGGCTCTTTCCTCTCCCTTGTTACTCTGGAGAAGAGACCAGCACCCACCTCACCTCAACCTGCTCTCCAGGGGCTGCAAAGAGCGAGGAGGTCTCCCCTCAGCCTCCTCTTCTCCAGACTAAGCAGCCCCAGGGCCCTCAGCCTCTCCCAGAACCCCTGAGCTCCAGACCCTTCCCCAGCTCCGGTCCCTTCTCCGGACGCGCTCCAGCCCCTCAAGGTCCTTCTTGGAGTCTGAGGCCCAACACTGAACCCAGGATTCGAGGTGTGGCCTCACCAACACCAAGTGCCAGGGGATGATCCCTTCCCTGCTCCTGCTGGCCACATCATGGCAGATCCAAGCCAGGATGCTGGTGGCCTTCTTGGCCACCTGGGCCACTGCTGGCCCATGTTCAGCTGCTGTTGCCCAGCACTGCCAGGGCCTTTTCTGCTGGGCAGCTTTCCAGCTGCTCTTCCCCAGGTCTGGAGCGTCACACGAGGTTGTTGTGGCCCATGTGCAGGACCCAGCACCGAGCCTTGTTGAATCTCATGCAATTGGCCTCAGGAACATTTAGTCTAAGCCCAGCATCCTCCCGACTTACTTTGTACTCAAGTGTTTCAGTTTTTTCTTGGTTGTTAGGTAGTCCTGGAGCTGTTTGGTCCGCATTTCTGCAGAGATTGTAGGAAAAGGCAGTGCACATGTCATGACCTCAGTGTTTGGAACACCAATAAGAATGGATTTGTTTTACATTCACAGCATCACCACGCAGGTCCCCGTCTGAGTCTGGCAATGCTTCTCCCAGAGGGCTTCTATGCATGGAATACTGCCCAGGGGATCAGCAGCACATAAAGCCCAGAGCTCTCTGATGCTCAGGGTGTGATACCACTCAAAACTTTAGCTGCATGGAGCTCAGATGATTTGCAGAAGGGAAGAGGAGATGCTGTTGGCAACCCTGCTTCAGCCGTGTGTCCCGTGAGCCTTAGCTCCGCTGTGGGAACACAGAAATGCAGGAAGAGCAAGGGGCTGACAGAGAAGAGTGAGGGGCATCCCAACAGGATAGCAGGGGGCACCTCTGACACCCCCCCCAAGTTGGGCTGTGGTGCTGGGGTCTCTCCGGGCAGGGACAGCCTGTCCTGGCTGGTGTCCAGCACCACCCCAGTTGCTAAAGATACCCCCATCCCCCTCTCACCAGCCCCCATGCCCAGGGGTCCAAGGGCCCCGTGCCGCCATGGTGCCCCAGCCTCCCCCGCACCCCAAGCTCCCCCGAGACCACCTCAAGACACTCCTCACCCCCAAACACTCCCTGTGCTTCCCCCACACCCAGCAGCCACTTTGAATCGCCCACTGTACGTGAATCGTCCCCCCGCTCCGTGTCCCTTCCCCACAGGATCCCCACAGCTCCCCCGCCCCATGTTCCTGCCCCACGCGATCCTCATGGCCCCCCAACCCCGTGTCCGTGCCCCACAGGATCCCCACAGTCCCTTACCCCGCTCCATGTCAGCCGCTCCCCTCGGCGTCGTCAACCGCCGCCAACCGCCGCGCCGCGCCCATTGGCCACCGCCGGCTTCGAACCGACCAATGGAGCGTGCGGAACCGCGGGCGCAGCGCGGGGCCGGTGGGCGAGGAGAGTCGCGATTGGCCAGAGGCAGCCAGGGGGCGGGGCCAACTCGCGGGGTCCGGCAGGGCCGCTCATCGGGGCGGAGCCGCTTCGGCAATGGGAGTGCGCGGAGCCGAGGCTGCAGGGCGGGGTAGCGGCACCCGGGCCATCCCGCGTGACGTCACGCCACGGCACAACACGTCACGCAGCATCACGTCACGCTAAGTCGCAGCATGTCACTCCATGTCGCGCCAGGCCCCATCACGCCAAGCCATGCCATGTCACATCATGCCATGCCAAGCCATAATGTGCCATTCCATAGCACCATGCTATGCTGTGTCAAATCATGCCACACCATGCCAAGCTGTGTTGTGCCGTGCCGTCATGCGATGTCACACCACATCACATCACGCCATGTCATGCCATCCCACACCATATAACACCACAGAACATCACATCACGCCATGCCATACTACCAGCTGAACATGAGCCAGCAGTGGCCCAGGTGGCCCAGAGGGCCAATGGCATCCGGGCCTGTGCCAGACCCAGCGTGGGCAGCAGGAGCAGGGAGGGGATTGTGCCCCTGTGCTCAGCGCTGGGGAGGCCGCACCTCGAGTGCTGGGGTCAGTTTGGACCCCTCACTCCACAAAGGACATTTTGGTGCTGGAGCACGTGCAGAGAAGGGCAACGAGGCTGGTGAGGGGGCTGGACAATAAGCCCTAGAAGGAGCACCTGAGGGAATTAGGGTTGTTCAGCTCAGAGAAGAGGAGGCTGAGGGGAGACCTCATCCCTGTCTACAACTGCCTGAAAGGAGGCTGTGACGGGGTGGGGGCTGGGCTCTGCTCACAAGGGACAGCGATGGGACGAGAGGAAATGGCCGCAAGTTGTGCTGGGGGGGTTTAGACTGGACATTAGGAAGAATTTCTTCTCTGAAAGGGTGGTCAGGGATTGGCACAGCTGCCCAGGGAGGGGGTGGAGTCGCCATCCCTGGAGGTGTTTAAAAGATGGGTGGATGAGCTCCTTAGGGACAGGGTTTAGTGGGGAGTCAGACATGGTTGGACTCGATGATCTCAGAGGTCTCTTCCAACCTTATGATTCTATGATTCTATGACCATGCTATCTTGTACCATATCACGCCATGTCATGCTAGTCTACATCACACCATGCCACACCACACCACACTGTGTGATGACAGGGCCCACCAGGCCATGCCTCAGGGAGTGGCGGCAGCGGCTGAAGCAGATGTGGCTGCTCCGGGATGCTGCCGGAGCCTGTAGTGACCCTCACTCTTGGGGCGCCCAACCCACCAAACCCTCAGGTGCTCCCCAGTTCTTGGTGCTCCCTCGGTTTCCCCCCAACCCCCTGGGTTTTGCACCCAGGCCTGGAGAACCCCAAAAGCAGCTGAATGAGTGGGATTGTCTCATCCATAAACCATTCCCACACTGTTTGACCCTATGAGAGCAACGAGCTGAGCCATACCATCCTGGGAAGCCTTTTATTTTCACCTCCATCACCAAAGTCCCCCATTCCTGATAACAAAACCATATTTCCAACAAAATGTAGATAAGTTAAAAGCAAGCAGCTGACACAATAAATAAGTACAAAAGCATGGGACAGACACAATAAATAAGTACAACTCAGGGTGATGCAGGCCCACAGGGCCCAGAGCTGCTATTTCACCTGAAATAGACGGGGGATGGGGTCCCGGACTGGTTTGTACTCGGTACATACGGCCTGGAAACCAGCAACTGCTGGTTGGGTTGTGTTGGGTTGGGCTGGGCTGTGCTGAGGCCTCTTAGCGCCTGCTCAGCTCATAGGTAGCGATATTGACCTGGTCAGGCTGGTTGGTGATGCTGACGGGCTGGCGTGGCTGCAGGGAGGTGCAGATGAACCAGCCCGGGAAGGCGGCTGACTCGAAGCGCGTGGTCCCCTCAGCTGGACTGTCCAGGCGGTAGAAGATGAAGCGAGTCAGTTCCAGGCTTTCGAGGTCCCTCCTGATGTCTGCTTCCTAAAACCAGGGGGCACAAAATGGTTTTTGAAGTGGGAAGGAGCCCCCAGCCCCCAGGAGACGGAGCAGGCAGGACTCTCTGCTCACCTCCAGCTGCAGCATGGGCTCGGTGCCACCCATCACGCATGACATGTAGAGCTGATAGCCTTTGATACCCAATGCCACTGGCACCCGCCCAGTGCCCAGGCCACCCTGTGATGCTTGTGGACGGTATAGAGCAATGTTGAGCTTCACTGCAAAAAGAAGGGATAGGTTAATGGGTGGTCTTGGAGCTCTGGGGCGGTTCCTGGATGGTCCCAGAGTTCGGACAGGGAGCTTGAGAATGGACCTTGTCCCCTAACCTTTCCGCCCAGCAGAGGGTCCCTGGAGGTGCAGGGCTACCAGCTGGGTGGGCGACTCCAGCACGAAGCACTTGTGGTCGATGTCGAGGATGTCAAAGGACTGGGAACGAGTATAGCGGTAGACAGGTGCCCCAGCCTGGCTGCTCTCGACCCGCTGGAAGGGGATGGGCTCTGTGCAATGGGAGACAGTCAGGGGATGCCAATACACTGGGGTCCAAAAACGTCCCCCAAGAGCATCCCCTAAACAAGATTATGCCGGCAATGCCACCTCCCGTACCGAAAAGATCATCCAGGAAGCACCCAAGGTCACTGTCGGCAAAGTCCTTGTGCACCGGCTGCTTTAGGAGCTTAGTAACAGCCACTATGAGGGTGGCAGCCTGGCGAAAGGTCCTGGTGGGGTGTCCCTCGGTTACTGTCACCTGGACGCCCACCCCAGGCAAGGTCATGTCCAAGTCCAGGCGGGGTTTCTGGGGAAGGAAAGGGACGTGGGGTGAGAGCTTGGCTTTCCCATCATAAAGGTCAGAAGACCATTCCCACTGCCCCAGCATTACCTTCTGCAGGCAGAGGCAGTCAGGGTCATAAAATGTCTCCTCGTTCAGGCTGGAAGAAAAAGAGAGATGGAGAAGCCATGGCACCAGGATGGCATCACGTCTTTCATGTCCCACCCAACACATCCACACTTACCTGCTGCTCTCCAGTGTGTCCAGATCGGGGACGAATGCCATCTCCACCAAATGTGAAAACCTGCTGGTATCTGTTGAGAGTTGCAGCACCTGGCTGCCTGCTCTGGCCTGTCCTGCCCACAGCACTGCCTGGGCACTGTCTGAGCTGTGCGCTGGGGCAATGGGTTTTCAAGAGTTGCTGGAAGGAAGCACCGTCAGAGCGGGATTTCCATCTTTCGCAACACCCGGGTTTGCCCAGTTCCTCTTGGCGATACCAGGAGGGCTGGGGGGGCTGGCGCCGTGGGGAACTGAGTGCGTGGGGCAGGAGTCAGGGGCCATGTCTGGGGTCTGTGTGTGCAGCAGAGCAGGGGTGGTATCAGGATGGGTGTGTATGGCAGGGAGAAGGGGCCATGTCTAGGGTTGGTGTGTAGGGCAGGGAGCAGGGGTGATGGCTGGGGTTAGTGTGTGGGGCAGGGAGTAGGAGCAATGTCTGGGGTGGGTAAGTGGGTCAGGGAGTGAGGGCGATGTCTGGGGTTGGTGTGTGGGGCAGGGAGCTGGGGTGATGGCTGGGGTCCTTGTGTGGGGCAGAGCAGGGGTGATGTCTGACATTGCTGCCCTTGGTGGCCATGCTGCCCCAGAAGGGGCTGCCCCAGCCCAGTGGGGCCACGATGGCCGTGAGTATGCCCAGCTTCCCCAGGGCTGGGACCGCAGCCACCCTATAAGAGGCCTCTGGCGCAAGCACAGCTACTCCACCATTTCCCCACTGCTTCCTCTGGCGTTGCCCAGACCATGGCTGGCTGGGCCCTGCTGTCCCCTTCCTGTCCCCATTGCCCTGCTACTGGAGGGTGCAGGACCTTGCTGTCACCCTTGTGCCCCCCCATACTGCCTGGAGACACGGCACTTGGGGACACAGAGCCTTGGGGACACAGAGCCTTGGGGGCATGGTGCTTTGGGGACACAGTGCTTTGGGGACACAGCCCTTGGGGACACCATGATTTGGGGATAGGGTGTCCTTGGGGATGTGGTTCTTTGGGGATGCTGTGATTTGGGGACGGAGTGCTGTTGGAGACGTAATGCTTTGGTGACGTGGCCCTTGGGGATGTGCTGTGCCTTGGGGCTGTGGTGCTTTGAGGATGCGGTGCTTTGGGGTCCCTTCTTGCCACCCTCTCTCTTTGTAGTCATGGGCGGCTGGTTGCACCACACTGCTGGGCCGGGATGTGCGTGGCCACGGCTGTCAGGGTGCTTTCCTGGTATCTGTTTCACTTCCCTAAAGTGCCAGCTGCGGCTCTGACTCACCTGCAGGAAGTTGCCAGCAACCCCAAAACTCCCCATACCCGCTGCTTGCCCTTCCCCATCTGCACGCTGGGACAGGTCGTGGGCTGGCACCCACCCTAGGGTGCCCCCCAGCCGTGGGTGCCCAGGCTTGGGGAGGTCCTTAGGTTGGGGGCAGGGGGCAAGCTTTAGGGGTGCCAAGGATATACCGAGGAGGGGGGATGCAAAGGCCGTGCAGTCGATGCCCAGGTCATGGGGTGCCCAGGTTGTGCTTGTGTCCCCAGCCTGTATGGGGGGATATGCCCAGGCTTTGGAGTGGGTCCCCAGGACATTAAGGGGTTGCCTGGCTGTGGGGGAGTGCCCAGGCTGTCAGAAAGGGGTGCTAAGGCCATGGCAGGGGGTGAGATCCACAAGCTGTGGTAGTGCCTAGGCTGTGGTGGTGGGGGCCTCCAGGCTGCAGTGGTGCCCCTAGGCCGTGGGGGGGTGCCTACGCTGGGGGAGGAGGGGAATGGGCCCGTGCCCAGGCCGTGGGGGGAGGGGGTGCCCAGGCTCTGGTGGTGCCCCCAGGTCATGGTGGCGGGGGGGACAGGCCATGTCTGCTCAGGCTGTGGGGTCCCCAGGTTATTCGAGTCTTCCCAAGCTGCGTGCAGATGACTCCCCGGCCCTGGCGCCTTCCCTTCAGACTCCATCCACCTCCCCGCCCTGGCCGCGCCCCCTCCGCGCCGCGCGCAGGGGGCGTGGCGGGGGCGTGGGGCGTGGCCGAGGTGACGCCACGCGGGGGCGGGGCGGGCGTTGGCACTCGCTGTCAGAGCCGGGGCCGCGAGCGGGGCGGGCGGACGTGCCGGTAGGTGCGGTGGGCGGGCGGGCGGCCCTGGCGGCGGGGTCGCGCAAGCCGGGCCGGGAAGAGGGCTGCGCGGGCGGCGGCGGGGGGGGGGGGCGCGCACGCGGGACAGAGGGGCCGCGGGGGCTCCCCGGTGTCCTTGGCGCCACCGCCCGGGCGCTCGGGGGCAGGGCTGGGAGCGGAGGGGCAGCGCAGCGCGGCCAATGGGAGCGGGGCTCGGCGCCTCTCGCCGCTCCTATAGGCGGCGAGGGGCGGTGGCGGCGGGGGCTGATTTGCGGACGCCCAGCGGGAGCGGGCGCTGATTTGTGGGTACGGGGCGGGCTCGCCGCGCGCGCATGCGTGGGGGGTTTCGCGGGGCCGCGCCCCCCGCCCTTCCGAGTCTACTGGAGGTCCCAGGGACCCCACACCAAGTCCCCCCCTACCAAGGACCCCCCCCCTCCTCCCCCGGAAGGGAGGGACCCCTCCTGCCCGGAACCCCTACCCTGAGACCCCTCCAGGGACACCCTCTGGCCCCTTCCCCTGCTGGGACCCCCCCCACACACCAGAGACCACCTGCGCCCCCCGGGAGCCTCCCGGCTCCCTCTCCTGGCAGGGTCCTTTCAGGACCCCCTGGTCCCCCAAGCCTGGAGGCGCCCGGTGCTGGAACCGCTGGGCCCAGATCCCCCGGCCCCAGCTGTTCATGTTAGCGCCCAATTCGTTCTGGTTTAATCCTAAAAGTGTGGGGGTCAGCATCGCAGCCGCTGGGGTTTGGACCCCGCACCGTAGTATGTTAGCCGTGTCCCCTCACCTGCCCTGCTTTTCAGCTGTGGCAGATTTTCCCATGTGTAGCCCCGCGGTGGGATTTGGCGTGGGATCTGCCTGGGCCTCCACTCCCCAGCGCCTCCTCATCTCTGACTTATTGTGTGACCCCTGTCCATGTGTGATCCCAGCGATCTTGGCTCTGTCTGCTCTGCACTTCTTCCTGGCTGTTTTTCACTACAGGAAAGATCGCTGCTCCGAGCGCTCCTGGGCTGCAGCGCAGGCTCCTGTGCCTTCAGGAAGCCAGCCCTTTCGGCTAGAGGCCCTCAAAGACACCCTGGTTCTGTTCAGTTTGGATCAAACCCCGGCATTAACCACCTTGTTTTCCAGAGAGGTGACCGGGATGCTGCCAGGTGGCAGCACTGAAACCGGACACCAAAACCAGAGACACTGCTGATTCCATTATAAAGCTGTTTCCCTGCCATGTGTTCCTGTGCACCAGCACCCAATTCACTCGTCTCTCTAAAACATTGGTGTGTGTTTTAGTGCTTAAATCTGAGGCAGGTAAGCTGGGAAGACACCCAGTGCTTCCGGGCTTTCTGTCTGCCCCTCCTGCTCTTTCTTGTCCATCCTGGTGTGCCCATGGGTAGAAGTGAGCAAGCAGGGTGGAGGGCATGAGGAGTTTTTCCTTCTTCCCCTGGGGGGGCCTGTAAAACACCTTGGCCACATTAGAGTGATCCTGGAGTTTCCTTAGGCTCCTTGGACTAAAAATTGTATGTTTGAGGCAGGAAGTGTGGCTACTGCTGTGCCAAGTTAATCAGAACTGGATTCAGCCAGGCTAGTCTGGAAGCCTGGCTGACAAAATGCTGATCATGCAGGTGTAATTTCTTCTCTGTCCGCTCAAAGCTTCGTTTGAACCTGGTGAACGCACAACAGCTGCTGTGACGTTGGGCTCTTTTGGTTAAACTGGTCAGGGATGTGGAACTTGGCCAGCTGGGTCACCTCCAGCCTCCGTCCTGCCTCGTGCAGGAGGAGCTGGGTGGAAAGGGCAGCTCCAAGAACAGCTGACACTTCCTCAAAGATTATCTTGTTCCAGTGCTTTCCCTGGGGCTGTGGCCGTTGATTGGATATGGGTAACCCCAGGCCCCCCTGTTCGTGCTGCAGGGCTGTGCTCTGCCAGGAGCTGCGAGGTGGGTATCATTGAGATGTCCCATGCCAGCTCTTGTTTGGTTTCTGGGTTCTCTGGGCAGGAGAGAACTGCCTCCTTCAGCTGTGTCAGCTTTCTTGGGTCTGAGCTTCTGAGGAGAAGTGATGGAGTGATCTGGACAGGCTGGAAAGGTGGGGCTGTGTGAACCTTGTGAAGTTCAACAAGGCCAAGGTCCTGCACCTGGGTTGGGGCAATCCCAAGCACAAACACATGCTGGGCAGAGAATGCATTTGGAGCAGCCCTGAAGAGAAGGACTTGGGATGCTGGGGAATGAGCAGCTGCATGTGAACCAGCTTGTAGGGAAGTGTGATGTTGAGTGTTAAAACCCAGCTGGTAACGGGTTTTTTCCGTCACCCGCAGTACTTTAGTGCTTTACTTTAACCTCATGCAACTGGCTGTGTTGCTGCAGAGGGGGAGGTCCAAGGGCCAATGTATCCAGCTCCTGCTGGAACCCAGGTGTTGTGGAGAGGAGTTTCCTGTTTAAAACAAAAAGAGGATTCTGGGAGGAAGAGTTGGAAAATGGATTTGTTCTTGGAAAAGGAGTGGATGTTGTCTGGGACTTGAATTGAGAGAGCATGGTGACCCGGTACTTTATGACATCAGTCTGGGTGTTGTTTCACCACCGAGCAAACTTCATTCTCACTCTGTGCAGGTGCCGATGTGAAAAGGTATGGGGGGCTGTGATGCCAGCTCCTCGCTTGAGGCTGGTGGTGCCCTGCCGAAGAAATCCACTTTCCACTGGTGTGTTGAGGCAGATGTCGGTGCTGTGTCAGCAAGGACAGGGCAGGCAGAGCAGGTTGCGCTGAGCCTCTGGAGCCAAAACTGAGTTTCCCAGCTGTCAGAGACTCAACCATCAGCCAGGGTGGATGGATTAATCTAAATTAAGAACTGATCCTAAGCTCAGTTCTCTGTGGTTGGGGCTGACGGGCAGAGCAGGGGGGATCTTTGCAAGAATTCCTAACCTACTTGTCCTTTCTCTCCCTCCAGGAACTTGAGTGAGGCGCCAGGACAAATATGCTTAACTTAAGGACTTGTGCAGCAAAGCTGCGGCCGTTGACGGCCTCGCAGACTGTAAAGACAATTTCTCAGCACAGGCCAGCAGCACCCAGGACGTTCCAACAAATCCGGTGCTACAGCGCGCCAGTGGCTGCTGAGCCCTTTCTGAGTGGGACTAGTTCCAACTACGTGGAGGAAATGTATTATGCATGGCTGGAAAATCCCAAAAGTGTACATAAGGTAAGGAGCAACCTCACCAGGATTTCGCCTTCTCCTCTCTCCTTGTGTGTCTGAGCATTGGGTTCAGGTAAGTGCACACATCCCAAGGAAGATTGGATTCAACCAGAGAGGCTGGATGGTTGCGGATGGACCTTCTGCCTTGTTTTGCCCAAGAAAAACATCAGCCCTTCCATGAGCCAGAGTCAAGAGGAGCTTCTTTGTTCAAGCAGGAATGCCAGCTGCCTATGGGACCCGGGCAGCATCCTGGATTACAAACGAATACAAGGAATGCCTTCTCCTGGGAATCCACCTTTAATGAGCTCCTGATGCTTTGTTCCAGCTCTGATGGCTCATCAGGAGGGTTTGGGAGGCAGGGAAGATGTTCTTTGAATCCTGGGCGGTTTTGCTGCTTCAGGCGGGAAAGGGGTGAGGGGGGGCCTTACCGGTTGGAGTCATCAGGCGAACAGTGAGCTTGGCCTTCAACATGTGTGCGTAAAGGCAGGGCACTGCTCTGCTGCGTGGGGAGGTGACCGGGTTTGGTGGCCGAGGGGTTCCCACCCACTGCTTGCCAGCATGTGGTGACAACTGTCCTGATCCAAATTTCTGAGGCTCCTCCTGCTTTTAAATGTAGAGTTGGGCTGGTGAGGGCTCTGCTGGAAAGAGGATTGCTGAAACACGACTGCGTTTTCCCCCATCCCCAGTGAAAATGTTCCAGTAGTGACCAAGTCTCAGCATTACCCAGGGGATTTTTAAGATGGTTTCGTACATGTCCCAAGGCAGAGCAGGGATTTTCTTTATTCACCAGCACATAAGCGGCCTGTGAACCAGGATGCGATGATTCATTGAGGAGCAACAGCGAAGCCCATGCCAAACCTTAGGTATCAGCCCCACCAGAAGGTTTGAGACCTGAAGTTGGATTTCAGAGGATCACAGAGTGGTTTGGGTTTGAAGGGACCTTCAGAGATCATCCAGTCCAACTCCCTGGTCCAAACCCTCTCTGCCAAGAAGGTGTTGGCTTGGTTTTGTTGAACAAGCCGTCCGTACTACTTGTTTTTTACATCACCAGCATCAGGTTCCTTTCTGGACAATGACGAGACTTCACACTGCTTTTCCAACTGCCACAAACCATTCCCAGTCGCATTGGAGGCAAAATCCTGTATCAACCCCTGCACTGCTCTCCAAACACCCAAGTACTTGAAGGGACATTGATTTCCAGGGGTGACTCACACACGTGTACTTCTTCGCCACTTAACCACTAAGGAATCTCACGCCTCAACACTTGCATCAGTGTTTCCAATGGCACTGATCCCGCGTGTTCACAATGCATGGCCTGCAGGGTGCTGTGAAGGCCTTAAGGCAGGATCAAAGCTGGATTTCCGCAAACAGTGTTGACTTTATGATTCTTTGAAGAGAAAAGGGTGGATGAGCAGAACAATACGGACTCAGAAAGCACAAAGTGTGTTGGTTTGGGTTTGTCAAACAGTGACTTGAAAACCACCCAAGCAAATACCTGTGGTGCAGCTCAGTCCTTTAGTGGGGAATATTAAATTAAAATTTAATATTAATACTGAATTCAGATGATGAAGTTTAATTTAGAAACGTTCTGCCATGCTCGTCCCAGTGATGGGCACAGTTATGTCTCTGGCGAGGAGCCTTCCCAGTTGGATACTGGCTCCTCAGCCCACAAACCCCGGGTGTTGCTCTGAGCAGATGTGAGGGTAAACACCAGCGGGCTGGGAAGGATGTTGGGCCCTGTGGCCAGACCTCTGGATCTCTTTTGGTCTTGTGTCCTCTCCAGTGCTGTCCCTGCAGCTTTCTCAGCTCATCTGTAAGTGGGCAGTGCTGTCCTTATGCAGGCTCAGCTGAAGGAATTGTAGGAGAATTCAGGTTGGAAGGAGCCTCTGGAGCTCTTGCCCTGCATGTCTGGCCTGGGAGTGGCACCCAGCTGTGTGGCCAGACCAGGTCACTTGGGGCCTCATGCGGTTGAGGTTTGAGCACCTATAAGGGTGGAGCTCCCACCCCTCCCCTCTCAAGGCCACAGTGCAGTGTTCATGGTGAAGAAGTACATGTGTGTGTGAGTCACCCCTGGAAATCAATGTCCCTTCAAGTACTTGGGTGTTTGGAGAGCCGTGCAGGGGTTGATACAGGATTTTGCCTCCAATGCGACTGGGAATGGTTTGTGGCAGTTGGAAAAGCAGTGTGAAGTCTCGTCATTGTCCAGAAAGGAACCTGATGCTGGTGATGTAAAAAACAAGTAGTACGGACGGCTTGTTCAACAAAACCAAGCCAACACCTTCTTGGCAGAGAGGGTTTGGACCAGGGAGTTGGACTGGGTGATCTCTGAAGGTCCCTTCAAACCCAAACCACTCTGTGATCCTCTGAAATCCAACTTCAGGTCTCAAACCTTCTGGTGGGGCTGATACCTGAGGTTTGGCGTGGACTTTACTGTTGCTCCCTGATGCACTTGACTGTCAGACTTGACTTGTCTGCTCTGGGTGGATCCCACTGGTCACTCAACCAGTGACCCCGTTACCAAAATCCCTTCCCAGCTCCTAGCTTTGCCCCTTTAACCTCTCTGCACTTTTTCATGGCTGGCCGTGTCCCCACTGGGGACATGGAGCTGCTGAAGTGAGATTAGGGTGGTCTTGGCTCGTGAATGGTTCTTGTCAGCCTGTGCCCCCATAGAGTAGTGCCAGAGCTGCCATGGAGAGTGTCCCTCCTGTCCCTGAGAAGCGTTGACCTCCATCCCATTAGCTGTCAGATGAGATCTGAGGGTAGAGTCCCCTGAAAGCCAGGCTGTCCGATGGGCCTGGCTGCGGTTTATCTGCTCCCTGCACGGAGCAGAGGCTGGCCACGCCTCCATGTTCTGCTGCTAAGAGTGAGACCTTCAGCCAAGGAGGAGCTGGGGTTTCTCTGGCCGAGCCCAGAGTTGTGGTGAATGGGGTTAAATCCAGTTGGTGGCTGGTCATAAACAGTGTCCCCAGGGATCAGTGTTAGGGCCAGTCTTGCTTAAGATCTTTATCCATGATCTGGATGAGGGGATCGAGTGCTCCCTCAGTGAGTTTAGAGACAACGTTAAACTGGGTGGGAGAGGGATCTGCTGGAGGGCACAAAGACTCCCCAGAGGGACCTGGGAAGGCAGGATCCATGGACCGAGGCCAATTGTTATCAGGTTCAACAAGGCCAAGGGCTGAGTCCCATGACTTGAGTCATGACAATCCTGTGTGACGCTCTAGGCTTGGGAAAGAGCACCTGGAAAGCTGCCCGGCAGAGGACCTTGAGTTGCTGGTTGACAGCAGCCAGCGGTGGCCCAGGTGGCCAAGAAGGCCACCAGCATCCTGGCTTGGATCTGCCATGGTGTGGCCAGCAGGAGCAGGGAAGGGATCATCCCCTGGCACTTGGTGCTGGTGAGGCCACACCTCGAATCCTGGGTTCAGTGTTGGGCCTCAGACTCCAAGAAAGACCTTGAGGGGCTGGAGCGCGTCCGGAGAAGGGACCGGAGCTGGGGAAGGGTCTGGAGCTCAGGGGTTCTGGGAGAGGCTGAGGGCCCTGGGGCTGCTTAGTCTGGAGAAGAGGAGGCTGAGGGGAGACCTCACTCTTTGCAGCCCCCGGGGAGCAGGTTGTGGTGAGGTGGGTACTGGTCTCTTCTCCAGAGTAACAAGGGAGAGGAAAGAGCCTCAAGTTGTACCGGGGGAGGTTTAGAGTGGATCTCAAGAAAAAAGTCTTTACTGACAGAGTGATGATGCCCTGTCAGAGGCTGCCCAGGGCAGTGGTGGAGTTTCCATCCCTGGAGGGGTTCAAAACACATGCAGATGTGGCACTTGGGAACATGGTTTAATGGGCACGGTGGGATTGGGCTGATGGTTGGACTGGATGAGTTTTAGAGGGTCCAATCTCAGTGATTCCGTAATTCCATAATAGTAATGTCACTAAAAAATAATAATAACAATCCACAATAATAATGTTGCCAAAAATCTACAAGTACCCTGGCTGTTGCGACCACCCTGGCCGAACCATGTGAATTCACTTCCTCTGCGCAGACAGGGATAGCTTGAACTGTGGAAAATACTGAGTGTGTTTGGGAAAAAGTCTTTTAGGCCTTTTTCTGTGTACAGACCTTCTGCTGAGCACTGGTTCCTGAGTCTGATGAGCAATGAAGGAGAAAGAGGAGGAGAGCGTGTGGGGGTTGGTGCTTCAGGGCTGGTGCTGCTCGCTCCTGACACTGCTTCCCAAGGGAGTGAGGATGCCCCTCTCCTGCCCCATGGGGCCAAGTAGCTCTTTGCCAACTCAGGTGCGGTGCTGGCTCAGGGTGCTCAGTGCAGGCTGGGCAGGCTCACCAGGCCCCGAGGCACTACACTGGTTTCGGGGTAGGCAGCTGGGGATGTCTGGCTGCAGTTGGTAACACCTTTACAACAAGCATGGCATTAGAGTAATGGAATGGTTTGGGTTGGAAGGAATATCAAAGCCCATCCAGTGCCACCCCCTTGCCATGGGCAGGGACCCCTCCCACTGCATCAGGGGGCTCCAAGCCCCATCCAGCCTGGCCTGGAACACCTCCAGGGATGGGGCAGCCACCACTGCTCTGGGCACCCTGGGCCAGGGCCTCCCCACCCTCACAGCAAAACATCTCTTTCCAAGTTCTCACCTCAATCTCCCCTCTTGCAGCTCAAAACCCTTCCCCTCATCCCATCCCTGCACCCCCTGATCCAGAGCCCCTCCCCAGCTTTCCTGCAGCCCCTTTCAGCACTGGGAGCTGCTCTAAGGCCTCCCCAGAGCCTTCTCCTCTCCAGGCTGAACAACCCCAACTCTCAGCCTGTCCTCATATGGGAGCCCTCTTGGTAAATGTGAGGTGACCCTGAGCTCTTTTAGACCCTCTCCCTCTATACCCCACCCCCCCACATAGATATGAAGTGTTGGACTTGGAGGAGCACTTGCAGGGCTGCCATGGGCATGGAGAGGGGCGGAAGGGAATAACTTGCTGAGCTTTCTCTCTGCTGTCACCTTCGGACAGTGCTGGATGGCAAAGGCAAAGTCCTTCCGACGATAAACCAGGATAGTGCTGATGGAGCTGTGCAGCCTTTCCTGGGGGATCTGTGAGCTCCAGGGGTGCCTCTGTGGGTCACAGAAACCCCTGGGATGGCCCTTCTATACCCTGAAATTCAAAGCCACAAAAGCAGCTTGGAAGCTGATGTTTTTGTAGTGCTTGTCAGAGCCTGTGGCCAGGGAGCCTGTAATACCCTGGAATTACGTTGGGCAACAAAGCAGTCAGTGAAAGCACCCAGGCTGCCCCAGCTGGTGCCACACCTTGTTTGGAAAGCTTGAAATGAACTTTTCCTTTCAGAACAGAAGGAAATTGCATCTCGGAGAGGCTGCTGCTGTCGGTTGTCAGAGGGAGGAGGTTGCTAGATGGCACCACTGCCTCCTGGCTCTCTGGTCCCCCCAGCCCCACTGCCAGCCCCTTGTGAGGCACACAGTTGCTCCCTTTTCCTTGCCTGTCCTTATTTTCCAGTCCATTAACCAACCTTAAACCACTGAGCAATGCAGCTGGGCAGATCGCTCTGCTATCCCAAGGGCATAGACCCCATCGCGGGGTGCTCCTCTCTCCTGCTTGCAGGAGCCAATGGCTTCTGAGGCACTCGGGAGCCTGGGGCAGGGAAGGGGCTCAGGCTACTCTCACCAGGAGCAAGGATTACACAGAGCAGCTCTGCCCTTGTTCCTGCTATGATTTCCTTTAGCCAACAGCAATCGGAATGGGCCGGTGTTTGGCTTTTGGGTTTGTTTTGGTTGTTTTTCCCTTTGGGAGCCATTGTTTATCAGTTACAGTTGCCACACCGTTCCAGATTTTATTTATGTTCCTCCAGCAAGATCTGGTTCTAAATTTCATGACCTTGCACAGCGATGTGGTAGGTAAATCCGGGCTGGAAATAGTGTCGTGAGATATGTGCTGGGCGCTGTGGCCAAAGGAGCTCCTGGGAAGGGCAGAGCTGGTGCTTCTTTGGCAAAGGTCAGGTTTTTGGTCCCCTCTAGTCTGCTGCCAGGGTGCAAAAGCTGCTGCTTCTGCCCCAAGCCACAGCTGGAGCTGTGCTCTTGGCTCTCCTTGACCTGGTTTGAATGTGCTGGGAGTGGCTGGGCAGTGCTGTGGCCAGCACTGCGCCACAGAGGGGGTGGGGCTCACTGCAGGTGCTGGGCTCTTGTAGAGACCCTTGGGCTGAAGGCAGTGTGTGAATCCAATAGGATTTGTTTGCTGGTGTCTCAGGTTGGTGTAGGCACGCAGTGCCGCTCCGTCTTGCCATCGTCCTTTGTGTCTCTTGGCGTCATGTGGGAAGTGGGCAGGGTGGGAGCGTGATGGGAGGACATGGCTTGGACTTTGCTCTGCTGGGCTTTCACTTTCTCAGCTCAGTTGATAACTCTCCAACTAGCTGAAATAACTGGAGGTTGGCCTGGGATGCTCCTGGCCCCTGCAGGCCATGCTGATTAAGCACCAGAAGGTCACACCAAGGCTGTTGAGGGCTTTTGGGGGAATTTTGCTTTGTTTTCTTAATACCTCAAAATGCCCATTGCAGAGAGGGCAGGAGCAGCAGTAGAATCTTCCTCACTGAGAGCACAGAAGAGCTGGCAAGGGAGTATCCACGCAGTGCAGGTGTCAGCATCGCTGAAACCATGGGGAAAACTGGGAGAGGGGCTGGAAAAAGAAAAAAAACATTAGTGGTTGAGGGCTGGAGGACACGGCTCACACTGGGACTTGGGTCTCAAGGCATTCAGACCACAGAGGAGAGGAAAAGGTGTATGGGATTACAGGGAAAAAAGGTGTTTTTCAGAAAATATTGTGGGTGTTTAGAGGGAAGTGTTCTGCCCTGAAGAGAAGGAAACAAGGCCTCAGAGCAGCCTTACCATGTTTAAAGGGGCTCTAGGAAAGCTGGGGAGGGGCTCTTGATCAGGGAGGGCAGGGACAGGATGATGTGGAACGGTTTTCAGCGGAAAGAGGGGAAATTGAGATGAGATCTTAGGGAGCAATATTTTGCTGTGAGGGTGGGGAGGTTTTGGTTCAGGGTGCCCAGAGCAGTGGTGGCTGCCCCATCCCTGGAGGTGTTCCAGGCCAGGTTGGATGGGGCTTGGAGCCCCCTGATCCGGTGGGAGGTGTTCCTGCCCATGGCAGGGGGTGGAACTGGATGGGCTTTAAGATCCCTTCCAACCCAAACCATCCATTTATTCCATGATAAGAGCCTGAAAAACTCAGCTGGGGCTCCTTGCTCTGAGCAGCATTTTTGAGCTGGGTTAGGGTTGTCAGCTCTGTCCTGTCCTGAATGCTGCTGCCCGGGTAGGGGGGCTCTGGGGACAGCCTTATTCTACAAGAAACAATCAGGTGGATGGGAAGTGGAATAATGGCATAGCTGGAATAGTGGTAGAGTTTTAGTGCTTTCCTGTCTGAGGCCTTTGGCAGCGGGTGCACAGGGCTGGGGTGCAGGGCAGGAGGCAGCTCTGCTCCTGGGGGATTTCACTCCCTGCTGTGACCACAGAGCAGTGAGGAGGGGTTTGGGTGACCCTGTCATCAACCTTCTTTCCCTTTTCCTAGTCATGGGACATCTTCTTTCGCAACGCCAATGCCGGAGCTGCGCCAGGCACTGCTTACCAAAGCCCCCCTCCGCTGAGCACCAGCCTCTCCATGCTGTCGCAAGCCCAGTTCCTGGTCCAAGCGCAGCCTAATGTGGATAAACTGGTAGAGGACCATCTCGCAGTGCAATCTCTTATCAGGGCATATCAGGTAAGGAGACGGGCTCTGTGCCAAGGAAGAGCGTGTGCTCCATACAGGGGCATGCGGCAGCTGCGGTGGCTAGGATTTGTGTGGTTGATGCATGTGTGGACAGCATGGGGGATGCATGTTGGATTGCCTGTTTTTTAAGAGGAGCTGCTGATCTATTTGGGCAGAAGCTCAGCTGATATTTTGCTGGACAATGGGAAGATTAAAGCTGTTGCCACCCAAACAGAGCAGTTATGGTAGCAGGGAGGGGTAGGTCAGGGTGGTTTGCTGGCTTCTAAAATGATGCTTCTGCACGGTGTGCTCCTGCCATGCTCAGCAGTGGGGTAGGACACTGATCCTGCTTTCCCCGTGTTGCCAAGAGAACCTCTGAGATCCAAAAATTAAAGTTCAGGAAACATTTCCTTGTGATTTGTGACCTGGATGAGAGTAGTGGTGCTGCTGGGCTGCAGCTTGGAGTAATGCTGCCAAAGTTAAACAAGTTACAAGCAGAAAGAAAACCTCCTCCAGCCAGGGGCTGGCCAGCCAATATTTGAACTCCAGTGAACACATAAATGCATTTCTGCATCTGAGTCATTCTTTCACCTTGGACTGCACTCTGGTTTGTCAAGTTTTGGGGTCTCTAATTGGGGCTGCAGTGACAAGTTCACAAACCCTGCTGCTGTGAAGGTGTGACTGTGGTCTCACCTTTTGCTGCAAAGAATCACCTCCTGCAGGTCATGTTCCTGCTTGGGTATGGGGAAAATCCAATGTACAAGGCCACGGGATAAGGCAAGAACTGCAGCACTGAGCGAGTCCAAAGATCTGCCCAGCCTCAGCCCTGCTCTGCTTACAGAAAGTGTCCTTGCTCGCCTCCGCAGCTACAGTGCCAATGTCAGGGCTGGGGCACTGCCCTGCATTTCTGCAAGGAGGGGAAGCTGAGACACATTCGTGGGACCTGCCTCTTCTCCTATGTGGCTGGTTTCATGGGAGGTGAATGCCCCACTAGCTCTCTCCAGCTTGGGCAGATCCTGGTCAGCCGTTTCCAAAGGCTGTGCTGCTCTCGCTGGTGGAACAAGTGGGTGATGCCAGGTTCAAACAAGCAGTGACTGATGGACTTAGAGTTGGCAGCTCCAAGTCAGCAATTTGAACACAAAACCTGTAACCTCTTCTGCATTCCCGTCACCTCCTCAGGCTACCAACAGCAGCGCTGGGAGGTGGGTTGGTCTTGGTTGTATATTTCTAAGCTGTCTACCTTGAGAAATCCACCTCCCTGCTGCAGGGCTGTAGCTGCAGCGAGGTGTCCAGGTGGGGAGTTCAGCACAGGGTATGGAGGTACAGAAGAGCAAGAAGGCAGGAGGAAGCCCTGCTTGTGGCAGGTAACCTTAAACAGCAGGTAAACTTAAAACACCAGGCAATTAATTTCTTAACTAGATCAGCTGGATTGTCCCAGTAATTATAATAGGTGAGCAGAGACCCTGCTTTGCTGTGGCATCAGCGATGGCTTCTTCATTGTAGCTAAGGTTACATCTACAAGTCATCAATTCTTTTTAAATCCTAGAATCATGGAATGGTTTTGGTTGGAAGGGACCTCAAAGCCCATCCAGTTCCACCCCTTGCCATGGGCAGGGACACCTCCCACTGGATCAGGGGGCTCCAAGCCCCATCCAACCTGGCCTTGAACACCTCCAGGGATGGGGCAGCCACCACTGCTCTGGGCAACCTGGGCCAGGGCTTCCCCACCCTCACAGGAAAACATTTCTTCCTAAAATCTCATCTCAGTCTCCCCTCTAGACGTCAACTTAAAACTGTTGCCCTCACCCTATCTCTGCACTCCCTGATCAAGAGCCCCTCTCCAGCTGTAGGTTTATTTCTCAGCAGCTCCTGCCCTTGAAGCTTCCAGCTCAGCAACATGGGGAGCAGGGCAGGAAACACTACTGCCACATTATGGATGTGAATACACCACTCCTGGCCACAAAATCTGTTTGTTACCAGTTACAAAAACCACTCTTGTATGAGGGGGTCGCCAAACCTCCTGTACACAAACCAGACACACTGGTTTACCTTATTTACCAGAAAGGTGTCTGAGCTTTGAGATCACTTCAAACCCAAACCATTGTGTGATTCTATGAAAATCTGCTGTGGTCTTGTTTTGGGGTGGGGAAAAAAATCTGCCTGGCTTGCGTGCACATGGAGCACAGCTCCTGTGGGGAAAAAAGACCTTGCTCGCACATGGATTTGAGAATTTGCTGCTTACCTGCCAGCTGCAGAGTTGACCTGAAAGCCACTGGGCATCCCCAGCTCAAAGCCATTTGCTGGACCAAGTGGCCTGCTGGTACTGGTGGGAGCATCCTGGCGATGGGGAGCAGCGTAGAGAGGTTGTGTCCTGCTAGGATGGCCCCTGCCCTCTGTTGCAAGATGAATGAGCAAATATTTCCCAGACAAAGGTGATGCTGAAGAAATTTCCATATAGCCACCAGTGCTCAGGCACGTCGTTTTCTTGCTCGTGCTGTGCCAGTTGGAGAGTGCTAGCTGCCGCGATGGTTTGAGTTTGCCCAGTGAGATGTGGTGGGGCCCATCTGTAGACACGTGCTCCTGTGAATGCAAGAAGGAAACCCCCTCATTGCCTCTTGTTATTCCCTGTAGCTCCCAATGCAAATCCAAAACCAGGTGACTCCTGGCCTGACTGCCGGCACTGGGAGCTGACAAGGCACTCTTGGTGCCAAAACTCTTTGGTATTTTCCACCAAAAAGAGTGCTCCGAGTCCTACCATAGGCTCCTCTCTTCACAAGGATGCTATAATCTGCTGACCTCTGACAGCACAGACAGGGGAATGTTCCTCAGACACATTCCTCTGCCTTTCTGGAGCTCCTGCTGCTGGTGGGCAGTGCTTGTTTTCTCTGCTACGTTGGCAGAAGAGCACCCGGGTCTGCCAAAATATGCAAAATTGCCTCTTCGTTTGCTGTGATGCTTAGGAGGAGACCACCGGTGTGGAGTTACTGCATCTGTGGAAAGGAGGTTCTCAGGTTGGATGCTAGGCTGGTTGGAGGAGACCTCTGGAAGTCAATTTGGGAAGGAGATGGCCATCCTGCTGCTGCCCCACAAAGCTGGGCTTCAGGCAGCGCACAGCCGTCCCTGCTAGAGGAACCCACACCTACGCGCTGTCAGTGGAAGCAAGCCTGGCTTCTTCAGGCAGAGAGAAACTGGGGTGGCTCTGCAGAAAAGAGGGAAACTGTGCATGGCATGTTTGGGTTCGTTTTAAGGCACATCTCTGCAATTAACATGTTTTAATGACTAATCTGTGTTGTTGCTTCCAGGTCAGGGGTCACCACATTGCAAAGCTTGATCCTCTCGGCATTAGTTGTGTAAATTTTGATGATGCTCCAGTAACTGTTTCTCCAAACGTCGGTGAGAATTACTCTGCAAATTAATTCTAATGTAATTTAACTTTTTTACCCCTCCCCTCTTTTTTTTTTTCTTCCTTTCCCCTCTCCCTCTTGGTTCTCCTTTCCATTCCTGGCCCATTTCATAGATTCGAGGGCACCATGTAGCACAACTCGACCCACTGGGCATCTTGGATGCAGATCTGGACTCCTCCCTTCCAGCTGATCTTATCACATCCACAGACAAACTGGGTGAGGGCTTTCAGAGCAGTCAGTGCTGCATCGCTTGAGCTCCTCTCTTTCACAGCTTCATAGGTAGATGCTTCACCAAGAAAGGGGAAAGTTCTTAAGTTTCCTCAGTAATGATCACTCTGAATTTGTAGCTACCTGGCTGCCACAGAGCATGCTGCTCTGCCCCCCTCTGGCTGTCGCAGCCAATGGGTCTGAAGCAAAAATGCTCTTGCTCGGCTCATATTCCTCCTCCAATTAATTATGTCCTTGAACTTCCTCATCCAGGGATGGAAGCAATTGCATCTTCTGGAAATGCAAAGCAGAGAGGTTTTGTGCTGGGGTAGCTGAAGGTCTGGTCCCTCAGCTCCTCTTGCTGCTCCTGGGGTCCCTGGAAGCTGCAAGGAATGGGATGGGATGGCTGTGTCTCCACAGGTCTGGGAAGTGCCTTTTGGTGCGCCCCTGTGGTGATGTCCTGCTCTCTGTTGCTCCCAGCTCCCTGCAGCATCTGTAAATCCCTGAATTGCTCCCGTTTTCCAAGACTGAGCTATGAGTCCCTGTCAGTGATCATAACAAGGAAGCTTTGGGATGCATTCCCATCTGAGTAGTGAGGTGGAAATCCCGATGCCTTGGAGTGAGAGCTGCATGAGTGTGTTGCACAGAGTGTGTGTGGTGCCTAGGACTGGAAATCCTAATCCGAAAGTGCTTCAGCTCAGCGCCTTGCGATGTGCGTTAGATCTGATCTCTGTAGTTCGCTGCCGTTCTCCTGGCCAGAGCGAGGTTGTGGCGCTGAGCTCTCTCAGCTTGCTGGTGCTTTCCGAGGGCCATTCCCCTGGCACTACGAGCGCTCGGCATGCTTCTAACGTAGAGCAGAGCAGTGATGATTACTAACCTCGCACAATGGAACAGCTGATCAGAGTGTGCAGTGCATGTCAATGATCTCAATTCCTTGTTCAGCTGCCAGTGCAGGGACAACGGCCCTGGACCTGCTGGACCTTCCTACAGGATGACCCGTGATGGGAGTAGTAGGGAAGGATTAGGTTTTTGGTTGTCCCAGCTCGCTGCATGATGGGGAAGCTGCTTTTGGACTTCTGAATTGCTTGTCCGAAGGACCAAGCTCTTGCTGTGCCTCAGGAGGTGGCTGGCTCTGGGGTGGAGCAAGCCCTGTGTCTGGGAGATTTTGATGGGAAGAGGTGGGGAAGTGATGACCATGAGCCCAGGCACAGGAGAGGACGTAGTCAGCACTATGAGGGGATCAGTGAGACTTTTTTAGGTGACTTTGAAGCCCCTCCCAGTGGCTGGGGAGAAGATGTGATGGAAGCCTTTTCTAGCACAGGGATCTTGGCCTCTGCCATGGGCGCTATGGTCCTTCTGAAGCAGAACAGCAGAGGAGAGCCCTGAAGCCATGTGCCTGGTGGACATGGTTCCCTGCTGAGAGGAGAGTAGGGTCTGCATGAAACCCAGAGCTGGTGATGGCAGTGATGGTCTCCTTCAGGAGAACAGGGAGTCAGTGTGGGGAGCAGTTACCATGGTGCTTGCTAAGTCCTGGACTCAGAGAGGGCTCGAAGCCCTATCCAGTCTGGCCTTGAACACCTCCAGGGACAGGGCATGCACGACCTTTGCCTCTCTATGCTCCTGTGCAATCTAACCCTGCCCTCTTCCAGTGTAAAACCGTCACTCCATGTCCTGTCACAGACCCTGGTAAAACTCTCTCTGTGCCTTTCTCGCCAGACCCCTTTTTGTATGGACAGGCCGCAGCAGGGAGCATGTTCTTCTCTGGGCTGAACACCCCCAGCTCTCTCAGCTTTTCCACACAGCAGAGCTGTTCCAGCCCTTTGATAATTTCTGTGACCTCCTCTGGACTCACTCCAACAGCTCCATGTCCTTCCTGGGCTGAGGACTCCAGAACTGGATGCAGGGCTCCAGGCTGGATCACACCAGAGAGGAGCAGAGGGATCAGATTCCCGTCTCTCACCCTGCTGGTCCCACTGCTTTGGATGCAGCCCAGGGAACTCTTGGCTTTCTGTGCTGCAAGAGCACATTGATGTCTCACGTCCAGTTTGTCACACATCAGCATCCCCAAGTTCTTCTCCATAGAGTTGCATCCCATAGTCTGTCCTGGGACGGAGGATTGTCAGAACCCTTGTGTTTGTCGTTGTAGAACTTCATTAAGTTCACATGGGCCCACTTCTCCAGCCTGTCCAGGTCCCTCTGGATACCATCCATTCCCTCTGATGCGTCAACCACATCACCCAACTGGATGTCACCTGCAGCCTGGCCAAGGGTGCCCTTCATCCCACAGTCCTTGTGGGGCTACTCCAATGGGGAAGGTCGGTTCAGAGGGCTTTTCTCCTGCCTTGGTGCAGTTCTGCTGAAGCAAGGTGTGCTTCAGCATCGCCCTGGCTTTGGAGGCAGCGAGCCCAAGAGCCCCAAGTTCCCTTGGAGCTCCTGCTGTAGAGCTGGGCTAATGGCATCCTCACAGCTGTACCTGAGTCTGGGAAAAGCAGCATGAGCTCTGTTTTCCCTACTCCTCAGGGTGGCAGTCAGGAGCCCAGCTTGCTGTGGTGGAGAGCATTCAGGCAGAGCTGGTCCATAGGCATCTGCTGGAAGAGAATTTCAGCCCACATTTTCTGTGTATGGGCCAGGCGTTAAGTTTAATTTTTGTTACTTTGTGGCTTTCATACTGAGATATCTGCCCTTGTGGTTCCTGGTGTTGATTTCTTTCCCTGGAACCCATGAATTTGTAAGGAATACCGAGTCCTGGGAATGAGTGATGCTGATATCAGCCTCTGGTGTGTGCTGGGGCTGTGTTCCAGGGTAGGACCCCAGACTCAAATGACTGTGTCCTGTCAGAGGAGCCTTTGTTATCTTGCTGTGAGTATAATCTGTGACTCAATAGTCATTCCTCTGGTACCTTCATCCTGGAAAACCTCATCTGGTTGATCTTAACCACAACTCAGGGAGTGTGGCTTGCCCACAGCACAGCGCTGGTGCAGAGCCTGGGGAGAGCTCTGGGCCTGGGATTGGCTGTCGCCTGCTTGGTGTAGGGAAAGCCAAGTTCTAAACAGATCCTACTGGCTTTTTTGCTTTGAAAAGAGTTTCTGAACACTTGAGAGAGCATCCAATAATAGGAGTAGTTTTGAATCTTGGAAGTGATCTTGTTTAGTCTTTCTGAGCAGTGAAATCCTTAAAAGCTCAGCTGCCAATGGCTTCAACCATGGCTGGGCAGGGCTGTAACTCAAAGGAGCTGTGTTGTTAATCTTGGAAATGGATCTGCCTTTTGTTTAGCAGCTGGTTTGTGTTTGCTCTGGCAGCTCTCTGGATTTTGGAGAATATATGAGGGGGAGAAGCCCAGCCCAGGGTGCTCAGGCTGAGGGAGTTGGGGGCCGGTGGGCGGAGACAGCAAATTCTTCTTGTTGTCTTTCCTTTTTGAAAAACAAAGTTATCTCCTCCTCGTCTTCCGCTGCGGCTGATCTGGCGTGGTAAGTGGGGTAAAACAAGGACAAGGCGACTGCAGGGACTTGGTGTGACCTTGTCCAAGGAAATAGTGTCTTAGCAGGCAGAGATCCAGGTGGTGAGTGGAGGCAGTGTGTGTCTGAGCATCCGTTCATCTGTATGTCTGTCCGTGGAAGGCAGCTGCTTCTGCCTTTTACCCAGGGGAACTGATGGAAATCCTCCTCCAGCTTGGGAGAAGCCAGGCAGGCCCTGTGGGGAGACGGGCTGGGAGCAGTGCCTCCTCCTGTGGCCTGGTTTCAGACCTCGCTACCCAAATGCCTCACCTAAACACCCAATTGTTTCCTACTGTTTCCTACTGACCCAAAGGAGAAGTGTTTCCAAAGCCTTTTCTTTAACCCCAGGGAGACTGAGGTGATTGAGGCACCTAACGCGGCTGCGCGGCTCTGGTGACGTGTACTGCCCATGACTCTGGCACGACATCCCGGTGCTCCTGAGAGGTGATGGTGCAGCACGTGCTTGCCCCATCACTGATATTCCTCATTAAGGACCCGCGTCTGAACGCCCCAATCCCACTCCTGCCGGATGTACAGGCAGCAGCCGGGCCTCCTCGGGGGAACCCTGACATCTCGTAGTAGCAATGAGTGGAGCAAAACCCTCTGGGAGCTGACATCGGGGGAAGGCAGCCCCCAGCTCGGCAGTGGGTAACGCTCCCAGGCTGGCAATGGATAAGGCTCACAGTTCAGCAGCGGAAAACACTCCCCTTGATGCAGGATGCCGGGAAGGTGCATTTTGGCCGTAGCAGGTGCAGGTGCTGTGCCTCACGGCCTCCCACTCCCTCTGAGCTGTGTACACGAGAGGACTTCTCAAACCATGCAGCTCAGCTGTTCCCAGTGTCTGATGCCCTCCCCCATTCCCTTCCTTGCTCCTCCCTTCTCTTGCCAACCTTCCCACCGGGATTTCTTTTCTGTCTAGTGCATAGTCATCCTCCATCCCAACCCTTTCCCTCTGATGTTTTTGACTGTATTTTTAAACACTGTATTTTTTGCCTTGTGCTGTCCATGACTCGGTGTCCCAGTTCCAGGGTTTTTACTAACTTTGCCTGCGTCTCTTTATCTTCTCCCTTTCCACACCCTTTCCCTGCCCACCCCAGACCTCGCAGTGTTCAAGGAGCGGCTGAGAGTGTTAACAGTAGGAGGTACGCAATCAATAAGCCTTTAACCCTCTGGAGTGCAGGACTCTCTTTGAATAGGTTATTCTGGGCGGGAACCAAGCCGGCAGAGCGATCCCCTCCTGCCTCGTACCACTCCAGAGTTCTGTAACATTGCTTTTTCATTTGTCCCACTAAAAATCCTGGTGTAGGCGTTTGGTGAGTGATGTAGAGATCTCTGATTTAGAGCCTCGCTGGCCCTTTCTGTGCTGTGTCTTTGCATGACTGGCTGCTAGAGTACATGTTTTGGTGTGAACATTCATGTTATGAGGCCTCAATCTCCTCAATTGGTTCGAGTCTCCCCAAAATCCAATCTGGTTTCTCCTGCTGCTTTTGTATCCATGGGACTTTGGCAACCCATCCCAAGCTTTCCAATGGACCTGAAGGAATTGCTGCCTGTAAATACTCAGCACTGTCAAAAAAGCTGGCCAGGCTGCAGCAAAGCAGAAGCAGAGATGCTCAGAGCCTGGACAACTCCTTGGAAAATCCAACCCCTGCAAAGTGAGCTGGAATCTTTAACTGGCTTCCCTGAAACCTTCAGCCAGCAGCGTATCCACTGCCTCTCTCCAGGGCTCCTGTTGGGATGTGAACCATGGAGAAGTCCTGGGGATGTGGGGCCAAACCTTGGCTGCTGCTAGCTATGGGGATACTGCCAGTCCTGCCTCCACATTGAGCTTCCCAAGGCCTGCCTTAATTCATTCCCTCGGGACTGGCACCATCCCAGAGGGTGGTGTGGACAGAGGAGGAGATGGATGGTGGTGGCACCCAGGAAAAGATCTGCTCTGGGCTGGCTGTGGGACCTCCCAGCCTCCAGCCGGTGCTGTCCTTACATCTGCATGGGATGAGCTGTGCCAGCCCTGTCTCCAACCTATCCTCATTCCTGACGAAGGAGTGAAGGACAGGCTTGGTTAAGATCAAGTTCAAGGAGAGATGGCTCTGGAGGGGCCAGTTTTTGCCTCCCTTTGCCTTGAGGAAAGCAGGTTATCCCACCTGGTGGTGTTTAGAAGGTGGCATCTCCTGTCCCCTCCCTAAAAGAGGCCCTGGCCAGGGCACTGGGCTGGTTTGGGGGAGGTGGAGGACACGGCTGTGACTCTGCTGCCTCTGTAGCTCCTGCCATGAGTTACCTCGAGCATTGTGTTCAGTTTTGGGTGCCACAGTGTAAAAAGGACATCAAATACTGGAGAGTGTCCAGAGGAGGCCACAAAGAAGGGTCTAGAGGAGAGATCAAACGAGGAGTCACTTGGTCTGTTCAGTCTGGAGGAGACAGGGGAGACCTCACAGCCTTCTACTGTTCCTTCACAAGAGAAGGAGGAGGAGCAGGCGCTGAGCTCTTCTCTCTGGTGACCAATGATGGGACTCAAGGGAATGGCAGACATGGCATCTGCCAGGGGAGGTTTCAGATTTCACCCAGCGGGTGGTGGAGCACTGTAACAGCTCCCCAGGAAAGCAGTCGCAGCACCAAGGCTGACAATATTGCAGAAGCATTTGGCCAGTGCCCTCAGCCCCACGGTGTGAATGTTGGGGTGTCCTGTGCAGGGACAGGAGTTGGACTCGATGATCCTTGTGGGTCCCTTCCAACACAGGTGATTCCGCGCTTCTATGATTCTATGGCTCTGGGCTGGCAGCAGCAGTGCTGCTTAGCCATGCTCCTGCTTCCAAAGAGTTTTGAGGCTCCCAGCCCCTTCCCAGCTCTGCTTCTGCCTTGCTGCCACAGTTCAATGAGTCCATTGTTCCGTCTCCTCCTTGCCTCAGTTTCCCCAAAGACAAGCATGAGGTTCAGCAGGTGCTACAGCCCTTCTGATGGCACCGGCGTGCACAGGGCAGCTGTGGGCACTGGTAGGGCCCTGCTGATGCTGGAGCAGTGGCTGCTGGTGCTGGGGCTCATCCACAGCTCCAAAAGGTGGCGTTCAGATCTAAGCACTGCTCAGCACCCTTTCCGGGTGCACCCAGCTCCCCGCAGCCCCGTGTGCCCTAAGCAGGAGCTATCTGTGAACTGTGAGGTGCCAGCGTCCAAAAGGAGGGGGTTTGCTGAGCAGGGCTAAGCTAAATCCTTAATTAAAAGGCTGTTAATTGGGGCAAGGGGGGATGCAGGCAGCAAACCTGGTGAGGGGCAAGCTGCTGCCCCACTCCCGGGCTGAGCTATTCAGGAGAGTCCGGCCCAGTGCCCTGATCTGTTTCCTCTCTTGCTTCTCTGTCCGTTTTAACTGTTTTAACTGTTTCCTCCTCCACCACCTTGGCTCTCCATGTTTAATTCCTGCCCTGTGGCGACATCTCCATTGTGCTTGGTGATTCCTCAATTCCTCTGTTTCATTTCTCTCCCTTCTGTTCTAATTTGTGGTGCATTTTGTGTTCCTGGGGCTCCAAACTCCCCAACTCTCACCCTGGGTGTTAATTACTGAATTCCATGCGTGTATAAATTGGTTTATGTTTCATTGCCTGTGTTGCCTTTCATCATAACCTTGTTGTTCTGAATGTACTTTTGTTTAATTATGGCTTGATTTTTATCTACACAAACCTCCTTCGTGCTTATTTTGGGTTTTATGCTGCTTTTTTGTCCCTCCCCACGTCTCCCGAATGCTCCTGGACCTTGCGTGGCGGTGTTGTCCCCTCCCCGGTCCCGCTTCCTTTCTTCTCTCTCTCGCTTTCACTTGTCCCACCCATGGAAAATCCTGCAGGCTTTTACGGGCTGGATGAATCCGACCTCGACAAGGTCTTCCACTTGCCCACAACCACTTTCATCGGTGGAAATGAATCGGCTCTTCCGCTCAGGGAAATCATCCGTCGGCTGGAGGTGAGTAGCAGGGGAGGCTGTGGGCAGGGCAGGGGCTTGTGGAAGGTGCTGGGCACAGCCTGGGCCAGCCTGTGGGTTTGAAACTTTTTAGGTTGGGAGCCGCTCCTCGGCACTTGCCCCACTGGTAGCAGCTCCTTGGTCACCTCTTATCACCTCCAGCTTCAGCTGCTCTGGGGTGAAGTATTTGCTCTCCCCAAGGTGGAGCAAACCCCAGGCCACTAAATTTTGCATTTTTGAACCTTTCCCAGCTCTGTTTTCCAGTTTAAAGCAGCAAATGGTGCTGGGAGAGCAGCTGCTGGAGCACTGCTGCCCTGCATGGTGGTGTCTTGGTGCTGGGGCAGCTCCAGCCTGGGCCTGGGGCTTCCAGCTCTTGCAGCCTGTTCCCCTTTCCTGCCAAGTTTCATACCCTGGGCTGAGGGCACAGCCAGCTCCCAGGGACGCTGTGGCTTGCTCAGACGGTCTCTGCTGAGACAGGGGACCTTGGGAGAAGCAAAGCTGCGTCGACATTTTGGATAAGCTACAAGAACAGCCTCCTGATTCTAGTGGGGAAGATGTTTTACTGATTGTGTCCCTACTGTACAAAGTAGGATTGTGGACCTGGTCACAGCTGTTGCTGCTGAAAGGGGATATCTCACCTCTGGGGTGGATATGCAGGGCTGGAGGGTCTGATCCTCGGTCTCTCAGGGAAGGGAAACTAAATATTGATGCTGGGCCATGTGCAGGGTCTGAGCAGCCCCACAGCATCCCAGGTCACCCCCTGCCTACTTTCCCGGGATCACAGCTCAAAGCAGGCTCCCAAAACGGGGCTGGCACAGTGCTGGCTGCAAGGTGCTGCAAACGGGTGCCCCTGGGTTCTGTCATGGGCAGCTCTTGTCTGTGTGCAGAAGGGTTCGTGTCTGCCGCCGCAGGAGGGCTCTGTGTTAAAGAGGGGACTGAAAGAGTCCCTGGCCCCAGGATCCAACACGATGCTGCACGTGCCTGTCTTTTTGGGGTGTGAGGAAGTGCTGAAGCCTTGGATGTTGTCTCACTGCCCTTCTTCTCCCACCGGGGCAGATGGCATACTGCCAGCACATTGGCGTGGAGTTCATGTTCATCAACGACCTGGAGCAGTGCCAGTGGATCCGGCAGAAGTTTGAGACCCCAGGCATCATGCAGTTCACCAATGAAGAGAAACGCACACTGCTGGCCAGGCTGGTCCGCTCCACCAGGTACCCTGGGAGGTCTTCACCTTCTCCTGATCTTCTCTTGCTGCCCAGGGGGGTTTGCTCCCACCCGGAGTGATGCAGTCACTGCCTGAGTCACATCTTGTCGTCATCTGTCATGGTCGGCTTAAATCAGCAGGGTCACTCCAGTGAGCTGGCAGGCTCCAGTGCTGGCAAAGAGCCCAAAACCATGGATGATCCTGAAAGAAAAGGTCTAAAAATCAGCTTAAAGCAGGGCTCCGCAAGAGCGGAGCAAGGTGACCTGTCAGGCTGCTGCATGACAGCTACTTAAACATCACTTGATGCACACTCAGTGCACTCCCCATCCTATCTCTAGTTTCTGACCTAGACTGTAGCTCCGGCACTGATCCTTCTCTCTCTTTGCCTTCCAGGTTTGAGGAGTTCCTCCATCGGAAATGGTCTTCAGAAAAGCGTTTCGGTCTGGAGGGCTGTGAAGTGCTGATCCCCGCCTTAAAGACCATTATTGACAAGTCAAGTGAGAAGGGAGTGGATTATGTTATCATGGGGATGCCCCACAGGTAATGCTGCCTCTTGCTGCACAGTGCTTGGGGCACGGAGGTGGGGATGCTGCCAGGGTTTGCATAGCACACTGGTTTCTGCCATCACCTAACTGGTCTTAGCTGATGGTGAACCTCAGCTGGAGAGCTCAGGCCTTGGCTGCTCTCTGCTCATTGTGGTGTTTTCAGCTCCAGCTCAGTTATAAATTCATCTGGAGAGGGGTGGTGGCTGGGGCAGCAGAGCTGGAATCCTAGAATCATGGAACGGTTTGGGTTGGAAGGGACCTCAAAGCCCATCCAGTGCCACCCCCTGCCATGGGCAGGGACACCTCCCACTGGATCGGGGGCTCCAAGCCCCATCCATCCTGGCCTTGAGCACCTCCAGGGACGGGGCAGCCACCACTGCTCTGGGCAACCTGGGCCAGGGCCTCACCACCCTCACAGGAAAACATTTCTTCCTAAGATCTGAATCTCAATTTTTCCTCTTCCAGCTGAAAACTGTTCTCCCTTGCCCCATCCCTGCACTCCCTGATCAGGAGCCCCTCCCAAAGCAAGATCCAGCCTGCCCACTCTGGATGCAGCAGTGGGCAGTGAATACCATGCTGAGTCATCTGCAGTCTCCTTCCAGGCACCCCTCTTCCCAGGGTACCCTCTGGCTGTTGCAGGAGGCATGGGGTTGTCTACCTGCCTCTGCTTGACGTGGGGATGGCAGCTCACTGTCAGCACTTGATGTTGCGCTGGCACTGCTGGTTGCTGATGACAGTCTGGCTTTTGCAGGGGACGCCTGAATGTTCTTGCCAATGTGATCAGAAAAGAGCTGGAGCAGATCTTCTGCCAGTTTGACTCCAAGCTGGAGGCTGCTGACGAGGTGAGTCTCCTCTTTTCCATGTAGCAGGTTGCTGTCACCTGTTGTCACATCATCCTCGAAGGCTGTGACAATGCAGCATGATCTGGGTTGTGCCACCGCTTGTGGTGTCACTTGCTGGCATCGGCTTTGCAAGGATTTCCACGTTGCAGGCACACTTGTGTGACTGCAGTCTTCGTGTCGGTGCCAGTGCTGGCCTGTCCTTGCCTGTCCTGCGGGGTGACGTGTGCCCTGGCCGCTGCCAGTGTCTTCAGCACAGGCTGGGCAATCGCCAGCTCTCGATGGCTGTCATACAGCCTTGATGTGAATGAGGAGGTGAGGGAAGGTGGCCAGGAGCAGAGGCTGGCTTGTACCCTTGCAGCAGCCCCTGGTCCCCAAATGGGACCCTAATGCAGCTCTGAAAGCCTCAAGACTCAGACTGCTTGTGCTGCAGGCTCTGTCACTGCAATCTGCTGACGCTTCAAAGCTTCCAGCATCCTAAGCTGGGCTGGTTTGGGTTTGAGAGAACTGGGCTGGGCTGGATTTATCCTGCCATGCCCTTCAGGTGGGGTTTAGAGGTGCAAAAGCTGCAGCCTGGAGTGCTGAGGTGGCCCAGTGGGGCCTGCGGTGCGCTGCGAGTGGTGCCAGGGATGGCTTTTCACCACAGTCCAGGCAGAGCATGGGTGAGTGTTATCCCAGGTCTGTTTTCCAGTGACTCCCCCAGGCCCACCATACTCACTTCTTCCCTTGCACCTGCGGCTGTACATGGATGGGCCTGATGCATATGTGAGGGTGTTGGCGTTTTGGCACTTGAACTAGGGTGCTTTTGGTTTGCTGGATGCCAGGTCAGCTCTTGCAGTGAGCACCGGCTGCTTTTTGCCAGTGCCTCCCAAAAATGCCCTCTTCCTCCAGCCCCGAGGGTTCACACCACCCTGCCTCGGGTTTCCTTGTGTGCCCCAAAAGCTGCTGATGTTCCTGGCAGTGACACTCCTTTCCCCTCCATCAGGGCTCTGGCGATGTGAAGTACCACCTGGGGATGTACCACCGGCGGATTAACCGTGTCACCGACAGGAACATCACCCTTTCCCTGGTGGCAAATCCTTCTCACTTGGAGGCAGCTGATCCTGTTGTTCAAGGCAAGACTAAAGCAGAGCAGTTTTACTCTGGGGACACAGAGGGGAAGAAGGTGAGTGGTGCTGTGATGCCTGCACTGAGGTGACCTGGGCTGGGTGGGATTTGGATGCAAGCAGCAGGTGGGAGAGCAAAGAAACCTGACTGCTTTTTGTTGGTTGTGCTGCTTCCCTTGCCCTCATCCTGCTGTCACCCTGGCCTCGCTCCCAGATCCTTCCTTGCTGTCTTTGGGGATCATAGAATCAGAATTACCTGAGTTTGGCCCAAAAGGATCGAGTCCAACTCCTGTCCCTACATAGGACACTCCCAGCATTCACACTGTGGGGCTGAGGACGTTGTCCAAATGCTTCTTGAATGCTGGCAGACTTGGTGCCATGACTGCTTTCCTGGGGAGCTGTTCCAGTGCTCCACCAACCCCTGGGTGAAAAACCTCTTCCTAATGTCCAGTCTAACCCTGCCCTGGCATCTTCCTGCCATTCCATCATTGGTCACCAGAGAGAAGAGATCAGCGCCTGTTTCTCTTCCTTCCCTTTTGAGAAGGCAGCAAAAGCTATGGAGATCCCTTCTCAGTCTTCTCCAGGCTGAACAGAACAAGCTACTTCAGCTGCTCCCCCACCCTCGACTCCCATTGTTGTTCCTTCCTTCTCTGAATAAGTGGCTCAGTGGGGCTGCAGGGAGCAGCAGGCACCCAAAACCCTGGCTGGAAAACAGGGAAATGCGGGGGGCTCCGGAAAGCCAACCTGAGCCTCACAGCTTGGAGGGCTTGGTAGTAGGAGCCGCAAGCTGAAGGATCTCGGTGTGAGCAGGGGTGACCATTCCTGGGGCTGGGAAGGCTGGGACCGGCAGCAAGAGGCAGCTCTCTGCACCCAGTGGGTGAGCAGGTGGGGAGGGGGCTGCAGAGGGGGTTTATTTGTGGTCTGACTTGCAGACCTGTCTCCAACACCAAGAAGTGGAAGGGTGAGATCCAAAGTGCTTTCCTTCCTCTTACACTTCAGGGGCAGGATATAGACAAACTCTGTTTTCAGCCGCCCCCGGCTACGACAGCAAAATAGCATCATCACAGGTGGCGTGAGCTCCTGGGCCGGTTCCTGCCCTGTCTCCTGGGGTGAAATTGCGGGGGGAAAGGGCATTTTCCTCATCTTTTCCCAGTTAGAAAAAGGCTTTGCTTTGAGATGTGTGTGTCTGGGAATGGGACTCACCTCCAGCCTCATCCCTCTGTCCAACTGAGGTGCACGAGTGCACTGTCCTTGCCTGAGGGGGAGCTGGTGGCCACAGCCTTCTGGGACAGGCTTCACTGATCCCCTGAGCAAGCACTAGATGCATTGATGAGCTGCTCCATGTCCTTTCTGGTACGCCAAAGGCTCGTGGGGATGAGACCTGGGCCTTTTCTTGGTGGCTACCCTTGCCTACCATTCCCTGCTCTGACCACTGTGGTTTCTTGTCTCCCAGGTGATGTCCATTCTCCTACACGGAGACGCCGCTTTTGCTGGACAGGGCATCGTGTATGAGACGTTCCACCTGAGTGACCTGCCCTCCTACACTACCCATGGCACTGTCCATGTTGTTGTGAACAACCAGGTGAGGAGCAAATGCCCCTGTGTCCCTGGGGGTCCCTCACAGAGCACCCTCTGCCTGTGCAGGTCTGGGTGAGAGCTGGCAGCAAGCAGGAGCTCTTTCTCCGCCAATGTTCATGGAATCACAGAATGACCTGAGTTGGAAGGGACACACAAGAATCATCGAGGCCAACTCCTGTCTCTGCATAGGACGACCCCAACATTCATGCCATGTGTCTGAGGGCATCGTCCAAATGCTTTTTGAATATTGAACAGTGACAGCTTTTGAGTACAGTCTGTTGCAGAGGTGGCACTTGATGCTCGGTGTGTGGGATCACGCAGGACGGTTCTGTTCTGCCCTTGCATCAGCCAGAGGCGTTTCGCTGGGCCCAGCCCATCCCTGCGGGTGCAGCAGATGCTGGCCAAGGTGCAGGGACCAGGATGGGCTGTGATGCCCAGGGCGTAGGAGAGGGGCAGGTTGGGCTACAACTGAGCAGCACAGCCTTGGGAGGGAGCTGAGCTGCCCTCAAAAGCTGACTGTGTGCTCACCTTGTGCGGAACCAGTGAAATGCAGCTGCCCTGGCTGAGCCAACTCCAACATCAGTGTCTAGGGATGGAGCTGCCTTGCAGAACCCTGTTCCAAACCCTTATCACTGCACTGTTCCTCTTCCCCATCACCTGCTACAGATTGGCTTCACTACAGACCCCCGCATGGCCCGCTCCTCCCCGTACCCGACCGATGTTGCCCGTGTGGTGAATGCACCCATTTTCCACGTCAACGCAGATGACCCAGAGGCTGTTGTTTACGTGTGCAATGTGGCAGCAGAGTGGCGAAGCACCTTCCATAAGGACGTGGTGGTGGATTTGGTAAGAAACATGGCCTGAGGCTTTATTCTAAAGCTGTGGCTCTGCTGTGGATGCTCACTGCTGCTTTTCGGGACGTATTTTCTGAAAGATGGGGTTCTCTTCAGGGCTTGGCTTATCTGGCCCTTTTGATGTGCAGGGAGGGAGGAGATGTTATAAAACAAGGCAATGAGGCTGCAATAGCACTTGGAGAGGTGGCACTGTCTCTGTATGGAGACTGCCCTCGCCTCTGGCACTGGGAAGGATACGCTTGAGTTCCTCCTGGGCTGGAGGGACCCTTCCTAGCATAGAGTTGCAGGTACCTCCAACCGCTTTGGGACCCACGGGTTGCAAGCAGCTGCTTTCAAAGGCTCTTTCCTTTCCTGGCAGGTGTGTTACAGGCGTAACGGTCACAATGAGATGGATGAACCCATGTTCACGCAGCCCCTGATGTACAAACAGATCCGGAAACAGAAGCCGGTGCTGCAGAAATATGCAGAGCTGCTGATTTCCCAGGGAGTGGTAAATCAGCCAGAGTACGAGGTACTGTCCCTTGAGGTCTGGGAGGAAAACTACAGGCAGCATATGCATGGAAAACTACTTGTTTGGTTCAGACCCAGGTGTGAACAATGTGACTGGGCAAGTTTCTGCTTGTGAGTATCACCTAAAGGTGGCAGAGCTGTGCGAGGGTTGGGTGAGTGCTGCAGCCCTGGAAGCAATGGGGTTAGGAGCCAAGGCCCATCCTTGGTTTGTGCAAACTCGAAACAGCGCGGGAACATTGAGTTCAATGATTGTCCTGTGATAGGTGCAGCACAGGCCGTGCAGTGCTGGGCCCCTGCAGTACGGCTGGGCCCCATGGGAGAGATCAGTGCTGCAGCATGCGGGCTCGCTGCAACCTAGGGGATGGAATAATGAAATGGTTTGGGTCCAAAGGGACCTTAAAGCTCACCCAGTTTCAGCCCACCACTGGATCAAGGTGTTCAAAGCCCTATCCAATCTGGCCTTGAACACCTCCAGGGATGGCACAGGCGTGACTTCTCTGGGGCAGGTTCTCTGCCCTGGCTGCAAGCACTGCAGCAGCTCTGCCTGCTCTTTCTGTTGGTTGGAATAGCAGCAGAGGTTTCCATCACAGCATAGGAGCCTCCAGCAGCAGCTCTACTCTCTGTGTGCCCCGAGGTCTCCCCTGCTGTGGGGACCAGCTGTGTCCTCTTTGCAAGCATGTGTTGAGACCCTGGGCTCAGCACCCTTATTTGGAGATCCCTCACTAATGCTTTTCTGCCTCATGGTTCTGCCTTTCAGGAGGAAATTGCCAAATATGACAAGATCTGTGAGGAGGCCCATGCGAGATCCAAGGATGAAAAGATCTTGCACATCAAGCACTGGCTGGACTCGCCCTGGCCGGGTAAGTCGCTAGCGATGTCTTGGATGTCCCCAGTGAAGAGCCTGGCTTCTCAAGAGCCACGGCAGCTTTTGTGTAAGAAATCACCCTGGTGGGGTGGTGCTCCCTGCTCCTGGCATCCCTGCCCCTGTTTGACGGTGTCCGTGACCTGAGCTCTTCACCTGGAGCTGTGCCGGGGAGGGTTAGGTTGGAGATTAGGAGAAGGTTCTTCACCCGGAGGGTGGTGGAGCACTGGAACAGCTCCCCAGGGAAGCAGTCATAGCGCCAACTAACAATGTTCAAGAAGCATTTGGACAATGCTCTCAGCCCCATAGTGTGAATGTTGAGTTGTCCTGTGCAGCGACAGGAGTTGGACTCAATGATCCTCCTAACTAGTCCTTTCTAACTCAGGGCATCGTATGATTCTGTGACTGCCCCTTCTCCTGCAGGTTTCTTCACCCTGGACGGCCAGCCCCGGAGCATGACCTGCCCTTCCACTGGCCTGAATGAAGAGGACTTGACTCACATTGGGCAAGTGGCCAGCTCGGTGCCAGTGGAGGATTTCACTATCCATGGAGGTAGGAGCCTGCAGAAGCTATGCCAGGCTGAGTGTTTGTTCCAGGGAAGATGTGGGATGAGGCTGGAACATGGCCTGGAAGGAAGGGACTTGTTAGAGTGCTTTGATATGTGTGGCCAGCAGGGTGAGGGAGGGGATTCTGCCCCTCTGCTCCATTCTCCTACGATCCCACGTGGAGCTCTGCTTCCAGCTCTGGGGTCCTCAGCACAGGAAGGACATGGATCTGTTGGAGCGGGGCCAGAGGAGGCCACAGAGATGATCCAAGGGCTGGAACAGCTTTGCTGTGTGGAAAGGCTGTGTATTAAGCCTGGAGAAGAGCAGGCTCCAGGCAGACCCTGCTGCAGCCTCTAGGTACAAGAAGGGGGCTGGTAAGAAAGGGACAGAGAGGGTTTTTACCATGGTCTGTGACAGGACACAGAGTGAGGTATGAAGGATGATTTGCTGGGTTAGATGGCCACAGCCTGGCCCGAGCAGGGCAAGCATGCTCCTTGGCAGCGAGAGGGGTGCAGAGAGGGAGGAAGGCAGCATGCGTGCCGTGCTGGCACAGAGCTCCCCATGTGGGCGAGGGTTTTACACTGGAAGAAGGCAGGGTTAGATTGGACAGGAGGGTGGGGAGGCCCTGGCACAGGTCGTCCAGAGAAGCTGTGGATGCCCTGTCCCTGGAGGTGTTCAAGGCTAATATGGACGGAGCTTTGAGCACCCTGATCTGGTGGAAGGTGTCCCTGCCCATGGACTGAGTGATCTGTGAAGGTCACTTCCAACCCAAACCCTTCTGTGAGTCTAAGAATCGGTTCGCAGGGGAGCTGTGGGAAGTAAACCGAGGGGAAGTGAACTGAAGCTCAGCTCTTCTTTAGAGCCGATCCTTCTGTGCAGTCCTGATTCCTTTCTCCTGGTTCATCCATCTGGCAGGGGTGGATGTGTTCCTCTGCCCCTGGGCATCTGCAGTCTGTCAGCCTGTGGGCAGGCTATGGGACAAACACGGTGTCACTGAAGCTCCCTCCTTGCATCCTGGCAGGTTTGAGCCGGATTCTGAAAACCCGTGGGGAGATGGTGAAGAACCGGACGGTGGACTGGGCGCTGGCAGAGTACATGGCATTCGGCTCCCTGCTTAAAGAAGGCATCCACATCCGGCTGAGTGGTCAGGACGTCGAGAGGGGGACATTCAGGTAAAGCTGTGCTTTTGGCGGCCATAAAGATGATTCCAGCTCTTCCAAAGGGATCCAAAGGATGACGATGGAGTAATGCTTTCTCCTCTTCCAGCCACCGCCACCATGTCCTGCACGATCAGAATGTGGACAAGAGGACCTGTATCCCCATGAACCACCTCTGGCCCAACCAGGCTCCTTACACCGTCTGCAACAGCTCGCTGTCAGAGTATGGTGTCCTGGGTGAGCGAAGGGGCCTGCGCCCACTGACCGAGGCTGGTCAGGCTGCTCTGGGAGGATAACTGTCACTTTTCTCCCATCCCTCAGGATTTGAGCTGGGCTTTGCCATGGCCAGCCCCAATGCCCTGGTGCTTTGGGAAGCCCAGTTCGGGGACTTCCACAACACCGCTCAGTGCATCATTGATCAGTTCATCTGTCCCGGGCAGGCCAAGTGGGTCAGGCAGAACGGCATCGTCCTGCTGCTTCCCCACGGCATGGAGGGCATGGTAAGGAATCCCACAGCTCATCAGTACCCAGGGGTGCCTGTTGCCTGGCCTGGTGTAGTAAAATTATCAGCAAAGTTTGTAGATAACACTAGGTTTGCTTTAATTACACAACTCAGAGTTGGGCTACCACCAGTGGATAGCAAAGATGTAAAGTTGCAGGCTGGTTTATGTACTGTTCTTATCCCCATTACGTAAGGTACAGAGCCTTTCAAATTTTCCATGGGGTCTTCATGTTCTCAGAATTCATCACTTATTCTCTCAATTCTTCTTTCTCAACAAACTTCTTTCCTCTTGTTCTGCTTCCATCTCACTTTGCCTCCAGTCAATTCCATTCTAAGAAAGCCCCTCAGTGTTCTATTAATTACTGAAGCCCAGCTCTTAGACAAGCACACCTGCTTAAATTAATTTTTCATCTTTTGTCTAACATGTTCTTCTATTTGATCAGCGTGACTGGGTTTTAAACCAGCCCTGGGAGGATCTGTACAGGGAACAGAGCGAAGAACTCTATCTTCACTCGTGGCAGCTCTCAGCAGCAGCTTATAAAACATCCAAGTAAATTTCCCTTAACTTGGGCCAGAGGCAGAGCTACAGGCAGCAGGCAGAAGGGCTAACAGTGTGGCCGTGTCTGGCATTGGCTTTGTGCAACAGCTCTGCCCTTGCCCACTTTCTGCCTGCTTGGTCCCTGCAGGGTCCTGAGCACTCCTCTGCCCGCCCGGAGCGATTCCTGCAGATGTGCAACGACGATCCCGATGTCTTCCCCGTGAGTGGCAGTTGCACTGAGCTCAGCCTCCTGTGTCCCAGTTCCGACCACTGCCTTGAAATGGGGAGGGGTGTGCTCTGTGCAGCTCTGTGGTTGGGGTGGTGGTGTGGAGCAGGTAGTAGGAGGTGTGGGACACCCGGGAGGGATTGGGGGAAGGGACTGCACCTCCACTGCCCCTGGGGCTGCTGCACAGTGTGAGGTGGGGTAGGAGGGGGCTGCTAGCTGCCCCCATGGCTGCTCAACATGGAGGGCACAGACCTGTCAGGTCTTTGTGGGTCTCTGTGTGCTCTGGCGGGAGGAGGGAGGGCTGGGTGCCGGATCCGCGAGGCCAAGAGGCATGTTGTGTTTCTTGAAATCTGTTCCACTGCGCTCACCGAGGCAGAAACTGGATGACTTCGATGTGCGCCAGCTCTATGAGTGTAACTGGATCGTCGTGAACTGCTCCACTCCAGCCAACTTCTTCCACGTTCTCCGGCGCCAGATCCTCCTGCCCTTCCGTAAACCGGTCAGTGCCGGCAGCTCGGTATCGAGCTCGGTGCAGGACAGGGCAGCATCGGGTCCCTGCAGAGCCTGGGGACAGGATGTGGGGCGGGCTGGTTCTTGCACCTTGGCAGCAAACATGGGTGATTGGCTTCTTCCCAGGCCAACGACCTCTTGGTGTCAGGGACTGGCTCAGAACATGGTGTGCTGCTGGCCAGCTCGTGTGGGCTAGGATGGCTGCAGCCCCTTCCTGTGCTCCGTGGACAGGTTGGAGACAGCAGTGCCAGGCATCGGAAAATTATGGGGCTGGCAGCTTGCCTTTGGCTCTGGCTGTGGAGCAGGCAGGTCCCCAGCACCACCTCAGCCTTTGCCTCAAGGGAAACCCAGGCTGGGAAAGTCAGTGCTTGCAGAACCCAGTGCCCATCTAGCAGAGCATGGCAGCTGAGCAAGGAGCAAATCTCTGGAGGTTGCTCTTGCGCTCAGGCAGGGGGACAGGATGGGACAGTCAGCACTCTGGCCCTTGCTCGCAGGGCAGGGGTTCTGGTGATGCTGATCCCTCACTCTGCTTCTTCTCCCCACCTCCAGCTCATAATCTTCACTCCAAAGTCATTGCTGCGCCACCCCGAAGCCCGCTCCAGCTTTGATGACATGCTGCCAGGTATGAGCCATGTGGAGGAGTTGGTTCCACCCCGTGCCACCGCGGAATGAGGGGTGACGGCCAGGAGCTGGCCATACGGGGTAAAGTCCACCTGGCAGTGGCCTCCCCATGCCAGACAGCAGCTGACAACGGTGGCACTAGGGCATTGCTATGAGCATCCTGATCCAGTGGGAGGTGTCATTGCCCATGGCAAGGGAGTTCGATCTGGATGATCTATAATATCCCTGCCAACCCAAACCATTCCATGATTCTGTGATTGCAGGCAGCGTGCATGTGGAGCTCTGTGCCAGCATGGCACGTGCACTGCCTTCCTCCCTTCCCACACCCTTCTGTGGCCCCAGCTGTGGCCAGGCTGTGGCCATCTAATCCAGCAAATTAAAGCCACCCCTCGTTAGTGCCCCCCTGGCTTTCCAGGACTTGCCATGGCACTTCCTCCATTGGCAGCCGCTTCCCACCAGAGCGGAACAGCCAGGGTTTAGCAGCCCTGAGACCCACAGAGCCGTGATGGTTTGTACTGGGAGAGACAGCTTGTGCTGGGAGCCAGGTGCAGCACCGGTTGGTCTGGCCCTGCCTCCTCAGTTTTCCTGCTGGGACTGGGATCCTGAGAGAGGCCCAGGTGCTGATGGCTGCCAGTCTGATGCCCTGGGCTTTGTGGGTGACAGTGCTGTCCCCTCCTTTGGCAGGTACCCACTTCCTCCGCATCATCCCCGATGACGGCCCCGCAGCCCAGAACCCCAACCATGTGAAGCGGGTGTTGTTCTGCACTGGGAAGGTCTACTACGACCTGACCCGTGAGCGTAAGGCCCGGCAGATGGAGGCAGATGTGGCCATCACCAGGGTGGAGCAGGTGAGCAGGGTCTGAGGGTTGGAAGTGCTGGAGGGAAGGTATGGATCCAGAAGGACCTGGTCAGGCTTGAGAGGTGAGGCTGTGCAAACCTTGCGGAGTTCAACAAGGCCAAGGGCAAGGTCCTGGATCAGGGCAATCGCAAACATGGGTGCAGGCTGGATTTGGAGCAGTCCTGAAGAGGACTTGGGTGTGTTGCTGGATGAGACGTTCAACATGAGCCAACGAAGTGCACTTGCTCTCCAGAAGGCCACCCGTGTCCTGGGCTGCATCCAAAGCAGTGGGACCAGAGGGTGAGGGAGGAGATTCTGCCCCTGTGCTCCATTCTGGTGAGACCCCTGTGCCTTGCATTCAGCTCTGGAGTCCTCAGCACAGGAAGGGCATGGATCTGTTTTAACGGGTCCAGAGGAGGCCACAGAGATGATCCGAGGGCTGGAGAACCTCCTGTGTGAGGACAGGCTGGGAGAGTTGGGCTTGGTCAGACTAGAGCAGAGAAGTCTCTGGGGAGACCTTAGAGCAGCCTTCCAGGACTGAAAGGGGCTCCAGGAAAGCTGGGGAGGGGCTCTTGATCAGGGAGGGCAGGGACAGGAGGAGGGGGAACAGTTTTCAGCTGAAAGAGGGGAGATTGAGATGAGATCTTGGGGAGAAATGTTTCTTGTGAGGGTGGGGAGGCCCTGGCACAGGGTGCCCAGAGCCGTGGTGGCTGCCCCATCCCTGGAGGTGTTCCAGGCCAGGCTGGATGGGGCTTGGAGCCCCCTGATCCAGTGGGAGGGGTCCCAGCCCATGGCAGGGGGTGGCACTGGATGGGCTTTGAGGTCCCTTCTGACCCAAACCATTCCATGATTCTACGACTGTATGTGCCATGGACGCTGCTGTGAACCCATTCTATGTCCCCTGCAGCTCTCCCCGTTCCCTTTCGACCTCCTCCAGCGGGAAGCCCAGAAGTACCCGGCGGCCGAGCTGGTGTGGTGCCAGGAGGAGCACAAGAATCAGGGCTACTACGACTATGTCAAACCGCGGCTGCGCACAACCATCAACCGCTCCAAGCCTGTCTGGTAGGGTTGCAGGGTGTGGGGTGGGGGGAGTCTGGGGGGCACAGAGCCCCCCTCACCCACAGCTTCTCCCTTGCAGGTATGCAGGGCGCGAGCCGGCAGCTGCGCCCGCCACGGGCAACAAGAAGACCCACCTGACGGAGCTGCAGCGGCTGCTGGACACGGCCTTCAACCTGGACGCCTTCAAGGACCTGGCCTGAGCGCCAGCGTGCGCTGCGCCGTCCGTCTGTCTGCCTGTCTGTCTGTCCCCGCTCGCTCCCCCCCGTAACTACAGACCTTGTACCCCCCACGCTGTGCCTGAGTCCTTGTCTGGAACCGGGGCTGGGGGCTGCGCCGAGAGGGGCTGGGACAGGAGTGCGCGGACAGGACGGGACACAGCGAGCCCCCCAGCCCCGGGTGCTCCACGTTCGGCGGCGCTGGGGGAAGCAGTGTCGGGGCCGGGGGGGAAGGCGCGTTGGGGAGGCGGGGGCGGTGCTGAGGGTGTCGTTCCCGGGGGAGGGGGCGGGCCCGGGGAGGGACGGTGCTGAGCACTCGTCGAGGGGGAGATGAGACGAGACCAGCAGGGGTGGTTCGCGCTGTAGGGACTGCGCTGCCATCTGAGCTGAGGGGCGCGGGGGGGGCGGTGCTGGGAGAGGAGTGTCTCGCCGTGAGGGGGGGCGGTGCTGGGGGGCGGTTCCCGCTCGGGGGGCGGTGCTTGGGGGAGGGGTCTCGCTGGGGGAGGGGCGGTGATGGGGGGGGTTCTCGCCTGGGGAGGCGGTGCTGGGGGGTACGTTCGCGTTAGGGTCGGTCGCGCTCCCCACCCCCCCCGCGCCGCAAACGCTCCCCCTCCCGCTGTCACGCACGGCCCCCGCGCCGCGAGCCCCCCCTCCCCTCGCTCTGCCGCTCGGCGCTCGGCTGGCGGCGCCTGGCGAAGGGGGCGGGGCGGGCGCGTGGAGGAGCGAGCGGCCCCATTGTGCGCGGCGGCGAGCGGCCCCGCCTCCCCTCCCCCGCCTCCCCGTAGCGGCCGCGCGCGCCCCGCGCCGCCAGGGCCATCTTGGGCCGCGCCGGCGGTGAGGAGAGCGACCCGGGGAGGGCGGGGGGGGGTGGGGGGCGCGGGGATTCCGGGGGGGAGGGGACACCCGGGAAGGGCCCAGAGCGACACCCGCGGCGCGCTCCCGGCGGAGCCGGTGCGGGGCTCCCCGGCCCCGAGCGGTTCTCGCGGCTCCTCCGCCCGCTGAGGCCCCGGGCCGGGAGGGCCCCGCGCGGGGGGTCCTGGCGCAGACCCCCCTCCTCGCCCCGGTGCCGGCGGCCCCGGCTCCGACGCCCGTCAGCGCGGCGCCTCTTCCCCCACAGCCCTGGCCCCGCAGCGCTCGCCGCCGCCCCGAGGAACCCGCGCTCGCCGATGGCCTCCATGAACCCCGTGAAACCCTCGCTGCCGCCCCACGGGTGAGGGGCGCCCCCCGCCCGGCACAGCTGCCCCCGCCCGGCGCTTTCATTAATTTGTTTTTCTTTCTAGTGATGGTTCATTTGCATATGAGGCTGCTCCCTGGCAACCGAGCGCCAATCAGCCGCCGGGATCCCTCTCCGTGGTAACCACCGTCTGGGGGGTCAGCAACACCTCCCAGAGTCAGGTATTGGCGGCGTCCCCTGCCTCACCCACTGCCCCCGGGGCTGCCCCCACCTCACCCCGTGCCCCCCAGGGCTTTTTCCCACCTCACCCAGTGTATTCCAGGTCTGCCCTTGCCTCACCCATTGTTCCCAGGTCTGCCCTTGCCTCACCCTGTGCCCTCTTCTCACCCGGTGCTCCCCATGGTTGTCCTCACTCAGTGCCCCCCAGGGCTGCCCCTGCCTCACCCAGTGCACCCAACTCACCCGATGCCCTTATACTCCCAGGTTTTCGGCAGCACCATGGGCCCTGGGGGGAGCAGCTCCAGTGCCCCACTGCTACCCGGCATAGTGGGCACTGGATCGGGCATGAGCTCACCACCGTTCCTGCAGCAGCAACCCTTTGCTGAGGGGACATCCGGGAAGGCCTACGTGCAGCCAGGTGTCTATGGCCGCAACACCTACCCTGGTGGGCCAGGCTTTGCCGCCAGGTTAGGACAATTCTGCGCCCCTTGTCCTGGCAGGCGTCCTGCCATGAGGCCGCTGAGCGCCCCTGCCCTACCTCTCTGTCCTCCAGCTATGCCAGCGGCCCCAGTGGGATGGGGCTTCCCTCGCATGCGGGCCGAGCTCCTGCTGACTTCACCCAGGCTGCTGCTGCTGCTGCTGTGGCTGCTGCTGCTGCCACAGCCACAGCCACCGCGACAGCGACGGTGGCAGCGCTACAGGAGAAGCAGAGCCAGTATGGTGTGGTAAGAGCCTAGTCGTGGCAGAGCTGGGGAGGTGGCAGCCACCCCTGCCCTGCTGTGACCCACTGTCTCTCCCTGTTGCAGATGGGCACGGGGCAGCCCTTTTGCAGCCAATTCCTACCCCATGCCGGGCCACGTGGCCCCGCTGCCATGAGCCCAGCTGGCATGGCAGGTGTCATGGGTCCCTCTGGCGTCTCCCCTGTGAACATGAGCCCCACGCGGGCACCCGGTGCCAGCCCCCTGTATGGTGGGCAGCGGACGCCCCAGCATGCCTATACTGGTCCCCCTCCGAGCCAGCAGCTTCCCCGCCAGAGCCTCAAGCGGGTGTACTCCAGCGAGGTGAGTGTCTGTGATAGCTGGGCTCTGGGGTGCTGGGAGCGTCCCTGGCACTGACCCCCTGGCCCCGCAGGGATACCTGGCACAGCAGTACCTGCAGGGTGGGCAATACGCTGCAGCCAGCACCCAGTACGCTCCCAGCGTGCCCCAGCCTTCCACTCCGTCCCCCTCCTACCCTGGCCACAGGCTGCAGCAGGGTGTGGGCCAGTTCCTCTCCGCCTCTGGCAGCGCTGCGCCCTATTACAAGGTACTGGAGATGTGACAGTGGGCACAGGGGTGGGGTGGGTGTCTGCTGTCCTCCGGTGCCACCCCCAGGGCCCTCCCTCCTCCCGCAGCCGGTTGACCAGTTCAATGGGCAGAGCACCGGCTTCGCCAGCTACAGCCAGGTGGCCGTCAATGGGGTGAGTCCAGCGCCGGGTGGAGGGGGGCGATGCCAGCCCAGCCATGCGCTGAGGGTGCGTGGTGCCTCCGCAGCAAGGCCGGTCACTGCCGGGGTACCCCAGCTCCCCACTTCCCGGAAACCCCACACCGCCCGTGACACCAGGCGGTGTCATCCCCCCATACGCCTCTCTGGGCCAGGATGTCAAGGTGCCCTTTCTGCCGGATGGGAAGCCCAGCATCGCCGCCGTGCACCCGTCCCCCTTGGGTAGGAGCCCCCGGCCAGCAGCGTGGCAGAGACTTTCTTTCTCACCCTTCTTCCCTGCCCCTTTTCCTCCCCTTTTTCCCTGTTCCACCCCTCTTTTTTCTTCCCCTTTGCCCCCCCTGTGTTTTCCCCAGGCCCCAGTGCTCAGCCTGGTGCCCATGGCCCTTTTAAAGACCGGGGGGGGGAGGGGTCTCCAAGGAAAAGGGGTGGAGCTTCTGGTCATGGGGCGGGGTTTCAGCAATTGGGGGGCGGTTATGTAGAGGGGGCTGGGCTGTCTCGACTGGCAGGACTATGGACAGTGAGCGGGGTTTCTGCTGTGAGGGTGGGGTCTCATGCAAGGGGCGGGGCTTCCTGCACAGGGGCGTGAATGGCTGTGGTGGGCAGTGATTGGGTGCCCTAAGTGGGTGTGCCCCGAGGGGGTGGGGCCTCTGCAGGGCGTGCCCCGAGGGGGTGGGGCCTCTGCAGGGCTTTCCCTGAAGAGGCTGAGGCCTTTGCTTGACATGCGCCAGAGGGGGGCAGGGCTTCTGCAGGGCATGTCCCGAAGGGGCGGTGCGGTGCTGATGCTGAGGGACCCCCCAGGGCCAGCCACTGGGGAGGAGCTGCGGCTGACCTTCCCGGTGCGGGATGGTGTGGTGCTGGAGCCCTTCCGCCTGCAGCACAACTTGGCCGTCAGCAACCACGTCTTCCAGCTGCGTGACTCCGTCTACAAGACCCTCATGATGAGGTGGGGGCAGTGGCACAGCTCCATGGTGTCACACAGTGCTGCTCAGCGCAGTGCTATGCTGCATGGCTTGTCGCTGTGCAGCGTGGTTTGGTGTGGGGCTGTGTTGCGTATATTCAGCACGGCCTGGCGTGGTGCACAGCGTGGTTCAGCACAGCATGGTGGTTGTGGGGAGTAGTGATGCCTGCTGTGGCTGTTGCGGTGCCGTGTACATGGTGGTACCAGTGTGACTGTCACGGTGCCATGTGCGTGGTGGTACTAGCATGCATGTCATGGTGCTGTGTGTGGTGGTTCATTGCTGCAGCACAGTACTGTGGCGTGGTGGCTTGCATTTGGGTACACCTTGCCCACACCACTGCCTGCCCTGCCAGGCCTGACCTGGAGCTGCAGTTCAAGTGCTACCACCATGAGGACCGGCAGATGAACACCAACTGGCCAGCCTCTGTCCAGGTCAGCGTCAACGCTACACCGCTCACCATCGAGCGTGGTGACAACAAGACCTCCCACAAGCCGCTCTACCTGAAGCACGTCTGCCAGCCTGGCAGGAACACCATCCAGATCACTGTCACTGCCTGCTGCTGCGTGAGTTGCCGGGGGGGTGGGTCCTGGCACAGGGGGTCAGTGGATGGGGCCGCAGCTCAGCCCTCCCCGTCTCTCCGCAGTCCCACCTCTTCGTCCTGCAGCTGGTGCACCGGCCCTCGGTGCGCTCAGTGCTGCAGGGTCTCATCAAGAAGCGCCTGCTGCCCGCGGAGCACTGCATCACCAAAAGTGAGCACTGAGCCAGCACCCCTGGGAATGGGGACATCCTGGGGAGATGGGACACTGATCTGGGGAATGGAGCCATGGGGGAGCACACCCCCCCACTTCAGAGACTGCAGCAGAGGGGGGGACAGGACGCCCTCGTTCAGGGGCTGCAGTGGGGAGGAACCACACACACACAGAGTTCTGGGGGCTGCACTGTGGCAGAGGCGATGAGGCCCCAAGTACAGATGCCACCACAATGCCACCCACATCCCAGCATCCCAGTTCTGACCCTTGGTGCCTCCAACCCCCTGCCCCAGTCAAGCGCAACTTCAGCAGCGGGACCATCCCAGGGACACCGGGGCCCAACGGTGAGGACGGTGTGGAGCAAACAGCCATCAAGGTGTCCCTCAAGTGCCCCATCACCTTCCGAAGGATTCAGCTCCCGGCCAGGGGCCATGACTGCCGGCACATACAGGTAAGAGTGGGGGTGGAGGGCTGTGGGGTGTCCCCCCTTGTCGCTCGCTCAGCCACTATTCTCCCTTGCAGTGTTTCGACCTGGAGTCCTACCTGCAGCTCAACTGTGAGAGGGGGACATGGCGGTGTCCGGTCTGCAAGTGAGTGGGGCCCAGTAGGGGAAACCCTGGGTTCCCTGCCCACGTTGGGGGGTGTCCCTTCCCAGGGGGCGGAGGGGTGTCTACCTGCTGGAGGGAGTGGTCCCTTCCCTCACCTGTGTCTCTCCCTGCCTGTAGTAAGACAGCCTTGCTGGAGGGGCTGGAAGTGGACCAGTACATGCTGGGCATCCTGATCTACATCCAGAAGTAAGTGTCCCTGCTCCGTCTCTCTGTCCCTCTGTGGCTGGCACTGCTCCCAGAGCCTGAGCACTCCCCTGCCCTCCTGCCATCCCCAGCTCGGAGCACGAGGAGATCACCATTGACCCAACCTGCAGCTGGAAACCCGTTCCGGTCAAACCCGATATTCACATCAAGGAGGAGCCGGAGGGGCCGGTGCTGAAGCGGTGCCGGACGCTCAGTCCCACGCACATGGTGCTGCCCAACATCATGGAGATGATTGCAGCCCTGGGGCCCGGCTCTGTGCTGTTCCCAGCATTGCCACCACCGGCGGGTGCTGCCCCTGACTACAGTGCCCCCGGTATGGGGGTCCCATGAGATCATGGGACCATGGGGTTATTGGAACTCCCCCAAATCACCTCCTTTCCTCCAGCAGGTTCCAGCTTTCCAGGACCTGGGGGCTTCCCAGAGCCATTCCCTGCTCCCGGTGCCCCTGGCACACCGACGCTGGGCGACTTCGTGCCAGGACGCCCCCCCATCTCCTACCAGCCTGACATCCCGGGAGGGCTCCTGCCCCCCGAGAAGCCCCCTGCACCCCCTCTCCCCGCACAGGTCAGCTGGGATGCACGTGGGGGGCTCCCCTGGGGGGGGATGGCAGAGGAGGGGTCTCACAGTCGCACTGTCCCTCCAGCTGCCCCTGCTGGGGCAGATGGAGCCATCGCACCCGGCACAGCCGCTGCCACACCGGAGCACGGCAGCACGGCCCCCCCTGGCCCCCCCTGGCCCCCCGCACCCCACAGATCTCACCTTCGCCACTGCACCGGGCGAGGGGTCCGAGCAGGCCCTGGATGTGAGTATGGGAGGTGGCTGGGGGGTTGCGGGACCCTGTGGGTGCGGGGGGGTCGGGAGGCTGGTGCTCACCCGCTGCCCCCCCAGCTCCTGCCCGAGCTGACGAACCCTGACGAGCTGCTCTCCTACCTGGGCCCCCCCGACCTCCCCAGCAGCAGCAACGACGACCTCCTCTCCCTCTTCGAGAGCAACTGAGCCGCCTTTGCCCCCTGCCCGGCAGCAGCGCCGGGACCCCCACCCGGGGCTGCCCGGGGACACGCGGACAGACGGACGGGCTCGGCTCCCCAGGGGGACGTGCTGGGACGGACAGACGGACGGGCTCTACCCCCCACGCCCCGCTCTGTAGAGAGTGGACTCGCTGCAGCCCCCAGACTCCCTTATTTATCGGGCCCCGCTGTAAATGCGCGTTCGCCGCTCCCCGCTGTACCGCCCCCCCCTGCTCCCGCATCGCCGCTATTAAAGGATCGCCCCTCGGGTTCCGCGTCCTGCACGCCCCGCCCGTCCTTCAGTTGCTACCGCGGACAGCGCGGCGGCTCCCGTGCGGGAGGGGCCCCCTCAAACCCATCTTCCTCCCGCACCTGGGGTTCTGCGGCGGCTCCCGGGCAGGGAGGGGCCCCCGCACCACCCTTCCGCACCCCCCATCTCGCACCCCGGGGCACTGCGGCGACTCCTGGGTGGCTCGGTCCACCCCACACCTCCATTCCGCAATTCCATCCTTCCCCCCGCACCCGGGGTTTTGCGGCGGCTCCCGGGTAGGGAGGACCCCCCCCATCCCCACCTCTCCCCCGCGTCCGGCACTCTGCGGCGGCGCGGGCCCCCCCGCAGCTCCCGCACATGGGGCTCTGCATTGGTTCCCGGGCGGGGCGGCCCTTCCGTCGGGCTCCGCGCTCCCCCACCGCCTCGCCTCGCCTCGCCTCCCCTCCCCTCCCCCGCGCTCCCCCCGCCCTCCCCCTTCCCCCTTCCCCCCTCCTCCGCCCTCCCCCTTCCCCCCCCCCCCCCCCCCCAATTTCTCCGGTCCCTCCGTACCGCGCACGCGCGCCCCGCCCTGGCCGAGCGCGGTACCCCTTCCCCCCCTTTTCAAACGCGGCGCCGCTGATTGGCCGCGCGTTCCGCCGCTCTTCTGCCGCGCCCGCAGCCATTGGTCGGCGCCGCACGGGGAGGGGCGGGCTCTCTGCCGCCCTATATAAAGCGGGGCGCGGAGCCCGTTTCCTTCTGCTGCGCCGCGCCCGTCGTACTGACTTGTCGTTGCTGCCCCGCCATGGCCAACCCCATCGTGTTCTTCGACATCGCCGCCAACAACGAGCCCCTGGGCCGCGTCACCTTCGAGGTGGGGGCGGCGCGGACGGGGATGCGGCGGCAGCCGTTTCTGGCGGGGCGGTTGTGCGGGCAGCACCGCCTCCTCGTGGCCGCGGGTCGGGGTGGGGGTGGAGCGGCTGTGCCTGGGGGGCCCCGCGGCGGCAGCGGCCCCGGGCGTGGTGGAGGGGCTCTGGAGCACGTGCGGGAGCGGCAGTGCGGCCGCCATTTTGTGCCCGGACCCCCTTCCCCTCCTCCCCACTCCCTTCCGCCTCCCTCCTCTTCCCCCCCCCCCTTCCCCCCTCCCAGGCCCCGCGGCGCTTCCCGCCCCGGCGCTGCGGGAGCGGCTGCGGCAGCGCCCGCGGGGGCGGGACCCGAGGCGGGCGAGCGGCTGCCCCGCGGGGGCCGCATTCCCCGGCTCGCTGGGATGGCGCGGATCTTAACGCCGCATTCCTGGCTGGCTCCCGGGGCAGGGGGGGGGTGTGTGCGTGTGCGCCCGCACGGACAGACGGGCTGACGGCTCCTCTCTCCCTGCAGCTCTTCGCAGACAAGGTCCCCAAGACAGCAGGTGGGTAGCGCGGCGCTGGCCCCGCTGCGGCTGCACTAGAACTCGGTGTTCTCCGTCGTTCTGGGCAGAACCGAAACCTTTACAGCGATTTTGCTCTTCCTTTGCAGAAAACTTTCGTGCCCTGAGCACCGGAGAGAAGGGATTTGGCTACAAAGGGTCCTGCTTCCACAGAATCATTCCCGGGTTTATGTGCCAGGTGTGTGGTGCTCCTGCTGCAGACGGGGTTGGCCAGTTAGGAACGTCTGGTACCTCCGGGGATTTTAAGCAGTAGGTGCTGGCAGATTTGGGTTGGGAAGGTGGCTCTGCTTCCTGCCTACAGTTCCTGCAGCATTGCTGCACCTGGTTTAGGGGTATGTTCCTGTAACCTGGAGTCTCCTCCTGTGACCTGAAATGCTGCTTTTTCGCAGGGTGGCGACTTCACGCGCCACAATGGCACCGGTGGCAAATCCATCTATGGGGAGAAGTTCCCTGATGAGAACTTCATCCTGAAGCATACGGGCCCTGGCATCCTGTCCATGGCCAATGCTGGTCCCAACACGAATGGCTCCCAGTTCTTCATCTGCACTGCCAAGACTGAGTGGTGAGTGGAGGGCTGTGGACAGGTGGGCTTGGCGGTTTGCAGCCTCCATGCTGGCAGGGAAGGGACATTCCAGGCCTGGTGCGGGGGATCCTGTGTGGGGTTGGCAGGCACTAGCTGTGACCACTGCTTGTCCTGCAGGTTGGATGGCAAGCACGTTGTCTTCGGCTGTGTCAAGGAGGGGATGAATGTGGTGGAGGCCATGGAACGTTGTGGCTCCAAAGATGGCAAAACGAGCAAGAAGATCACCATCACTGACTGCGGGCAGCTTTCATAAACCCTTTTTTCAACAACTGATCATTCCTTCAGCAGCCTGGGTGCTGTGCCCTGCTGCAGCTCACCCCATCCCCACCCCACACCTGATGTACTGCTGCGTTTCTTCTGGGTCTCAGCGTCACTTGCATGGTCCAGCTGGGCCGTAATTACCTTTATGAGTCTAAATAAAACGAGTTAAACCACAGCAGCTGTCTTTTCTGTTCCTCGCTGGGATGGGTGGGGTGTGGGGCTGGTGGCAGAGGAAGAGGAGGAGGATGGTGCTGCTGTGGAAATGGGGAGTGAGACACCTTGCAGTGTGGGTACCATCTTGTCTCTCCACTGCCATGGGCCCTGCTGCACTTGTGGGGCTGTAGCACCCTTCTCTGGCATGGAGTGGGAGTGCCCTCACCTTTGGATGCCTTGTGGGGGGCACCTGCTGGCACTGAAGATGGCTGTGCTGGGAATGTGGGCATCCCAGTAAGGGGATGTTCAGGTCTGGGGGCATCTGTGTGCTCCCTCTTTCAGTAGCCTGGTTTAGAGGGAGCTATGGGTATGGGAGGATCCCAGTGGGCTCTGTTGGGGTGGTTCCAGTTTGGGGATGCCCAGCTCTGTTTGGTTTCCTGGTTTGGCACAGCCCCCATTTGGGTAGGGAGGTTGATGCTTGTCGTTCAAGGGAGGTCAGTCAGTTCTAGGATGATTCTAGTGCTTCCAGTTTGTGGGTGCCTGGTGTGGCATAGGCTCCAGTGCCTGATTGGTCTGGAAAGGCAGGGCTGGGCCCTCTTCTTCACCTGTGGGGTGTGACTGCAGTACCTGCATGGGTGCTGCTACCCTCCCCACCTGCCTGGAATCCTCTGTGCTGTCACTGTGATCCCTCTGCCTGCAGCTGGAGCTGAGCACCTGTGCTGAGGACCTCTGAGCTGGATGCAAGGCCCCAGGTGGGGTCTCACCAATGCAGAGTAAAGGAGCAAAATACCCTCCCTCGCCCTGCTGGCCAAGCTGCTTTGGACGCAACCCTGGACGTGAGTGGCTTTCTGCGCTGCAAGCCCACGTTTACTGTTCACATTGAGCTTCTCATGCACTGGGCACTCAAGTCCTTCTTGGCAGGGCTACTCTCAATCCTTGCATCCCCCAGCCTGCATTGATACTAGAGGGTGCCCCAACCCAAATGCAGGACTTTGCGCTTGTTCTCCTTGAATCTCTTAAGGTTCACGTGGGCCCACTTCTCAAGCTTGTTCAGGTCCGTCTGGATGATGTCCCATCCCTCAGGTGTGTCAACTGCACCACTCAGATAGGTGTCATCTGCAAACTTGCTGAGGGTGCCCTTGGTCCTGCTGTCTGTGTCATTGGTGATGACTGTAAACAGTTCCTCACTCCTGAGGGACACCACTTGTCACCAATCTCCATTTGGACATCAAGCCATTAACTGCTACCCTCTGGATATGACCATCCAGCCAATTCCTCATCCACAAAACAGTGCACCTATGCATCCAATCCATCTTTCTCCAACTCAGCGAGCAAGATGTTCTGGGGGACTGTGTCAAAGGCTTTACTTGAGTCCAATTAATTGATATCTACGGCTCTTCCCCTGTGCAGTGGTGCAGTCACTCCATCACAGAAGGCCACTAGGCTGGTCAGGCAGGGCTTGCCCTTGGTGAAGCCGTGCTGGCCGTCTCAGATCACCTCCCTGTCCTCCATGTGCTTTGGCATGGCTTCTAGGAGGGTTTGTTCCATCATCTTCCCAGGCACGGGGGTCATGCTGACAGGTCAGCAGTTCCCAGGGTTCTTTCAACTCTTTTTAAAAATGGGTGCCGTGTTTCCCCTCTTCCGGTCAGCCTTGACGTTTCAAAGATCATGGAGAGTGGCTCAGCAACAACTCCAGCCAGTTCCCTCAGGACCTGGAGATGCATCTCAGCCACCTGCACCACCAGGTGATCACGTCCTGTCACTACAGTGGACTTAAATGGACCTCTTTTAACTTCAGAGGACTTTTTCTTTTTGACTTCAGCGTACTTGTTTGTTAAATGGACATATTGACTTCAACTGACTTTGGCTTCAGTAGATTCGTTTTGGTTTCAATAGGCTTTCTTTACTTCTGTGGATCTGTTTTGACTTCAGTTGATTGTTTCGCCTTCAATGGACTTTAGACTTCAGTGGTTTTGTTTTGAATTAAATGGACTTCACTGGATTTATTTTGATTTCAATGCACTTGTTTTGACTTCTGTGGATACATTTTGTCTTTAGTGGATTTTTTTTTAACTCAGATGACTAATTTAGCCTTCAAGTGACTTGTTTTTATTTCAGTGGACTTTATCTTGACCTCAGTGGACTTGTTTTAATTTAAATGGACTTATTTTGATTTCAATGGACTTGAAAGGAATTATTTTGAAATCAGTGGACTTGTTTTAAGTTCAGTGGACTTCAGTGGAATTATTTTGACTTCAATGGACGTGTCCTTACTTCAATAAAATTATTTTGACTTGAGTTAACATTTTTTAACTGAAGTGGACTTATCTTGACTTCAGTGGAGTTGTTTGGACTTTAGTGGTCTTCAGTGGACTTCTTTTGACTTCAGTAGTCTTCTTTTGACTCCAATGAATTTGCTTCAAATTCAGTGGATTTATTTTGACTTCAAAGGAACTTTTATGACTCCAAGGGACTTGTTTTGACTTCAATAAATTTGTGCTGATTTCAATGGACTGTTTTTGACTTTAATATATTAGTTTTGGTTTCAGTGGACCTCCTTTGACTTCACTGGACATTTTTTTCTTAAGTGGACTTCAGTGGATGTATTTTGAAATCAGTGGACTTGTTTTAAGTTCAGTGGACTTCAGTGGAATTATTTTGACTTCAATGGACTTGTCCTCGCTTCAATATTTTGATTTCAGTGGACAGCTTTTGACGTACATGGACTTGTTTTGAACTCAATGGACTTGTTTTCAGTTCAATGGACTGTCGTTTGCTTCAGTGTACTTCTGAATTCTGTGGACTTCAATGCACTTGTTTCAACTTCAACAAGTTGAAACAGACTTGCTTTGACTGCAGTAAACTTGTATTCAGTTACATGGTCTTATTTTGAGTACCATGGTCTTATTTTGTCTCAAATGCACTTCTTTTTACTGCTGTGGACCTGTTTTGACTTTAGTGGTTTATTTTGCCTTCAATGGAATTGTTTTGAATTCAGTGGACCTATTTTCAGTTCAGTGGACTTCTTTTGACTTCACAAGACTTCTCTTTGACTCCAATGGATTTATTTTGAATTCAATCAACTTGTTTTGACTTTGATGGACTTTTTTTTACTTCAGTTGATGACTTTTGACTTCAATGGAGTTGTGTTGACTTCAAAGGACTTTTTTGACTTCAACAAATTACGTTTTGTTTCAATGGACCTTTTCTGGCTTCTGAGGACCTTTTTCACTTCAGTGGAATTGTTTCAATTTCAGTAGACTTTTTTGGACTTCAGTTGACTAGTTTAGCATTCATTGGACTTTCTAGACTTAAATGGACTTACATTGACCTCAAAGGGCTTATTTTGACTTCAGTGAACTTTGGAATCACTTTACATGTTTTGACTTAAATAATATGATTTGACTTTAAAAGACACTTTTTGACTTCAAAAGTCTTATTTTGACTTTGCATTGTGAGGAAAGGGAGTCTCAGAGCCCATTTTGGGGGTCTCTGTGCCTGTTTTTTTTAGTCTCTGTGCCTGTGATTGGGGTCTCAGCTGATTTTTTGTGTTCTTTTGACTTACTTTTGGCATCTCTGTGCCCATTTTTGAGGTCTCTCTGCCCAGTTTGGGGGTCTCTGGGCTTGTTTTTGCAGTGTCAGAGCCCATTTTGGGGGGGTCTCTGTGCCCATTTTTTGGGCCTCTTTGCCCATTTTGGGGGTTTCTGTGTGCCTTTTGTGTGTCTCTGGGCTTGTTTTGAGGGTCTCTGAGCCTGTTTAGGGATCCTCTCTTCCCCTTTTTTGTGTCTCTTTCCCAGTTTGGGAGGTCTCTGTGCTGATTTTTTTGATCTCTAGGTGAATTTGGGGGTTCTCTGGGCTTGTGCTTGTGGTTTGGGCACATGTTTTGGAGGTGTCTTTGCTCATTTTAGATGGGTCTATGCACCCATTTCGTTCCCTTTTCTGGAGTCTACAGTCTTCTTTCGGGGCCCCAGAGACCCCAAAACAAGCCTAGAGTCCCCCCCAGATGGTCCCAGAGATGCTCCAAACAAGCCAAATTATTGTAAAAATGGGTACAGAGAACAAAGAAATGAACACGGAATCCCCCAAAACAGGCACAGACATCCAAAAAATGTTCTCAGAGACACCAAAAACATGCTCGGAGCCCCCAAATGGGCACAGAATCCCCCAAAATGTGAAAATGAGCTGCACATACCCAGGGGGAGTGGGGGCGGTGGAGGGAAAGCGGGGGGCGCACACATGTGCAGTGGGGAAAGTCGGGAAAGGGGGCCTCTATGCCCTGTTTTTGGGATCTCTGTGACTATTTGGGGGGGGGTCTCTGCCCATTTTTAGTGTCACTAAGCTTGTTTTTTTTTCTCTCTGTGCAAGTTATTGGTGGTCTTTTGGCTTATTTTCAGTGTCTCTGTGCCCATTTTTAGGGTTTCTGCCCATTTTGGGTATCTCTGAACTTGCTTTTTGGGTCTCTGGGCCAATTTTATGGGTTTCTGGGCTAGTTTTTGTGGTTTCTGTGCCCATGTTGGGTGTTTCTCTTCCCATTTTGGGTGTACCCTGTGCCTATCTTTTGGTCTCTTTTCCTTTTTTGGGGGGTCTTAGATTTTTTTGGGGGGCCCAGAGACCCCCCAATATGGGCACAGAGATGGTATTTTGGGGTTCTCTGGGCCAATTTTTAATGTGTACTTCTTTTTTTTGCCTGTGTGCCCGTTATTGGATTCTAGGCCCATTTTTTTGTAATCTTTTGTCTTGTTTTGGCATCTCTGTGCCCATCTGGGGGATCTCTGTGTTCATTTCAGGGATTTCTGTGCTCTTCTTGAGGTCTCTGGACTTGTTTTTGTGGTTTCATTGCCCATTCGGGGGGTTTATTTTCCCATTCTTGGGGTCTCTGTGCCTGTTTTTTGGTCTCTATTCCCTTTTTTGTGTTCTTTGGTCTTTTTTGTGGGACCAGAGATGCCCAAAACAAGTCAAAAGCCCACAAAATGGGTATAGAGAACACCAAAATGCACACATAAACCCTCCAAACAGGTGCAAACATCCCCAAAATGTGTCCAGAGACACAAAAAATGTGCCCAGAGACCCTAAAACCAAGTTTAGAAACCATAAAAATGGGCATAGAGATACCAAAAATGGACACACAAGTCCTCAAAAACCTTGAAAATGCATGTGAAATTGTGGCAGACCCCACGCAATTGCACTGAAGGTCCAGGATCAGTGCATGCACAGTTGGGAAAGGCAGGAAAGGAGGTCTCTGTGCCCATTATTGTGGTCTAGGACCATTTTTTTGTGTTTTTTTGGCTGGGTTTTGGCGCCTCTATGCCCATTTCTTGTGTCTTTCTCTGCCCATTTTGAGTGTCTCTGCACACATTGCAGGGGTTTATGTGCCCATTTTTGTGTCTCTGCACTTGTTTCTGCAGTTCCTGCACCAGTTTTTGGGGTTCCTGTTCCCATTTTATGGTCTCAGTCTATTTTTACGTCTCTGTTCCTTTTTTGGGGGTCTTTTTTGAGGGCCCAAATATTCCCAAAATAGGCCTAGAGACCTGAAAAATGAGCCAAGAAATGTCCAAAAGGAGACAGGACCAAAAACGGGCACAAAGACCTCAAAAATACACACAACCTTCCCCCCCAAATGGGCAGAGACGTCCCTAAAATGGGGCCAGAGATGCAAAAAACGAGCACAGAGACTACCAAAACAAGCCTTGAGACCCCAAAAGTGGGAACAGACACCCCAGATGTGGACACAGAACCCTCAAAAAAGGTTAAAATGGGCTGCGCATGTGCAGTGCAGTGGAAGGTTGTCGCTCATGTGGAGTGTCAGAGAGGAAGGGCACTGTGCATGCGCAGTATTGAAGGATGGAAAAGGGGGTCTCTGTGTCCATTTTTTTGGTCTCTGAGCCCGTTATCGAGGATCAGACCATTTTTAGTGGTCTTATGGCCTATTTTAGGCATCTCTGCCCACACACAGAGAAATTTGTATAGAGACCTAAATATGGGCATAGAGACTCCTAAAACAAGGAAAAAGACGTAAAAAATGGGTGGAAACCTCCTAAAAAGGGCTAGAGACCCCCATACCAAACCGAGAGACCCCCCAAATGGGCATAGAGATTCTAAAAAATGACCCAGAGACCCCAAAAGTGGGCCCAGAGACCCTACAAGCAGGCACAGAGACAACCGAAAAAGATGAAAGTGGGCTGTGCGTGTGTGGGGGGCAGAGGAGGCTGATTCCATACATGTGCAGTCATGGTGGAGGTGCTGCTCATGCACAGTGTGCCCATTTTTTTTGGCATGGAGACTACCAAAACAAGCAAAAAGCCCACAACAATGGGCAGAAACCCAAAAAGCAAGAACAGAGACCTAAAATACTAGACCAGAGACCCCCAGAAAGGGCACAGAGACTCTAAAAATGGGTTCAGAGTCAACGATGCATGCCCAGTGGTGAAAGGCTTGCTCTCCTGCAGATGTGTCTTCTGCATTTTCAGTAGCACCCAGCTTCAAAATTGGAAAATTACCGTTGTCCAGGGATTTTTCCCAGACGAAAGGTGCCAGCACTGAAAGCTGTGGCTTGTTATCATCCTCTTCTGGTAGTGCTTTCACAACCACACAAAAACTGGGTATCTGTGCTTGCTTTAATAAAGAATGGCCTTATGTGGCTTATGCATTCTCTCAGCAGAGCCCGTCTTCAAAAATGCAAATGTCCAGGGATTGTTCACACAGGAAAGGTGCCAGCACTGATATCTGTGACATGTCAGAATCTTCCCCTGCCACTGCTTTCACAGCTCCCAACAAAGTGCTTGCTTTGCTATGGTCATGTGTGTCTTGTGCAGGCTCCAAAAGTGAAAAAATGTCAAATGTCTGGGAATTGCTCCCACAGGAGTCAGCGCTGAAAGCTATTGCTTGTTATGATTGTCCTCGTGCAACCTTTTCACAGCCACACAGAAACCGGGGATCTGCTCTTGTTCCGTTGAAGTGCAGACTTGTATCCTGTGCATTTTATCGCAGACCTCAGCTCAAATATTGTAAAATTGCAAACATCCAGAAATTGCTGCCACAGGAAAGGTGCCATCACTGAAAGCTGTTGCTTGTTAGGATCCTCATCTTAAAGTGCTTTCACAGACACAAAAACCTATGGGATTTGCACTTTTTTGCTGAAGAATGGATGTTTGTGTCTTGTGCATTCCCTCAGCAGAGTCCAACTCCAAAAATGCAAATGTCTAGGCATTGTTCACACAGGAAAGGTGGCAGCACTGATATCCATGGCCTGTTAGAATCTTCCCCTGACAGCACTTTCATAGCTTGCGACAAAGTGTGGATTTGCATTTGCTTTGTTGTGGTATGGTCACATGTGTCTTGTGCATTCTCAGCAGAACCTGGCAATAAAAATTGCAGAATTGTGAACGTCCAGGGAAGTGAAGATGCATGTCCACAGTGAAGATGCCAGCACTGAAAGCTGTTGCCTGTTAGAATCCTCATCTTGAAGCACTTTCACAGCCACACAAAAAGTGGGGATCTGCCCTTGCTTTGCTGAAGAACGGTCATTTCTGTCTCAAGCATTTGCAGCCAAGCCCAGCTTCAAAAACGCAAACATCCACGAAACTACAGCTAGAAGTCACTTAAGATCTAAGACTGTTCCACTCAGGAATGAGGCAAAACCAATGGCGCAACTTAAGCATGTTTACACTAATGCACACAGTATGGGCAAAAACCAGGGGGAGCTAGAAGTTGTTGTAAGGCAGGAAAACTATGATATAATCGCCATCACGGAAACATGGTAGGATGATTCACACAAATGGAATGCTGCCATGGTTGGCTATAAATTTTTCAGGTGGGATAGACTAGGAAGGAGAGGTGGTGGGGTAGCCCACTTGTCATGGTCCACTCAGAGACTCGTGATGATTCGTTTATCTTGATCTTGAAGCGCAAAATTAAGGCAGCCAAAATGCCAAGGGGTTATAATTCAATCAAAGAGGAACTTCATTATTTTTGCCCGTAAAGCGGCAGCGATAGACAGAGTGGGGAAAAGGGGAGGAAAAGGAGGAAAGAGGATTACAGAACCATCACGAGTCCAAAGGCGTCCCTATGGTCCCAGGCTCCAAACAGCATCCTGCCGGTCCTCAGTCGAGACTCGTCGTCACGACGGGTGATCTGTGATCCAGAGGTGGGGAGATCTCACCAGGGTTCGGTTAGGAACCATCATTTATGCTCAGCAGCAGCACCTCGCACCTCCTCTCTCCCATGGATTGAGGCCAATCTCCGCCTTCATTTCGCAATCCAGGCTGAACTGCGCAGGCCCCAGAAGTTCTCGCTTCGCTTGCCAGAACTCGTCTGCGCCTGCGCCACCTTGTGTTCGGGGGTCTTCTTCTTCCTCACCTCATCTTCCTCTCGTGACCGCTAGGTGACCTGAAGACCCTCCGCGAGTCTCTGCGCATGTTCTTCTTTGTCGGCTTTGGGTCAGGGAGGAGGTGGGGCAATTTTGGCTGAGGCAGCAGGTGAGATTCATCTTCTGGGCAGCAGCCATGCGGCCTCATCTTGGTTGTTGCTTGCAGTCCCAGGTACCAGAGGCTGCTTGTACCATACAGCTCTTTTCTCTCAGGGCGTTTGCTTCTTGGTCTCTCTCCAAGTCCCTGATGGCGATGTTGAGGCAAATACTGTTTTTTGGACCGACTCTTACACCACTATGTTAGAGAATGTTTTGATTGCATGGAGCTTAATAATGGCGATGATAGGGTTGAGTGTCTATGGGCAAAAATCAGTGGAACACCCAACAAGGCAGATATAGTGGTGGGATCCTGCTACGGGCTGTCTAACCAGGAAGAAGAAGCTGATGAGATCTTCTACAAGCAACTGGGAGAAGTCTTGTGACCGCTAGCCCTTGTTCTTGTGGGAGACTTCAACCTTCCAGATGTCTGCTGGAAGTATAATACAGCGGAAAGGATACAGTCTAGGAGGTTCATCAAGTGTATAGAAGACAACTTCCTAACACAACTGATGGATGAACCAACTAGAGATGGTGCCCCACTGGACCTGCTGTTTGTGAACAGAGAGGGCATTGTGGGAGATCTGACTGTTGGAGGATGCCTGGGGCACAGAATTCTCAGTTCTAGGAAGAGTAAGGAGGAGGTCAGCAGAACTGTGACCGGAGGGTTGACTTCAGGCTGTTTTTAAGGATGCTTGATAAAGTTCCTCGGGAGGCAGTTCTAAATAACAAAGGAGCCCAAGAGGGCTGGATGTTCCTCAGGAAGGAAATCCCGATGGCACAATAGCAGGCCCTGAAGCGGCAAGCTGGCAGAACTGTCAGGGTGTAGGTGAAGAAGCTGGAACTATGCCGCATTCATTTATGGAGTAGCTGTATATGACAACTTAGTCTTTAATTTACTAGACAAATGTCGTGCACTTTCCTACTTCAGTCAAAGATGTGTATGATCACAGTATCACAGTATCATAAGGTTGGAAAAGACCTTTGAGATCATCGAGTCCAACCTGTGACCCAACACCTACACCTACTCTTACTTGTCAACTACACCATGGCACTAAGAGCCTCATCCAAATTCTCTTTGAACACCTCCAGGGATGGTGACTCGACCACCTCCCTAGGCAGCGCATTCCAATGGCCAATCACCCTCTCAGTGAAGAATTTCTTCCTAATGTCAATCCTAAACCTCCCCTGGCGAAGCTTGAGACCACGTCCTCTTGTTCTGTCACCGGTCGCCTGAGAGAAGAGTCCAACTCCTGCCTGACTACAACCTCCTTTCAGGCAGTTGTAGAGAGCAATAAGGTCTCCCCTGAGCCTCCTCTTCTCCAGGCTAAACAACCCCAGCTCCCTCAGTCGCTCCTCACAGGGCTTGTGCTCCAGCCCCTTCCCCATCCTCATCGCTCTCCTCTGGACACACTCCAGCATCTCAACATCCTTCTTAAACTGAGGGCCCAGAACTGGACACAGCACTCGAGGTGCGGCCTGACCAGTGTCGAGTATAAGGGGACGATGACCTCTCTAGTCCTGCTGGCCACACTGTTCCTGATGCCGGCCAAGATACCATTGGCCTTCTTTGCCACTTGTGCACACTGCTGGCTCATGTTGAGTTTCCTGTCCACCAGCACGCCCAAGTCCCTTTCCGCCTGACTGCTCTCCAGCCACTCTGAACCCAGTCTGTAGCTCTACACGGGGTTGTTGTGTCCAAAGTGTAGAACCTGGCATTTGGACTTGTTAACCCTCATGCTATTGGAATCAGCCCTTCTCTCCAGCCTGTCAAGGTCCCTCTGTAGGGCCCTCCTACCCTCTAGCAGATCGACACTTCCTCCCAGCTTGGTATCATCTGCGAACTTGCTGATGAAGGACACGATCCCCTCATCCAGATCATCAATAAAGATATGATCTGCCCTCATTTCCCATTTTTCCTCCTCCCTTCGCCCCCATTTCCCGTTTCCTCCTCCCTTTTGCCCTTGATTCCAATTTCCTCCTCCCTTTGCCCCCGTTTCCTGCTTACTCCTCCCTTTGCCCTCTTTTCCCATTTCCTCCTCCCTTTTCCCGATTTCCTGTTTCCTCCTTCCTTTGCTCCCATTCCCCGTTTCCTCCTCCCTTTGACCCTGTTTCCCATTTCCTCCTCCCTTTGCCCCCATTTCCCATTTTTGGTGCTCAGTCCTCGGTGTGGAGCCCCCACCCCAAAATTTTACGCCCCACCAGGGTGTGCTGTGGGCACTGAGGGGTTTGGAAGCTCCTGCCAGACTGAGGGTGGATGGGGTCGTGGGGACACCCAGGGTCACCCCGCACCCCAAGAACACAGGGGCCAGCCTTTCCCTGTGCCACCCCCCCATGGCCCTTCCCTGCGGAGGGGAAGCTCAGGGGTCGGTTTGCAAATCAATCTTGCTTAAAAAATTAAACAACAGCAACAGGAAAGGGATTTTATTGCTTTAGAGAGACCCAAAGCAGAAACCCCCTTGTCCCCAGCAGCTCTCGCTGCCCGCCCTGCCCGGCCGCCCGGCCGCTGGGTCCGTCCTGCAGGGGCCGTAGAGCCCTGAGGGGCCGCAGGGTCTGGGGCATCCACGGGGCCCGGGAGAGGTGTCCCTTGGAGGAGGCTGTAGAGGAGGCAGAGCGAGGGGCAGGGGTGAGCCCTCTGCAGCCCCCAGGGCAGCTCTGCCAGCCCAGGGAGGAGAGAGACCGCGTGGCCCCAGCTTGGCCTCTGCTCTCTCTCACACGCACGGCTCCCAGCACTTGTGTCCGATGGACGCTCTGGGAATCCAGAGTGTGGGATGCACTGGTTGTGGGCCATTTACAGGCTGGCCCGTGACCTCTGTGATGTCACCCTCTCTGATGTCACCCTCTGTGACACTGACCTAGGAGACCGCTCTGCTCCCAGGGCCAAGCACTCTCTGACCTCAGTCTCCAGGATCAACGGAGGAGGCAGGTGGTCTCTCTGCTGGCAGCTGCCAGCGCATTCCTTGTGCATGAAAAGTAAAGCCACTGCAGTTCAGCCGTCGCAGAGCCCGCTGCCCATTCTGCTGGAGAGGAAACTCTGCCTCACGGCCAGGGTAGGTCAGCTCTGTCTGTGTCCCTTCCGTGCAGTCATTGCTCGCATTCACTCTCCAGGATAGGACCCCCACTTCTTCAGGGCTTTGTCAGCTCCTGTCCTTGTGCCTCCTGGAAGGCACAGCCTGTGCTCCTGCTTATTTTCTGCATGGGAAATTGTCTGCGCCCAGTGGGTCCCGTTTTGCTTTGACGGGGGCAGCCTGGCCCCGAGCTTCCTCACCCCGATCGTGTTTGCTTGCCGAGTGCTGCATCGCTGACTCCCGGCTTTGGAGGGAGCCCTGCTGGCCTGGCTGCTGGAGCTCCGTTCCAGTTGAGCTTCCTGCTCTTTTGCTCTGGGAGCTTTCGGAATGCTCTTCCATTGCAGTGTTGATTTCCATGGCTTTTGGGGTTTGACAGCGTAACCAGTGCAGTCGGGAGGCACAGGAGGCAGGGACCGGCAGCACGGCAAGGTCTGTCCCTGCAGAGCCTGGGGTCTCAGTCCCTTGGGGGTTGTCCTGGTCTCTCTTCTGGTGATCCCTGAAGCTGCCGGGGCCCAGAATGGACCTTTCTGGGTGTGGGAGCCCCGAACATGTGGAGTGAGTGCTTGCCAAACTCTCCTCTCGGCCCGTGAGAATAACTTATGTGGCTGCTCTGGGAATCTTGTGCTGCAAACATGCCTGACCTTGGAAGGACGTGTCCAGGGAGGGCAGCTTGTCCTCTCAGGATAAGCAGCGTAGCTTCAGACGGCTCTGGGACCCTGATGGGAACAAGGAGGTTAAGCTGACTTTCCTTGGGTTGGTTTTTTGTTTGGTTTGAAGGTAGGCAAGCGTGCGCGTTCCTTCTTGTCCTCATCTCCCTGGTGTTTGCCGACAGTTTTCCGTAAGTGCAGTCAGAGACAGAGTGGGATACCTGCCTGAGCCCTGCTCTCCCCTTGGTGTCCTAATGCCACCGGAGCTCCTGCAGGGATCCTTCAGGCAGCTGGGAAGGTCTCCTGTCCTAGCGGCAGCTTTCTGGCCACGCCTTGGTGTCAGGTGTGCCCCTTGGGCTGGATTGCGGCCCTGCCAGAAGGGAGTGGAAGAGGCTGGGGGTGCAGGGCGAGCACCTACAGGGTGGCAGCTGTGCCCCGGCTCAGCTCTGGCTTTGCTGCGGGACCGCATGGGGCCCTGCGTGCTGGGAAACGGCCCTGGGGCGCCCAGGGCTCCGCTCTGGCTCTGCCTTTGCCAGGCTGATGATGAGAGAGAGTTTGGTTCAAGAGAGTTTGGTCGGGGATGTACAGAGCGCCTGGAAAGGCAAGATGTTTGTGCTCCCTCCCAGAAACACCTGGAGGCACTGATGGAACTTTAGCCTTCCCGGTTGCTCCCTCGGCACCATTTGACCATAGTTTCCATTTCCCTCGTAGAGAAGCTTAGGCTGCCCATCATGGCTGTGCAGTTCCGTGCTATCAAGACGTACGCCGTACCCGGAGCAGTGGGACTTCTTGGACTGTGGTGGTTCTATTCCCGGCAAAGGGAACAAGCAATAATCCTTAGAAAAGGGCAGGATGAAGTGGCAGAAGAGACGAAGGAGAGGGAAGCCTGGGAGATGGAGCTGGCGGAGAAGGAAGCCCAACTGAGTCAGAAGGAAGATCAGCTGGTGCACAAAGAAGCCCAAATGGTGCAGAAGGAAGCCCAGCTGGCTCAGAAGGAAGCCCAACTGGAGCAGAAAGAAGCCCAGCAGGCGGAGAAAGAAAGCCAGCTGTCACAGAAAGAAGCCCAGCTGGTGCAGAAGGAAGCCCAACTGGAGCAGAAGGATGTCCAGCAGGTGCAGAAGGAAGCCCAGCTGAGTCAGAAGGAAGCCAAACTGGTGATCAAGGAAGACAAGGTGGCGCACAAAGAAGTCCAACTGGCAAAGAAGAAAGACCAGCTGGCCCAGAAGGAAGCCCAGCTGGAGCAGAAAGAAGCCCAGCAGGCAGAAAAGGAAGCCCAACTGGAGCAGAAGGATGTCCAGCAGACGCAGAAGGAAAGCCAGCTGGCACAGAAAGAAGCCCAGCTGACACAGATGGAAACCCAGCTGGCACAGAAAGAGGCCCAGCTGGCACAGAAGGAAGCTGAGCTCGTGAAAAACAAAGACCAGCTGGCTCAGAGAAATAAATAAAAGAACAGTTGCAAGGTTCCCTGTAGTCGCCAATCCATATACATCATTGAGTCAGGTGGGACCCGAAGACCAGTGGTATAGCGTTATAGATTTAAAAGACGCGTTTTGGGCTTGTCCACTAAGGGAGGATTGCAGGGATTACTTCGCCTTCGAGTGGGAAGATCCTGATTCACATAGAAACAGCAACTAAGGTGGACGGTGCTCCCACAAGGATTCACAGAGTCCCCAAATTTATTTGGGCAAGCATTAGAGCAGATTTTACTAAACTGTAAATTAGGAAAAGGAGTCACCTTGGTCCAATAGGTGGACGATTTATTGCTGGCAGGAAAAGAGGAAGAAGCTGTGAGACAGGAAAGTATCAAACTATTGAGTTTTTTTGAGTCTGCGGGGGTTAAGGGTATCAAAATCTGAATTAGAATTTGTGGAGAGAGAGGTAGAATGCTTGGGACATGGGCTAAGTGGAGGAGCTGGGAAATTGGATCCTGAAAGGGTAAATGCAACGTTGTCTATGCGGGCTCTGGGAGCAAGGGCACAAGTTCGGCAGTTGATAGGATTATTTGGCTATTGCAGGCAGTGGATCGAAGATTTCAGTGGGAAAGTAAAGCTTTTGTATAATAAGCTGACGAAGGATGGATCATTAAAATGGTCCCCTGGGGATGAAGAGGAATTGGAAAATTTGAAAGCTGAGTTAGTAAATGCCCCTGTATTGAGTCTACCAGACTTAAAAAGACCTTTTTTCCTGTTTGTAAATACTAGTGAAGGAACGGCTTTTGGAGTTCTGGCCCAAGACTGGGCGGGGAGTAAAAAACCTGTAGCATATATTTCAAAGCTTTTAGACCCCGTGAGTCGGGGATGGCCTACATGTTTGCAAGTGGTCGGGGCCGCAGCTTTATTAGTAGAAGAAGCAGTTAAGATTACCTTTGGGGGGGAACTAAAAGTGACATCCCCGCATGACATTAGGGGAGTATTGCAACAAAAAGCTGATTAAGGGATAACAGATGCGCGACTTATGAAATATGAGGGAATATTAATATCCTCCCCCAAGCTAACACTTGGAACCACCACATTAGAAAATCCCACAGAATTTTTATATGGAGAACCTAGCAAAAACTTAACCCATGATTGTTTGCGTAATATAGAGGACCAAACCAAAATAAGGCCCGATGTCGAAGAACAAGAACTAGAGGAAGGTGCAAAGCTCTTTGTGGGTGGGTCTTTCCGGGTAATCGAAGGGAAAAGAAAATGCAATAATTGATGGGAAAACTTTTAACGTAATAGAACCAGGGCCTTTAAGCCCAAACTGCTCCGCCCAGGCATGTGAATTATATGCAGTATTAAAGGCTCTTCAACACTTGAAGGGAAAAGTAGGGACCATATATACGGATTCGAAATATGCTTTTGGGGTGGGTGGCACACCTTTGGAAAACTCTGGGAAGAGAGAGGGTTAATTAATTCACAAGGGAAGGGGTTAGTACATCAGAAACTTACAATCCAGATTTTGCAAGCTATCAGGCAACCCGCCAGAATAGCGGTGGTACACCTGAAGGGACATCAGAAGGGACTAACTCCACTAGTTAGGGGACATAATCTAGCTGACCAAGAAGCTAGACGGGCCGCCCTTCTACCCCTACAGATGAAAAAGACAGCTACTGAAGTTCGAAGGGATTGTATTAACTGTGGAAGCAATTTACAAGGAATGCCATGTTATGCTTGTTGGGAGGACTTTGGAATAGAGTGCATACAATGTGCATGTAATAATCCAAAGTCTGAAGACTGCATCCTCCATGGAAAAGTTTTCCGTATTCTAAGTTTTACCATACAGGAAAGGGAGAAACTGACTCAAATGGGGGTTAAAGAGAAAGAAAAAGGGGGATGGGAACTGCCTGATGGGAGGGAAGTCCTTCCGAAGCCACTAGCCTTAAGAATAATGCAAAAAATACGTGAGAAAACCCACTGGGGAACCCAAGCTTTAGTCGATCAGTTTGCAACCACACAAATGTGAATTGGAATTTATAACATTGCTAAACGGATACCTAGAGACTGTATAACTTGCCAAAAAGTGAACAGAAGCCAATTTAGGGAACGACTACATGGAGGGAGGGAGTTGGCCCACAGACCCTTTTCGAATACACAAGTAGACTTTACTGAATTGCCGAAAGTGGGGAGATTCCCAACTAACGCCTCATATAGTGCAGTTAATGGCCAGGCGAGAAAAGCTGAAGACAAAAGGTTTACTCCTGCAGAGACCTCCTTTAGACATAGCAATTCACAGGATTAAGCCAGGAGATAGGGTGTTAATTAGATCCTGGAGAGAGGCCTCATTTACCCCTCGATGGGAAGGGCCTTATCTCGTTTTACTCACGACAGAGTCTGCTGTCAGGACGGCCGAGCGCGGATGGACTCATGCCAGCAGGGTAAAGGGCCCGGTACAAGATCCTTCTTGGAAAGTTGCGAGCACTCCCGGCGACCTAAAGCTGACGATTAAAAGGACTTAAATGGACTCAGTAACAATAGTACGAGTGGACAACGAAGGGGAACCATCTTCATTCGAACTCGCAAGTAACTTTAGAGTGAAGTGTAATAACCTGAGTTGTGAGTGTTACCCTTTTGTATGTTTTACCTGTAAAGTTTGCCGAGAACGGTAGTAGATCCATAGTAACGAGGGCATACCCCTAGAGGGGTATGTCACTCCTGTTATAACATTGAACGAGAAATAATTGACGCTACCCTTAGAATTAAAAGTATTGTTAGGAGAGATAGAAAATCAATCTCCCGAATGGTGGAACATCTATAGTTTTGGACATAGACCAGAATATTATTGTTATCACCCTAATGAAGCAATTCCACTGGTTGTAGAGATCACTAAGGTGTGCTGCTGCAAAACGCTAAAAGGAGTGAGGTGTGACTCACCTATGGTAATAGCTAGCAATTGGAAAGCATATAAACGGAGACGAGCGAAAAAAAAAATTAACCCGGAGCCCCCTGAAGAGTACCCTTGTTGCCGAGAAGGCGGGAATCCTCGGGGCTCGAAGCAACGGAGTCGCCGACCGAGGCAAAGGGGTAAAACACAGTGGGGGAAAGGATTCTGGGATTGAAATCGCGCCAATGTACTGGAAGAACTGCCCCAATGCTAACTCGAACTTGAAACCGCCAAGGGAGTACACCCCTCCGAAAGTAAGGCGTGTTAACTGGCAGCAAAGGATGGCAAAACCCCAATCCCAGTTTTATCACAGGAAGAAATCTTACCCTTCTTGGCAAGCTATAATAATTATTTTAGGAGTTTTGTAACTTAAACATGAAAGAAAATCCCCTGTGGAAATTGTTAAATACCACCTATCAGCTTTTGAACTCTACTAATCCAAATATGACCCAACACTGTTGGCTATGTTTGGACACAAACCCTCCCTTTTATGAAGCAGTAGGAGTCCCTTCAAAATCAAAGAGATTGAATGGATCAAATCCATCCCAGTGTTTATGGGGAGATAGAAAACAAGGATTAACAATGCAACCTGTGTCCGGAAAGGGAAGGTGTACAGGGAATATACCTCCAAGTAAAAATCGTCTATGTAAGGAAAAGGTCTCTCTAAAAGGAAAACCTCCCGCAGATTGGCTAATACCAGCGGGCAACACCAAGTGGATTTCTTCCAAGACGGGGGTCACACCTTGTTTGTCACTTAAATTGTTTAATGAGAGTGACGAATCTTGTATACAAGTAATAGTTGTTCCCCGAATAATACGTCAGCCTGAGGATTTTGTGTATAATTATGAAACTATTCAGAGTCTCCATATTCAAAAACGGGAACCGTTCACTGCTCTAACTGTAGCCACCTTAATGGCAGTGGCAGCTGCTGGAATGGGAACAGGAATAGCATCGTTAGTCCATCAGAACGAAAAATTCCGGTCCCTGAGAGTGGCCGTAGATGAGGACATAGCCCAGTTTGAGAAATCAATTAGTGCACTAGAAAAATCGTGAAGGTCATTGTCAGAAGTAGTATTGCAGAATCGAAGGGGGTTGGACCTTTTGCTTTTACAACAAGGAGGGTTATGTGCAGCTTTGGGAGAACAATGTTGTGTCTACACAGACCATACTGGAATAGTGCGAGACACCATGGCTAAAGTAAGAGAAGGGTTAGAGCGTAGAAAGAGAGAAAGAGAAGCGCAACAGAGTTGGTATGAGAATTGGTTTAACCTTTCTAATTGGCTCACTACGCTACTATCTACCATAGCCGGTCCATTAATACTCTTCATTGTAGGACTTACATTTGGACCGTGTATTTTCAACAAAATAATTAGCATTGTGAAAAATCGATTGGAGGCAGCACATTTGATGCTTATCCGAGCGAAGGATGAGCCAATAGATCAAGAGTCAAACATAGCTGAAGCCTTAGTTTTAAGCCATAACGAGCGACAGCGGTTTGATGAACAAAATGGAGAAAAGAAAAGGGGGGAACTGTAATAGATGTTTAATGTTCATCCGTGTTTGTTCATCAGACTTCGTCCCGATAAATAGAAAATACCGTTGATCTGAGGGCATTAATGGGGGCTGGTATAGTTTCAAAGGGCAAGCCGCAGACATTCCAGACGGAGCATCTGGATGGGCAATCACGGTTGGAGAGCTTGCTCGCAAGCACTCGAGTAGTCTGGGGGGCCTGACACAACATTTAGCCAAGGTATGATGTTTTAACCAGATAGGGTAAAAGTTATTTGTGGGAAACTGTTAAAGAGGTTGGGCCCCTCTCCTTCAATCACCAGAGAACTGGTAAGAACTTCAAAGACCGGATGCGCAGAGCACACCAGGGAGACTACGTGGCGCAAGACCAGCGGGAAACCTACGTAGCACTAATGCTATAAAAAGAGGGGAGTGGGAGAAGGAGGCGCGCGCCGTTGGTGGAGCAGGGACTCCCCGGCCGCCCAGCTGCTGTTTTGCTTATTGCTGCTTGCTCGATAAACCTGATTGGCTTTAATTGAACTTGCTCCTGTCTATTTATTGGAACGCATTTATAACAGGAGCCGGTTTTTTTCCTTCGGTTTCACGCGCTTTTGGCTCTGGGGGAGGAGCAGCGCGGCGCCGTGGAGCAGCCATAGCGGTACCGGCAGCGGCAGCCACAGCAGCGGACGCTGAGGTGCAACTCGTGGGGTTTTGCAGTCTCTGGAGGAAGCATCATTGGTCATCTCATCTTCCACAGCTCCTGCAGAACTCGCACACATCCTTTTCCCTCATTCTCTTCCCGGCCCTCGGCTAAGAACTGGATCTATAGCGTTATGGATTCAGTGTCTATGGCTTTCATTTGGGATGTGTTCTTAAGGTTGCACTCCTGCACCAGCCCAAGCTGTTACCTCTGGGGACACAGTGATTATGTTACCTACCCTCAGGGAGGGACAGAGGAGAGTGTTTCATCTCAACCTTTTATTCAGGCACCTTTTAGGTTTGCTACAGCAGCTTTTGGGAAGCCTAACCTCTCGCTAGATGCCAGGGATCTCCTACTTGATATCATACTTGTGGTGATTTGTCTGCATGGTAGCGTTACGATCTATCTTGGGTGTGAAGCCAGGAACAGGGGTGGTCGGGAATGCAAGCAGAAGCAAGGAAAGGAAAAAAAGAAGAGAGAGAGTAAGACACCTGATGTTCTGGTAGCTCAAGACGTGGCTAAACCAGAGGAACAGCAGCTATGAGTGGGGGTCCCTCTGGATTTGAGGGGTCCCTATGAAATGAGGGAGGGAGGGCCATAGGGGTTTGGGGAATCCCTATGGATTTGGGAGGGGTGTAGGGGCTTAGAGGGTCCCTATGAATTTGGGGGGGGCATCGGTGCTTGAGGATTTCCCCACGGATTTGGAGGTCCCTGTGGATTTCGGGGGGGAGGGGAGGGGCAGAGGGGCTTGATAGGTTCCTGTGGATCTGAGGGAGGTCCCTATGGATTGGAGGAGTCCCTCTGGACTTAGGGGGTCCCTACTGACTTTGAGGGGGTTGCAGTGGACTTGGGGATCTCCCTGGATGCCTGGATTCCTCCTGGGGGCCCCTATGGGCTTAGGGTGGGCTCCATGGATTTAGGGGGTCACTGGATGCCTGGGTCCCTCCTGGGAGTTGCTGTGGACTTGAGGGGGTCCTTGTGGACTTGGGAGGTCCCTATGGACTCAGAGGGTGTTGCTATGCAGCTGGGATCTCCCAAGGTGCCTGGGTTCCTCCTGGGGGTCCCCATGGACTTGAGGGGTCTCTATGGGTTTGGGGGGACCCTCTCTGTGGAGCTGAGGTGCCCCCCCATGGATTTGGGAGGGGGGCCCCAAGGACTCAGGGTGGGAAGGGGGGTTCCTGTGCACCTGGGTCTCCCAGAGTGCCAGGGTTCCTCCTGGGAGTCCACATGGACTCAGGGGTGTCCCTATGGATTTGGGGGGGGGAGGGGGGGGGGCTACGGTCTTGAGGGTTCACTATGGATTTGGGGGGTCGTCCCTATTGACTTGGGGAGAGTTGGTATAGACGTAGGGAGTTCCCTGGATGCCTGGGTTCCTCTTGGGCCTCCCGATGGCTTTGGCGTAGCTCCCTATGGACTTGCCCCACACCCTATGGCTTTAAGGGACGCCCTATGGACTTGGACCCCCTCCATGGCTTTGGGGGACCCCCCATGGACTTGGACCCCCTTGACCCCCCCGTGTCCCCTGAGGTCCGTGCTGGGCCATGAGGCAATGAAGCGGATGCAGATGTCAAACGTGCTGGTGTCAGGGCTGCGTGGGCTCGAGGGGGAGGTGGCCAAGGGCCAAACACCCCCCTTGAGGTACTTCATCTACCCCTGCTATCTTTCTTGGGGCTTATAAGGGGAGATAGATACCCCCCCACCCCCCACCCCCCACCCCCCATCCTTGTTAATTAATCTTAATTACTTACTGAAAGTGGGCACTGGTGAATCACTCCTGGGTGTAATCAGCGGCCATGAGGATTCCTTCTCTGGGGTGACTGCGGTCCCAGGGGAGCTCAGTGCCCCCCTTGTGGTAATTAATCTGCCCCCGCAGTCATTACTGGGGTTTATTAGGGCACGTTAGTGCTCCACACTGGGCTACTAATTAACCAGAGAGGCGATTAATTAATCTCGGGGTTCATTAGCCTCCATGGGGTGTTGTTTTTTGGGGTGATGTTGTTTCCAGGGGAGCTAAATTCCCCCCTTGGGGTAATTAATCCACTCATGCAGTGGGACCTCCCAGTATATGCATGGGACCCCAAGTATCTAACTCCCCCTCCCCCACACCTGTGCCTGGGACCCCCGACATCTGCCTGAGACCCCAACATCTGTGTAAGACCCCCACATCTGCCTGGGACCTCCCAGTATCGGCCTGGCACCCTCAGTATCTGCCTGCCTGCCCCCCCTCATCTGCCTGTGCCCCCTCCACATCTGCCTGGGAACCCAACATCCGATTGGATCCCCTCTTGCCCTCCTGGGGACCCCCAGAATTTCTCCACCCCTGCCGTGGTCTCCTTGTCCGTCTGCCTCCTCCCGGAGCCGGACGCAGGGACAGATGGACAGAGGGACACACGAGTAGAAGGCAGACGGGTGGACAGATGGACAGACAGGTGGGCAGACACATGGATGGACAGACAGCTGGGATGGGCAGAGGGACAGACAGAGTGGGGGATGTAGAGATGGGCGGGGAGACCGGTGAACAGACAGGGGTGGACGAGTGTGTGAGCAGATGGATGGACAGAGGGACAGACAGATGGGAGTGTGGAGAGATGGGGGGACAGGCAGACGGACAGGCAGAGGCCTGGCTGACTGGGCAGACAGAGGGACAGCCGGTCAGGCTGACAGCTGGCCACGGTGCCAACAGGTGGTGGTACTGACCAAATTGCCGCTGGAGGAGCAGCTCTGCGTCGGGGATTTCTGCCACAGCTGCGGCATCAAACTCCTAGTGGCCGACACACGTGGGCTCTTCAGGTGAGAGGGAACCCCAGCATCCATAGGGGACCCCAAAGTCCGTGGAGCTCCCCGACATCCATAGGGGACCCCAAAGTCCATAGGGGCTCCCCAACATCCATAAGGCCTCCAGTTCCATAGAGGCCTTTTTAGATGGCTGATGATGCCCCTGAACGAATTACATTGCTCTGGGCAGGCTGACCCTGGCCTCTCCTGCCAGGAATACGGGCCGTGCTGCTGGCAGCTCTGGGCAGGAGCAGGAGCACGGGAGTGGGAAGCAGCAGCTCCCCTCACAACACAGCCTCACCTCCATCACCCCGCTGGGGACAAGGGTGAACGATCGATCCGAGAGGAAGCTGTGTTGCTGTCAGCTCCCCAGAGAGTGCAGAGCTGGGTTGGGTTGTGTCTATGATGCCTGTCCACCGCGAGGGACACGGACACACCACCCAGCTCCTTCCTCTCCTGCTGAGACACCATCAGTGCCAACAGCAACCGCAGGGTCAGCTATGCAGCCACCCTGTGAGACCTCTGCGATTGCTCTTTGGGAAGCGCAGCCAGAGGTTCAGCAGCTTTAAGCAGGAAACCCTCAGCGTGCCCATCGTGACACCACTGAGAAAAGGGAAATGAGAGAAAACGAGACCTGTGGGTTGGAACCAAACACTAGAACATGGTATTTGTTAAATGTGCCTTGTCTTTGCCCAGTTCTACAAGAACACACTGGCACTAAAATCAATGAAACAGTTCCTACTGTTGTATAACAGGGGCTGGGCAATTCAGTCCACTTTTTCCAGGTTTGAAATGCCACTGAGTAGAAAGAAAAGAAGAATAAAGCCCATCAGTTTGATGTTTTTCCCTTGCCACTGAGAAAAGGGCAAATGAGAGAAGAAGAGACCTGTGGGTTTGACCCGAACACCAGAAAAGCTTTAATGAAACAAGAACATTAAAAGGAAGAGAAGAAAATATATACGAGTACAGAAAACCAGGTCAGACTCCTGTGATGACCAATGCGCCACTGCTGGCGCTGCAGGGCAGGTGCGAGGAAGGTCGCAGGCTGGACCCAGGATCTGGACCCAGGAACACATGGATGGGTCCAGGGGTTGGCAGAGAGATGAGGCCTCACCCGAGTGTTGGCCATCGAAGAAGAGCACTTGACCCTCGTGATCTGGAGATCCCTGGCAGCGTTGGCTGTGCAGTAGGCGGTCAGGCAGTGCCAGAGCCGCGCGCAGCCCTTGCGCAGGCACCACCTTGCCTTGCCTAGGAGTGGCTCCTCACAGCCCTTGCTCTCCAGCCCCTCACCAGCGTCAGTGCCCTTCTCTGGACGCGCTCCAGCCTCTCAGTGTCCTTCTTGGAGTGAGGGGCCCAAAACTGACCCCAGCACTCGAGGTGCGGCCTCCCCAGCGCTGAGCACAGGGGCACAATCCCCTCCCTGCTCCTGCTGGCCACGCTGTGTCTGGCACAGGCCCAGATGCCATTGGCCCTCTTGGCCACCTGGGCCACTGCTGGCTCATGTTCAGCCGCTGCCAACCAACACCCCTAGAGCCTTCTCTGCCAGGCAGCTCTCCAGCCACTCTTCCCCAAGCCTGTATCACTGCACGGGGTTGTTGTGTCCCATATGGAGGTCTCTGCACTTGGACTTCTATGAATCTCCTGGCTCTTCTGCCCATCTCCAGTGCAGAGACTGGAGCAGCTGGGACGGCAGCCGCGTGCCTGCAACCATTTGGTGTTTCCCGTAGGACTCCAAGATTTCCCTTGGAGGAGGCTGTAGTGGCGGCACAGCATGGGTGCAAAGGGCAGGGGTGACCCCCCTGCAGCCCCCAGGGCAGCTCTGCCAGCCCAGGGAGGAGAGAGACCACGTGGCCCCAGCTTGGCCTCTGCTCTCTCTCACACGCACGGCTCCCAGCACTTGTGTCCGATGGACGCTCTGGGAATCCAGAGTGTGGGATGCACTGGTTGTGGGCCATTTATACGCTGGCCCGTGACCTCTGCGATGTCACCCTCTCTGATGTCACCCTCTCTGATGTCACCCTCTGTGACACTGACCTAGGAGACCGCTCTGCTCCCAGGGCCAAGCACTCTCTGGCCTCAGTCTCCAGGATCAACGGAGGAGGCAGGTGGTCTCTCTGCTGGCAGCTGCCAGCGCATTCCTTGTGCATGAAAAGTAAAGCCACTGCAGTTCAGCCGTCGCAGAGCCCGCTGCCCCTTCTGCTGGAGAGGAAACTCTGCCTCACGGCCAGTGTAGGTCAGCTCTGTCTGTGTCCCTTCCGTGCAGTCATTGCTCGCATTCACTCTCCAGGATAGGACCCCCACTTCTTCAGGGCTTTGTCAGCTCCTGTCCTTGTGCCTCCTGGAAGGCACAGCTTGTGCTCCTGCTTATTTTCTGCATGGGAAATTGTCTGCGCCCAGTGGGTCCCGTTTTGCTTTGACGGGGGCAGCCTGGCCCCGAGCTTCCTCACCCCGATCGTGTTTGCTTGCCGAGTGCTGCATCGCTGACTCCCGGCTTTGGAGGGAGCCCTGCTGGCCTGGCTGCTGGAGCTCCGTTCCAGTTGAGCTTCCTGCTCTTTTGCTCTGGGAGCTTTCGGAATGCTCTTTCATTGCAGTGTTGATTTCCATGGCTTTTGGGGTTTGACAGCGTAACCAGTGCAGTCGGGAGGCACAGGAGGCAGGGACCGGCAGCACGGCAAGGTCTGTCCCTGCAGAGCCTGGGGTCTCAGTCCCTTGGGGGTTGTCCTGGTCTCTCTTCTGGTGATCCCTGAAGCTGCCGGGGCCCAGAATGGACCTTTCTGGGTGTGGGAGCCCCGAACATGTGGAGTGAGTGCTTGCCAAACTCTCCTCTCGGCCCGTGAGAATAACTTATGTGGCTGCTCTGGGAATCTTGTGCTGCAAACATGCCTGACCTTGGAAGGACGTGTCCAGGGAGGGCAGCTTGTCCTCTCAGGATAAGCAGCGTAGCTTCAGACGGCTCTGGGACCCTGATGAGAACAAGGAGATTAAGCTGACTTTCCTTGGGTTGGTTTTTTGTTTGGTTTGAAGGTAGGCAAGCGTGTGCATTCCTTCTTGTCCTCATCTCCCTGGTGTTTGCCGACAGTTTTCTGTAAGTGCAGTCAGAGACAGAGTGGGATACCTGCCTGAGCCCTGCTCTCCCCTTGGTGTCCTAATGCCACCGGAGCTCCTGCAGGGATCCTTCAGGCAGCTGGGAAGGTCTCCTGTCCTAGCGGCAGCTTTCTGGCCATGCCTTGATGTCAGGTGTGCCCCTTGGGCTGGATTGCGGCCCTGCCAGAAGGGAGTGGAAGAGGCTGGGGGTGCAGGGCGAGCACCTACAGGGTGGCAGCTGTGCCCCGGCTCAGCTCTGGCTTTGCTGCGGGACCGCATGGGGCCCTGCGTGCTGGGAAATGGCCCTGGGGCAGCCAGGGCTCCGCTCTGGCTCTGCCTTTGCCAGGCTGACGATGTCTGCTTCCAGAGAGTTTGGTCGGGGATGTACAGAGCGCCTGGAAAGGCAAGATGTTTGTGCTCCCTCCCAGAAACACCTGGAGGCACTGATGGAACTTTAGCCTTCCCGGTCGCTCCCTCGGCACCATTTGACCATAGTTTCCATTTCCCTCGTAGAGAAGCTTAGGCTGCCCATCATGGCTGTGCAGTTCCGTGCTATCAAGACGTACGCCGTACCCGGAGCAGTGGGACTTCTTGGACTGTGGTGGTTCTATTCCCGGCAAAGGGAACAAGCAATAATCCTTAGAAAAGGGCAGGATGAAGTGGCAGAAGAGACGAAGGAGAGGGAAGACTGGGAGATGGAGCTGGCGGAGAAGGAAGCCCAACTGAGTCAGAAGGAAGATCAGCTGGCTCACAAAGAAGCCCAAATGGTGCAGAAGGAAGCCCAGCAGGCACAGAAGGAAAATGAGCTTGTGAAAAACAAAGCCCAGATGGCTCAGAAGGAAGCCAAGCTGGCTCAGAAGGAATCCCAACTGGAGCAGAAAGAAGCCCAGCAGGCACAAAAGGAAGCCCAACTGGAGTGGAAGGATGTCCAGCAGGCACAGAAGGAAGCCCAGCTGGCACAAAAGGAAGCCCAACAGGCACAGAAGGAAGCCCAGCTCGTGAAAAATAAAGGCCAGCTGGCGCATAAGGAAGAACAGCTGGCTCAGAAGGAAGCCCAACTGGAGCAGAAAGAAGCCCAGCAAGCACAGAAGGAAGCCCAGCTGAATCAGAAGGAAGCCAAACTGGTGCTTAAGGAAGACAAGCTGGCACACCAAGAAGTCCAACTGGCAAAGAAGAAAGACCAGCTGGCCCAGAAGGAAGCTCAGCTTGTGAAAAACGAAAGCCAGCTGGTGCAGAAGGAAGAACATCTGGCGGAGAAGGAAGCCCAAATGGTGTGGAAGGAAGCCCATCTGGAGAAGAAGGAAGTCCAGCAGGTGCAGAAGGAAGCCCAGCTGGCCCAGAAGGAAGAACAGCTGGCTGAGAAGGAAGCCCAACTGCAGCAGAAAGAAGCCCAGCAAGTGCAGAAGGACTTCCATCTGGCACTGACAGAAGCCCAGCTGGCACAGATAGAAACCGAGCTGTCACAGATGGAAACCACACTGGAACAGATGGAAACCATCCAGGTGCAGAAAGAAGCCCAGCTGGCGCAGAAGGAAGCCCAGCTGGCGCAGAAGGAAGCCCAGATGGTGCATAAGGAAGCCCAACACATGCAGAAGGAAACCCAGCTGGAACAGAAGGAAGCCCAGCTGGTACAGAAAGAAGTCCGGCTGACGCAGAAGGAAGCCCAACTGAGTCAGAAGGAAGCCAAACTGGCGCTCAAGGAAGACAAGATGACAAAGAATAAAGACTAGCTGGCTGAGAAGAAAGCCCAGCTCATGCAGAAAGAAGCCCAGCAGGCCCATAAGAAATCCCAGCTGGCACAGATCGAAGACCAGCTGGCGCAGAAGGAAGCCCAGCTCGTGCAGACAAAAGACCAGCTGGCACAGAGCGAAGATCAGCTGGAACAGAAGAAAGCCCAGTTGGCGCAGAAGGATGCCCAGCTGCAGGAAAAGGCGGACTGGCTCCAGAGGCAATGGCAGAATCTGGACCAAGCACGTGAGGAAGAGCGGTGGGTGAACGACTACATGCAGCGTAACTGGGCGAGATTTGTTAAAGAGTGGGAGCAGCTCCAGAGGGAGAAGGCACAGTGGAAAGTGGATCGCTCCACTGCAGAGCAATAGAAGCCTGCCCACACCCAGGAAAGCGATGTCGAGGGCCAGGTTACTGGGGAAACCATGTGCTTGGGCAATTATTTCTTTGGCAGAGAAATGACACCAGCGCTGCTTTTGCACCGTTGCCTTTCCTTGCCGCTTGCATTGTCTGAGGCCGTTTGTAAATTGATGTTGGTTTGTGGGGAAAATAAAGAATCATAGAACCATAGGATGTCCTGAGTTGGAAAGGACCTTTTCCCAATATCCAGCCTAAGCCTCCCCGGCACATCTTCCTGTCATTTCCTCGGGTCCTGTCCCTGGGAAGAGCTCAGCGCCTGCTCGTCCTCCTCCTCTTTTGAAGAAGCTGTAGAGTGCAATGAGGTCTCCCCTCAGCCTTTTCTCCAGGCTGGACAGACCAAGTGCCCGTATCTGCTCTTCATACGACTTCCCCTCTAAAGCCTTCAGCAACTTGGATCCTTCTCCGGACACTCTCCAGGAGCTGTAGATTCTTTTTATCCTGTGTCACCCCAAACTTCACCCAGTAGTCAAGGTGGGGCCGGAGCAGAGCAGGGCAATCCCCTCCTTCGCCTGCCTGGCGATGCCGTGCAGGATTCACCCCAGGACTTGGTTGGCACTCTTGGCTGCCAGGGCTCTCTGTTGGCTCCTGTTCCCCTTGCCATCGACCAGAACCCCCAGGTCCCTTTCCGCAGGGCTGCTCTTGGGCCTCTTGCTCCCAGTCTGTCTGCCCATGCAGGGTTGCCACGTGCCAGCCAGGTGCAAAATGTGGCCTTGCCCTTGTTGAACTGCAGGCAGCTGGTGCTTGCCCAGCTCTCCCGTTTCTCCAGACCCCTCTGCAGGGCCTCTCTGTCCTCAAGCGCATCATCAGCTCCCCCCACGTCTGCGTTGCCCACAAACTGAGTTATGAAACCTTGAAGTCCGCGTCATTCAGGAAGAGGCTGAAGAGCACTGGCCCTGAGATGGGTCCCCAGGGATCCCCGCCAGGGACTGCTGGGCAGCCCCAGGTAACCCCATTCCCCGTCACCCTTGCAGTCCGCTCCCTCAGCCACTTGCTCCCTTCTCTCATTGTGTGTTGCTCCATCGGGATGCTGGGCATTCAGGAGGATCCTGGGAGAGCCACGCCTGAAGGCTTTCCTGAAACCCCAAACCATTCCATCCGTGGGCTTTCCTCGCTCAGCCAGCGGGATGACCTTGTCCTAGAGAGACATTAGGTTTGTCACGCAGAGCTTTTCCTTGTGACCCCATGCTGGCTGGCACCAAGGACTGGGGTGTCTTTTAGGTGGTTTTCAATAGCCGCCAGGATAATCTTCTCCATCAGCTTCCTGGGCACGGAAGGCAGCCTGACAGGCCTGTAGCTACTGGGGTCGTCCCTGCTGCCCTTCTTGAAGACTGGGAGAACATTTGCCACCCAAATCTTTGTCACCCAAATGACCTTAAAGATCATCCCGTTCCTTCCCCCCTGCTGTGGGCAGGGACACCTCCCAGTGGATGCAGTTGCTCCAAACCCCATCCAACCTGGCCTTGAACACCTCCAGGGATGGGGCAGCCACCGCTTCTCTGGGCAACCTGGGCCAGGGCACTGGGAGGGACTGGGGGGCAATGTGAGGGAGTGGTGGGGACTGGGGAGGGATTGGGGGGCACTGTGAGGGACTGGTGGGGCCTGGGGAGGGACTGAGGGGCACTGGGATGTACTGAGGTCACTGGGAGAGACTAGGGGGCACCGGGAGGGACTAGTGGGTTCTGTGAGGGACTGGGGACACTGGGAGGGACTGGTGGGGTCTGGGATGGATTGGAGGGCACTGGGAGGGACTGGTGGGGTCTGAGGAGGGTCTGAGAGGGACTGGTGGTGATTGAGGAAGGACTAGAGGGCACTGGGAGAGTAGAGGGCAGGTGCAGGAGTTCTTGGGGGTCATGATGGGGGTCCCGGAGGGGGGGTGTCTCACTGCTGCCCCCACTCCCAGGAGTATGGGTGGACCCCCAGACCGGGAAAGGGGCGAGCACGGGGACCCCCAGAGCAATTTCGGGGGGGGGGTGGGGGGGAGGCATCTGGTGCCCCCCGGTGGGAGCGGGGGGGGGACGACGATCCTTCAAATGTTGGAATGTTGGGGTCCCCCTGGGATGAGGGTGTGTGTCCGCCCCAATTTCAGGGTCTCAGGGCTTTTGAGGGGGTGCCAGGTTCTCTTTTGTTTGGGGGAGGATGTAGGTTTTGGGGGGGGGGGGGGTGTGGGTTCCAGGGCCCTTTTTGGGGGGCTCCCAAAGTCTTTTTGGGGGGGGACAGAGTATTTTTGGGGGGGTCTCAGCATCATTTTTGGGGGAGGATCCTGAGCTTTTGGGGTGGTAGAGCTTTCTGGGGGGTCCCAGGGTCTTTTGGGGGGTCCTGCGCTTTTGGGGGGCTACCAGGGCCTTTTGGGGAGGGGGGGAAGGTTATAGGTTTTTTGGCGGGGAGGTGGGTTCCAAGGCCTTTTTGGGTGGGGCGGTTGGGCTTTTGGGAGGGTCTTGGAGTCTTTTTTTGGGGGCAAAGTTTTTGGGGGGCTCCCAGGGCCTTTGGGGGGGGCAGGGTCTTTTTGGGCGGCAGGGCGGGTTTTGGGGGGGTTTGAGGCCTTTGCGGGGGAGTCCTCAGGCATTTGGGGGGGTCCCAGTGCTTTTGGGGGGGTGTCCCAGGCTATGGGGTGTTCCAAAGGCCTTGAGGGAGCCGGGGGGGCGCGGGGGGGGGGGGGGGGGGGTGGCCCGGAGGGGCTGAGATTATTTGGGGGGTGTCCCTGGGGCTGTTTGGGGGTCTTGGAGGGGAGGGAGGTCTGGGGTCCCTGGAGTTCCCTGCAGACACGGGGGGGCCGGCTCTGGATGGATCTGGGGTCCCAGGGGTTCCCGGGGGGTCCCAGAAGGCTCTGGGGACACAGGGGAAGCTCTGGGGTCCTGGGGTGTTCCGGGGGCTCTGTCGACACAGGGGGGCTCTGGGGGGAGTCTCTCACGTCCCTGTGTCATCCTCCCCCATTCCCCAACTGTCCCCCTTCCCCCATGTGTCCCCCCCAGCCCCTCCTATGTCCCCTGATGTGTCCCCCTGTCCCCTCGTGTCTCCCCAGCCCCTCACGTGTCCTCCTGTCCCCTCTGTGTCCCCCTGTGTCCCCCTGGTCCCCCTCATCATCTGTGTCCCCTCACGTCTCCCCACCATCCCCCCCCGTCCCTTTGTGCTCCCCCGACACCCCCACATCCGTATGTCCCCTCATTGTCCCCGCCTCACCCATGGTGTCCCGGAAATAGGGACACTGGAATTGGGGGCGCTGGATTGGTACTGGGAGAGCAATGGGGGGGCACTGGGATAAACTGGGGGCACTGAGGGGACTGGGATTGGGGGCAATGGGAGCACTGAGAGCACTGGGGGTACTGGGGAAACTGGGTGCACTGTGGGTACTGGGAGCACTGGGGGGTCCCCTACCTCCTTCCCCTCCCCACCCACCCAACGCCCCCTCCCCCACGCGACTCCCAAAGAGCGACCACAGGCGGGGGAAGGGGCTTTATTGGGGCACTGGGATTAACTGGGTGCACTGAGATCAACTGGGGGCACTGGGATCGGGGGTCACAGGGGTCAACTGGGGGCACTGAGATCAACTGGGATCAACTGGGGGCAGAGGGCTGTTACTGGGGGAGCAGTAGGGGGCACTGGGATCAACTGGGACGAACTGGGCATAGCTGGACCCCCCCTCGGGTTGTGCCCCCACCCCTCCAGGAGGAGCCACTAGCGGTGCGGGGGAGGGGCGGGACACCTTCCTCTGTGGGGTGCAAGTCAGACCCTCCGTGCCCCATAGAGACTGATAGTGCCCCATAGGCAGCCACAGGGACCCATAGAGAACCATAGGGACCCATGGCATCCTCCATCTGCCCCACTTCTGACCCTCCCCCCAGCTCTGTGAGCCTTCACTCCCCCGCCCCCCTCAGCCCCCCATGGTTCTCCCCATGCCCCACAGCCCCCCTCCCCCTGCCCAAGGACCCCCCCAGCCCCCCATGAACCCCCAGTCCCCTCCCCCTCCCCATCAGAGCTGGGGGGCGCAGTCGGGGGCTCCTCACTGTGAGGAGGCCGAGTTGCAGCAGGACCTATTGGGGGGGTAGGGGAGGACCGCAAACCAGCTCAGGGCCCTCCAGGATGGGCTCTCCCACTCCCCAGGACCCCCCAAACCAGCTCAGGGATGCCACAGGATGGGCTCAGCCCGCCCCACCCAGGCCCCCGCAAGGCAGCTCAGGCCCCCCCCCCAGGCCCTCCCAAACCAGCTCGGGACCACCCCAGCCTCCCCCGTTCTCAGACACCCTGGGTCACCGAGGGGCCCGCATGGGGTCTCGAGGCACCCCCCCCTTGCCATCCAAAGAAGCCCCCCCAGCAGCGCCCAGGTCTTGGCCAGCGATGCCAGGGGGTCCCGGGGAGGGGGGGATGGGAGAGGGGCAGGAGGGGGCCTGGGGGTCGCATGGGCATCCTGAGGGTCTGTAGGGAACAGGGGGCGCCTATGGGAGGGATGTAGGGCTAGTCTGGGGGGGCGTGGGAGGGGTCTGAGGGGTCTATAGGTGGGCCTGAGGTGCCTATAGGGGGTCTGGGAGGGATGGGAGGGATCTATCAGGGGGACTCTGGGGGGTCATGGAGGGGTCTGTAAGGGCGGGGGTGGGCGTGCACTTAGGAGGGTCTTTTAGGAAGGCTGTAGAGGGAGCTCTGTAGGGGCTGGGGGGGATCTATTAGGGGGACTCTATGGGGGGTCATGAGGGGGGCTGTGGGGGGTGCTATATGGGGAAGCTTTATTGGAGAGGGCTATTGGGGTTCTCTATGGGTTGGGTGCCTGGGGATCTCTATGGGGCCTGGAGGGGGGGCAGCAGCCGTGACCCGAGCCCCCAGCTCCCCCCCTCGTGTCTCCATGCGCCCCCCGTCCCCCCCCTCAGCTGCTGTTACTGCTGCTGCTGGCGCTGGTGCTGCCAAGCACCCTGGAGGTGATGCCACCTCATGGGGTCTCCCTGTCCAGTGAGTGATGGATCCAAACTGGGGGAACTGGGAGGGACCCCAGCATCCAGGCCCCCTCCCCCAAAAGCCCCCCTACTTTGTGCCTCCCCAACCTCCCACTGTGGGGGCGCAGAAACTGGGGGTCTCTTGGGAGTCCCTGAGCTGTGTTGGCGTCTGGGGGAGGGGGGGGGGGTGGAGTTGGAGGTCCCCCAGGGTTGGGGGGGGATGGGTGCTTGGGGGTCCCTGAGCAATATTGGGGTCCCTAGGGAGAGGTCTTTGAGGGTTTCAGAGGGTGGGGGGGGTGTCCCTGGGGGGGTGGTTCTTGGGGATCCCTGAGCAGTGTTGGGGTCCCTATAGGGGGTTGGTTTGGGTCTCCTGAGGGTGGGGGAGGGGGCATGCTGGGGGTCCCATAGAGGGGCTGGGAGTCCCTGGCGGGGCTCTTGGGGGGGGTCCCTGAACAGTGTTGAGATCCTTGTGGAGTGGCTTTGGAGGTCTCACGGGGGAATGAGCGGAGCTGGGGGTGCTCTTGGGAATCCCTGAGCAATCCTGGGGGTGTCTTTGGGGGTCCCAGAGGGTGGGTGGGGGTCTCTGGGGGTGTGGGGTCAGGGGGCACAAATTGGGGGGGCTCTTGGGAGTCCCTGACTAGTGTTGGGGTCCTGGGGTGCAGGGGGTGGGTGGGGGTCCCTGGGCGGGCCCATGGAGGTGTGTGTGTCTGGGGGGAGAACCCCCAATATCCTGGCCGCCCCCTCAATTTGTGCCCCCCAACCCCCAGACCACCACTTCTACGTATCTGGACGGCTTGGCCACCATCACGCATGGCCACCATCACCTTCTCCTGTGTCAAGGACGACTGCCGCGACGGCTTCGAGGAGCCCGGTGAGACCTCGCTCAGGCACCCGCCAGTTCTCCCCCCTCTGCCCCCACCAGCTCTCCCCCCTTTGTGTGATTTACCTCCCCTTCAGGAAGACCTTTGACGTGGTCTCCCTCAGAGTTCGTGTCGCTCAGCGAGGCCACTGCAGTCTGGGGGGGCTGATGGAAGAGATGAGCCAAACGTGGGTTGGGTGATGAGGCTGAGGGAGCAGTGGGGAAGAGGCCCTTCCCTACCTGGAGGGCAGGGGACACACTGGGGTTTGGTGAGGTGGCACAGAGACCTGTTTGACAGTTTGACACCTGTACGCACGGTCCAGAGGAGGCAACTCTCACCACATTCTTTCAATGATTATAAATTGGGAGCAGCAGTCCTGTTCCTTAGGGATGCCTTGTAGGGGAGACCTGATGGGCTCCAGGACCGTCCGTCAGCCGTGAAAGAGACAAAAGAAAAGGCCAGGACCTGCTCCTGGGATTGACGGGAACCCTGAAATTGCTGGGAGGGCGCTGACAGGCTGCGGGGCAGCTCTGTGGAAAAGCCCCTGGTGATGCTGGGGATCAGAAGGTCCAAGAAAATCCAGCAGTGTGACCTGGTGGCCAGCAGTGCCCCGGAGTGTGCGAAGAGGAACCTTGGCAAGAGAGTGAGGGAATGGACTGAGTCCCTCTGCTCCTCCCTTGTCAGACCACCAGTCCGCTCCTCTGTCCATCTCTGGCCCCCCGTTCCAGTGTGCTGGGTCTGGCTGGGATGGGGGTCCCTTCCTTCCCCGCAGCCCCTCTGCTGCCTTGTTTTGCATTGGTGCCCCAAGCAGGCCTGGTGACAGAGCAGGGCTTTGGCTGTTGCTGGGCAGGGCTGGCCCAGCGTCAAGGCCTTCTCTGTTCCTCACTCTGCTCCCTCCCACTGAGTGGGCTGGGGGTGGGCAAGGAGCTGACAGGGGATCACAGCCAGGACAGCTGACCCCAAGTGGCCAGAGGGAGATTCCAGACTGCTGTGGTTTTGAATTTCTCCAAGGAATTTTTCTTCCGATTGCCAACAAGGGGAACGCGAGGGGGGCAGGGAGAGGCCGTTTCCGGGGAAACGGTTACTGGACATCAGGGTTTTTTTCTTTCTTTCCCACCTGGGGGAGGGGGGTGAGCTGTAATAGATGTTTAATGTTCATCCATGTTTGTTCATCAGACTTCGTCCCGGTAAATAGAAAATACCGTTGATCTGAGGGCATTAATGGGGGCTGGTATAGTTTCAAAGGGCAAGCCGCAGACATTCCAGACGGAGCATCTGGATGGGCAATCACGGTTGGAGAGCTTGCTCGCAAGCACTCGAGTAGTCTGGGGGGCCTGACACAACATTTAGCCAAGGTATGATGTTTTAACCAGATAGGGTAAAAGTTATTTGTGGGAAACTGTTAAAGAGGTTGGGCCCCTCTCCTTCAATCACCAGAGAACTGGTAAGAACTTCAAAGACCGGATGCGCAGAGCACACCAGGGAGACTACGTGGCGCAAGACCAGCGGGAAACCTACGTAGCACTAATGCTATAAAAAGAGGGGAGTGGGAGAAGGAGGCGCGCGCCGTTGGTGGAGCAGGGACTCCCCGGCCGCCCAGCTGCTGTTTTGCTTATTGCTGCTTGCTCGATAAACCTGATTGGCTTTAATTGAACTTGCTCCTGTCTATTTATTGGAACGCATTTATAACAGGAGCCGTTTTTTTCCTTCGGTTTCACGCGCTTTTGGCTCTGGGGGAGGAGCAGCGCGGCGCCGTGGAGCAGCCATAGCGGTACCGGCAGCGGCAGCCACAGCAGCGGACGCTGAGGTGCAACTCGTGGGGTTTTGCAGTCTCTGGAGGAAGCATCATCGGTCATCTCATCTTCCACAGCTCCTGCATGGTAGCGTTACGATCTATCTTGGGTGTGAAGCCAGGAACAGGGGTGGTCGGGAATGCAAGCAGAAGCAAGGAAAGGAAAAAAAGAAGAGAGAGAGTAAGACACCTGATGTTCTGGTAGCTCAAGACGTGGCTAAACCAGAGGAACAGCAGCTATGAGTGGGGGTCCCTCTGGATTTGGGGGGGTCCCTATGAAATGGGGGAGGGAGGGCCATAGGGGTTTGGGGAATCCCTATAGATTTGGGGGGGGGGTGTAGGGACTTAGAGGGTCCCTATGAATTTGGGGGGGGCTTCGGTGCTTGAGGATTTCCCCACGGATTTGGAGGTCCCTGTGGATTCCGGGGGCAGGGGAGGGGCAGAGGGGCTTGATAGGTTCCTGTGGATCTGAGGGAGGTCCCTATGGATTGGAGGAGTCCCTCTGGACTTAGGGGGTCCCTACTGACTTTGAGGGGGTTGCAGTGGACTTGGGGATCTCCCTGGATGCCTGGATTCCTCCTGGGGGCCCCTATGGGCTTAGGGTGGGCTCCATGGATTTAGGGGGTCACTGGATGCCTGGGTCCCTCCTGGGAGTTGCTGTGGACTTGAGGGGGTCCTTGTGGACTTGGGAGGTCCCTATGGACTCAGAGGGTGTTGCTATGCAGCTGGGATCTCCCAAGGTGCCTGGGTTCCTCCTGGGGGTTCCCATGGACTTGAGGGGTCTCTATGGGTTTGGGGGGACCCTCTCTGTGGAGCTGAGGTGCCCCCCATGGATTTGGGAGGGGGGCCCCAAGGACTCAGGGTGGGAAGGGGGGTTCCTGTGCACCTGGGTCTCCCAGAGTGCCAGGGTTCCTCCTGGGAGTCCACATGGACTCAGGGGTGTCCCTATGGATTTAGGGGGGGGGGGGGGGGGGGGGCTACGGTCTTGAGGGTTCACTATGGATTTGGGGGGTCGTCCCTATTGACTTGGAGAGAGTTGGTATAGACATAGGGAGTTCCCTGGATGCCTGGGTTCCTCTTGGGCCTCCCGATGGCTTTGGCGGGGCTCCCTATGGACTTGCCCCACACCCTATGGCTTTAAGGGACGCCCTATGGACTTGGACCCCCTTGACCCCCCCGTGTCCCCTGAGGTCCATGCTGGGCCATGAGGCGATGAAGCGGATGCAGATGTCAAACGTGCTGGTGTCAGGGCTGCGTGGGCTCGAGGGGGAGGTGGCCAAGAGCCAAACACCCCCCTTGAGGTACTTCATCTACCCCTGCTATCTTTCTTGGGGCTTATAAGGGGAGATAGATACCCCCCCACCCCCCACCCCCCACCCCCCATCCTTGTTAATTAATCTTAATTACTTACTGAAAGTGGGCACTGGTGAATCACTCCTGGGTGTAATCAGCGGCCATGAGGATTCCTTCTCTGGGGTGACTGCGGTCCCAGGGGAGCTCAGTGCCCCCCTTGTGGTAATTAATCTGCCCCCGCAGTCATTACTGGGGTTTATTAGGGCACGTTAGTGCTCCACACTGGGCTACTAATTAACCAGAGAGGCGATTAATTAATCTCGGGGTTCATTAGCCTCCATGGGGTGTTGTTTTTTGGGGTGATGTTGTTTCCAGGGGAGCTAAATTCCCCCCTTGGGGTAATTAATCCACTCATGCAGTGGGACCTCCCAGTATATGCATGGGACCCCAAGTATCTAACTCCCCCTCCCCCACACCTGTGCCTGGGACCCCCGACATCTGCCTGAGACCCCAACATCTGTGTAAGACCCCCACATCTGCCTGGGACCTCCCAGTATCGGCCTGGCACCCTCAGTATCTGCCTGCCTGCCCCCCCTCATCTGCCTGTGCCCCCTCCACATCTGCCTGGGAACCCAACATCCGATTGGATCCCCTCTTGCCCTCCTGGGGACCCCCAGAATTTCTCCACCCCTGCCGTGGTCTCCTTGTCCGTCTGCCTCCTCCCAGAGCCGGACGCAGGGACAGATGGACAGAGGGACACACGAGTAGAAGGCAGACGGGTGGACAGATGGACAGACAGGTGGGCAGACACATGGATGGACAGACAGCTGGGATGGGCAGAGGGACAGACAGAGTGGGGGATGTAGAGATGGGCGGGGAGACCGGTGAACAGACAGGGGTGGACGAGTGTGTGAGCAGATGGATGGACAGAGGGACAGACAGATGGGAGTGTGGAGAGATGGGGGGACAGGCAGACGGACAGGCAGAGGCCTGGCTGACTGGGCAGACAGAGGGACAGCCGGTCAGGCTGACAGCTGGCCACGGTGCCAACAGGTGGTGGTACTGACCAAATTGCCGCTGGAGGAGCAGCTCTGCGTCGGGGATTTCTGCCACAGCTGCGGCATCAAACTCCTAGTGGCCTCCCTGGCAGCGTTGGCTGTGCAGTAGGCGGTCAGGCAGTGCCAGAGCCGCGCGCAGCCCTTGCGCAGGCACCACCTTGCCTTGCCTAGGAGTGGCTCCTCACAGCCCTTGCTCTCCAGCCCCTCACCAGCGTCAGTGCCCTTCTCTCAGTGTCCTTCTTGGAGTGAGGGGCCCAAAACTGACCCCAGCACTCGAGGTGCGGCCTCCCCAGCGCTGAGCACAGGGGCACAATCCCCTCCCTGCTCCTGCTGGCCACGCTGTGTCTGGCACAGGCCCAGATGCCATTGGCCCTCTTGGCCACCGCTGGCTCATGTTCAGCCGCTGCCAACCAACACCCCTAGAGCCTTCTCTGCCAGGCAGCTCTCCAGCCACTCTTCCCCAAGCCTGTATCACTGCACGGGGTTGTTGTGTCCCATATGGAGGTCTCTGCACTTGGACTTCTATGAATCTCCTGGCTCTTCTGCCCATCTCCAGTGCAGAGACTGGAGCAGCTGGGACGGCAGCCGCGTGCCTGCAACCATTTGGTGTTTCCCTTAGGACTCCAAGATTTCCCTTGGAGGAGGCTGTAGTGGCGGCACAGCATGGGTGCAAAGGGCAGGGGTGACCCCCCTGCAGCCCCCAGGGCAGCTCTGCCAGCCCAGGGAGGAGAGAGACCCCGTGGCCCCAACCTGGCCTCTGCTCTCTCTCACACGCACGGCTCCCAGCACTTGTGTCCGATGGACGCTCTGGGAATCCAGAGTGTGGGATGCACTGGTTGTGGGCCATTTACAGGCTGGCCCGTGACCTCTGTGATGTCACCCTCTCTGATGTCACCCTCTGTGACACTGACCTAAGAGAGCACTCTGCTGCCAAGGGCCAAGCACTCTCTGACCTCAGTCTCCAGGAGCAACGGAGGAGGCAGGTGGTCTCTCTGCTGGCAGCTGCCAGCGCATTCCTTGTGCATGAAAAGTAAAGCCACTGCAGTTCAGCCGTCGCAGAGCCCGCTGCCCATTCTGCTGGAGAGGAAACTCTGCCTCACGGCCAGGGTAGGTCAGCTCTGTCTGTTTCCCTTCCGTGCAGTCATTGCTCGCATTCACTCTCCAGGATAGGACCCCCACTTCTTCAGGGCTTTGTCAGCTCCTGTCCTTGTGCCTCCTGGAAGGCACAGCTTGTGCTCCTGCTTATTTTCTGCATGGGAAATTGTCTGCGCCCAGTGGGTCCCGTTTTGCTTTGACGGGGGCAGCCTGGCCCCGAGCTTCCTCACCCCGATCGTGTTTGCTTGCCGAGTGCTGCATCGCTGACTCCCGGCTTTAGAGGGAGCCCTGCTGGCCTGGCTGCTGGAGCTCCGTTCCAGTTGAGCTTCCTGCTCTTTTGCTCTGGGAGCTTTCGGAATGCTCTTCCATTGCAGTGTTGATTTCCATGGCTTTTGGGGTTTGACAGCGTAACCAGTGCAGTCGGGAGGCACAGGAGGCAGGGACCGGCAGCACGGCAAGGTCTGTCCCTGCAGAGCCTGGGGTCTCAGTCCCTTGGGGGTTGTCCTGGTCTCTCTTCTGGTGATCCCTGAAGCTGCCGGGGCCCAGAATGGACCTTTCTGGGTGTGGGAGCCCCGAACATGTGGAGTGAGTGCTTGCCAAACTCTCCTCTCGGCCCGTGAGAATAATTTATGTGGCTGCTCTGGGAATCTTGTGCTGCAAACATGCCTGACCTTGGAAGGACGTGTCCAGGGAGGGCAGCTTGTCCTCTCAGGATAAGCAGCGTAGCTTCAGACGGCTCTGGGACCCTGATGAGAACAAGGAGGTTAAGCTGACTTTCCTTGGGTTGGTTTTTTGTTTGGTTTGAAGGTAGGCAAGCGTGTGCATTCCTTCTTGTCCTCATCTCCCTGGTGTTTGCCGACAGTTTTCCGTAAGTGCAGTCAGAGACAGAGTGGGATACCTGCCTGAGCCCTGCTCTCCCCTTGGTGTCCTAATGCCACCGGAGCTCCTGCAGGGATCCTTCAGGCAGCTGGGAAGGTCTCCTGTCCTAGCGGCAGCTTTCTGGCCATGCCTTGGTGTCAGGTGTGCCCCTTGGGCTGGATTGCGGCCCTGCCAGAAGGGAGTGGAAGAGGCTGGGGGTGCAGGGCGAGCACCTACAGGGTGGCAGCTGTGCCCCGGCTCAGCTCTGGCTTTGCTGCGGGACCGCATGGGGCCCTGCGTGCTGGGAAACGGCCCTGGGGCACCCAGGGCTCCGCTCTGCCTCTGCCTTTGCCAGGCTGACGATGTCTGCTTCCAGAGAGTTTGGTCGGGGATGTACAGAGCGCCTGGAAAGGCAAGATGTTTGTGCTCCCAGAAACACCTGGAGGCACTGATGGAACTTTAGCCTTCCCGGTTGCTCACTCGGCACCATTTGACCATAGTTTCCATTTCCCTCGTAGAGAAGCTTAGGCTGCCCATCATGGCTGTGCAGTTCCGTGCTATCAAGACGTACGCCGTACCCGGAGCAGTGGGACTTCTTGGACTGTGGTGGTTCTATTCCCGACAAAGGGAACAAGCAATAATCCTTAGAAAAGGGCAGGATGAAGTGGCAGAAGAGACTAAGGAGAGGGAAGACTGGGAGATGGAGCTGGTGGAGAAGGAAGCCCAACTGAGTCAGAAGGAAGATCAGCTGGTGCACAAAGAAGCCCAAATGGCTCAGAATGAAGCCCAGCTGGCACAGAAGGAAGCCCAGCTGGCTCAGAAGGAAGCCCAACTGGAGCAGAAAGAAGCCCAGCTGGCACAAAAGGAAGCCCAACAGGCACAGGATGAAGACCAGCAGGCACAGAAGGAAGTCCAGCTTGTGAAAAATAAAGGCCAGCTGGTGCAGAAGAAAGAACAGCTGGCACAGAAAGAAGCCCACCAGGTGCAGAAGGAAGCCCAGCTGGCAGAGAAAGAAGTCCAGCAGGCTCAGAAGGAAGCCCAACTGAGTCAGAAGGAAGCCAAACTGGTGCTCAAGGAAGACAAGCTGGCGCACCAAGAAGTCCAACTGGCAAAGAAGAAAGACCAGCTGGCCCAGAAGGAAGCCCAACTGGAGCAGAAGGAAGTCCAGCAGGCACAGAAGGAAGAACAGCTGGCACAGAAGGAAGTCCAGTTTGTGAAAAATAAAGGCCAGCTGTTGGAGAAGGAAGAACAGCTGGAGCAGAAAGAAGCCCAGCTGGCACAGAAGGAAGCCCAACTGGAGCAGAAGGATTTCCAGCAAGTGCAGAAAGAAGTCCAGCAGGCTCAGAAGGAAGAAGAGCTGGCACAGAAGGAAGCCCAACTGGAGCAGAAGGAAGTCCAGCAGGCGCAGAAGGAAGAACACCTCGCACAGAAGGAAGTCCAGTTTGTGAAAAATAAAGGCCAGCTGGTGCAAAAGGAGGAACAGCTGGCTCAGAAGGAAGCCCAACTGGAGAAGAAAGAAGCCCAGCAGGCAGAAAAGGAAGCCCAACTGGAGCAGAAGGATGTCCTGCAGGTGCAGAAGGAAGCCCAGCTGGGGCAGAAGAAAGAACAGCTGGCTCTGAAGGAAGCCCAACTGGAGAAGAAAGAAGCTCAGCAGGCGCAGAAGGAAAGCCAGCTGGCACAGAAAGAAGTCCACCAGGTGGAGAAGGAAGCCCAGCTGGCACAGAAGGAAGCCCAGCTTGTGAAAAATAAAGGCCAGCTGGTGCAGAAACAGGAACAGCTGGCTGAGAAGGAAGCCCAACTGGAGCAGAAAGAAGCCCAGCAGGCACAGAAGGAAGCCCAACTGGAGCAGAAGGAAGTCCAGCAGGTGGAGAAGGAAGCCCAGCTGGCACAGAAGGAAGCCCACCAGGTGGAGAAGGAAGCCCAGCTGACACAAAAGGAAGCCCAACTGGAGCAGAAGGATGTCCAGCAAGTGCAGAAACAAGTCCAGCAGGCTCAGAAGGAAGAAGAGCTGGCACAGAAAGAAGCCCACCTGGAGCAGAAAGATGTCCAGCAGGCGCAGAAGGAAACCCAGCTGACACAGAAGGAAGAACACCTCGCACAGAAGGAAGTCCAGTTTGTGAAAAATAAAGGCCAGCTGGCTCAGAAGGAGGAACAGCTGGCTCAGAAGGAAGCCCAGCTGGAGAAGAAAGAAGCCCAGCAGGCAGAAAAGGAAGCCCAACTGGAGCAGAAAGATGTGCAGCAGGTGCAGAAGGAAGCCCAACTGGTGCAGAAAGAAGCCCAGCAGATGCAGAAAGAAAGCCAGCTGGCACAGAAAGAAGCCCACCAGGTGGAGAAGGAAGCCCAGCTGGCACAAAAGGAAGCCCAACTGGAGCAGAAGGATGTCCTGCAGGCGCAGAAGGAAGCCCAGCTGGGGCAGAAGAAAGAACAGCTGGCTGAGAAGGAAGCCCAACTGGAGCAGAAAGAAGCCCAGCAGGCACAGAAGGAAGCCCACCAGGTGCAGAAGGAAGCCCAGCTGGCACAGAAGGAAGCCCAACTGGAGCAGAAGGATATCCAGCAAGTGCAGAAAGAAGTCCAGCAGGCTCAAAAGGAAGAACAGCTGGCACAGAAGGAAGAACAACTGGCACAGAAGGAAGTCCAGTTTGTGAAAAATAAAGGCCAGCTGTTGGAGAAGGAAGAACAGCTGGCTCAAAAGGAAGACCAGCTGGAGAAGAAAGAAGCCCAGCTGGCGCAGAAGGAAGCTCAGCTTGTAGAAAATAAAGGCCAGCTGGTGCAGAAGGAGGATCAGCTGGTTCAGAAGGAAGCCCAACTGGAGCAGAAAGAAGCCCAGCAGGCAGAAAAGGAAGCCCAACTGGAGCAGAAGGAAGTCCAGCAGGTGCAGAAGGAAGCCCAGCTGGCGCAGAAGGAAGCCCAGCTTGTGAAAAATAAAGGCCAGCTGTTGGAGAAGGAAGAACAGCTGGCTCAAAAGGAAGACCAGCTGGAGAAGAAAGAAGCCCAGCAGGCGCAGAAGGAAGCCCAGCTGGCGCAGAAGGAAGCTCAGCTTGTAGAAAATAAAGGCCAGCTGGTGCAGAAGGAGGAACAGCTGGCTCAGAAGGAAGCCCAACTGGAGCAGAAAGAAGCCCAGCAGGCAGAAAAGGAAGCCCAACTGGAGTGGAAGGATGTCCAGCAGGCACAGAAGGAAGCCCATCTTGCGCAGAAGGAAGAACAGCTTCTGAAAAATAAATGCCAGCTGGTGCAGAAGGAAGCCCAGCTGGCACAGAAAGAAGCCCAACTGAATCAGAAGGATGCCAAACTGGTGCTCAAGGAAGACAAGCTGGAACAGCAAGAAGTCCAACTGGCAAAGAAGAACGACCAGCTGGCTGAGAAGGAAGCCCAGCTTGTGAAAAACAAAAGCCAGCTGGTGCAGAAGGAAGAACAGTTGGCGCAGAAGGAAGCCCAAATGGTGCAGAAGGAAGCCCATCTGGAGAAGAAGGAAGTCCAGCAGGTGGAGAAGGAAGCCCAGCTGGCCCAGAAGGAAGCCTACCAGGTGGAGAAGGAAGCCCAACTGGCACAGAAGGAAGAAGAGCTTGTGAAAAATAAAGGCCAGCTGGCGCATAAGGAAGAACAGCTGGCTCAGAAGGAAGACCAACTGGAGCAGAAAGAAGCCCGCCAGGTTCAGAAGGAAGCCCAGCAGGCACAGAAAGAAGCCCAGCAAGCACAGAAGGAAGCCCAACTGAATCAGAAGGAAGCCAAACTGGTGCTCAAGGAAGAAAAGCTGGAGCACCAAGAAGTCGAACTGGCAAAGAAGAAAGACCAGCTGGCCCAGAAGGAAGCCCAGCTTTTGAAAAATAAAAGCCAGCTGGTGCAGAAGGAAGAACATCTGGCGCAGAAGGAAGCCCATCTGGAGAAGAAGGAAGCCCAGCTGGCCCAGAAGGAAGCCTACCATGTGAAGGAAGCCCAGCTGGTGCAGAAGGAAGAACAGCTGGCTGAGAAGGAAGCCCAACTGCAGCAGAAAGAATCCCAGCAAGTGCAGAAGGACTTCCATCTGGCACTGAAAGAAGCCCAGCTGGCACAGTTGGACAACGACCTGTCACAGATGGAAACCACACTGGAACAGATGGAAACCATCCAGGTGCAGAGGGAAGAACTGCTGGCGCAGAAGGAAGAACAGCTGGCTCAGAAGGAAGCCAAACACATGCAGAAGGAAGCCCAGCTGGAACAGAAGGAAGCCCAGCTGGTACAGAAAGAAGTCCGGCTGATGCAGAAGGAAGCCCAACTGAGTCAGAAGGAAGCCAAACTGGCGCTCAAGGAAGACAAGCTGGCGTACCAAGAAGTCCAACTGGCAAAGTAGAAAGACCAGCTGGCTGAGAAGGAAGCCCAGCTTGTGAAAAACAAAAGCCAGCTGGTGCAGAAGGAAGAACAGTTGGCACAGAAGGAAGCCCATCTGGCCCAGAAGGAAGAACAGCTTGTGAAAAATAAAGGCCAGCTGGCGCAGAAGGAAGGCCAACTGGAGCAGAAAGAAGCCCGCCAGGTTCAGAAGGAAGCCCAGCAGGCACAGAAGGAAGCCCAACTGAATCAGAAGAAAGCCCAGCTCGTGCAGAAAGAAGCCCAGCAGGCCCATAAGAAATCCCAGCTGGCACAGATCGAAGACCAGCTGGCGCAGAAGGAAGCCCAGCTCGTGCAGACAAAAGACCAGCTGGCACAGAGCGAAGATCAGCTGGAACAGAAGAAAGCCCAGTTGGCGCAGAAGGATGCCCAGCTGCAGGAAAAGGCGGACTGGCTCCAGAGGCAATGGCAGAATCTGGACCGAGCACGTGAGGAAGAGCGGTGGGTGAACGACTACATGCAGCGTAACTGGGCGAGATTTGTTAAAGAGTGGGAGCAGCTCCAGAGGGAGAAGGCACAGTGGAAAGTGGATCGCTCCACTGCAGAGCAATAGAAGCCTGCCCACACCCAGGAAAGCGATGTCGAGGGCCAGGTTACTGGGGAAACCATGTGCTTGGGCAATTATTTCTTTGGCAGAGAAATGACACCAGCGCTGCTTTTGCACCGTTGCCTTTCCTTGCCGCTTGCATTGTCTGAGGCCGTTTGTAAATTGATGTTGGTTTGTGGGGAAAATAAAGAATCATCGAACCATAGGATGTCCTGAGTTGGAAAGGACCTTTTCCCAATATCCAGCCTAAGCCTCCCCGGCACATCTTCCTGTCATTTCCTCGGGTCCTGTCCCTGGGAAGAGCTCAGCGCCTGCTCTTCCTCCTCCTCTCCTGAAGAAGCTGTAGAGTGCGATGAGGTCTCCCCTCAGCCTTTTCTCCAGGCTGGACAGAGCGAGTGCCCGTATCTGCTCTTCATACGACTTCCCCTCTAAAGCCTTCAGCAGCTTGGTTCCTTCTCCGGGCACTCTCCAGGAGCTGTAGATTCTTTTTATCCTGTGTCACCCCAAACTTCACCCAGTAGTCAAGGTGGGGCTGGAGCAGAGCAGGGCAAGCCCCTCCTTCGCCTGCCTGGCGATGCCGTGCAGGGTTCACCCCAGGACTTGGTTGGCACTCTTGGCTGTCAGGGCTTTCTGTGGGCTCAGGTTCGATGGGGGTCCCGGAGGGGGGGTGTCTCACTGCTGCCCCCACTCCCAGGAGTATGGGTGGACCCCCAGACCGGGAAAGGGGCGAGCACGGGGACCCCCAGAGCAATTTCGGGGGGGGGGTGGGGGGGAGGCATCTGGTGCCCCCCGGTGGGAGCGGGGGGGGGACGACGATCCTTCAAATGTTGGAATGTTGGGGTCCCCCTGGGATGAGGGTGTGTGTCCGCCCCAATTTCAGGGTCTCAGGGCTTTTGAGGGGGTGCCAGGTTCTCTTTTGTTTGGGGGAGGATGTAGGTTTTGGGGGGGGGGGGGGGTGTGGGTTCCAGGGCCCTTTTTGGGGGGCTCCCAAAGTCTTTTTGGGGGGGGACAGAGTATTTTTGGGGGGGTCTCAGCATCATTTTTGGGGGAGGATCCTGAGCTTTTGGGGTGGTAGAGCTTTCTGGGGGGTCCCAGGGTCTTTTGGGGGGTCCTGCGCTTTTGGGGGGCTACCAGGGCCTTTTGGGGAGGGGGGGAAGGTTATAGGTTTTTTGGCGGGGAGGTGGGTTCCAAGGCCTTTTTGGGTGGGGCGGTTGGGCTTTTGGGAGGGTCTTGGAGTCTTTTTTTGGGGGCAAAGTTTTTGGGGGGCTCCCAGGGCCTTTGGGGGGGGCAGGGTCTTTTTGGGCGGCAGGGCGGGTTTTGGGGGGGTTTGAGGCCTTTGAGGGGGAGTCCTCAGGCATTTGGGGGGGTCCCAGTGCTTTTGGGGGGGTGTCCCAGGCTATGGGGTATTCCAAAGGCCTTGAGGGAGCCGGGGGGGGAGACCCGGAGGGGCTGAGATTATTTGGGGGGTGTCCCTGGGGCTGTTTGGGGGTCTGGGTGTCCCTGGAGGTGTTTGGGGGATCTTGGAGGGGAGGGAGGGCTGGGGTCCCTGGAGGTCCCTGCAGACACAAGGGGGGGCGGCTCTGGATGGATCTGGTGTCCCAGGGGTTCCCTGGGGGTCCCAGAAGGCTCTGGGGACACAGGGGAAGGTCTGGGGTCCTGGGGTGTTCCAGGGGCTCTGTCGACACAGGGGGGCTCTGGGGGGGGTCTCTCACGTCCCTGTGTCATCCTCCCCCATTCCCCAACTGTCCCCCTTCCCCCATGTGTCCCCCCCAGCCCCTCCTATGTCCCCTGATGTGTCCCCCTGTCCCCTCGTGTCTCCCCAGCCCCTCACGTGTCCTCCTGTCCCCTTTGTGTCCCCCTGTGTCCCCCGGTCCCCCCCAACTCCTGTGTCCCCTCACGTCTCCCCGCCATCCCCCCCCGTCCCTTTGTGCTCCCCCGACACCCCCACATCCGTATGTCCCCTCATTGTCCCCGCCTCACCCATGGTGTCCCCCTGGGTGTCCCTAGGGGTGTCCCCATGTCACCCATGGCGTCCTGGTGGCCCCCAGAGAGAAACAGGGGGCATTGGGATTGGGGGCACTGGGGGGCACTGGATTGGTACTGGGGAAGCAATGGGGGGGGCACTGGGATCAACTGGGGACACTGAGGGGACTGGGATTGGGGGAATGGGAGCACTGAGAGCAATGGGGGTACTGGGGAAACTGGGAGCACGGGGGCACTGGGTGCACTGTGGGTACTGGGAGCACTGGGGGTTCCCCTACCTCCTTCCCCTCCCCACCCACCCAACGCCCCCTCCCCCACGCGACCCCCAAAGAGCGACCACAGGCGGGGGAAGGGGCTTTATTGGGGCACTGGGATTAACTGGGTGCACTGAGATCAACTGGGGGCACTGGGATCGGGGGTCACAGGGGTCAACTGGGGGCACTGAGATCAACTGGGATCAACTGGGGGCAGAGGGCTGTTACTGGGGGAGCAGTAGGGGGCACTGGGATCAACTGGGACGAACTGGGCATAGCTGGACCCCCCCTCGGGTTGCGCCCCCACCCCTCCAGGAGGAGCCACTAGCGATGCTTGAGAGCGATGGGGGGGGGACACCCTCCCCTGTGGGGAGCGAGTCAGACCCTCCGTGCCCCATAGAGACCTATAGTGCCCCATAGGCAGCCACAGGGACCCATAGAGAACCATAGGGACCCATGGCATCCTCCATCTGCCCCACTTCTGACCCCCCCCAACTCTGTGAGCCTTCACTCCCCCGCCCCCCTCAGCCCCTCATGGGTCTCCCCATGCCCCACAGCCCCCCTCCCCCTGCCCAAGGACCCCCCCAGCCCCCCATGAACCCCCAGTCCCCTCCCCCTCCCCATCAGAGCTGGGGGGCGCAGTCGGGGGCTCCTCACTGTGGGGAGGCCGAGTTGCGGCAGGACCTATTGGGGGGGTAGGGGAGGACCGCAAACCAGCTCAGGGCCCTCCAGGATGGGCTCTCCCACTCCCCAGGACCCCCCAAACCAGCTCGGGGATGCCACAGGATGGGCTCAGCCCGCCCCACCCAGGCCCCCGCAAGGCAGCTCAGGCCCCCCCCCAGGCCCTCCCAAACCAGCTCGGGACCACCCCAGCCTCCCCCGTTCTCAGACACCCTGGGTCACCGAGGGGCCCGCATGGGGTCTCGAGGCACCCCCCCCTTGCCATCCAAAGAAGCCCCCCCAGCAGCGCCCAGGTCTTGGCCAGCGATGCCAGGGGGTCCCGGGGAGGGGGGGATGGGAGAGGGGCAGGAGGGGGCCTGGGGGTCGCATGGGCATCCTGAGGGTCTGTAGGGAACAGGGGGCGCCTATGGGAGGGATGTAGGGCTAGTCTGGGGGGGCGTGGGAGGGGTCTGAGGGGCCTATAGGTGGGCCTGAGGTGCCTATAGGGGGTCTGGGAGGGATGGGAGGGATCTATCAGGGGGACTCTGGGGGGTCATGGAGGGGTCTGTAAGGGCGGGGGGGGGGAGCTGTGTAGGGGCTGGGGGGGATCTATTAGGGGGACTCTATGGGGGGGTCATGAGGGGGGCTGTGGGGGGTGCTATATGGGGAAGCTTTATTGGAGAGGGCTATTGGGGTTCTCTATGGGTTGGGTGCCTGGGGATCTCTATGGGGCCTGGAGGGGGGGCAGCAGCCGTGACCCGAGCCCCCAGCTCCCCCCCTCGTGCCTCCATGCGCCCCCCCTCCCCCCCCCTCATCTGCTGTTACTGCTGCTGCTGGCGCTGGCGCTGCCGAGCACCCTGGAGGTGATGCAACCTCATGGGGTCTCCCTGTCCAGTGAGTGATGGATCCAAACTGGGGGAACTGGGAGGGACCCCAGCATCCAGGCCCCCTCCCCCAAAAGCCCCCCTACTTTGTGCCTCCCCAACCTCCCACTGTGGGGGCGCAGAAACTGGGGGTCTCTTGGGAGTCCCTGAGCTGTGTTGGCGTCCGGGGGAGGGGGGGGGGGGTGTGGAGTTGGAGGTCCCCCAGGGTTGGGGGGGGATGGGTGCTTGGGGGTCCCTGAGCAATATTGGGGTCCCTAGGGAGAAGTCTTTGAGGGTTTCAGAGGGTGGGGTGGGTGTCCCTGGGGGGGTGGTTCTTGGGGATCCCCGAGCAGTGTTGGGGTCCCTATAAGGGGTTGGTTTGGGTCTCCTGAGGGTGGGGGAGGGGGCATGCTGGGGGTCCCATAGAGGGGCTGGGAGTCCCTGGCGGGGCTCTTGGGGGGGGTCCCTGAACAGTGTTGGGATCCTTGTGGAGTGGCTTTGGAGGTCTCACGGGGGAATGAGCGGAGCTGGGGGTGCTCTTGGGAATCCCTGAGCAATCCTGGGGGTGTCTTTGGGGGTCCCAGAGGGTGGGTGGGGGTCTCTGGGGGTGTGGGGTCAGGGGGCACAAATTGGGGGGGCTCTTGGGAGTCCCTGACTAGTGTTGGGGTCCTGGGGTGCAGGGGGTGGGTGGGGGTCCCTGGGCGGGCCCATGGAGGTGTGTGTGTCTGGGGGGAGAACCCCCAATATCCTGGCCGCCCCCTCAATTTGTGCCCCCCAACCCCCAGACCACCACTTCTACGTATCTGGACGGCTTGGCCACCATCACGCATGGCCACCATCACCTTCTCCTGTGTCAAGGACGACTGCCGTGACGGCATCGAGGAGCCCGGTGAGACCTCGCTCAGGCACCCGCCAGTTCTCCCCCCTCTGCCCCCACCAGCTCTGCCCCCTTTGTGTCATTTACCTCCCCTTCAGGAAGACCTTTGACGTGGTCTCCCTCAGAGTTCGTGTCACTCAGCGAGGCCACTGCAGTGTGGGGGGGCTGATGGAAGAGATGAGCCAAACGTGGGTTGGGTGATGAGGCTGAGGGAGCAGTGGGGAAGAGGCCCTTCCCTACCTGGAGGGCAGGGGACACACTGGGGTTTGGTGAGGTGGCACAGAGACCTGTTTGACAGTTTGACACCTGTACGCACGGTCCAGAGGAGGCAACTCTCACCACATTCTTTCAATGATTATAAATTGGGAGCAGCAGTCCTGTTCCTTAGGGATGCCTTGTAGGGGAGACCTGATGGGCTCCAGGACCGTCCGTCAGCCGTGAAAGAGACAAAAGAAAAGGCCAGGACCTGCTCCTGGGAGTGACCGGGACCCTGAAATTGCTGGGAGGGCGCTGACAGGCTGCGGGGCAGCTCTGTGGAAAAGCCCCTGGTGATGCTGGGGATCAGAAGGTCCAAGAAAATCCAGCAGTGTGACCTGGTGGCCAGCAGTGCCCCGGAGTGTGCGAAGAGGAACCTTGGCAAGAGAGTGAGGGAATGGACTGAGTCCCTCTGCTCCTCCCTTGTCAGACCACCAGTCCGCTCCTCTGTCCATTTCTGGCCCCCCGTTCCAGTGTGCTGGGTCTGGCTGGGATGGGGGTCCCTTCCTTCCCCGCAGCCCCTCTGCTGCCTTGTTTTGCATTGGTGCCCCAAGCAGGCCTGGTGACAGAGCAGGGCTTTGGCTGTTGCTGGGCAGGGCTGGCCCAGCGTCAAGGCCTTCTCTGTTCCTCACTCTGCTCCCTCCCACTGAGTGGGCTGGGGGTGGGCAAGGAGCTGACAGGGGATCACAGCCAGGACAGCTGACCCCAAGTGGCCAGAGGGAGATTCCAGACTGCTGTGGTTTTGAATTTCTCCAAGGAATTTTTCTTCCGATTGCCAACAAGGGGAACGCGAGGGGGGCAGGGAGAGGCCGTTTCCGGGGAAACGGTTACTGGACATCAGGGTTTTTTTCTTTCTTTCCCACCTGGGGGAGGGGGGTGAGCTGTAATAGATGTTTAATGTTCATCCATGTTTGTTCATCAAACTTCGTCCCGGTAAATAGAAAATACCGTTGATCTGAGGGCATTAATGGGGGCTGGTATAGTTTCAAAGGGCAAGCCGCAGACATTCCAGACGGAGCATCTGGATGGGCAATCACGGTTGGAGAGCTTGCTCGCAAGCACTCGAGTAGTCTGGGGGGCCTGACACAACATTTAGCCAAGGTATGATGTTTTAACCAGATAGGGTAAAAGTTATTTGTGGGAAACTGTTAAAGAGGTTGGGCCCCTCTCCTTCAATCACCAGAGAACTGGTAAGAACTTCAAAGACCGGATGCGCAGAGCACACCAGGGAGACTACGTGGCGCAAGACCAGCGGGAAACCTACGTAGCACTAATGCTATAAAAAGAGGGGAGTGGGAGAAGGAGGCGCGCGCCGTTGGTGGAGCAGGGACTCCCCGGCCGCCCAGCTGCTGTTTTGCTTATTGCTGCTTGCTCGATAAACCTGATTGGCTTTAATTGAACTTGCTCCTGTCTATTTATTGGAACGCATTTATAACAGGAGCCGTTTTTTTCCTTCGGTTTCACGCGCTTTTGGCTCTGGGGGAGGAGCAGCGCGGCGCCGTGGAGCAGCCATAGCGGTACCGGCAGCGGCAGCCACAGCAGCGGACGCTGAGGTGCAACTCGTGGGGTTTTGCAGTCTCTGGAGGAAGCATCATCGGTCATCTCATCTTCCACAGCTCCTGCATGGTAGCGTTACGATCTATCTTGGGTGTGAAGCCAGGAACAGGGGTGGTCGGGAATGCAAGCAGAAGCAAGGAAAGGAAAAAAAGAAGAGAGAGAGTAAGACACCTGATGTTCTGGTAGCTCAAGACGTGGCTAAACCAGAGGAACAGCAGCTATGAGTGGGGGTCCCTCTGGATTTGGGGGGGTCCCTATGAAATGGGGGAGGGAGGGCCATAGGGGTTTGGGGAATCCCTATAGATTTGGGGGGGGGGTGTAGGGACTTAGAGGGTCCCTATGAATTTGGGGGGGGCATCGGTGCTTGAGGATTTCCCCACGGATTTGGAGGTCCCTGTGGATTCCGGGGGCAGGGGAGGGGCAGAGGGGCTTGATAGGTTCCTGTGGATCTGGGGAGGTCCCTATGGATTGGAGGAGTCCCTCTGGACTTAGGGGGTCCCTACTGACTTTGAGGGGGTTGCAGTGGACTTGGGGATCTCCCTGGATGCCTGGATTCCTCCTGGGGGCCCCTATGGGCTTAGGGTGGGCTCCATGGATTTAGGGGGTCACTGGATGCCTGGGTCCCTCCTGGGAGTTGCTGTGGACTTGAGGGGGTCCTTGTGGACTTGGGAGGTCCCTATGGACTCAGAGGGTGTTGCTATGCAGCTGGGATCTCCCAAGGTGCCTGGGTTCCTCCTGGGGGTTCCCATGGACTTGAGGGGTCTCTATGGGTTTGGGGGGACCCTCTCTGTGGAGCTGAGGTGCCCCCCCATGGATTTGGGAGGGGGGCCCCAAGGACTCAGGGTGGGAAGGGGGGTTCCTGTGCACCTGGGTCTCCCAGAGTGCCAGGGTTCCTCCTGGGAGTCCACATGGACTCAGGGGTGTCCCTATGGATTTGGGGGGGGGAGGGGGGGGGGCTACGGTCTTGAGGGTTCACTATGGATTTGGGGGGTCGTCCCTATTGACTTGGGGAGAGTTGGTATAGACATAGGGAGTTCCCTGGATGCCTGGGTTCCTCTTGGGCCTCCCGATGGCTTTGGCGTAGCTCCCTATGGACTTGCCCCACACCCTATGGCTTTAAGGGATGCCCTATGGACTTGGACCCCTTGACCCCCCCGTGTCCCCCGAGGTCCGTGCTGGGCCATGAGGCGATGAAGCGGATGCAGATGTCAAACGTGCTGGTGTCAGGGCTGCGTGGGCTCGAGGGGGAGGTGGCCAAGAGCCAAACACCCCCCTTGAGGTACTTCATCTACCCCTGCTATCTTTCTTGGGGCTTATAAGGGGAGATAGATACCCCCCCACCCCAGTTAATTAATCTTAATTACTTACTGAAAGTGGGCACTGGTGAATCACTCCTGGGTGTAATCAGCGGCCATGAGGATTCCTTCTCTGGGGTGACTGCGGTCCCAGGGGAGCTCAGTGCCCCCCTTGTGGTAATTAATCTGCCCCCGCAGTCATTACTGGGGTTTATTAGGGCACGTTAGTGCTCCACACTGGGCTACTAATTAACCAGAGAGGCGATTAATTAATCTCGGGGTTCATTAGCCTCCATGGGGTGTTGTTTTTTGGGGTGATGTTGTTTCCAGGGGAGCTAAATTCCCCCCTTGGGGTAATTAATCCACTCATGCAGTGGGACCTCCCAGTATATGCATGGGACCCCAAGTATCTAACTCCCCCTCCCCCACACCTGTGCCTGGGACCCCCGACATCTGCCTGAGACCCCAACATCTGTGTAAGACCCCCACATCTGCCTGGGACCTCCCAGTATCGGCCTGGCACCCTCAGTATCTGCCTGCCTGCCCCCCCTCATCTGCCTGTGCCCCCTCCACATCTGCCTGGGAACCCAACATCCGATTGGATCCCCTCTTGCCCTCCTGGGGACCCCCAGAATTTCTCCACCCCTGCCGTGGTCTCCTTGTCCGTCTGCCTCCTCCCAGAGCCGGACGCAGGGACAGATGGACAGAGGGACACACGAGTAGAAGGCAGACGGGTGGACAGATGGACAGACAGGTGGGCAGACACATGGATGGACAGACAGCTGGGATGGGCAGAGGGACAGACAGAGTGGGGGATGTAGAGATGGGCGGGGGAGACCGGTGAACAGACAGGGGTGGACGAGTGTGTGAGCAGATGGATGGACAGAGGGACAGACAGATGGGAGTGTGGAGAGATGGGGGGACAGGCAGACGGACAGGCAGAGGCCTGGCTGACTGGGCAGACAGAGGGACAGCCGGTCAGACTGACAGCTGGCCACGGTGCCAACAGGTGGTGGTACTGACCAAATTGCCGCTGGAGGAGCAGCTCTGCGTCGGGGATTTCTGCCACAGCTGCGGCATCAAACTCCTAGTGGCCGACACACGTGGGCTCTTCAGGTGAGAGGGAACCCCAGCATCCATAGGGGACCCCAAAGTCCGTGGAGCTCCCCGACATCCATAGGGGACCCCAAAGTCCATAGGGGCTCCCCAACATCCATAAGGCCTCCAGTTCCATAGAGGCCTTTTTAGATGGCTGATGATGCCCCTGAACGAATTACATTGCTCTGGGCAGGCTGACCCTGGCCTCTCCTGCCAGGAATACGGGCCGTGCTGCTGGCAGCTCCGGGCAGGAGCAGGAGCACGGGAGTGGGAAGCAGCAGCTCCCCTCACAACACAGCCTCACCTCCATCACCCCGCTGGGGACGAGGGTGAACGATCGATCCGAGAGGAAGCTGTGTTGCTGTCAGCTCCCCAGAGAGTGCAGAGCTGGGTTGGGTTGTGTCTATGATGCCTGTCCACCGCGAGGGACACGGACACACCACCCAGCTCCTTCCTCTCCTGCTGAGACACCATCAGCGCCAACAGCAACCGCAGGGTCAGCTATGCAGCCACCCTGTGAGACCTCTGCGATTGCTCTTTGGGAAGCGCAGCCAGAGGTTCAGCAGCTTTAAGCAGGAAACCCTCAGCGTGCCCATCGTGACACCACTGAGAAAAGGGAAATGAGAGAAAACGAGACCTGTGGGTTGGAACCAAACACTAGAACATGGTATTTGTTAAATGTGCCTTGTCTTTGCCCAGTTCTACAAGAACACACTGGCACTAAAATCAATGAAACAGTTCCTACTGTTGTATAACAGGGGCTGGGCAATTCAGTCCACTTTTTCCAGGTTTGAAATGCCACTGAGTAGAAAGAAAAGAAGAATAAAGCCCATCAGTTTGATGTTTTTCCCTTGCCACTGAGAAAAGGGCAAATGAGAGAAGAAGAGACCTGTGGGTTTGACCCGAACACCAGAAAAGCTTTAATGAAACAAGAACATTAAAAGGAAGAGAAGAAAATATATACGAGTACAGAAAACCAGGTCAGACTCCTGTGATGACCAATGCGCCACTGCTGGCGCTGCAGGGCAGGTGCGAGGAAGGTCGCAGGCTGGACCCAGGATCTGGACCCAGGAACACATGGATGGGTCCAGGGGTTGGCAGAGAGATGAGGCCTCACCCGAGTGTTGGCCATCGAAGAAGAGCACTTGACCCTCGTGATCTGGAGATCCCTGGCAGCGTTGGCTGTGCAGTAGGCGGTCAGGCAGTGCCAGAGCCGCGCGCAGCCCTTGCGCAGGCACCACCTTGCCTTGCCTAGGAGTGGCTCCTCACAGCCCTTGCTCTCCAGCCCCTCACCAGCGTCAGTGCCCTTCTCTGGACGCGCTCCAGCCTCTCAGTGTCCTTCTTGGAGTGAGGGGCCCAAAACTGACCCCAGCACTCGAGGTGCGGCCTCCCCAGCGCTGAGCACAGGGGCACAATCCCCTCCCTGCTCCTGCTGGCCACGCTGTGTCTGGCACAGGCCCAGATGCCATTGGCCCTCTTGGCCACCTGGGCCACTGCTGGCTCATGTTCAGCCGCTGCCAACCAACACCCCTAGAGCCTTCTCTGCCAGGCAGCTCTCCAGCCACTCTTCCCCAAGCCTGTATCACTGCACGGGGTTGTTGTGTCCCATATGGAGGTCTCTGCACTTGGACTTCTATGAATCTCCTGGCTCTCCTGCCCATCTCCAGTGCAGAGACTGGAGCAGCTGGGACGGCAGCCGCGTGCCTGCAACCATTTGGTGTTTCCCTTAGGACTCCAAGATTTCCCTTGGAGGAGGCTGTAGTGGCGGCACAGCATGGGTGCAAAGGGCAGGGGTGACCCCCCTGCAGCCCCCAGGGCAGCTCTGCCAGCCCAGGGAGGAGAGAGACCCCGTGGCCCCAACCTGGCCTCTGCTCTCTCTCACACGCACGGCTCCCAGCACTTGTGTCCGATGGACGCTCTGGGAATCCAGAGTGTGGGATGCACTGGTTGTGGGCCATTTACAGGCTGGCCCGTGACCTCTGTGATGTCACCCTCTCTGATGTCACCCTCTGTGACACTGACCTAGGAGACCGCTCTGCTCCCAGGGCCAAGCACTCTCTGGCCTCAGTCTCCAGGATCAACGGAGGAGGCAGGTGGTCTCTCTGCTGGCAGCTGCCAGCGCATTCCTTGTGCATGAAAAGTAAAGCCACTGCAGTTCAGCCGTCGCAGAGCCCGCTGCCCATTCTGCTGGAGAGGAAACTCTGCCTCACGGCCAGGGTAGGTCAGCTCTGTCTGTGTCCCTTCCGTGCAGTCATTGCTCGCATTCACTCTCCAGGATAGGACCCCCACTTCTTCAGGGCTTTGTCAGCTCCTGTCCTTGTGCCTCCTGGAAGGCACAGCCTGTGCTCCTGCTTATTTTCTGCATGGGAAATTGTCTGCGCCCAGTGGGTCCCGTTTTGCTTTGACGGGGGCAGCCTGGCCCCGAGCTTCCTCACCCCGATCGTGTTTGCTTGCCGAGTGCTGCATCGCTGACTCCCGGCTTTGGAGGGAGCCCTGCTGGCCTGGCTGCTGGAGCTCCGTTCCAGTTGAGCTTCCTGCTCTTTTGCTCTGGGAGCTTTCGGAGTGCTCTTCCATTGCAGTGTTGATTTCCATGGCTTTTGGGGTTTGACAGCGTAACCAGTGCAGTCGGGAGGCACAGGAGGCAGGGACCGGCAGCACGGCAAGGTCTGTCCCTGCAGAGCCTGGGGTCTCAGTCCCTTGGGGGTTGTCCTGGTCTCTCTTCTGGTGATCCCTGAAGCTGCCGGGGCCCAGAATGGACCTTTCTGGGTGTGGGAGCCCCGAACATGTGGAGTGAGTGCTTGCCAAACTCTCCTCTCGGCCCGTGAGAATAACTTATGTGGCTGCTCTGGGAATCTTGTGCTGCAAACATGCCTGACCTTGGAAGGACGTGTCCAGGGAGGGCAGCTTGTCCTCTCAGGATAAGCAGCGTAGCTTCAGACGGCTCTGGGACCCTGATGGGAACAAGGAGGTTAAGCTGACTTTCCTTGGGTTGGTTTTTTGTTTGGTTTGAAGGTAGGCAAGCGTGTGCATTCCTTCTTGTCCTCATCTCCCTGGTGTTTGCCGACAGTTTTCTGTAAGTGCAGTCAGAGACAGAGTGGGATACCTGCCTGAGCCCTGCTCTCCCCTTGGTGTCCTAATGCCACCGGAGCTCCTGCAGGGATCCTTCAGGCAGCTGGGAAGGTCTCCTGTCCTAGCGGCAGCTTTCTGGCCATGCCTTGGTGTCAGGTGTGCCCCTTGGGCTGGATTGCGGCCCTGCCAGAAGGGAGTGGAAGAGGCTGGGGGTGCAGGGCGAGCACCTACAGGGTGGCAGCTGTGCCCCGGCTCAGCTCTGGCTTTGCTGCGGGACCGCATGGGGCCCTGCGTGCTGGGAAACGGCCCTGGGGCGCCCAGGGCTCCGCTCTGGCTCTGCCTTTGCCAGGCTGATGATGAGAGAGAGTTTGGTTCAAGAGAGTTTGGTCGGGGATGTACAGAGCGCCTGGAAAGGCAAGATGTTTGTGCTCCCTCCCAGAAATACCTGGAGGCACTGATGGAACTTTAGCCTTCCCGGTCGCTCCCTCGGCACCATTTGACCATAGTTTCCATTTCCCTCGTAGAGAAGCTTAGGCTGCCCATCATGGCTGTGCAGTTCCGTGCTATCAAGACGTACGCCGTACCCGGAGCAGTGGGACTTCTTGGACTGTGGTGGTTCTATTCCCGGCAAAGGGAACAAGCAATAATCCTTAGAAAAGGGCAGGATGAAGTGGCAGAAGAGACTAAGGAGAGGGAAGACTGGGAGATGGAGCTGGCGCAGAAGGAAGCCCAACTGAGTCAGAAGGAAGATCAGCTGGTGCACAAAGAAGCCCAAATGGCTCAGAATGAAGCCCAGCTGGCACAGAAGGAAGCCCAGCTGGCTCAGAAGGAAGCCCAACTGGAGCAGAAAGAAGCCCAGCTGGCACAAAAGGAAGCCCAACAGGCACAGGATGAAGACCAGCAGGCACAGAAGGAAGTCCAGCTTGTGAAAAATAAAGGCCAGCTGGTGCAGAAGAAAGAACAGCTGGCACAGAAAGAAGCCCAGCTGGTGCAGAAAGAAGCCCAGCAGGCGGAGAAAGAAAGCCAGCTGTCACAGAAAGAAGCCCACCAGGTGCAGAAGGAAGCCCAGCTGGCAGAGAAAGAAGCCCAGCGGGCTCAGAAGGAAGCCCAACTGAGTCAGAAGGAAGCCAAACTGGTGCTCAAGGAAGACAAGCTGGCGCACCAAGAAGTCCAACTGGCAAAGAAGAAAGACCAGCTGGCCCAGAAGGAAGTCCAACTGGAGCAGAAAGAAGCCCAGCTGGCACAGAAGGAAGCCCAACTGGAGCAGAAGGATTTCCAGCAAGTGCAGAAAGAAGTCCAGCAGGCTCAGAAGGAAGAAGAGCTGGCACAGAAGGAAGCCCAACTGGAGCAGAAGGAAGTCCAGCAGGCGCAGAAGGAAGAACACCTCGCACAGAAGGAAGTCCAGTTTGTGAAAAATAAAGGCCAGCTGGTGCAAAAGGAGGAACAGCTGGCTCAGAAGGAAGCCCAACTGGAGAAGAAAGAAGCCCAGCAGGCAGAAAAGGAAGCCCAACTGGAGCAGAAGGATGTCCTGCAGGCGCAGAAGGAAGCCCAGCTGGGGCAGAAGAAAGAACAGCTGGCTCTGAAGGAAGCCCAACTGGAGAAGAAAGAAGCTCAGCAGGCGCAGAAGGAAAGCCAGCTTGTAGAAAATAAAGGCCAGCTGGTGCAGAAACAGGAACAGCTGGCTGAGAAGGAAGCCCAACTGGAGCAGAAAGAAGCCCAGCAGGCACAGAAGGAAGCCCAACTGGAGCAGAAGGAAGTCCAGCAGGTGGAGAAGGAAGCCCAGCTGGCACAGAAGGAAGCCCACCAGGTGGAGAAGGAAGCCCAGCTGACACAAAAGGAAGCCCAACAGGAGCAGAAGGATGTCCAGCAAGTGCAGAAACAAGTCCAGCAGGCTCAGAAGGAAGAAGAGCTGGCACAGAAAGAAGCCCACCTGGAGCAGAAAGATGTCCAGCAGGCGCAGAAGGAAACCCAGCTGGCTCAGAAGGAGGAACAGCTGGCTCAGAAGGAAGCCCAGCTGGAGAAGAAAGAAGCCCAGCAGGCAGAAAAGGAAGCCCAACTGGAGCAGAAAGATGTGCAGCAGGTGCAGAAGGAAGCCCAACTGGTGCAGAAAGAAGCCCAGCAGATGCAGAAAGAAAGCCAGCTGGCACAGAAAGAAGCCCACCAGGTGGAGAAGGAAGTCCAGCTGGCACAAAAGGAAGCCCAACTGGAGCAGAAGGATGTCCTTCAGGCGCAGAAGGAAGCCCAGCTGGGGCAGAAGAAAGAACAGCTGGCTGAGAAGGAAGCCCAACTGGAGCAGAAAGAAGCCCAGCTGGCACAGAAGGAAGCCCAACTGGAGCAGAAGGATATCCAGCAAGTGCAGAAAGAAGTCCAGCAGGCTCAAAAAGAAGAACAGCTGGCACAGAAGGAAGAACAACTGGCACAGAAGGAAGTCCAGTTTGTGAAAAATAAAGGCCAGCTGTTGGAGAAGGAAGAACAGCTGGCTCAGAAGGAAGACCAGCTGGAGAAGAAAGAAGCCCAGCTGGCGCAGAAGGAAGCTCAGCTTGTAGAAAATAAAGGCCAGCTGGTGCAGAAGGAGGATCAGCTGGCTCAGAAGGAAGCCCAACTGGAGCAGAAAGAAGCCCAGCAGGCAGAAAAGGAAGCCCAACTGGAGCAGAAGGAAGTCCAGCAGGTGCAGAAGGAAGCCCAGCTGGCGCAGAAGGAAGCCCAGCTTGTGAAAAATAAAGGCCAGCTGATGCAGAAACAGGAACAGCTGGCTCAGAAGGAAGCCCAACTGGAGCAGAAAGAAGCCCAGCAGGCACAGAAGGAAGCCCACCAGGTGCAGAAGGAAGCCCAGCTGGCGCAGAAGGAAGCCCAACTGGAGCAGAAGGATATCCAGCAAGTGCAGAAAGAAGTCCAGCAGGCTCAGAAGGAAGAACAGCTGGCACAGAAGGAAGAACAACTGGCACAGAAGGAAGTCCAGTTTGTGAAAAATAAAGGCCAGCTGTTGGAGAAGGAAGAACAGCTGGCTCAAAAGGAAGACCAGCTGGAGAAGAAAGAAGCCCAGCAGGCACAGAAGGAAGCCCAGCTGGCGCAGAAGGAAGCTCAGCTTGTAGAAAATAAAGGCCAGCTGGTGCAGAAGGAGGAACAGCTGGCTCAGAAGGAAGCCCAACTGGAGCAGAAAGAAGCCCAGCAGGCAGAAAAGGAAGCCCAACTGGAGTGGAAGGATGTCCAGCAGGCACAGAAGGAAGCCCATCTTGTGCAGAAGGAAGAACAGCTTCTGAAAAATAAATGCCAGCTGGTGCAGAAGGAAGCCCAGCTGGCACAGAAAGAAGCCCAGCAAGCACAGAAAGAAGCCCAACTGAATCAGAAGGATGCCAAACTGGTGCTCAAGGAAGACAAGCTGGAACAGCAAGAAGTCCAACTGGCAAAGAAGAACGACCAGCTGGCTGAGAAGGAAGCCCAGCTTGTGAAAAACAAAAGCCAGCTGGTGCAGAAGGAAGAACAGTTGGCGCAGAAGGAAGCCCAAATGGTGCAGAAGGAAGCCCATCTGGAGAAGAAGGAAGTCCAGCAGGTGGAGAAGGAAGCCCAGCTGGCCCAGAAGGAAGCCTACCAGGTGGAGAAGGAAGCCCAACTGGCACAGAAGGAAGAAGAGCTTGTGAAAAATAAAGGCCAGCTGGCGCATAAGGAAGAACAGCTGGCTCAGAAGGAAGACCAACTGGAGCAGAAAGAAGCCCGCCAGGTTCAGAAGGAAGCCCAGCAGGCACAGAAAGAAGCCCAGCAAGCACAGAAGGAAGCCCAACTGAATCAGAAGGAAGCCAAACTGGTGCTCAAGGAAGAAAAGCTGGAGCACCAAGAAGTCGAACTGGCAAAGAAGAAAGACCAGCTGGCCCAGAAGGAAGCCCAGCTTTTGAAAAATAAAAGCCAGCTGGTGCAGAAGGAAGAACATCTGGCGCAGAAGGAAGCCCATCTGGAGAAGAAGGAAGCCCAGCTGGCCCAGAAGGAAGCCTACCATGTGAAGGAAGCCCAGCTGGTGCAGAAGGAAGAACAGCTGGCTGAGAAGGAAGCCCAACTGCAGCAGAAAGAATCCCAGCAAGTGCAGAAGGACTTCCATCTGGCACTGAAAGAAGCCCAGCTGGCACAGTTGGACAACGACCTGTCACAGATGGAAACCACACTGGAACAGATGGAAACCATCCAGGTGCAGAGGGAAGAACTGCTGGCGCAGAAGGAAGAACAGCTGGCTCAGAAGGAAGCCAAACACATGCAGAAGGAAGCCCAGCTGGAACAGAAGGAAGCCCAGCTGGTACAGAAAGAAGTCCGGCTGATGCAGAAGGAAGCCCAACTGAGTCAGAAGGAAGCCAAACTGGCGCTCAAGGAAGACAAGCTGGCGTACCAAGGAGACCAACTGGCAAAGAGGAGAGACTAGCTGGCTCAGAAGGAAGCCCAAATGGTGCAGAAGGAAGGCCAACTGATTCCGAAGGAAGCCCAGTAGATGCAGATGGAAGCCCGGCTGGCATAGATGGAAACCCAGCTGGTGCAGAAAGAAGCCCAAATGGTGCAGAGAAATTTCAAACTGACAAAGAAGGAAGCCCAGCTGGTACAGAAAGAAGTCCGACTGACGTAGAAGGAAGCTCAACTGAGTCAGAAGGAAGCCAAACTGGCGCTCAAGGAAGAAAAGATGACAAAGAAGAAAGACTAGCTGGCTGAGAAGGAAGCCCAGCTTGTAGAAAATAAAGGCCAGCTGGTGCAGAAGGAGGATCAGCTGGCTCAGAAGGAAGCCCAACTGGAGCAGAAAGAAGCCCAGCAGGCAGAAAAGGAAGCCCAACTGGAGTGGAAGGATGTCCAACAGGCACAGAAGGAAGCCCATCTTGCGCAGAAGGAAGAACAGCTTCTGAAAAATAAATGCCAGCTGGTGCAGAAGGAAGCCCAGCAAGCACAGAAAGAAGCCCAACTGAATCAGAAGGAAGCCAAACTGGTGCTGAAGGAAGACAAGCTGGCGCACCAAGAAGTCCAACTGGCAAAGTAGAAAGACCAGCTGGCTGAGAAGGAAGCCCAGCTTGTGAAAAACAAAAGCCAGCTGGTGCAGAAGGAAGAACAGTTGGCACAGAAGGAAGCCCATCTGGCCCAGAAGGAAGAACAGCTTGTGAAAAATAAAGGCCAGCTGGCGCAGAAGGAAGGCCAACTGGAGCAGAAAGAAGCCCGCCAGGTTCAGAAGGAAGCCCAGCAGGCACAGAAGGAAGCCCAACTGAATCAGAAGAAAGCCCAGCTCGTGCAGAAAGAAGCCCAGCAGGCCCATAAGAAATCCCAGCTGGCACAGATCGAAGACCAGCTGGCACAGAAGGAAGCCCAGCTCGTGCAGACAAAAGACCAGCTGGCACAGAGCGAAGATCAGCTGGAACAGAAGAAAGCCCAGTTGGCGCAGAAGGATGCCCAGCTGCAGGAAAAGGCGGACTGGCTCCAGAGGCAATGGCAGAATCTGGACCGAGCACGTGAGGAAGAGCGGTGGGTGAACGACTACATGCAGCGTAACTGGGCGAGATTTGTTAAAGAGTGGGAGCAGCTCCAGAGGGAGAAGGCACAGTGGAAAGTGGATCGCTCCACTGCAGAGCAATAGAAGCCTGCCCACACCCAGGAAAGCGATGTCGAGGGCCAGGTTACTGGGGAAACCATGTGCTTGGGCAATTATTTCTTTGGCAGAGAAATGACACCAGCGCTGCTTTTGCACCGTTGCCTTTCCTTGCCGCTTGCATTGTCTGAGGCCGTTTGTAAATTGATGTTGGTTTGTGGGGAAAATAAAGAATCATCGAACCATAGGATGTCCTGAGTTGGAAAGGACCTTTTCCCAATATCCAGCCTAAGCCTCCCCGGCACATCTTCCTGTCATTTCCTCGGGTCCTGTCCCTGGGAAGAGCTCAGCGCCTGCTCGTCCTCCTCCTCTCCTGAAGAAGCTGTAGAGTGCGATGAGGTCTCCCCTCAGCCTTTTCTCCAGGCTGGACAGAGCGAGTGCCCGTATCTGCTCTTCATACGACTTCCCCTCTAAAGCCTTCCGCAGCTTGGTTCCTTCTCCGGGCACTCTCCAGGAGCTGTAGATTCTTTTTATCCTGTGTCACCCCAAACTTCACCCAGTAGTCAAGGTGGGGCCGGAGCAGAGCAGGGCAATCCCCTCCTTCGCCTGCCTGGCGATGCCGTGCAGGGTTCACCCCAGGACTTGGTTGGCACTCTTGGCTGTCAGGGCTTTCTGTGGGCTCAGGTTCGATGGGGGTCCCGGAGGGGGGGTGTCTCACTGCTGCCCCCACTCCCAGGAGTATGGGTGGACCCCCAGACCGGGAAAGGGGCGAGCACGGGGACCCCCAGAGCAATTTCGGGGGGGGGTGGGGGGGAGGCATCTGGTGCCCCCCGGTGGGAGCGGGGGGGGGACGACGATCCTTCAAATGTTGGAATGTTGGGGTCCCCCTGGGATGAGGGTGTGTGTCCGCCCCAATTTCAGGGTCTCAGGGCTTTTGAGGGGGTGCCAGGTTCTCTTTTGTTTGGGGGAGGATGTAGGTTTTGGGGGGGGGGTGTGTGGGTTCCAGGGCCCTTTTTGGGGGGCTCCCAAAGTCTTTTTGGGGGGGGACAGAGTATTTTTGGGGGGGTCTCAGCATCATTTTTGGGGGAGGATCCTGAGCTTTTGGGGTGGTAGAGCTTTCTGGGGGGTCCCAGGGTCTTTTGGGGGGGTCCTGCGCTTTTGGGGGGCTACCAGGGCCTTTTGGGGAGGGGGGGAAGGTTATAGGTTTTTTGGCGGGGAGGTGGGTTCCAAGGCCTTTTTGGGTGGGGCGGTTGGGCTTTTGGGAGGGTCTTGGAGTCTTTTTTTGGGGGCAAAGTTTTTGGGGGGCTCCCAGGGCCTTTGGGGGGGGCAGGGTCTTTTTGGGCGGCAGGGCGGGTTTTGGGGGGGTTTGAGGCCTTTGCGGGGGAGTCCTCAGGCATTTGGGGGGGTCCCAGTGCTTTTGGGGGGGTGTCCCAGGCTATGGGGTATTCCAAAGGCCTTGAGGGAGCCGGGGGGGGAGACCCGGAGGGGCTGAGATTATTTGGGGGGTGTCCCTGGGGCTGTTTGGGGGTCTGGGTGTCCCTGGAGGTGTTTGGGGGATCTTGGAGGGGAGGGAGGGCTGGGGTCCCTGGAGGTCCCTGCAGACACAAGGGGGGGTGGCTCTGGATGGATCTGGGGTCCCAGGGGTTCCCGGGGGGGTCCCAGAAGGCTCTGGGGACACAGGGGAAGCTCTGGGGTCCTGGGGTGTTCCAGGGGCTCTGTCGACACAGGGGGGCTCTGGGGGGGGGTCTCTCACGTCCCTGTGTCGTCCTCCCCCATTCCCCAACTGTCCCCCTTCCCCCATGTGTCCCCCCCAGCCCCTCCTATGTCCCCTGATGTGTCCCCCTGTCCCCTCGTGTCTCCCCAGCCCCTCACGTGTCCTCCTGTCCCCTCTGTGTCCCCCTGTGTCCCCCGGTCCCCCCCAACTCCTGTGTCCCCTCACGTCTCCCCGCCATCCCCCCCCGTCCCTTTGTGCTCCCCCGACACCCCCACATCCGTATGTCCCCTCATTGTCCCCGCCTCACCCATGGTGTCCCCCTGGGTGTCCCTAGGGGTGTCCCCATGTCACCCATGGCGTCCTGGTGGCCCCCAGAGAGAAACAGGGGGCATTGGGATTGGGGGCACTGGGGGGCACTGGATTGGTACTGGGGAAGCAATGGGGGGGGCACTGGGATCAACTGGGGACACTGAGGGGACTGGGATTGGGGGAATGGGAGCACTGAGAGCAATGGGGGTACTGGGGAAACTGGGAGCACAGGGGCACTGGGTGCACTGTGGGTACTGGGAGCACTGGGGGTTCCCCTACCTCCTTCCCCTCCCCACCCACCCAACGCCCCCTCCCCCACGCGACCCCCAAAGAGCGACCACAGGCGGGGGAAGGGGCTTTATTGGGGCACTGGGATTAACTGGGTGCACTGAGATCAACTGGGGGCACTGGGATCGGGGGTCACAGGGGTCAACTGGGGGCACTGAGATCAACTGGGATCAACTGGGGGCAGAGGGCTGTTACTGGGGGAGCAGTAGGGGGCACTGGGATCAACTGGGACGAACTGGGCATAGCTGGACCCCCCCTCGGGTTGCGCCCCCACCCCTCCAGGAGGAGCCACTAGCGATGCTTGAGAGCGATGGGGGGGGGACACCCTCCCCTGTGGGGAGCGAGTCAGACCCTCCGTGCCCCATAGAGACCTATAGTGCCCCATAGGCAGCCACAGGGACCCATAGAGAACCATAGGGACCCATGGCATCCTCCATCTGCCCCACTTCTGACCCCCCCCAACTCTGTGAGCCTTCACTCCCCCGCCCCCCTCAGCCCCTCATGGGTCTCCCCATGCCCCACAGCCCCCCTCCCCCTGCCCAAGGACCCCCCCAGCCCCCCATGAACCCCCAGTCCCCTCCCCCTCCCCATCAGAGCTGGGGGGCGCAGTCGGGGGCTCCTCACTGTGGGGAGGCCGAGTTGCAGCAGGACCTATTGGGGGGGTAGGGGAGGACCGCAAACCAGCTCAGGGCCCTCCAGGATGGGCTCTCCCACTCCCCAGGACCCCCCAAACCAGCTCGGGGATGCCACAGGATGGGCTCAGCCCGCCCCACCCAGGCCCCCGCAAGGCAGCTCAGGCCCCCCCCAGGCCCTCCCAAACCAGCTCGGGACCACCCCAGCCTCCCCCGTTCTCAGACACCCTGGGTCACCGAGGGGCCCGCATGGGGTCTCGAGGCACCCCCCCCTTGCCATCCAAAGAAGCCCCCCCAGCAGCGCCCAGGTCTTGGCCAGCGATGCCAGGGGGTCCCGGGGAGGGGGGGATGGGAGAGGGGCAGGAGGGGGCCTGGGGGTCGCATGGGCATCCTGAGGGTCTGTAGGGAACAGGGGGCGCCTATGGGAGGGATGTAGGGCTAGTCTGGGGGGGCGTGGGAGGGGTCTGAGGGGCCTATAGGTGGGCCTGAGGTGCCTATAGGGGGTCTGGGAGGGATGGGAGGGATCTATCAGGGGGACTCTGGGGGGTCATGGAGGGGTCTGTAAGGGCGGGGGGGGGGAGCTGTGTAGGGGCTGGGGGGGATCTATTAGGGGGACTCTATGGGGGGGTCATGAGGGGGGCTGTGGGGGGTGCTATATGGGGAAGCTTTATTGGAGAGGGCTATTGGGGTTCTCTATGGGTTGGGTGCCTGGGGATCTCTATGGGGCCTGGAGGGGGGGCAGCAGCCGTGACCCGAGCCCCCAGCTCCCCCCCTCGTGCCTCCATGCGCCCCCCCTCCCCCCCCTCAGCTGCTGTTACTGCTGCTGCTGGCGCTGGCGCTGCCGAGCACCCTGGAGGTGATGCAACCTCATGGGGTCTCCCTGTCCAGTGAGTGATGGATCCAAACTGGGGGAACTGGGAGGGACCCCAGCATCCAGGCCCCCTCCCCCAAAAGCCCCCCTACTTTGTGCCTCCCCAACCTCCCACTGTGGGGGCGCAGAAACTGGGGGTCTCTTGGGAGTCCCTGAGCTGTGTTGGCGTCCGGGGGAGGGGGGGGGGGTGTGGAGTTGGAGGTCCCCCAGGGTTGGGGGGGGACGGGTGCTTGGGGGTCCCTGAGCAATATTGGGGTCCCTAGGGAGAAGTCTTTGAGGGTTTCAGAGGGTGGGGTGGGTGTCCCTGGGGGGGTGGTTCTTGGGGATCCCCGAGCAGTGTTGGGGTCCCTATAAGGGGTTGGTTTGGGTCTCCTGAGGGTGGGGGAGGGGGCATGCTGGGGGTCCCATAGAGGGGCTGGGAGTCCCTGGCGGGGCTCTTGGGGGGGGTCCCTGAACAGTGTTGGGATCCTTGTGGAGTGGCTTTGGAGGTCTCACGGGGGAATGAGCGGAGCTGGGGGTGCTCTTGGGAATCCCTGAGCAATCCTGGGGGTGTCTTTGGGGGTCCCAGAGGGTGGGTGGGGGTCTCTGGGGGTGTGGGGTCAGGGGGCACAAATTGGGGGGGCTCTTGGGAGTCCCTGACTAGTGTTGGGGTCCTGGGGTGCAGGGGGTGGGTGGGGGTCCCTGGGCGGGCCCATGGAGGTGTGTGTGTCTGGGGGGAGAACCCCCAATATCCTGGCCGCCCCCTCAATTTGTGCCCCCCAACCCCCAGACCACCACTTCTACGTATCTGGACGGCTTGGCCACCATCACGCATGGCCACCATCACCTTCTCCTGTGTCAAGGACGACTGCCGCGACGGCATCGAGGAGCCCGGTGAGACCTCGCTCAGGCACCCGCCAGTTCTCCCCCCTCTGCCCCCACCAGCTCTGCCCCCTTTGTGTCATTTACCTCCCCTTCAGGAAGACCTTTGACGTGGTCTCCCTCAGAGTTCGTGTCGCTCAGCGAGGCCACTGCAGTCTGGGGGGGCTGATGGAAGAGATGAGCCAAACGTGGGTTGGGTGATGAGGCTGAGGGAGCAGTGGGGAAGAGGCCCTTCCCTACCTGGAGGGCAGGGGACACACTGGGGTTTGGTGAGGTGGCACAGAGACCTGTTTGACAGTTTGACACCTGTACGCACGGTCCAGAGGAGGCAACTCTCACCACATTCTTTCAATGATTATAAATTGGGAGCAGCAGTCCTGTTCCTTAGGGATGCCTTGTAGGGGAGACCTGATGGGCTCCAGGACCGTCCGTCAGCCGTGAAAGAGACAAAAGAAAAGGCCAGGACCTGCTCCTGGGATTGACGGGAACCCTGAAATTGCTGGGAGGGCGCTGACAGGCTGCGGGGCAGCTCTGTGGAAAAGTCCCTGGTGATGCTGGGGATCAGAAGGTCCAAGAAAATCCAGCAGTGTGACCTGGTGGCCAGCAGTGCCCCGGAGTGTGCGAAGAGGAACCTTGGCAAGAGAGTGAGGGAATGGACTGAGTCCCTCTGCTCCTCCCTTGTCAGACCACCAGTCCGCTCCTCTGTCCATCTCTGGCCCCCCGTTCCAGTGTGCTGGGTCTGGCTGGGATGGGGGTCCCTTCCTTCCCCGCAGCCCCTCTGCTGCCTTGTTTTGCATTGGTGCCCCAAGCAGGCCTGGTGACAGAGCAGGGCTTTGGCTGTTGCTGGGCAGGGCTGGCCCAGCGTCAAGGCCTTCTCTGTTCCTCACTCTGCTCCCTCCCACTGAGTGGGCTGGGGGTGGGCAAGGAGCTGACAGGGGATCACAGCCAGGACAGCTGACCCCAAGTGGCCAGAGGGAGATTCCAGACTGCTGTGGTTTTGAATTTCTCCAAGGAATTTTTCTTCCGATTGCCAACAAGGGGAACGCGAGGGGGGCAGGGAGAGGCCGTTTCCGGGGAAACGGTTCCTGGACATCAGGGGTTTATTCTTTCGTTCCCACCTCTGGGGGGGGGGAGCCATTTTATTTTCTTCGGTTTCACGCGCTTTTGGCTCTGGGGGAGGAGCAGCGCGGCGCCGTGGAGCAGCCATAGCGGTACCGGCAGCGGCAGCCACAGCAGCGGACGCTGAGGTGCAACTCGTGGGGTTTTGCAGTCTCTGGAGGAAGCATCATCGGTCATCTCATCTTCCACAAATCCTGCAGGACTCGCACACCTCCTTTTCTCTCATTCCGTTCCGGGCTCGCGGTGGCGGAGCCGTGCCCAGGACTGCAGCAGCAGCGACAGCCGCCCCTCCCCCCCCCCCCCCGCCCCTTAAAGAGACCTGCAACACAAGATTTGGGGTCGAGGACTCAATCCGTTTAGAGGTTTTACAGTTTTGGTTGTGGTTACTGTTAATTCTGTTCTGCTTATACTTATATTCGTACCTAAGAACTGTTATCTTTTCTATACTTTTTTTTTTTTTATTAAAGATCTTTAATATCTGTTTAATATCCTAGTTTTTATCAAAACTAAGTCATTAATTGGTGCCCTGCATGAGGCCTCCCAAGGTCCACAGGGGCTCCCTGACATCCACAGGGGCTCGGGGAGGTTTGTGAAGCCATAGTTCCAGCTGGCGCAGGCTTTCCCTGGCCGAACCCCGTCTGCGGGACGAGTTGCAGCCAATGCTATCGCGTTGCAGCGCGAAGCTTCATGGAGAGTGCACGGAGAGCCGGCTCCGGGGGCTCCTTGAGCCAAGAGACTTGTGCAGGTGGCCGCTTCTCTAGGAGAGCGTTGGCAGTGTAACGGGGGCAGGGATGGCGTTGGCAGGCACTGGGACTCACTGCTGGGAGAAGCTGGCGTTTTGCTGGTGCATTTGTAAGGGAGGGGCTTTGCAGCCCAGGCAGGTCGGAATACGCAGACACAAAGCAGTGCAAGGTCAGAAAACAGGGCTTTGTTACACTCCACCCCCGTGATGCTCATATTTCAGACTGTCCCATCACGGTGACTACAGCTATTGCACTGACTGTGATTACGGCCTGTAGGAGGCTGCCTGGGACACTCGGTGTGTTGTCACCCGCTGTAAATTCAAAGAGAGGAAAGGGCAGCTTTACCATTCTTTTCGACACGTGTCTGGCTGCAGTCGGCTTGGCTCAGGGAAAAGGGGCAATGAACAACAAGCAGTTGAAAAGGAAAACAGCAGCCTTGTCTTTTTAGATGGCTGATGACTCCCCTGAACGAATTACATTGCTCTGGGCAGGCTGACCCTGGCCTCTCCTGCCAGGAATACGGGCCGTGCTTCTGGCAGCTCCAGGCAGGAGCAGGAGCACGGGAGTGGGAAGCAGCAGCTCCCCTCACAACACAGCCTCACCTCCATCACCCCGCTGGGGACAAGGGTGAACGATCGATCCGAGAGGAAGCTGTGTTGCTGTCAGCTCCCCAGAGAGTGCAGAGCTGGGTTGGGTTGTGTCTATGATGCCTGTCCACCGCGAGGGACACGGACACACCACCCAGCTCCTTCCTCTCCTGCTGAGACACCATCAGTGCCAACAGCAACCGCAGGGTCAGCTATGCAGCCACCCTGTGAGACCTCTGCGATTGCTCTTTGGGAAGCGCAGCCAGAGGTTCAGCAGCTTTAAGCAGGAAACCCTCAGCGTGCCCATCGTGACACCACTGAGAAAAGGGAAATGAGAGAAAACGAGACCTGTGGGTTGGAACCAAACACTAGAACATGGTATTTGTTAAATGTGCCTTGTCTTTGCCCAGTTCTACAAGAACACACTGGCACTAAAATCAATGAAACAGTTCCTACTGTTGTATAACAGGGGCTGGGCAATTCAGTCCACTTTTTCCAGGTTTGAAATGCCACTGAGTAGAAAGAAAAGAAGAATAAAGCCCATCAGTTTGATGTTTTTCCCTTGCCTCTCATGTAAAATGTTTTGTTTCCTCACCTGATCAGGAGGTGGACAGTACAGGCACTTATCTACTCGACCTGGCCTCAGCAAGGCAGGGTCAATCAAATCTGGGCAACTGGTAGCAGCTGGCACTTAAACCCCTTAGGAAAGGCCAGAAAAATAGCATTAACACCTGGTAAACCTTTGCATAAGATGGAGCAGATTTTATAGGGGCCTATTAGGCTCTATAGAGTCATTACAGGGGATTATTATGCTCTATAGAAGCTCTATATTGGCTATAGAGGCTTGATAGGGACCTATTTAGATTTATAGAGGCTCTATACCAGCTATAAATGTTTTACAGGGGCCTAATAAGCACTATAGAGTCTTTACAGGGACCTATTAAGCTCTATAGAGGCTCTATACTTGCTATAGAAGCTTTATAAGGGCTTATTAGGCTCTATAGAGTATTTACAGGGATGTATTGGGCTCTATAGAGGACCTATACTAGCTATAGGGGCTTCATAGGGGCTTATTAGTCTCTATAGAGTATTTACAGGGACATATTAGGCTCTATAGAGGCTCTATACTGGCTATAGAGGATTTATAGAGGCCTATTAGGCTCTATAGAGGCTTTATATTGGCTATAGAGGCTTTATAGGGGCCTATTAGGCTCTATAGAGGCTTTATATTGGCTATAGAGGCTTTATAGGGGCCTATTAGGCTTTATAGAGGCTCTATATGGGCTATAGAGGGTTTTTAGGGGCCTTTTAGCCTTTATAGAGGCTCTATGGAGTCTATAGAGGCTTTTAAGGGGCCTATTAGGCTCTACAGAGTCTGTACATGGGCCAATTAGGGTCTATAGAGGCTCTATACAAGCTATAGAGGTTTCACACAAGCCTATTATGCTCTATAAAGGCTCTATGCTGTCTATAGAGGCTTTTAGGGATTTCTAAGGGTTTATGGGGGCCTATTAGGCTCTATAGAAGCTCTATACAGGCTATTGGTCTTTTTAGGGGCCTGTTACACTCTACAGAGGGTCTATACAGGCTAAAGAGGATTTATAGGGTCTTATTTGGTTCTATAGAGGCTCTACAGAGGCTGTATAGGTTTATAGGGGCATATTAGGATCTATAGAGTCTTTACAGGGACCTATTAGGCTCTATAGAAGCTCTATACAGGCTACTGAGGATTTATAGGGGCCTATTAGTCTATATATAGGATCTATACAGGCTATAGAGGCTGTATAAAGGCATATTAGGCTCTATTGATTCTTTACAGGGGCCTATTAGGCTCTATAGAGACTTTATACAGGCTATAGAGGCTATATAGGGACCTATTAGGCTCTATAGAGTCTTTACAGTGGCCTATTAGGCTCTATATAGGCTCTGTGTAGGATATAGATGCTTTTTAGAGGCCTATTAGGCTCTATAGATTCTTTACAGGGGCCTATTAGGCTCTATAGAGACTTTATGCAGGCTATAGAAGCTATATAGGGACCTATATAGGCCCCTGAAAAACCTCTATAGCCTGTATAGAGCCTCTATAAAGTCTAATATGCCACTGTAAAGACACTACAGAGCCGAATAGGCCATTATAAAGCCTCTGTACCCTGTATAGAGTTTCCATAGAGCCTAACAGGCCCCTGTAAATACTGGATAGAACCTAACAGGTGCCTTTAAACAATCTACAGCACGTTTAGAACCTCTATAGAGCCTAATAGGCCCCTATCAATCCTCTATAGCCTATATAGAGAGTCTATAGAGCTGAAAAAAAACCCTTTAAAGGATGTATAGAGTCTCTATAGAGCCTAATAGGCCTCTGTAAAGACTCTATAGAGCCTAATAGATACCTATAAAACCTCTATAGCCTGTATTGAGCCTATATAGACCCTAATAGACCCCTTTAAAGACTCTATAGAGCCTAATAGCAGTAGAAACAGCAGTAGAAGCGTGGTGGGCACTCACCAGAAAGCCAAGTCTTTCCTTCACACTGCTTCAACTACAACTGAGGCAGCCTCACAGACTGAGCACCAATGGGTGCACTCTGCCACCCAGGTACCGGGCTGCAGGATGTGCCCCCCTCCTGCACTGGTATCTGACACTAGTGACACAGTCTCCTATGGGGGCTGTGTTCGGGTGGAGGAACTCCTCTGCTTGGTAACAGAGCTTAGAGAAGAGGTTGCCGGGCTGAGAACTATCAAGGAGTGCAAGCAGGAAATTGACTTCTGGTCTAACGCTCTGTGCTCCCAGCCTCAGCCCAAACAAGCAGAAGTGCCTGATACAAAGGTGGACCCCGCACTCCATAGGTCCTCAACTGAGGAGGGCAAATCTACAATCAAAGTGGGATGGCAGCAGGTTCCTGTTCCTTGTGGGGGGGGCACGTCCCCATACCAAATCTGGCCCTGCAGGTTCCCTTACAGAATAGATATGTTGGTCTGCAAGTGGAACCAAACCAGATTATTGAAAACACTCACAACCTGGAAACATTCCCCAGGCCAAAAAAAGGAGAAGACTTCAATCAAGACGGCTTCTGTTAAAAAGGAGGGTTGTAGTTCTTGGTGACAGAGGGATCGATATGCAGACCTGACCCATTGCAGAGGGAGGTCTGCTGTCCACCCAGGGCCTCAGTCAAGGATGTGACCAAGAAACTTCCCAAACTGGTCAACCCCACAGATTACTACCCACTGGTAGTCTTCCAATTAGGAAATAGTGAAAGTTCCGCCAAAAACCTAAAGGCTCTTAAAAAGGACTTCAAAGTACTAGGACAAATGGTCAAGGGCTCGGGGGCACAAGTGGTCTTCTCCTCAGTCACAGGGAATGATGAGAGAAGGAGCCAGGAGTTAAACAAATGGCTGAGAAGAACAAAACTTCAGGTTCTTTTATAACGGGTTGATGGGCATGCCAGGTCTGCTGGCAGGTGATGGGGTGCACCTGACCCCCAAGGGCAGAAGGGCTTTCTCAAAAAAGCTTGCAGGACTAATTAAGAGGGCTTTAAACTAGATTGGAAGGGAAGGGGGAACAGCAACCATGCTAATAGAATTGAATATGGGGACAGCACCCCAGGATCTGAGGGGCATGGTAGACAGACCGTAAACGTGGGGGTGACAACAGCTCATCTGAAGTGCATTTACAGTCAGGCACGCAACATGGGGAACAAACAGGATGAGCTGGAAGCTGTGGTTAGGCAGGGTGACTATGATCTAATTGCTAGCATGGAAACATGATGGGAGAACTTGCACAACTGCAGTGGTACCATGGATGGCTACAAAATATTTAGGTGGGACAGACTAGGAAAGAGGTGGGGTTGCTCTATACGTCAAAGAGTGCTTTGACTGTATAGAACTCAGTAATAGCGATGATAAGCGGAGTGTCTGTGTTAAACTCAGTGGTGTGAGTGGTAACCCAGAGCTCCGGCTGGGCTTTTGCCGCCCTAATTTTCTTCCTAGACGACTTAACGATATCTTTGAACATAACCTGACTTACCTGCCCTTCTTTCCAAAGGCGATACACCCTCCTTTTCTCACTTACTTCCTTCAGAAGTTCCTTACTCGTCCAGGCCAGCTGTCTGCCCCTACGGCTCATCTTATGGCACATCGGGACAGCCTGCTCCTGTGCCTTCAAGATTTCATTCTTGAAGTACATCCAGCCTTCCTGGATCCCCTTGATTTTAAGAACTATTTCCCAGGGTACTCTCCTGACTCGTTCCTTAAATAAGCCCACCGATAATCCAGCTTGGATGTCCTGTTTATGCCCTTCCTTGTTCATTGTTTATGGAGAACTCGATTATCTCATGGTCGCTGCACCCCAGGCAGCCTCCAACCACAACATCACCCACCAGCTCTTCTCTATTTTTAAACAGCAGGTCAAGGAGAGCCTTACCCCTGGTAGGCTCACTCACCAGCTGTGACAAAAAGCAATCCTCAATACATTCTAAGAACCTTCTGGACTGCCTCCTCTTGGCTGTGTTAAGTTCCCAGCAGATATTTGGGAGATTAACATCTCCTAAAAGAACAAGGGCAGCCAATCTTGAGGCAACTTCCAGCTGCTTAAACAACAATAGATCCAACTCTTCCTCCTGTCAGATGATCTGTAACATACTCCTACCAGGATGTCAGTCTTGCTTGCCCCTCTTACCCATAGGCACTCAATCTGGTCATCAACAATCTCAACTTCTACAGTGTCAAGTGTTTCCTTAGTATACAGGGCCATCCCTCCACCCCTTCTCTCATGCCTGTCTCTCCTGAAGAGTTTGTAGCCTTCCATGGCAGCACTCCAGTTGTGAGAGTCATTCCACCATGTTTCCGTGATAGCAAATATATCATAGTTCTCTTGCAGGGCCAGGACTTGGAGCTCCTCTTGTTTGTTACCCATCCTGCGTGCATTAGTGTACATGCACTTCAGCTGGGCTACTGGCTTCACCCTTGATAATGACTCACTTTCTTCAGTCACATCACTGGTGAGACTGGCTGCATCCCCCTCCCCTTCGGGCCTAGTTTAAAGCCCTCTCAATGAGTCTGCCATCTCCGGGGCTAGAATCCTTTTGCTCCTTTTTACTTAGATGGAATCCATCTGGGTTGAGCAGGCCGGATACAGTAAAAGTTTCCCCATGATCATAGAAACCGAAATTCCTGTGTCAGCATCAGTCAGCGATAGAATAAAAGAGGGCCTCACTCGTGAGGCATTCTGTCCAAAGGCTGGGCTTGACAAAAAGGGAAAAAGGTACCAAAGGCTGTCCCCGTGTCTGACTGAGGTTCTGTGCATGCTCTATATGTGCTTATTAGGTTCTATAGATGATCTATAGATGATGTTTAGGTGCCATAGGGCCTTATTAGGCTCTAGAGAGGCTCTGTGCATGCTATTTAGGCTCTATCGAGGCTCTTTACAGCCTGTGTAGGGGCTATAGAGGCTCTGTAGTGGCTTATTAGGATCTAAAGATGCTCTATAAAGGCTCTATGCGTGCTATTTAGGATCTATAAAGGTTCTATAGGGGCCTATTAGGTTCTGTAGTGGCTCTACAGAGGCTTATTAAGCTCTATTGAGGCTCTGTACAGGCTATAGAAGATGTATAGGGGCCTATTGGGCTCTATACAGGCTATAAAGGCTTTATATGGGACTATTGGGGTGTATAGAGCCCTTACAGGGGCCTATGAGGCACTATAGAGACTCTACACAGTCTACAGAGGCTTTTTATGGGTCTTTAAGGTTCTATAGATTGTTTACAGGGGCCCATTGGGCTCTCTAGAGGCTCTATACAGGCTACAGAGGGGTTTTAGGGGCCTATTAGGCTCTATAGAAGCTCTATATAGGCTACAATGAGTTTATAGGGGCCTATTACGCCCTATAGAGCCTTCCAGGGGCCTGTTAGTCTCTACAGAGGCTCTGTACAGGCTATAGAGGCTTTATATGAGTCTATTAGACTCTATAGAGGCTCTACAGGGGCTTATTATGCTGTGTTGTGGCTCTATACAGAGACTACAGGCTATATTCTACAGTCTTATATTAGGCACTGTAGAGCCTGTGAAGGGACTGTAATGGCCTCAATAGGAGCTCTGGAGGAACCATGTGGGCTGGGACGCCGCTGGGTGGGAGGGTGGCAGGTCACGGGGTAGGGTCGGGGGGAAACGGCACGCAACAGCCCCAGCCCTGACCTTGGTCCCTCTGCTCTCTACTGCCACCCGGAGGTCGAAACGCGGTACTGCAGCCGCATCCCTCCTCTGCCGCCGCCCCGTGGTCTTTGAACGGTACTGCGGATGCCCTGTGGGACGGTTGCGTTGGAATGCGTGGTGCAGGGTGTCACAGCCCCTAAACTGACTGTAAATTCAATGGAGGAGGATTAAAGAAAAGGAAAAACCGTAAATATAGGTGTGAAGCAGGAAAAGACAAAAATATCCTTCATTTTAGGTATACCTATAAACACATAGAACATGAATCTATTTATAGAAAAGGATTTCAAAATAAAACCTCAATATCTAAGATATCGTCGAATGGATTTTACAGGAAAATCCCCCCTAACCCACCAAAAAGATATAGATGGCTTTAAGATGCAGCAGTAGATCAAGCATACATAAATTAAGAAATAAAGGAATTTGAAATGCCAAAAAAAGCAGAAAAGATGATAGTAACCTAAACAGGCTCTCTTCCCCACACCTTTCGTCTACTTTCCTTTCCCCTCCTCTCCTCAACATGCCCACCAATTCCTTGCCTCTCCAATCCTTGCTTCTCCTCACCCCTCCTCGCGTCTCCTCGTTTCTGTCCTCCCCTCCCCCAGGCATCTCCTCTCCTCTCCTCTCCTCTCCTCTCCTCTCCTCTCCTCTCCTCTCCTCTCCTCTCCTCTCCTCTCCTCTCCTCTCCTCTCCTCTCCTCTCCTCTCCTCGCCTCTCCTCTCCTCGCCTCCCCACCCCTCCCCTCGCCTCCCCTCCCCTCGCCTCCCCTCCCCTCCCCCTCCCCTCCCCTCCCCTCCCCTCCCCTCCCCTCCCCTCCACTCCCCCTCCCCTCCCCTCCCCTCCACCTCTCCTCTCCTCTCCTCTCCTCTCCTCTCCTCTCCTCTCCTCTCCTCTCCTCTCCTCTCCTCTCCTCTCCTCTCCTCTCCTCTCCTCTCCTCTCCTCTCCTCTCCTCTCCTCTCCTCTCCTCTCCTCTCCTCTCCTCTCCTCTCCTCTCCTCTCCTCTCCTCTCCTCTCCTC